>JAPQVW010000010.1:37972696-39215196 GCA_028535905.1 Quercus berberidifolia
ATAAAAAAAGTTGTTTCACTTCGCTATCCCTATCCTTACCCCTTCACACGCATGGTTATGTTGCGTAGATTGAAGAAAAAATGTTTTAAGAAGATATTAGACTACACCGTCACATGACATAGGCACAATGAGTCTATACCGAATATCTCATTTTTATTCCAAAAAAAAAAAGTATTAGGCTATTTGTGCGTTTGGCATGACTTAAAAAATTTAGTTTTTTTTACTATTCAGTTTATTTTTACTACTATTTATGGACTTCACTACATTTTTTGATACTATTCATGAGTCCTACTGTATTATTTCAGCTAACTTTTAATTTTATTTACAGTATTTTTTAGCAAAAAATTTTTAGTTTCAATTAAATAAACTGTTTCTAAACCGATGCTATATGTAGCTCTCTTTTTTTTTTTTTTTTTGATAATCCAAGGCACATAAGCTAATTAAAGCTTATGAATGACCGAGAAGCTGCAACAAATTTTTTATTTTATTTTTAATGTAAATGATGATTTTCTAATTAAAAAGAAAAAAAAAAAAAAGACGTACGACAAGGGCATTCAACTAACACATAACTTCTATCTGATCTAGTGATTTTAGCATTAAAAGGCATTAAATTTTAATGGACACACAAGCTTGCCGTACCGTAACTCCGTATAAACATTGGTGCTTGACTTGTAATTTGCAAAGATGAATAATTGAATCCGTCACATGTCTCTCTGAAGTGCTTATTATAACTTAGAATTGCTCTGAGGCTCACAAACCTCCCGTACTCAGAGACTTCCTATTTGGGCGTCATCAAATTCACACTCATATCTCACCCACTTGTCTCAGTTTTTATTTTCAAATAATCTAATTTTTAACTCTTTGAGAAGCTAATTTTTAACTTTTTGTTGCATATTTAATCATGGTTATAAAAATCGAAATGGTAAAAGAATCAGAAAAGATTCTGATTTTTTATTTTTAAAACTATAAATTTAATATAAAAATGACCAAAAAATTATATATCACCCTCACAAAAAACTTAGAAAAAAAAAAAAAAAGTTTGTGCAAACATTTTTTTTATTCTTTGGCGTGGCAATCTGGTAACATCAAAGTTGGCGTGCTTGGAAGATGACTAATTTTGTTTTAATCATCATCAAATCAGATTACACATGGCCAAATTTTGTTAGATTGAAAAGTCCAAGCGAATGAAAACAATATTGGTGGGATTTGTCCTAATTCGTGTTGATTGCTTTTCATTCATTATTCTTTTTTCTTTTTCTTTTTCTTTTTTAAGTCAAACATAGACTCTTCTTGATTGACACAGAGCCCACTCACAAAAAAAGTTAAAATCATCCGTTTACACAATTTTTTATTTTTATGGATGGGCCTTTTCTTTTCTTCTCTCTCTTTTTTTTTCCTCTTAAAACATCTTATCTCTCTCTCTCTCTCGCTCTTTTTTTTTTTTTTTTTATAATCTCTCTCTTAAATCATCCTTTTTTTTAATTCTTAACGCACACTCCTAAAGTGTTTATGTACTAGATATATATTGTCAACAAATGAAAACAAAAAAGTATACTTTTGTCCCTTAAAAAAAAAATTCTTGGAGTATTTTTTTTCCCTGGTAAGTAGAGGCTCATCCTATCATATTAGTATATTATATTCTATAATCATTGAAGTTGCACCATATATATATATATATATATATATATATATATATATATATAAATAATCGTGTGTTGTATTACAAGAACATTTAAGTTATTAATATAGTTTCTTTTAAGTGAATTTCTATTATCAAAATTTCAAGAAATTTAAAAATATGTCTTTAATTAAAATTTTGATACCAAATTTTGATAATTTAAAAAAAAATTATTATTTATTTTATTCAATATTATTTTACACGTAGTACATTGTGCTTTTGCCATATAATGGACCATAAGTTTAAAAATTATTAAGATAATTTATTTTATTTTTTTGTCCCCATAAAAAAAAAATGCTATTTTGATTAACACTCAATAACCAAAAGTTTCAAGAAATTCAAAAAGAGTTTATTATTTATTTTAAAATATTCATTGTTGTTTTTGTAATAAAAACTTAGTTTTGCATAATATGATTGTGAACTTGCTTAACACACAGACTAGATCTGTTTATTGTTCAATTTCACTTATATTATTTTGAATTTTTTTAAACTACATATTACTTTTTTTTTTTGAAAGGTACATATTACTTTTTAGGTACATTATACAGGTAAAATGCTAATATATTTTGATAGTTTTTAGACCCCTTAAACAATTGATTAAACCTAGGTAATTAGCTAAGTTGTTACTTAGTCCAATGAACCAAGTCTAGGTTATCACAATAATAAAGATCAAATCATGCAAAGCAGCGGAAAATAAATAACACAAGATATGATCGCCCAAGAAACCAAACCGGTAAAAACCTGGGGAGGATTTGACTTAGCTATCCTCAAGGTAAACTTGAATCCACTATCTTGAAAGAATCGAAGTTCATACAATAAGACTTACAAGCCCTCATGCTCGACTTCTTATTGCTACCAACCAGTAGAACTTACTGACACGACCACGTGCAAGCTCCGAATCCACGGACTCCTTCTTTCTTGGATTCACCACCAGATACAAGCACACCCGCTTGTGTTTTTTTTAAGCTTCAATGGCAGCAACTGAATTAATCAAGGCATAGATAAATCTTCTCCTTGAAAACCCTAAGTTTGTGTAAAGGAAAGCTCCTCTAGATCTTACAAGAGATTTACACAAACCGCAATACGACCAACACTAAAACGTGGCTAGGATTTGCCTTTTATACTTAGAACAAATAAGAAACCCTAAAAACGTTTTAAAACACTTAGGGCTGAGTTGGACGAATCTGCAGAAAATCATTCTGCCCAAGTTTCGATCGATCGAGCCAAGCCGAAAGGCACAATCCTTTCCTGCTTTAACTCGATTCCAACTTTACATAGACGCACAACTTTGAGCTAGACTTAAACACTTCTAAACACATGATTTGCCAACAATACAAATTAGAGTTCTAAATACATAAAATCCTAAGACTTTAGAACCTAACATATTTTAAATTTTAGATAGCAAATTTGAGGATGTATACAACAATGACACATGTCATTTTCTCAACAAATAAAATGATGTCATATGTCATGTGGCATTGGATGCAATCAGACTACCTTGTTCGAAGAAATAGATTTATAGTTTCCCATACCAATTAACACAGATCGAGATGAGATTTTCCATTGTTTATGATTATCTTAATTAGGTACTAAGGCTGGAGATGTTACATTGATTCCACCTTGGTGCGTGACCAAGATGTACTGGCATGCAATTCCAATGAGGTGGCCTAATTTTACCTAAAGACTTATGAGATCTATGAGATGTTGGGTTCAAAACTTATAGCCAACGTTTTGGGGTCACACCCATTGTGTAGAACAGGGGAATTACACTCATCCAAGAGAATAGTCAAGAAGATATATAAATTAAATAATAACAGCGAAGATATTTAGGGATCCATTCTTATCTCTGCTGTTATTCGTGTAGTTTGTGGTTGGAGATGGAATGATGTTGTCTTGACATGGGGCTTTCTTTTAATAAATTAATGTGGCAAGTTATTAAAGGTATGTAAAAAAAATGATGTTAATGGTGGATTCGGATAAAAACTAGTAACATATTGTCACCTGAGTTTTGTTGTGACAAATATTATGAACATAAAAGTTGCTCATAATTTTTTTTATAGATAGTTTCAACCTATGGCGTCCGCTTCTGATGGTAACTTTTTATCATCAAATCAAGACACCAATCAGTTTTTGGTGTAGGCGGGAATTAAACCCCATAACTCTTATACAATCATCAGAAACTTTATCAGTTGAACTAACTTAAACCCACTCATAAATTAAATCATTATATATATATATATATATATATTTTTTTTTTTTTTGCTGGAAACAACATTTGCCGTTGCTCTCCACATAATAATGATTAAAGAAGTCCATTCGGTTTCAACCTATGTCATTATTTGAGCAAGATTCATTTTTGGCCATAGAAATAAGAACCGCTTTTTCCTTTTTCATTTTTAATGGTCTTCACAAATTTGCAATTTGACCTCTAGCACATTTTGAAATTTAGGGCCTGTTTGTTAATGTTGTTTTAATAACGTTGTTTGTAGTTTTTAAAAATACGTATAAGTGAAAATACGTGTAATGGTTTTTAAAAACTGCTCAAAATCCCATACCAAACGGCCCCTTGATGATTAAGTGACGGTTTATTCTTCGGCCATGACTTACTTAGAGCCCATTAAACTAATATAATCCATACAAAAAGTGATATCTATCCCTCCAATCCAAAAATTATATTATACATCAAATATATTAATACCTCTTCTCACAGTATTAGTTTTTTTTTTTTTTTTTTTTTGGGGGGGGGGGGGGTGGTGTGGGTAAACATCACAGTATTAGTTGCGAAACTATGAATATATCTTTGGGGCATCAAATAAAAATAGTATTATAAATACAATTAAAGATGCAAGCTAAATTTTTTATAAGCCAATGAAAACTACAAAAATATACTTCAACAAACTTGAGTCAAGAACATTGACCAAAAAAAAAAACTCTAACTTATCGTTCTTCAACTATCATTTTTATTAGGGAATAAAAGAAAAAAAAATTGTTTTCACTCTAATTTTAGATAATTGGCTAATTGCTATAATATTTGGGTTTATTATAATTTTATGAACATTCAAATTTCTAAATAATTAGTATATTATAATTCATCACTGATGAGATTGTGATTTTATCTAAATGAATATAATGAACCTTAGAATTTCTTATAAAAATTATACAGTTAAAAGAATTAAATTTATTTATTGATGTATAACAACTTTAACCGGGATTAGGAGGCCTATAAGTATATATTTTATTATTTTATAATTAAAAAAAAATTGAACCAATCATACATATTTATCTAAATGTGAGACATGTGGTACAAGAAAATCTTGTATTCTTAAACAACGTAAACCACGTGATATGAAATCAAATAAATGTCATGTGTCTAACCACCGCGGATTCTTGGCGCGATAATCACTTCACAAGTATAAGTTCTAATGGGGTGTGAAGAGTAAGGACCTGTGTTTAAAAAAAAAAAAAAAGTTTTCTATTAAAAATAAAAATAAAAATAAGAAAATTTTTGTATACAAATAAAAATAAAAAAAGTTACGTGTCTTACAACTTCTAAAAATGGGAGGAAATTGTAGGGTTTAAATGGGAGGACAAATTATCCCTGATGATGCCGGAAATAGTACCACCAGTGAGTCACACGTTCCTCGTACGATCGCAAATGGCACCTGCACAACGAAAAGGAATAACCTAGCAGAGAGTACCGGTGTGGTACCGGCCAAACACCCTCCGAAGGTCAAGTTAGAACTATTCTCACTGCTCTAGAGTGCTAGAGAGGGTAAATTATGCGTACCTTAGTTTGTGAGGGTGCTTGGGTTTTTATACTAGTAGAAGGTTGACCTCTTTACCTTGGAGTAGAAGTCCTTTCCTTATAGGAGTCCTTTCCTTATAGGAGTCCTTTTGAGCGTATTTTACGGGATCTTTTCCTTATGGGGATCCTTTGAATATTATCTAGCGTGGGAAGCAAGTAAACTTGTGCCCGGTCCGTCAGCTTCAATTTACCTCCCTTACCTTTGTTATGCCGTCAGCCTTGGAGCCGTCAACCATGAAGTCAGCCGACCCTATGACCGTCAGCATAAGCACCGTCTGTTACGTCCAAAGGAAATGTATTAAACCGTCGGTTTTATGTCCGTGCGGTTAGGCTCTCCTTTTATCCTCATCAGTTGCCCCCTACTCTACATGTTCGACGCCTAAGACCGTCAGCATGTGGAGTTGGAATGAGAAGATGATTAGAGAAAAACCAAATATGAATGACTCCTCGATCTTCGAGCTATTAAATGCAAGGTCACGTGGCACCCAATCGTTGGCCTCGTTTCTGGGCACGGGCGTCGCCTCGTCTTCCGTGCGTTTTCTCTCTTGTATAAATACCACGCCCCTTGCCTCATTTCACCATTTCGACCTTGCTGATTTTTCAAGAGAGAATCCGTCACCCTTACTTCCAATTTGATCCGTCAGCTGTCATCAATACCGTCACTCTCAAGGTCGTTCCATCCATTCAAGATCTGCTTCACCTGTAAGTTCTTCTTTCCTTCTCTTTGCTTTTTTCTTTCTTTTTTATTTTTGCCTGAAAAAACAAAGTTAGTCTAGGAACTTAGAGTATATCCGTCACTTGTAGGTAGTCAGATGTCAAGTGACGCGTCGAGTGATCAGTCGTCAGTCCGCGATGGAGCGGGCTACGACGAATTCTTTGGCTCAGGTCAAGAGTCCGACGGCTTTTCTGAATCGTCAGGAAAGGAAACGTCAGCCCAGTCCCCTAGTATTGATGTAGAAGACCATGTTGAGGAAGTTAGGGATAAAGTGTTGAGTAAGGTTGAGGTCGAGGGGAGAGACGAGGAAATTGTTGTTGACGGGAACGGGGATGAAGGCGACGAGGAGTCGGATAGTGACGGGAGTAGGGATGAAGGTGACGAGGTTAGTAGTGACGGAAATGGGGATGAAGGTGATGACGAATCCTGTGATGGAACTTCAGGGAGTTCTGGAGGTAACCGTCCCTTCATCCTCCCGGAGGAGTGGGCCGTCAATAAATTCCTTCCAAAGATGAGCAACAGAGTTTTTAACGAGTTGCGTACCCGTTTCCAAATCCCAGACCACATTCCTATCCGTCTCCCTAGAAAAAACGAGAGGTGTTATACAGGGAGGACTGCTGATGTGGGGATGTACGATGCCATGTTTGCTGCAGGCCTTAGATTACCACTGACGGCTTTACACCGTCGGCTGGCGGATTTCTTGGGATTGTCCGTCAGCCAAATTGCTTCGAATGCCTGGAGGATTTTTATTGGTGCTGAGATTCTTTGGGCTCGCTTGAGTGGGGGGAACCGTCACCTTTCGCTAGACGAGTTCTTTTATTGCTACAGACCCCAGCATAAAGTATCTGCCAAGGGGACCTACCATTTTGCTCCACGTGAGAAGAGCTTACGATTAGTGTCTGATATGCCAGATTCCAATAGAAATTAGAAGAATAGATTTTTCTTTGTTAAAGGGACGGACTGGGTGTGCCGTCCAGATGAGTGGGATACACTGCCCGACGGTTATTTTGATAACACTTGGGCCTATATTAGGGAGTCAGGTTGCCCCCTTGTCTTTCCTCCTACCGTCTCTTTTCATTTATCAGGGAGTTTTCTTAAGACCGTCTCCTTTAACACCGTCTATTTCCTTTTATTTCAGCTAGCGCTCGCCCGGAGATATCTGACGAACAAAGGGAATTCATCCGTCGGATACTTGGCATACCGCTTGAGCAACGGAAGTGTAGGGACTTGATCACCCTAGACACTCTCCATTTGTATTGTGGGGGTCCAGAGCCGACGGTTGAAGCTCGGAGGTTGGAAGAATTTTCTCGTAAACGTAAGTCGATGCCTTACATGACTCGTCGGTTTATTTCTTTCGTCGGCTATCACTGATCCGTCAGTTTATTTTGTGTAGAGATGAAAACTGCGAAACAAAGGGTGAGGGCCGCTGCTGCCCGTAAGAAGGGGGAGGAGAAAGCCAAGGGAAAAGAAGGAGCGTCAACCCCTCATTCCTCTTTGAAGAGTTCAGTTAAGAGGAAGGCTGACGGAAAGGACGATCCTCCTTCTAAGAAGGTAGCCGTCAGTGCAGGGGATGTGCCTTCTACGAAGTCGCCTCCCAAGTCTAGTCACGGTGCTGGGAAAGGAATGATGACCTCTTCCGGTCCCGTCACTGGGGGACCTCGTTGCTTGCTGACCCACAAGGATTATGCTGTTGAGGGGGTAGAATCTCTCATAAAACAGACGGATCTGGATCCTTGTGCTCAGCTAGGGACGGAAGACCTGGGGGCGTCAGCTTTCTTTGACATAGCACGGGTATGCTTTTTACTTCGATCAATTTAATGTTTGCCTTGCTTTGTGGCTGACGGTTGTACTTCATTCAGGCCTTGGTTCGTGTAAAAGCACTTCAAGACCGGTGCGTGGCCAAAGAAGGCGTCGTTTCTCGGGTTAGGAGGCATAACACCAATCTGATGGATCAGCAAGCGCAATATAAGGAGGTCGTCCGTCTCTTAAACTCAGATCTGAAGGATGTAAAGGAGAAGTTGGGAGAGGCTGAGGGTCAGCAGAAGAAGCTTGAGGAGGAGGTTTCATCCTTACGTGCACAAGTAGAGACGGCTGGGACTGACGCGGTCCAAAAATTCAAGACAACCCAGTCATTTATTGATTCCTGCGCTGATTATTATGGCACAGGTTTCGACGATTGTCTGAAGCAAGTAGCGTCAGCTTATCCAGAGTTGGATCTATCCGGAATTACCATGGATGCCTCCGTGCCGATGACTCCTGCTCGTGAAACTGTTGCTGACAAAGGTGACGGACCCCTTAATTTGGACTCTTTGCTTAATGATGCCGGAGTTATTTTGGCCCAGCCAGCCATCACTATCCTTGCCGAGTCTTCAGATGCGGCACAAATTGCCAAGGATAAAGCTGACGGGGTCTCCAAGGATGTTCCTGCCACTTAACCCTGGCTTTTCTATTGTAATTTTTGAACAATGTTTTTAAATGCCCTTTCGTTTATTGGGCTTTTTACTTGTAACTCTATCTGCCCCTTTTTATGGCACTTGGAATCCGTTGCTTTGAACATGTATACTGATTCTAATTTCTTATGGCCCCATTTATTTGACGAGATTGTTACCTTTTGATTTTTTAGCCCCTTTTCTTGTCATTTCTACGGGCTTGTTGGTTTGAGAACCACGTTTGTAAGTAGGGTCTTACTTTTTCGTTAGACCGTCATCTATTGGACCGTCTGCCTTATAGGTCCGTTAGTTCTAGGACCTAGTCCATATGATGATATTTTCATCTATTGGATCGTCAGCTTTTTAGCCTTCATTAGTCCCTTAGCCTTGATGTCTTTGACATCCTTTTTAACCCGTCAGCTTTTTAAGCCTTGGTGTATTTAACACCTTCATTAGTCCTTAGTTTTTTAGGACCTCGTCCATATGATGACTGTTTCGTCATTTGGACCGTCGGGTTTTTAGATTTCCCGGACCGTCGGCCTTAGCCTTGATGTCTTTGACATCTTTTTGGCCCGTCAGCTTTTTAAGCCTTGGTGTATTTGACACCTTCATTAGTCCTTAGTTTTTTAGGACCTCGTCCATATGATGACTGTTTCGTCTTTTGGACCGTCGGGTTTTTAGATTTCCCGGACCGTCGGCCTTAGCCTTGATGTCTTTGACATCTTTTTGGCCCGTCAGCTTTTTAAGCCTTGGTGTATTTAACACCTTCATTAGTCCTTAGTTTTTTAGGACCTCGTCTATATGATGATTGTTTCATCTTTTGGGCCGTCGGCTTTTTAGATTTCTCGGACCGTCGGCCTTAGCCTTGATGTCTTTGACATCTTTTTGGTCCGTATGTTATGGACTTGGCGGTTTTGGCCGCGAACTTAGTAGACCATAGAAAAAATACACTCCAGTAATTTCCGAAAAACTCCTCTTATTGCCATGCATTCAAATAAAAGTAATTAAAACCAAATCCTGCCCCTTGGGCTAAAAAGAAGAATTGTTGCAAAAGATTAAAGTAAATGATAGTTCTCAGGAGTGAGACTAAAGTCTTGCTGGAATGTAAAATAAAATAAGAAAAAATTGAACTTCGTGCTGTCGCTCCTACTGGTAGTATTTTCGTAGGTGCTCGGTGTTCCACGGGTGCGGCAGTTTCTTTCCTTCCAACGTCTCTAGATGGTATGTGCCTTTCCTTTGCCACGACGTGACTCTGTAGGGTCCTTCCCAATTGGGGCCGAGTTTCCCTTGGGTAGGGTCCCTAGCGGCGCCCATGACCTTTCTAAGAACAAGGTCTCCAACCTGGAAGTCCCTGTGTCGAACCCGGGAGTTGTAATGTTTAGCCATATGGTTCTGGTACCGAGCGAGCCTTTGTTCTGCTATTGCCCTGATTTCGTCTATTAGGTCCAGCTGTAGTCGCATAGCCTCGTCATTTTTGTTTTCGTCGTGGTTGTGTACCCTGTAGCTTGTGAGCCCAACTTCTGCTGGAATGACCGCTTCGCCTCCATACGTCAGTCGGAATGGTGTTTCTCCTGTGGGTGTCCTTGCTGTCGTCCTGTAAGCCCATAATATGCTTGGCAATTCATCGGGCCATATACCCTTTGCCCCCTCGAGCCGAGTCTTGATAATCTTGAGCAAGGATCGGTTCGTCACTTCGACTTGGCCATTAGCCTGAGGGTGGGCGGGGGAGGAATAGTGGTTCTTTATTCCTAGTTGCGAGCAGAAATCTCGAAAGGGGTCGTTGTCGAATTGCCGTCCGTTGTCCGAGACGAAGACTCTAGGAATGCCAAACCTGCATATGATGCATCTCCAAACAAAGCTTCGTACGTTTTTCTCCGTGATTGTGGCCAAAGCTTCAGCTTCCACCCATTTTGTGAAATAGTCGATGCCCACCACCAGGAACTTTAGCTGCCGTGGTGCTGTAGGGAAGGGTCCCATAATATCTAAGCCCCACTGTGCGAACGGCCATGGGGCCGTCATTGGGGTCAGCTCTTCGGTTGGTTGCCTAATAATGTTGCTGAACCTTTGGCACTTGTCGCAGGCCCTGACATAGGCTTCGGCGTCCTTCTGCATGGTGGGCCAATAGTACCCTGCTCGCACAAGCTTGTGTACCAACGATCTGGACCCTGAGTGGTTTCCGTAGATTCCTTCATGCACCTCTCTCATGACGTAGTCTGCCTCTTCCATACCCAAGCATCTTAAATATGGTCGGGAGAAACCTCTTTTGTAAAGGACGTCTTTTATCAGGACAAACCTCGCTGCCTGGACCTTAAGTCTCCTCGCGGCTTCCTTCTCGTCTGGTAAGACCCCGTTTTTCAAGTATGAAACTAACGGCGTCGTCCAGCTTCTGTCGGAGCATATTTCCTGCATGTTGCTGAGGTTTATTAGCGGAGAAAGCTGTATGAAGGAGAGTACATTACCAGGGATGACCATTTGTTCTGCTGAGGCGGCTTTCGCGAGGCGGTCGGCTCGCTCGTTTTCTTCTCTAGGAATTTGGACAACTTTAGCTTCTAGGTCATCCACTCTCGCCTTTACTTCACCAAGGTACTTCTTCATCTTTTCGCCCTTGCACTCATAGTCTCCATTTATTTGGTTAGTGACGACCTGTGAATCGCAGTAGATGACTACCTTCGCGGCTCCTGCCGCTTTGGCGAGGTCGAGCCCTGCTATCAGAGCCTCATACTCTGATTCATTGTTGGTGGCAGGGAAGTCGAGACGGACCATACATTCAATGGTGTCTCCTTCGGGCGATAATAGCACAATGCCGGCCCCTGCGGCTTGTCTGTTAGATGACCCGTCCGTATATATACTCCATTGAGGGGACTCTACTGCCCCCTTGTCTTCATCATGAGTGAACTCAGCTATAAAGTCGGCGACGACCTGTCCCTTGATGGCAGTCCGTGGGCGGTATTGAATATCAAATTCGCTCAGTTCTATAGCCCATAATGCCAATCGTCCCGCGGCTTCGGGACTGCTCATTGCTCGCCTTAAAGGCTTGTCAGTCAGGACGTTCACTGTATGGGCTTGGAAGTACGGTTTGAGTTTGCGGGCTGCCGTAACCAATGCAAAGGCAAGTTTTTCCATGGGTGGGTATCTTTCTTCGGCCCCATGAAGCGCTCGGCTTGCGTAGTACACGGGCTTTTGCACTTTCTCTTCTTCTCTGATCAAGGCCGCGCTAACTGCCGCGGGGGAGACGGCTAGATAGAGAAAAAGCTCCTCTCCTGGCTGCGACGGGCTTAGTAATGGTGGGGAGGAAAGGTAAGCCTTCAATTCTTCGAACGCTTGCTGGCATACGTCAGTCCACTCGAAGGATTTCTTCAATGTTCGGAAGAAGGGTAAACACTTGTCCGTGGCCCTTGACACGAACCTGTTTAGTGCCGCTATCTTTCCATTGAGGCTTTGCACCTCCTTCACATTTCTTGGTGGTGCCATATCCAGGATGGCCTGGATCTTGTCCGGATTTGCTTCGATGCCCCTCTGAGACACCATGAATCCTAAGAATTTTCCTGCCGTTACCCCAAAGGCACACTTTCCTGGATTGAGCTTCATATTGTAGGAGCGAAGTGTGTCGAATGTTTCTTTGAGATCTCCTAGATGATCTTCCTCCCTTCGGCTCTTCACCAACATGTCGTCCACGTAGACTTGGACATTCCTCCCAATCTGCTGCGCGAACATTTTGTTCATGAGTCTCTGGTACGTTGCGCCTGCGTTCTTCAGGCCGAAGGGCATCACCTTGTAACAGAAGAGGCCTTGGCTGGTTACGAACGACGTTTTCTCTTGGTCGGCTTCATGCATTCGGATTTGGTTGTACCCCGAGAAGGTGTCCATGAAGCTCAGCAGCTGGTGTCGAGCCGTAGAGTCTACTAGGATATCGACCCTCGGGAGGGGGTAGCTATCCTTGGGGCAGGCCTTATTGAGATCGGTGAAGTCCACGCACATCCACCATTTCCCGCACGCCTTCCTGACCATCACCACATTTGCTAGCCAGTCGGGATAGTATACTTCTCTAATAAAACTTGCTTCCCGTAACTTTCTGACTTCTTCTGCTATGGCTCGGTCTCGCTCGGGGGCAAACACTCTCTTCTTCTGTCTGATAGGTGGGAAGGCGGGCGATACGTTCAACCTATGCACCATGACTGAAGGATCTATTCCCGGCATATCTTCATGATCCCACGCGACTACGTCTCGATTGCGTCTGAGGAAGGCTATGAGCTCCTGACGGATCATGGTGTTAGCGAGCGTTCCAATTTTGGTCGTTCGACTAGGATCGGAACTGTCAAGGGGTATCTCTTCCAACTTCTTGACCGGCTCTGTTACCGTCCGGCGCTCTTCTATGCTTAAAGCCTGAACCTGATCCTCCATTTCCATCATGGCTATGTAGCATTCGCGTGCGGCCATCTGACTCCCGCGCAGTTCGCCTACTCCGTAATCAGTCGGGAACTTGATCATTAGGTGATAGGTGGAAGTTACTGCCTTCCATGAGTTGAGTGTGGGTCGCCCGAAGATAGCGTTGTAGGCTGATGAGCAATCGACCACCAAGAATGTCACGTCCCTGGCTATTTGTTGAGGGTAATCGCCTACAATGACGGATAATGTGACTGCGCCCAATGGGAATACCCGGCTCCCGCCGAAGCCAACAAGCGGGGCGTTGGTTGGGATCAACCGCTCTCTGTCGATCCTCATCTGCTGGAACGCTGTATAGTATAAAATATCCGCTGAACTGCCATTGTCGACCAGCACCCGGTGCATGTTGTAGTCCCCCACACGCAGGCTGACGACGAGCGCATCATCATGTGGATGGTGAAGGTGTCGCGCGTCTTCCTCTGAGAACTCGATTACGGGACCTTCTCTCCGCGCTATCTTCGGCACGACTCCCGTCAGCTGAACATTTTGTACCATCCGAAGATAGGTCTTGCGGGCTTTCTTGGATGACCCGGCGGCAGCCGTTCCTCCTACGATCATCTTTATAGCTCCAATCGGAGGCCTTGGTCGCTCATTGTCCCGGCGGGGGTGTTGGTCTTGTGCGGGGGAATCCGCTTTCTCCTTGCTGACGAACTTCTGCAGCTTTCCTTGTCGGATAAGGGTTTCGATTTGCTGCTTCAAGTCGTAGCAATCGGCCGTGTCGTGACCATGGTCACGGTGGAAGCGGCAATATTTCTCTCTGGATCTTTTGTTGGGATCACTCTTCAGCTTTCCCGGAAACGTCAGGGCCCCTTCGTCCTTGATTTGCATTAGGACTTGGTCTATCGGAGTGGTTAACGGGGTGAAACTTGTGAACCTTCCGCTCATGGGTTTTGGACGTCTCTCTTCCCTTCGGTCTCCCATCCTGCCTTTCTTCCGCCCTTGGTCCTGTCGGGGTTCTTCTTGTCTCTCTCTTTTCTTGGGTCTATCTTCTCGGGCTAATAGCGTGTCTTCAGCGTTCATGTACTTGGTGGCCCTGTAAAGTACCTCCGACATGGTCTTTGGGTCGTTTTTGTATAGGGAGAACAAAAACTTGCCCCCCTTGAGCCCATTTGTGAATGCTGCTACCAGTATCTTGTCGTCGGCTTCGTCAATCGAGAGCGCTTCCTTGTTGAAGCGTGATATGTAGGCCCTTAACGTCTCCTCCTCTCGCTGCTTGATATTCATTAAACAAGCCGTGGACTTCTTATACCAATGTCCCCCAATAAAATGCGTAGTGAATTGAGCGCTTAGCTCCTTGAAGGTGCTGATGGAGTTGGGTGCTAGCCGGCTGAACCAAATCCGTGCTGCGCCCTTTAGGGTTGTAGGAAAGGCCCTGCACATAATTGCGTCTGCCACTCCCTGAAGGTGCATCAGGGTCTTGAAGGTCTCTAGGTGATCCAGAGGGTCCTTGACTCCGTCGTAACTATCCATATTTGGCATGCGGAACTTACTCGGCAAGGGGAAGGAGTTGACGGTTGTCGTAAATGGCGAGTCAGTCCGGTTGACAAGGTCGTCAAGATCACTTGATACTCGTCCCTTGAGAGCGTTCATCATCACTTCCATCTGTTCCTTAATCGCCTGCATCTCCGCGATGACGGGTGGTGGAGCCGTATCTGTCAGGGAAGGGATGCTAGTGTCCCGTCGCACTGGTCTGCTCGGGGCGTTGCTCTCCTGTGGTCCTTCGTGATTCCTTCTTTCAGTGCTGGTTCCTTCTTGATCCGCTCCTTGGTTATTGACCGCCGCATTTTTCTGGCGCAGCTGCTCTTCTAGGTCGTGGTTTTGTTTGGTGAGGCGCTCCACGGCTGTGGCGAGCGTCCTGACCTGTCGCTCAAGAGCAGTCATAGGGGTTTCTTCTTCTTGAACGTCGTTGATGGTCGCCATTGAGCGAGTGAGTACCATGTAACTCTTGTGTCTAGGAAGCGAGGATGTGCTACAACGTTTCCCACAGACGGCGCCAATTGATGATGCCGGAAATAGTACCACCAGTGAGTCACACGTTCCTCGTACGATCGCAAATGGCACCTGCACAACGAAAAGGAATAACCTAGCAGAGAGTACCGGTGTGGTACCGGCCAAACACCCTCCGAAGGTCAAGTTAGAACTATTCTCACTGCTCTAGAGTGCTAGAGAGGGTAAATTATGCGTACCTTAGTTTGTGAGGGTGCTTGGGTTTTTATACTAGTAAAAGGTTGACCTCTTTACCTTAGAGTAGAAGTCATTTCCTTATAGGAGTCCTTTCCTTATAGGAGTCCTTTTGAGCGTATTTTACGGGATCTTTTCCTTATGGGGATCCTTTGAATATTATCTAGCGTGGGAAGCAAGTAAACTTGTGACCGGTCCGTCAGCTTCAATTTACCTCCCTTACCTTTGTTATGCCGTCAGCCTTGGAGCCGTCAACCATGAAGTCAGCCGACCCTATGACCGTCAGCATAAGCACCGTCTGTTACGTCCAAAGGAAATGTATTAAACCGTCGGTTTTATGTCCGTGCGGTTAGGCTCTCCTTTTATCCTCATCAATCCCAAAACGTTTTCTATTAAAGATTTATTTATTTATTTTAGTGTTCATATATTGGGTGCATGAATCTTCTCATCCTCACTTCTAGGTTTCAAATTGCGGAATAAATGGATAGTGTTGCCAATGTTTTTGAGTGATGGTATGGACAATAATTAATAATAAATAAATAAATAAAAAAAAGTAAAAAACCATTACATAGACCTTACGAATTGATGTGTTACAATTCCAAAAAAAGTTATATAAATATTTATTTATTTGTTATCAAATGGCACAAATTATACTCTTGTTGTATCAATTTGTAAGTTTTTTTTGTAACAATTTTAACAATTTTTTTTTTCCCCCATAAACTCGAATAAAGAACAAGAGTTGGATATGGTATAAATGGGCTGAGATATCTAGGTGTTGCAAAGGCCCAAGATGTGAATAGGAATTCAATTCTCTAAGGGGTTCTATCTTCTTTTATGCAATCTGTGGTTCGAAAAAAACAATGCTTCCCCACAGAACAAAATTGTTAACTTTCAGTAATGACCTTCATAGTTCATACATCTCTGTAGAATTGGCTTCATTTAAGGACTATACGGTGGTCCCATTATAGTTTCGACCTTCGGTTCCTTGGCTGCCTCTGCACAAGCCTACACACCAACATATTGTTGGGATGTAAAATCCAAAGCTTTGTAGAAGAGACTAAAAATGCAGAAAGTGAAAGCCGAAAGGATCTTCAATGAATTTAAAAGGGCCCATTAACTTTGAGTGGCACAAACGAAAGCCTTAGTGCATAAACAAATGTTGAGGCCCTTCTGTATATTCTTGTGGCTTTTCCACCTCTCACTCAGTTCACAAACAACTTAGCCCAAACCTGGCCCCTCAGACAAATTAATATCAATGCTATGGTTGATAGCATATTGGTCCTAACTAGTCAATTCAATACAACCTTTCTGGGTATGTACTAGACAATTATATATATATTGCATTTGAGAGAGAGAGAGAGAGAGAGAGATGGATGTGACACGTGTTTCATCACTTTGGGGGTACTTAGGTTGAAATATTATAGCTTTATTAATTGTGCTTATATGGTGGGCGTAAGCACAATAATTTGGGGGGAATGTGGCTTTAACATGATTTGGAACATGACAATTTTGATGTGTAATTTATGTTTATTTAAATTTAGCACCTTTATGGCTTTATTATCTAGAGTCCAGGCCTTTCTTAAAATAATGGTGATCATAATTGAATTGTCAAGAGAGTGCTGGCACTGGCAGACAGCAACTTCAATAATTTAAGTGGCACATGTGTTATGGATATCATTTAAGAACAACACGTACAGGATTTTATTAAATTCCTTTCACCCAACTACTGTAGATAAAATGGACATGACTAAACTCGAATTTTTAGCTGTCTTATTAAGATGCCACGTCACAAATAATCAAGATAAGAATTCCAAATAGTATAATATTAAGCGGTATTGTTGGGTTACCACCGGGCCTTGTGCCTGAGTGGTACCCGGGCCTTAGTGCCCTTATCAAGCTCGGGGGTTCGATCCCTCTATAAACCAATTACCCAGCAAAAAAAAAAAAAAAAAAAAAAAAAAAAAAAAGCGGTATTGTTGGGTTCTTTGGAGAAGGAGAATTTAGATTCAAATTCATCCTCTCTCTAATAATTGTAATTAAAAAAAAAAAAAAAAATCAAGTGAGTCTAAATTTATCTTGACTTATTCAGCCAAAAATAAAAATCATCCTAACAAGATGAGACAAAATTATTCCAATCAGATACCATTTGAAGAACATATGCATGAACAGAAATTTGATTTATATGATCATACAATTAAAATACTCAATATCAATCTATTAGATATTTAAAAAGGTTTATTTATTTATTTATTATTATTATTATTAAATTTTGATTTTACTTGATACCTTTGGCTAACAACAAAAACAATATTATATGGGTCAAATATCTTCCATGATCAGAAAGAAAATGGTTAAATACTTGACTTGATAAATCCGTGAGATAACAAAGTGGACGTGGGCATCATCCCGATCTCTATCTTGTTAATTCAATAATTTGCTTTTTAGTCTTGTTTTAGTGATGGGTGGTTGGTGCGGTTCATCTGGCAAATAAATTAAGCAACGTGAGATTGTTAAAAAGAAAAAAAAAATAGAGCGTCATGAAAGTACAAATTTTGTGCAGCAAATTTGTGTTGAGTAACGCTTGGGACATAACAACATTTCATACACATTTTGTGCAGCAAATCTGTGTTGAGTACAGCTTGGAACATAACAACATTCATGACACTCACAAATTGATATTAAAAAATCTTAAATCTCAAATTGCGGTAGGCTCATATGTGATTTGATAAGTTAATTTAAAAATATTATGAAATTGTTGTGAATTTTTACTTATATTCTGTCTTTCTATTTAAGCAATTTAAATAAAGGCACAACCTTTTTTTTTTTTTTTTTTTTTTTTTATCATATGGGCCCTCAGACAAAGAACAATATGAGATTTTTTAAGCGTGGGTGGGACAAAGTCTTATTCAGCTTTTGATTTAATCTTTCAAAATCTACAGTGTGTTTGAATTGGACTTTGGTGGAATTATGCTCGACAAACCTTTTCTTTTTGATCTGTTAAGACGGTGATTTGTAGATGAAGCAAAGACACATAACCACCTTTTTCTACATAAGTAACAGAGAATGTCCAAAAGGGCTAACAACCAAAAGCTTCATTGTGGTAGTTGTCATTTAAGACATTTTAGGCCCCTCCTTAAGATAAGTACGTAATCTTTTGTGAGTCTTTGTGTGTTTTCTTCTGTGCATTGAAAATTTGGTGGGCAAACAGCAAGATATTGTTAGCAGGCCATAATGTTTAGCTACTTTGCAACTTACTCTTTTGGGTTAAGATAGATTGACCTTAGTTAATTAATTCAATTATTCAAATTGATTAATTAAATTAAATTACATGCAAATCATTGAGGTACTAATAAAGTACCAAATAAACTAAAAACAGCAGAAATTAAATTGATACGGTGATTCATTGACAAATGAGGAAAACCTCTCGCAAGGCAAAAACTCTACTGGATGAATTTAAGGTCACACTACTCCCAAGAATCCACTAATCAATAATCAAGCAGTTACAAGTATAATTATCTTACCACTACCCTGGCCTATCCCAAAATACCAACCTACAGTTGAACCTTCACTCTAATACCTAATTGAACTTGATCTTGTAGCAATATTTTTTCCAATCTCCAATCTGTGACTAACACTTTTGCACGGATCCGTGTATGTTACTAACTCCAGCAACTTAAATGATTGTTATTGGCTGCAAAGTTTTTCACTTCATAAACAATGAAGATTATGAAGTACTTGGTTACAAAATTCTAAGACGTACGAGTATGAGGTATCTTACCATTACCCTGGCCTATCCTAAAACACCAACCTACAGTTGAACCTTCACTCCAATACCCAATTGAACTTGATCTTGTAGCAACATTCTTTCCTTTGTTACATAAATCTCCAATCTGTGACTAACTTCTTTGCACGAATCCCAGTACGTAACTAACTTCTTTGCACGGATCCTAGTACGAACTAACTTTAACAACTTGAATGATTGTTATTGGCTGCAAAATTCTTTATTTCATAAACGATGAAGATCATAAAGTATTTGGTTACAAAACCCTAAGGCGTACAAATGCAGTAGCTTCACACAGAGTATATGAGTTTTAGGTCTCTATTTTCGTACTTGATGACTTTTAAAATAAGCCTTATATATGACTAGGGTTGTGAGAAAAGAATCCCTAATCAAACAAATCATCATGAGCCAAATTTCAAATCTAGCAGTTCTGAAATTGTAGATCTCGATAGACCAAGCTTGTGTCGAGCTTCTCCATTAATCCTCGATAGTAGTATCTGTCGAGCTTGTGTCGAGACTTAATGAAATAACTTTTCTTCACTTGTTTCTTGGATCAATCTCCATGTCTTTAATGAAACCACTTGATATGTCTGAACAACATACTTCTTGATACATTAAACCCAACTGAGATCTAACCAATTATAAGTAAAGTGCGTTTGTCAAATGATTAACTAATTACATAGAAAATATGACCCTAACATACTTGTCTTTGTGTCCAAATAGGTAATAAGCATTTTTTTTTATATTAAAGATCGTCTCAAATTACTATTTAGATCTGGTTTCCTCAACATGGAAGACAAAGAAATTTCTTAGTACGAAGAAAAAAGATTTTCTTAGGATAGAAGGAAAAAGTTTTTTATTTATGACATAATTAGGTTTTCATTGTCTATGATAGTATTGTGACTTGTGAGAGGAGTGGTGTGATACAATATTTGGGATTGAAAGATATGACATG
Organism: Quercus berberidifolia; assembly: GCA_028535905.1. Classification (NCBI taxonomy): domain Eukaryota; kingdom Viridiplantae; phylum Streptophyta; class Magnoliopsida; order Fagales; family Fagaceae; genus Quercus; species Quercus berberidifolia. The sequence continues at coordinate 37,992,684 of JAPQVW010000010.1, forward strand.
TGTGAATTAGTGAGTTGGTGTATGCGGAATTTGTGAATTAGTTTGTGTTTGTGGGAAATTTTGTTTATGTTGTGTTTTTGAGATATATGAGTGTTGTTTATAAGAGTACGCAAATTTGATTTGTGAGATTTACTGAGTGCGATTATACTATATATCATTTATAATAACGTTTGATTGGCATATAATTGTCTTATTCGTAAGAGTGTGAATGTGAGTGTACCTCCGTTATCATTAACCCGCACACACTTTCAAATGTAGAGAGAACTAAAATGAAATTCAATATGAATTCGAAAATTATTAGACTTCTATTATGATTTAATAACTGACATTTCTTGGCTTAAAGAAAACAAATAGCTACTTGGCAAGTGGCAACGAAATGACTGGTTTTTGTTGAATATAATGGGGAATAATGATGGTTCCCATATGCATGTGCGTGGCATTCCTTGGTTTGTCTTCGTAGTCACCCAACGTGCGGCTTTAACTACTGATCTAGCCAGCTCAAAGAATTGACTCTCATAATGTAGACCTGGTTTGTCCACAACTACAACTACAAGCAATTTCGTGTTGGCATGGAAAAGATAGCTAAGATAGTTAGTGGGATTTCACCATCTTTAATTTCTTCTCTCATATTTCAGCCTTGGTCTTATTAAGACTGCTTTAACTTGCCAGGATTGGCCTGTTGGATAGTCACATATTGACCCATATATCAGCTGGGCCTATGGCCACACGGATAGTTGGATTTATGCCCCCCATTTGTGGACTTGGTTTTTTGTCTTTTCTTGAGTAATCAAAGCTTATGATCATGTCAAGACAATTCTAGTTGCTTTCATGCCTGACCAACCAGGTTTGGTGTATGTGACTGCGAGCACCTAGGCCCTTTTACATACTATTGGATACTTACCAACAAATGTATATTAGATGAAATTATTTATTCTGGATTGGTCTTTCCTCTCTAAATTCCAAATTCGCTTTTCATATAATTGAAGACCAAACCAAGATATTGATGGCTAGAATAAATCACGGGATTGGTTAATATATCAAAGAATTGGTTGCTAGAGAAAATCATGGGAGCAAAGCAATCAACATGTAATTCAAATTCAAATTGCCAATGACTTTTGTGTTTAATCCCCCATTAATTACAGATTTCATTGTAATGTATTGAGAAAGTGTATGAGAAAATATAGTTATTTGTTTTTATCCCGTGGACGGTGAATGTAGGTCCCAATGTCAAACCACATATTATCTTATGTCTTTTCTCTTCTATTTTCTCTATCATTCAATCACAAATTTCTAAATGTTATCAGAGCGTTCACATGTTTTTGTTTTCTCTTCTTGGTCATATGACATATCTAATATAATCACATTGTCAATCATCTTTTATTGTTTACCTCATTTCTTTTTTTTGATTTTAATAGAAAATTTACCATTTCTTCATGCGTATTGGTAATTTTGCCAATGCAATTCTCACTCCTATACATTTTCATTGCAAAATATTTCATCACATAAATATCATTGTGACATCTTTATAGGAGGATTTCTCATTAAAGGGGAGTCATCATTTTAATGGAGTTGTTATTTTCTTGTGCCATTGAAGCACTATATTGGGTCATACCTAGTTTCACTTTTGTTAGCCAATTTTATTGTACTAGAAAAAGGTAGAGAGCTTTGGAAGACAAATCAAACTCTGGATTCAATGATTCTTCTTTTTTCTTTTTTTAAAGGACATTTGGATTCAATATTTGCAAGCTGTGCATTTCATCAAAGATTAATGCCAATTTGAGAGGGATTCTTTTAAAGTATAATTTACTTTTCATATCATTGAAAGACTAAATCATCAAGATATTCATTGCTAGATAAAATTATGGGATTGGTTAATAAATTAATTGATTGATTGCTAGAGAAAATCATGGGATTGAAGCCATCAATATTCAATTTAAATTAAAATTTTCATATACTTTTTTGTGTAAACCTCAATTATAATGTGAATTTCATTGTAATGTATTCTCAAATAAATTGTATGAGAAATTCTAACCCTTTGGGCTAATATCCCATGGATTTAAGCTATAAGGCTGAATTACGCAACCTCTATTCCTTTTTTGTCTACCACTCAATCACAAATTTCTACAAATAGTAGACCTAATTTGTACAATCCTAGCAATTTTGCAAATGGTATAACCAAAGACGAATTATAGGGTGATGCGTAAAGATATAATATCAACTTTGTCCAAACATATTTGATGAATAATACTATATTTTGAATTATTTGGCCAAACAGTATTGTTTCAAACATATATTAAAAAATAGCTTTTTTTAGAAAGAGATCCACTTGAAACTTGGCTTTTCAAGAGACGAGTTTCATGCCACATTTGCTGATATGGCTACAGTTGTGACTAATGTAGCGTTTTTGGAAGGAAAAAAAAATGATCCACTTGAAAGTTGGATTTTGACTCTTAAAGAGTCGAGATTTACTTATACATTTCACTTCACTATTTTTTTTTCTTCGGAAATCTCTCTCTCTCTCTCTTAGCGCTATCCCCATTGAACCTTGTTGCAACAAACCTAACCACCATCCACCACTTGGAGCCGCATCTCCAACAAAAATGGCTTGAGTTGAACAGCATGCAATGAAAACGAGCTCTTTATTAGCTATGAGCCTATGTCAAAAACCTCAAAGCATTGCCCAAAGTGCACATCAAGGGACTCATATGTGTTTTGAACAACGTGGGAGCCCTTCATCTCTACGACTCTACCAGCTTTGTCCTGTGGCCTTGGATCGTACTGTTAATGGATTTCTTGTTTCAAAATGTCTGACTTGCATGTATTTATTTCAAAAACAATAATTATCTTGGGGGATTAGATTTTGGAACTTTTATGGTATAGGCCCAAAATGGCTTTAAAAAAAAGTTTAGTTTAGTTTTTTTTTTTTTTTTTTTAAATTAAATAATTATTTTCTTTTTTAAAAAAAGTTAGAAAATTTTATTAAGATAATCAAATATGGGAGAAATTATATAGTCTTCATGGTAGACCATGTCATTTGTCTACCATTCCAGTAAAAGATTTCCACCTATTTAAAATTGCTAAGTCAATATTTAGTTTTTATTTAAAACTCCACAATTTTAAACAAGTGAGAGTATTTTACTGGAATGATGGACCACATCACTTATCCACAACGAGAATCTTATAATTTCTTCAAATATGGAATACATCATTTGCTAAAACGGTAGTAAAATAGAGGCAAGAATTTGCTGCATACTGGTGAGTAAAAGTCAGCCTTCACCAATTTGTTAAGTTATTGAACTGACCATGAATTCAGCAATTTAAACTCAAAATTTTCATTAGGACAGGTGGGGCTGCTGAGCAGCCTTTGTCACTGTAGAGTCATTAATGACCATCACATCCTCTGTATATGAAGAACTTTCTATTGTAGAAGCGATTTTGGAATTGCTACAACATGTATGAGAATCTTCTAGAGTTATTACAGTAACTACTCCATGGAAATCCTAAAAAAATTTCCATCAATTTTTAAAATGATTGATTAGATTTTATCATATCATTAATATTTAAACAGAGGTTAATTAATAATTGTCACCTATTTTATATCTATTTAAATCGTTAATGATGTAATAAAATCCAATACAATAATTTTCTAATAGATAATTAAGATTTTAAGAATTCTACGAATATAAAAGAAATAAAATAAAAAGTAAAAAACTAACATATCCTAAAAACTTTAAAAGATCCCAACCCCCTACAACATTGCTCACATTATATGGCCATTTTAAATAATGGGCACTTGTCCTTATACTGCTTCCAGTTGTGGTGGTTGGGTTTCAGGTGAAAAGTTTAGGGCCAGACCAACAAGGTCAAACTCACACTTTATCCTTGGGCCCAAACCCTTGTCTCGTGGTCCTCTTTGTGGGAAAACAACTACATCTCTTTCGGATTTGAATTTTAGTCACGGCCCGTTCACTTTCAAGTAAAAATTCCTGTTAATTCTATGATGATCCCACCAAAAAAAAAAAAAAAAAAAAAAAAAAAGAAACTCGAAATAATATTGATTTTCTCTTTCTCTCTTCAATCTCTGTTTGGCTGGTTCTTCCTTACTAGCTCTTGCTCTTTGACCCACGTTGTTACTACCATTTATTAAGCACATGTAAAAGGATTATGAATTTTATGGAAAGGGCTTGAGACAAAAATAAATAAATAAATAAATAAATAAGTAAGAAGAAGAAGAAAGAAATTTATGGTAAGGACAACCAATTATTTATTCAATAAGCTTAAGGACACAATATTTTTTACAATTTTGTTCACAATTATTGATATTGCATGATAAAAATAATGTCAGTAATGGGAAATTATTGTATACTTCCGGAGTACCATAAATACGTATTCCCTCCTCTCACATAAATGGTGGATTTCACTAATTAAATTCATGGTGGGACTCACTATTCATGTGAGAGGGGGGATTACGTATTTATGATACTCCGGGAGTATCTAATAATTTTCCCAGTAATAGACTCAATAGAGAAAGTCATTCACTCGTCTCTAATCATAACAGTTTGAGATTAAATTCTATAAGGACGTGGTGTAAAACCCATATTTTACCCCTTCAATCTCAACATGCCACATCATCTTATCACATATTTAAGAATAAACACAATCACACTCAATCAATTCTAATACCTATATATAAATCCAAACAAATTGGGAATTTATTGAGATGTTATTAGGTGTGGTAGAATGTATTGAATTTTAACTAAAATGCTGACGTGACAATCACTTATTAGATAGTGTAAAATATGGATTTTACACTCCATCCTTATAGAATTTAATCTCTAACAGATTATATTAGCAGTTGTGAAAAAGAATTCTTAGCATTACTCTTATTTATTTGGGTTAGCTGGTAAGCGCGTTGCATCATAGCTTGTTGGGAACTTGGGATTGAATTATTTATTTTATTCTCCTTGTTGTTAACATCATGACAATTAGCTACAAAGATCATATTATATACTTAAGAAAGCTCGTTTAATTAAATGTACTTTTTTTATATTATGAAAATATCTGCAAAGCAATATCATTATTACATGAAGGAAAATGATCATGCATGCATACATAGATTAGTTAAATATGTGCTGTTTTGAAGAGACTACGATCGTCATTAAATAGCGTCATGTTTTTTATTACTAGTCCTTTCTACTGTTAATCCACAATCCAATCATGATTTAATCTACCAAAAAATGATAATGATTAGTGTTGATGGTGTGTGCTTAAACTGCTAATGCATGTGCTGCCATTATATAAGAAGAAGAAAACACATTAGTGAGAATGGGAATGGGATGACCCAAAAGAGTTAGGCCTTGCATGAATTTGTAAGTCCTTTAAGGGCCTTATGTAACAAAGATCCCAGTGGACCCTTTTGATTGATTGAGATGAGGACATAAAGGAATGCGTTGAATCTTTAGAGTTTAGTCTTCTTACTATTAGTTGGAGTTGGAGGTGATGTTACTAGTGAACTTGATAGAACGTAGCATGGGAGGATCAACAAAAATGAACAGGAGGGTTTGTGACAAGTTGTTGTCTGCACACATTTTATGATTTTAACCGAGAAGGGCTATAACTTTACTCAATATATTTTTATTTTATCATTAATCAAATGTTTAAATTTTAAATTTTTTTAATTTAAAATTATGTAAGAAAAAAAAGTTTATAGATCGAACAGTAATTAACGTTCGATTAACAAGAAATTTAACAAGTGTTAGGAACATAAAAAAAAAAAAAATGTAATTCAAAATTTAGATTTTCAAATTACATAGTAGAACTTGGTTGGATTAATTAACTTCTGAAGCACAATACTGTTACTATTACGGCAATAATGGCTTGAGATTTATAGGCAACCTGTAAAGCTGCTATGACAGTAACTAGCTTTTAAACAATGGAGAAATTTGTAAAAGGCAAATCACATCAAAACGGTGATGACAAAATGAAGTATCCTTCCTCTCTCATCTTTCTGATTGCTAGTCTTGCAATCGTCCAAGAAAAGTTTCTACCGACATCTCATGATTAATGCTTTTGAATAATGGCATGCAATGTTGTTAGCTTTTACATCAAGCACTATCATAATATTACCAAAATCCTTCCTATTGCATTTGCACGAACTTCATATTGAGTAATTCGAATAAAGTAAATAATGCCATAATAGAGGCTTTTCCTTTTTTGTTTTTGTTTCTGTTTTTTGACATGACTCACTAAATCTTCAAGAACCTCCACTAAACCCGTACATCTTTATTACGTTAAGGACAATTTTCTCTTAACTTTCACAATCATTCCACGGCCACTTTGGTTCCTTTTGAGTTTTGACCTTGTGATTCTTGCTGTTTTTTCTTCTCATTTATCTTCTGTTCCGTTTAATTTTAGCTATAATCTTAAATTATACCATGAGCCTCTAGTGCACATTTGATTAATGGAGAAACCAATAATATATCTTTAAGGGAATCAAATTAAATGTGATGATTAAAATTTGTTTACATACTATATTACATTAAGTATTAAGAATAAATCATGCTAGTTCTTGAGAATATTAGTTAGATTTAGTAATATTATGTTTAACAAATCAGGGATTAGCTTAATATATTGAAATAATAACAAAATTATAAACGTACTCAAAATATGGATGAGAGAAAAAAAAATTATATTAGGGGTTATAATCATTTTAAATTACAAATTTTTATAATCTCTTACTCAAAGTCAGTATGCACAATATCATCCAAAATTATTATTATAATTAACATATTAGTGCGATGATTAAGGTGAATATTATAAATTATTAAGAACTAATCAAATAATTTTGAATACATGTGGCTAACTTGGACTACTAGTCTAATGAATATCTATAGCTAGTCAACTCCAAAATTTTGGGAATAAGCTCGATTGTTGTTGTTGTTGTTATAGAACTAATCTAATAATTTTGACATATGCTAAGACCCTCAAGGCTTAATTGGCACCTTCAGGCATTTTCAATAGAGACGTTCAGTGTTCAAATCTCCTCTTCTCCACTGTCAAATAATCAAAAAATTAGAAGAAGAAAAAAATTGACATATTAATACATGGTTCCATCCAATTGGCCTACTCATTTGTTAATTGTGACATTAATTTTGAATGGTGAAGTGACATTAAAAATTATTCTCGAATTAAGATATTAATTACAAAAAATTGTAGTTTATGATAGGCTTAAGACATGATCCCATAATTTTGGGTGGATAGTTGTAATTAGAAGAACCTTTAAAGTTCTTAGGTAACTCCATCATGGAGTTCCTAAAATCCTATCTATTCATTTAAAAATGTGGATTAGATTATATAAAAAAAAAAGTGAATTAGATATCACGTAGTTAATATTTTAAATAGCATTAACTATTATTATTTTTGTATTATTTAAGTTATTAATAATGTGGCAAAATCTAATCCACTAATTTTAAAATGGATGTGTTTGTTCGTTTAGACCCCTGTACACTTAGATTGTTTAACCTAATTAATTAACCAAGTTGATACTAAGGTTTATTATGAGATCTAGGTTAAACACAAATAATCATATCACAGAGTGTGGAAAAGTAAAGAAGACAAGCAATATGATTACCTAGGAAAACCAATGAAACCAATAGTTTCAAGGGAAAAAACCTAGGGAGAATTTAACTTAATCTATTCTCAAGGCAACAAATTCACTATGATAGAATGGAAGTTTACAATAGATTTTTTCCCCCCTAAATCTAAAGCTACCTCTTGTAGTACTTACTCACACAACCATGTGCAGCTCAAAATTCACGGACTCTTCTATCTGAATTTATCGCACACAAACACCCACGTTTGTGACTCTGAAATCCCACTTAAAATTTTAAATCATCAACTATGTATGATCTTATTGCAGCAACTTCAGATTTACCGGTTCTAAAAATGTATAGATGGAATTTTGATAGTGACTTTCAAAAGAGAAGGCATAGTACATTTTAGATCTCAAAAGAGAAGTTCCAAAGTCTCTTCAAAACGTGCCTTAGAGTTTCCTTTAAATACTAGGAGAATTAGATTTGAAACCTTAATCACTTAATGGGATTAATAGACTGTTGAGCCGAAATTAAATTATGTAGAAATGCTTCTCAATCGGTCAAGTTTTCTTCTTGATTGGTCAAACCTGACATGTTTCGAATTCTTGAACTTGCTGCTGCTCTCTATCCTTTTTTTTTTTTTTTTTTTTGTATTCTGACTTGCAATACCTTGAGTATTGTCTAATCATACCTATAGACTTTGTTGGGTTCTAAGACTTTAGGTTTAAATGTATTAGAACTTCAATTTGTAATGTTGGCAAACCATGATCAAAACGTTTTAGTCTTTGTTTTAGACTTGCTCAAAGTGTGTTTATATGTAAAGTTGGAATCGAGTATTTTGCAGGATTTACTATGTAAATCTACCTGGCTCGATCGATCGAAAATTAGACTCTATCGATCGAAGCTTGTGCCGATTGTTTTTCTGCAGAATTTTCCAACTCAGCTAAAGCTCGTTTGACATGTAGGGTTTTATGTTTTGTTTTAAGTATAAAAGGAAAAACCTTAGCCACATTTTAGGTTGCTTCTTATACTGTGTGTGTGAATCTTTTGTGAGATCAAGAGGTGGTTGCCTTCACACATACTTAGGGTTTCGAAGATTCAAGATTCTGTTAAGAACTTGGTGATCGATTTAGTTGCTGCATTAAGAGCTTAAAGATACACAAGCGGGGGTGCTTGTACTTGCTGGGAATTCAAGAAAGAAGTAGTCCGTGGACTCGGAGTTGTCACGTGGTCGTGGTAGTAATTTTCCTACTTGAGGTAGTAATAGAATGTTAGTGGTCTAAGTTGCTATTGTGTAAACTTTAATTCTTTCACAGTGGATTCAGTTTTACCTTGAGGATAGCTAGGTTAAATCCTCCCCAAGTTTTTTACCAGTTTGGTTTTCCTGGGTTATCATATCGTTGTGTTCTTTATTTTCCGCACTTTACAATGATATGATATATTTGTGTTAACCTAGATCTGATTAATTTGACTAAGCAATCACTTGGCTAATTAACTAGGTTAATCTGGTTGTGTTTTTAAGGGGTCTAAAAACGTATAGACTTAGGAATTTATATCTAGACAAGTTTGTACTCACAGTTTACCAATTGTTTTAAACTTTTAGAACCTAACAGGATGAATAAGATTTTAAGAACTCCATGGTAGAGTTACCTTAAGAGCTTTAGATGATCCTAATATGCTATAATTAACTATCTTTTTTTTTTTTTTTTTGTGTTTAATTTTTTCTTTATACAATTTCAGTGTTTTACCTCTCAAATTTTTATCATCCACCGGGTACTTTTTCTATTTATTTTTAATTTTCCAATTACTCCCAACTTAAAAGAGGAATACATGAGACCAAAATTAAACATAATCCAATCCATCAATTAGAGAATACCTCCTTGTTTTTTTGAACTGATTGGGACATTGATTTGGAGACTACCTTTCCTTTTCAGAGAACATGGCACTATGGCATATCCCACTTAATTAAAGGCATTCAAATTAAATGAAAATGACTTTAATGAATAAGGACAATGCTTTCAAGATTTCCCCACCAGGCAAGGGTTTTATGTCTGTCAAAATTAGTGTGCCTATATGGGTCTATAAGATTTCCCTTTTGACATTAAATTCCATAAATGGATTCTTCTCATTGTCCAAGCTGTAGAGCAACTCACCAAGTTGTAAAGTTGTGACCTATTGATCATAGTAGCGACTAGTGAGCTTTGTATGTGCATCATAATTCTGAGAACAAATTCACAATCATGTCAATGCAAACTCTATCTACTCAATTACCTTCTTTTCATTCAAAAGCATTTAATTCACTGAAAAGCATGCTCATTTGATGAAACCTCCGTAGCTAGCTAACAACAATGTAAAAATTAGATTATATGATTAAAAGATGTGACGTTGCTAAATCAACCAAAAATGTGTTGAAGTAATGGTGGAGTTCATGATGGAGCACTTGTCTCACTCAAAAACCATGGTTAATCTTTTGTCATGATCGTGTCCTGATCATAAGAATCAAATGCCATGGTGGATGCTCCAACTAACCACCTCATTTTCCCGCCATGTTCATTGCTCAAAATACCAAATTCAATTATGTGGTTTCATTAGCCAAAAAAAATTGTGGTTTCATGTCAGCGAGTCAAAAGAACAGTAACTATTAGTGAAAAGAAACAGTGGGTATATAAAGCATTTGCCAGCCAGTTTGTTGCCGCATTGACTATGTGCTGTTTTTAGGCAAATCTTGTTGATGGATCCTGCTCTGGATCACTTCTTTGCTCATTCTAATATTGAATGGGCATATGCTATGTCCCAAATTGACAACCTTTCCTGTCCCCCAATTTTTCATAGGGTAAAAATGTACCATTAAATAAGGACGGAAATTAGGGTTAAAATACTATCAATTCTTTTCTTCTATCATTTAAGTATAAGAAATTCTCTTTTTGTTATTGATCATGTAATGAGCTTGCTCATTATTTAGCCCATTGGGTGTGTATTTCTCCAAATTAGGGACCCCAACCCAACTCTTCCATCCTTCCGTGTGGGTCTTTTGTCAGGAACAAGGATGGACTCAAGCGGGTCCGAGCCCCCTTGGCCGAAATTTTTTTTTTTCTACTTATTATATTTTTCATTTTTACAGTTGGACCCCACTCTTCCAAAACCTTAGGCCCTCTCCTCATTAATCAGCCTAGCCAACCTAACCCAACAAGCCACTGTCCAACTCAAAAACTTAATAAAAATAGTAAAAACATTCACAATGGTGATTGTATTTTAGCAAAAAAGCTATTTTACCACCCGTGGGCACAATGGAGAGGGGAAGTATGCCTCGGCCAAGTGAACCGGAGCGGAGAAAAGATAATTGGAGTCACCACCTAATTTAGGTCTAGGAACCATATATATAGCGCCCTTTCGTGGAAGGACTGATCTTACTACCAGAGTATGTGTTTAGAATTTAGGTACAGCTTGGGAAAGTATTGGGCACCCAAGAGTGCCCGACCCGTGGGTCGGTTTCCACTCATTGTATCTTACGTCTTAATTCTATTAAAGGCATGTTCAATATTGCATCATAAACTCACACACACACTAGCATACATCTAAGCATACAACATGACATTCTCATCCCAAACCCTAACATACATCTATCATGCTTCTCATTACATCATAAACCCTCAAGGGCAAAAGCACATCATGGCAGAATCATACAAACATGTTATTGCATCTCACTATTAAGGAAAAGACAAACAAGCAAACATTATCCATGTTCATCATCCAAAACAAGATCATATTCAAATCAATGCATGTTCATACGAACGCATATCTTACCTCACTACATCACAGCCCCTATACATTAATATGTGGTCAAATCATATGCATGTTCATGGCAAAGAAACAAAATTGGAAGATAAAACACTAATCTAGCATGTGAGGAACAAACAAGGCAAATAGCATGGAAGCAGAGACTCAAAAGCACAAAACCAGACAAGGCAGAAGCATGTTAAATAAGAGAAACAAAAAATGTTGAATTAGGGTTTCTGGGCATGACTATGCGTTCGCATACACAGGGATTGTGTATGTAGCCCAATTATATGCGTACACATACTTTGAGTATGCGTACGCATGCAAAAAGCATGCGTACGCATATACGCCCTGAAAACCCTAACCCAGGAATAGTAAGAACACAAAACAGAGCAGAAACTAAAACTGTCAAATCTAACAACCTAACATACTTAAGGATAGAAAAACTATGTAAACCTAAACTAAACAAACATATTATAGCAAAAACAAACAAAAGAAACAAGGAAATGGAGATCAAAACTGAAAAAGAAAAGAAAAAGGACTTAGATTATTACCTAAAAAACAAAAGCTCCTTGGCTTGATTTTGATTGTTTCCTTCAATCAAATCTATTCACAATCAAATATAAAAGCAATTAGTAACCTTAAAAATCGAAAATTAATGCCAGAAAAGACCCCAATAAGAAAATATTGATTTGAGGATATTTTGTTAAAAACTTCCTTTTTGATTCACTATTTCTTGTAAATCTTGTATTTTTCCCTTATTATTTTTTGTGTTTTCTGAAAAGCTACCATGTATGGCTTTATATAGTTGAAAAATGGGGGTTTGGAATGACTCCCAAACGATTTGGAATTTATTTTAAACCTCACACTTAATGCTGAAAAACTTATCTTTCAAAGTTTCTGGAACCCTAGCATCCGTGCGCAGGCTCATGTATGCGTACACATGCATAAGACCTACGTACGCAGCTTGAGGACATGCGTGCACATACGCGTGTATGCATACACATATCCTAGGGTTTCTTGGCCTTAGTTTTCCAAAAAAATATTTATTTAGTTCATAAAAAAGTTATATTTACAATATGGTTGTATGAAACTTCACATAAAATTGATTAATTAATTATTAGTAACAATTGAAGTCTAAATTTCACAATAATCTGTCTTTCTCATGAAATTGTTTCTTCTAATTTTCTATTTTTATTTTGCATTTTTTCTTACACTCTCATAAAGTCAAGTCACAATAAGTATCAAGGCTTCTACTATCTCACCAATTTTCATTCATGCGGCTCATTATAGTGAAGCTAGCACATAATGAATAAATCATGAAATTGAGCCCGCCCATTTACGTGAAAGGGGCAGATCACAAATCACGTGTGAACACATCCATGGTGGAGTTTGATTGGTCATAGCAGCCCACATTAGGACATGAGAATGCTTTTTTGCCCAACATCATTATTTAACAGTAGGTTGGCTTTAAAAGACCTGAATGGTTTCCAACAAGCGATACTTTTACACAAAATGCAGACAATTCCTAGTAACCATGGGCCATGTTATCATAAATTAAACCACCAAAAGTCCTGTATGAATGCATTTCCACCACCAACTCACTTTTCCCTGAACCATAAGAATGGAATATCTGTTACCTTTTGAGAAAGATTAGATAATAAAGGGAATATAAGCAATGATGATGTTATGAACGTTGAAGAAACTATATGGTGATGAGATGAGAGAGATTATATGGTCAATGGCTCAAAGCAAAAGATCAAATCTATGCATTACTGGGACACAATCTGAGCGGGTTCTGTACTTAATATGATCAATAAAGCTGGACCAAATTATGGGTGTGTAGGTCATCCATCCCATATTGCTACAATCATTCCATAGACTTCATCATAATATCTTTAAAACTTTCCCTCCACCATTTTCCTTTTTATAAAGACCTACTACATAAGATAAGACTAAAAAGACGACTTTGAATATTTTAAAATTCTTGTTCCGAAAAAAAGGCTAAACCTCCATTAAACCCAATTATCTCCTCTAAGATAACCCTCATGAAACCTCTCTCTCGTTGTGTCATGCAAAAACATATGCTAGTTTTATCAACAGCCTATGTGTCTGTCCAAGCAGCAAAAACTGGCATGTGAGGCACCGAGTGTGCAGGCCTTAGTTGAGCTGATGGGATCCAAGAATTGACAGCACCAGTTGGACTAGTGAACAACTTGGACGCAGTTGGAGGCAATCCAAGGAGCACTGGTAGACTAGTTTTATCAGGGCTTCCTTCTCTTGAGCTGCTTACACTAGTCACCAAAGATGAAGCATTTGACACATGAGCTCCCATCTTCGTTGAGTCTTCTACCTCTTGCTGAATCATATTGTGTGAGGACATTGAGAAAGATTGAGTTCTGTAATTTTCAAATTTTAGTGGCTTGTAATTAAGTTCCTGGGAGGACTGATTGATAACCGTTTTCCAATCTGATTCACATTCATTGTTCTTCTGTGATAGAAAGGCTTCCCCGTTGCTACTATCAATAGAAGGATTGTTCAAAACCTCAATTGTCGATCCTGTCTCCTTGTTTCGTTTAGCTTGTTCTCCAGCAAGGAGGGTACTGCTTGCCATGATGCGTTCCACATTGTACCGTGTTATATCAAAGTTAGTAACAGCATTAACCCCCCGAAACTTAATAGCTGCAATGTCGTAGGCTTCGGCTGCCTCCTCTTGGGTGCCTAAAATTTCAGATCATTAGGGACTAGAATTAGTTTTTTTGTAACTTGGATTTGCAAGAGATACACAGGACTTTATGTTCTAATACAGTAGATGAGGAAATAGCACTGAGATAAAGGTTTCTTTGTGTTTGTCTTTAAGAACAGCCTTAGCAAAGGCTTAGTCCCACTGACCAGAAATCCTGTACAAACATTAAAGTGGCTCTCGATCAGCTTTATTGTCGCTGAGAGTGCCTCAAAGATTGGCTTTCTACTTTCACAGGATATGGGTTCAAATGGCTAAAATCTCTTGGTTTTATACTCTGAATATTACACAATTGCATAACTCACTCGAATAATTCAGTAAATGATTATATATTTTATTTTTGGAAATTCAAGATTCAAAGGAACTCACTAAATGTCCCCAGATAAAGATCCTTGTTCCCCGCAACCCTGCCAATACGAGCCTGCCATCGTCCATGTTGATGGTGTCTGCCAAATATTAAAGCAAAAACAGAGATTTCAGGGAAAAGGAATTCATCTTAGATATAAGGTAAGCATAATACAAAAATTACAATACTACTACATAAAAGCAGGCTAGTAGAACCTTGTTACTCCTCTGTACATTGAAGCTCCCCTAGAGAATCCACTGCTTTTCCTGCATAGGATAAAGTTGAATACATTAACGAATGAGGGTAAAAAAGAAAAAATAAAAAAACTAGTGCATGCACTGGTAGTACAATCAAAAAAGTAATTACCTTCTTAGATGAGCAACATACTCCTGTCTGGTCATGTTCTTCATTTCTTCAAGTTCTTTTTCATAATTTTCCAACTACCAAAACATCATGGTTTCAATTAGTAAAATAAAGAAGAGACTACCTCCATATAAACAGAGTGGAAGATAAAGCGAAAAGAATCATTACAGGGAAATTGATATGAGTGGAGGGTCCCCAATACTTGAGTGCCGCAAGATCATAAGCTCTTGCTGCTTTCTCTTCCAAGTCATAACCCCCTGAAATTGAATTTTTGGAATGACTTGACGAAACAATAAAATGACAGAATATGTTAATTCACTTAGTCATTGTACATGAGTAATAAGGCTTACCCAGGTAAACTAAGAATCATCGTTTCATTGGAAATGACATCCCCAACCCAACAAGAAACACAAAAAATCAGTCACATGTGGAATGTGTCAGGAAAACAGCACAAAGTGACCAAAAATTGCGGAGGCATTGAAAGTAAGATAGACATAGATATAGATAGGTTGTGTTTTCTTTCCTAACCTTGTCTTCCTTTCCTGCTCTGGCCTTCTTTCTTGCAACTGTTGTCCCACAAATGGGCTTCATATCTACCAGTCCATCTATGCCTAATGAAACAGAATTAAAAATCAGAAGAAAATAAGGACATAATTTAAAAAATATATATTTTTTTTTAAAAAAAATTTGAAGATGACACAGTTAGAGAATTAGGCAGCAAAGTCTATTAAAGAAAGAGCAGAGCAATATGCAAAGCAAGGGAAGCTTGTCAATTGGAACAATAAAAAATAGATATGACATACTAAGATATCAAAGGGATCAAAGAGACAGGAAAGAACTAACCTTGTAACACCTCTATATTGGGAGGTTCTCTGCCCAAATGTATCCAAGGACTTCCTATGAACAATTGGCTTTTGATCCACCTTTTCAGGCCCTCGTTTCTTTGTATCCATGGCTGTACAATCAGTCACAGTGGGTGAGACATGCTGTGAACCTGTAACACTGCTTGATTGGGAGCCAGGACTCATGGAAAGGCTCAGAGACTGTAAATCCCCATATGCCACAGCACCAATGGTCCCAGATTCACCTCCATTGTCACCCATGCAACCGATCATCTTCTGCTCCACTGAATGATTAGCTGAATAGTTCCTCGAGATCCAGTTCTTCATGCCAGGAACCCCATCATCTGCCACTGTTGGAAGCTGGAGACTGCAATCTGCAAACTGGTTCTCCCTAGCCTCACCTAACATCATATCATGGCTTCTAAAGCCAGAGTAATATGAATACTGTTGCTCCTGAATCTGCTGTGGCTGTTCTTGGTGCCTAGAGTTCGGTTGAAAGTGATCCAAGCAATTTTGGTTGTTAGGCTGTTGGTCTGGGTTTTGACTGTAGAACATACTATCTAAGCTAAGAACCATAGCTTCTCTGTCATTGTTGTCAAAATGATGGGTCCCCATGGTTGCACCGCCAAAGAAGTCCTCTAGCTTTGGAGTTGAAGTTGATACCATTGCTTCACATAAAAAATAAAGTCAAACACAGAAGAGTCCAGAAGTTTAAGAATAACATATTTCCCAAGGCAAAAACCAAAGCTTTAAAAGAAAAGAATAATAGAGGTTTGAACCACGAACTAACCTTGTGGTTGTTGTGACCTGTTGAGAGCTTCCATTATACAAAGAGACCCATCAGACTTAAGTGGCATCATAGACAAGGGAGAATAAAAGCTAGCATTTTCTCCTTCAGCTCCGTAGTAAATACCATAGTTAAGGTGAGGTGAGGAATTGAAGAAGTTCGCTGGGACTGCACCAGTAGAGGGATGTGTTTGGTGCTGGTTAGAAGGGCCAGAAGGAACCTCCATGGTCATGTGAGGAGAGAGAGAAAAACCCAACCACTTATTATTATTGTTGTTGTTATCATCATTTTCCATGGATTTCATCTTCTCTCAATGTTGCTCCTTTTCCCACTAAGTTCTAAGTAGAGATTCTTAGCAAGTTTCTCTTAAGACAAGGCAACTCAATGATTGGGAAACAAATAAACTAATCATAGCAACATCTATTGCTTCCCTCCATTTTTAAAACTGGTTTTTTTTTTTTTTTTGTTTGCTACCTACAGATTGGTTGGACAAAATCTAACCGCTCATCTGAACAAATCCAACACCTGCAAGCTCTGTCTCTCTCCCTCTCTCTGAAAAGATTTCTAAAGAGAACAAAGCTACCTCCTTTAAACTGAACAAAAAGAATGAGTTCCAGCAAGCAATGCCTTGGCAACCTTCCCGTAATTCATAGGGATCTGTGTATGAGAAAGACCTCTTCTTTTGCTTTACTACCCTACGCTCCTTTGGTCTTTCTTTTACTTTTTATTTTTATTTATTTATTTAATTTAAGACCCCCCCCCCCCCCCCCTTCTCTCAAAAGTTAAAGCCTCATTAAATATCAATATCCCAAATACAAAATACAAACAAAATAAACGAAAAAAAATGAAAAACCTGCACCCCAACCCAAGATGCCTCATTTTCTCATTTGGATAGGCTGTTCGATACCCAAAAAAACTCTGCAGTCATAACCAAAGTCTCTCTGAATATATATATATATATATATATATTTTTTTTTTTTTTAGTAAATGGGTTTAGTGAATGCACCATATTAATGGTATGTACGTAGTACTGGTTTTTGCTGTGATGGTCTCTCTCAGCCTCGTGGGTCTGAGGAGTGAGGAGTGAGGACCTTCAAATCTTAAATTAGATTCACGGGCAGAGACAAACTGTCCCTCCAGTCCACTTCACAACTGTACGTAGCATCTGTACTGACCTACAACTATGCAGCAGCAAGAGGATAGCTATCTAATATCTGTGATACAGATATATGCATATAAGACAAGGCTCCACGACACCGTTTTCAAAACCCTGCTTGGATACCACGACAAGTGTTGTTGTGACTAAGGCAAAGTCACCACGCTTTGAGTTGACTGTCCTTCCTTGGCCTGCAGTGCAGTGCAGCGAGCGTCTACTACTATTCTTCTTTGCAAAATGAGGTGATGACATTAATACCAGCCTAAAAATGAAGAAGACAGGACCATTTAAGCTCGATTTTGTTTAACTTCGATTTTGATTTTGATTTTTATTTTTATTTTTCCCCTTTTTTAATGCCAGGTTCTTGTGTTTTCTGTAAGTGATAACGACAAAGCTTGCTAAATTCCATTTTAAAAAAAGAATAATGTACCAACAATTTTACCAAAAAAAAAAAAAAAATTACAAATAATAGATGTAGTGAGCGATTAGTGGTAGATGGAAAAGTAATGTTAATGGTCTAGATGAAAACCAAGAAGAAATTAATCATATGACCGTTTGTAAAAATATTGTAAAATAGTTTGTGTTTATAGCATTATTCTCAAAAAAATAAAAATAAAAATAAATAAAGAGAACAGGTTTATTTCATTGCCAAATGTGTAATAAGCATCAAGGTTTGTTTAACAATAAATTGGAGAGTTATTTCTGTACAAAATTCTATTGAATCTTGGTCCTAGCCAAATGTGTAATAAACATCAAGGTTTGTTTTACAATAAATTGGAGAGTTATTTCTGTACAAAATTCTATTGAATCTTGGTCTCAAATTCTTCTTCTTCTTTAGTCCCTAATATTTTGATACTGTTCGAAATAGTACCTAACATGGTTAATGTTAAATTGTTCTAAAACTTAAGCTATTAGGATATGGTAAATTTAATCATTTAACCACATATTTCTAACACTTCGCCCCATATGGTGATGCCCAACACGTGAGAATTTAATCGTTTAATCACATACTTCTAACACTCCTACTCTGATACTATGTTAAAAGTCCATATGCTCATAAAATCATGCTTAAGTAGTAAAAGGAAATCTCCTAAGACTATTCCTGCGAAGTCCCAGGCATGCCACAAACCTTGAGATGCCTTTCCGAGATCATAAGCACGGGTGATTCCTTGGTGAACAAAAGAAGTACCACATATGTTTAACACTCCCCCTCATGTGGTGATGCCTAAGTCGTGAAAATTTAATCGTTTAATCACGTACTTCTAATACTCCTACTCTGATACTATGTTAAAAGCTCAGATGCTCAGAAAAACATGCTTGAGTAGTAAAGGGAAATCTCCCAAGACTATTTCTGCAAAGTCCCAAGCATGCCACCAACCTTGAGATGCCTTTCTGAGATCATAAGCACGAGTGATTCCTTGATGAACAAAAGAAGTACCACGGGAGATTGACCCCACCCTTTTTATTTTTCTGGTCGGGGTGACACTCTTACCAAGACTACTTAGGAAAACTTCCTGAAAGGATAAGAATCACAGAGGTCGTCATCTCCGCATTAATGAGAGGTTCTCTACTTAATCTCTTCCACATTAAATACGTATAAGACAACTTGAATAGTGCAAACAACCCCCAAAAGTACTGTTTCAAGATGAAATTAGGGGAGAACCAAGGGAGGATGTGACAATTATCTCCAAAAAAATCTGGCTGGAGGCAGGCCAGCTAGAAAGATAAGGGAATGAAAAATGCTTATAAAAAGGGTGAAAGCTACCACAGAAAGGAGGTTGAGAAATATCAAGAAAAAAGCCTAGAGAAGAGAGATATAATGAGATTTTTCTTTTCTTGTTAAATCCCTGCACCTCGGGAAAGAAATTGTATTGCTTATCTTCTCATTCTTGAATCTTGCTTTGCAAAATCAGTTGTTTGATCTTCCCACTATGGAATTTCCATCCTGCTCTTGTGATAAATGAATTATGCAAGTAAGTTACCTAAGAATTAAACCGTTCTTAGACTCGTTGATGTTTATTTTATTGAGTTTCTGACCCCCATAGACTATTTTGAAACAATACCGAAATGTTAGGGTCTAAATTTTCATTTTTCAAACATTAGGGACCATTTTGACACATAAAGCAACTTTCATGGACCAAAATTATAATTAAACGATATTATTATTATTATTAAATATTAACCACTTTTCGTCATCCTAAGATTTAAAAAGCTTCATAAGGAATTATATACGAGTGCAAAGAGATCAAACTTATTGTGTGAAACAAGAGTACACACACTTGATAAATAGTTAAATACTCGAAAAGTTCTGGATACCCACGTTAACATATATATATATATATATATATATATATATAGAGAGAGAGAGAGAGAGAGAGAGAGAGAGAGAGAGAGAGAGAGAGTATTATGCTAGTACACTCTAAGTGATTTTTATTTTTTTAAGGACAGGGGGTAGGGGGATTCAAACATAAGTTTTACCTACGTAAAGAAACAAAGAACATCATTGAACCACAAGGCTCATGAAAAAAATTATCAATTGCTCCAATTGGACCATTCATTTAATCCTTCAACCAATAATGCAAGTAAACTATTTTGAATTATTTTTCCGCCAAAATGTTTGTGTTCCAATTTTACATTATTTATCCCACTTATTTTTAAAATGTGGAGTGGTAGGGACAACATCAGGGCAAGGTCAATCATAGGTGGCCGTCTCTACTTTGGTTGTGTTTGTTTCAGGTGTAAAGGAAATTGGGAAACCCTTGAGAATGTTTGGGTACACATGAAAATACGGTCAAACTGAAAATAAATTTCACTTAATCGTAAAATAGAGCCCTTAGACTTGTAAAATGTTTTACATACTCATTTTACTTTCAAGTCATTTCCGGTCTCACTCACAACAACTACCCGGAGAGAGAGAGAGAGAGAGAGAGAGAGAGAGGCTTAGGAACCATTCGTGGCCCTAACTCCAATCACCTTACCACCACTGGCGGTGGCCTTACATCTCAACCTCAACTTCTCTCTAAAACCAAAATCCATAATGTCTCTCGATCTGGATCGGTCTCACCCTCCCTCTCTTCTTCTCTTCAATCCGACAAGGTGGAGCCTCCATGTCTCCTCTGCAACAAGCCCCAGGCAACACCATTCCACGATGGTCTTCTCCCTCTCATCTCACTTTTTTCTCTCTAACCCAAGCCAAACCCCCCACTCTTCTCTATCTGATTTTCTTTTTCTTTGATCTCTAATTTTGTTGTTGTTGTTGTGGTGGTGTTTTGGTGGCAATGAAGTAGAGGTGGCGGTTTTTTTCCTCTTCCTGGTTTGGATTTTGAGTGGTTGGTGGTGGGTTATGCTTGTCCTTAGTAGTGGTGGCTGGCTTGTGCTTACATTTTCTGGAAATAGTTTTTTTTTACATGTGAGACCAAACACAAGAAATAATTTTCCAACGTAATTTCCACAACGCAGTCAAACAGCAGAAAATATTTTCCTTTACGTAAAATATTTTCACCTGATAAATATTTTACACTCGTAAAACATTTTACATAGAGCCAAACACAGCCTCCATTCTTTCTTCAAGACAGGAAAATCTCATGTAAGATAGGAGCATGACAAATTGGGCTGAGGTAGAAGGGAGATATTTTGCAATTCTTGAGAGGTGAATCAGACATTGGCTAGATGGATTATATATTTGTATTTATATTTCAATACTGTTATTTAGGTACTGTTCATTGCTTAATATTTTTGTAAATAATTTGTTGACCCTGACATGGGGTGTTTTTTGGTTAGTTAACTAACATGTTTAGTTAAATATTAAATTTGACTAGGTTGCTAGGAATGCTAGTTAACTAACATGTTTGGTTACAAATTAATAGCATTTGACTAGGCTAGCTAGGAATGCTCCAAGAAAATTGAAAAATAAAAAATAAAAATTGCTATCAGAATCCGTTCTTGTATGAATTGCAACCATCAGAACTTATGTCCATGTATTTCATTCCTTGGGCTCTACAGTCTATATATTGTGTGGTCATTACCCTAAAAGTGCTTTCTCTGTGTGTATATGCTCAATAATAAGAAGAAAAGCAAGGCTCTATATGAAAGGGTTACTCAAAAAATCCTGACATAATCTATCAATGCAATCACACTAATAGTTGTTTTGTTTTTGTTTTTTTGTTTTTTTGCTTTTGGAGTAGACTGGTAGAGCAATTCTGCAACGTAAACTTCAATTCTCTTCTCAAAAATAACCATTCTGTACGTTTGCGATTTAATGAATGTACTTTGGGGCATGCATGTGGTGGCCTTAGTCGAGACAAAAAGGACAAGGGAGGGGATCGAAGTTGTTTGTAACAAGTGCACCAGAAAAGAAAGAAAAAAAAGGAAAGTCCAGCATAAAAGACAATAAAATAAAAAAAAAAGGAACAAAATGGTGTATCTTAGTCCTACTTTTACACCGAACTTAATTATTGAAGTATTCTTCTCAAAAAAACGCTTATTGAAGTATTCTTTATGCAACCATGTCCCAAACGTGATCATTGTTTAATATATTTAGCCTCAATTACCAAAATAAAATAGTCCCAACGTGATATATTAAAGGTTTAATTATTATTTTAGTGCCTAATGTTTGTTTTGTGTGTCAAATTTGGTCCTTAATATTTCAAACGGCCGTAATTATTAGTATTATGTTCTTGTAAGATATGAAATAATTTTCATAATAAATAAATTCATTTACCTCATTAAATTTTTTTTAATAGCATAACACAAATTTTGGCTACTACAAGTCTACAACCTTGTTCGTGCTTTATATATATGGGAAAATTTTAGATATAGTAACTACTAACTATAGTGACTTAGATATGTACATTAGGTTTTCTAATTAAATTCAAACACATGGTTGCGTTAACCAATTAATGATACACAAAGAGTGTTATCTTTTCCAAAAATAATTAAATTCAATAACATTATGTCTTTGAACTTAATTGTAGAGCTTGATGTATTGTGCCTTACTCTTTGTGCTTCATTGGTCAAGACAACCATTATATATAGTGCCTCTTTATACTTTAAGTTTTTTTTTTTCTTATATATTTTAAAAATTATAAACAATGAGTTTACGGAACAAATAGTAAAGAACATCCAAGTAATATGAAATTCAACATACGTGTTAAAGACATTGAAAATTTGCAATCTAACCATGCAATTTTGAATATATTAAACTAATCAAAAGTTATTGAGTGTCGTAATATTAACAAAAAGTTACATTTGGTGTAACTTAATTTTGTCCACACACATGTAGTCAAGATCAAGTTACACCCAGTGTAGTAATAATATTACCTCACTTGATAACTTTTTATTGGATTAATATTTTAAACCCATCATTGGGTTACATGTTCTCAGTGTTTTTGATATGCATGCCCCATAATTCCTTGGATATAAATAATTAGCGTGTCTCCTATAGATGTGTATCACCTATAGATGATTAATTCATAAGAAATAAATGCATTAACACATGATATAATGAATTCAACGGACAACTTAGGTACAATACTAAGTGAGTTACCATCCAAAAATGAGTGTTATGAATATAAGTGGGCAGTGATATTTGTATTGAATTCAATATAACAATAAATAACCATTTAATTTAGTATAACTATGTGTTTGAATTTAATTAGTATCTTGTGAGCTAAGTCAATTAAATTTAATACAACTATAAAATATAAATTATAATTAAGTAAATTATCATTTCCATGGATTTTCAAGAGAGTGCAAAATATAAGTCATGGTATTTCCTGACAAGTAAATGTGACAATTTTTTTTTTTTTGAGAAGAAGTAAATGTAACAACTCATGAACAAACTTATATGTATTTTGAAAAATAAATGAAATAAATATAAATATATAATCTACTTGGTTGACCAAAAAAAATTTAAATAAATTAATCAACATTTAAATTTTACTACTTGATTTGACTCGACTTGAGAGTTAATTAAGTAGAATCTAAACAAATTTGAACTTGTTTGAAAAATTAATGAATCCAGTTTTGATATAAAATTTACTTAGATAATGAGTTCGAGTCATATAAAAGTAAACATATTAATAGGTTTTTAAATTTTAATACTTCGACCCAACTCAAGTGGATCGCAGCCATATATGAGTTAAAATGAATAACTCGGGGGGGGGGGGGGGGGGGGTGTTTCTATTCGATTTGCCTAGCCTTTCATATAGTCAACGCCCGGTGAGAGACAAAAAGTGAGAGGTGGGTCATTGTGAGTTGTGATATACAACTTGTGATAAGAGATTCTGATAATAGTAGTAATCCTCATCCTAAAAAGTCACTAAGCTAACCTCTCAAAAGGTACTATGGCATTGGCATCGCCATTATATATAATTATTGTTATTATTTTTTTGGGTGCTTAAATTGTACAAATCCATTGCACTTTTTTTTTTTAATAAATAAATAAAAATCCATTGCATTATTGGGTTTTAGCATATACTTTTTTTTTGGTTGAGATACTTAGAATACTTCTTATAGAAAACAAAATCGATAAATTTTTAGAAAATTTTGTGCATAAATTGGACAAATTTATTAAGTTCATTTTAAAAAAAAAAAAAAAAAAATACTTCGCTACAAGAAAAGTTGAGACTATCTTGATCCTATTGCATAAAGAACGTTGCTGAATGATTAGTTAATGGCCCAAATAAGAACATTGTACGTGGAAACGCATTTTATTTCCAACTCGCTGGAATTTGCTTCCTCTTCGTTCAAGAAAATGGCTTGGTCAGTGGAAAAGGTCTAATGACAGTGATAATGATTTCAAACGGATACTTAATTATTTAACATTTTAATTTACTAAAAGTTTATATCTCTCTTGAGATTAGGCCATAATGTGTTTTTTTTTTTTTTTTTTTTTTTTTTTTTTTTTTTGGGGTCAAAATTTAGGTTACTTTTAATAGATACAATAGAAGTTTAAATTTATTGCGTTTGTTCTATGACGTTGATGATTGTTTTTTATTATCAAGTTAAGACACAAATTTAAAATTTATATTTCTTATTCGAATACAAATTTTTTTATTAATTGAACTAAATTAAAACCCACGATATTTATATATCTGTTCAAGTTGTAAACGCTTCAACTGTTCTAAGTTGTGACTGAACAATTAAACGCTTTTAACAAACCCCCAGAAGGATTGACAGAATAACAAACATAAACGTTTTTTTTTTTTAATTAAAAAAACAGAGACTCCTCAAAATTTTTGTGATGCCACTAAAATTAGTTAGCACACTTCTGGGGAAGTCCTAAAAAGCCGAATTAGTTTTGCTGAATGTTGTTACATTTTAAGACTAACCCAAAGTAGGCAGCATATTTTAGTAATGTATTCGAGAATACATGGAAACATTTAATTGTTGACAAATGTGAAAGAAAAAAGGGAAATATTTTTTTTTATCATTTGATAGATATAGGAGGGATTTGAACTATAAATGTTTCTTGTAAGGACGCGATTCGTGACGGACCGTAACTGTGTCGGGTTCGCACGTAAAAAGGCCCCTAACAATATCATTTGTAGAGCGTGGGTTTGAAAGGCTAGGCCCTGGTTGACAGGCGGTGGGTTTTTGCGGTGTTCGTGTGAGCTTAAGTTTCTCTACACCCCTGGAGTCTTTCTCCTGGAGGTGGGCTGGGAGGCTCAGGTTTCTGGCCATTTTTCCCAACCCTCTTTTTGGCGCACCTTCCTTTTTATTATATAGACCGCTTTGGCTGATCCTGACCCTCCACTTGTAGGTCAGGCAGGAGCTTGTTTCTATATCCATCCCATCAGCTGTCCTGTCCAACTTTCTATTAGTTGCATGGATAGACGTTCGCACCGCCCAAACGTCTTTTCTCATTAACTAGCTCTGGGTATTAGCAGGTGCATTCACTGAAGGGGGTCGGACGCACTTCCCCTGGTCCGAGTTCACACCCTGCTTCCCTATGGGCCCCATTCCGTTCACATCCCTTTGAGGGGACTGTTTGGGGATTGCCTACACCAAGGTGTTGGTCTTCCTGTTGAAGCTATGGGATGCCGAGGACAGGGTAAGTTCTCAGCCGTTCCCCTTGCTACCTTGGCCACTGAGCATTTGTCTTCGGCAAGGTACCTCCTCGGCACGGGCCCTGGGCCCAGATAGAGTTTGGGCCGGACTGCAGAACTCTCGGACCCACAATAGCCCCTCAAAATCCTGCTATCCGCCTCCTCGGACGGATAGGAGGGTTTTGATGACATCATGGATCTGCCAATGCCTATCAATCCTTGTCATCTAGCGATTCCCGAGGTTTTTCACCTGCCCAAGGCACGTTCCTAGAGCCGTTGGAAGGCGAAACGTGGCCTCATTAAATACGGGCGGCTTGGTGCTTCCCACGTTCAACGGTGTGATGGAAATCGAACGGTGGTGATTTCCTGGCCTCTTTGGGCGGGAAAAAGGGCGTGCTGTTTACCCTAGAAAGTATAAAAGATTTTTTGGAGATGGATCAGTCTCTCCAGTTCTATACTTAAGAGTTTTAGTGCGTGTATCCAGGGTTCATCCGAACTTCCGCCCAAATTCAAGTCTATCTCAAGCACATATAGCCCATCCGAAGCGTAACTCTCTTTTTATGTAAGTTCCCTACCTTTATTAACTCACGTTTTTTCTTTTCTGGATTTATTTCTCGTTAGCTCCCTTTCTTTTCCGTCGCGGGTTAGGTTTGTTTTAGTAAATGGCGAAGGCGGCTAAATTGAGATTGAGGAAGTTGGTTGATACTGAAGAGGCGATGAATAAGTTCATCGTTGATTATAGGATTCCCCCCAACGTAAGGCTGGAACACTGTAAGATGGGGGAATGGCACATTAAGAGGGGGACGGGCGCGGTTGTAATCCCCGTCCTCGCCTTTGTAGAGGGGGGTATGAGAATCCCCATGGGACCAGTGACAAGGGGTTACCTCAGGCATTTCCGTTTAGCCCCTACCCAGTGCGCCGGCAATGTTCTTAGAATTTTGGGTTGTGTGGACGCTTTAAACGAGAAGATGGGTTTAAGACTGACCCACCATGATGTAAACTGGTGCTATAATCTCCAAAAATTGAAAGGAAAGACCTACTACATGAGGTCGAGGGATGACAGGATTCGGTTGATCCAGTGCCTCCCTGATTCCAACAAGGGACTAAACAAGGATTTTCTTATCGTCTCCGGGGAGTGGCATGATGGCGATCCATGCCCCGTAGTAGAAGGAGAACCAGGTGGGGTATTAGGAATGGAAGAGGGATAACCCCTTAAACCATTCTAAACTAACTTCTTTCGATAACTAACTATGCGTATATGTTTGTTGTTTTTGTAGATGAACGCGCCTATAAACGGCATTTTCATTTAGTCAATCGGGCAGACTTGGAGACCGTTTTACAAGCGGCAGTTTTTGTGAATGATAGTGATGGCCAAGTTCGTGCAGCTCACAAAATACTAGGGTACCCTCCGGTTCAGAAGTCGTTCGGGGACGCGAAGCACGTGGTCAGTGCCCGCCGTCCTTGGCTTCCAAAGATTACAGTGGTAGAGAAGGGGTTCTTGATCTCGCCGGAGCCAGCTGTCCCCAAGAACATCCCCCTGGTGGGCCCTTCTTCGTCCCATCAAGCAGCAGAGGACGAGGGCGAGCCAGATCAGCCGGAGGAAGGGTTCGAGGTTTTCGACTTAGTCTACCACTCCGAGGACCCTCCGGGTGACCTAGGTGACCCAGCCTTGTCCGAGGCGGAATTATCATTAATAGGCACCTCTTCTCAAGCCGAGATGGGAGTTAAAAGAATACCTTTAACCCCCCTTCTCCAACTCCTCGAGGACCAACCAGGGGCGGATACCCAGGAGGCACCACAATCCAATGCTCCTCCCCCTCCAGCTCGGCCTCTCACAATCCAAACCAGGTCGTCCTCCACCAAGTCCCAACCACAATCCACCCGTCACGAATCTCCTACCTCCTCCCAACCAGCCCGGTCTCCTCGACCTGAAGGCGCTGATTCCAAGAGGAAGAGGAGCCCCAAGGGCAAGGACATCGTGGATGAGAGAAAATCCCACCCTGCTAAGGAGAAGGATGAGACTCCGCCCACAAAGCAATTGAAGATCGGACCCCAAGGCAGAGGCAAAGGACCCGCAGTTCAAACCTCTCAAGGCAAAGGAAAAGGAATTGACTCCCAATCCTCTCCGAGCGCCTGGCTTCCTGCCCCAATGCTTCACGGGGGTCCATTACTGGAAACTGCCTCTCTGAGGGACCTTGGAGACGGCGAGGGTGGATACGTGGCAGATGCATTAGGGAGAACCATGCTACTTCCTAATGACATGGAAGAGCTGAAGAGAATGAGGACGCAGGAGGTTTTTCTCAGTACTAAGAGATACTTGGGCATGGTAAGATTTTTTGGAACCTAACACTTTACTAATTCTTGTCACCAGTTCGTCACTCACTACACGTTCATCTTTCTTGACAGGCTCTCCAGGCAACCTATAGGATGGAGGATGAAGTGCATGACAGGAGTAAGGTGGCCGAGAACGAACGCAAGAGGCGCATAACGGCCTCAAAGACTCTCGAAGCCACTGAAAAGGAACTTGCCCAAGTCAAGGATGACTTAACAATGACCACTCGCGAGAGGAATAACGTCTCGGCGGGCCTTGCTAGTGCCCAAAAACAAGCCAAGGACCAGACCAAGCGCGCAATTGAAGCCGAGGACCAGCTGCAAATAGCCAGAACTCTGATCGAGGATTTAAATAAGCAGCTGACCGCGGCTCTGCATGAGAAAGGAGTGGCAGAATATGCCCGTGATGAAGCCGTAAGGGCAAAGCAGGAGGCCGAGTTTGCTAGGAATGAGGCCGAGGCTGCCAAGAATACGGCCGAGGACGATGGTTACAACATGGGAGTAGCCGAAACCCAGGCCAACCTTAAGGCGCAGATCCCTGGTGTGTGTAGGTTTTATTGCTCCCAGGTGTGGGAGGAAGCGTTGAAGCGAGCTGGAGTAGATGCCTTGTCTGATTTGTGGAAGGCGGAGAGCATATTCCACCCGGCGGCCATCCGTGAGGCCACTTCGACCAGCCCCACGGCTACGCGTGATCAACCCGAGGAAGAGATCCCTCCGCTGGAAGACTTGCAGGCCAGCGGTTCTTCTAGCAAGGCACCCAAAGAAGGAGAACTTCAGGATGTGACAGTGATATCCCAGCACACAGATTCTGAGGTACCTACAGAGGTTGCTGAGCCCGTGGTTGGCATTCAGGTGCCTCATACAGAGGAACCCACCACACTTGCGGAGTCGCCACAGGCCACTTCCCTTGCTGTGGCTCCCCAGGGTACCAGTGCTGCTCCTGTTCAGCCTTCCCCAGAAGGGACCATCCTTCCAGGCACCGAAGCTGAATCTGCTCCTATCTCCACAAATGTTGCCGACAAAAAAGTAGAGAAGTAGAAACCTTCATTGGGCTTTTTGTATTCACTTTTATTTGAACGATTACCTTGTTCCTTCTCCCTTCACAAACTTCCTAATTTATTGACGGTTTACAAGCATTTGAACAGGTATATATGAAATTTTGTTTTTCCTTATTCGCTCTGATTACATCGTTAACCGCCCGCGTTGATGCGCACTATTTGCCTACGAACTCTGTGCTGATTTGTTTTACTATGTACAGATAGCTATGTATGTAATACATTTATCATCATGTTCCCTGAACCCTAATTTACTTGCGCCCACGGAGGCCTTAGGTTTACTCCTAACCTTCGTCTCATGAAGATATAAGCACCATTTTTGACGTTACGCATAATAGCTAAAACCTGCTTAGCGCCTAGTTCTCTTTATCCAAGTAGTTGGTTTCCCCATAGGCTTGAGTCCGGTGGACTATGTAATGCCTTGGTTCTGTCCAAAACCTGGTTTTCCACATCCAGGTAGTTGGTTTCCCCTGAGGCTTGGGTCCGAGGACCATGCAATGCCTTGGTTCTATCCAAAACCTAGTTTTCATTACATCCAGGTAGTTGGTTTCCCCTGAGGCTCGAGTCCGGTGGACTATGCAATGCCTTGGTTCTGTCCAAAACCTAGTTTTCCACATCCAGGTAGTTGGTTTCCCCTGAGGCTTGGGTCCGAGGACCATGCAATGCCTTGGTTCTGTCCAAAACCTAGTTTTCCACATCCAGGTAGTTGGTTTCTCCTGAGGCTTGGGTCCGTGGACCATGCAATGCCTTGGTTCTGTCCAAAACCTAGTTTTCCACATCCAGGTAGTTGGTTTCCCCTGAGGCTTGGGTCCGTGGACCATGCAATGCCTTGGTTCTGTCCAAAACCTAGTTTTCCACATCCAGGTAGTTGGTTTCTCCTGAGGCTTGGGTCCGTGGACCATGCAATGCCTTGGTTCTGTCCAAAACCTAGTTTTCCACATCCAGGTAGTTGGTTTCCCCTGAGGCTTGGGTCCGTGGACCATGCAATGCCTTGGTTCTGTCCAAAACCTAGTTTTCCTTGCATCCAGGTAGTTGGTTTCCCCTGAGGCTTGGGTCCGTGGACCATGCAATGCCTTGGTTCTGTCCAAAACCTAGTTTTCCACATCCAGGTAGTTGGTTTCTCCTGAGGCTTGGGTCCGTGGACCATGCAATGCCTTGGTTCTGTCCAAAACCTAGTTTTCCACATCCAGGTAGTTGGTTTCCCCTGAGGCTTGGGTCCGTGGACCATGCAATGCCTTGGTTCTGTCCAAAACCTAGTTTTCCTTGCATCCAGGTAGTTGGTTTCCCCTGAGGCTTGGGTCCGTGGACCATGCAATGCCTTGGTTCTGTCCAAAACCTAGTTTTCTCTTTGCGTGGGATCTTGGCTTTAGGGGAGTTAGCTCCTCGGCCAAGCCCCTAGAGTTTATCCATACGGTTAACGTTACCAGGTGCTTAGTCTACTCTCTACAGGGGACCTTGGCTTCAAGGGAGTTAGTTCCTCAACCCAGCCCCTAGTCAAGAAACGTAGTTCCTAACAGAACTTTATGCTAGGACTCTATAACCGACGGTTAGATATAACGAAGAAACTCTATCGACCCACTTCCCATACCAACACACAAGCCTTCCCACAGACGGCGCCAATTGTAAGGACGCGATTCGTGACGGACCGTAACTGTGTCGGGTTCGCACGTAAAAAGGCCCCTAACAATATCATTTGTAGAGCGTGGGTTTGAAAGGCTAGGCCCTGGTTGACAGGCGGTGGGTTTTTGCGGTGTTCGTGTGAGCTTAAGTTTCTCTACACCCCTGGAGTCTTTCTCCTGGAGGTGGGCTGGGAGGCTCAGGTTTCTGGCCATTTTTCCCAACCCTCTTTTTGGCGCACCTTCCTTTTTATTATATAGACCGCTTTGGCTGATCCTGACCCTCCACTTGTAGGTCAGGCAGGAGCTTGTTTCTATATCCATCCCATCAGCTGTCCTGTCCAACTTTCTATTAGTTGCATGGATAGACGTTCGCACCGCCCAAACGTCTTTTCTCATTAACTAGCTCTGGGTATTAGCAGGTGCATTCACTGAAGGGGGTCGGACGCACTTCCCCTGGTCCGAGTTCACACCCTGCTTCCCTATGGGCCCCATTCCGTTCACATCCCTTTGAGGGGACTGTTTGGGGATTGCCTACACCAAGGTGTTGGTCTTCCTGTTGAAGCTATGGGATGCCGAGGACAGGGTAAGTTCTCAGCCGTTCCCCTTGCTACCTCGGCCACTGAGCATTTGTCTTCGGCAAGGTACCTCCTCGGCACGGGCCCTGGGCCCAGATAGAGTTTGGGCCGGACTGCAGAACTCTCGGACCCACATTTCTCTTTGGAAATAAAAGATGCTGGTTGAATTATGAGGTTGTTAATGAAAAAAAAAAGTCCAAATTTTCAGTTTATTATTATTATTATTTTAAATATAAGTTTTTCTTAATTTCCTCCTCTCTAAGATTAAAATGACATCCACGTTAACCCATGTAGAAGTATTAACTTCTGTTAGGAGGCCCAGATCCCAAATAATATATGAATATATATTATTTAAATTTTGGATTTAATTTTCCTCCTAGAATATATTTACTATGATGAAAAATAGCATCCAAGATGGATCCCCTCATTAACAATATTCTTCAAATTAATCTCTTTTTGCTTATAAGTGCAGAATTTATTATTATTATTATTATTTTTTTGAGGGATGCAGAAAATTAAACTTGGGCCATGCAGTCAGTGCGAGTTTCCCTTAATTATTTATATTGTAGGGAGCTTCAATTTTCAATCCAGACTGACCTTGATAAACTAAACTCATCATAGTTTTGCATGCAAATATGCATGACCAAGTTCATGGAGACAGATTTTCTGAAGGGAATGATTTGGTTGAAAGTGTTTGGGAGTGAAAGAGGTAGAGAATATATGTGGATTGTGGAGAGACTCTTTTGTGATTGAAGTAATGATGAGTAAATCCACCCACCATAGCACTGAGGCCAAAAAGATTTTGCTACAAATAGTTGCATGACTGACCTAATAAAAGTGCTCCGTACTCCCTCGGGAAAATTTGCTTTCTTTAATATTTTTAGGTGGGAAGCAGATGGGGAAGTGTTGGTGATGCCTTTTAACTCTGCACTGTCTTCTTTTGATGTCACTAATCCTTTATTAGCAATGTGCTTAACCCTTTTGTCTTCAACGCACAGACCGTTATGCCCTTTGGGACTTGGATTCAGAGAAAAAACATAGGTGTCATCCAACTTCAAAGTTTTAAACCAAGGCGAATATTGAATATTTAAATTAAAGTACAATTTTTGTTATTTAAAGTTGGGGGTTATTTTTATTTCAGTCCTTTATATTTCCAAATTGTTACTTTGATGCTTCATGTTTGATTTCGTTATCAAGTTGAACATGTTGTCTATTTTTGTTATAAATAGATAAACATGAATGACATTTAATGGTCAAATTATTAGCAAAAGTAGGCACCATGAAATGGAATCAAATGTAAAAGATCAAAACAAAAATTTTAAAACATAAATGATCAAAATAAAAACAATCTCAAACTTTAATGGAGAAAAAACGTACTTTACTCAAATATTTACTATTTAGATAAAGACATAAAGTATGATTGATTATATTTTATGAGGGTGACATGGTTAGGTTGAGTTCCAATTACATTTGACAGAACTTTTTAGGTCTAAATGCAAAAAACACCCCTTCGAATTTGGGTTAATTGCAAAAACACCACATAAGATTTTAATTATTTCTTATAACTTCATGATATTTTTATATCTATCAAATTAACTAATGAGACAAACTTCCATTAGCCTTTATGAACAGAAAAATCACATGACCATCATGTGATTAATAATATATGTGAATTAATTGGTAAGTTTTCTTAATGTGGTCATGTGGTAATTACGTCCATTTTTCCATCCACAAAAAGCTAGCATAAGTAAGTATTAGTGGTCAATTCGGAGAATATATAAACCTCATTGAGTTATAAGAAATAATTGAAATCTCAAGGGGTGTTTTTGCAATAAACCCATATCCCAAGGATGATTTTGCATTTTGACCCAGATTTTTTCAATATATCTTTTTTTTGACTGTGAAATATTTTATCATTTAATAAATTTCTATTGAATATGTTTTTTTTTTTTTTAATTTTTTTAATTTTTTATAACAAATTCACAATTACGTTATACTGTTTCCTTATATTTTGTCAAACTTGCATGGTTCTATGCTATCTAAAGCTTAATTGGTTTGTTTACAAATTACAGCTAGGGTCTAATACTCAAACTTGAGATTTGAGACATGGCACCGTCCAACGTCAAATTGAAAATATTCCTCCAGAATCTAGTAAATTTTCAAATCAAATGCATGGTTTGTTCCTAAAGTCCAAGTAATAGTTCGATCCTGTGGCTTTTGGTCGGTCAGATGCTTGAAGAAAAGGGATTTTTCCAAGCTCTTACTGCCTATTGAATTTCCTTTTCTAGTGAACGAAAGCAGATGCTCCAGGCTGCGTTACTCTCTGTCTGTATGTGAAATATCCTCTTCTAGCGCATCAAAGCAGAGGTCCAACTTTGGGACTGTCTTACTCGCTTTTTCTATTTATTTTTTAAATCTTTTTTTTTTCTTTCTTTAGAAATAATGGATGTGGAGGGCACCCTAACTAGCTATGCATTACACCAATCTATAACACAAAAGTACACCTCAAGCACTCTTAATGCAATACATAAATAAGGAATAAAAATATATAAATGGGGGAAAGAAGCTGATTGTTTCAAACTCCTATACACAAGTACCACAATAGTTCCATATATTGTTCTAATGCTATAGCAACTTATTATAGAATTTCATGTTTTTTTTTTTTGGTCATTCAAAAAGTTAATACATGAGTCAAGAATCTTATATTTGAGTAGTATTATTCGATTCTCTACACAAGGAGAATTTGAGTGTAAATCCTTCCACAAACTTGTTATACAAATTTATTACCTCAAATTCTATTGCAACAACTCGCATCAACTATTGATTTGACACAGATGTTATTGCAACATTTTTTTTTTCGTTGTAATAAATATTTTTTCTTGTAGTGATCTCATTTTAAATATGAATTCCCTTGTAATATGTTAATAAATTAAGTGAATGAAAGATATAACCCTTTTAGCTTTCGGTGTTGTGGACCTAAATTTGAGTAATTGATCTCATATTAATTTATTTTCTTCTTCCTCTATAGTCTAACATCGATATTTTTATGCTATCTTGGAACATCAAAATTGGTTTGTTTTAATTCAAACTATAAAAGGATGAAGTACAAAAATTTTGGAAGATAAATTTCAACTTGTTAGGACATATGTAAATCATGTTAGGAACATATGTCATTATGGAATTGGTTAATCCTTTAACAAAATGCACTTTACTTGTATTTGGGTAGATCTAAGATGAGTTTAGTACTTCAAGGAACAAGAGTTCAAGTCAAGTATTGAAGCCATGCAAATTCGTTCAAGAAACAAGTGAAGAATTGCTGATTCATTAAAACTCGATAGCTCTTGATAGCTCTCGATAGCTCGCAAGTGAAGAAGTGTTGATTCATTAAATCTCGATAGCTAACTCGATAGTTTGCAATAGATATGAAATTCAGATTTTCAAATATGATTTTCGGCCCATGCTTATGTATTTATGTAGGGTTTCTTTTCTCACAACCCTAGACAAATATAAGACTTATTTTAAAGGCCGCCACACAATAGAATACAAGGAGAACACATGCAAAAGGTGACCGAAACCTTATTCTTTCTGAAAGAAGCTACTGCGTTTTTACGCCTTAAGGTTTTATAACCAAGTGCTTCTTAATCTTCATTGTTGATGAAGTAAAGAACTTTGCAACCAAAAATCTTCTTCAAGTTGGTGTGTTAGTCACGTATTGGGAGCTGTGCATTATTGGTTAGTCACGTATTGAGATCCATGCAAAATGGTGATGTTCATATATTGAAGAGTTTAGAGGTTTTGAAGCGATAGAAGGTTTCTGCTGTAAGTTCATCTACGAGGATTGTAGAGTTTATGGACAAAGGTTTTGTATTAGATCTGAAACATCTCTTTACTATAGTGGATTGCTTTTCGGGAAGGTTTCCTCCTAGGTTTTTTACTGTAAAACTAGTTTGTTTCATTGGTTTTCTTGGGTCATCATATCTTGTCTTATTTAATTTTCCATTGTGCATGATTTTGACATGATATTGATGTTTATTTGTTTTAACAAGTTTTATTCATAATAAATCTAATTAATAACATGGGTTTAAAACTTGTTAATTCCATCAACTGGAGTCTAAATTTCCCAACACAACTTTTCAAGCTTTAGACTTAATTTTTGCAAGTTGAGCATTTCATCAAAGATTAATACACAACTCAAGAGAGAGTGTTGAAAACACTTTCCACAAATTGAAGACACAATTAAAGGATTGATTGCTTGGAGTAAATCAAGAGATTTGAGCAAACAATTATGTTGATACAAAATTCAAAATCAAAATATACAAGTAATAACTTGATCTATTTCAAATTCCATAAATCTCATTATAAGCATAAGTTCCCTTGTAATGTGTTATCAATCAAGGTGAATTAAAAAGGTAACTCTTAAGTTTTTGGTGTTGTGGACATAGATCTTAATTAGTAGCCGAACCATGTTAATGTCTGATTCTTTCTTATTTTCTCTTTATGTTACATAATATTTCAAATTCTTACATCACACACTTTAAATCAAGATAAAGATATAACAAACGTTATAAGGATGAATTCTTAGACCTTCTTTAGGTTGAAACGAGTTGCAAAAAAGTGATCTCTCACCCAAAGTGGAGAGCATGAAAGCATGGCAAACAAACCTGTCATGTGCCCAAATATAATTTGCTTTGGTGGTCTAGGACTCAAAACTTTCTTCACTACATGTCTTGCAAATATTGTAGCATCCGTTGCCTTACCACCTTGTGAAGCCCTAGCTCGCTCTGCAATGGCCTCCTTGAATTCCTTATAAAGTTTCCAATCT
The DNA here is from genome assembly GCA_028535905.1 of Quercus berberidifolia. Lineage (NCBI taxonomy): Eukaryota > Viridiplantae > Streptophyta > Magnoliopsida > Fagales > Fagaceae > Quercus > Quercus berberidifolia. Next base: position 38,028,740 of record JAPQVW010000010.1, read on the forward strand.
TAGTTCCCCACTCTGTCCGTGTTAGCACGACCAAGGTTTGATCTCACGGCTCCGGGCACTACTAGCACAACATTTACACCAAATGGCCTTAATTCAACCCGCAAAGTGTTTGACATTGCATGCACTGCAGCCTTGCTAGCACAATAGGACCCTGCCCACGGAGTTGGCACTCTCCCCACAACGATCCCAACATTTACAATGCTCCCACTTTGCCTTGAAGCCATGTAAGGCACTACTTGTTGCACCAGTCTTAGTTGCCCCAATGTGTTAATTTCATAAGCGCCTTCCTAATTGTGTCAAGTGGAAGCTCAGCTAAAGGGCACTTCCAATTCCAGCATTGTTGATTAGAATGTCAATGCGGCCACACTTGGATATAATATTGTTGACTGCTGTTGCTACACTCTCATCAGAAGCAACATCGAGCTCAAGTGTTTCAATATTGTAAGATGAGAGGTCTAACATGTCATGCATACGTTGGGAGATGTCGGAGGCAAAGACATGGCTATTTTGCTCGGCAAATGCCTTGCAATACTCATAACCAAAGCCACCTTTAGCATAGCCAGTGACCAAAACAACCCTATTGTCACCCATTTGTTTTTCTTGTAGTTGGATAGTTGGCCAAAATGGGAAATTAACCGTGATTTTCAAACATTATAATTAGTAGACTACGTTTTCAAATTATATTCTTTACTAGCATCTCGAGTCTAAGAAGCTCGATTTTGGACTATAAATCGAGTATTTGAGGGTCGGTTTTCATATTTTGATCGAGTCTGAGTTGACACTTTTTCCATATGGCGTCCACCTGTAAATCGAGTCTTAGAGACTCGATTTAGTGGAGTTTTCATTTTCCCTCAAATTTTGTAACTTTTATGTGGGACCTACTCTACTGACCTACTCCATTTTGGCCGTTCAACCACCAAAATGTTTGACTGACAAACCTTTGCCATAAATTTGACTCCCTTCTTCAAAATTACTTGGATCTCAGTTAGCAAATACTAATATTTTAGTGACAAAATTCACAGCCAGCTCTACTTATAAATACACCATAACTCATCGTTGCCAATACACACAATACCAAAAAAACTTCAGCTAATCTCCAATGGCAGAAGTAGACCAAACCATCGATGGAAACCTGTTAGTAGCCAAGTCCCTCGCCCACTTCGGCGTGGAGCACATGTTCGACGTGGTTGGAATTCCCGTAACCTCATTCGTCAATCGCGCCATATCTCTTGGAATTCGTTTCATCGCTTTCCACAACGAACAGTCCGTCGGATACGCTGCCTCTGGCTTTTTCAACTCAGCTTTTTCAACCCACGGCGACCCACGACGATCTGAACCCGACCCACGGCTAGCCACGAGCACCGACAAGCACCGATGCCCCACCCACCCATGGTCCCACGCCGAGCTGAAGCCACCCACGTCGACTTGAAACCCACCCACCCATGGTCCCACACCGATCTGAAGCCACCCACTCCGATCTGGATTTTTTTTTTCTCTGATGAGATGAGAAGGTGTAAAGGGTGTGCATTATTCTTGTTTTGTAAAGGGCTTATAAATCGAGTCTTAGAGACTCGATTTTCAGGTAGACGCCATGTGAAAAAAATGCCACATCAGGCGTGATCAGACCATGAAAATTGAGTCTTTGAAACTCGATTTATAGGCCCTAAATCGAGTATTTTAGACTCGAGATGCTAGTAAAAAATATAGTTTAAAAACAATGCCTACTAATTATATTGTTTGAAAACCAATGTTAATTCCTAATTTTGGCCTTGGATAGTTTGTTGCTCATTCTTATATAGGTTCGGAAAGGAATTATGATATATCCGCCAATGTATTTCTTGTTTATGCATTTCAGTCTAGCCTGTTGAATATGCTCCAAAGAATATACTTTATCGATCAAGATTAGCCGACTATAGCTGTGGCTTGTATGCTATAGTCATTAGTGTCGCAAACGATTTCAGCTTTGGAATTTACAATATTTGATGCATCTCTGTAGCTTCGTTTCCCTTTGCATAAGAGTATGGGCCTATGGCCAATGGGAGCCATTTTGGGTGGTTTAGATTTAATAACGTAGACACTCGATTTTGCACCAATAATTTAATCAAGGAAGATGGCTAGAGTGGCCATTCATATACCCAAAATTTATAGTTTCATTACATGCATTAATTCATTCATTGTATATCATAAAAATGATCTTGAAGTTCTAATGGTCATGACGGTATGTCCGATTTCCAAATCGGACCGTCGAATTGAAAGATATCGTATGATCAAGTTTGCACGGTCTGCATGAATTTTGTTTGGGTGGAACCAATCACGCATGATTAATTTAAATTAATTATGATTGATTGTACAATTAAAATTAATTAAATAATTTTGTGATTGGTTGTTAGTTAGTGTCAAAAATAAACTTGCTTGCATGGGAACAAAGTGGATAATTAGATAACAAAGAAATTGTGGATAATCAAGACTTTTTTGGAGTGTTTATTTAAAAGATAATTATCATTTTAAAAACCTGAATATCCAGAAAAGGGGATTAGTTTTTAGAATGCGTATTAGAAATAAGTCTAAGTGCAATTCCCGGCTCAAAAAACCTTAAAAAAGGAGTCCAAATTGGACCAAAATTCAAACGTGGGTTTGGCACCCAAGATGGCCCTCTTGGAGAGCCGATCGGCACAAGAAAAGTGCCGATTGGCCCAAATCTTCGGCTCAGCCCGAGGACTCCTAGATTGAGATAAGCCCTACTCTTTTCGATTTTTTAGAGATGAGGATGCCTTCCAATTCGTATTTGATCATTCAGCTAATTTTTCGAAGTCTTCCAATCTCTGTAAATAGAGGATGCCTCTCAAAATTCAGCAGACTTTTTACACTTTTTGACCCCCCCCCCCTTTCTGACTCTTCTCTTTTGATTTTTCAAATCCCCTTACGTTAAAGACGTTCTGGAGGCTCTTACCTTATGAATTATTTTTTTTATTTTTTTTTATTTTTTTTGTAAGTAAAGTATTTTAGGTGTCAAAGAGTTGAATAAATTTCTTTGAATCCTAAAATATTCTTTCAACTAGAAGAGCATGCTCATGCAAGAGGTATTTTATTTTTTTCTTTTCTTTTCTTTTCTTCTCCCTTAGTTTTGTTGATGATGCATGAATATGTTTAACATGTTTTATTATTTCTTGCTCTTAATGTACAATTACCATGTTCTGCTTGACTTTTTCTTTAACATATTCTTAGATTACTGTTTATTATGGTTTTCTTTCTTAAATTTCAAAGTCTGCTAATGTTTATCAAAGATTTCTTTAAAAACCAAAAATTGATACGATCTTTCAGATCTGAATTTTTTCTAAACCAAAAACTAATTTGATCTTTCAGATCTGATTTTTCTAAACCAAAAACTAATTTGAATTTTTCAGATCTGATTTTTTAACATAAAACTGATCTGTATTTTCATTAAATACAGATTTGGTTTTTTCTTAAAAGCACAAAATTGATCTGCATTTTCATTAAATACAGATCTGATTTTTTTAGAAAAAGTTTTCTTTGACACAAAATTGCAGATTTTGAAATTCAATGAAAGGACTAAAAATTAGGTTGTATTTTTTTTTTAATGAATGTGATGCCTGTGTAATAAATTCATCGTATGAATGTGGATCCTCTTTCAAAAAGTCTTTTTTTTTTCTTTTACATAAAAAAGATATGATTTTCTTGAAAAAATCATTTTTTTTTTTTAACTTTACACAAAACAGATATAATACTTTTTAGCAAAAATCTCATTCTTTCTTTTACATAAAAATAGATATGATTTTTCTTGATAAAACCACTTTTTTTTTTTTTTAATAACTTTTACACAAAAACAGATCTGATACTTTTTTTTGCAAAATCTTATTCCTTTTATTGATAAAAACAGATCTGATCTTTCTTTACAAATTAAATTTTCTTTTATACACAAAACGAATTTGAATTTTCTAAAAAGAGAGGACACATCCATAAGGTAAATTTATTTGAATTAATTTAAGTCACGTGTCTGTCATGTATGGTCAACATATCATTCAATATCATGCAAAAAATGGTATATTGGTCATTACAGTTTAGAAGACCAAGCTTTGTTTGGGCGGCATGGGTGCCTAACACTTTCCCATTTTGTAACCTAGTCCCCGAGTTTAGGATTTTTGGATAGGTAGATTAGTGTTTTGTCTTTCTTTATTTTTGGTAGATCGTAACTAGGACCAAAAGCTTTGTATTCTTTTACATAGATTGTAACTAGGACCCAAAGCGTTGTAAGGTTTAATTTACCAAATTTGTACTTTTCTTTATCCAATCAATGACAATAAAGTATTTTGATCATGTAATTTCAATTATTTTTTTATATTTTTTTGTATAAAAAATAAGTGGCGACTCCACATCACTTATTCAAAAAAAGAGGTACCATACCGTAAAAGTACCAAAATCTATTTTTTTGAGAGCACCCTCTCAAGAAGTGCGGTCTCTCTCATAAGTAAGAGAGACGAGGTCCAATTAATGCAATCCAAGCCCTTCAAAAGCTAGGTTGGAAATTGTTTTCAACCAAATCTTGTTCAAGAATATCAAATTTATCATTTATCTCTTCTTTTTTTGGGAAGGAGGGCAGGCAGATGGAGTCAAATTTATCAGTTTTGGTTTATGAAGAAATACTAGAGTTCACATTACATAACTCAAATTTTAATGCGGTCTATTAGAGATTGTTAGCTCTGTTCAATTAATAAAACACTATAAGACCCTACTTTTTATAGACCAATATATAAGTAGAGTACAAGTATGAGTGCTACACTATTTGCGCAGCACAAGTAATACAAGTTCAAGAAAATAAAGCTCAATGGGCCTAAAGCCCCTTGGGCTTGTACAACAACACCCCTTCTCAAACTCAAGGAGCATGAAAGATGGCCAAAATTGAGTTTTACCCTTTTCAACCAAACTTTCTAGCAAAATGCCCCCTGTTTGAAATTATTTAGGGATATGTTCTTGTTTTGAAACTCGATTTTTAGAAAATCAAGTTTAAAACAGGGGCACATCCCTAAATAGTTTCAGACAGGGGGCATTTTGCTGAAAAGTTTAGTTGAAAGGGATATATCCCCATTTTGGCCCATGAAAGACTAACTTGAATTTGAAAGCATGTCGAGGGATGTGACTCGATAAAGATGTTTACAAATCGATCTTGAGATGGAAAATAGATCAATTGGAGAGAACCCTGAAATAAGTGATGTCAAATAAAATGATGGTCAATATATTATGTGCTTAGTCTGTACATGGAAGACATCAATCTAAATGACATTCTAGTTGTGGCAATAGGTATGAGTGGCAAAGAAGGTAGGCACGCCTAAATCCTTTAGTAATCAATGTAATCAAAAGATTTAGATGTGGCCTCAGTCAGGCATGATATTCAACCATGGTACTAGAACGGGCCGCAACCGTTTGGTTCTTACTTCGCTAGGAGATCAAAAAGAGCTAAGGAGGAAGTAGTAGCCAATGATGGACTGTCAATCGGTGGGTAACCCGAGCAGAGAAGTGTAGATCAAGGAAAATAGTGTCCTCAAGATATTGAAGTATGCGCAGAACTACAACATAATGAGTCAATGAGTCAATTGTGGGGCAGATATGAACTAACTTATTTGATGAATGGTTTAGGAGATGCACGCATGCACAAGTGACTAAGAAATATACTAGTTTGACAACCAATTGCCAGTAATGAGTGTAATCATGTAATGGTTCTCCAAAGAAAGGAGTCAGATATTAAATTTGATTAGAGTATCAACAATCTTAGCACGAATGATGCTAAGACGAGTTCCAACTTGTAATTATATTACATAGTCTACTTAGAATGAGTCTTGATAGTAACGATGAAGTCAAGATTTAAGTTTAAAGTAGCTATATGTGTGTGTATATATATATATATATATATATATATATATCTTTGTTTATAACAAGCGAGGGAAGGAGGGGATTTTTTTTATTTTTTTTGCTGAGAGGAAGGAGGGGATTCAAACCTAACTTCTCTTTTTTTATTTTATTCAAACCTAGCTTCTCTTCAAAGAGAAAACTAAGCATTGCCATTAAGCCATAATACCCACGTACGTATATAAACTTTTTTTTTTCTTTTTTGGCTGAGATACGTATATAAAGTTATAAATATTAGAAACAATATCATATCCATATATACACATTATAAACAAAATCATAGAAATGGCCAACGGGTCAAGAGAAAAAGTAAACATCAATATCAACTTAACTGAGAGCGACCACATAGCCTTATTTGTGCCATACTGTATGCATGGGGACTAAAAAGGTCTACGAGGTCTACTCTTTCCTTTTTGAGAGAGAGAGAGAGAGTACCTTTCTCACCTTTAAAGTGCCTCCTCCATGAATCCAATGCCATTTTTCTGCAACTCAGTCCCATTAACTTGACTTTACCTATTCTATTTTACACCTCTCTCTCTCTCTCTCTCTCTCTCTCAAATGTGACATGTCACGTTCAAAATTATACACTCTGTCTCTCTCTAGAGCCCTACTATGGTCAATGCATCATCCAGTAATTTCCTTTTTCTTTTTTCCTTTTGAAGAAAAATACATATAGGATTATTTATTTGTTCGCATGGTTACGAGGTCATTGAGGTTGGAAAAGGCTGGTAGCCTGGGACTACCCCTATAGATGATACACAATTACACATATTAGACTTGCAGCCTTAATCAAAGAGACCCACTAGATTTGCTTTCATGGACAGAGAAAACCGAAAGATATAGGAGGAAAGCAGGCAATAGCCAAACCCATTTTTCCATTCACTTACTGAAGTCATTAGAGCCCAATCACAAAAATATCCACATTCTGCAGGGTCTATAAGATTATAAACAGAGAAAGTTTTGTACAAAGTTTTGAATATAGCCAACAAGAGGGGGCTGGTGGGGTTTCTCTAGTTTCTTTCAAAGAAGAATCCAATTAAACCTTGATTTCAAGTTCAACTGGTGTCTTTCGTGTCAGCTACAAGGTCCCGGAAAAATGGATTAATTTACTTTCCGCTTTTGCTCTCTGTCTTCATCATTCACAGCACACGAAATTAATATGTTTATTTGTGGCCTTTAATTGGGGCTTTAAATAAATAAAAAAAAGGTTAACCTGTGGTTGAAGAGATATTTTTAAAAATTTTGTATGAGAAATGAAAAAAGTAATTTTCTCTTTTCTGAAAGTTTTTAATATTTAAGTATTAGAATTGTTTTTAAAAAATCCATTAACAAATAATTTAAAGATATCAATTTTCCTTTAATCAACTCTGTTTTTGGTTAGGAGGATATATTGAATTGAAAATGACAGCCACCCAATTGGCTTAACTTAATGACATGGTAGCTGCTATCGTTTTCATTAAAAAAAAAAAAAAAAAAAAAAAAAAAAAAAAAAAAAAAGACACATAGTAGCTAACTTGACATTTCCCGTTAATTCACCTAAAATCGGGATGATATTAACAGGAGTTTAAATGGCGTGACATCATTTTATTGATTATAAAAAAAAAGTAAAGATTAAAATAATCTTATAATATGTATCCTTAAATCCTAAAAAAAAAAAAAAAAATGAATAAGTTGAAAATTACACTCTTAAACTACAATATCCCCAAAGTTTAGAGTTGTTTGAATTTTACATTTGAAATTTTAGAATTTGGATTTTACCCTATGAAATTCTATTTCATTTGTATCAATAGTCCTTTCATTCATATTTTTTGTTAAGTGTATTCAATAAAATGACATTTCCCATTATTTCGTGGGGTAAATTATCTCAAAGAAATATGGATGGAGAGACTATTGATGTAAATGAAATAAAATTTCATAGGGTAAAATCCAAACACTCCTAAACTTTAGGGGTGTAGTTTTCAACTTATTCATTTAATTTGGTTTTTAGGATTTAAGGATACAAATATAAGATTATTTTAATCTTTACATTTCTTTTATAATACTAGTGGTCAAGATTATTTCTTGCCATCGTTCTAGTAACAAACCTTCCTAATATACGATTGATTAAATTTTGCTATATTTAAACAAATGTTGTCTATTTTTAAGACCTTTTTAGCTTAATAAGCACTTCTTTAGTTTTTCTAATGAAAATATCTAGAGTTCAAATCCTCTACTTTCAACTATTAAATTATCAAAAACAAAAAAAATAAATATTAACTATTACCATTTCAATATTTATTTTTAAATTATTGATAATGTGAAAAAAAATGAAATCTACTTATTTCAATGGATAATATTTTAGAAGGTGGAGTTAACCAAAAAACTCTATAAAAGAAAAGTTTAATCCAATGGAATTTTGTGAGATGACACACATTTTAATGAAATAAAAGATATATAATAATTTTCCGAAAATGCTTTTAACTGGACTATATGTACGTTTAGAATTATCTTACACTCGCATTTATCAGTTGATCTTCATTATTTTTTTATGAAAATATATTAGATTTATTTTGTTTGATTAAAATATGTACACTATTTACAAGCTTTCATGTATTGTATTCAGACAAAAACGAAGCAAAATTAACATGATTACTTACCATAAACATTCTTTTGCCTCATGCGTATGAAGATTTATATATTGCTTCATCATCTTTAGGCTATTCCGAAGAATTCCTCCTTATAATTACAATGGGTGTGAAATAGAGAGACTAAAGTCATCCTGATTTAATCAGATGCTCTAAAAATTTCGAGCATAATAAATTTTTGGTCGACCTGAATCAAAATCTTAATGGAACTAATGGAGGATCTGGTCGTCATTGATGTGATGGGCTCGGTCTCAAGCTTAAATTATAAAGCTTGGGAGATGGGCTTGAACAAGAAGCCCATAGCCCAACGGCTTCTTACCAAAACTAGGCTTACAGAGTGAGGGCCGACTTAAACTAATGAACTGGTTTGCATGAAATTTGATAGCAATCAACTCTGTTTCTTTTAGGGGCAAAGCAATATTTGGTAACATACTAAGACTTGCTTACAATTTTGCTAGGATAAACCACATAATGTGATTACTCCAATCCGACTACTAAAATTTTCAATACAGATTGAGCTCAAGTATATCAATAATATAGATTATATGTTTGAATTTAATTCATTTTCTCATTGAACAAAGTTCAAGTTTGTTCATGAAATACTCGATTAACATATTCTTTTTCTATATATGGTAAACAACGTATCTTTGATGATCACCTTTTCCATTAAGCCAAAATACCAATTAATTTTTTGTGTGGGCAGGATTAGAACCTAGTTGAATGTTAAATTAATAAAATTGCAAGATAAATTAATGATTTGAAGAAAGTGAATGATGATTAGCAGGACTAAAATATTTCTAACAAAACTGAATGTTGAATTAATGAATTGAAGAAATTGAATAATTAAGTAGAAATATTACAAACTTCTATTTACAATCATCACAAGTCTCAAATGCTATGTATCACATTACATTAACTTTGTGATGTCGCAGAAGCCTAAAGAAAGCACACACGATGCTCTCTTGATGGAACAGAAACTAAACTATTAGTTCCTGGTAGTAAACCTCGAATCCACGAAGGGTTTCCCAAAATCCACAAGGAGAATAAAACTGGAATCCACCAGAAGAAAATTTTGACAAAATGATTGTGTTTATTGATAATAGTCTGATTTGCCACTGACGGCTACAAAACATATAAATACTGAGAAAAACGCCTAAAAACCCTAATTCGCACTAATTACGTGATTAGGTCACAAAAATACCGAATTTTACAAAAAATAGCAAAATTGAGTTAAATGCAAAATTATAAACTACTGATCTTAAGGGTCGTCTCAAAACAGACGAGACCTTATTCTGACTTTTAAACTAAAAGTTATTAAAGAAAAACAAATATTACTATAAATAGTAAAAACACTATTTTCGGGGCCTTAATGAAGGAATTTGCCTAAATTTTGGCGACATTCATGGCATCATGAGTCTGGATCAAAACGCCGTTTCCCTTCAACCTGTCAAATTTCATATAATTCCGACACTTTTACCCCGACGGCCTCTACTGGCACCTCCCTTTGATCTTGCGTTGTGACTTTCTACGTCCCTGCTGCTCCAGGAAGACATGTGCTGTCTGTTCTACATCACTTTGGCAATGGTAAATCGAAGTTTGGATGTCTCCATAAAGTACACCCGCCAGGAGGTGCCAATTGTACCAATGGATCATGTCAAGTATTAGACTATTTTGATTGTCATTCTCTTTCCATTTGTCATTTACATTATCGTTTCCCATACTTGTAAGGTTCAGCCCTCTCAACCTCCAAAGTCCAACTTTCCACAGCTTCCTCTGAATCGAAACTAACAAATCCAAAGCCCCTCCGTTTGTTGGTTATACATAAAGAAAGCCTCAGTAACCGTGCCAAAACTATCAAAATATTTCTTGAATTCCGGCTCTGTCAGATCATTTGGAATACCTTTTACAAAAATCTTATGAATACTAGTTCCATTATTGTGCAGTTCCTGATTCCTGTCCTCCTCAGATTTTGCCTTCTTAACCTCCACAGTCCGATTTTTCAGTTTGTGAAACCCTTTCTGCAGCACATTATCCACAGCTTCTTCTGAATCAAAACTAACAAATCCAAAGCCCCTCGGTTTGTGGTTTTTCTTGTCATACACAAAGCTAGCATCAGTAACCGTGCCAAAACTCTCAAAGTAGTCCTTGAATCCAGCTCTGTCAGATCACTTGGAAGACGACCTACAAAAATCTTCTTATTAATACTAGTTCCATTATTGTGCAGTTGTTCTGAGTGGTTATTCTGTTCTTGGATACTCTCACTAATGCACAGGGCTGGTTTCACATCTACCTGTAAAATCAGATTGGCGTACCTTATACACATAATGAAACGAAAAGCAGAAAGAAACACACTGATAACAAAAGAATGAAGAAATCAAAATCTGGATAAAAGCGTGATAAAATTAATGCAGAAAGAACCACAATATAACAAGATAGAATATTATACAAGAACAAAGAAACAAAGCTCATATTAGCCGAAGTGTCCTCTCAAACAAGTACGTACCGAAGATTCTTCTCGAATGACTATATTAATAGTTTCTAGGTCTTTGAAAGTAACACAGCCAAACCCTCTTCGATCTTTGTCTGAGAGAACCAAAGCATGCATCACTTCCCCATACTTGCCGAAGTATCCTCTCAAATCAGCCTCACTCAACCTTCCACTCGTCGATTCCATGGAAAACCCACAATAGAAATCTATCAAAATCCCAACTGGGAATGAAAGAAACCCCAAAATCAAATGAAGAACAATACTAAAAGAACAAAAAAACAAAGAGGCCTATACTACATATAAAAATAATAAACCAACGGAGAAAGAAAATAATAATGCACAATTAAGCAAGAACAATATTTTGAATCCTTTACAAAATATCTGAGAGACAGGGATGGACAACCTAGATTATCTACTAATCCAAGATAGTAAGCAAAAACTCAAACATTAAAAAAAAATTATATATAAAATGATACAGAAGAATACAAAGATTAACATTAGGAGAACAAAGAATGCACAATTACGCAAGAACAATATTTGGAATTTAGAAAATACTTATCTCAGGGACCATCTAGCGTATGTATGTAGTCCAAGATAGTATTCAAAAACTCAAACATTGAAAGAAAATTTTATAAAGAATCAAATAGAACACAAAGATTGAATATTTACGGAGAGAGAAATCAATGAGTACCTCTTTCATTATTTTTCTTGGAAAGAAAAAAATGAGGATGAAATCAAAGAAACCCAAATGAGCAATTGGCACCAAATGGCTAGCACAAGTATATATAAAGAGATTGATTGGAGAAGAAAAAGATAGAACGCAATTTAGGCTGTGTTTGTTTTGGGTGAAAATCACTTCCGGAAATGCTTTTCCGTAAATGCGGGTGTTTAGTTGGTTTTGAAAATAGAATTTTCCAGAAATCATTTTCATTTGACTGTAAAAAAGAAGCTTTGACCACAAAAATTCATTTCCGTTCCTATTTTCACTTCAAATGGTTTCCGGAGAGAGAGAGAGAGAGAGAGAGCCCAGATCACGCCTTCGATGTCGCCGGCGAACCCCGAGCTCCAGTCCGACGATCGCACGCACCAGATCACACTGGTCTCGTCGATTGCAGCACCGTGCCAATCGCACCGTGCCGCTCGATCTCGCGAGCTCCAGTCCGACGATCGTACGCACCAGATCGCATCGGTCTCGTTGATCGCAGCACCACGCCGCTTGATCTCGCCTTCGATCTTGCCTTCGATCTCACCTCCGCGCGATCTCGCCTTCGACCCACCGATCTCTCTCTCTGTGTGATTTTGATTTTTGTTGTTGTTGTGGTGGTGTGGTGTGGTAGTGGTGTTTTGGTGGTTGTGGCTTTTGATTGCCGGAGTTTGCTGCCGTGGGTTGAATTGGAGTTTCAGTGGTGTGTGGTGTTGGGATTTGGCTGTGATTTTGAAATTTTCTGTAATAAAATTTGTTTGGATGCTGAGAAAATAACTAAGAAAATATGAAAAATTTGTAGGAAAATAGCATTTTCAGAATAGAACCAAACACATGAAAATATTTTCAACAACAATTTTCATAATACAACCAAACACTTGAAAATATTTTCCTTTCCGGAAAATAGCATTTTTGGAAAATAAATATTTTCTAGAAAATATTTTAATGGAACCAAACACAGCCTTAGTCCTTTCTTGAAGTGAAAATTTTCTCTGAGAGAAAATGTGAGGGAAAAGGTTATTCTCGTTAATATATAGTTAGGGATTATATTACCAAAACACCCTTGAGGTTTGGCTTAAGCCTTAACGGCAAGGCCCCCCTTTTCCTTTTTCTTTTTATTTCTTTTAAACCAAATTTTAGTGAAAAAGCCAGATCAGTTAAAAAAAAAAAAAAAAAAAAAATCTTTGCATACATATTTAATGGAGTTAATTAGGCAACACTTTGTAAATTCTTTTGAAGTCCTTTTTATTTTATTTTTATAATACTAAGTATTTTAACAGATATACAAGGGGAGAGGGGAGAAAATTTTAAAGAAACTAACAGTGGTGTATATCTAAAAAGGTTTAACTCTTGGATAAACAAGTTGAAATTAAGCACAAATTGCAAGATAAATTAAGCACAAATTACAACTTATCCACTTGTAGTTTGATTGAAATTTAAGTTACTTACCTGTGATTTGAAATTTAACATTTTACCCACCTGAGATTAGCCCAATTAGAGTTCCATAACCCACCTTCGTTAAAAACATGGTTAAATATATAATTTTGCTTAATTTTTATGTCTCTCTCCCCTACAAACACAAAAAACATAAAAATACAAGATAAAAGTCAAAAGGATGTTGGTAAAGATAAAAGAAGAAGCTTCCTTTGCCTAAACTAAAGTCATCAACCAACTCAACTGATTATGGACTATCATTCTTCAATTCAGTCCATAAACAAACTTCCTACAAGCAAATCAAAAGCTATTGAATCGTGATGGTCCATGTATCAAAAGCTATATATGGGGAAGAAATCCTTATTGAGATGAGAATGATGGGTTTGGTTTTCTTATGAACAAGAAGTTGCTAGGTTTTTGCAAATTTGGGTTGTAAATTGTGAGTTGATGGTGCTTTTTTTTGGTCCTTTCTCGACAACCTGTTTACTATTACCAGTCTCACTACCAGTGTCATATGACTCAATTGACCTGCTTAGATCATGTCCAACTTTATCTGCGTTGAGAAATTGTGAATCATCAGATAGTATAATACCAGAAGACCCTGAAACACTAAAGTGTTCCTTCTCTTTCTCCATTCAATCATACACAGCCTTGACAAAGCCATTGCTAAATACATAAGACTCCCCAAAAACGAGTACTTTATTAGACTTGAGAGCCAGTTGAACAGATGGACAGGGGAAAATAATTTTAAAAGCGTCCTGGGGTTCAAATGATGCAAATGATACAAAAAGAGCATCAATCCAACTACCACGCTTAAGAGCATCCTCAGTAGCGCCATCCAACATCTCAATCATTGAGGGGTGAACAAACATAGAGACTAAAGGTATACATTCAGGATATCTGCAAGAATTGAACAGGCTGGGAAATTCCAAGTTTATGCAAATTTTCATAGCCGATAAAAGAATTCTTTGAAAAGAAAGAATCCACACATTACTTTTGAGCAATGGCAAAGACATTAGGTGTGCTTGGGTCTAAGGTTGATTTGGAAGTTTCTAGTTTAGGATTTTTGTGCATTTGAAGCAGTGAATGTAAAAGCAAGTTTGAAATGCTAAGATATTGAATAAAAAATTTTACCGACCAGCTTTTGATCTTATTTTCTCTTGTATTTTGATGTATTTTGTGTTTTTGGAAATGAAAGACATAAAAGTGGAACAAAGTACATGTTTAGCCCTGTTTTTAATGGAGGTAGGTTACGGAACTCTAATTAAGCTAAACTGGGTAAAATGTCAAATTTCAAACCACATGTAGACAATTTAAATTTTGACCAAGTCACATGTGGATAAGTTGTAATTCACCAATAAATTAACGACTTGAAGAAATTGAATGGTGAGCAGGACTCAAAAATGTAACAAAATTGAATGTTAAATTAATGAATAGAAGAAACTGAATAAGTAGAAAAATTACAATCTTCCATTACAATCATCACAAGTCTCAAATGCTATTGCTATGTATCACATTACTTTCTCTCTCTCTCTCTCCTTCTTCTTCTTCTTTTTATTTTTATTTTTTTTTATTTTTTTATATATTAACTTGGGGAATGGGAAATCAAACTATGAATGTCAACAAAAGATGCGAGGTGCCAATTGAATCAAATGGGTCATTGACAAGTATCACATTACTTTGATTGTCAACCTCTTTCTATTTGTCATATACATCATTGTTTCCATACTCAACTTATCCTACATCTGAGGTGGATTATCATCCTTAGTTGAATTTTGATGGAGTGCAGGGTTTGCATAAGGCAACAGAGCTCCACTAGGTTCAATCCCATTCTAATCTCCTACACATGGGAATGCCCTATAACCAACTCCACTAAGCCCTGAATAGGGTTAATAAGTGAGCAAATTGGAATAATTCCATGCAAGGCCCTCATAAGTTGGAGAGGGGTCAACCTATATGGTATTGTGACTGAAACAATTTTAGCTCCAAATTTGGAGCTATCGTCCTCTAACTCATTACGTGGTGATTAAAGATACTATTTATGTGTAATTTTAGTCACACGACTTTTTTTAATGAGTCATATGA
This sequence comes from Quercus berberidifolia, assembly GCA_028535905.1. NCBI lineage: Eukaryota > Viridiplantae > Streptophyta > Magnoliopsida > Fagales > Fagaceae > Quercus > Quercus berberidifolia. The sequence continues at coordinate 38,043,996 of JAPQVW010000010.1, forward strand.
CTTGTTTAAATAATACACATGAATAATCATATAAATCACCACGTAGTGGGTTGGAGGAAATTCTTTCAAACAGGTTTAGAGCTAATCTTTGGCCATTGTGATTTGTTAAGTAAACGATAGGCTTAGCTTGAAGATTTCCCAAATTTTTTGGAATCATTAGAAAGTTGTCTTATGATGAATCACCTGGTCTATCCCTAAGTTCTAATAAAAATAAGAAATTATTAAAAACTAGTACTAGTCCTATATGTTGCACAGTTTTGGTCTAATTCAGTCCATTAGGTCTATTTGGTCAATTCGGCCCACTTTTGTCCATTAGGTCTATTTCGGTCCATGTAGTCCAAATTGATCTACTTTGGAACATTTGGTATGTTTGGTCCAATTCAGTTAATTCAATCCAATTTTGTTCATTCAATCTACTCGGTCCATTGGGTCCACTTAGGTCCAATGTAGTCCACTTTAGTCCAATTTGGTCCATTCAATCCACATCGGTCCAATTCACTCCATTTTGTCTGCATTGGTCCATTTTGGTCCTTTCAATCCATTCCGTAAGAATGGGAAAAGACAAGTTTGAGTTGAAAACATGATTTTAAAAACCGAAACGGTCAAAGTGTTGGGTTATAGATTGACATCAGTTAATTAATTCAATTAACCAAGTGTTTAGATGTGACTTCAAATGTCTTTTGAAGGATTGAGATGTGAATGAGACAGCTATTTGAAAACAAAATTGAATGTTAAATTAATAAAATTGCAAGATAAATTAATGACTTGAAGAAAGTGAATGATGATTAGCATGATTCAAAATTTGAATGCTGAATTAATGAATTGAAGAAACTGTATAAGTAGAAATATTACAAACTTCCATTTACAATCATTACAAGTCTCAAATGCTATGTATTAGAGTATCACCAACAGAATCAACAAATTTTTGTACTGTTTGGAGAATGAACAGTGACTTTTATTTTTATCTACCAACTTTTTCAAATATACTTTCCAACAGACTCTCTATCTCGTTCTTTATCTCATTTAAATATTATTTTTTTATTCATTATTTATTCTTTTTTTAACAACTACACATCTTCCAACAATTTTTTTTATTCAATATCTAATTATTATAATAGAAAAAAAGGATTTGAAGAATGAACAGTAGCTCATCAGACTTGATGAGCTATGTTCATGAGCAAAAAAAAAAAAAAAAAAACCGGTTTTAGAGAGACTGTTGGAGCACAGTTTTCCTCTTTTTTCCAGTTTCACTCTCTATATTTTAGCTATGCATGCTCAATTGGAGATGCTCTCACATTACATTAACTTTATCAATATTAAATTGAACTTTGGATTGTCAGCATAAAGTACACCCGCCAGGAGGTGCCAATTGTACCAATGGATCATTGATAAGTATTAGACTACTTTGATTGTCACTCTCTTTCCATTTGTCATTTACATAATCGTTTCCCATACTTACAAGGTTCAGCCCTCTCAACCTCCAAAGTCCAATTTTCCATTTTGTGACTCCTATTCTGCAATGCCCTTTCCACAGCTTCCTCTGAATCGAAACTAACAAATCCAAAGCCCCTCCGTTTGTTGGTTTGTGGGTTATACATAAAGAAAGCCGCAGTAACCGTGCCAAAACTATCAAAGTATTTCTTGAATTCCGGCTCTGTCAGATCATTTGGAATACCTTTTACAAAAATCTTATGAATACTAGTTCCATTATTGTACAGTTCCTGATTCCTGTCCTCCTTAGATTTTGCTCTCTTAACCTCCACAGTCAGATTTTTCAGTTTGTGAAACCCTTTCTGCAGCACATTATCCACAGCTTCTTCTGAATCAAAACTAACAAATCCAAAGCCCCTCGGTTTGTGGTTTTTCTTGTCATACACAAAGCTAGCATCAGTAACCGTGCCAAAACTCTCAAAGTAGTCCTTGAATTCCAGCTCAGTCAGATCACTTGGAAGACGACCTACAAAAATCTTCTTATTAATACTAGTTCCATTATTGTGCAGTTGTTCTGAGTGGTTATTCTGATCTGGTTACTCTCACTAATGCACAGGGCTGCTTCCACATCTACCTGTAAAATCATATTGGCGTACCTTATACACATAATGAAACGAAAAAAAAAAAAAAAAAAAAACACACTGATAACAAAAGAATGAAGAAATCAAAATCTGGATATAAGCATGATAAAATTAATGCAGAAAGAACCACAATAACAAGATAGAATATTATACAAGAACAAAGAAACAAACCTCATATTCGCCGATGTGTCCTCTCAAACGAGTACGTACCGAAAATTTTCCTTGAAGGACTACATTAAAAATATCTTGGTCTGTGAAAGTAACACAGCCAAACCCTCTTCCATCTTCGTCAGAGAGAACCACAACATGCTCCACTTCCCCATAGTTGCCGAAGTGTCCTCTCAAATCATCCTCACTCAACCTTCCACTTGTCGATTCCATGGAAAACCCACAATAGAAATCCTATCAAAATCCCAACTGGGAATGAAAGAAACCACAAGAAACATTAGAAAAGGGGTTTAAAACAAAATCAAATGAAGAACAATACCAAAAGAACAAAAAAAGAGAGAGTATGTATTACGCAAGAACAATATTTGGAATTTAGAAAATACTTATCTCCGGGACTCTCTAGCAAATGTATGTAGTCCAAGATAGTATTCAAAAACTCAAACATTGAAAGAAAATTTTATAAAGAATCAAATAGAACACAAAGATTGAGTATTTACGGAGAGAGAAATCAACGAGTACCTCTTTGATTATTTTTTCTTGGAAAGAAAAATATGAGGATGAAATCAAAGAAACCCAAATGAGCAATCGGCACCAAAAGGCTAGCACATGTATAAATAAAGAGATTGATCGGAGAAGAAAAAGATAGAACGCAATTTAGGGTCTGTTTGGATAGAACTTATTTTGCTGAAACTGAAAACTGAAAACTGAAAACACTGTAGCAAAATAATTTTTAAATATGTAAATAGTCGTGAGACCCATTTTTAATGAAAAAATTGATAAAAAATAAAATTTGTGGGTCCGTGAACAGTGCATTCGTGCACTGTTCATGGAAGACTGGTCAAAAGTTGTGGCTACTATTTATGTACATTGCATGAACAGTAGCTGCTTGTTGGGGAAAACGCGTGAAAAAAAAAAAAAAGGAAAAACGCAGGAAACGCAACTTGTATCCAAACTCAACCTTAGGGTCTGTTTGGATAAAACTTATTTTGCTGAAACTGAAAATTGAAAACTAAAAACACTGTAGCAAATAAGTGAAAAAACGTGGATGATTATTTTGGTGATACGGGTACTGTAGCTTAGCTGAAATTACTGTAGCAAATAAATATCAAAGTTTTACTCTAATTTTTTTTTTCCCTTTCCTTCTTCTATTCACTCCTCACCGTACTAGCTAACGCCTATGCCATCGGAGAGTTCCACGCCCAACAAAGAAATCCACAAGGAAGACCTATATCGATCTGACGCCAGTGAAGAGCCGAGGAAGACAACCCAGTCCGACGCCGGCGAAGATCGGGTTCCTTCGGTGGTGGTGGATGGGTTGATTGGTTGCGAGTTGTTTTAATGGGTTTGATTTGCGTTTGCTTGGTGGATGGGTTGATCAATTCCGTTTGCTGGGTTTGATCGTTTGATGGGTTTGATTTTTTTTTTTTCACATGGGTTTACGGTTTTGGTTTCACTGTTTTATCTTCTCAGTTGATGGGTTTGCTGGGTTTCAAGAAGATGAATCATGGGTTGATCGGCAGTGGGTAGATCCATTTGATCAGTTGCTTCGATTGATGGCTTGATCCATTTAATGACTATTGATTTCTTTTCACATGGGTTTGATTCATATGGCTTTGGTTTCACTGTTTTGATCTTCTGTTTTGATGGGTTTGCGGTCCTTCATCATGTTCTGGGTTTGATCGATGAAGAACGCGAAGAATGGGTTTGCTGGGCTTGTGCAATGAATCTTGTTCTGGGTTCATCATGTTCTGTGCTTGTGCAATGAATCACCGTTTTGATTAGATCAGTTGTGCTTGTGCAATGAATTTTGTTGGCTTGTGTTCATTGCGTTTGGGTTTTGATGAAACGGTGCGTCTCGTATTTTCATTCCTGCGTTTCAGCTCATTCCTGCGTTTCTCATCTTAGCGTTTATTTTGGCTACTGTGTAGCGTGGGTCCCAGCAAATATTAAACGCAAACGTGAAACGCAAAGAGAAACGTGGATCCAAACAGCCTCTTAGTCGTTTCTTGAAGTGAAAATTTTCTGTGTCAGAAAGTGCGAGATCTCAAAATGCGGGGGAAAAGGTTATTCTCGTTAATTTATAGTCAGGGATTATATTACGAAAACACCCTTGAGGTTTAAGCTTAAGCCTTAACGGCAAGCATTTTCCATACATACTTAATGGAGTTAATTAAGCAACACTTCGTAAATTCTTTTGAAAACCTTTCAAATGTTATAAAATTGTAAGATAAATTAATGACTTGAAGAAATTGAATGATGAGAGGACTAAAAAATGTAACAAAATTGAATGTTGAATTAATGAACAGAAGAAACTGAATAATTAGAAAAATTATAATCTTTCATTATAATCATCACAAGTCTCAAATGCTATGTATCACATTACTTCTTCTTCTTTTTTACATGTGATGGGAAATCGAACTATGGACGTCAGCGAAAAATATACTAGGAAGTGATAATTGAATCAATGGGTCATTAACAAATATCACATTACTTTGATTGTCAGCCTCTTTCTATTTGTCATTTACATCATTGTTTCCCATACTCTGCTTATCCTTCATCTGAGGTGGATTATCATCCTTAGTTGAATTGTGATGGAGTGCAAACATAGGGCAAGAAACCTCTACTAGGTTCAAGCCCATTCTAATCTCCTACACTCAAGAATGCCCCATAAACAATTCCACTAGGCCTTGAATTGGGTTAATAAGTAGGCAAACTAGAATAATTCCACGCAGCACTCTCATAAGTTGGAGAGGGACAACCTATATGGTATTGTGATTGAAAAAAGTTTAGCTCCAAATTTGGAGCAATCGACCTCTAACTCATTACGTGGCGATTTAAAAGACTATTTATGTGTAGTTTTAGTCATGTCTTTTTTAATGAGTCATATAACTTGTTTAAATAATACACATAAATAATCTTATAAATTGCCACTTAGTGGGTTGGAGGAAATTCTTTCAAACAAATTTAGAGCTAATCTTTGGTCATTATGATTTGTTAAGTAAGTGATAAGCTTAACTTGGAGATTTCCCTATATTTTAGGAATCATCAAAAGTTGTCTTATGATGAATTACCTGGTTTATCCCTAAGTTATAATAAAAAAAAACAGAATAAACTAGTACCAGTCTAATGTGTTGCATGGTTTTGGTCCAATTCGGTCCATTTGGTCCACTTCGGTCCATTGGGTCTATTTCGGTTCATTTGTTTCAAATTGGTCCAGTTTGGTGCATTTGGTATGTTCTGTCCAATTTAGTCCATTCGGTCTACTCAGTCGTTCGGTCCAATTTGGTCCCCTTTAGTCCAATTTGGTCCAATTCACTCCATTTTGTCCGCTTTGGTCCATTTTGATCCTTTCAATCCATTTGGTAAAAGATATTTTACCACTTATGTGGTTTTGTTATTTAGACACAAAATAGATTTTGAGTTGATGCTAATGTGGCTGTTTCATTTCAAATCCTAGAATGTAGGTTGGATAATAACAAAAATGTCCTATATTTATTTATTAATTTTAAAATATTAATAACATATCAACAAAACCTAAAATCAAATAGGATAGAATTTATAATTTTTTTTTAAAAAAAAAACGTAAATACTTAAATGTAAAATCAAATAGGATAGAACCAACAAAAAAAAATTATTAATAAAAAATTAAGCCATAGAAAATGTAAAAAATGAAAAATGTTGATATGAATGTAAGTTGCATGTTTTATTGAAACACTAGCTATAGATTGTTTTTTGGGAGAAAAACATTAACAATAGTTGATAAGAACAAATAAGTTGTTAGTTCTTATCTAAAAAATTGAATTTTATTTTAAAAGAGTTTCAACCTATGACGTCCGCTCTTGATGATAGCTCTTTATCATTAGACTAATACACCAATCAGTTTTTAATGTAGGCGGAGATTAAACCCCAAATCTCTTATTCAACCATCAGAAACTTTATCAGTTGAGCTAACTGGAACCCACTAAAAAATTGCAATTTTAGTGCAGCTATTTGGCACAACCATTACTTATAGTTATAGCCCAATTTTTACTATATAATATATGATTTGACCTTTAGACATTGACTTTTTGAATTAATCTCACCGCTGGCACCCTTGAAGCTTATGTGGCAACTAAAATAATAATAAAAATAAATTCTAACTGACATAATAAATTTTCACATCAGCATTTAAAATGAATAAAAAATCAAAATCAAAATCAAAATCTTATTTTCTTTTTTCTTTTAATTTTTCTAGCCCTTTCTTACCAACCAAACATATCTAAATTCATTTGCTCCCATGTTTTTGAAGATCCAATGTGGTTCCTAATTGGGATGGATGGGAATTGTAGGGGAATGTATGAGAATTATAGAAAAATTGACTTAATTCGAGGTAGTCATCTTACATAGAGAAATATTGAGAGAGAGAGAGAGGGAATGCACTAAACAATCAATTAGTTTATTCTTCAATGATATAATGTTGAAATTACAATCATGTATTTATAGGAGACTACCTTAATCTCATTGGCCCACATGACTTAAGATAATTGGCTAGTTGATTCAGCATGTGCTCTAAGAATTAAGTCATGTGTTAAATGAGCTACATGTGCTTAATTACTAACTCATCCTTATCTCAACTATCTAAATAACTAAATGAGGGAATATAGCAACTATTAGGAGAATACAAGGCATATAGTGTTGTATATATAGGTATATACAAGGATAGGTTGTAATAATGATGGTTGAGTTTGGAGAATATGGTTTCATAAAGTGAAAATTCAAGTTCTGGAATTTTCTGAGTGAATATTTGAAATCTGAATTTTCTGGAATTTTCTAGAATTTTCTGAAATTTTCTAGAATTTTCTGGTGACTATTGAGAAAGATTGAAGAGGTTTCAATCTTTGTTAACCGCTTTATGAAAAAGTAACTAACTCTCCACATGTTCCTTTTCATGAAACATAACGAGGTTTCATGAAATAACTAACTCTCCATATGTGCCTTTTCATGAAACATAACCCTATGGGTATAAATAGAGGCTTATGTTCTCTTGAAAAACTAACTTCAAAAAATCAAAAGTTGGGGAGAAACACAAGAAACACAAGAAATCTTGTGGTCATTCTCCAGAATTGCTATCTATAGAATCCAATAACTTAGTTGTATCCTGGAGACAAATTTGCGATAACCCTTTAGCAACAAAAGTGTGGGGGCAAATATTGTCTAAGGAAAATGATATAGTGCCTTCAAGTTATCTATTTTTTTTAATCTTTTTCGTTAATCTTATTCTTCTTTATTACTTTGTGTAATATTCCCAAAATCTTAGACAAAATTTCCTATGATGGAAGGAGCAAGTGATGTTTCAGCGTTAAAGATGTTGAATCTTGAGTTAGTGAAATTGGATCATTTTGATAGAACCAATTTCTCTCGATGGAAAGACAAGATGAAATTCCTACTTACTGCACTAAAACTTTTCTATGTCTTGGACCTGAATTTGATGCCTTTTCCTCTTGTGAGTGATGAAGATACTGATGAGACTAAGGCACAAAGAAAGAAATGGGAGGAAGATGAATTGATATGTAGAGGGCACATTCTCAATACTCTTTCGGATCGTCTTTATGATCTCTACACATCAATGAAATCACCAAAGGAGATTTGGAATACTTTGGAGGCAAAGTACTAAACTGAGAAAATAGGTACGAATAAGTTTATTATTCAAAAGTATTTTGATTATAAAATGCTTGATAATGTCTCAGTTTTAGATCAAGTGCATGAGTTACAGATTTTGGTCAATAAACTCCGTGATTTGTCAATCAATATTCCTAAATCATTCCAAGTGGGTGCAATCATTGCAGAACTCCCACCAAATTGGAATAATTTTAGGAAGAAGCTTCTGCATATGTCAGAAGATCTCACTTTAGAACAATTCAGACAACATCTTTGAATTGAAGAGGAAAGTCGGGTTAGAGATGTGACTAACACCGATTCTAAAGTGAATGTGAACAATGTGAGCAATGTTCAAAGTGGGAGTTCGAGTAAGACCAATAAGCACTTGAAAGCGAACAAAAGCGGGAGTAATTTCAAGAAGAACAACTCCAAGAATCCCAACAAGGACAAGAAGAATCGAGTATGTTTCCATTGTGGAAAGAAAGGCCATTACATTCGCGAATGTAAACTCTTAAAGAACAAGAAAAAGGATGAAGAAGGCAATGCCATTGAAACAAATGTCATTGAGGACATTGTTGCTATGGTAAGTGGCATATATATTGATATGATCACTGAAATTCATATGACTGTGATTGCAAATCTTTTTGATTGGTGGTTCGATTCGGATGCAACGGTGCATGTGTGCAACAATAAGGAGAAATACAAGACTTATGATAAGTCTTCCATAGAACAACAAGTGCTAATGGGCAACCATGATAAAGCAAAGGTTTTTGGAAAAGGCACCGTTGAAGTGAAGATGAGTTCCGGCAAGGTGATGATCTTGACCAATGTTTTTCATGTACCCAAAATCAAGAAGAATCTTGTGTCTGCCAATTTGTTATGTAAGAGTGGTGTAAAAGCTGTACTTGAATTGGACAAGTTAATCTTGTCCAAGAATGGGATATTTGTAGGAAAGGGATATGCTACTGATGGCATGTACAAACTAAGTATTATTAATAAAGAAATTTATGGTTGTGCTTATTGATGGTGTCATAAATAATCCAAGTCCATAACTCGTCCATATGTCTCGTCCAACTAAAGAAGCTACAATAGGCGGTGAAAATTGCAAGTGTACTGGCGAACCTCGTGCATACATGGACGAGCAATACCTCGTGAGATCTACTTATCATTTATGAACGTCAAGCCTTCCAAGATGATCTCGTCCATCTTCCACTAAAAATGGATGAGATCATCCTGGAGGTCTCGTCCATCCTTACTACGGATGGACGAGTTCATCTGCCGCCCGACCTAGGTAACTTCCACAGCGGTTATGGAAGTTACTCCTAATTCTCCGGACTCCTCAACATTGGGAACGGTTACTAAACAGATAACCGTTCCACACACACACACTATATAAGGCTTCTTCGATGAAGGGTAAGGGGATTCAGACACTTTCACTTTTGAGAGAACATTTCTTCGTGACAGAGAGTTCAAAGTAACTAACTTGATCATCGGAGGATTTTTGGCCGGTCCCCACCGGTCCCCTCTGATTCTGTGTCCTTTGTATTACAGGAAATAGCCCGAAGATCAACGTTCGAGTCCTGTCAACCCACTGATAAAGAGGGAATCATCAGTTGGCGCCGTCTGTGGGGAGGAATTGTTTCACAGTTTACTTCTCCGTGACAAAGGGTTTGATGGTTCGGACTAGATCAAGGGCTACTAGCCCAGGCCATCAGGGAAGCAGCAACCCGCATCGTGATCGCCAGTCTGCACCGGTCATGCAGTCATCTGCCCAACATGCACAATCTATGGCAGACGCTATGGCGGAGTTGACTCGCCAAAACCAAGAATTACGAATGGAGATTAATATGAGGAGGCAAACACATGAAGAACGTGAAGGTGGACAAACGCAGAGTCATGGCGGAAGAGAGAATACTGAAATTGGAAGTCAGTTTAGGGGCACCACTTCACGAACGGTACCGCACTTGAAGGAAGAAATGGACCAAATGAAGAGAGTTATGGAGGAGATGAAAGAAAGTATGAAAAGGGCAAATCCGATAGAAGATTTGGTTCATAGGACTGATTCTCCCTTTACGGCTTCCATCAACGGTCACCCCCTACCATCAAAGTTCAAGTTGCCTTCTCTGGATTCATATGATGGAACACGTGACCCGTTTGATCACATAGCCACTTTCAAGACCACTATGCATCTTCAAGGGGTACCTGATGAGATAATGTGTAGAGCCTTCCCTACCACCCTTAAGGGTTCAGCGCGAGTTTGGTTTAGCAAAATACCTCCAAATTCGGTGAGTTCTTTTGAAGAGTTGAGTAAGTTGTTTGTTAACAATTTCATTGGAGGACAAAGGCACAAGCGTTCCTCGTCCAGTTTGTTGACAATAGAGCAGGGAGAGACCGAGAGCCTTCGGTCATTTATCACCCGTTTTAACAGAGAAGCTCTCAGTGTGGATGAAGCAGATGATAAGCTTCTACTGGCAGCCTTCCACAACGGGGTGAATTCGGATCTGTTTATACATAAACTCTATGAAAAAGAGCCCCAGTCCATGGCCGAACTCGTCCATTCGGCTCAGAATTTTATGAATGCAGAAGATGCAATCATCGCTAAGAAGAGGAAAAGGTCCGAGAGAATGGACGCAAATCCCAGTCGTCAGCACGAGCAAGGCACTCGTCCAAAGAAGGGACGGACGGAGGAAAGGAGAGATCGAGAAAGCAAGAAGCCAGGCCCTCCAGTACGGAACCAGCAGTATACCCCTTTAAACGCCCCACTTGAGCAAGTCCTTATGCAAATCAAGGATGATCCTTCACTGAAGTGGCCGGAGAAAATGAAGGGTGATCCCAATAAGCGCAACAGGAACAAGTACTGTCGCTTTCATAGGGATCATGGTCATGACACGGACGAGTGTTTTGACTTGAAGCAACAAATTGAAAACCTCATAAGGCAAGGGAAGTTGAGGGGTTTCCTTGGACGAGACCAGAGGGACGAGAAACAGAAGGGAAAGATGGAAGATTCATCGCGACCACCACTCGGGGAGATAAGAGTCATTATTAGGGGAAGTTCAACTGGCCAGTCGTCCAAGTCCAAGAAAGCATACTTGAAGGTAGTACAGAGCGTCCAGCTTTCTGGACGATCACCAAGAGCAAGGTCTACGGACGAGCGGGGGATCACTTTCACGGACGAAGATGCTGACAGAATTCATCACCCTCATGATGATGCCCTCGTCATCTCCCTACTAATTGAAAACTACACAACCAGAAGAGTGCTTGTGGACAATGGAAGCTCAGCAGACATTTTATACTATCCAGCTTTTCAGCAGATGAGATTAGGACGAGACCAGCTCCGTCCAGTGAACTCCCCCCTAGTAGGTTTTGGTGGCATGAAGGTGCAACCAGTGGGTACCATTTCCTTGTCCGTGGTAGTGGGGGCATATCCACGACAAATTACCAAGGACGTCAACTTCCTTGTTGTAGATTGTCCATCCTCTTACAATGCCATCATTGGAAGACCAACTTTGAATAGCTGGAAAGCTGTTACCTCCACTTACCATTTATCAGTCAAATTTCCAACAGAACACGGGGTAGGACAGGTACAAGGTGACCAACTGGCAGCAAGAGAATGTTACTTGGCCATGCTGGCCATGGATGAACAAGTTCAAGCAATGAATATTGAAGAAAAGAAGGTTGTAGCAGAGCCTACTGAAGCATTGGAAGATATTTCCTTGGATGAAGTTAACCCTGAGAGGTGTACCAGGGTTGGAGCAGATTTAGAAGAGAAGATTAAAAAGGACCTCGTCCAATTTTTGAAGAAAAACATCGATGTGTTCGCGTGGAGTCACGAGGATATGCCGGGTATAGACCCTAGTGTCATTACCCACCGTTTGAATGTATGTCCTTCCTCTAAGCCTGTGCGGCAAAAGAAGAGGGTGTTTGCCCCTGAGAGAGATAGTGCAATCAAGGACGAGGTCCAGAAGCTGATGGTAGCAAAGTTCATTCGGGAAGTGTACTACCCGGATTGGTTGGCCAATGTAGTAATGGTCAAAAAAGCGAATGGCAAGTGGAGAATGTGCGTGGACTTCACTGATCTGAACAAGGCTTGCCCAAAGGATAGCTACCCGCTACCGCTCATTGACCAGTTAGTAGACTCAACTGCAGGACACAAATTGCTTAGCTTCATGGATGCCTTTTCAGGATACAATCAGATCAGAATGGACGAGGCTGACCAAGAGAAGACATCTTTTGTAACCAGTCAAGGCTTATTCTGCTATAAGGTGATGCCGTTTGGCTTAAAGAATGCAGGGGCGACATATCAGAGGTTGGTCAACCACATGTTCCGTCCGCAGATTGGGCGGAATGTGGAAGTCTACGTAGATGACATGCTGGTGAAAAGTCAAGACGAAGGAAGACATCTAGACGACCTGCAGGAGACATTCGAGACGTTGAGGCAGTATCACATGAAGCTAAATCCTAGCAAGTGTGCCTTTGGAGTATCATCAGGGAAATTCCTTGGCTTTATGGTATCCCACAGAGGAATTGAAGCTAATCCAGATAAAATTCAAGCAATATTGGACATGAAGCCACCGCAAAATACCAAGGAAATCCAATCCCTCACTGGACGAGTCGCTGCGCTTAACAGGTTTGTCTCTAAAGCTACTGATAAATGTTTGCCATTTTTTAAGGTTCTCAAAAAAGCATTCGAATGGACCGACGAGTGTCAGAGAGCTTTTGAAGATTTGAAGGTATACCTTACCATGGCACCGCTGCTGAGTCCATCAGTGGAAGGAGAGGAATTATATTTGTACCTAGCAGTAACCCCACATGCCGTGAGCTCGGCATTGATAAGAGAGGAAGATAAAGTGCAAAGACCTGTGTACTATACAAGCAAGGCATTGAAAGGAGCGGAAGGACGGTATCCACAAATGGAGAAGTTGGCCTTCGCACTAATCACAGCATCACGGAAGCTGAGGCATTATTTCCAAGCACATGTCATTAATGTTATGACAGATCATCCTCTCAAAAAGGCAATGAATAGGCCGGAAGCTGCAGGACGATTAATCCAGTGGGCTGTGGAGCTAAGTGAGTTCGATATCAGGTATCTACCAAGGCATGCCATAAAAGCTCAAGCCCTAGCAGATTTTATTGCGGAGTTTACCCCAAGTCATACCGAGACAGAGGACAGTAAGAGATGGATCATCCACGTGGATGGTTCGTCCACACGGCATGCAGGAGGAATTGGTGTGGTCCTGCAGTCCCCAGAGGGAGATAAACTGAAACATAAAGTCCGTCTACAGTACCAAGCGACAAACAATGAAGTCGAATATGAAGCCCTCCTCAAAGGGCTAGAATTGGCAAAGTCCGTGGAAGCAAAGTCCATATGTGTCATGGGGGATTCCCAACTGATCATGGGGCAAGTGAATGGGACGTATGAGGCGAAGGAAGAACGAATGAAGAAGTACCTTGGTAGGGTGATGCGCCTTGTGAAAAGGTTTGAAAAAGCTGACTTCGTTCAAATCCCAAGGGAGGAGAACGTGGAAGCTGATACTATAGCGAAGGAGGCCTCAGCAGATGAGTCATTAGAGAAGTCAGATGAAGTTCAATATATGCCAAGTATAGATGCCCAGGAAGTACAGCAGGTGGATAACAGAGAAAATTGGATGACTCCCATTATATCCTACTTGAAAGACGGACGACTACCAGAAGAGAAGGACGAGGCCAGAAAGGTGAGGGTGAGGTCAGCTAGATACGTCCTTATGAATGGAGTTCTATACAAGAGAGGTTTTTCTCAACCTTACCTTAGATGTTTAGCTCCGGACGAAGCAAACTACGTGCTGAGAGAAGTTCATGAAGGGGCATGTGGCAATCATTCGGGAGCAAGATCACTTGTCCACAAGGTCGTCCGTGCAGGGTACTACTGGCCGAACATGCAAGCTGATGCTAAAGCATACGTTAAGGTCTGCGACCAGTGCCAGCGATTTAGCAACGTCCCAAGGCAACCATCGGAATACCTCACCCCAATGGTGGCACCGTGGCCCTTCGCACAATGGGGACTGGACATTTTGGGTCCCTTCCCTTTGGGAGTAAGGCAGATGAAGTTTCTAGTGGTGAGCATCGATTACTTCACCAAATGGGTGGAGGCAGAACCGTTGGCAAATATCACACAACAAAATGTGAAAAACTTCGTGTGGAAGAACATCGTATGCAGATTTGGAGTGCCGAAGGTATTGGTGTCTGATAACGGACGACAATTTGACAATGCACTCTTCAAGGACTTCTGCTTACATTTTGGAATTCAGAACCATTACTCCTCGCCTGCACACCCCCAAGCCAATGGCCAGGCTGAAGTTGCAAACCGATCCTTGTTGAAAATCATCAAGACTCGGCTTGAGGGGGCAAAGGGAGTATGGCCAGAGGAATTACCAGGAGTTTTATGGGCATATAGGACCACAGTGAGGACACTTACAGGAGAGACTCCTTTCAAGCTAGCCTATGGAAGTGATGCAGTCATACCTGCAGAAGTACATATGGCTAATCACAGGGTGATGATGTATCAAGACAAGGATAATGAAGATCAGCTTCGTCTGAACCTCGATCTAATAGACGAGGTAAGGACAAACGCAGAACACCGGGCAGCAAAGTATAAGAACCTCATGGCTAAGCAGTATGATGCGATGGTGAAGCCTAGGCGTTTCAACATTGGAGATCTCGTCCTGAGAAAGGTCTCTTTGTCGACCAAGAACCCGGCACATGGGAAATTGGGCCCAAACTGGGAAGGACCCTATAGAGTTATCAACTGTAAAAGGCAAGGATCCTACTACCTGGAGGCCCTGGACGGGAGAAAGCTGGAACATCCTTGGAATGTGGAGCACCTGAGGAGGTACTACCAGTAAGAGTGAACCTATGGACGAGACTGGGTCTTATCTGTCTAATTAACCTACTACTACGTATGATGCTGTTATGTTTGGTGTTGCTTATGTGTGGAGTTTGAAACTATGATCTTATTACTTATTATAGTTGTGTTATGGTTATGGACGAAGTCATGAAGTATGTATTTATTAAATAAAAAGGCATCAGTGTGCATATGCCTTGTCTGTAAACAATATTTATGTTATGTGCTAAATGTTGTGTGAAATTTCTCCATGATATTGTCGTCCAAGTCAATCCTCAAGAGGGTTGAAAGATCCAAGACGAACAAAATCTCTGGACGCAGAGATGTAACGTCTAAATTTTCTAAGGAAAAAACCACATCCACACTCGTCCAACTCATAGACGAGGCGGAGCCAACTGAAACAATCCAAAATCTGGACGAGAGAAAAAGTTGGCAAAATAAGTAAGATGGTAAGTAAAATTAGTTTGCAAGTCCTAAGACGAATCAAGCTAATTAAAAATACTACCTGCTAAGACGAGTTAGATTACATGAAAAATATGTAATCTCAACATGGACGAGCTAAAGTAGGAATTAAAATAGCTTAGCAGCATTCGTCCATGAAAATGAAATCACTCGTCCATGCAAAGAAAATGAAATCGCTTGTCCATGCAAAGATAATAGAAATTCATTCATTCAAAGGGTGGACTTCCTACGTCCAAAAAACCCTTTATTAGTTTGAAAAGCAAAAACTACTTAAAAAACCCGTCCTAAAACCATGGACGAGTATAATGTATTCTTGTTACATAAAAGAAGGTCCAAAAACAAAGGACCAAATAAAAAAGAGAAAGCCACTAAGATTAAAAGTCTCGTCCTAAGAAGGGGGAGCATTCACAACTGGTGCGTCCTGAGGCTGGGTACTAGCGTCGTCTTCCACGTTGACGTCATCAGAGCCAGTCTGGAGAAGAGAGCTTGTGGCAGCAGCAAGGTTAAGCTTGATTGTATTAAAATCAACTTCAGGGAAGTTCTCAATAGCGTCCATTCTGAAATCTTCAAAACCAGCTGCATAATTGCGATCCAAAGTGTCTGTATATTCTTTGGACGACTTGAACTCAGCCACAACGTCCTCTTTTGCCTTGGAGAGACGAGCATTCAATTCATCGTTCATCTTCTGGAAATGATCAATGCGCGTATCCTTCTCCACTGCATCCGTCCTTAGCTCCTCAATCAGCTTGTTACGTTCCTTGATCTCGTCCTTAGCTTTTTCAGCAACCCCAGCCCATTTTTTACAGTCAGCATTCACCTGCTGAATCCTCGTCTCCAACAAGACTCTCATCTTGTCCAGCTCTGTTGCCTGTCTAGACGCTGCTATAAACTTCGACATGGCCTATGAATAGACAAAGCAACATAGAATGATTAAATAAGGAAAAGTGGCTAAACTGAACTAGGACGAGAGATACATACCTTGAAGAGGTCATGGACGCCTGAATGCTCAAATTCCTTCAAGCCCATGTTATAGCACATGTTTATATCCTCGTCCTTGACGGCTAACTGGAAACGTTCCCAAGCCAGGTCTTCGTTCTCAACAATGTTCGTAGAAGGCTGGGACGAGCCAGGCGTGGTAGACTTGGCCAAAGGAGTTCTGGGCGGAGTCTTGGACGGAGTGGACTCAACTGGAGTGGACGAGTCCACATCGACTATCTGGACGGCAGGCTGGGACTGGGGAGGTTTGGACTTGACCACCTTGGACGAGCTTTGTTTAACCCTTTTGTCTCTACGACTGGGGAGCCCTTCCAAGTCAATATTCTTTGGCAAGAACTTCCTTTTGTCCCCAGCCGTTGGACGTGTCTGACCCTCAGGACGATCCTGGGTCTGACCCTCAGGACGTTTCCCCTCTCCTGCAATCTCCTTCCCTCTGTTCTCTTTCATTGTTGACATTCCTAAGACGAGATAAACAAGTTAGGAATGAATACATAAAAAAGAAAAAGAAAAGGAGGTTTAGCTAAAAACTTACTTTTTCGCACAGTAACTTCGTGGGCGATAGCTTCGTCTGAAGGCTCAGGACCTAAACCCCACTTGGCTAGACGTCTAAGCGTGACAAGAGAATGAAAGCTCCTGTCTGTATGTAGACGAGCCCTGTGGACACGGTCATGGTGAAATTTGCTCAAGGACGGACGTTAGGCAGCTACAGCAGAATGAACAAACAAAGGTTAGAAATTGTAAATATACCAAATAGAAGCGAGAATAAAAATAAACAAGGGGAAGGGACATACCTTCTGGACGAAGGTTCCCTAGGTCCCCAATGTAAGGGGGAAAGGGATCCCTGCCAACGTCCACAGGGTTCCCTGCCCAGAAGCCTGAAACGAAAATGAACTCCGTCTTCCATTTCCTATCAGACGAAGCTAGGGACTTGATCAACCTACAATCATTCCCTCTAGCAGTAAACTGATAAAAACCTTCAGATTGACTTATGGCAGAAGGTTTATAACAATATAGGAACTCGTCCACTGTAAGAGGACGGTCCCCACCAAAAACTTCCCTCCACAAAATTTGCATGGAGATAATTAGTCTCCATGCGTTAGGATTGAATTGACAAACACCTAAACCTAACTTAACTAATAACTCTCTAGCGAAGGCATTTAAAGGAAACCTAAGGCCACCTAAGAAGTAAGATTCATAAACGCCTATACCAAAACGGGGCTCACAACACCACTCTCCACGGACGGGCAGCCTAGGGTTAAACTCGTCTGGGATTTGATACCAGGATTTAAGGCTATTTAACCTCTATTCGTCCGTCTTAGAATGGACGCCTACAGCGCAACTAAAGACGGTTTCTACCTCGTCCGTAGGATTGGACGGAGAACCAGCTTGAGAGCCAGAAGCTCTCCTAAGCTGTTCTTGGACGACCTCAATAGGGAGCCCAGGGGCCCCAGAAGAGTAGTTCTCGTCCGTGCTTCCTCCACTCTCATCACTAGCGCTGCTAGAGTTAGACCTCTCACTAGTATCCTCACAGTACTCGTCTATAGCCTTATTAAGGCTATCAGTAGACGAGGAAGCAGCAGACATCTCTAACAAGAAACTTAAAACCTAAAGACGAGGAGAAGAAGAGTACTTGGCTCTAGACGGAAGAAGACTCTAGACGCAGAGGAACTCCTAGACGAGGCTCTAGACGACGGATGTCAAGGAAGAAAATCTCTGGAATGAAAAGGGTTAAGGGAGGCATTCCACTATTTATAGGATGCTGACCTGGGTAATCGAAACGACCCAACCAATACGAAAGCGACACGTAGCATCTACCTCGGAAATATAAATCGACGGAATCAGTCGCCAATAAAAAAATGACACGTGGTGCAAATAATTAATAACCAATTACACCAGTCCAAGGACGTTCAACCATTTGGACGACTCACATGGACGAGGGGGCAACTGATGGTGTCATAAATAATCCAAGTCCATAACTCGTCCATATGTCTCGTCCAACTAAAGAAGCTACAATAGGCGGTGAAAATTGCAAGTGTACTGGCGAACCTCGTGCATACATGGACGAGTAATACCTCGTGAGATCTACTTATCATTTATGAACGTCAAGCCTTCCAAGATGATCTCGTCCATCTTCCACTAAAAATGGACGAGATCATCCTGGAGGTCTCGTCCATCCTTACTACGGATGGACGAGTTCATCTGCCGCCCGACCTAGGTAACTTCCACAGCGGTTATGGAAGTTACTCCTAATTCTCCGGACTCCTCAACATTGGGAACGGTTACTAAACAGATAACCGTTCCACACACACACACTATATAAGGCTTCTTCGATGAAGGGTAAGGGGATTCAGACACTTTCACTTTTGAGAGAACATTTCTTCGTGACAGAGAGTTCAAAGTAACTAACTTGATCATCGGAGGATTTTTGGCCGGTCCCCACCGGTCCCCTCTGATTCTGTGTCCTTTGTATTACAGGAAATAGCCCGAAGATCAACGTTCGAGTCCTGTCAACCCACTGATAAAGAGGGAATCATCACTTATATTGTTGATTCTTCATATTTGTGGCATGCTAAATTAGGACATTTAAATTTCAAATACTTGAAGTTTATGTCAAAGTATGGTATGATTTCATATAAGCATGATGATGAAAAGAAGTGAGATTTGTATTCAAGCAAAGATGACAAAAAGCCTTTTTCTAAGTTAGATAGAAATTCTATTATGCTTGAACTTGTACATTTTGATATATGTGAATTGATGGTGTATTAACTAGAGGAGGTAAAAGATACTTCATTACGTTCATTGATGATTTCTCTAGATTTACATATGTGTATTTAATGAGAAATAAAGATGAATCCTTTGACATGTTCAAATGCTATAAAACTGAAGTAGAAAATCAAAAGGATAGGACAATTAAGATCCTACAAAGTGATAGAGGTGGTGAATATTTTCCTAATGATTTTTCTACATTTTGTGAGGAACATGGTATAATACACCAAAGTTCAGCCCCTTATACACCCCAACAAAATGGTTTGGCTGAAAGGAAAAATAGGACTCTTGTAGACATGGCAAATGCCATGATCTTAAGTGCAGAGTTCTCATTTAATTTATGGGGAGAGGCATTGCTTATAGCATGTCATGTGCACATAGAGTACTTTCCAAGAAAATTAAAGTATCTCCATATGAGTTATGGAATGGAAGGAAACCAAACCTTGATTATATCAAAGTGTGGGGGTGTTTAGCCTTTTATAGAGTGGTTGATCTTAAAAGAACAAAATTAGGACCAAGAGCTATGAAAAGTGTGTTTGTAGGTTATGTTGAAAATTCAAAGGCATATCGATTATTAGACTTAAACTCTAATACAGTGGTGGAATCAAGAGATGTTAAGTTTATTAAGGATAAATTCAGTAAAGATTCCATGGATATTTTGATATCTACTCAAACACATCAAGGTGACTTTAATCCTAATACTATTTTGAGTGGTACTAAAAGGATTGAAAGTGGTTCACTAAGTGAACAAAGAAAGAGTCAAAGATAAGAAAAGTGAAGGGCTTTGGTCCAGATTTCATTTCTTATCAAGCTCAATTGTACCTAATTGAAGGTAATAGACAAGTGGTCCTAAATAAAATACCCCTAGTGTTTAACACAGAGGACGATCTTGAAACATTTGAGGAAGCTATGGCTTCTAGAGATTCAGCTTTTTGGAAAGAAGTTGTAAATGATGAAATGGACTCAATATTATCCAATAATACTTGGGTCCTAGTGGATCTACCTACTGGTTCTAAACTAATTGGTTGTAAATGGGTATTTAGAAGAAAATATAATACTAATGGATCAATTCAAACCTTTAAAGTAAGGTTAGTGGCAAAAGGCTTTAAACAAAGGGAAGGAGTAGACTATTTTAATACCTATGCACTGGTGGCTAGAATCACATCTATTCATGTGTGGTTAGCACTTGCATCCATATATAAGTTGATTGTACATCAAATGGATGTTAAGACAGCTTTCCTAAATGGTGATCTTGATAAGGAAGATTACATGGAACAACCTGGTTTTGTACTTCCTAGAAATGAAAAGAAAGTTTGCAAGTTAGTCAAGTCTTTGTATGGCTTAAAACAAGCTCCAAAACAATGGCATGAGAAGTTTGACTCAGTAATTTTGTTGGATGGCTTTGTGCATAATAGTTCTGACAAATGTACGTATTCCAAATTCACAAAGGAATATGGAGTCATTGTATGCCTTTATGTGGATGATATGCTCATATTTGGTACGAATATGAAAGGTGTATGTGAAACCAAAAAGTATCTTTCTTCTATGTTTCAAATGAAATATTTAAATGAAGTAGATACCATTTTGGGAATCAAAATTAAAAGACATAGTGAGGGTTTTGCACTATGTCAATCTCATTATGTTGAGAAAGTGCTTCAAAGATTTGAACATCTTAATATAAAGGAAGCAAATACACCTTTTGATCGGAGTATAAAGTTGGGTGAAAACACTGGAAGAGCAATAGCACAGCTTGAGTATACTAGTGCTATTGGTAGCATGATGTATGCTATGCATTGTACAAGACCAGACATATCATTTTCAGTGGGCAAACTTTCTAGATTTACAAGTAATCCAAGTGTGGATCACTGGAAAGCAATTGGTAGAGTTCTTGGTTATTTAAAGAAAACCATAAGTTTGGGACTCTTTTTTTCTGAATTTCCAGCTGTGTTGGAAGGTTATTCAGATGCTAGTTGGATTACTAGTGTGAGTGATAACAAATCTACGTCTGGTTGGATATTCACTCTTGGTGGGGGTGCCATCTCTTAGGCATCAAAGAAACAAACGTGTATTTCTCACTCCACCATGGAATCAGAATTTATAACCTTGGCGGCAGCAAATAAGGAAGCGGAATGGCTAAGAAATATGTTGTTAGACATAGAGTTGTGGCCACAACCAATACCAGCCATTTTGGTGTATTGCGATAGTGAAGCCACCTTGGGCAGAGCATACAGTAAAATGTATAATGGTAAGTCTAGACATATAGGTCTAAGACATGATTACATAAGACAATTAATAGAATCTGGTACCATTTCAATTTTCTATATAAGGTCAAATAATAATTTGGCAGACCCTTTAACCAAAGCAGTGTCTCGAGATATGGTTGGGGTAACATCCATTGGAATGGGACTAAAACCCTTCTTTTAAGAGAATCACCAATAGTGGGAACCCAAACTCGAATTGATTTAATCTAAAGAGGTTTAAAGGGTAATAACAAGTTATTGATACGTGGTTAGTAAGAGCACTAAATTTGTGTCTCATTCAAGATGGATTAGTGCAGACTGTTATGATGAAATTGAGGATGAGTTTTATACTCTTAATGAAGTTCATAAAGTATAAATATCGTGTAACAGGGACATAAGAAGGAACTTCACCTTTGTGAACATAGAAGTGGTGCCGCTTCTAGCAAGAGTAAAAGGGTTTTCTTTTGTACATGTTCACTAAACCGGGAAGAGCACAAGGCCATAATAATGCTAACAACAGTGGATTTCTAAATGTGTTGTGGATGTTCTCATGTGTGTGTTGTTTCCGATTTCAACACATAAGAGTTTTGGTTTAAACACCAAGCCACCATTAACTCTGATGATTTTTTAAGCAATTACACTAAAGGGAGGTTTAAGTTGAAAGACACCTTCCATTATGCATGATAGGATATCAATCAAGTGAGACATATATTATTACAACCTAGTGGGGGATTGTTGTATATATAGGTATATAAAAGGATATGTTGTAATAATGATGGTTGAGTTTGGAGAAAATGGTTTCATAAGGTGAAAATTCAAGTTCTGGAATTTTCTAAGTGAAAATTTGAAATCTGAATTTTCTGGAATTTTCTAGAATTTTCTGGTGACTATTGAAAAAGATTAAAGAGGTTTCAATCTTTGTTAACCGCTTTATGAAGAAGTAACTAACTTTCCACACGTGCCTTTTCATTAAACCATGTCCTACATCAGACCCTTCCACTTGAAACAAACTCATGTTTGAGTTGATGGTCGAAATTTGAAATCTTCTACTCCAAATAAACAAATACTTTGAATGCTTCAATAACTTGATCCGGTTTTGAAATTTGAATTTTTCATAAAATGTAGCATAAAATTTCTTTTCATCTACCTTCAATTTATTTGCAACATCAATCAACAAATGGTTGATAATAAAATTAAAATTTTCTACTCCAAGAAAATCAACATATTGTGCAGTCATCTTTAACAAATCAACCGGAACTTGAGGGTTACGGATGATGGACTTATCATCATATTTAACCTCAATTGGATCTTCCACAATATTCTCAATAATTACCATCTCTTGATTTCTATCATTACCCACAACCAACACAACCTTCTTTTCTTTGACATCTTCATCAAACTTTTGACAAGTGGTATCTTCAATTTTCAATTCAATAACTTGTTGCAAGTCTTGATCTTCTTTAACCACTTCAAAATTTTCTTTAGAAATAGGCTGCTTCTTCTCAACCAGCAAACCATTTCCTTTATTTGACACATAGACTTGGCTGTGATAATTTTGGTTTTGACTTTTCATTTTTTGAATATATTGCTTTTCATATGAATAGATAGATTTATAATCAACACTTGTATAATAAAGTATATCATAATAGTCATTAGGAAACCACAAATCAATTAATACCATTTTCATTCTTTGCCAAGAGTAGATTGGATGCTTACCTCGTCGCTTTCCATCGATTTGAATCTTTTCCCACCATTCCTCTACTTCATCATCCAATTTATTAGATGCAAGCCACACTTTTTCTTCATCACAAATCTTCCAAAAATTAAAATACTCTTCCAAATCAAGAAGCCAGTCAATAAAATCCAACTTACACATATCTCCATCAAAGAATAGATTTTTCTTGTAGTTAGGAGTGCGTCTTTGAATAGATTGATTATTGTTATTGTGAGAAGATTTCCTAGCAAGAAGAGTAGCAATCTTTTGCTCGATTTCACCTATAATTTGCTGACTCTTTTCACAAAATTGGTGATTCTCATCACGAAAATTAAGGAACTCAGTCCTAGTGAGGATTGGGTTGTTGAGATCGTCGCCGCCGTCATTGTTGTGGTGGTCACTGTCTTGCCGGTTAGCCATCAGACTGGGGTAAATTAAGGCTCTGATACCAACTGATGCGAGATATATATTTTTGACAGACAAGAAAATATATTCTAAAATAACTCCTAATTGATACCTAACCATAATAGAAACCAAATTTGACCTAAAAAACATTAAAAGCACCTAAAAATAAGGAAATAATAACCTGAAACCAAAAATAACAAAAATTACATAAAAAAAAATTAAATAATTATAAAATTTAAATATTAAACCGTATCCTACATCACTACCAGAAAACTAATAGTTTAGTTTCTGTTCATCAAATAGAGTATCGTGTGTGCTTTCTTCTAACTTCCATGACATCATTACAAATTACATCAATATAATTTGCATTTCATGAGAGAGAGAGAGAGAGAGAGAGACCATCCATGCATGTGATTTATTTAAATAATACACTTAGATAGTCTTATAAATCATCACGTAATGGGTCAAAAGAGGTTCTTTTAAATTGGTTTAGAGTTGGTCTTTGGATATTGTGATTCATTAACGAAGGGTGCTTGATATTTAGTTCTCAACATTTACAACTTTCGCAGTTATATGCCTACTATATACAAAATGACCTTCTACACTTGACAAGAATTGTAGAGAAGTGGTTGAATGACTTGAAATATCTATTCTTCTCTTCTATATTTTGAGTTTTAATTTAAATTAACAACCCCCCCCCCCCCCCCAATTGAAGGCCCATTGGGTTTATAACTAAAGTAAAGAATAATTAAAAAGCCAACAAACTTGTCGCTCTGTTTGTTTTGCTAGAAAACCTTCTATAAAGATAGTTTTCTACATTTTCCAGTGTTTGGTAATATTAAAAAAAAAATAGTCAATGGAAAACTCTTATAAAAATAAGGCTTATTTTCTATAAATTGTTTTCCAAAAAAAAAAAAAAAAGGAAAACAATCTCTCTCTCATGCAGCGCATAATTCATATAAATATTACTTCTTCTGACTTAGGAAACAATATTTTCTTTTGCTTATTCAGCTTTTCTCGCAATAAACTCTCTCATTTCTTCTCTTCCCTTTGTTTTTTCTCTCTTCTCACGACCACACTATCACCCCCTCTGGCCTCTTCTCTTCCTACAAATTTCTCTCTCTATCTGCCTCTCTTCTCTCTTTTTTCTCTCTATTTATTCTCCTTTCTATAACACCGTTTTTTAATAAGATTTTTTTTTCTCCTCACAAATCCGTCAATAGTTCTATAACAATTTTTGGTATTTATCAAACCATTTGGCCTATGTGGCATTTTTGAACTATTTAAAATGGAACTTATGGGTATAATGGTTATTTTGAATTATGAGAAGTATGGTTAATATATATATATATATATATATATATATTGTGCTGTTGATTTGTGCAACTATAGTACACTTCCAATGTACTTCGTTGGTTTTTTTCTAATAAAATTTCTTACGTTACTTATCAAAAATACTGCTCATATACAGGAACAAGATGAGCATTTGAGATCATGAAAATTGGATAGCTAATTTTGATTGTATCCATTGTCAAAATTTTAGTTTGAAGACCAAATTCATTCTTGGTTTTATTTATTTATTTATTTATTTATATTGATTACATTAGGTGGGTTTACACAATACACATATTATACATGTTTTAAATTATACAAGAAATGTTATAAAATTGAGGATACCAAACACCAGAAAACGTTCTCAAGCCCATTTTCAAGGTTGTTACCAAACACCAGAAAATGAGATAGTTTACCAGAAAATGTTAATGTTGAAACAAACAGAGCGGTATAGTAGACTTCATTCACCTGTGGAGGAAGAATAAGAAAATAGAAAGTTATGACTGATTCAGTTGCTCGTTCGTTCATAAATTCATCCGACAAGGCTAAGGTGAAGTTGAAGTAGACACGGGCAAGTGAAGTCGGCTTCCAAATATTTTAAAATATATACTCTTTTACTCAATAAAAATTTATAGAAAAGAGTATAAGACATCACAATAAGCAATAACAAAAACAAAAAACCAAGTCAAAATCAAAAATCAAAAAAAGCTTGAAGGCTTTGAACAATTTTACAATGGAATAGACTTTTAAACAAACTAAAGAACCCTGTCAATTACTCCAAGTTGTCAAAATGGTGTCACAATTTTTCTGGCAATTAAATCCTCTCACTCCAACAAATCTGTGGACGTTTGTGGAACTCTAGTGCAGCTAAACAGGCAAAATATTTTTGAAGGCAGTCAACAGTGCACAAACATGAGGTCACTATTTTATACAATTCAATTACTCCCTTTAATTACAGTTTGATTTGTTCTATTGGTCTGAAACCTAGATAAAATTAAGATCCCCATCGTCACAATAGAGTACATGCATTTGACCAGCTATACAGATGTATATACTATATGATTACTGCCATGGTTACAATCATGAGTGTATATCAACCTTTGATTCATGTTCTTAGATTCAAACCTCAAACCTATTATAAGCCTAGGAGAGGTTGAACTTGAGGAAAATCTGGATGGTGGAGCAGGTCTAGATTGTAGGGTTTGCTAAATAATATTTAAAAATGTATTATTAAGCAAAATTGGCCTATTTATGGGTCGTAAAAGATAATTTCTTATAAATATTTCAAAATGAATATACAAGTATAACATACTCGCACATCAGCTAGTTATAAATAATGTTAGGAACTAAGCAATAATTGGAGATCAACATGAATGTCATAAAATTGCAAGATAAATTAATGACTTGAAGAAAGTGAATGACGATGAGCAGGGCTCAAAAATGTAACAAAATTGAAAGTTGGATTAATGAATTGAAGAAACTGAACAAGTAGAAAAATTACAAACTTCCATTTACAATCATCACAAGTCTCAAATGCTATGCATCACATTGCTTTTTCCTTTCCTACATTAACTCTGGCAATGGTAAATCCACTACCAAAAAAAAGGAGGTGCCAATTGTACCAATGGGTCATGGACAAAAATCACATTACTTTGATTGTCACTCTCTTTCTATTTGTCATTTACATCACTGTTTCCCATGCTTGACTTATCCTCCATCTGAGGTTGATTGTCATCCTTAGTTGAATTGTCATGGGGTGCAGGGTTTGCATAAGGCAACAGACCTCCACTAGTTTGAAGTCCATTCCAAGAAACTACATCTGGGAATATCCCACTAGGCCATGAATAATTCCCATAAGGTGGTCCATAAGGAGGCTGAGGAGCAGGTGGAGGATAAGGGCCATAAGTCTCAGAATCAGAACGACCAGAACCCAAGCATGTGTTGTTACAATCATAAGTGTATATCAGCCCTTGATTCTTGTCAGAGTCAGCCCTCCCAACCGCCTATTTTCCATCTCGAGATCACTTTTCTGCAACACATTATGCACAACATCCTCGGAATCAAAAGTAACAAATCCAAAGCCCTTCGATTTTTTATTTTCTTCATCATATACCACTCTAGCATTAGTAACCGCGCCAATACTCTCAAAGTACTCCTTCAATTCCCGATATGTCAAATGTAATGGAAGACCTCCTACATAAATCTTCTTATTATTATCACTAGATCCAGCAATCTCAACCGTTGGAGGTGTATTCCTATTTAGGCTCGTCACACTACTTATCCACAAGGCTGGTTTCACATCTAACTGTAAAATCAAATGGGCGTAGCTATGTGATATATACACATTCAATGAAACGAAAGACAAAAAGAAAAGAGCCAATAATAATAGAAAAAAGAAATCAAAACTGGGATAAAAATAAAAACAATTAACGCAGAAAGAAACCAAAAAAGAAAAAAGAAACGAACCTTTGTATCAAGAATGTAATGTTGCTGATTAAGGGCGTGAATAGGCCCAGCTGGGTCTTTAAAGGTAACATAGCCAAACCCTCTTTCATTACCCCTATCGTTGTCAGAGAGAATCAAAGCCTCCTCCACTTCACCATAGTTGCTGAAGTGTTTTCTTAGAGTATCCTCACTCAACCTTCCGTTCGCCGATTCCAAACTGAGAATGAAAGAAAACACAAGGAACATTAGAATAGGGACTTAAAACAAAATCAAATGAAGAACAATACTAAAAGAACCAAAAATAGAGAGCCCTGTACTGTATGTAAAAATTACAATTAACCAAGAAAGAAAATAAGTGCGTATGTAGTCCAAGATAGTATTCAAAAACTCAAACATTAAAATAAAATTTACAAAGAATTAAATAGAACATAAAGATTGACTAGTTACGTAGGTAGAGAGAAAGAGAGAATATCAAGATTGTAGCTCACATCAGGAAGAAAGAAAAGAGATAAAGCAAAAGAAGAAAGAAACGAATAAATGAACTATCAGACTAAACGACACCAGTGAAGAGTAATTGTTGTAGTTCTGTGTTTTTCAATGTCTAAAGCTACGTGTAGTTTATAATATATTTAAGTAGAAGATGTTCACACGTGGAGTAACTAACTGCCACACGTGCTGTAACTGTCCCCGTATAATTTGGGATATTTCTTCTAGCCTCTGTTTTGGTATTTAGTCACAGAGCTTGTACAAATTCATTCATTCAGTTGAAATCAATATTTTCTTCAACTTTCATTTTCTCTCTAGCACACTGTTTTCTTCTTCAAGACTTTTGTGCTTTCTTATATGGTATCAGAGCTTGAGCCTTTATCAATGGCGTCAAACACTGAAACTACATCATCTACTTCTTCACATCGCGAGCTTTCTCCAATGGAAGATCCTCGCAGTCCATTCTTTCTGCATTATGGTGAATCTCCTGGTGCGATCCTCGTTGCTCAACACTTGACTGAGGATAATTATCCAACCTGGGCTAGAGCGATGATAATGGCTTTGGATGCTAAGAGCAAACTTGGTTTTGTTGATGGCTCCATCACTGCTTCAATGGCAGTTACATTGCTTGAGAAGCAAGCTTGGTCAAAATGCAATTCAATGATCTCATCTTGGATCTTGAATTTTGTTTCACCTCACATCAAAGCTAGTGTCATTTACAGAGACACAGCTCTTGCAGTGTGGAATGCACTCAAGAATCGCTTCCAACAAGAAAATGGACCAAGAATTTCTCAGCTCCAGAAGCAGATCTCCACTATAATGCAAGGAGATTCTACAGTGACAACCTTTTTCACTGATCTTCAAGCTGCTTGGGATCAATTGTTGAATCTCAGGCCTTTGCCAAGTTGTTCATGTGGCAAATGCACTTGTGGAGTCAATGATAAGATTGCACAGCTCTATCATCAAGATTCAATCATGCAGTTTCTCAACGGATTGAGTGATTGCTATTCACAAGTCAAGACTCAAATCCTTATGATGGAGCCTGTTCCATCAATAGATAAGGCTTTCTCGTTGGTAATTCAGGAAGAAAGGCAAAGGTTTTCAACCTTTAATGGTACTCCTTTTGTTGAATCAGTTGCACTTGCTGTTAAGAACCAAGCTTTCAATCAAGGTTCTTCTTCAAACAACAGTAATGGTAGGAATTTCAAGGGCAATGTTGGCAAAGGAAGACCTGTGTGCAGCCACTGTGGAAAGCTTGGTCAAATCATGGAAAAATGTTACAAGCTTGTTGGATTTCCTCCAGGTTACAAGCAAAATGGAAGGATTGCCAAGGCCAATCAGGTTATGGTTGATGATAATCAAGGTCAATCTGAGTTTGTGCAGCAGAATAATCCCTTTCCTTTCACTTCAGAGCAGTATCAACAGTTGCTCTCTCTACTGAACTCTCATGCATCCACTTCTAGTAATTCCAATGATGTTGTTGCCTCAGCTAACTCTGCTATTTCAGGTAATCTTTGTGCCTCTTTTCAAGATTCTGTTTGCTTGAATATGCAACATTCCATCTTTGCCAACAATCCAGCCAGTAAAACAATTTTTGGTAAGCAAACTTGGGTTCTTGATACTGGGGCAACAAATCACATTGTCCATTCTGTCAAATTATTCACTAAAATCACTAGTTCTGTCTCATCTTTTGTTCAACTACCTAATGGTGAAAGAGTTGTTGTCACACACATTGGCACCATTCAAGTCACAGCTAGCCTTATCCTTGAAAATGTGTTATGTGTTCTTGCTTTCACTTTCAATTTGATCTCTGTGAGTCAATTGACAAAAAGATTGTCCTGTTGTTTCATTTTCTTGTCCAATCTGTGCTTTATACAGGACCTTTCTTGTTGGAAAACAATTGGAGTGGGTAAATTACAAAACAACCTCTACTTGCTATCCACAACTTCTTGCAAATTTGATTCTACAGCATCTTCAATTTTAGATTTTGTTTTTGATACTTTTGTCAATAATGTTTCTAATGTTCCTGTCATAACCAAGCCATTTCTTTGGTATCTTAGACTAGGACATGCTTCAGATGCCAAACTTCATGCTTTACATGATTGTATTCCTGATGTAAGCAGTGTTCATAGCAATAAAAATTGTACTCTTTGTCCCATTGCCAAACAGAAACGTTTACCCTTTCCTTTCTTTAATCATTTGTCTGCAACTCCTTTTGATCTTATTCATTGTGATGTATGCGGCCCTTTTGCTAAGTCCACTCATGATGGTTTTAGAAATTTTCTTACTATTGTTGATGATGCCACTAGATCCACATGGGTGTATCTTATGAAAACTAAATTAGAAACCAAACCCTTGTTAATTTCATTTTTCAACATGATATCCACACAGTTTAACACTAAAATCAAGGCTATTAGGACTGACAATGCTCAAGAATTTACTCTAACAGAATTTTATGCTAATCATGGAATTCTGCATCAGCATTCATGTGTAACCACTCCACAACAAAATTCAGTTGTGGAGAGGAAACACCAACACATATTGAGCATTGCAAGAGCTTTAAAGTTTCAGTCCAATATGCCTCTTACTTTTTGGGGTGAGTGTGTTTTAACTGCTATGTACATTATAAATAAGTTACCTTCTTCCACTCTAGGCAACAAAACACCTTTTGAGAAACTTTACAACAAAATCCCTTCCTATGATCATCTAAAGGTATTTGGATGCCTTTGTTTTGCCTCTACTTTGTCTCACAATAGGTCTAAATTTGACCCTAGATCTTTACCATGTGTTTTTCTAGGCTATCCTTATGGGGTTAAAGGTTTCAAGGTGCTTGATTTAGCCACCAAGAAAATTTTTGTTTCTAGGGATGTCCTTTTTCATGAAACTGTCTTTCCTTTTATATCTTCCATATATTCATCTTCACCTCATTCCACCATCACCTTACCTCATATTTTTCCTTCACTAGACCTTTACACTGACCCTTTACCTTCTATTTCACATCCTATTACTCCTGTTACCACTCCTATTATTGATCCACATACACCAATCCTTCCCAATATTGATTCTACATCTGTTTTGTCTAATCATGACTTACCTCCCAATACTTTAGATTTATCAAATTCTACACCTACACCTGCATCTTCTCTTGATCCTATTCCTACTAATTCTGCAGACCCCATATTTGCTCCTATTTCTGATTCCATTCCTGATCCCACAACTGCTTCCATTCCTGTTTCCCTTCCTAATTCAATTCTTGTTTCCATTCCATCCTTAAGGAAATCTACACGAATCAGTAAAGCTCCGGCTTATTTGCAAGATTATAAATGCAGTAATGTTGTTCATGCTCAGTTTGATCATTCCAATCCAGCCATCAAGTCTGGTTCCACCTCCTCCATGTCAGGTACTAAGTATCCTTTATCTGATTATGTTAGTTCTTCTAGTTTGTCATCCTCTTATGCCCATTTTTGTTCCCTAATCACTGCTATTTCTGAGCCCAAATCCTATTCTGAGGCTTTCAAAGATCCTAAATGGCAGAATGCTATGGCTGATGAGATTGCAGCATTGGAATCTAATCAGACTTGGACTCTCAACTCCCTACCTTCTCACAAAAAGGCAATTGGGTGCAAATGGGTATATAGGATCAAGTATAAGGCTGATGGAACAGTGGAGAGGTACAAGGCAAGACTTGTGGCCAAAGGATTCACCTAACAAGAGGGTTTAGACTTCACAGACACCTTTTCTCCTGTAGCAAAGATGACTTCAGTGAAGACTGTCCTTGCTATTGCTGCTATGAGGGGTTGGCACCTTACTCTACTTGATGTAAACAATTCTTTCCTTCATGGTGATCTCCATGAGGAAGTTTACATGCACCTACCTCAGGGTTTTCATAGCAAGGGGGAGCATTTGGTGTGTAAACTCAATAAATCATTATATGGTCTTAAGCAAGCTTCAAGACAATGGTACTCTAAGTTTTCATCTACCATTTTGAAGTGTGGGTTCAAAGAATCTAAGTCAGATTACTCTCTGTTTACCAAGAAGTTTAATCAGTCCTTTATAGCTTTATTGGTGTATGTTGATGACATCCTTATTGCTAGCAATGATGTTCATGCTGTTGAAGAACTTAAGGTGTTTTTGGATCAAGAATTCAAGCTGAAAGATCTTGGAAACTTGAAATTTTTCCTTGGTCTTGAAGTGGCTAGATCAGTACAAGGCATTTCTTTATGCCAAAGAAAATATACCTTGGAGATACTTAAAGATGCTGGGATAACAGGTTGCAAACCAAGCAAAGTTCCTATGGAACAAAATTTGAAGTTAAGCAAGTTTTGTGGGGAGTTACTACCTGATCCTGGTGTTTACAGGAGATTAGTAGGGAGATTGTTGTATCTCACCATAACCAGACCAGATATTGCTTACTCAGTACAAAAATTGAGTCAATTTATGTCCAAGCCACAAAAACCTCATCTGGATGCAACTTATAAAGTGCTGCAATATCTTAAAGGAAGTCTTGGTCAGGGTATTCTTTTGTCATCCAACTCAGATTTGCACTTAAAGGCATACACAGATGCAGACTGGGCATCTTGTATTGACACTAGAAGATCCACCACCGGATTTTGCATTTTCTTAGGAGACTCTCTCATTTCTTGGAAGACCAAGAAGCAATCTATAGTCTCTAGATCCTCTGCTAAGGCAGAGTATAGAGCCATGGCAGTGACTACATGTGAAATAACTTGGATTCTGGCCTTGTTAAAGAATTTAGAAGTGTTTCATCCAAAACCTGCTATGCTTTTCTGTGATAATCAAGCAGCCATATATATTGGTGAGAACCCTGTATTTCATGAGAGAACCAAGCATATAGAAATAGATTTCCACTTGGTCAGAGACAAAGTTCAAGACAAAGTTATTCGATTATTTTTTACTCCTACTCATTCACAGCTAGCTGATCTTCTCACAAAGGCTCTTAGTGGTCAACAGTTGAAAGCATTACTTTCCAAGATGTGTATTGTGAATACTCACAATCCCAATTCTCATCTTGAGGGGGAGTATCAAGATTGTAGCTCACATCAGGAAGAAAGAAAAGAGATAAAGCAAAAGAAGAAAGAAACGAAGAAATGAACTATCAGACTAAACGACACTAGTGAAGAGTAATTGTTGTAGTTCTGTGTTTTTCAATGTCTAAAGCTACATGTAGTTTATAATATATTTAAGTAGAAGATGTTCACACGTGGACTAACTAACTGCCACACGTGCTGTAACTGTCCCCGTATAATTTAGGATATTTCTTCTAGCCTCTGTTTTGGTATTTAGTCACAGAGCTTGTACAGATTCATTCATTCAGTTGAAATCAATATTTTCTTCAACTTTCATTTTCTCTCTAGCACACTGTTTTCTTCTTCAAGACTTTTGTGCTTTCTTATAGAGAAGGAAAGAGAAATCAATGAGTACCTGTGCGTATTTGATTATTTTTCTTGGAAAAAAAAAGGATGACGATGGATTCAAAGAAACCCAATTGAGGAAATTTAATCCTAAGAAGTGGAGGGAAATTGAAATCATCGAAAGAAAAGATCGCCGGCACAAGCACAAAGAAACAGATTATGGGAAGAGAAAGAGAGAGAAAGTGAGGGAGAGCTCAAAATGTGAGGGAAAAGGTTTTTATCGTTAATTTATTGTAAGGGTTAATATTACGAAAACACCCTTGAAGTTTATTAACCTAAGTGGCAAGCAAGTCCTTTTATTTATTTTTGGTTTTTGCTTTTTTAAATCCAATTTAATCAAGTTTTAGTTAAAAAGCCAGCTCCATATACATTTATTTTTTTTGAGAAAGCAGGTCCACATACATATATAATTATTTCTGCATATATTTGAGTTAATTAGGCACAGGTAGTTATTCTTTTCAAATCCTTCTATTCTTTTGGCATAGCATTCCAATATAAAAGGAATGCAATTTAGACAATTATTATAACATTTTGTCTGAGTGGGGTTTAAAACAAAATCAAACTCGAGGGCATTCATTTGGTTTGATCACACAACCATGAGGGTGTTCTCAAATTATAGGGATTTATTCAAGTTGGTGTTGCATATTACATTAATATAAATTACAATTTTTTTTCAAGAAATATAATTTGTATTTTATTAGAGCTTAAATTTGGGGGGTGGGGTGGGGGGACTACCCAAAACTAGGGCTGTAAATGAATCAAGCCGATCATGAAAAACTCGGGTTCGGTTCGATAAAAAGCTTGTTCATGTTTGTTTGTTTATAAATAAGCCAAGCTTGAGCCTTACTTTTAGACTCGTTTAATAAACAAGCCAAGCCCAAGCAAAAAAAATTGTTCACATGATTAAATAATACACATAAATAATTTTATAAATCATCACATAGTACATTAGAGGAGATTCCTTCAAACAAGTTTAGAGCTAATATTTGGCCGTTGTGATTTATTAAGTAAGTGATAGGCTTAACTTAGAAATTTCCTTATATTTTAGGAATCTTCAGAAAATTGTCTTATGATGAATCACCTTGTTTATCCCTATGTCCTAATAAAAAACAGGAATTATTATAAAATTGACCTTTAGACTCTGACTCAAGACCTTTTGAATTAATCTCATAGATCAAAAATAGGATAGGCCGCGTTTGGAAACACGGCTATAGAAACGCGGCTCATAGCTTATAGCTGCATTTTTAAGGTCTATAGTTGCGTTTGAAATAGGATAGGCCGCATTTGGAAACGCGGCTATAGAAACGCGGCTCATAGCCTATAGCTGCATTTTTAAGGTCTATAGTTGCGTTTTTCAAACGTAACTATAGACCTCGTTTTTTGTAGTGTGCCAATTGAACCAATGGGTCATTGACAAGTATCACATTACTTTGGTTGTCAAACGCTTTCTGTTTGTCATTTACAATCATTGTTTCCCGTACTCTGCTTATCCTACATCTGAGATGGATTGTCATTCTTAGTTGAATTGTGATGGAGTGCAGGGTTAGCATTAGGCAACAGACCTCCACTAGGTTCAAGCCCATCCCAATCTCCTACACCTAGCAATGCCCCAAAACCAACTCCACTAGGCCCTGAATTGGGTTCCTTGTATTCATAAGGGTCCAAACTAGAATAATTCCACGCCGCACTCTCATCAGGAGCCTTGTATTCATAAGGATATGCAAACTAGCATCATTCTTATCAGGAGCCTTGTATTCATATGGATGCAAACTAGCATGACTCTCATCAGGAGCCTCGTATTCACAAGGATGCAAACTAGCATAATTCCCAGCAGTATGCCCATAAGTCATAGAATCAAAACGACCAGAACCCAAGCATGTGTTGTTACAATCATAAGTGTATATCAGCCTTTGATTCCTGTCAGAGTCAGCCCTCTCAACCATTAGAAGCCTATTTTCCATCTCAAGATCACTTCTCGGCAACACATTATGCACAACATCCTCGGAATCAAAAGTAACAAATCCAAAGCCGCTCAATTTTTTATTTTCATCATATACCACCTTAGCATTAGTAACCATGCCAAAACTCTCAAAGTACTTCTTCAATTCCTTATTTGTCAAATGCAATGGAAGACCCCCTACACAAATCTTCTACTTTTTATCACTAGATCCAGCCATCTCAACCGTTAGAAGTGTATTTTTTAGTGCGTGAGACTTTTTCAGCACTTTATGCACAGCAGCCTCTGAATTGAATGTAGCAAATCCACATTTGTGGTTTTTTTCCTTTAAAATCCACGGCATTTCTAACTTTACCAAAACGCTTAAAGTAGTTTTTCAATTCCAGCTCTGTCAGATCATATGGAAGACCTCCGACAAAAATCTTCTTATTATTCTTATTTAGGTTCGTCACACTGTTTATCCACAAGGCTGGTTTCACATCTACCTGTAAAATCAGATGGGAGTAGAATATATATACACTCAATGAAACAAAAAACAAAAAGAAAAGAAAAGAAAAGAAATTCACAAATAACAAAAGAAAAAGAAATCAAAACCAGGACAAAAGCATAAAAACAATTAATGCAGAAAGAACCAAAAAAAAAAATTTTCAAATGAAATGTTTCCGATTAAGGGCGTTATTAGGCCCAGCTGGATCTTTAAAGGTAACATAACCAAACCCTCTTCCATCGCCCCTATCTTCGTCAGAGAGAATCAAAGCCTCCTCCACTTCCCCATAGTTGCTGAAGTGTTTTCTCAAAGTATCTTCACTCAACCTTCCGTTAATCGATTCCATGGAAAACACACCCCAGAAATACTTTCAAAATCCCAACTGGGAATGAAAGAAAACACAAGGAACATTATATTAATGGTTTAAAACAAAATCGAATGAAGAACAATGCTTAAAGAACCAAAAACAGAGAGCCCTATACCATATATAAAGATTACAACCAACCCAGAAAGAAAATAAGAATGCACAATTACGCAAGAACAATATTTGGAATTTAGAAAATACTTATCTCAGGGACTATCTAGCGCATGTCTGTAGTCCAAGATAGTATTCAAAAAATCAAACATTGAAAGAAAATTTTATAAAGAATCAAATAGAGCACAAAGATTGAATATTTACGGAGAGAGAAATCAATGAGTACCTCTTTCATTATTTTTCTTGGAAAAAAAAAATGAGGATGAAATCAAAGAAACCCAAATGAGCAATCGCCACCAAATGGCTAGCTAAGCATAAATAAAGAGATTGATCGGAGAAGAAAAAGATAGTGATGAAGCACAGGATCGTCAGTAACAGTGAGCGGATGGAATCCTTCGTGGTGCGAGAGAATATGCTCAATGATCGTCACCGGTGTGGTGCCTGCCACAACGTCTCCGATGCCAAAGTTAGAATGATAAAGAATAGTAGAAAATCAAGATGAGGATCTGTGTTTGTATATTTCGTACCTTTCTACTGACTGTGTGGGAGCTTTATACCTGCAACCTTGGGGGCTAGCCGTTGGGATGGTTAATGCTTTCTCAAGTAACGCCCCTGGTCCAATAATGAGACTTTTAAGAGGTTCCCAACGGCCTGCTAAGTTGATTTCGTAACTGCTCAGGTCATTGATTGACTGCATTCAGTGACTCCGTGTCTTCGTCAGTGATGATAACTTTCTTCGTTGTTCCTGATGACTTCGTCAAGGATGCTTCCTCCGTCACTATCGTTACCTTCGTCTAGGGATGCAGCATCGTCATTCCCATCAATTGCCCCCCAGGTTCTGGGGTCGTCGGTGACGTGTCATGACGATCACAGAAGATGAAAAGCTTCTCTTGTGACTCTTGGGGTTCTGTTCCGCTTTTAATGCTTAGTGGCGGCGCTACAGGCAATCGTGGCCACGTGGCGCGTGATGATCTGTAGAATTAATGGCATGACCCTTGGGTTTCCCGCTGGTTTTTCAATCGTTTTTGGCCCACATTTAAAACTTCTTCTCTTTAATTTTTCTTCTACTTCTCAGATAGCAAAAACAGACTAATTCTTTAGTGATTCTCTGAGCATTTTCTTAGGACTTCCTTTCTCCTCCAAATTACCTTGCGTTGAGCTTCTGCAATTCCGCCATTGGAGGTACGTTTCTCTTTCCCTTTTTCTTTCTTCTTTTTCCTCTTTTACCGTAGCATAATTTCTGATTTGCTATTTCCTTTTTTCTTCTCTTCTGTTGTTGGTCCTTGCTTTTCTTTTGGGGTTTTAGTTTCGTACCTTATTTTTCTGCCCTTCGATTTCTGCATTTTCCATGGTTGATAGCTTGGAGGTTAGGATAGCTTGTCCGTCGATCTCCTTCCTTTTTGCGCGTCTAGGGGGGTATTTGGGTAATTACCCATTTTTAGAAAATTTTGTGTACGAGGGCAATAGTCTGAGCGTGGTTTTAGGCGAACTGTTGCCCTTACTCCGTCAATCGCTCAATTGGTTCGAGGGTTTAGGAGGGAGAGGATTAATGTCTGGGGTTAGGTCTAGTGACCTCGAGACTGGGCTATCATCCAGTGGCGATCCGGCTGAAGGAGATACGGCCGTCTCTGGCCCTCGAGAGGTTAGGGCTTTTTATGCTCTTAATGAGATTTGTGGTCTGGATGCCGAGACCGTAAATAGATTCAACGATAGGTTTCAGTTTCCGTCTAGGGTTCGTGTTCGTCTACCTAGGGAAGAAGATAGGGCCTGTCACTTTTTTCCAGGCGAGATATGCTTTTACGAGTCAACCTTTACCTGCGGGCTTAGGCTCCCCGTCCACCCGTTCCTGATGGAACTTTTAGATCACTTTGGTATAGCTCCCGGGCAGCTCATGCCTAACTCGTGGAGGATCGTCATCAACTGTATGCAAATATGGTTGGCCTCCAACGGGGATATGATCAGGATAGGCGAGCTCACCTACCTGTATCGTTTGAAAGAGTCTAAGGAGTGGGGGTATTATGAATTAATCCCTTGGGAAAGAAAGACTAGGATCGTCAAGGGACTGCCCTCGTCATTCAGGTATTGGAAGTCGCGCTTTTTCTTTGTGTCTGGGGATGACTTCGAGACTCAATCCAGCAATGATTGGGGTGATATCCCGAGGTTGCTCCGTCGGTGGGGAACCCCGACCTTAGGTGCGTCAGTATTTCTCCCCGTCGTTTCAATTTTGCCAATTTTGAGGCTCTGGTCTTGCTAACTTCTTTGTTTCTTTGTTTGGTATTGTAATACCCCAAATTTTGATTTTATGATTATCACTGTACCTTGTCAATTTTAATATAGAGTTGAGATACTATATGTGTGTGCACAATAAGATGGGAGTAGACAATTTTGTGGTGCTTCAAATAAGTGAGAAAATTAAAGTTTTAGCACATATGATTTGGTGCGGCAATTAAAATAATAAATAAAAGAGAAAGATGTCTTATGGGCCTCTTGGAGACTAAAGAGATAAGTTTAAGTGGGTTTTATTCTACAGCCCACTACCCCACTAAGCCCACATCTCTAATGCGTCAAATATAAGGTAGATGAAGAGATATTAGGGTTTTTGATAGAAAAGGGTTTCATCACTAAGGAGGCTAGGGTTTCATCACTAAAGAGGCTAAGAAGTATTTTTTCCTTGGAGCTAATTGAAGAGGCAATCAGATTGTTCAAGGTATGATTTTTCACCATTAGAAACAAAGAATTAAAATGTCAGAATCTTATATTGGAATTTCAAATCTTAATTACGAATATGCTTTAACGTTTGGGGTTATATATATTAGGTAGATTTATCGTTTTTCTTGGGGTATATATATATATATATATATATTAGAGGATGACCTGAACGTTAGGATGGCTTTAAGCCTTTAACGTTGTTTCGTTGGGATATAAATATATATATAACCCCGATTTGAGCCACGGAATTTCAAGGATCTATGGTTATGGCATATGTCTTCCTTCGGATATGTACATATATAATATATTTGAAGTCAATGATTTTGCCACCATGTGTTTCCATGAACAAAGTCATGGATCAAAATATTATTAATGAGTATGGCCTTCACGTTTTCTTTCATTGGAGTTATATAATTAATCTTAGGTTGGCCACTGTGTGTCTCTAGAACAAGCCATGGATTACAAAATCTCTATTAAGGTATATTTTCATTGGGGTTTTATATTAAATCCTAGGTCAATGATATTTTGGCTACTGCCTTCCTCCTGGTAATATGAGTTTCGATTAATGCAAGGGAATATTATTGGTTAGAACATCATTGGTTAGAGAAACTCTAATTTAGTGTTAAAAGTGTTATTAGTTTAGCAAAGTTTAATACTAGTGAGTCAGTTTGTACAAGTCAATAAGATTTATATTTTGTGGAGGATATTAAGTATATTTTATGATTGATGATAGGTTCTATTTAAGAGTGTTTTGAGGCTCTTTGGAGGTTGTTTTGGCTGGACTTTCAGAGTGATTTAAGCACTGTAAGTAATTATGCATAATATGCACAAGTTTTATTCTTTAGGTTCTTAGAAGTTAAAAGTTTTCAAAAGTTTTGTATTTCAAACTTATATTTTCTAAAGTTTGTCAAAAGTATTTTTGCATCATTGAAGGATAAATTTCGACTATTAAATAATGTTTTTAAGAGATACTTCGAATTTTAAATAACGTTTTAAATGTCTAAATCTCATTTAAAGATGATTTCTAAACTAAACTATTTTCCGTAAATAATTGAGTTTCAATGTAAGTTTTCTAAAAAGGTTCTTGTTCTTTAAGTTTGTTAAAACCAAGTGATTTCAAGGTCATATTCCTATTCTCCAAATGGTATTTAAAATGTTTCTTTTAGCAAATTTAATTTTCAGTTTTACTTAAGAATTGTAATATATTTACATAAACTCCTCAGTCTCTATTCGTTCTCTAAGAGAGTCAAGCATCCCTTGATTTATATTCTATTCAATACTGTGATCTTTGATATGCCTTTGTATTTGAAAAGAAATTGTTAATATCAAGTGAATTATTATATTTTGTATAAACTTTACTTTGTGATATGTGACTCAAAATAAGTGTTTTTAGAATTGATCAGATATATCAGATATGTGTGTAAATCCGCTCACAGGATTGTATGTGAGAATATGTGTTGATCCCTCACCAGCAGGGGTTAGATGTTGGTATCCGCTCACAGGATTGTATGTGAGAATATGTGATGTGTATATGTGACACTGTGCTCTGATCAATTATCTGTATGTGTTTTCGAATGACTTTAAGATTTTGATTATATATATGTGTGTTTAGTGGTTCTTTATATGTTTGGAAAACTATATCGAATATTTTGAGTGAAATTGTGAAATCAAACTCGTGCTTTGCTTGACTCTATTCTGTTGTATATTGTGTATAATTGCTTACTGGATGTGTGGCTTACCCCATCAATTACAATTTTCAGATTAAAGTTTAGTTGGGGGAACAGAACCTTTGGATTGCTTCGTAAGGTGCAAGGTAGAGCGTGGGAGTTTTAGGCGAAGTCAATAATACTGGAAGTCTTAAAAGATTATTAGTTATTTCTTTTTATTCCGCTTTAGATTGCACTGTATTTTGGAGATTATTCTAAATTTGAGGAGTTTGGATTTTGTAAGAGGTTTTATTTAAGAGTATTGTTTCTTTGGAGTTTTTAATTTATTTTGGATTAATTACGTTTATGGAGTTATATAAGTTTAGTAGTTTGGTCATGCATCTAAATTCATGTTCCATGGATTTGGGTCGTGACAGGTATAGTTAAGAGACGGCCTGGACTGAAGAGCCGGTATAAGGAACGCATAGAGACTGCGATCGGGTACGCTGAGACGATTGAAAGCTGGGACGAACTGGTTGACCCCCGGTCTCTTGCATTCTACAATCTTGGTCCTGACCCGTCTCCTTTCGTTCTTCGTCAGCTTGGCATTGAGGGCAAAAAGAGTAAGTTTTAACTTCGTCAATGTTGATTCTTCTCATGTACACTTAAGCAATTTTTGACAGGCATTTTCTTCTTGCAGAGATGACGACAAAATTCAACAAGGACATGTACGCAAAGATGCGATCAAAGAAGGACGAACCCCTGTCCAATCTGGGGAAGAAAGCTGTGCGAGTCACTGGGAAGGGTCCTGCAGCCATTCCCCTTAGTATCGTTCCTTCCATAGCTTCCGAAACGACGAGGACTGCCTCCCCGACCGCTTCAATAGAGGAGATTCCTACTCCTGGCTCCAAGAGGCCGCGTGTGGCTGGCAAAGGGAAGGAGAAGACTGACACTCGTTCATCCACAATATGGGATGACGAGTCATTGGCCGTAGAAAGAGCTCACGAGGTCGTCACTTCAGCAGACTTGAAGGCTCTCTCTGACTTGTCTTTAAACGATGTGGCCTCTCGTCATGTCCATAAACTCGTCCAGGTATGGGGTTCTTCCTTCTTCATCAAAATTTTTTTTTTTTTTTTTTTTTTTTTTTTTTTTTTTTTTTTTTTTTTACAGACGACTTCATAATTCCCTACAGGTGTTGGGAGAGAGCCTCCATATTACCACTGAATACCTCACTCAAGGGGCCAAGGTGGCGTCTCTGACAACCCGAATGGAGGCCTTGGAGAAGGAGAACTCTGACCTGAGGACGAACCTGATCACCTCCATGGACGAGGCAACGACTTTGAAGGAGAAGGTCAAAGTGCTGGAGGACGACCTCAGAGTTGAGCGCGGGTTGACTCACGAGAAGGACGAGCAACTTCTTGCAGCCAAGGAGAAACTCGTGACCATCGCTGCTCGGTCCGTGGAGGCTTTCCAGACCACTGACGAGTACAATACTGTGCTCTTCAGTTGGAATTTCAAAGGTTTCGAGCTTCTTCGGAGGTATATGATCAAGCATCCTTCTGGAGTCAACCTGGAGAGTCTGGACTTGGAAGAAGTTGACAAGGAAATGGCCCTGGATGAGGCGGCCTCATCTTCTGCCCCTGGTGATGACGCGCCTGAACCTGTTGTTGACGTACCGGCCAGTGAAGGCACAGCCGATGCCTGATTTGGATACTTAGAAATTTTTTGTTTTATTTTTTGTCTTATGGTGGGTGCCCGTCTTGTTTTGGGCCTTTTCTTTTTGTAAATCTAATTTCAAAACAGTTAATTTTATTTTGAAAACAATGATAGTGGCCCAGTGGTTATGGGCTGGAATGAAGCTTACTTACATTTCTTCTAGATGCTTTGGCTGATTTACATCCGTCTACAATTTTGTGCTTTGTTGCATCCTGTTTTGATTTGATGTATTGCACTCTTTTCTCCGTCAATTGACCCCTGCCACTTGTGACTTTAAGGGGGTGCTGTCTGACGACTTAGGTCCGTCCAGGCGGACTCTTGTCATCAGGCGGACTACAAATTTTTTTTTTTTTTGTCATCAGTAACTTACATCCGTCAATGCGGAATCTTGTTACTGTCTTTTAGCCATCCTATGATGGTCGTCAGTAACTTACATTCGTCAAGGCGGAATCTTGTTACTTAGTCTTTTAACCATCCTATTATGGTCGTCAGTAACTTACATCCGTCAAGGCGGAATCTTGTTACTTAGTCTTTTAACCATCCTATTATGGTCGTCAGTAACTTACATCCGTCAAGGCGGAATCTTGTTACTTAGTGATTTATAGGCCTCATGGTCGACCAGTGCTGCCTGCGCAAAAACATCAGAAGAATAATACTTTTATTAACTTCAATAACGAATGCATTCGTGTATTACATTTACTCATGGTATTTCTTTAAATGCTCAATGTTCCAAGGACGAGGGAGCTTTTGTCCGTCCATAGTTTCCAGGTGGTAACTTCCTTGTCTAGAGTAGTGGATGACTCGATAAGGCCCTTCCCATGTAGGGCCCAGCTTCCCTTGAGTAGGGTCTTTAGTCGCTATAGTGACTTTGCGAAGGACGAGGTCCCCTATGTCCAGACGCCTGAGTTTGACCCTCTTGTTGTAGTACTCGGCCATCTTTTTTTGATACTTTGTCATTCTACCGGACGCATTGTCTCTTACTTCATCCAGGCAATCCAGGTTGAACCGCAGTCCCTCGTCATTGAGCCCATCTCTGAAAGTTCCTCGTCTGATGCTTGTTACTCCAACTTCTACTGGGATTACTGCCTCTGTGCCATAGGTAAGCCTGAAGGGTGTCTCTCCTGTTGGGGTTCTGGCTG
Organism: Quercus berberidifolia; assembly: GCA_028535905.1. Lineage (NCBI taxonomy): Eukaryota > Viridiplantae > Streptophyta > Magnoliopsida > Fagales > Fagaceae > Quercus > Quercus berberidifolia. The sequence continues at coordinate 38,087,157 of JAPQVW010000010.1, forward strand.
TAGTCCTGTATGCCCACAGGACACTAGGTAGTTCTTCTGGCCAGGCACCTTTTGCTTCGTCCAGCTTGGTTTTGATTATCTTGAGCAGCGTCCTGTTCGTTACTTCCGTCTGTCCGTTTGCCTGAGGATGTCCCGGGGATGAGAACTGATTCTTGATCCCGAGGTCTGAGCAGAAGTCTCTGAAGCCTTGGCTATCGAACTGCCTCCCATTATCAGATATGATCGTCAAGGGAATCCCGAACCTGCAGATTATGTTTTTCCACACGAAGCTCCGGATTCGAGCCTCAGTGATGGTTGCTAGGGCCTCTGCTTCAACCCATTTTGTGAAATAGTCAATAGCAACTAGAAGGAATTTTACCTGACCTTTACCTTGGGGCAGAGGACCGACGATATCGATTCCCCATTGTGCGAACGGCCATGGGGAGGCTATGGTCGTCATTTTCTCTGCTGGAAGCCGCTGCACATTCCCATACCGCTGGCATCTGTCGCACCTTCTGACGATATCAGCAGCATCCCCCTGCATGGTTGGCCAAAAATACCCCGCTCTTATCACCTTGTTGACTAGGGATCTGGAGCCGGCATGGTCGCCACAGATTCCTCCATGTACTTCTTCCAGGATGTATTTGGCCTCGTCCTCGTCGACGCACTTTAGATAAGGCATAGAGAAGCCTCTCTTGTACAAGACGTCATTCAGGATTGTAAACCTGGCTGCTCTCTTCTTCACCTTTCTGGCTTCGTCAGTATTCTGAGGTAGGTGCCCATCCTGGAGGAAGGATATTATGGGCGTCATCCAGGTGTCTGTGCTCTTGATGGAGAACACCGCCACCTCTTCAATACTCGGGTGTTTCTGGATCTCTATTGTCAAGTCTGTGCTCGTCTTTCCTTCTTCTGACGACGCTAGTTTTGATACTTCGTCGGCCCTAACATTCTGGCTTCTTGGTATCTGGACGAACTCCACTGTGTCGAACTCTTGAGTTAGTTGCCTTGTTAGTTTAAGGTATTTCTGCATCCTTTCTTCCTTTGCCTCGTACTCTCCACTGATCTGTCCGATTATCAGCTTTGAATCACTCTGGATCAGCAAGTTTTTGGCCCCAAGAGCTTTCCCAAGCCTCAAGCCCGTCAATATTCCTTCATACTCAGCTTCATTATTGGTGGCTGGGAACTTCAGTTGAACCCCATATTTCATCACTTCTCCGTCGGGGGTGGTTATGACGACCCCTACTCCCCCCCTCTTTTGGGCTGACGAACCATCTGTCTGTATTGTCCATTTATCAACTTCGTCTGTAATTCCATCTTCGTCTGGCAGAGTGAATTCAGCGATGAAGTCAGCCAGAGCTTGTGCCTTGATAGCTGCTCTTGGATGGTACTCGATGTCAAATTGGTTGAGTTCGATTGCCCATTGGACCATTCTCCCTGCTGCTTCTGGTTTGTTCATTGATTTCTTAATTGGTTGATCCGTCATTACAAGGATAGGATTTGACTGGAAATACGGCCTGAGCTTGCGCGAGGCTACTATAAGTGCAAACACAATCTTTTCGATCCTTGGGTACCTGAACTCAGCTCCTTGAAAGGCTTGGCTGACGTAGTACACCGGGAGTTGCTTCTTACCTTCTTCTCTAATCAAGGCTGCGCTTACTGCCGAGGCTGACACTGCCAGGTATAAGTATAAGTTCTCCCCTCCTTTGGACGGGCTCAGGAGAGGTGGACTGCTCAAGTATTGCTTCAGCTCTTGGAACGCTGCTTCGCATTCGTCGGTCCAAGCAAAAGCCTGCTTGAGGGTTTTGAAGAAGGGCAGGCATTTGTCTGTGGCCCTAGAGACGAACGTATTCAGGGCTGCTATCCTTCCTGTAAGTTTTTGTACATCCTTGACGGTCTTGGGTGAAGCCATGTCGATGATAGCTCGTACTTTCTCTGGATTTGCTTCTATTCCTCTCTGGGACACCATGAATCCCAAGAACTTTCCCGAGGCTACCCCAAAAACACATTTGCTTGGATTCAACTTCATCTGGTGTTTTCTCAGGGTTGCAAAAGTCTCCTCCAGGTCGTCCAGGTGAGCGAGCTCCTCCTTGCTCTTGACGAGCATATCGTCCACGTATACTTCCATGTTCCTGCCAATCTGTTGGCTAAACATTTTGTTTACCAATCTTTGGTATGTAGCTCCAGCATTTTTCAACCCAAAAGGCATCACCTTGTAACAGTAGAGTCCTTGGCTTGTGATGAAGGCAGTCTTCTCCTGGTCTTCTTCAGCCATCTTTATCTGGTTGTACCCTGAGAAGGTGTCCATGAACGTCAGTAGCTTGTGTCCGGCGGTGGAGTCCACGAGCTGGTCTATCCTTGGTAGAGGGAAGCTGTCCTTTAGGCATGCTTTGTTCAGGTCGGTGAAGTCTACACACATTCTCCACTTTCCGTTTGCTTTCTTTACTAGGACGACGTTGGCGAGCCATTCTGGATAATATACTTCCCGGATGAATCCAGCCGTCAAGAGTTTGGTTACTTCCTCTGCTACTGCCTGATCTCGTTCTGGAGCGAAGGTTCTTCGTCGTTGCTGAACGGGCTTCCTGCTGGGATCCACATTCAGCCTATGCTGGATGATTTCTGGAGATATGCCTGGCATGTCCTCGTGACTCCATGCAAAGACATCTAGATTCCCTTTAAGGAATTTTATGAGTCTCGTTCTCATATCGGGGCTTAGTGTCGTCCCTATCCTGGTCGTCTTGTCCGCATTTCCTTCTACCAACTCTACTGCTTCCAGGGTCTCCATCCCGTCCTCCTCTTTTTCTTCAATCGTCCACGTGTGGTTCTCCTTTTTTGCCAGTACGGCCTGATAGCATTCCCTTGCCAGGACTTGGTCACCCTTCACTTCACCCACGCCGCTGTCTGTTGGGAATTTCACCTTCAAACAGTAGGTTGACGTCGCCGCCTTCCACTTGTTTAGGGTGGGCCTCCCAATGATGACATTGTAGGACGAGGGGCAATCTACCACTAGGAAGTCTACTTGTTTGGTCAACTGCAAGGGGTAGGTCCCTGCCGTCACCGTCAGAGTCACTATTCCCCTGGGGTAGACCCTGTCTCCATTGAAGCTGACGAGCGGAGAGTCAAAAGGGCGGAGCCTTTTTGGATCTAATCTCAACTGCTGGAAGGCTGGGAGGTAGATGATATCCGCTGAGCTCCCGTTATCAATAAGGATCCTTCTGGTATTGAACCCTTCTATATTCAGCACTATGACCAGGGGATCGTTGTGAGGCTGCTTTACTCCCCTGGCGTCTCCTTCATTAAAGGACATGTCTTGGTATGTTCGTCGGTGCTTGGACGGAGGCATGGTGTGGACGCTGTTCACCTGTCTGTGGCATGCTTTTTTGAGTGATGTAAATGATCCTCCTGAGGATGGTCCTCCCGCGATCGTGTTTATCTCCCTGATCACTTTGCGTGGAGGCTGGGACGGATGGTCGTCATCCCGAGTAAAGGATTCATGTTGGGTCCTGTTGTCGTCTCTGAACTTGCTATATTCTCCTTTCTTTACATATTTCTGTAACTTTCCTTTCCGTATTAGTTCCTCTATTTGTTCCTTCAGGTCTCCGCAATCTTCTGTGTTGTGGCCGTGGTCTCTATGGAACCGGCAATATTTGTTCTTGTCACGTACATTGGGGAACGAGTGTAATGGCCTGGGCCATTTGAGATAATGCTCGTCCTTGATCTGCGTGAAAATCTTGTCAACAGGCATAACCAAAGGAGTAAATTTTACCTGACGAGGATTTTTGTCGTCTCTCCTTCTATTCCCGTCGTTGTTCCGACGTTCTGGTCTGTCTCTCTTTTGCCCTCTGCGGTCGTCTTCTCCTTTGGACTTGTCCCCTAGTCTCTCAGTATCTTTTATGGCAACTAGAGCATCTTCCGCGTTCATGTACTTTTGTGCCTTCAGGAGCATCTCAGCCATCGTCTTCGGGGGGTTTTTTGCAAGAGAGGCCACAAGGTCTCTGGATCTCAACCCTGCTTTGAAGGTCGTCAGCTGCACCTTGTCATCAGCTTCGTCCACTTCCAGAGTTTCCCGGGTGAATCGCTTGACATATGACCTCAGAGTCTCCTTCTCTCCCTGTCTTATGGTGAGTAAGTAATCTACTGGTCTCCTTGGGCGTTGTCCCCCTATGAAGTGGCGCAAGAAAGCACTACTCAGCTGATCGAAGCTGTCTATGGACGAGTTTGGCAAATTAGTAAACCATTCTCTTGCAGCTCCTTTGAGAGTCGTAGGGAAGGAACGACACAATATCTCGTCAGGTGGCTGCTGGAGACCCAGAGTCGTCTTAAAGGTATTAAGATGATCCTGAGGGTCCTTGAGTCCGTCGAATGGCTCTAATTGAGGCAGGCGAAACTTTGACGGCATGGGGCAATCAAGTACTGCTGCAGTGAAGGGCGAATCTGTAGCCCTTATCATTTTGTCGACGCTCCGGTCTGTCTTTTCTTTGATAGCGCTCCTTAATTCGTCCATCTCTTTCCTCATTTCCCGAAGAAGATCTGAGTTCTGTTCGTCCGGAGTAGTTGGTCTCCGGGGGGTTTCCCTCTGCTGGCTATCCCCCTCTCCCTCCGTGTTACCCTTGGACCGGTTTTCTTCCTGTTGAGCTTGTTGAACCTGCTGGAGCCGCAGCTTCATTTCCTGGTTCTGTCTGATGAGTTCCTCAATGGTGGCTGCAAGGGCTTGAACTTGCTGGGCCAAGGTTGCTGAATCTGGGTTGGATTCCATCTGGATATGGAGAATTGATGGAAGCTACGTTTTCGAATGTGAATCTGAAAACTCGTCCCCACAGACGGCGCCAAACTGATGAAGCACAGGATCGTCAGTAACAGTGAGCGGATGGAATCCTTCGTGGTGCGAGAGAATATGCTCAATGATGGTCACCGGTGTGGTGCTTGCCACAACGTCTCCGATGCCAAAGTTAGAATGATAAAGAATAGTAGAAAATCAAGATGAGGATCTGTGTTTGTATATTTCGTACCTTTCTACTGACTGTGTGGGAGCTTTATACCTGCAACCTTGGGGGCTAGCCGTTGGGATGGTTAATGCTTTCTCAAGTAACGCCCCTGGTCCAATAATGAGACTTTTAAGAGGTTCCCAACGGCCTACTGAGTTGATTTCGTAACTGCTCAGGTCATTGATTGACTGCATTCAGTGACTCCGTGTCTTCGTCAGTGATGATAGCTTTCTTCATTGTTCCTGATGACTTCGTCAAGGATGCTTCCTCCGTCACTATCGTTACCTTCGTCTAGGGATGCAGCATCGTCATTCCCATCGATAGAACGCAATTTAGTCCTTTCTTGTAGTGAAAATTTTCTCTGAGAGAAAACGCGAGAGCTCAAAATGCGAGGGAAAAGGTTATTCTCGTTAATTTATAGTTTGGAATAATATTACGAAAACACCCTTGAGGTTTAGCTTAAGCCTTAACGACAAGCATTATCCTTTTTTCTTTTTTTTGGAGAATCCAAACCATACCGCCACGTTGTCCTTGACACGTTGTCCCATGCAACAAGAGACTCAATCCAAAGTCCAAACCTCTAGCACATTACCATGCTTGAAACGTCTGGCAAGAAAATGGGCATCAGAGTTGCCAATACATTTAACATGAGTTAAACTACAAGAACGAAAATCGGCAGCTAGGATTAGTATATCACTTATCATTAGACCATACTCTGGATGACTAACGTCGTCAGCCAGAATTGTTTTGACAATTACTTCTGCATCTCCCTCCACTATTGTCTCAAAGATGCTTTATTCCTTTGCAAATATCAAAGCCCTTCTACAAGCTAGAACTTCCACAGTTGCAGCAAAAGTAAGGATGGGAATTCGTTCAGACAAAGCTACAATTATAACACAACCATAAGAATCACGAACAACCACACCTAAGCCAGCTGCTCCCACCTCATTGAATTAATATAGCCACGTCGAAGTTAATTTTATAATGAGGGGAGATCGGGGGGATCCACCTAACTGCTCTGATTAGTTCCGTTGGAGGCCGAACATGATGGGATTGGGCGGTCTGGAAATCTTGCACAAAAATTGCAGCTTTAGTCTGAATCATATTTGCCTTTGTAGTTGGTTCCCCTAACCTGTCAATGTTACGCAAATTCCAGATCAACCAGATGATTATAGCAAAGAAGTTAACATCCACACGTTCTTTTCTTAGGAAACTCATCTCCAACAAATCAGCAAAGAGGGATAATCTGTGCTTAAAGCATTTTTTCAATTCCTCATCAACATCCCAAATAACCCATAACTGTTGACAATTCCAGAGGGTATGTTTTGTATCTTCACATTCAGATTTGCAAGTTGGGCACTCAGCGTTACAAACCACGTTTCTACGCAGCAAGTTTTGAAGAGTTGGCAAGGGTTCATTAGCAGCTCTCCAAATTAAGTGTTTTACCTTGTAAGGAATTGAAGTTTTTTTTTTTTTTTTTTTTTTTCACTTTCTTTATTTGTTTTCTTTCAATTAATTTTTTCAGAATTTTTTTGGCTAACGTGGATTTTTATTTTTTTATTAAAATGCTTATATGACTTTTTTAATGTTTAGTTATTTGATATTATATTATTATTTTAGTCATGTGTATGTCAACAATGCAAACCATTTGTCACCTATGCATTTTCTGTTAATGAGTTAATGATAGAGACCGAATTGATTACACGTTGAAAATAACAAGAATCAAATTAATTATTACCAAAATATAGAGACCAAATTGATTGTAACACCAAAATGTAGGGATCAAAATAGTGTTTTCGACAAAAAATAATAATAACAAAGCAATTCAAAGAATCCAACTGTTATCAATGAGATATGCTATCCACTCGATGATAACAAAACAATTATTTATGCCTACTCTTCTAAAAAGAACAATATGTCAATTCTTATAGGTGGATAGTAAACATTGAATGATAAGCTTAAAATATAAACCATTATTAATACAATTCTCTCATGCCTTTTAAAGTGTGGGAATCCAGCAGAGTTAGAAAGAAGTCAAAGGACTATGCTACTTTGGATTGAATAAGCATCTAGCAATGAAATGAAATGAAATGAAATGATACTGAGATCAATTTTCCATTATATCTTAAAATTCTAATGAGTGCAAGTGAAGATCTCTAATGTGTATATGAAAGTCCTCAAAAGGAGCATAGTGAATGATAGAAGATTTCAAATGTTTAGAGTTAGGGATACACCATATGTATATATTATTATGGATGTAACAACTGTAAATACTGTGACTACTGTAAATCCCCATTCCAAAGTAATAATTGTAGAAGGGAAACATAAATATATTGTTGAAGCCAATTTCTTGCCCACAAAATACCTTTCCCTGAAACTTGATCCTTCCAATTGCTTTCAAACGCATAGTCTTGAAGAGTCAAAAGGACAAGAAGATATCAAACTGATTATTCTTAACCAGGTGTATGTAAATCCAACTCAAATCCATCAAAAATAAATGGCATGACACTCTTTGCATCAAATTTGGTTCTGCTAAATTGTGTATTTGTCAAGAAAAGATGTTTGTATTTTTGTGGTTATTTAAAAGGCTACATAAGAAAAAGTAACAATGATGCAGTCATGTGAAAATAGGACATCTCAAGTATCAGTAAAGGAACCTTCAGCTTTTGGAGCAATCCTTAAAATGTCAAACTTCCTAAATAAAAAATGATGATACATAAGCCAGGTTGAAGTACACGGACATCCAAAATGCAAAAACAAAACAAATCTTAATCAACAAAAGAAGGGGGGCCTAAGGATCTTACGGTCTCAAAAGAGATCCAGACATTATTGTTCGATTCCTCCATTCAAATCACCTAAAATTAGTGGTATCAAATGAATATATCCAAGTATATACTGCAACGTAATTTGATCAAAAGACATACTTCGAGAGAAAGTCAATTGCAATGGCAAGAAAACATCTTGATCTGAAATGCTTCTAAAGAAAATAATAAAAAGAAACAGACAAAGCACCAGTAACAACACTTAATTTAAAAAAGTAAATTTCATAAACTCAATTTAAACTCACAAAAATAAGTGGAAGACATACATAAAAATAAAGGTTTATAATAGAGGATGGAGCAGTTGATGGTGGTTTTTGGCCATATATGGGCTCTGCCATTTGTGATGGTGCTGTTCTCCTTGGATCTGCCTTTGTGGGTTTATATCGGTCCTTCCATAGTTCCATTGTGTTTGATGTCTTCTATCTCACCATATTAAAAAGACAAATTATATTCATTTAAAAAAATAAAAAGAAAAAACAACCATAAAGCTAATAGCTTGCTCAAAATTGAAAATTTTCATTTGCAAAAATTTAATCAAATAGCTATACGGGTTCTGTTTGATGCACTGTTTCGTGGACAGACTTCCACCAACAATTCCAAATCTTTCAACATAACTTTGAACCCACACTATACCTGTATTAATATATTCTTATAGTCATTACAAATTGTACATTTTTAGACCCCTTAACACAAGTTGTTTAACCTAGTTATTTAGTCAAGTGATTACTTAAATAAATTATTCAATTCTAGGTTAACACAATAAAATCATATCACGTAAATAATGCTAAAATATAAAGAACACAACAATATGATAACCTAGGAAAACCTAACCGGTAAAAAACCTGTGAATGATTTAACTTAACTATACTCATGGTAAAACAGATCCACTATGAAAGAATTGAAGTTTTTATAATAAAACTTAGACCACTAACATTCTATTGCTACCTCAAGTAGAAAACTTACTACCACGACCACATGACAACTTCGAGTCTACAGACTACTTCTTTCCTTGATCTATAGCAACTATAAGTTCTCCTACTTGTGACTTTGAGACTCCACTCAAAGATTTCAGATCTTCATTAAAAGTTCTTTATGCAGCAACTGAAGAGATCATCAAGTTCTTGACGTGAATCTTGATCTTAACAACTCTATGTGTGTATATAAAGGTAAACACCTCTAAATCTCACAAAAAATTCAACACACAAGTCTCCAAAAGACTCACAAAACGTAGTTAGGATTTTTCCTTTTATACTTGAAGCAAAACACAAAACCTTACACATCACATGGGCTTGGGCTGAATTGGAAATTCTATAGAAAATTAAATCTGCACGAATTTCGATCGATCGAATCTAATTTTCGATCGATAGAGCCTTGCAGATTTTGTTCAACACTTTGAGCAAGCCTAAACCTAGACTCTATGTTTTGATCATTGTTTGCCAACATATTACAAATTGAAGTTTTAATACATTAGTTCCTAAAATCTTAGAACCTAACACAAATGGTCACATTAAAATCTAAAACCACAAAAAAAAAAAAAAAAAAAAAAAAAAAGAAGAAGAAGAGAGAGATTTTATCAAAGAAACTGAAAGGGAGGACCCAAAGTCAAAATTTAACAGGACCTCGATGGAAGGCTGGCTTGACAGCGGTGCAACGCTGAGAAAAATTTGTGTCCCTAGACTTTCTCATAATTTTATAATGCAATTATTCTTAAAAACAAAGTAGAAAAGCTCTCAGGTAGTAATTGTATTCCTAACCAATGATCAAACATCCAAAAACAATACAGTTACAATGTCAGTAATGAAAAATCATGCAATATTCCATAGAATATTCCAAACCAAAAAAAAAAAAAATTGATAAATTTATCCTTTCAAGAGAGTGAAATTTCCCCCTTTCCCCCTGATTTTCGAAATGAATTTAAGCAAACTGTTCAAGACATAAGCTTCACTAAACAGCAATGAAAACTAAATGATACTGAGCGAATTCATTTCTCATTTCTGCTTTGTCATTGTACAACTGTCAGTTTACTTTAAAAAAAAGAAAATAAAAGATAGATAGAAACTCAAAAAGAAAATAAACATAGGATCTGAAAGCAAAAAATACAAACGAGAAAGAGGAAATCTAGGACAAAGGTTATTAGTTTTCACTGATTTAATCAACATTCTGGATGATATCCTCAGCAGTGAACTTGGTCACATTTTCCTTATCAGCAGCGGCACAACCCTTAGCCTTGAGGTAGAGAAGTAACTTACAGTCGTTGTCAAGGCGGGAGCTTGTTGATGACTTATTTAACATTTTAAATGGGAGGTAGAGTAAAGCTAGGAATCGAACTCGGGATCTCCTGCTCTGATACCATGTTAAATTACCGATTGTTCTAAAAGCTTAAGTTGTTAAGAAATTGTGAATTTAATCACTTAACCATAAATCTAACACCACAGAAGCAACTTTTCTTCTTTATATTGCCATTTGAATCACGAATCTGATCTATTGTGTAGTTGTAATAGCATGTCAGCTTTTGCAAGGGAGGAATGTTCTCAGCAGAAAAGAACATTATGTGAGGAACTCTTTTGTCCTCATGATCATAAAGGAGATTTTGAGCATACAAATTGGGAGAACAGCTATGGTTGACAAATCTCCCCACATTGGCATACTGCGCTGCATCAATAGTGAAGCCACTATCCCCCACCACAACTTCACAGGAACTAGCGCGCGCATCAGGCATAAGGGATGAGAGTCCATCCCAAAGAGAGCTGTCATTGTAGATATTCCCAATGTCAAATAGATACTCATCGTTACCAGTTCTTTGATCAGCCTCCTTCTCTTCAAGGAGTTCTCCTATATACTCGCAAATAAAACTTCCTGAAGGGATGGAATTAAGGGATCTCACTCCCCATCCCCTAGATTTTGTTTTAAAAATTTCAAGCTGAAATTTGATACCATGTTGACAAACTCTATTGTGGCAAGAAGAATAGCACTTGCAAGAAGGACCACACTCATAGACTAGGGGCTTTGCTTCAACTATAGCCCCATTACGATTATATGGGATTTCTCCTCCATTCTTGACTGCACACAAACACTTCTCAGAATCTGAGCATCCATTGGTACAGTCACAACCCTTAGGAGGGAGAGGGCGGCACCAATTGGGATATATCATGCTAGTTGTGTATTTAAACGGTGGAGGTTTCTGTTGAACACAGTTCCAGTTCTAGACCTGTGAAGAAGACAAAGAAGGTTGTATGTGAAGAAAACGCACCGTTTCATTTTACATAAGATTGGACAATTAAATCAAACGCACCGTTTCACTTATGTGTTGACTCTCTTGGGTCTTTAATGAAACGGTGCGCATCACTCTTATCTGATTCAGTTGGCAGTTCAGGCTTGGCACGAAAATCAGTTAGAGCAGCGTAACTAACTCCCTAAATCTCAGGAGTTTAACTTAATGGCTTAGCTTAATCTTGTTGTATATAAACCACTCAGTGGGCACAGATGTAAAGTATGAAAAGAATTCTCTAGAATTGAATAGAAGTTTCTCTCATTCTTCTCTGTCTTTCTCTCTTTCTCGTTGCTTAATTTTCTTGCTCTTTCTCTCATTTTCCCAGACTTTCTTTTCTTTGAAATTGTTCATATAAACTTGCTTTCACTGTGATCATTACAGAAGCTTAGTCCTCTGTTATTGAATCTTTCTTCATGGTATCAGAGCACGCAACTACTGCTACGAATCAATCTTCAACAATGGCAGCTTCAAGCTCAACAATGGCTTCGTCCTCATCTACTTCTTCAACGTCATCTGGTACACCAATGAATCTGGTAAATCAGCCTCTATTACTTCTGTCCAATATGTCAAATATGATGACTGTGAAGTTAGATAATGCCAATTATATAGTTTGGAAGCATCAAATTACCATGGTTCTTGAAACTTATTCTTTGTATGAATTGCTTGAAGAACCTCAACTAATTCCTGAGAAATTTCTTAAGGATTTGTCTGGATCATATACTACAAATGTGAATCCAGATTTCTTGATTTGGAAATCAAAGGAAAAGGCTTTGCTCACCTTTATAAGTTCAACTTTGTCTCCATCTGTATTAGCACTCACTGTTGGATGTGCTTCTGCTATTCAAGTATGGAAGGTGCTTGAAAATAGGTTTTCCTCAGTATCAAGGTCTCACATCATGAATCTTAAGAGTGAGCTTCATAATCTGAGGAAAGGAAATGATACTGTTGATGTTTATCTTCAGAAAATCAAAGTTGTTAGAGATAAATTGCTTGCTGTTGGAGTTATTGTTGATGATGAAGAATTGCTCCACATTGCAATTAAGGGACCTCCTAAAGAGTATAATGCATTCCGATCTGCAATCAGAACTAGGAGCACTCAGCTTGGATTTGATGAACTTTCTACTATGCTAAATGCAGAAGAAGAGTCTCTCAATGAAGGCTTAGATGGTAAAGACTCTATTTTTGCCTTAGCTGCATTGACTAATCAGAAATTCAATGGCAATAGCTATAATCACAATCAGAATAGAGGAAGAGGCAGGGGAAATTTCAATAATAGAGGAGGCAGAGGTGGTAGAGGATCAAGTGGTCAATCTCCACAATTTAGTCCATTCAATCAATTTAGTCCATTCAATCATTTCCAGCAAGGTCAATCCAGTTCTGGTGGTGCAAAATCAGATAGGCCAATTTGTCAAATCTGTGGAAAAGTTGGTCATTTGGCTGTGGACTGCTATCATAGGATGGACTATGCCTATCAAGGCAAGCATCCACCTGCAAAGCTTGCAGCAATGGCTACTGCCTTCAATGCCTCCTTCACTCAAGATCAACCTTGGCTTGCTGACAGTGCAGCCACTGATCATGTGACTGCTAGCCTCAACCAGCTCAGCTTCCCTAAGCCATACACCACTCAGGATAATCTTACTGTTGGTAATGGTCAGACATTACCTATTACACACATAGGTACAGCCCTTATTCCCTCTTCTTCTTCTAGTCTTCAACTTCACAATGTTCTTAGAGTTCCATCCATTGCCTCTAATCTTGCTTCTATTCAAAAACTATGTCATGACAATAACTGCTGGTGCTATTTTGATGAGGATATTCTTTCAATTCAGGCCTTGGACACAGGGAAAATTCTCTACCAGGGCAAGAGTGAAGGTGGTGTTTACCCCATTTATCCTCATCAGGCTTCTCAACTTTTCTTGTCACCTAAAGCCTGTAATAACACTTCTAGGTCATCTGTTTTTAATAAGACTCTTTGGCATATGAGACTTGGTCATCCTAATGATCAAGCTCTCCATTGCTTATTTCCTGGTGTCAGATCTGTACATACTAATAATGTTGAGGATCACACTTGTACTCATTGTTTGTATGGTAAAATGCACAACCTTTCTTTTCCACATTCTGATTTTAAAGCTTCTTCTCCCTTTGAACTTGTGCATTCTGACTTGTGGGGTCCTGCACCTATTGTCTCTGTCAATGGTTATAAATATTACATTTTATTTGTTGATCATTACTCTAGATTTAGTTGGCTTTATCTGCTTAAGTCCAAATCTGAAGCCTTTACTAAATTTGTTCATTTCAATGCTATGGTTGCCAACCAATTCTCCTTGAAAATCAAGACCTTTAGGTCTGATGGTGGAGGAGAATTTACTTCTAATGAATTTAAAGCTTATCTGTCCAACCATGGTATTACCCATCATATTTCCTGTCCTTATACACCTCAACAAAATGGGGTTGTAGAAAGGAAACATAGGCATATTATAGAGACTGCCATTGCTCTTTTGTCTCAGGCTTCTCTATCATACTCCTTTTGGACTTTTGCAGTACAGACTGCTATCTCTTTGATTAATGTGCTTCCCACATCTGTTCTTAGTTGGAAATCTCCTTGGTCTACCCTTTACTCTACCTCACCTGATGTGTCTCAATTTAAAGCATTTGGTTGTGCTTGTTATCCAAATCTTAGACCTTACACTACTCACAAGCTTGAACCTAGGACTAAGGAATGTATCTTTATTGGATATCCTACCCACTCTAAAGGCTATCTTTGTCTTGATCCTCACACCAAACATGTTTACACCTCAAGACATGTTGTGTTTAATGAGTCTAAATTTCCTGGTTTACCTTCTGTCCAACCTGTTTCCTTCACTTCTTCCAACTCTGTCATTCCTACGTGGTTGTCTAATCAGCTTTTTCTTCACTCTACCAATCAGCCCTCTTTGCTTGGTGCTTGTCCATCTCCATCTTCTAATCCTCCTTTCCACTCTGTCACAGCACCAGCCCTTGCCCCAACACCTCCCACACCTGTGCCTTCACCCAATTTTACTACTTTGTCTTCCCCATTTAGTGCTGCACCATCCCATCTACCTGATACACCAACTCTTGAGTCTACTTCTGCTCCTACCCTTTTATCCAATCCTCCTTTACCTGTGTCTTTACCTGTTCCTTCTCTCAACACACATCCTATGCAAACCAGGTCCAAGAATGGAATTTCCAAACCTAACTCCAAACTATGTTATAAGGCCACTATTGATTACCCCTATACTGAACCCCCTACCTACAAAATTGCATCTCAGTATCCAAAGTGGTGTGAGGCTATGGATGCTGAATTTCAGGCACTTCAAAGGCAGCAGACATGGTCTCTTGTTCCTGCTCCTCCTGGTGTTAATCTAGTTGGATGCAAATGGGTTTTCAAGCTTAAGTTGAATAGTGATGGTTCAATCTCTAGATATAAGGCCAGGCTGGTTGCAAAGGGGTTTCATCAGCAAGCAGGTGTGGATTTTCATGAGACCTTCAGTCCTGTAGTGAAGCCTACTACTGTGAGACTTATATTGGGCATTGCTGTGAGTTGTAGATGGGTCTTGAGACAGCTTGATGTCTCAAATGCATTTCTTCATGGCTTTCTCAAAGAAGAGGTTTTTATGCATCAACCACCTGGTTATGTGGATTCTGCTCATCCTGATTATGTATGTAAGTTGCACAAGTCCCTTTATGGTCTTAAGCAGGCACCCAGGGCATGGTTTGAGAGATTTGCTTCTCATTTACTTCATCTTGGCTTTACTGCTTCCATGGCAGACAATTCCCTATTCATCTTCTGTTCAGCCAAGACTATCATTTACCTTCTTTTGTATGTAGATGATATCATTGTCACTGGTAATGATGCTTCTCAAGTTCACAATTTGATTGCAGCTCTTGGTCAAGTGTTTGAACTTAAGGATTTGGGGACTCTCAATTATTTCTTGGGCATCCAAATTACTCAGTCTTCATATGGTCTCACTCTCACTCAGACTAAGTATGCCTCGGATGTACTTCACAGATTTCATATGGAGAATTCAAAACCTACTAAGACTCCCTCATGTTCTTCCACTCGTTTGGTTCCTCATGATGGTGTCCCTCTCTCTGATCCTTCTCAGTACAGGAGCATGGTTGGTGCTCTTCAATATCTTACTTTCACTCGCCCTGATATTGCCTTTAGCGTTCAACAGCTCTGTCAATTCATGAGTCATCCTACCACCACTCATCTTGAGGCTGCTAAGAGGGTTCTACGCTATATCAGGGGTACACTGCATTTTGGGATTTCTTTTACTCCTGGCCCTTTGACTCTTACTGCATTCTCAGACGCAGATTGGGCTGGTGATCCTACAGATCGTCGTTCCACCACAAGTTTACTTGTGTTTCTTGGCAACAATCCCATTTCTTGGTCTGCTAAGAAGCAGAGCACTGTCTCTCGGTCTTCCACAGAGGCAGAGTATCGCGCATTAGCTTCCACAGCTGCGGAATTGTCTTGGCTTCGTACCTTATTCAAAGAAATTCGTGTCTTTCTTCATCATATTCCAGTGATTTGGTGTGACAATGTGTCTGCCATTGCTCTTTCTGCTAATCCCGTTTTCCATTCTCGAACCAAACACCTCGAGGTGGATTACCATTTCACTCGTGAGAAGGTTCTTCGCAAGCAATTACAAATTGGTTTTGTTTCTGGCCGAGATAATTTTGCCGATATCTTTACTAAGCCTCTCGCTGCTCCTCTGTTTCAGTTTCATCGTGCCAAACTGTTGGTTGATTCATCCCCCATCAGTTTGCGGGGGGATGTTGAACACAGTTCCAGTTCTAAACCTGTGAAGAAGACAAAGAAGGTTGTATGTGAAGAAAACGCACCGTTTCATTTTACATAAGATTGGACAATTAAATCAAACGCACCGTTTCACTTATGTGTTGACTCTCTTGGGTCTTTAATGAAACGGTGCACATCACTCTTATCTGATTCAGTTGGCAGTTCAGGCTTGGCACGAAAATCAGTTAGAGCAGCGTAACTAACTCCCTAAATCTCAGGAGTTTAACTTAATGGCTTAGCTTAATCTTGTTGTATATAAACCACTCAGTGGGCACAGATGTAAAGTATGAAAAGAATTCTCTGGAATTGAATAGAAGTTTCTCTCATTCTTCTCTGTCTTTCTCTCTTTCTCGTTGCTTAATTTTCTTGCTCTTTCTCTCATTTTCCCAGACTTTCTTTTCTTTGAAATTGTTCATATAAACTTGCTTTCACTGTGATCATTACAGAAGCTTAGTCCTCTGTTATTGAATCTTTCTTCATTATAATCTATGGTGTTCACAGCACAAATGGGAATTAACTCTTTCCCTTGAGAGATATCATCTACGCAGATACCCTCCCTTATTTTCCATGCAAGCTCTAGTCGACCGGGAATTCTGTCCAACTGAAACTTGAAAACCAGCTTACCATGCGGCCCCAAATCCTGCCAACATTTCTCCACCAAATATAGCCCATCATAAACATACGTTTTTCCATCTTCTGAATCATAGCCACGAATCACCCTAACAGGATTCTTTTCCTGCATGCTACTCTTTAAAGCAAGGTTTCCCCGTGAAAGCTTCTGATCCTCAAATTCTTTAAATGATCTCATCACATTTCCTCCCTGACCTGTATAAATCAAGGAATCTGAATTGTCCAAATCATCAGCATAGCCCCCAGAAGCTACAATGCTAGTTGCAAGGATCAAATCATCATGCTTCACATAATCAATACCACCTTGAATCTGGCGATGAAGGCCAATAATATTAAGCTCAATCGTGTAATGGAACTCATCACCAATTTCAACTCCCGGGACAAATCCCAAGATTCGTTTTCCAGTGTTAACATATATGTCGTTCTCCTTAAGAATCTTGGACGCTTGTAAATCAAACCTCCTATTGCCACGTCCTCGTTCCTTCCCATTTGCTTCATCCTCCTGTAAGAGCTTCCTATAGATGGCTTGGAACAGACGCAGTGTCTCCCTCACTTTGCTTCGGGTAATTGCATCACTGTCATGATGTTTAACACTTACACTTCAAAGTGTGGAAAGTTTACACCAAAACTACATGGTCTTGGAGCCACATAAAAGTATTTACATTCATCATCATCCTCAAGAGAATCCCCCTTATCTCTACTAAACATTTTACTTATACCATAATTAGCAGTGTTTTCTATAATAGATGGCTTATGTGTTTTTAACTTTACTCCAGAACCTTCAGCTTTATCCTTTGTTGTGATAGCTGACTTATATTTTCCAAGATGCAGAGAATTATGCTTGTTTCCCATGCTTTGACTTGTAACACCAGCTGTATATGGTTTGTAGACCCCTTTACCTTGCTTCCAACAACGACGTGGCACCGCCATCAGACATTGCACCATGGCACTCTCTATTGCAAGTTCCAAACAGCCAAAATCCTCCTGCAATTGGATTTGATAACCATATATATCAGACAGCTTTCTCTTTAGACTTGAGTCCTTTTCATAAACCACAATCTCCTTCCCCTTTTTTTCCTCCAATCCTCCAATGTCCCTAGATTCTATTTTAACAATTGTCTTGGACTTGTGGTCAGACTGATGTTGATTACTTTCGGTTTGAGAAGAAGGTCTAGTGCACTTTTCTCTTGCATCATCCTGTTCCACCTTCACCTTAGAAGCCATTCCAAATTCATCTTGCTTCCTTATTTCTTTAGTAGCACGTCTATCAGATTTAGCCCTGATTTTATCTCCAGTTATCATAGAAACATTCCCCCATAATTCGCTATTCTGTTCATCCCCATCTTGAACATCCTCTACCATTCGCCTTAAATCAGCTTTTTTAGTCTCTTCCACAGGCCTGTCATACATATTAGACTTATCTTGACACAAACTCTTGTTCTTCAGAGAAGCAACATTCCCCCATAATTCATCCCCATCTTGAACATCCTATACCATTCGCCTTAAATCAGCTTTTCTAGTCTCTTCCACAGGCCTGTCATACACATCAGACTTATCTTGACACAAACTCTTGTTCTTCAGAGAAGCAACATTCCCCCATAAATCACTCTTCTGTGCATCTCCATCTTGAACATCCTCTCCCATTTGCTTTACATTAGCTTTTCTAGTCTCTTCCAGGGGCCTGTCAGCTATATCGGACTCATCTTGACACAAACTCTTGTTCTTCATAGAAGCATGCACTTCCAGACTTTCTTCCTTACTAAGACGTGGAGCATTTCTTCCGCACAAGGGCGGGAAGTCTCTGATGGCTGAAACTGTTCTTCGTGGAGCAAAAGTTTTAGCCATAGTCTTCTTCAAACCGCTGCCAGTGGAAACATCAGATGGTGAACATGATTTTAAACTACTTGGTGAAACGATCTCCTCCTTTGAAGCAGAAGCATGTACCACATGTATCTTCGACACAGGTTCACTCAGCACTACCTTATTCAAAGCTTCCAACACTAGTGAGCATATTTCAACAGGTTCAGATTGAACCACATTTTTTTGCTCGAGCACCTTTGCGGGAACCAAAGTTTCTAAAACCTCGGAAGACGGGATTCGATGAGCAAGAGGTCCACATCCTAGTGGAAAATCGCGAACAGTAGAAACCATACGCCTCTTAGGCTTAGATGGAGCGGTACGAAACGAACAACCAACATTTTCCATTGGCAATTTTCCTAATCTCCCTACAGAATGACTACTATTTACCAATGTAAGAGACTCTGTATTCTCCGTAACCTCCATTCCAACTCCTAACACAAATCAAAACAGCACTCTAAAAAAACCTAAATAAGCATCAGTAAACCAAGACAACCACAAAAAAAGCAAAGCAAAGTTCAACAAATGTATGAGACACAATTGAGGCATCTCTGAGTGATAGGCAAACCTGAACCGTTGAAGGAAAACTTCAAATTGAATCATTGCTTTTCATCACAATTCTATCTTCAGATTCAACACATTGTTCCGATCGATCAAAGTGCGGAGTTTTTTTTTGTCCCAAGCAATCCATTTACGGTATTCTGGACTCTCAGTAACTACTTTTCCAGTTTCATCTCTGAAGAATTTGTCTGGGCAGCCGAGCAGATTATAGGAAGTAATCTGATACCTCCACGGAATGTAATTTGAAGTGTCTAGAAGAATTGGAATGAGATTGAGAGGATTTGAAGTAGAGGAAGCCACTGAAGAGTTCAAAGCTGTGTGTTGTAAGCAGGTGTGTGTAACAGTTTTTATCTATACTAGTCGTTAACCCGTGCGATGCACGGAATAGTCATACAAAAATTTTAAATTTTCGTTTTGTTTAAAGTTATGATCAATTGAAAATAAAAGTTACAATTTAATAGGAAAAAAATTCTAATACCAATAATACATGATAAGTCCAACACCAATAATAATTTGGTATTCTTTGCTATCTGTAATAATTTGTTATACCTAAAATTTATACTAAACATGAAATTAATAATTATTCCCAATACTTAAAAATCATATGCAATAGGAATAATATTAAAAAAAAAAACTAAAGAAATTGTTAACAAACCTAGAGTGGTAGTAATAAAGTTTGCAGTTGTTTATCTAAAAATGAGAGTAGGACCTCCATAATAAGTATTGTTAAGTTATTAATTTTTTTGAGAGATAAGTTATTAATATGTAATAGAAAATAATGTAGATAATCTAATATAACTCAACTTATTTAATAATTTCAAAAAAGTATATCAAAACCACTGAAAAGTAAGTGACATGAGGTTCGGAAAGTAGTTGGTAAAAAAAAAGTTTTAAATTCCTTATACTTTTCAAATTGCTCAAGTCCATTCCGTTTTTCCCTTCTATTTTTTTTTTTTTTTGTTCTATTTTTTTTCCTTCTCTTCCATTTTCAAATTCTCTCATCTTTACCACTTTGGAGTTTATTTTATTTTGTTTTTTTTGTTTTTTTAACATCTATCATCCAAAAAAAAAGTTTTAATTTCCTCATAATTTTTCAAATTGCTCAACGGCACAAGTACATTCCATTTCTCCCTTCTTTTTCTTCTAGTTTTTTTTTTCTTCTCCACCTTTTTCAAACTCTCTCTTTGTTATTTTCTTTACTTCAATCTTGAATTGCTCTCATCCACACATTTATTCATTTTACTTTCAGAATGCCTCATCTTTTATTTTCCCAATCCTACACAACAACATGTTATTTTTTTACAAAAAATCTTGCAGAACCATTGCATTTTCACCATGCTCCTTTCTTTTTCTTTTTATTATTTTATTTTATTTTATTTTGTCCAAATATTTTGCAGAAGCATTCATGTCAACATTTGATAGATTTCATGGTGGTGATAAGGTCCTGTTCAGGTCTTTTTTTCTTTTTTTTTAAACAATGAATCTTTCAATGTATCTGTTGGTTTGGGGTTTATGATGGGCGTAATTTGGCAATTTCATTTAGTGGATTTTTTTCCTTAATAGAATCAATTGATTTTCTTAAGTCATTAGTTGATGATTTTCATTTATTTCTATGAGTTTTTGATACAAATACTATACTACTTGATATATCCTATTGTCTCCCCTATAATTCACCTGTAGTCTTAATTTGTACCCAATTTTTCTTTACCATACATATGAGAAAAGGTATCTGACCTTTAAAGTTGATTTGGTGGCGCTTTGCTGGCTGGCATCACTGAAAAGAGAAGTCCTATTGCAAATAAGAGAAAAAAACTTTTCTAGATAAATTTTTTTCAAAATTTTCAATAGGAAATAAATTTTGGAGAGAAGGAGAGAGAGGGGGAAAGAAGTTCGTAGAGAGAGATATAAAAAATATTGTATATTTATAACTACTACCCAAGAGAGTGAAATGTTGTGTCTAAAGTTATAGGCAGTTGGTTATTTTTTTATAAAGTTTAGCAGGAAAAGAGCCAAAGAAAAAGAAAAAGAAGAAAATAAATACAGATAATTGAACAACTACCAAGCTAATAAAATCAAAACGTTTGGCATAAACCACCAAACGAAAAGGCAGTTTTTTGTTTGAGTTATTAAAATGTTAACGTGGTATTTATTTATGTAGCCACATGGCATAATGAGGTAAGGTTAACAAAAGGTCAAACGTTTCGGCTATTAGATATATATATATATATATATATATATAATCATCACAGATCGTAACTCTACTGACTACTAAAACAGAATTTTAGTTTGCCGTCACATAAGACGTGACTGTGTTATTATATGGAACGACACCGTTTTGTATATATCCGTTAACAATTTTATCCAACTCCTAAGAGAATAAGCAAATTAAAAGCAAATATCAAAATATAAGAAAATGCAAAAATAATAATAATAATAATGAACATAAACGAAGGTCTTAACAAAATAACCTAATAGACTCTGTTCCCAAACAAAAATCAATATAATATAAATTTCTAACGGTTCCTTCATTTTCTTCTAATTTTTGAGCAACCAAACAGACTTTTAAGCCAATTCTTAGAGATATTAAAATTAGTCCTCAAATTTGAAGAAACTCTTCTCCACACATGCATAAAAATTTTGGGCAATTTTTGTTGCTTGAATTTCAAAAATTACCCGAAAATTATCTTGCACAAACAGCCTCTATGAAAGATTATGGAGTAAAGGAATAAAGATAAACCATAGTAGTAGAGTTGACTTTGGTTTTCAAAGGAATCAACAAGGGAGGGGACGGTAAAGATTAAGTCTAGTGCTACAAACTTTTTCACAATTTTACTACAACTTTGCTAGGTGGTAATTCGTGAGTGGTAAAATCATGAACCCACCATCTTATTTCCACCACTTACAACTCACCACGTAGCAAAGTTATGGTAAAGTTGTAAAAATGTTTATGGCACTCAACTTACTCTAAAGGTAAAATATTATGAACAATTTTTAAGAAGTTTTCTCAATGGGAATTTGCCTGGGCAAAATATGAGACTTGATGTAAGATAATACATTTTTCTGGCCAAGGAAAATGAGGTCATGTTGATGCTATGACTTGTTCATTAGGATAGAAACCCTAGTTTTAAAATATACCATTTAAGTATTGTTTTATCATAAACTTATAAAATATATATTTTATTTGAGAAAAAATTGCATTGGTGTAACAAACATCAAATAGAAAATAATGACACTTCAATAAAAAATTATCTTCTAACATATCAATTGTGTTATAATGACATTTGCAGTTATATGTATTGAACTATTTGCATATGAATTTTTTATGAAATTGATCTGTAATATAAGTAAAGAGTTTTGTAAGTGATTTTGCAATTTCATTAACAATAATATTAATGATAAAAAAAAAATGTTAAAAGTAGTTTTTACCTTTGAGAGATTATTGAATACCTCTTTGTATATTTTGTTTTAGTGTATTGTTGTTTTTCTTTGTTGTTGTTCTTTATTCAAAAATTTAGACTCTTAGGATTTGTTACTTGAGATAAAGCAAAGTAAAATTGGCCATGTCTCCTCAATTTCCCCATCTTTGGCAATGGCTGGTACAGTCCCATATCCAATATTAAGTACCCATTTTTTAAATTCTAAGATTTTATTTCTTGATGCAGTGGTAGTCAATTCTTCATTTAGTCTCATGTTTTTGGAAAGGAGAAACACTTGACAATAATTCCATAAATGTGATCTATTGATGGAGCCCAATACAAAAGGGATGTCCACGGGTCAGTCCGGGTCAGGTTTGTGCCCAACCCAGAACTGACCCGATCACTTCGGGTTTCCCATGCTTAGACCCGCCACCAACCGGTGAACGGAGTCGGTTCGGGTGGTCAGATTTTCACCGGGTTCAAATTGGTCCTCGGTCGATTTCGAGTTGTGCGAAAATCTGTCAGATTTTGCCAAAAGTCGCCGAATCTGGCGAGACCTAACTGGATCTTGATGAGATCTTAGCATATCGGACAGAAAATGGGCGATTTTCCTTCGAGTTCAGGCTGGATCTCAATAGATCAGACAGAAAATGAGTGATTTCCGGTCAAATACGGTCAGGTCGATTAAATATCAGTTTCTCAGCTCAAACTTGCCAACCGACTTGCCGTTTTCGGGTTCAAGGAGTAGAGACCCACCGCCGACCTGTCACCGGCATCGGTCGGTCGGTTCTCGGGCCAGATCGGACGGTTTGGGCAGGTGGGTCGGGTTCCGGATCTGGCTGGACACCCTATCTTGTCTTCTCCCATTTGAAACAACATGCAATATTTGTCTGAAATCTCCTCCATGAAGTATAGCACTTCCTCCAAATGGAGTATTTTTTAAGCTTGGATCACTGATTGATAGGATACTTTTTTGGGATTTATCAACCGCTTCAACTGTGCATCTATGATCCATAGGTGCTTCATCCCATATTTTTAAGCTTGTCAAAGAGATCAACTCTGCAAGTTGTGTACCATGTTTGATGTACATGTTGCATTCTCCAAAATATTTATAGGTACTTGAAATCTTGAGTGAGTTGTACGTCGTTCGGGTAGTAAGAGTGCAAATATTCTTGAAGATGCAACAACCAACACTATATAGTAAGGTCACTATTTAATGCAATTCGTTTATTCCATTTAGTTACAGTTTTATTTGTTCTATTGATCAGCAACATAAATAAAAATAAGATACCTATAATCACAACAGAGTATATGCATTTGGCCAGCTACACAGACCTATATAGAGGTGACACTATATGATTGCTGCCACGATCCTACTAGGGAAGAAATTATTTTAATGTGTCTTGGCCTGATGCATCAGATTGGCAATTATGTCTCCAATCTGAAACATTATTCTATAATCTAAAGCCTTGTTGGCATTTCAACTATGTCATTGAAACTTCAATATATCCAACATTGATTGACCAAATATCTGTTGTGACTTGTGAGGACAAACTCATTTCATTTTTCAGGAAGAGAAAAGCAATTTTTTGTTGGATTGAGGCAGGCCAACACCAATTGCCACCAATTTGACACCAGCTGCGTCGAATTTTTCTTCGCTTCTTTCAGAGCAGAAGCAAGTTCCCAACTTTGGAAAAAAACCCAAAATAGCTAACAAATCAAAACGAAGTCCAGCTTTTTGGATTACAAAAAAAGTATTGCCAACAACCACGTGTGGAGACTAATTGGTAATTACCTGGAAGGGCATCCAAAGTGCCTCAAAACTCAAAAGTGCAACAACAGCTATATATTGGTTTTACAAATTTATCTCAAATGGTTTTAACTTTAAATATTCATCTACCTTAATTTTAATGCTATAATTAAATAATAAATTAATAAAAAATAGAAAAAAAATATTGTCTATTCATATTCATCTGAAAGGTTTTAATTTAACTTATAATTTTGTCTTTACATGTTTATCTATTTTAATTTAGATTTTTATAATTGAAAAATAAAATTAATAAAGAATAGTAATAAAAATGTCTCTATAAAAGTAATTACAAATCTTGTTTAATTTTTGATAGCATAAAAGATACAACATAACAACTTCCACATAGGAAGAGCCTGAATCAAGTGCGTTATAGATGTTCTACTAGAGCTTTGTACCCCCATTATCCTATTATTAACTTATTACATGTGTTCCTTGAAGCAGCTTTTTTTTTTTTTCATTTTATTTACAACACTAAATACTTTTAATGAATGATATTTGTTGTCAATCTGATTTGGGGCAAAATAATATTATAAATAAAATATAATGAATAGCAATTTGGTAGTTGAAGAAGATGATCTTTATGTGGTTTTCTTTCATTGTTTGTAAATATTTTATTTAACAAATTAGCAACAAATTGTTATGTCTTTGTCATGTGATGTTCCTAGATACTTAAGGAATTGTTTTGAGTGTTTAGGAATATTTTATATTTCTCTTCATCTTCCTTTTCTCATTAGTGTATTTTTTAGATTTTTAAGAAAATAAATTCAATTTTGTATTTAAAATTATTTATTTATCTATTAATGAGTCATATATTAGATTAGATTATAGAAATATTTACACAATGCTACTTTGTTCCTCTTTGGAATTGTACTCTTGGATTAGATTATAATCATCATATATAAAGCTACAACCATAACTTTTGCTTGGGATTAACCACTTATTTCTATTGTATGACTTCAAAGCCCAATTAAAAATTAAAAATTTGATTATGCATTAGATGTTTGGCTTGATCACATTACATTTGATATGTTTTACATATTCAGAAGAAAGAGTTTGACTTTGATGTGAGTTCTATTTTTCCCTTTCCTTTTTTTTTTTTTTTTTTGAATTGTAGTCTTTGTTGACTTTTATTAATTTTTAAGATATATTTTTCAGTGTTTTGGATTGTGGGGTAGAAAAAATTGGGTTTAAGAAAGTTTTTTTAAAACTGAAAGAATAATTTCCAAATTCTATTACTTTTTAATGATACATAAAATGTTATAAATAAATTTTATTAAAAAATAAATGTTTTTGCTAACTTACCTTTTGGATTCCTAAAAAAGATTGTATTGTTTTCATTTTGGTAAAACAAAAATTATTGTAGTTGCACAATTTGGAGCCCAAACCCCTATTTTGTAAGTCTTGGTCCAAAGAGCCCAACACAATGAATTTTTTGTAGAGTATGGATCAAAGAACTAGGTTTTAGTAAGTTAAACGAGGTATTGCATGGAATAAAATAATACATAAACAAGAACAAAAGCCATTATATTGAAAGATCACACGATCTGATAGAGCTAAACACTTAGTTTGCATATACGAATCAATGCAGTGGGGTTCCTTTGCATGCTACAGTTCTCTCTCCTCCTTTTTTCGTCCCTTTCTTATGGGGGCTTTTACACATTATAGAGGCATTTTCCTATCATCTGGGCTTTACACTTGTCGATCATCCAAACCTCCACTTGAGCATCTGTCCCATCAGACACCTCTTTCAGTTCTTTGTGAGTTGCGGTAGTCAAGGTAGCACTGTTCAGGGGTTTTCTCCACATTAATGCGGCTAGGAAAGTAGCTGTAGTGCATTCAATGTGGCGGTGGCAGCTTTTGCTTAGATATTTTGTGTTTCCTTCCTTTTCACGTATTTAGGGGATGGGCTTTAGTGCCTGGGATGTCCTTTCGCTCCGGATTTTCAGTGTCTGAGGAGAAATTCCTCCTCGGACCTGTTTTCTTTGTTTCCAGTGATGTTTAACATGGGTTGCTTAAGCCACGTTAACTCCTCGGATAGGCGGTGTCCTTGGACAGGTCCAAGGCCCAACCTGTTACTTTGGGCCATAGTCCCCACAATTATATTTATATATATAACAATATATATTACATTTATGATTATTCTTATGATAAATGAAAATATAATTATAAAATACATTACTCTTTATTAAATTAGTCAAAATTGTAAAAAAAATAAATTTAATGAAATCACCCTAAAAAAATCATCAAGCACAACACGTGGGTCCGCGACTAGTTAAGATATTAATTATAGAAGTTTTATTGTTTAGATTGCTTTACAAATGTTATGTTACCATAGTTGATGGTGAACTAGCATATAACTCGTCCTTATGCACTAGAAATAGTCAATATTAGTAAGGATAAGATAATCATCTCGACTTTTAAACTGAATATTATAAATGAGTCATTTCGCAGTAAAATGAATAATTGGTGTATAATTATATTATTACAATTAGAAGCTAACTTAGATTTTGATTGTACTTTCACTTTAAGAACTCAAAAGGTAAAGTACATAATTGTCACGACTGTTAGGGAGGGTATCTAACGGTCCCTGGGTATGTAACAACAGTCAAGGTAGATTGTATTGCATGGTGTCAACAAGGATACCTGACGACCCCTAAGTATGTGACAACTGTCAAGGAGAATTGTATCGCATAATGTCAAAGAGGGTACCTGACGACCCCCTGAGTACGTGACGACTGTTTGGGCAGATTGTATCACATGGTGTCAAGAAGGGTACTTGACAACCCATAGGTATGTGACCACTCATTAGCGACATGGCGACATGACGACTCTCATGTGTTAGACTTTCCACATACACAAGCTTTTAGTGGAAGGCGGGTTTTATATTTGCGGGACTATGTCCAGGGTGGTCAATCTACTTGGGTTGTCAGATGACTAGGATATCTTCTAGGGATTTATCAACTGCTTCAAATGTGTATCTATGATCCATAAGCACTTCATCCCATATTATTAAGCTTGTCAAAGAGATCAACTCTGTAAGTTGTGTACGTTGTTTAATACATGTTACATTCTCGCAAGGATTTATGGGTACTCAAAATATTAAGTGAGTTGTACGCCCTAAGGGTTATAAGAGGGCAGATATTCTTGAAGATGCAACAACCAACACTAAATAGTACAAGGTCACTATTTAATGCAATTCGTTTATTCCATTAAATTACAGTTTTATTTGTTCAGTTGGTCAGCAACCTAGATAAAAATAAGATACATATAATCACAACAGAGTATATGCATTTGACCAGCTATACAGACCTATATAGAGGTGATACTATATGTTCGCTGCCATGATTCTACTAGGCAGAAACTATTTGATTATGCAAGTGTCACCCACTAAAAACTTATCAACAGCATTTCAAAATACGCTTCACCAGATCAAATATGAAGCAAAAGCTTGCACTGCCTTATGCAACTGGAACTTTGCAGCAGACATCAAAAATATCATCTAAAGGGGCATGATCACCTGTTCCTTCATCTTTCCGTGCATACAGCAACTGCTTCCCTTTAAAGACAAACATCCCTCCCTAATAAAAACAAAACAGAGAAATAAATACATGCAAATGCCTTGATTAAATAAATTGAAGGAGGTAATAGTTAGTCAATGTTTGATTACTGAACAGAAACCGAACCTGTTGCAGTACACTACTTTTATCGTCTGCGATGGCTTTAATGGTATAGTTCTTTACTGCCTTCTGCAGAGCCCCAAATCTTGAGAACACCTTGGCCTGATGCATCAGAGTTAAGGCAGAAAAATCATCCTATACACCATGCGAAACTGAGTATAATCCTACTCTCCCAAAAAGACACAACTTTACAAAAACCTTGAAAAAATGCTTACAATAGCCGGAGTGAAAAATGTACGGCCAAAACCATAGTATAAGCCCAAAATGTCATAAGCCTGAAATAAGTTACGTTTCAGTCAGACTTTACAATTGCTAATGAGGAGATATCACGAATGAAAATCATATGAACTACTACACAACATTTTACCTTGCGCTCAGGATCGGCATAGAGGCAATCCATTGGAAATGGTAACTGAATATCAGGGAGAAGAATCAGCTTCAAAGATCAAGTAAAGGCCAATTGTAAAACTTTTTTACCTTAAAAGAGACAAAATGCAATGATGGCTTCAGATCCGCCAGTAGTGTCAGCAGAAATATTGCAATTTCCATTGTACTAAAAATCTATTGGCAATTATGTCTCCCATCTGAAACATTATTCTATAATCTAAAGCCATGTTGGCATTTCAACTATGTCATTGAAACTTCAATATATCCAACATTGATTGACCAAATATCTGTTTTAAGGACAAACTCATTTCATTTTTCAGGAACAGGAAAGCAATTTTTTGTTGGATTGAGGCAGGCATACTACCCAATATGATAAATGAAACATGCTACCATGCTAGATTAACTTCTGAAGTGCAGCAAAATGATGTTTTTTAATCGAGTGTCCAAATGTGACTTGACATGTCTTTCCAAGAATTGTGATGCAAGATACAACTATATGAAAATAATGAACAACTGTAACAAATTTCACCATGATAAATTAAACATGCAAGTGTTCAGCGACCATTAACAGAAGAAAAAACTTTACCTTAGGACCTGTCCTTTATAATAAACTAGACTAAGCAATCTAATAGTGTATTTAGAAGTGTATGGGAGAGGAGAGTAGAGGATAAGAGGGGGGAAGGAGAGGAGAGTATAGGGGAATGCTTAGCCCTCCCATTGTTTGGATGTTTTAAAATTAAGTTGGGAATAGATATCCCTCCCCTTTATTTTGATGTTTTAAAATTTAAGACGGGGAAGGAAGTAATTATATAAATTGACAGTTATGGCCCCTTCCCCCTTAAATAACATTCAACCAAACAAGGTTTATTAAAACCTATTCCTCTCCTTCTCTTCCATACAAAGAAGCTGTAAATACTGAAATTTATTGGTAATAATAGCTTAAAACAACCTCCATTTAATAGTAAAGCAATTAATGATGTATGCCACAGTCATGTCACATGGTATGCTTATTTAAACAAATATGAGTCCACCATAATAGCCATGCTTGATGAGATGAAACCAGATGACTTTCAGCCCATTATGCCTAAAATTCTTTAAAGTTTTAAAGAAACCTTTCAAACATATGAACAACACCAATGGTCATAGTCATCAATCATGCTTATTTTTTAGTGTCGCTCTTTCATTAAATAAGCAAGCCACAAGACATGGTAGTGACTGGCCATATACAATTTCATTCTTTTTCACTGCAAGAAAGTTAAATGAATACCAAAACAGGACAAAATCACTACCTTAGAAATAATATCAAAGAGTTGAGACAACCACCCTGATCTTTAAGCACAATTCATAGGCACTTTAAGTGTGTGTTTGGATACCAATGAAAAATTAAAATTATTTTACTATTCGGTTTATTTTTTCTACTATTCATGACCCCACTGTACTTTTTAGTACTATTCATGAACCCCGTTATACTATTTCACCTCATTTTTACCTTTATCTACATCTAAGCCCCTGTCTAACATAGAATTGATTTTTTTTTCTTTTATCCAATTATGATTGTCAAGGCTAGCACCATTTTTTAAGCACTTCCATTGCACCAACACTCAAGATACTAGGCACATTTAAACGATACAAGCCCTTTAATATGGTGAATGTGCAATTGGGAAGAGTAGTGATGACACCATCCAACTAGAGGTTTCAATTTTCTTTAAGCTTTCAATTTTCTAAATTAAAAGTAAAAATAAGTCCAAAAAAAAAGTGTCAATTAGAGGTTCAAGCCATAGCCCATTGGTCCTGGCACCCTTTGTGGTGTCAATGTATGTGGTTCGAACCCCGCCTCCGCCCTCCCCCACTATTTATCACAAGTGTATCAAACTAGTGCCGAAAATACATTCAGGTAACACGAGAAGAGAAAGAAACAGACCCGGTCTGCGAGAATCCGAGCTTTGTCAGGAGTGCCAACGCCAATTGCCACCAATTTGACACCAGCTGCGTCGAATTTTGGTTTCGCTTCTTTCAGAGCAGAAGCAAGTTCCCAACTTTAAAAAACAACCAAAATAGCTAACAAGTCAAAACAAAGTCTAGCTTTTTGGATTTAAAAAAAAAAAAAAAAAAAAAAAAAAAAAACCAGCAGGTGTGGAGACTAATTAGTAATTACCTGCAAGGGCATCCAAAGTGCCTCAAAAGTGCAACAACAGCTATTCCCTGAAAGCAAAAAAAATAAAGCTCCAATCTTGAGAAATGAAACCCAAAAATGGAACGAAGAAAGGGAGTGAGATTATGAACACAAACACACCTGGTTCTGATCCCAGAGGCCCTTGAAGAAGACGGGGTCACCAGAAGCGGTGAAAATGTTAACATCACCGAGGGTGTCAGCGATATTTGGGCTGAACGGCGAAGTGGAGGCCCTCACATCCATGGCTTCGGATTTTTCGACCCAGGTTGGAACTTGGAAGATAATTGAAATACCAGTGGGCAGAGACCAGGACACTATCAATGGAGAAAGGCAAGAGAACTAGCCTTATAGTGTACCACTCTTATCAGAAACAATGGGTGGCGCGGATTTAAAAGCGGAATTCTACGCTGCATTTAAATTTGCTAACCGCTGCCTACCTATCTGGTTATCCGTCACATCATTATTCTTTTTATTTTTTATTTTTAAAGATTTTACAATATTAAATTTATAAATATATTAATTTTACAAATTTATTTAGTATGATTTTAACTTTAAATATTCATCTACTTTAATTTTAATGTTATTACTAAGTAATAAATTAATAAAAAAGTAAAACAAAAAAAATATTGTCTATTCATATTCTTCTAGGTGGTTTTAATTTTAGATATAATTTTGTCCTTACATGTTCATCTATTTTAATTTAAATGTTTATAATTGAAAATTGAAAACAATGAAGAATAATAATAAAAATGTCTCTAAAAAAGTAATTATAAATCCTGTTTAATCCTTAATAGCATAAAAGATACAACCTAACAACTTCCATCTAGGAAGAGTCTGAATCAAGTGCGTTACAGATCTTCTACTAGAGGTTTGTACCCTTATTATCTTATTATTAACTTATTATATGTGTTCCTTGATGCAACTATTTTTTTTTTATCATTTTATTTACAATACTAAATGCTTTTAATGAAAGATGTTTGTTGTCAATCAAATTTGGGGGAAAATCATGTTATAAATAAAATATAACGAATAACAATTTGTGTAGTTGAAGAAGATGATCTTTATGCAGTTTCCTTTCACTGTTTGTGAGGAGTGGAAGAGTCCCTATCTAAGCCTTAAGTCTAAGAAGTAACTAGGCCGCAAGGAACGAATGGGGCCCAGCCTATATAATAGAAGGAAGGCCTAAGGGACAAGAGGCTATGAAAGAAAGAAAGAAAGCTAGACCATCCTAAGTACTACGGAAGAAGAAAGCGACGCAAGAAAGTCATTCTAGTGGAGATAGTAAGGAACCAGCCTTACCAAAGGAATGGTGCACGGATGATCCACGTATGGATTCCAGGAGATGCCTGGAACCACGGGAAACTTCTAGAACACGTAAGAAGGTTGAAGATTTTTGCCTCTGCATTAATGATGGGATTCTTACCTAACCTCTACCGCATTAAATGCATATGAAACAGCCTGAACAGTACAAACAACCCCCAAAAGTCAGAATTCCAAGAGAAAGGTGGGGAGGAAACCAATAATGTAAAGGAAAATATCCCTGAGAATCTGGCTGGCAACAAGATAGCTGTAGAGATAAGAGCAAAGAATGTCATTATAAAAGAGGGGAGAAAGTCAAATGAAAGGGGGATTTGGGTGAAAGAAAAAAAAAAAAAAAAAAAACTATCTGAAAGAAAGATAGAGAGAAAGTGTGTGTAACACCAGGGGAACGAAAGAATTTCCTGTTGTAACATCTGAGTAGAAATTGAAACACATGTGGTCAAAGAAATCAACTGTTTGAGTTTCCTATTGTGGTGTGTTTATTTCCTATTGTTACTTATAATTAGTTTTGTGAGACATTATAGTGGTGATCCGTGGAGAATACCTCAGGGGCCAATTTTTGTCTGCTTACACTGTTTATAAATATTTTATTTAACAAATTAGCAAGAAATTGTTATGTCTTTGTTATATGATGTTCCTAGATACTTAAGTAATTGTTTTAAGTGTTCAAGAATATTTTATATTTCTCTTTATCTTCCTTATCTCATTAGTGTATTTTTTAGATTTATAAGAAAATAAATTCAATTTTGTGTTTAAATTATTTATTCATCTATTAATGATTCATATATTGGATTAGATTATGAAAATATTTACATAATACTACTTATTTCCTCTTTGGAATTGTACTCTTGGATTAGATTATAATCATCATATATAAAGTTACAACTATCACTTTTACTTGGGATTAACCACATGTTTCTATAGCATGACTTCAAAGCCCAATCACAAGTTAAAATTTTGATTACGCATTTGATATCTGGCTTGATCACTGTTGAGGTCCAAAATATCACAATATTGTATCAAGGCCCAAAACAATACCCAAAAAAAAAAAATGAAATTTAAGAACCATTTGGGCTTTCAAGGAAAGGGTAAGGCCCAAATTCACTAAAATAAGTAGGAAGGGGCCTGAACCCATGAACGGGTAAGCTTTAGGCCTTATGAAACAAAGAAAAAAGGAAGCTCAACTTAGCCCAGCCCTTAAGAGAGAAAATTGCTGGGGAACTCAAAGAGAAAGCTGAACCAAGATACCTAGGGATTCCCAGAAACCTGGGATCCTCGAGATATGCAGTAGAAGACCAGCTGGGATTGAGACAGCTCAAGGGAGCATGCCCATGAATATAAAGAACAAAAGCAGATATGTCCCATCAGGCACTCAATGATGCTGAAAAAGGTAGAGGACCTGGGAACTAGCACTTCATGAAAAAAGGCCTGATACCTTGGGGAACCCAAGAAGATGGACCATGAAGGAAGGCGGCTGGGGATCTTTCAGCCTGATAGAAAGTGATGATGTAAAAAATCAATAGTTGAGCTCTTCGTCTTAACGAATGGACAAAGTTGTGATTGGGGTCATCTCTGTTGAAGGAAAAACCTGCAAAATGAACTGGGTGGAAGAGTAACACGCCGATGTAGTGTTAGCCAAACTGCCTCCAATGCTTAAGTCAGTAAAGGAGAAAGATTTTAGAGAGAAACAAACTAGAGAATGATTTCATAGAGTATTTTGTGTGTACCTTTAACTTTTGTTACCTTCTCTTTTATAATTGAGTGCCTGTGTGGGTCCTTTTTTTGGACAATACCCAGGCCCAAGTAGAAACAAAGATCCTGAACCCTTTATTTGTTGTTTGGTGGACTAGTCTTGGTTCACCGCAGCTAAATAGGGCTGATTACAAACCAAGTTGTGCATAAGTCACATAAAACTCCTCAAGGCAAAAATGCAATTCCTCCTAAGAAATAAAATACCATTATAAGTGTTTTAGTTACGAGACAAGTAAAATAATTATTCATAATATTCACAATAAGAAAGAGATTGAAATAGAGTATTTAAGGTTTATCTTTTATTGTGTAAACATTTAAAAGAATTCCTTCACTTGGTACCCTGGATGTACTGTCGTGGTACCTTTGACGTACTAGGCCTGTAATCCCAGAATGCTGATTCTTTGAACTATACGATCTTTCTTCATGCTTATTATGCAATTGAGTTTTATCCTTTCCCTTTACCTCTATAGGTCCTACATAAGAACACACTATACAATACATATATCTTCAAATAATTGTTAGTTTCTTAGATTAGGATATACATTTTAATACATATACATATATGTAGATGAATTTCATGAGAATGAGTCAGCCACGAGAATCCTAGCCTCAATTCTCACAGACTTAATGCTTTTACATAAGACATGTGGGATTTGGAACTTAAGTTCAAGTGGCTTTGCTTGGGCATTGCCTTCCAAGATAGTTAGGTGAGGAGGATTTATGAGAGAGAGTGATATCTGATGTATGCATGTTTTGGCATATGTTTCTTTGGAGACTAAGTGGTATTTTGAATGATCTCAAGGATATGGGACGAATTCCCACCCCTTGGCTCTCTCTTGTTTTGTCCCTCTTTTCTTTCCCCTCCCTTGCTGGGCTCTTAAAACTCTAAGAATATATCTTTTGAACCTCTGAAATCTCTCTGTGAATGCCCATTTTTCTCCCCCCTGAATCCCCTTTCTTCCTCCCATTCTGCCATGCCTTAGTGTTCCTTTTATAGTGGACATGGTTTGGTACCCCGAACGAGGATGTCTCTGGTCTGCTAGGTAAAACCATGTCCTCTAGAACTTAGTTTTTGTTGGATTTTTAATGTCTTTTTGCATACATCTTAGTTTTCCTATGTGTTAGCCAAGGTCCTCTTCTCAAGGCTTCAAAAGGACACGTCAAGGTCCTAGGGCCTTGACGCTCTTCTTGCAGCATATCCTCTAACCGAGATCCTTGCGGCATGTCCTTTAGCCTGACCGAGATCGTCTTCTTTTTTCTTTATTATTATTATTATTTCTTTCTTTTTTCCTTCTTTTTGGGACTTTAGGCCTTCAGGGTCCTTCTTAACTACATGAATTAGGCCTTCTTTTATTAAGACCCATGGTCTTTCTTTACTTTTCATGGAATGGGCTTTCTTGTGAAATTTTGGTCCTCAACGATGCCTAATTAATGGGCAATGAATTGCTGTATTTATGTTCAATAGCTAGTGCGTTACAAAATCTTTGTCTGAAGTTCACTGCTCATTTTGTGACCGTTACTCCATCCGTTATGTGTTATCATCAATGAGCGTAATAAATGCCTGACGTCATCTCTTAGTTAATGATAGTATCATCTGAATGATGATCGTAAATTTCTAACTCATCAGCTGCCCCATTGTTCAAATCTTTGTCTGTTGGACGAGATGAGAACATATTCGTTTGACGCTTCGTATTCCGTGTATTGCGCATTTATGACAAGTTAATTTTTGAGCAGTTGAGTGCCATGTGTACGGTTAGGATGCGTTCGACGTGCAGACGTTTCTCAGTTTTCCTGCGCGTGCTTTAGCCACTTATTTCACATTTTTCCCTTCTGTTTCCTTTCTTCTACAATCTTTCCTTGTTTAGTTTTTATTATAGGGTTTGTCTCTCCTTTAAGCTTCCTTTCTTTGTCCTGCATTCCCTGGAAAGTTCTTCGTGCTCTTGCTTCTTTTCCTGTTCTTCCATGGTAGATTACTCTGCTATTAAGGTTGATTTTCCTTCAATAGCTTTTCTTTTTGCTCGCCTAGGTTATTTACTCGAGTCTGTAAAGGGAGAGTGCTTCAAGTGGGGCAGGGTTGTCCATACAAATTTGTCCTTTCTTCATTATTCCCTCTAGCTTCCCATTCTACTAAGGTAACTAGGTCTTTAAAGATGTCTGAGGTTAAGTCTAGTGACCTAGAGATGGGGTTATCCTCATCTGATGACTGTGTGATTTTGAAGGCTACTTCTCTTTCCACCCCCTATAAAGCCTGGAAAATTTCGTGTTCCCTCATGGGAAAGGACAAAAAACGAATCAGGGATAGGTTTCAATTCCCTGATTTCGTAAAGATTAGGATCCCGAATGACGAACAGAGAGCTTGTCACTCTTATGCTGACGAGGTTTGTTTTTACGAGGCCGATTTTACTACTGGCCTTCATTTCCTTGTTCATCCCTTTATTAGGGAACTTTTTTCCTATTTGCATCTTGCTCCAGCACAATTAATGCCCAACTCTTGGCAGATCATCATCTCTTGCATGGTAGTGTGGATGTCTGCCAATGATGGAGATGTCATTAGAAAGGATGAATTCCTTCATTTTTATTGTCTGAGAAAGTCAAAGGACCCCGACTATTATGAGTTTAAGCCATGGGATAGGGCTTCTAGGTTGACACTCAATTACCTGTCATCTCTCCAAAATTGGAAGCCATACTTCTTTTTTGTTTCTAGAAGTGGTTGGGAGTTCGTCCCTGGTAAGGACCTGAACGAAGCCCCCACGTTTTTTCATAGTTGGGGAGTTCTCGTGTCTGGTGCGTCTTTCTCGTTTTTCTGTTGTTTTTCTTTTCTTTTATGAGTGACACTGGTATGTGACATACTTGTGTTTTCATTTGCAGTTTCCCAACGTCCTCGTCTAAAGAAGAGGTATCAACGTTGTGCTGAGAAAGTAAATGAATATTTGGAGTCCATCAAGGATTTTGACGAGCTTGTCTCTCCTCAATCTTTATTTCTTCATTTTTTGGGTCCGTTGTTTTGGGCAATTGAACAATCTCTTTGACAATGGCAGATAGGTTTAGGGACCTTGTGCTTTTAGTCATAGCAAACAACTCCTTTTATGCTAGGTTATGTTTGGACAACCTTTTATGACGATGCTAGTTGTGCTGAAACAACTCTTTTATACTAAGCATGTATTAGAACAGCTCTTCTTTTTTAGTTGTGTTGGAACAGTCATGTTTGAATGGCAATTTTGGTTGCGTTTAGAACAATATAGTATTTTAGCTGTGTTTGAACAGCTTTTTGTTAAGTCATGTTTGTATGACGATGTTGGTTGTGTTTGAACAATTTAACATTTTTTAGCTGTGTTTGAACAAATTTTTATTAAGTCATGTTTGAATGATGATGTTGGTTGTGTTTGAACAACTTAACGTTTTTCAACTGTGTTTAAACAGTTTTTTATTGAGTCATGTTTGAATGACGATTTTAGCTGTGTTTGAACAACTTAGTATTTTTTAGTTGTGTTTGAATAGCTTTTTATTGAGTCATGTTTGAATGACGATGTTGGTTGTATTTGAACAACTTAACATTTTTTAGCTGTGTTTGAACAACTTTTTATTGAGTCATGTTTGGATGACGATCTTAGTTATGTTTGAACAACTTAGTATTTTTTAGCTGTGTTTGAACAGCTTTTTCTTGAGTCATGTTTGGATGACGATCTTAGTTGTGTTTGAACAACTTAGTAATTTTTAGCCGTGTTTGAACAGCTTTTTATTGGATCATGTTTGAATGACGATCTTAGTTGTGTTTGAACAACTTAGTATTTTTTAGCTGTTTTTGAATAGCAATTATTGAGTCATGTTTGAATGATGATATTGCGCTATACTCGTGACTTAAAGTTGTGGTATTGGAGCGTCTTTAGGTTAACCATTTTTTTTTATTCGTGCTTGAATGAAGATCGTATTAGCTGTGTTTAAACAGCTCTGATTTAGTCGACTCTGGTAGTTGTGTATTAATAACGTTGATGGCAATGACGCCATTGGCTGTGTGTGGCCAGCTTTTGATTTGAAATTTTAATGAAGGAGATCCTTAAGATGTCTCCCAAGGATAACTCCTAGGTGTTGCACACATTTTCATTGATAAATAACTCATAGATAATCAATGATAAATACGCATGGATAATGCTTTCATGTATTATTGATATTATGAATGACAAAAGTAATAACTGTCGTACATACTGATATAAAGAGTATGCAACTTAAAATGTAAAGCATTCCTTACTGGCAGTATTTCTTCAAGTGTTCTATGTTCCATGGTTGAGGCAATTCCTGGTCGTCTAAAGATTTTAGGTAGTAGGAGCCTTCTCTTGAGTGTCGGATTACTTCGTAGGGGCCTTCTCAGACTAGTCCTAATTTTTCTTGGGATGGATCCTTTATTGCTTGTGATACCTTCCTAAGGACGAGATCTCTTGTGTTGAACCTTCTTACCTTAACCTTTCTATTGTAGTATCTGGCCATCGCTTCCTTGTGTTTGGCCATTCGCTTCATAGCCTTTTCTCTGACTTCATCAATTAGGTCTAGGTCACCGTTGATCTCCTGCTGGTTCTTCTGGTCTTCATAAGTTTTGACTCGGAAGCTCGTCAATCCCACTTCCACTAGTATGACGGCCTTAGTGCCAAATGTCAATCTGAATGGTGTTTCTCCTGTTGAAACTCTTGTGGTTGTCCTATATGCCTAAAGGACATTTTTTAGTTTCCTCAGGCCGTGCCCCCTTTGCCCCCTCAAGCCGAGTTTTGATAATTTTGAGCAAGCTTCTATTCGTTACTTCTGTCTAGTCGTTGGCCTAAGGGTGTCTTAGAGAAGAATAGTGGTTCTTGACTCCTGAGTCTTGACAAAATTTTCAAAACTTGGGATTGTCAAACTGCTTTCCATTGTCTGATATTATGACATGTGAGACTCCAAACCTGCAGATGATGTTTCTCCACACAAAGCTTGTGACTTTATCCTCTGTTATCGTTGTCACTGGTTCTGCTTCTAGCTATTTTGTGAAATAATCAATTGCAACGACAAGAAATCTGAGTTACTCCTTCCCTAGAGGGAATGGGCCCATAATGTCAATTCTCCATTGGGCAAAGGGCCATGGTGAAGATATGGGTGTCATCGTCTCTCCTGGTCTCGTCTGGACTTTTGGGAAGCGTTGACACTTATCGCATGCTCTGATGATGTCGTATGTGTTCTTTTGTAAAGTTAACCAGTAATATCCTGCTCTGAATGTCTTTCCTGCTAAAGATCTTGCTCCAGTGTGATTTCCATAGATTCTCTCGTGTATCTCACGGAGCACATAATCCACTTCTTCTGAGCTGGCACATCTTAGATAGGGGAGTGAATATCCTCGTCTGTACAACACGTCGTCAATGATGACGAAGCGGGCTGCCCTGATTTGTATCTTCCTTGCTTCCGCCTTATCTTCTGGGAGCCATCCTTCTTTCAAGTAATAGATGATGAGAGTCATCCACTCGTCCTGCTCTTTTATCTTTAGAACCTACTCACCTTCTATGCTTGGTTGCCCCCTTATCTCTATACATAGTTCGGAACATTGTAGTCGTCTGATGAGGCCAATCTTGCTAGGAAGTCAACTTTTTCATTTTTGGCCCGAGGGATTTGCATATAGTCTAGGTTGTCAAAATGCTGTGATAGTCGTTGGACGATCTTCAAGTACTTTTGCATTCTTTCTTCTTTGGCTTCGTAATCTCCCTTCACTTTTCCAATTATTAGCTGAGAATCAGCTTGGACGATAAGACTATTTGCTCCTAGAGCTTTTGCTAGACTTAGCCTTGTTAGTAGTGGTTCGTATTCTGCTTCGTTATTTGTTGCTGGGAATTGCAATCTAATTGCATATTTCAACGTTTCTCCTTCTGGTGATATGAGAACTACTCCTGCTCCTCCCAGTTTTTTCGTGGCTGACCCATCTGTTTGGACCATCCATGTTTCCATAGGGGGTTCTTCTTCCTTACAAGGATAAGTGAATTCTGCAATGAAGTTCGCTAGCACTTGGGCTTTGATTGTTGCTCGAGGCCGATATTCGATGTCAAATTGGCCTAATTCAATTACCCATTGAATGAATCGTTCTGTTGCATCTATCTTGTTCATCATCTTTCTTATGGGTTGGTCTGTCATGGCGACAGTTGGGTGTGCTTAGAAGTAATGACGAAGTTTTTGGAGGAGACCAATAATGCGAAAGCTATCTTTTTCATCCTTGGGTAGCTTGCTTTTGCTCCCTGGAATGCCTAGCTAGTATAAAAGACTAGCTTCTGGACGTTTCCTTCTTCTCTGATCAGTGCCGAACTTACTGCTGTGTTGGATACTACTAAGTAAAGGTATAGCTTCTCTCCCATCATCGAGGGGCTTAACAGAGGTGGCTTCATCAAATACTCCTTTAACTTTGCAAAGGCTTCCTCGCATTCATCATTCCACTGAAAGGCTTTTTCAATACCTTGAAAAATGGCATGCACTTGTCAGTTACCCTAGAGACGAATCTGTTTAGGGTTACAACTTTTCTTGTCAAGCTCTGTACCTCCTTCATTGTTTTTGGTGATTTGACCTCGATTATTGCTTTCATTTTGTCTGGATTTTCCTTTATACCTCGTTGACACCATGAATCCCAAGAACTTTCCTGAAGCAACAACAAAAACACACTTTGTAGGGTTTAATTTCATATTGTACTTACGTAGTATGCTGAAGGTTTCTTTTAAATCGTCCAAGTGGTTGGCTTCGTCCTTGCTTTTCACCAGCATATCATCTACATACACCTCCACATTCCTTCCAATCTGGTGAGAAAACATACGGTTCACCAATCTTTGGTATATGGCTCCTGCGTTCTTCAATCCAAATGGCATAACTTTGTAGTAGTACAACCCTTGGATGGTAACGAACGATGTCTTCTCTTGATCGTCTTCGTCCATAGGAATCTAGTTGTATCCAGAAAATGCGTCAATGAAACTTAAAAGCTTGTGTCCAACAATTGAGTCTACCAGCTGGTCAATCCTCGACAAGGGGAAGCTATCTTTTGGGCAGGCCTTGTTCAGGTCTGTAAAGTCGACATACATTCTCCATTTGTCATTGCTCTTCCTTATCATTACCACATTTGCTAGCCAATCTGAATAGAAGACCTCCCTGATGAAATTAACTTCTAGTAGCTTCTCTACTTCTTCAGTTACAGCTTTGTTGCGTTTTGGTGCAAATACTCTCCGTTTTTACTGTACAGGTTTGCATTCTGGGTTGACATTGAGACGATGCTATATGATCTTCCTGTAATCCTGGGCATATCCTCGTGTTTCCAAGCGAAAACATCTTGGTCTGCCTGTAAGAAGGAAATCATATTCTCTTTCTCTAACGTTAGGAGTGCTATTCTGATCTTCAATACCTTCATCTAACCTTTTGGGACGATCTCAACTTCTTATGGTATTTCTGACGGTTTAGGAATGGGCTCTAGTTCATTGATCACCTAGGTGTGGTTCTCTCTAGATGCTAGGGCAGCTTGGTAGCATTCTCTTGCCAATACTTGGTCTCCTTTGATTTCTCCTACCCCATGAGCTATTGGAAACTTCACCTTAAGTAATACGTTGACGTTGCTGCTTTTAGTCTGTTAAGTGCAAGTTTTCCCAAGATGATGTTATATGTTGAAGGGCAATTAACTATGAGGAAATCAATTTCTTTGGTGACCTATGATGGATAAGTTCATGCAATTTCGGTTAGGGTGATGATGCCTCTAAGGACGATTCTATCTCCTGTGAAGCTTACTAGAGGCGAGGTGAAAGGCCTGATCCTTTTCTTATCCAATTTCATCTGCTGAAACGCGGGCAAGTAAATGATATCTGCTGAGTTTCCATTGTCAATGAGCACCTAGTGGATGTT
The DNA here is from genome assembly GCA_028535905.1 of Quercus berberidifolia. Classification (NCBI taxonomy): domain Eukaryota; kingdom Viridiplantae; phylum Streptophyta; class Magnoliopsida; order Fagales; family Fagaceae; genus Quercus; species Quercus berberidifolia. Next base: position 38,128,497 of record JAPQVW010000010.1, read on the forward strand.
GAACTCTTTTACCCTGAGCATGATTACGAATGGATCGTCATGAGGTTGCCTGATGCCGCGACCGTCTTTCTCTAAGAAGATAACATTAGGCTCGTCATTATTTGGCATCTTCATTGGAGGGAGCCGCGAATGGACGCTGTTTATTTCTCTCCCATGTGCTTTTTTTAGGGACTTCAATGTTCTGCCTACCGTTAGTCCTCCCGAGATCATCTTTATCTCTCCTACAGGGGGTTTGCTATCTCCTACCTCAAGTGTTCTGTCTTGATAGTCCTTTCGTTGGTACCTATAAGGCTCCATCTTTCTGACGTACTTCTGTAACTTCCCTTGCCGAATTAAAGTCTCCACCTGGTCTTTCAAATGCCTGCATTTATCAGTATGATGCCCGTGGTCTTGGTGGAACCTACAGTACTTGCTTTTGTCTCTTCTTTCTACTGGAGTGCTAATTGGCTTTGGCCATCGCAGGGAGGGATCGTCTCTTATCTACATAAGGACTTGCTCAATTGGCATTATTAAAGGAATGAAGTTAATGAACTTGGGTTTCCTGTTTAGAAGTTCCTTCTTTTTCCCTATGGTCTGCCCAACACTTTGTGTCTCATTCTTTTTATCGCGATTGCTGCTTGTTCCTTCGTCTCTCTTCCTTTTTCCTTTCATTTCGTTTGTGAGCACCGCATCTTTTGTATTCATGTACTTCTGAACTTTATAGAGCAACTCTGCGACTGTTTTTGGTGGATTTTTAGTGATTGAGAATAAGAAATCTCCTGGCAGCAACCCTGCTTGGAAGTTTGTTAAGATAACTTGATCTCCAACTTCATCTACTTGTAGCAACTCCTTATTGAATCGGGTGATGTATTGTCTTAGTGATTCTCCTTCTGCTTGTTGAATGTTGAGAAGATGGCTAGTTGGATTTTTATGTCTTTGCCCCCTAATGAAATGACGAACAAAACCCTTGCTGAGTTGTTCAAAATCTGCAATAGTTCCTAGGGATATCTTGCTGAACCATACCCTGGCTGCTTCTTTTAGTGTTGTTGGGAATGCCCTACATATCACCTCGTCTGGGGTCATCTGCAATAGCATCAGCATCTTGAATGATTCGATATGATCCAAGGGATCCTTGGAACCGTCGTATGAATCCAACTGTGGGAAAAAGAATTTTGGTGGAAGGGGACGATTCAGTACTTTAGTAGTGGATGGTGAGTCCGTCCTTCAAATCATCCTATCTAGATTCTCTCCACCTTTGTCTTTCATAGAACTTTTTAGTTCGTCCATCTCCTTCCTCATGTTGCAAAGCTCATTCTCCACCCTAGTGGAATCTTCTCCTAAGGTCCTGTCTCGCCTGTTGGCTTGAGAGTTTGATTCTTCTTCATTTTAGTTTTCACTTGTTTGCCAACATTATGCGTTTTGGGATTCCATTGTCTTTCGCAATTCTTTGTTCTAGTAAGTTAGCTCTTCCACATTAGCCAAAAGGGCTTGGATTTGTTGTTGTTGCACAGTGTCTGGCTAAGGTGCAATCTCTGCTTCCATCTCGCACTTCAAGGAACTCTTTTGTCACTGGGAAATATGGCTTGAATGATTAGCATCCCCACAGACAGCGTCAAACTGATGATGCAAAAAATCAACAGTTGAGCTCCTCATAGTAGCGAATGGACGAAGCTGTGATTTGGGTCGACTCTGTTGGAGGAAAAACCTACAAAATGAACTGGGTGGAAGAGTAACACGCCGGTCTAGTGTTAGTCAAACCACCTCCGATGCTTAAGTCAGTAAGGGAGAAAGATTTTAGAGAGAAATAGACTAGAAAGTGATTTTGTAGAGTATTTTGTGTGTATTTTTAACTTCTGTTACCTTCTCTTTTATAGTTAAGTGCCTAATCAATGGGCAATAAATTGCTGTATTTATGTTCAACAACTAGTGCATTACAAAATCTTTGTCTAAAGTTCACAGCTTATTCTGTGACCGTTGCTTCGTCCATTATGTGTTGTCATCAATGAGCGTAATAAATGCCTAACGTTGTCTCTTGGTTAATGACGGTATCATCTTAATGAAGATCGTAAATTTCTAACTCATCAGAAAGGAATCTGCCCATTTTGAGAAAATGACAAAAGGTAAAGTAGCCAAAAAGTGGATCTAAAAAGTAGTATCTAGAAGTTTTGTGAAAAGAAGAGTTGGAAGTCGGCCCTTAGGACCTCCCAGAAGAGGAAGGTCAGCTAGGGACATTTGGAAAGGGAACCTCAAAGGGGGGAAATAGTGAGAAAATAAGGAATGGGCTAGCCACCAATGTTGCTGACACAACATTGGTTCTAGTACCCAAGGCAACAAATTGAGGGAATCAATGGTACACCAAAAACCCTAAGAGGGCACTATAAAAGGAGGGGGAGCCAACAGTGAAAGACATTCAGCAATAGTGAATCAGAGAGAAGATCATTTAGAAAACTCCTTCAGAATTCAAAAAATGAGAAGAGAGGGAAAACACCATTCTGGATCCTGAGACAGACACTAGAGAATACACTTGGATTCAAAGGGATTCAAATCTCACAAGTCTTGGAAGCCTAAAAAGCTATCTAAGTCTGTGATTTTTGAACTTATTTAGACCTTGTAATATATCCTAGTGCAATAAGAGCATAATGCATTAAAAACTTAAGAAAATAATGAAGCATTTTCTATTATCCTGAGGATCCCTAATGTTTTTTATTCACTTTCCTTTTACTTATATCATTCTTTACTGTTCCTTACTGTGCAATACGTATATATTTTCTATGCGTTAGTGTGTATGTATTGTAGGATCCATGTTTTGTGCATAACTTGGTTTGTAATCAGCCCAACTTAGTTACGGTGAACCAAGCTCAGTCCACTAAACTTAAGCATAAGGCCCAAAATCCTTGTTTCTGCTTGGGCCTGTGTGTTGTCAAAGAAAAAGAACCCACAATCACATTGCATTTAATATGTTTTACATATTCGGGAGAAAGAGTTTGACTTTGACGTGATTTCTATTTTTCCCTTTCTTTTTTATTTTGAATTGTAGTTTTTGTTGACTTTTATTAATTTTTAAGATATATTTTTCGGTGTTTTGGATTGTAGGATAGAAAAATCTAGGTTTGAGAAAGTTTGTTTAAAAATAAAAGAATAATTTCCAAATTCTATATACTTTTAATGATACACAAAATGTTATAAATAAAGTTTATTAAAAAATAAATATTTTCGATAACTTACCTTTTAAATTTCTAAGAAAAATTGTATTCTCTTCATTTTAGTATGAAAAATTATATATATATATATATATATATATATATATATATTACATTTGTGATTGTTCTTATAATAAATGAAAAAATGATTATGAAATACATTATTCTTTATTAAATTAGTCCAAATTTTAAAAAATAAATTTAATGAGACCACCCTAAAAAAATCATCCAGCGCAACTCATGGGTCTGCTACTAGTTAAGAATTAATTATAGAAGTTTTATTGTTTAGATTGCTTTACAAATGTTATGTTACCATAGTTGATAGTGAACTAGCATGTAACTTGGTCTTAAGTATCGGAAATCAATCATCAATTTATCTATATATAAAAGCAAAGACCCTGTGCAGGAGAGCATGAAGTTCTGCCATGTGGCACTTTAATAGGGTAATTTGCATTTAGTTTTTGTCTCTTTCTTCTTCTTCTCCTTTTTTTTCCTCCAAATTTGCTTAATTAATTACAATTATTTAATGTATTCAGAAATCTATAGGGGTAAAATCCAAGGTGTAAAATCCAATCACCTCCAAACTTTAGGAATGTAATTTACAATTTACCCTAAAAATTAAGATGATATTCCAAGTAGTACCTCAACATAATGAAGTGATTCTTCATTATTCCATGGCATTACAAATATAAACGATGTTGTCAAACCATTTAGCATATGAGCATATACATGATCTAGATATTTACATAATTTACATAACTTTTTTTTACAAAAGCATAGACTGTATGATCAATTGCAAGCTAAATCATGTTCATATGTAAACATCTAAATGTTTCTTTGACCATGGTCTCATTTCTCTTTCCTACAACAATTCAGGTTAAAAACATGGACATATATAAAAAGCTTTGTCTTGATTAAGTTGAGTTTTTATAAAAGCTGTAAGGAAGTGTTTTGGATCCTTGGCCCAAGGTATGATTGGATCCAAGCCCAATAAGCTCAATACAATGAATTTGTAGAGAGTGAGTTGGAAGACTAGGCTTTAATGAATGGGATAACAGTTAGAATGGATTTTAATGGATAATCAAACAGAAATTGACTGGAGTTATCTAAGTAAATTTGTCCTCAGCACAATCCGAGGAGGTATGTTCTAGTATATATTGATTGAAAATGATTACAAATATGGTTCAAGCTGCTATAATGCTTTCTCTTACAAATTTCCGATCCTTCTTTCTTAGGGTCTTCCCTCTAATTTATACTCTCTCTTTCTTCTCATTTTTACCCTACATGTGGACAGTAGATTGCTCATGTTGATCCTTATCCCATCAGCGCCCTTCTAAAGCCTTCGAGGGTAGCTGTAAGGCTGAAAAACATTGTTCCGATATCACTTCTTCATTAATGTGGTCAGAGGGTTAGCTACAGAGCATTTAATGCGGTGGTAGCAGCTTTCTCTTAGATATTTCTAAGCTTCCATGTACGTTCATAACTCACGTCCCTATCAGTGGAACTTCCTAGAAGGTGACTTTGAACGATAGGATATACATTTGGTCTGTACTTCGTTTATCCGAGGAGATACTCCTCCTCGGACCGCCTTCCCCAACCTTTCCATTTGCAACATATTCATAGGACTTTAAGCTTAACACCCTCACTACTGTATACTTGTCCTCGGACCAACCAATGTCCTCGGCCAAGGCCCAATAGATAATTTTGGGCCCTGATCCCTACAAAAGCAAACTGTTTATAAATGGGATTTATAAAAACAAACTATTTATATTTCAGGTTAACAATTATTGACCGCTTATCTTACAAAATATATATTTCATTATATCAATTATACTTCATTAGAAAAACAATTATATAATTTTGAGTTTAAGACTAATACTTATAAGTTCCATGTACTTATTTCTTCTTTCACTTATTAATAAAAATACTTTTTAAAAAACAATGTCAAAATTTCCTACGCTTCACACAGGTTTACAGCTAGTAGTCACTAATAGTAAGGATAAGGTGATCATCTCGACTTTCACCCTAAATATTATAAATGAGTCATTTAGCATTAAAATGAACACTTGGTGTAAAATTATATTATTACAATTAGAAGCTAACTTAGATTTTGATTGTACTTTGACTTTAAGAACTCAAAAGGTAAAGTAGATAATTGTCACAATGGATTGTATCGCATGGAGTCAGGACGGGTACCTGACGACCCCTTGATACATGACAGCTGTCAAGGCGGATTGTATAGCATGGTGTCAATGAGGGTGCCTAACAACCCCTGGGTATGTGACAACTATCAGGGTGGATTGCATCGCATGGTGTCAAGAAAGGTACCTGATGACCCATAGGTAATGAGCACTCCTTGGCAACATGACGGCTCTTATGCATTAGACTTTCCACATACACAAGTTTGGAGTGGAAGGCGGGTTGTACATTTGTGAGACTATGTTTGGGGTCATCCATCTACTTGGGTTGTTGGATGACTAGGATGCCTATCAATTGGTCATTTGATCGACCCTATCGGTTGAGTTCCTGGAGTTGGACGACTAGACCCTGTCAAACATCTGGAGTTTAGTCAAACAACTCACTTCAATTGATTTCTTTTTGGCCTTGTAGAAATATTCCTCATCATCCTCCAAGAAGTATAATCTTTCCTTTGGATGGCGTATTTTTTAAGCTCGGATCACTGATTGATAGGATATCTTTTAGGGATATAACAACTGCTTCAAATACATATTTATGATCTATAGGTACTTCATCCCATATTATTAAGCTCGTCAAAGAGATCAACTATGCAAGCTGTGTACCTTGTTTGATGTACATGTTACATACTCGAAAGGATTTATGGGTATTCGGAAGGAAATCTTAAGTGATTTGTACGTCCTCCGGATAGTAAGAGTGCAGATATTCTTGACGATGCAACAACACTATATAGTACAAGGTCACTATTTAATGCAATTCGTTTATTCCATTTACGCTCCGTTTGTTTCGATGTAAAATATTCTCAAATGTAAAATATTTTACATGTAAATATTTTACTGTAAAATATTTGCAAGTGTTTGGCAAGTGTTGTGACCTAAATATTGCAAATATAAATCGGCTACCACTAGCCACCCCCAACCATTGCAAAAATATACCCACTGTAATCCCATTTCATCAGCCACCATCATCTACCCAAACACCCAAGAGCCATCAGAATCACCACCAACCATTCAAAACACAACCATCAAAACCACCACTAGCCACCACCAAAGCTTCAAAAAACTGCCACCTACCACCAACCACCTGTTATCCCATTCCATCGGCCACCATCATCTACCCAAATACCCAAGAGCCATCAGAATCACCACCAACCACCAAATCACCACCAACCATTCAAAACACAGCCATTAAAACCACCATCAGCCACCACCAAAGCTTCAAAAAACCATCACCAACTACCAAAAAAAACAACCACCAACCACCAAATCATCATCAACCACCCAATAAACAACCCAAAAATCCATATCAGAAAAGCTAAAAAACTTATAAAACCAAATCAAAAACCTGAAAAGAAAATCCACGAACAAAGAATCTAACATGAAAATCCAACAACCCAGCAAATGTAGTGGTAGCAAGACCGGAACAACCACCAGCAAGATCAGAGCAACCATTAAAAACCCAAGCCACCGCTTAGCAGTCAGATCTCAATGAACTTCGTGAGAGAAACGAGAGGAAGGAGAAGTGTGGAGTCGATCGGTGGTGGCACCATAGGTGGGTGGCGCTGCTGGTGGGTAGCATCAGTCAATGAGTGGCTTCGATCGATGGGTGGCGCCGCTATTGGTTTGCGCCAGTCGGTGGGTGGTGCCACCAAGTTTTGGGAGAGAAGGTATGGGTTGAGAGGGAGAAAAGAGATAACGTTAAAGGGGGATAATAGACAGCCTGAGAGTTGTCGGGTGAGAGTACCAATATTTTAAGTGTAAAATATTTTACCAATATTTTAAGTGTAAAATATTTTACACAAATTTGCTTAGATTGATTTAATTGACTGAAAATATTTTACTTTTGACTAAATGTTTTACTGCAAAACAAACACTGTAAAATGAGAAAATATTTTCCTGCAAATATTTTATACCAAAACAAACAGAGCGTCAATTACAATTTTATTCGTTCTATTGGTCAGCATTATAATCACAACAGAGTATATGCATTTGACCAGCTATACAGACCTATATATGGATACTATATGATTGCTGCCATGATTCAACTAGGCAGAAATTATTTTATTATGCAAGTGTCACCCACTAAAAACTTATCAACAGCATTTCAAAATACGCTTCACCGGATCAAATATGAAGCAAAAGCTTGCATTGCCTTATGCAACAGGAACTTTGCAGTAGACCTCAAAAATATCATCTAGAGGGGCATGATCACCTGTCCCTTCATCTTTCCGTGCATACAGCAACTGCTTCCCTTTAAATACAAACATTCCTCCCTGATATAAACAAAACAGAGAAATAAATACATGCAAATGCCTTGAGTCAATAAATTGAAGGACGTAATAGTTGGTCAATGCTTGATTATTGAACAGAATAACTGAACCTGTTGCAGTACACTACTTCTATCATCTGGGGTGGCTTCAATGGTATAGTTCTTTACTGCCTTCTGCAGAGCCTCAAATCTTGAGAACACCTTGGCCTGATGCATCAGAATTAAGGCAGAAACATCATCCTATACACCATGCGAAAACGCAAATAATCCTACTCTCCCAAGAAGAGACAACTTTACAAAAAGCTTGAAAAAATGCTTACACTAGCTGGATTGAAAAATGTACGGCCAAAACCATAGTATAAGCCCAAAATGTCATATGCCTGAAATAAATTACGTTTCAGTCAGACTTTACAATTGCTAAATGAGGAGATATCACGTACGGAAATCATAATGTACTACTACACAACATTTTACCTTGCGCTCAGGATCAGTATAAAGGCAATCCATTGGAAATGGTAACTGAATATCAGGGAGAAGAATCAGCTTCAAAGATCAAGTAAAGGCCAATTGTAAAACTGTTTTACCTTAAAAGAAACAAAATGCAATGATGGCTTCAGATCTGCCAGTAGTGTCAGCAGAAATATTGCCATTTCCATTGTATTAAAAATCTATTGGCAATTACATCTCCAATCTGAAACATTCTGCTATAATCTGAAGCCTTGTTGGTTTTTTAACTATGTCATTGAAACTTCAATATCCCGGTATCTCCAACATTGATTGACCAAATATCTGTTTTGAGGAAAAACTCATTTCATTTTTCAGTAAGAGGAAAGCATTTTTTTGTTGGATTGAGGCAGGCATATTACCCAATATGATAAATGAAACATGCTACCATGCTAGATTAACTTCTGAAGTGCAGCAAAATGATGTTTTTTAATCAAGTGTCCAAATGTGACTTGATGCGTCTTTCCAAGAATTGTGATGCGAGATACAACTATATGAAAATAATGAACAACTGTAACAAATTTCACTATGATAAATTAGACATGCAAGTGTTCAGTGACCATTAACAAAAGAAAAAACTTTACCTTAGGACCTGCCCTTTATTATAAACTAGACCAAGCAGACTAATAGTGTATTTAGAAGTGTATGGGAGAGGAGAGTAGAGGGTAAGAGGGGGAAGGAGAGGAGAGAGTAGGGGAATGGTTAGCCCATTGTTTAGATGTTTATTAAGTTGGGAATGGATATCCCTCCCCTCTTTTTTGATGTTTTAAAAATTAAATCAGGGAAGGAAGTGATTATATAAATTGACAATTATGGTCCTCATTTGTTAATTTTAGAGAAATAGATATAATTTGACTCATAAAGGCAAATTGACATTTAAAAAAAAAATTTAAGAATTGACATTTAAAAAAAAAAAATTAAGTACTCCAAATTCCTTGAATTTGGGGAAATTTATAAAAAAGAGGTTAGGAGGGATATGATACCCCTTCAAATCCATCCCCCCCCCCCCCCCCCACCCTCCCTTAAATAACATCCAACCAAACAAGGTTTATTAAATCCTATTCCTCTTCTTCTCTTCCATCCAAAGAAGCTGTAAATACCGAGCTTTATTGGTAATAATAGCTCAAAACAACCTCCATTTAAGAGTAAAGCAATTAATGATGCATGCCATTGTCATGTCACATGGTATGCTTATTTAAACAGATATGAGTCCACCATAATAGCCGTGCTTGATGAGATGAAACCAGATGATTTTCAGCCCATTATACGGTTCTTAAAAGTTTTGAAGAAACCTTCCAAACATATGAACAACACCAATGGTCATAGTCATTCAATCATGCTTATTTTTTAGTGTCATTGTTTTATTAAACAAGCAAGCCACAAGACATGATAGTGACTGGCTACATATGACTTCATGCTTTTTCACTGCAAGAAAGTTAAATGAATGCCAAAACAGGACAAAATCACTACCTTAGAAATAATATCAAAGAGTCGAGACAACCACCCTGATCTTTAAGCACAATTCATTATTCATAGGCACTTTAAATACTTATTAGTTTTGAAACATCTAAGCCCCTGCCTACCATAGAATTGATTTTTTTTTTTTTAATCCAATTATGGTTGTTAAGGCTAGCACCATTTTTCTTAAGCACTTCCATTGCACCAACACTCAAGATACTAGGCACATTTAAACAATACAAGCCCTACTTAACATGGTGAATGTGCTATTTGCAAGAGTAGTGATGACACCATCCAACTAAAAAAATGGGAAATGATTTTATCAAATGAAGGATAGAAAGTCTATTCAAAATCAATGACAAAATATGTTTATACCTAACTTATTAAAGAGTATAAATTTGTTCAGAGTAGTTCAGCTGGGTTTCTATTCTTCTAACCACAAATTTTCAGAGCAAAAACATAGCTATCTCGACAAAGCTTCCAATTTTCTAAATTAAAAGTATAAATAAGAGTTAAAAAAAAGTGTCAATTAGAGGTTTTAAGTGATAGCCTAGTGAATCTGGCACCCTTTGTGGTGCCTGATGTACGTGGTTCGAAACCCACCTCCACCCTCCCCCACTATTTATCAAAAGTGCCAATTAGAGTATCAAACTAGTGCTGAAAATACATTCAGGTAACATGTGAGGAGAAAGAAACAGACCCGGTCTGCAAGAATCCGAGCTTTGTTAGGAGTGCCAATACCAATTGCCACCAATTTGACACCAGCTGCGTCAAATTTTGGTTTCGCTTCTTTCAGAGAAGAAGCAAGTTCCCAACTTAGAAAAACAACCAAAATAGCTAACAAGTCAGAAACAAAGTCAAGCTTTTTGGTTTTAAAGAAAAAAAACATTATTGTCAATAAGCAGGTGTTGAAGACTAATTAGTAATTACCAGCAAGGGCATCCAAAGTGCCTCAAAAGTGCAACAACAGCTATTCCCTGCAAGCAAAAAAAATCAAGCTCCAATCTTCAGAAATGGAACTCAAAAAAGTATATACATGTACACACACAAAATCACACGCATACACACCTGGTTCTGATCCCAGAGGTCCTTGAAGAAGACGGGGTCACCAGCGGTGGTGAAAATGTTAACATCACCGAGGGTGTCAGCGATATTTGGGCTAACCGGCGAAGTGGAGGCCCTCACAACGAGACTCGATCTTCTACTTGTACTAGTAGTATTGCTGACAGAGACAGAGTTGGCTGATTTTGTTGGGTAATAGGAAAAGGTAACAGTGGAGGTGGAGGAAGCATTAGGAGTAGGAGGAGAGGTTAAGGAAAATTTGGATGGTGGAGCAGTAAAAGGTCTAGGTGGCAGGTTTTGTAACGTTGTTAGTTGCGGAGGTATTGCTATTAAGGCCATGGCTTCGGATTTTTCGACACAGGTTGGAACTCGGAACTTGATAATTAAAATAACAGGAGAGCCAGAGGTTAAGATTCAAGAGTCAAGAGTCAATCTTATCAAAAAATAAAAGATTCAAGAGTCAAGACTAGGGTACGAGCATCCACATCCGGATCTCAAATCCTATCTTATTTTACCATCCCAAAAAACTACTTTATTACTTATACCATACCATTTTTCAACATACCCAACATCCCAACTTTTATTTTCCTATTCTACTTATTAAAATAATATTTTTATACAATAAAATAACATATCCCACAATTACCATCATTTACAATAAAACACATTATTTAATCTTTCCCTCTCTTTATTTCTGTTCAACAACCACAACCACTACCACCGACTCACTACACACCTGATACCGCCACTGCCACCACCAGCATCACCTCATAATTTACCGTCAACACCCACAAAAAAAAAAAAAAAAAAAAAAAAAAAAACCTGGGCAGCAAACCCACCCTGCCACCCACTGACCCAAAAAAACCACAATCACCACCACCGACGCATTACACACCTGACACCACCACCGCCACCACCAACAACAACCCATAATTTCACCGTCAACACCCAAAAAAAAAAAAAAAAAAAAAAAAAACCCAGGCAGCAAACCTACCCTGCCACCCACTGACCCAAAACCCATTCCGACGGAGCCATAGACACCCACCCCACCGTCAACCCACCAGCCACAACTACTTCCACCACCTCCACCGTCGGCCCACTAGCCATAACCACAAACCCAGTAGCTGAACCAAAAAAAAAAAAAAAAAAAAAAAAAAAAACACAATCCAATGGCAACACAGCACAGCCAAATCCAGCCAAATCAAAATCAAAACCAAAATCAAAATCCTAAATCAAAATCAAAATCCAAAATCCAAAATCCAAAATCAAAAATCAAACCCACTGTTCTCGCAAAACCCAAACCCAAACCCATCTGTTCTCACCGGCAGCGATGGCGAGAGAGAGAGGGTCGCCCGTCGCCCGTCGCCCGTCGCCGTCTGGATTCAGCCCGTCGCCCGTCATCATCGTCATCATCTTCGACCCAAACGCCAAACGCCAAACACCACCCAAACGCCACCCAATCGCCACCCAAATTCGACCCTCACGCCGGAAACCCACGACCTCCACGCCTCCACCACAGCTTTTCTGATCAAGCCTCCACGCCGTTGCCTCCATTCTGTTGAAGAAGAGAGAGCAGGAAGAAAGTGAGAGAAAAGAAACAGAAAAAATGAGAGAGGAGAGAGGAATTTACCGGGATAAATGAGAGAGGAGAGAGAAATGAGAGTATTAAAAAATTATTTTTTTTTATAACATTCAGCTACAGTACCATCTTACATTTGAGATGGTACTGTAGCTAAATCCCAAATTTGGAATTGGCATATTGCATATGGCCTTTCCATTGTTGGGTAGTTTTGGGGCTTAAATGCCAAATGTTCCTAACATTTGGCATTTAGAAGCCCCAATGCTGATGCTCTAAGAGCACTCTCATCAGGTGTGCCAAATACCAAATATTTGGCATTTGGCATACCAAACACTAAAAATCCTCCCTCATGAGGTATGTCAAATGCCAAAACATTTGGCACATATGAACAGTTCCGTTCTAAAAATAGAACGGTACGGTCAGCCATGCTATATGGAAAAATTAATTTTTTAATAGTTTTCTCTCTCCTCTGTCGTGTTTTCTTTTTTTCTTTTTTCTCTGTCTCTCTCTCGTCCGCCTCCCTCATTTTTCTCTCAGCCCTCTTCTCTCCTCTCTCTCTCTATCTCAGCCTCTCTCACAATCCGCCAAGTAGCTCGCCTCTCCTCTGGCGCCAACGCCACTCGCCTCCGCCGATGCCACTCCAAGCAACTTGCCTCCGCCGGAATCTGCCCGATCTCACTAAGATCCGATTCACCTCCTCCACTCGCCAGCAGCTCACCTCATCCACTCGCCAAGCAGCTCGCCTCTCCTCCGGCGCCAACGCCGCTCGACTCTGCCGATGCCACTCGCCAAGCAACTTGCTTCACCTCCACCGATGTTGCCGAAATCTGCCCAATCTCACTAAGATCCGATTCCCCTTATTTGTTTGGATTGTTTATGGTTGATTTTGGGGATTGGATCTGGTTTGAGAAATTGGATTGGAGGATAACAATGATTTGGGATTGGATAGTTTGATTTGGGATGGGTTTTGAGGTTTGTGAATGTGGTGGGTTTTTATGGATTTTTTTTTTCTGGTTGGGTTTTTTTTTCTGGTGGTGTTGGTGAATGTGGTGGGTTTTTTTTTTTTTTTCTGGTGGCGTTGGTGGATGAGTTTATGTCGGTGGTGGTTGCCGGTGTTGTTGCGGCAGTGGTTGGTGGCCGTTGTTGCGGCAGTGGTGGTGATGGTTGTGCCGTTGTTGCTGGTGTTGTTGCTGTTGATAATGGGAGGAATTAATATATTATTTTAATGTGTTGTAAATATTATTTTAATGTATAGAATTGAAGTATAGAACATCTGATAAATGGTATGTTGTAAAATGATGTGTTAAAATGATAAAGTAGGATTTTGGAGTGTCAAAATGGCATTTTTTATAAGAGACCTGATGGGAATGCTCTGTACCCATTTGGATTCAAATTAATTTGACGATTAGGTTTTGTAATCTGCATTTTTCTTTTTTTTTCTTTTTTTGTTCAGCCTGTAATTGTTGATAAGTCAACGGTAAACAGTATACCTGTTTACATTTTTCAACCACTTTTCATTAAAAATGGATCTCACAGCATTATTTACATATTTAAAAATTATTTCGCTACAATATTTTCAGTTTTAGTTTTTAGTTTCAGCAAAAATAAACTTAGTCCATACGGACTCAAATATTAGGGAAAGACAAAGAAGACTAGCCTTAAGTCAAGTTTACCACCGTGCTCCATGCCAAGAACAATGGGTGGCGCGGATTATTATTATTATTTTTTTCTTCTAATCTTGTACCATTGATTTATCTCAAATTAAGATATTAATTATCTTAATTTACTTTGTCAAAATAAAAATTATCTTAATTTAAAAACACCCCTAGGTTTTTTTGTGATTAGAAAATGTAGTAATCCCAAATTATAATAAATGCTCTAAGTCAAGTTAATAACACACACTATTTTTTGCACACGTACCCACGGAAATTTAAATACATTATTTTTGGTTTTCTAACCTTTTATCCACAAAAAAAAAAAAAAAAATCTTTTGTGTGTCCCATGTATATTGTAGGGACTTAAGGCCCAGGTGACCAAGAATGGCCTAGGTAACTAAGGCCCAAGGTTGGCCCGGGTAACCAAGATTGTCTCAGGTAACTGAAACTGGCCCAACACTGTAGGGATAGGCCCAGCCCAATGAAAAATGCATAATGGTGTAAGGTTGGCGCTCGAAAACCAAAAAAAAAAAAAAAAAAAAAACTACTGTGTTTGGTTCAAGTTAGGTCCAATACCGACTAACAAGCCAAGGGAGGCTGAAGAGGGGACGGTCAAATTCAGGTCAGTTCCCGAGCATAGTTAATGCCTTTGAGAAGTTCGTTGCTGAACGCTATTTGGCGTCAGGAACAAGTTTCAAGAGAATTCTCAAAAGGAACCATTTTCCTTGGGATTCTAGGCAGGAGTGGAATTGCGTGGGAATTGATGCAAAAGCAAAAGTAATAATTTGGACTCCCACTAAGAGGAAACTATAAAAGAGAAGGTGGGACAAATGGAGAGAGGGTTGGCAAACACAGAGAGAGAGAGAGAGAGAGCAATACTTCGAGTGAGAAGGGAAATTAGAGAGTAGGTTAGAACTAGGCTTATGACCACAAAGGTTAGGGGGTTGGGCTATCAGGGCAACGTTTGAGGCAACAACCAGTAGAAGCGTAAGAAAACCCACCAACAAATAAATTGGGAGCCCAAATTCTTCGTTCCTGAAGGAAGCACCCTTGGGTTTGGGCACCATATATATGGTTTGAACTATAACTCATCTTCTCTCATTATCTAACCATCTAAAAATGGCATTTTAGTCCCAAGTGCGTAATCTAATATTAGTATAATATATTGTGTCAAAATAGTCCATACCATCAAAACATTGTTGTTAATGACACAAAAAGCCTATCACCACATTATTTTAGTAATACTTGGATTTGTGTCCTGAAGGAGAGAGTTGACCATTACAACTTATTTTTTTGTTTGTTTTATAACTTTGTTTTGTTTTGTGTGTATGTATATAAAATTTAATAGTTATGAGAGGATTTGAATCTTAGATATTATGAACACACTAAGGAATGCCAACTACTTAAAATACGTAACTTAGTAGTATGACATGCTCTTTTACTTTCTACTTATAAAGGTTTAGAAGGGGAAGACATGAAATGAGTCAGACAAATGGCCTATGGCCAATCCAATACTGATCATTTTCATTTTTGTTAGTTCAAAGCTATGAGCTAGTTGATAATTTTTATTAGCTCCTACCTATGGGCTAATTGACAATTTTTATTGGCAGTATACTTCTTTCTTTTTGCCTAACCTATGTGACCAAAAAAGTCTTGGTGATATCATATATTAGGAAGGGATCATATTCCTTGAAGGCCAAAATTTTAGTATTTGGCCATATATTAGGAAGGTATCATATGCCTTGGAAGACCATCCCAAGAGGTAAATATGTATTACTTAGAGCAACTGCATCAATTGATGTAAATTTTCCTTCTATTTTGCACAAAAAAGCTACTTTTTTCTATTTTATACACCCATTTTTACAAAACATCCACATCCGTTTATTTATTCTACACATTTATTTAATAAAATATTTATTCTTTTATAATTTTTTATTACTTTCCCTCACCGCCCCTCTCTTTCACAGACCAACACTCTCTCACAGACCCAAACCCAACACTTTCTTGCAGACCTAGACTGAACATGCAAAGAAAAGTAGCAGTTGTTTTCGTCAGTGTGCGAGCTCCGTTGTTTTCGTCGGCGTCCGGTTCTGGTGGTTCGTTGATCGAAATAGCTCGCTTCTTGGATCGGTCTTCTTATGCTTATCTTAGCACTGAAGATCCAGGTCCTTCAAGCCTTTTTTGTTGTTAATTTTCTTTATTTCTTGTTTGGTTGGTGACAAAGTGGTGGAAAAGAGTAGAAATAGAAGGAAAGACGATCGGCAACCAAAGATCTATTGATTTTCTCTGTGTTTGGTTAATTTTCTTTATTTCTTGTTTTCTCTGTGTTTTTCTTGGCAACCAAACAAATCCTGTGTAATGCTAATTTCTTGTTTTACTTGATTTTGGAAGAAATTTTTTGATGTGGTGTTCTTTGTTGATGCATGGTGTGGCGTTCTCTGATGATCGGCAATAGTGAGAGTGAGAGCAACCAGAGAGACAGAGAGGAGAGAGAAAAAACTAATAAAATAATAAATGCAAGTGCTACAGTAACCATGCATGTATGCACAGTTACTGTAGCAATTGTGCATAAATGCACAATTTTACACCCACTGATGTGCGTGTTTTTTTTTTTACTTAAAATGTGTAAAATAAGCACATTTTTTCCATTTTGCATAACTTTACATCAACTGATGCAGTTGCTTTTAGGGGTACAGTGGCTCATTCTCTCTTCTTCTTTATTTGGAGACCAAAACCGTACTCTGTAGGAGGACTCAAAATAAATATATATAAAAAACACCACATTTGCTTGGTTACAAGAATCACTTACCAACAAAATACCGAGAAATTGATCTAATCAATTCCCACTAAAATATACCATCTATCAGTTTAGATAGAATCCAACAATTCAGCAGGAAAGTCACCCAACCAACATTTCTCCTCTCATGTCGGCTCTTTTACAATTCAAATCCAAATTCAATGATCATTGTACCAAAACTTTAATCTAGACCCCATTCAGTGACCATATTTTAAACTTAGTTGTATTTCATTTTATTTTGTCTGTGATGTGTAAAATACTATGACTATCCCATTTCACAGTATATTACACATATTAGATTATTAATAATCAGAAATTCTAAAAATGAACTAATACCACATGCAAGGTGATAATCAATTTTTTATTTATTCAAGTGTGCAGTTCTCTATACCCATATTAAATAATTACAGAGATGAATTTTTTGAAAGTGGTTTAATTTCAAGATATTGACTAAAAATTTTAGAGTGATGCTATAATATTATAATTTTTCTTAAGTAGGTTTTATAAATTAATGTGTCACTTATAAAGAGTAATTTAAGCATTTTATGACACATCTTTGTAAAAAATAATAATAATAATAATAATAATAATAATAATAATAATAATATAAATTCACAGTAGTATTTAAGCATTTTCAGTATTTTAAATGCAAAAGCTCATAAATATCGTGGCCTTATTAAAAGCTATTAGCCCAACACCATATTGTTTGGTGGAAACGGATTTTGTTTTATCTTTGGAAGGGCATATGGACCTAGATTTGGGGGGCTTGTGGTACTACATTGGTTTAGGTTATGGAACCGTACCTCAATGGCCGTGTCCGAATTACTAAATAGTGACACTATATGGGATGTAACTTGATGGTAGGTGATGATGCCGAAAAATCAACAATAAGTCACATGGCCTCACATGCTCGAAACAATACCTGCAAAACGAAAAGAGAAGACCTAACAGAGAGCACTGGTGTGGTGCCGGCCAAATACCCTCCGAAGGTCAAGTTAGAACTTCTCACAACTCTAGAGTGCCAGAACTGGGGTGAATTATTCGTACCTTAGTTTATGAGAGTCTTGGGTTTTTATAGTAGTAAAGGGTTGACATCTCTTTCTTGGCTTAGAAGTCTTTTCCTTATAAGAGTTTCTATGAACGTATTTTGCATAACCCTTTCCTTATAGGAGTCCTTTTAATTAGCATTGAGCGTGGGGCATAAGATATTTCCATATACAGCATACGTGGAGACCAAGTAGGGCCACGTCAGAACCGTTAGTCTCGCATACCCCCTTCTGCTTATTGGCGTCAGCTTTCCATCTTCACCCCAGGTTAACCCCATCAGCTTGGAGCCGTAGACTCCCTACTGTTGCCATGCGTCAATGGATACAATGCCAACAGGTTTGTCTGGAACGTCACTTTATGCCTTTACATCAGTGAGTGTTCATATTTACAATTTTATCTTTATCAGCTGTCCCTTACTCCATAGCTTTGTCAGTTTAAGCTGACGGATTATGGAGTTGAACTTTATTTATTAGTTTTCTTTTGCTCAGGAGAGAGGGAAAATCATTTATGGGTGATTCCTTGAGCAGCCTTTATTTAATGCTTGGACACGCAACTCAATTGGCTCTGCTTCTGGACGAGGGCGTCACTTTGTCTTCTGTGCATATCCTCCCTTATATATATCTCGCATCTCCCCTCATTTTCCTCTATTTTACTGTTGTTGACTATCAGAGCAAACTCGTCACTTCGAGAACTTTGCCCACGTCATCTTGCTTTAACTAAGACGGTCATCTTCCAAGAGTCTGTCAGCTTTACTTGGTAAGTCACCCTTGCTCTTATTACCTTCTGTTTTTTTACTTTTATCCTTTTCTCTTGGCTGTGAAAATTTACATATTTTTTAGAAAGGCCATAAACTTAGGTTCTTAGAATGCCTCCGTCGCTTGTAGGTAGTCGGATGTCTAGAGAAGCGACGAGTGAACAGTCGTCAGTCCGCGATAGAGCGGGCTACGACGAGGTCTTCCCGTCAGGTCACGAGCCCGATGAGGGCTTCTCCTGGTTGTTAGAGAGGGAAACATCAGCCCAACCTTCTGACGAGGAAGTGGAAAGTTATAAAGGAGAAGATGAGGGAGTGATGAATAGTGAGGAAGATGAGGGAGTGATGAGTAATGAGGAAGAGGAGGGGGAAGAAAGAGAGAGTGACGGGAGCAATAATGATGGTGACGAGGAGGCTTTAGATAGCACCTCGGGAGCCCCTGGAGATGACCTCCCTTTCATCCTCCCCAAGATATGGACTGTCAATGACTTTTTGCCGACGATGTCGGACAAAGTCTTCAAAACCTTACGAGACTGTTACAAGATTTTGGATGACATCCCAATCCGTCTCTTTGGGAAGTTTGAGAAATGCTACTCGAGGAAGACTACGGACATTGGCATGCATGATGCCATGTTCACAGCAGGATTAAGACTACCACTGACGACGCTACACCGTCAGCTAGCCAATTTTTTTGGCTTGTCCGTCAGCCAAATCGCCCCTAACGCTTAGAGGATATTCATCAGGGCTAAGATTTTTTGGGGTCGTCTAAGTGGTGGGAACCGTCAATTAACCATTGACGAGTTCTTTTGGTGCTATTGACCTCACCATATAGTCTCGTCTCAAGAGATATACCATTTTACGACAAGGAAGAAGGGGCTGAAGCTGGTATCTAATATGCCCGACTCCAATAGGAATTGGAGAGGCAGGTATTTCTTTGTAAAAGGGACGAACTGGGTGTGTCGTTAGGAAGAATGGGAGACGATGCCCCGTGGTTATTTTGACAACACTTGGACTTTTGTCAAGGATTTAGGTTAATCCCGTCTGCTCTTTTTCCTTTGTTTGGTTTGTTTCAAACTTCCAACACCGTCTACTTCCCTTATTTTCAGCTAGCATTCGTTCTCATATTATAAAGGAGCAGGAAGCCTTCATTCGTCGGGTAACAGAGATCCCATTGAAGTAGCGAAAGTGTCGGGATCTTATTACACTCGACACTTTACACCTTTACTGCGGAGGTCTGGAGCCGATGCTGGTAGCTCGTAAGCTAAACGCCTATTCCCGTCTACAAATATTTGAAGATTTCTAACTTTCATGCCTTAATTTTTGAACTTTCAAATACCACACCGAAGTTTTTGTTTGAATCCTTATAACTTATTAGTATCTGAAACAATTGTAATCCATTGCTATGTAGTCGATACAAATAGGATCTAGATTTGGAAGTATACGGAGTTGTTGCTCTTTCGTCTTTTTACATAGGGCTTCATATGCATTGTGGAAATTTTGAATTAGGTTTAAAAAGAAGATCAAGATTATATTTAGATTTGAAAGCCTAGTGAAATTGAAACAAAAGGGGAGACTTTAGAAAATATTTTGAAATTGAATAAAGTTATTCATCGTTGATTCTGACTCATAAGAGACGCTAATATTGTGCAAATGAGTCAGTTGAATTAAAGTTTGATATTGGGTATTTTCTAGGAGATGGCAAACGAAGAACATGAGAGAGAAAGGCTGAGGGGAGAAATATGCAGTTTTTAATTTTTTTAATTATTAAGTTTTTACCAAAATGATAAGGATGCTTGGATGTGTAAAACTATTTTTTAAGTCACTCACGTGGCATAATAAGTTTGTAAAACTTATATATACTAATATTTTTAGTAATTTCTAATAATTTTTGTAATTTTTTAAATTAAAAAATGACACATCATTAAAAAAAATGACAAGTCATTATTCGGTTAGCCATATAAGTAATATTACTAATTGTAGTTAACAGAAGGATTAACATTGTTTATTTTTAAAACTTGAGGGACCAACAACGCACACTTGAAACTTAAGGGGTCAGTTGTACTTACAGGGTAAACTTCAAAGATCAATAATGTAGTTTCGGCTATCTTTATCTTCTCAAAATAAAAAAAAAAATAAAAAAAAAACCTTATCTTTAGTTGTGAACCCAAAACAAATATAGCATTATGTGGAAATTGTTTCTAGAATAATCTTTAAATGATTTACTATGTTAATAAATGGTTATATCTATAATATTGAAAAACGTTTGAGACAAAACTCCACGTTTTGGCTCAATGTTTACTAGTGCTTTTGTGAGTTGAGATAACGGCTATGGTTGACTAGTTTTCTTGTTTATAAGCTTGAACTTAGTGGTAAGATACTACTATAGTAACGTCCATTTATGTAAACCCCTTTTGTGACCACCTCCTACTTTTTTAATGATAAAAAAAATTATTAAACCCTAATTTTTTCTTGGAAGCCACGCTTCTTTTATTTATGCCATTAGCAAGTAATAGATATTATCAACCTTGAATTTTGTTTTCTTTTAATAAACACTATAGGATTTGATTTTTGGATTATAGTATTTGATAGATATTACAATAGTATTTATTAACAAGTTAAGATACAATTGATTTTTGGTATAAGAGAAATTCGTACTCAAGTCTCTTACTTGCGACAATAAATATGACCATTTAACCCATGGAGAACCCTCTTCCAACCTTAATGTTTATTGTTGATTAAAAAAATATTAACAACTAAAATCTAGGTAGCTATTATCAACCATACTACTCGCAAATGAATATTCCAACAATTTTCATATTATATTTATGAATGTGGTTTTCCATATACCATCTACACCCATATATTGCATTTCATCAATTTGTTTCGTCATGCCATGGGCATGAAAATATAGATGATGATATCATAATGGTCAATGTCTCTGTTCTCATAAGTCATGACAGGCCATTCGATTCATTATGTTCTCATCCAAAGTCCCTTTGGGGCCGTTTGGTAACATTGTTAAAGTAATGTTATTTGTATTATTTGGAAATATGTATGGGTGAAAAATATGTGAAAATACGTGTAATATTGTTTAAAAACTGAAAAAAGTGGCTTAAAATCACATACCAAGTGGCCCCTTTGCCTCCATAACAACTCTGTCCCTAATAATATCCAACAATAAGTTTTTTGCAAAAAGGCTAATCCAATTGTTTTGCTTGAGCATTGGTATTAGTGGAGGCATTTTCCTAAAATGCTAAATTTACCATCAAAATATAGCAAAATTCAACGACATCAGTAGAGCTAAAGGCATAATTTTTTGCTACTGAGCTACAATGCACATCTTTGCTTGTGCACTGTAACTCAAATGTTAAAAAAAAAAAAAATTATTGTGTTACCACTGTAGCTCAGATTATTTATTGTAATGGTTATTGTTTATTGTAATAGATATATTATTTTTATTGTGTTGAATGCTAAAATATAATCACTAATGTTAAGTGTTTTGTAAAGTAAAAAAGTAATATAAATAAAATAGTTTTTTTATGATGTTAAATTGCTAAATTTTTGACACTACCAATGCTTGCTAGCTTTTTCAAAATTGCAACATCAACCAAATGTACTACATAGTAACTTTTAATCCTAGTGTTTCGTGAGATGATGTCAAATGGCGATACAATCATCTTCATGACTAATGAGTTTTAAAAGGATATACTATTTCAGCAAGTATGTTTGTAGATTTACTACATAATCAATGATGCTTCAACATTCTAAGTTATTACCTTTTTCCCCCTTAATTTCTTTTGATTGTCTTCTTATTAGTCTCTTTTTCACTTAAAAAAAACATTATATAAACAAGTTAGTTTTTATTTTTATTTTTAAATCTAATCCAAAACTTACACAAATGGTTTTTTGGATTATCTTTTGTTCTTAGAAAAATTGAAATTTTAAAAAATTGTACATAAGAAATAAACTAATAAAGATGATATCACAATTTCTTCTTATAGCAAGAACAAAAAGACATAAATTTGTCAAGAGTTTTGAAACTTACTTGACACTTCCTCACACGCAAAGCAATTGAAAGTTTGCTGTTTAGAGTGAAAATGTCAAAATTTTATAGAAATATATTGAAATTATTTATAAAAAAAAATAAATAAATAAGAAAAGAAGAAGAAGAAAGAAGACAGGAATCTTTAGCAAGGATTTTTGTGGAAATCAACCAAGTTAAGTATGACATGAAGGATATTGTCATGCCATTTCTTGTCCAAGAATCTTTGTTGTTGTAGACTTGTAGTAGCTGTGAAAGATTAGATTCGATATTTTGCGAGCGAATTTTGGAAGAACTTCAGAATCTTTGTTGGGATTAGAATAACAAGAGTGGGTTTACCGTATGCCTTTGTCATTCTCCAATCCGGTTAAGGCCTAGGGGTATTTTAGTCAATTTTTCAGTCCATTAGCAATATACGTATACCCCAAAGTCCAAACAATGACCAGCTTAGGGAGATTCGTCATTCTCTTTTACTTTTTGCCCAGTTCAGATTTATGTAACCTAAGATTTTTTTTTTAAATTTTCTTAATTAGCTAGAGTCAAATATATAGTTGAATTTAATTATTTTTTCTAAACGATAGTAGTGTTACTTATGTTTTATTGGTTCATAGTTCATATAACTAGATGTTTAAATTAATTTAGGAATACTTAAAGTACTAAACACAAGTTTTGCCCAATAATAAATATATTCTCAATAAATTTTTTATTTTTCCATTTTAGTTCAGATACAGAGGATTTTTTTAATATAATATTTTATCAAATGTTAATTAATTTAAAATTTAAAATAGTATGATATTATATATATTTTTAAATTTATAGTGTTTAAACTCAATCATGAAATAGACCCATTTAAATGGAGATAATTATTTTTTGTGTGTACAAATGATATTTTTTGAGTTTGAATCAACTTATTCTTAATGTTATTTTATTTAAAAAATAATTTAAATAGAAACGTTTTAAATTTTTTTATTAAAAAAAAAAACTGGGCCAAACATATATATATATATTTTTTTACCAAGAATGTTTTTTACTCTAAAGCTTTCTAATATCCTTAAAATAAAAAATGGATAAACTTGTGAGAGTGCCCATTAAAAGCACAATAATATGTTATCAAAAAAAAAAAAAGCACAATAATATGTTATTATATGTGTCTGAGAACGAGGGTTTGGTTTGGTACTAGAGCCTTGTCTGCTCCTCAGTTTTAAGTTTCAACTCTCTCACACACACCATCTCTCTCTCGCTGATTATTTTTTTCCTTCTCGAAGCTTACTTAAAAAACTCAGCTCAACAAAGTACAAAACCCACGCTTCATCAGATGCGCCTCTCTTCCTCTCTCTTCCATCTATTTGAAGCCTAACCTCTCTCCTCCTCTTCATGATGCTTAATAGAGTCTTGTAGAATGGTAGTATCTCCAAAATGGATTTTGGGGTAATGGGTTTGGAGGATTTGGTAGGTCCTGAAGGTAGAGGAGGATCTTCCAAGGTTTCAGACCCTGAAACCAAGCTAAAGGGTCTTGGATCTGGGTTAGTTAAGCAACACAAATCTGGGGCTGGTGAAGATGACTGGAAGAGTTCTAAAATGGCTAAAAGTGATAGTCTTTCAGCTTACAAGACAATGTCATTGCACCAGGGCACTCCTTTATTGAGATCTAATACTTTGCCCATTTCTGATAATCGCCAACAGGAGCTTATGCTGAGCTTCTCTTCGGTCAAATCAGAGGTTCCTTTTCTAAGTAAGGATGGTGGACTAGTGGATAAAGCCACACACAACTCAGTTTTCCCTTACTACCAACGCACACCTCCTGCTTACTCTAGAAATGCAGGTAATCCTCTAACAGGATCTTTGGTGTGGTTTGAGTTGAGTATGCTTCGTATTTTGGGGAAGATTTGTATTTGGTTTTGTGAGATGGGGTTTGGGGAAGACAGATTTAAGCACATTATTCTAGTACAAAAGATGGGTTCTGCTAAAAAAGTTATTAGGTGGCTTCATTTTCATGTTTGGTGCGGGTCTTTTTCATTGTTAGTTGTCGGAAAATTTTAGTTTTGAGTCTTGTCAAGCAAAAAAGGGTGGAGTTTTCCTTGTATTATATATTTGGTACTTCTGCTTTAAATTAGTTTTGGTATAATTTTCAACGCTCTCAGACTGATGGAAACCAAAGGGGAAAAGGGCAAGAAAGGATAGGAAAAATATTAGGACTAGTGGATAAGACTTTCTTGGTTTTCTCTGTTTCTTTAGTGTGTGTGTGTGTTTTTTTTTTCATATTATGTGTGATTCCCGTACAAGTTATGGGCAAGTTATTTACATTGTCTTTTTTCAGCTTATGGTTCTGGAAGCTTGAATTCAAGCATGCATGGGAGTTTTGCTGGAGTTAGGGGACCATTTACTCCATCTCAGTGGATAGAGCTAGAGCATCAGGCCTTGATCTACAAGTACATCACATCAAATGTGGCTGTGCCCTCCAATTTGCTCTTCCCTCTCAAGAGATCCCTCTACCCTTATGGCTTGTCTGGCTCAGCTACTGGATCTTCGCCTTACAATTCATGTAATTTCTTATATATTCGTTACATTTTTGTACCCCATTTGTGTATGTCATCTTACTTTACTCTTATATGTTAAGTGTCGGCTGCTATTTCTTGTACTTGTTATATATTACAGCATCAGCAGTGATCTCCAAGCTTTTAGCTAATTTTTGGTAGAAAGTTTTATCCAATATTCAAGATATGCTGTGTTTTTAAGCTACAAAGTGATACTGTCTTTGATGCAGAATTCATTTTCTTCTTTTTTCCCCCCCTTTTTGTCTGATTAGTCTTTTTCCTTAATCCCTATCATTTTATTGGTGTTTTTCATTTTGAATTTTATGCAGTGGGTTGGGGCTCTTTCCATCTAGGTTTCTCTGGCAATACCGATCCTGAGCCTGGAAGGTGTCGTCGAACAGATGGAAAGAAATGGCGTTGCTCAAGAGATGCTGTTGCCGACCAGAAGTACTGTGAAAGGCACATAAATCGGGGCCGCCATCGTTCAAGAAAGCCTGTGGAAGGCCAAACTGGCCATGCTGCCCCTGGGACCACTAATTCAAAAGTTGTACCGGGGACCTCCTCACTGTCAACAGTGGTAATTCCCAGCAGTGGTGCACCCAACAACCTTGCTATGACACAGCACCAGTTCAAGAACTTGCAGCCTGGTGGTGCTTCCAATCCTTCTGTGGATGCCATTGTCAGCAGGTGAAAAATAAAAATACTTTGTGAATTAGAGCTTCCTTTATCTGTTTAGTTCTTAGTATACCTTTTAAGTTTTGAGCTAAGAAGACATTTAATTTAAAACAGTTTGCATACTTGCACTTTATTTACTTGCTTCACTTTACTTTAAAGTAGACCCCATCGTTTTATCTTTACTTTGGTGAAAGTGACTAGTCCTTATGGTTGAGGCGTAGGATTCCTTTTTTTTTTATATATCCTCCGTTCCCAATATCTTTGGATAATTGAATTAGAGGCCTTTATGGTAGACATTATAGAGGTTATAATGATACTTAATGATACTTGTAAGCTGCTTCCTTTTCCTTGGCCACTCTTTTTTTTTTTTTTTTTTCAATATAGATATTTCTTTCCTTTTCTGGAACAGAGAGAATGTTTGTGCCAGAATGCAAGATCCACGGGGCCTCTCCACAATGTCCTCCACTATCAGCCTGAAATCTAATGGACCCACTTTTACCATTTTGAAACAAGGGATACCATTAGAAGAATCCTCTCAATCAGGGTTTGGGCTAGTTTCCACTGATTCCCTCCTTCATCCTTCACATAGGGGTTCTTACCTAAATTCTAAAAGCTATGGTTCTTTCCTATACTTCAACGACCAGGAATGCCAAGATCAACATCCACTTCGCCAATTCATCGATGAATTGCCTAAGGACCAGTCAAATCTCTCTGTCATGTCCTGGCCAGAAGAAATGAAATCAGACTGGACTCAGCTCTCAATGTCAATCCCTATGGCACCCTCAGACTTCTCATCATCCTCATCCTCACCGACACAAGACAAACTCTCACCTCTAAGGTTATCTCGTGAGTTTGAGCCAATTCAAATGAACTTGGGGATGGGCACTGACTTCAGTGAACCGACTCAGAAGCAAACTAACTGGATACCAATCTCTTGGGGTACTTCAATGGGGGGTCCTCTGGGTGAGGTCTTGACCAGCACCACAAGCACTGCAAGAGCCTGCAACAACTCATCAGCGCTTAACCTCTTGACAGAAGGGTGGGATGGCAGTCCTCAGTTGGGGTCTTCCCCCACAGGTGTCTTGCAAAAGGCGCCTTTCGGTTCACTCTCAAATAGCAGTTCAGGCAGTAGCCCGAGAGTTGAGAACAAAAGGAGCCGAGAGGGAGCTAGTCTGTTTGAGGATGTGCTTGGTTCAACTCTTGCAAGCTCCTCAATTCCATCCTTGTAATCAAGAACAGACCTACAGATGATGAAGAACAGGATGGAGATTAAGTTAGTAGGTGGAAGCAAAGGAAGGAGAGCCAAGAAGTGTGGAGTAACTTGTTGTTTATCTGATTTGGATGGTTAATTTAAATTTACCAACTAGGGAGTTGGCTTATTTTAATTTCAATAGTTATTGACAACTTTGACTGTTAAAGATTTGCTGTCATAGTGCCATCTATAGTTTTTTACCAGTAAAATCAATTTATGCTGTGTTTGTGTATGCCTGATGCCTCAGATTTTATTAGCTATTTGACTTTCCTCTGCTACAACAATTGGATCATTCAGACAGGCACAAGTTACGTTACTACAGAGGATATGAAATATGCATATTTGGGATTGGGAAGCCTGTGCTGAAACTGTGAAACAATAAGAAACAAGCTATAAAAACTGTTTGTACAGGCTAGCCTCCAAAAATGGTAGGGACAAGATAGAGCAATAATGGGTGGCGAAACTTCCATTATCAAACAACTAACGTATATACATGGCTTCCAATCCAAAATACATATATAGATACTGATAATTGAGACATTGACCCTCTGAATTGGGCCATCCTGTGATAAGACATAGACCCCAGTGCAAACATCTTGAGTTGGGAGATTGCTCAAAACAGTATTGGAATCATAAAAATCAGAATAATGAATTAGGTAGGATTACCCTGGACTCCAGACAGGGGTCACTCTTGTGGCCTGCCCATAAGGCAGAAGGAGCCATTGCTCCCCTGCTCAGTTATTAGCCATGGGTCCATGGGATAAGACTAGACTACCACTGACAAAAGTTTTGCATTATTTTTTTCTTCTAAGCTGAAACAGTGAAGACTGGCTAGATCTAAAAGTGAGAGATTTAGCATAAGGGAAAAGTTACCTGGTGCTTTAAAAACATTAGTTTGAGAAATACATTTAGAAACTTTTTATGAGGAAAAAAAAATTCTAATAATTTTTTTATTTTTCATGAAAGTGATATCAAAATTTTCCTAAAATTGTTTACTAACTAATCTGAGAGTGAAGTGATATATTTAGTTTAAGAGAAAAGTTAATTGATGCTTTAAAAACATTAGTTTAAGAAATATTTATATAAACTTTTTATAAAAGTAATGTTAAAAATTTCTTAAAATCGTTTACTAATAATGTTTCTTTCCTTATGTTTTTCTCATTTCTTGTTGTTTGAAGATCAGAAAAATTTACTCAAACTGAAATAATTGACCTAAAAAAAACCTTCCTTTGAAGTTGATATATTGATATATATGTTGTGCGCTCTATAAAAAATTCTCAATTTGAAGAGAATGCATACCTATAAACTAACAAAAATGTCCAAAAATATTTAAAATAAACGTCATATTCATGCCCTTAAATTTTTCAAAACACCCTTGAAATATGAAAAATAACAAACTACCCTAAAAACAATTAAAATGATAGAAATACCCCTAAAATATATAAAATGATCAAGAGACATGTCAGATATAGGGTATACCAATTTCATTGAATGGTATGAGAGTTTCTCATTTTGAAGCTGTAAAATCAAAATTTTGATCCAATCACACATGATAGTATACTAATCCTTCTAATTCTTTAAGAGGTTTCTCTAAAAGATTCATGATATAATTAGGAGGGTGTTTCAAATACCACACATGGATTACTGGACATGTTAATTTGATATAACTTGTTAGATATATTTGTATCTGCAGATCCACAAATTTGACTCGACATTATTCACAAACTTTCAAATCTTCTTTTTCATCCACGATTACTTGATAATTTCTACAATAGCAAACCCCACTTTTTATAGGTCCAAAATTTATTTTGCAAAATAATTCATCTTTTTCCAACTTTATGGTTTTGTAATGAAAAGTATAATGCTTTATCACCTCTTTAGCTATCTCCCCATTAGTAACTAAAAAAAAAAAAAAAAAAAAAAACTCCCTATTAGATGGGATTTTATATTTTTATTGGCCCTTGGAGACTTGGAGTAAATAGTAAATACCAGTTCAGAGTTATCAAATCAGATGACCAATAATTTATAATGCTTGGCAGGGTCTGAAAATCAAGCAGAGCTTGAACATGTAGCCAGGACCGCACTAACATGTCAACATGAAACTAATCAACGATAAGAACTCAAGGTTGCCTTGGCCCACGGCCACCCCTGCATGATGTTGAAATTGCAGCATTCTATTTACAAACCACCCCACCTTTTTGGCCCTCCCCAAATGTTATATACACTTCATATTTGTTTGGTTCCCAAATTCTGTTTGCATATTGATGTTCAAGATTCAAGAATAATAGAATAATTTTGGGGAGGCAAGCCTGGTTTGCCAGGACAATAAAGGGAGATTTATAGAACCAAATGCAAGATTAAAAAACAAGTCTTGCATGAGCAAAAATAAAACCCCACTTTACTTTTTAGTCCCACTTTATAAAGAGAAAAAGATCCATTGTCACCGACTGTTAAAATACACTGCAAAAAGAATTGACAGCAAAGAGACAGTGAGAGCATTGACTTTGCATTGATAGGCCTATACTTATTGTAGCATTGTCTGATCTAGCTCCACTTAGTAAACAGTTGACAATCAATCTGGTTAACAATGGCTTATTATTTATTAATGTCATAGCATCATACAAATGTGTTTCTTTTTTCCCAGCAAACGAAGGCATGGTCCCAACTCCCAGCACCAGTGGAAAGAAAGCAACCGACCAACCTTTCTTTATATTTCAGAAATTTTATCATATGCCTTTCCATATATTTTTCGACATTTTGTTTGTATAAATTTCGACCGCACATGAAAAAAAAAAAAAAAAAAAAAATCTAAAATGCTTTTCAAGCTGGTGATGTGAGTTCTGACAGTAGACCTACAGGCTATGTAGCACTGGTGCGTTTCGGAACTCAGGTGTGGGTGCGGGTGCGGGTGCGAGTGCGGGACTCGGTAATTTTTGAAAAAGTAGGGTGGGGTGCGGCGGGACTCGGCGATTAAAAAATTATTAAAAATATTTTTATTTATATTTTCTATATATTTTTACTATTAAAATATTTTTAAAAAACACATCACTATGCTTTAATTCACAAAAGCAAGAAAGAAGAAGGCAAGAAACACGTTAATATGCCTCTGAGGTGAGAATTTCGGATTTTCTGACCAGATTCAAGGCAGATTTCGGCCTTTTCTGGCATGTTTCGGCCGTATCGGTTGTATCGGTCGCCGGCCGATACGAACTGATATTGCCGATACGGCTTGATTCTGGCCGAATTAGCCCGGTTCTGAGTGAATCGAAGCAGATTCGGTGCGAATCGAGTTGCGTAGGTGCGAATCGAGCCGAGTCGGCCCGAATCTGAGGAAAAAAAAAAAAAAACTCAGACGCGGCATCGATGCGCGGGCAACCGCATCGGACGCCGCGTCTTGCGTTGGACGGGGGTGCGGCACCCTCCCAGCCGCGTCCATGCTTTCTAGCCTACAGGCTACATTACAACTCGAATCAAATATTTAGAAATTAAATTAGAAGCTCCAACTGGGGAAGACATACAAAATTTAGTTACAAATCAATTTTGATTCTCTTGTAGTTGGGTTAATCGTAAAGAAACATACCGGTTCATGAAGAACTTCTATTAGCTCTGACGTTCGACCTGAATAATGAAGTGCTCTGTTTTTTTTTTTGCTCTGCGGAAAGAGCTTTTCGCTGTAGCTTCATTTTTATTCCCCGGTACATAAAGAGTTCATTAAGAATACTTAAGTGGATTCAACAACAATTTGTTTATCAAAGATTCAAAATACAAATTAGATAAATCCAATTATAATTAATTAGGTACTTGCTTTAGTTTATCCAATTAAAATTAAATGTACTGTTGTATTGAGCGATGCAGTATAAAAAACATTATTTTCTTTAAAGATATTTAGATTCATCTATATGGCACACGGTTGAATTTAATTAAAGAATCTATGGTATCACATAATTGCACTTACGAATTTAATTAAAGGATCTAAGGCATCCCAAAATGTATTCAATCATATGATTGCATTGATCAATAAACCATATAGTTGAATTTAAATGTCATTACAAAAGATAATACCGTTTGTGTTGCATGTTCAATGTGTTAGGAACCTATATTCCAATTGCAGTGTAATTGTACATGTGGACTTTATTGATTGTAATAGATAGGAAGTTATTAGTTAGTTACTTTGGGGTTAAGGGTTACCACACTAGTTAATAAGGTGAAGAGTGGTTAAGAGGGTGAGTTAGTTAGGATTACACGGGTATAAGGAAGGAACTGTGTAACAGAATAGAGTCATTGTTTTGATGAATAATACATTGCTCATTCTCTCTCTATCTCTCTAATCTTCCATGGAGGCTAGGTCCCCTTGAAGTGACCAACCCATTTTCATTCCAATTTATTAACAGAGCCCTAACGTTTGGTATTAGAGTATCTGATCCTTCCATACCACCATGACAGAAACTCATTCCACTTCCCAAAATTCCAATTCACAAAACTCCGAGAAACAAAATTCAGAGAAAATTGCAGCTTTAGCTAAAGTTTTTGAAAATCACGAACATGCATTACAAGAAATCCAGAAGCAATTGCAGACCATTACTGGGTTCATGCAAAGAATTGTTGAAGCAGAGGATAAGCACCAAATTCCCAATTCAAAGTTCTCGAGCTCTTCTCATCAATAGTAATGGAGGAAACCCAAAGTCCTCACCTCTCAATTCCCTCAAGAATCTGAAGTTGGATTTTCCAAGGTTTCATGGAAAGGACCTAACTTGTTGGGTTTATAAAGCTAACCAATTCTTTTCCTATCACAATACCCTTAAGCACCAAAAGGTGATGATGGCTTTGTATCATCTTGAGGAAGAAGCTCTCATTTGGTTCCAAGATGCAGAGCAAGCAGGTGGTTTTCCTAGCTAAGAGGTCTTCATCAAAGCATTGCAAACTCATTTTGGTGTCACGGCTTATAATGATCCTATGGAGGCACTCACTACACTCAAGCAAACAACCATTGTGATTGCTTACAAAGGTAACTTTGAAATCTTGTCTAATAGGATTTTTGGGTAATCTAAGTCACACAAATTGAGTTGTTTTCTAAGTGGATTGAAGGATGAAATTAGACTACCAGTTAGGATGTTAGTCCCTAAAACTCTTAATGAAGCTTTTGAGTTGGCAAAAATTCAAGAAGAATAACTAACTAATGGTAGGAAGGGATTTAGGAATTTAATGGATACTGGTAAAGTTTTAGTTTTGGGAACACCTAAGTTGGAGGCTAGAGTAGAGTCTAGGACTAAAGTTCATTTACAAAGGTTGATTGGAGCACAAATTGAGGAAAGAAGGAGACTAGGGCTTTGTTACAATTGTGATGAGAAGTGGCAGATGGGGCATAAATGTAAAGGTGCTAAATTGTTTTTGTTGGAAGAAAAAATGGAGGTGGAACCTAAACCTTCTAGGGTATAACTGGTGGAGATTAATGAGGATGAAGTGTTGCTTGATAATCAGGATGTCAGTTTAAGGAGTGGAGTGGACCCTGCTGAGATTACATTGTATGCATTAGTAGGGAATCCTACTTCTAATACCTTGAGGATAAAAGGTAGGATTCTAAATCAGGATGTGGTGTCTCTCATTGACTCTAGGAGCACCCATAATTTCTTGGATGCTGTTGTGTTACCAGTTTTACATTTGCACCTAGATACCTCTCAGATATTGGAGGTTAGAGTAGTTGATGGCACAGTTTTAAGACCTTAGGGAGCTGTCATGGGGTCACTATCACCTTACAAGGGCATAGGTTTGTTGTGGATTTTAATATCTTGCATTTGGGTGGTTGTGAGGTGGTTTTAGTTACACAATGGTTGAGTACTTTAGGGGTAATTAGCTGGGACTTTCGCTTGTTGACCATGAGGTTCCTATATATGGGTAAGAGTGCATTTCTCCAAGGGTTGCAGCCTGCTACTTCTTCAATCATTTCTGATGCTAACAAGCTTTTTAGTAGGTCAACTAGAAAAGGCTTGGTGTTGCAAATCACTGCTACAGATTTTGTTGCTTCTGTCTAGCCACATCTTCCACCAGAGTTGGCTGCCTTGTTGGGTGAGTTCTCCACAGTTTTTGTTGTTCCTACTGGCCTGCCTCCTATCAGAGGTCATGAGCACAACATTAATCTCAAGGAAGGCACCCTGCTTGTATGTGAGAGGCCTTACAAGTACCCTCATTTCCAAAAGTCTGAAATTGAAAAGATAGTGAATGAATTGTTGGATGTAGGGTCAATATAGCCTAGCCAGGGTCCATTTTCTTCACCTATTTTGCTTGTGAGGAATGCTGATGGTAGTTGGCGCATGTGTATAGATTATAAGGCTCTTAATAAGGCCACTATTAAAGATAAATTTCCTATACCAGTTGTGGATGAGTTATTGGATGAATTGGCAAGTGCTTCAGTGTTTTCTAAGTTGGACCTAAGGTCAGGTTATCATCAAATTAGGATGAGGAATGAGGATGTTCCTAAAACTGCTTTTAGAACTCATGAAAGGCATTATGAATTTTTAGTCATGCCCTTTGGGTTGACTAATGCACCATCCACTTTTCAGGCTTTAATGAATTCTATCTTTAGACCTTATCTAAGGAAATTTGTTTTAGTGTTCTTTGATGACATTTTGGTTTACAATCAGTCCATGAATGCTCATTTATCTCATCTTAGGACTGTTTTGGAGGTTTATTGTCACACCAATTATTTGCTAAGCAGTCTAAGTGTGTGTTTAGGTGTCCTGAGGTGGAGTATTTGGGTCATATCATTTCTAGTGAAGGTGTTAAGGCAGACCCCAAGAAAATATCAGCTATGGTGCAATGGCTATTATAGGAAATTTATTAAGGGTTATGGTACCATTGCACAACCCTTAACTGATCTCCTGAAGAAGGATTTTTTCCATTGGAGTGATAAGGCTTTGGAAGCTTTTACAAGGTTGAAGGAGGCTGTGACTCATCCTCCTGTGTTGGCTCTTCCTGATTTTTCTAAGCCATTCATAATTGAGTGTGATGCTTCAGGAAGGGGTGTTGGGGCTGTGCTAATGCAGGATCAGAGGCCTATTGCCTTCCATGGTCAAGCATTGAAAGCCAAATACCTTCATTTATCCACTTATGAGACTGAATTGATGGCTTTAGCTTCTACAGTCAAAAAGTGGAGATCTTATCTGTTAGGAAGACCTTTTGTGGTTAAAATTGACCACCAGAGCCTTAAGTTTCTACTTGAACAAAGAATTGCTACCCCATCTTAGCAGAAATGACTTGCTAAACTCTTGGGATATGCATTTGTGGTGGAATATAAAAGGGGTAGTGATAATAGGGTAGCTGATGTCTTGTCTAGACAGTTTGGGATTGATTTTGACTTACCTGCTTCTAGTTCTGATTGCAGGACAAGTTGTTTGATGCACTTAACAGTCCCTGACCCTACTTGGTTGGATGTATTAAAGAATAGCTATTCATTAGATGCTTCTGTCCAACAGCTTATTGCTGTTGTCTAAGCTGGTACTCCTCCTAAGGGCTTCACTTTTCAGAATGGGTTATTGTTTTACAAGGGCAGGTTCTTTATTGGTCCATCTTGTCCTCTTAAGCTTCAATTTTTGCATCATGTTCATTGTAGCCCCTTGGCTGGCCACTCCGGGTTCCTGAAGTCTTATCAAAGGGCTAAGAGTGACTTTTATTGGCATGGAATGAAGTCTGACCTCAAGAAGTTCATCAGGGATTATGATATCTGCCAAAGGATCAAGTCTGATACATCTTTCCCTGCTGGACTACTTCAACCATTGTTTATCCCTACTACTCCTTGGACTGATGTGAGCTTAGACTTTGTGGAGGGTCTTCCTAAATCTATGGGGTATGAGGTTATCTTGGTGGTGGTGGACAGATTAACCAAGTATGTGCATTTTGTTCTTGTTTTTCATCCATATAATGCAGCCAAGATTGCCTCGCTTTACATGCATCATATCTTTAAATTACATGGCATGCCCTCTTCTATTGTGAGTGACAGGGATGCCACCTTCACTTCACTGTTTTGGTCTGAATTGTTTAGATTGCAAGGCACTGTTTTGGCCATATCCACTGCCTATCATCCTCAGACAGATGGGCAGACTAAAATTGTGAATAGGAGTTTGGAGCAATATCTAAGGGCTTTCACTAGTGATAGACCTCACCAGTGGGCTTTTTGGCTAGCATTAGCTGAATTTCGGTTTAATTCCTCCTTTCATACTCGTTTGAAGCTAACTCCTTTTGAAGCTTTGTATGGCTTTCCTCCCCCTAAGCTCCAAGGTTATGTGCCTGGTACTATTAGGGTGGATGCTTTGGATTCATTGTTAAGTCAAAGGCAAGCTTATGGACACCTTAAAGGTTCATTTGGCTGCTGCTCAAGCTAGATTGAAGACCCAAGCTAATAGGCACAGGTAAGAAAGGTCTTTTGTAGTGGGGGATTGGGTTTTCCTGAGATTGCAGCCCTATAGACAGCAGTCATTGGGTTCCAAGGGCAGGTGGAAGTTATCTCCAAGATATTTTAGGCCATTTCAGGTATTGCAGAAGATTGGTAGTGTGTCTTACAAGTTGGATTTGCCTTCTAAGTCAAGAATACACCCTGTTTTTCATATGTCATGTCTAAAGCTAAAGTTGGGCCAACATGTCACACCCCTACCTACTCTGCCTCCTGTTGATGAGTTTGGTCAAGTGCTTACTAAACCTATGGCTGTTCTACAAAAAAGGACTAAGTCTTTGAGGTCTAGGGTCATCACTGAAGTCTTGGTGCTGTGGTCAGGTGCTTCTCTTGATGATGCAACTTAGGAATCCCTTCATCAGCTACAGCTCTCTTTCCCTCACCTTGTGGGCAAGGTGCTTTGAATGGGAGGGGTAATGTTAGGAACCTATATTCCAATTGCAGTGTAATTGTACATGTGGACTTTATTGATTGTAATAGATAGGAAGTTATTAGTTAGTTACTTTGGAGTTAAGGGTTACCACACTAGTTAATAAGGTGAAGAGTGGTTAAAAGGGTGAGTTAGTTGTATTGTGGGTTAGTTAGGATTACACGGGTATAAGGAAGGAACTATGTAACAGAATAGAGTCATTGTTTTGATGAATTGCTCATTCTCTCTCTCTCTCTCTCTAATCTTCCATGGAGGCCAGGTCCCCTTGAAGTGACCAACCCATTTTCATTCCAATTTACTAACAGAGCCCTAACACAATGCAATTATATGTTTGAAATAATTGAAGAACCACACAAAAAAACTCTATGTAACCATATGCTACCAATTGTATTTACTTTTTCCCCCCTTAAATAAAAATTGAAGGTTCAATGGCGGTTCAAAGAACAAGAGAGAGAGTACTCCAACGGTTGGCATCCTCTCTTAGCTAATGAATCCGCACAATTGTTAGATTTTTTCTATTAGCTCCAAGACCCACCATCCTTGTCCCCCTATTGTAGCTGAAGCCAATGCAATTTTGTGGGCTGCCCAGTTAGCAATCCAAGAAGGATGGTCACATATCATTATTGAAGGAGATGCAAAGAGATGTTTTGACCCCGTCCATTGAAGATGTTATTCCAGACTGGTCTATTGCTAATTTAGTTTATGGTATTTTAAATCTTAAAGTAGGCTTTGTTCAGTGTTGTTTTTGTTGGGTTAATTTTGTAGTTCATGTCATTGCAAGATTATCTCTTGCTACTAGTAAGTCCTTTTGTTTTAATAAGTATAATCTCCCTAGAGTTGTCCAGTGTCCACTCTGCCTGTTTGGGAGATTGTCTCTCTGCGCTTTCCATTTGAATAAAATTTGAAGTTTATCAAAAAATCAAGGCGTGCATTACCTGAACAAGAGAGATTTTATCTATTAGCTCCATGAAATCAGAAAGCATAGCCTAAGATATAGGCACTTGAAACTTGCAAAGGCATAACTGTGCAATCAGAGAGATTTTAGGTTCACACAAGTTCAGATAAGAAATAGCTTTTTTTTCTAGTTGTACAATAATATGCCTATTCAGACGACATTTTGAAAACATGGTTTTATCGAGTCAGAAATCTCGTGTGGAAAAATGCCGCTCATAGCACCGATGTAACGGTGCTGCGCTAGCATAGAGATTATCATCATTCTTCATGCTTTATTTTGCCCACTTTTCACTGCATCACCCCCAGCCAATGTATATGACACTAATTAAATATAGACTAATGCAAACCCATACTTGAAAAAGTAATCAACCTGAACAACAATATCCAATTATACCAACATAAAACATAAATTGAATCACGTTAGCTTTTCCTAAAATATTATTAAATCCTTGAACAATACACATCCAAAGAAGAAATAGACCAATGAATATATAGAAGACTCCAGACAACTAAAATCTAACAAAAACCACAGTAGAGAAAACTGGATATTACAGGTTACATTCGGGACCAAAACAAATCAAATTTAATAACAAATATTATTAACACATAAAAACTATGGTAGTAAGAGTTGGAGAGGGCTCAGATTCTATGGGTGTATATAAGAGTCTGTCATACTCATACCCAATTTCATATAATTGAGCATTCAGTACGAGGAATTTTTTATAATCATCGCCACCTCCAATCAAATCCCAAATTTCAAAAAAAAAAAAAAAAAAAAAAATCCATCCGACAAAACAAAAAACACAAACATAAACACAATGAATTGAAAACATAAAAAAAGGCTCAGACACGCATAAATGAAGTCATCAGAGAGCAATATAATTGCTCTGGTCCAATACTAAAAACAGTACATAATATCAGAATCGAGAAATGTTGTTCGTCATCACAGCCTCATAATTCCTCAAAATAATGAAAAAAAAAAAAATCAATAAGCTCTACAAAAATCAAATTGGAACCAAAGCAAACAGAGAAAATAAAAAAGACAAGGCTGAAACTAAGAGGTCGATAACTTAGACTTTATAGAGTTCTCTTCTATCAGTTTGGATCTGTGAAACGAAACCCTACTTCGAAGAGAGAATTTTATAGCTTAAATGGAAGTTTATGTTAAATGACATTATTATCCCTCACTTTTTCATTAGTATCTTTAAGGTTTTGGGTCTTAAAAGGCCCGAAACTTCGGGCTGCTTGATTATGCACGACAGACCCAATACAGTAATTGCCTCGGCTCAGTTTTTAAATCATGTGGGCCTAAATTTATGGGCCTGTACTTTTCTTCGGTGGAGAAAAGTTAGAATATGATTAAACATGGTGGGCCTGGACTTGAAAATCTGTTAAACTATCCAACCACCTAACCACCTAAAAAAACAAAAAACCTACAAACAATTCAATGATAATTTTTCAGGTGAGTTTCAGTTAACTCAATTGAAAAAATATTTGATAGTTGAATAAGAAATTAAAAATTTAATTCTCATTTACACTAAAAATCGATTGTTATCTTTGTTTGATAATAAAGAGTTATTATTAGGAGCGAATGTTATAGGTTGAAACCTAAAAAAAAAATTTAGGATATCTTACCTAAAATTCCCATACATTTTCCCTAAAATTTATGGAATAAGTATAGATCCCTTTGAAATAAAATAAGAAGCTAGAAGAAGAAGATTGATTATACATGTTATTCGAGAAATATAATAAAAATTCCCATTTCAACTTGTAGTTTGTAGGTAATCATGAGATGCCGCAGGGCTTCATATCAGATTATTTTGAGAAGAAAAAAAACTCATTGGGTTTCTTTTAAAACACAACAGATCTACTTACGGAAAAGATATGATTGACATATTCCTTTTTTTTTCTTTCTTTTTTCTTTATTAAATTATTATTTTTTAAATAATGATTGACATTTTTCAAACGATTACAAAATGTCAAGCTTCCACCTTCAATCACATTCTCTTTTTATATTATGCTCCCCATTTGTCCTTGCCATACTTCCTCCTTTTCTGTACACCCAAAAACGGAAAAACAAAAATGCACTATTTTAATTAGTTGCAATTCTGCACTACCGTATATAAGTAAAATGAAAATGCTAAAGATATAAGCTCTTTTACAAAATTTTAACAAACGGTTGATATGATAAGTTGTTATTAGTAAGTGAAAAAATGATATTAGCAGTGGACTTAGATCAAAACCAGTTAGAATTGGCCATAGCAATAGTCTGTAAAAATGTAGTAAATTAATTTATGGTTGTAGCATTAATCTAAATAAAAATGATCAATTTCCTTGACTTAATTACAGTCACAACCTTCCGTGCAATT
This sequence comes from Quercus berberidifolia, assembly GCA_028535905.1. Lineage (NCBI taxonomy): Eukaryota > Viridiplantae > Streptophyta > Magnoliopsida > Fagales > Fagaceae > Quercus > Quercus berberidifolia. The sequence continues at coordinate 38,167,692 of JAPQVW010000010.1, forward strand.
GACTCCAGAAAAACTTTGCTGTTGTTTTAACCCTCAAGCCAACGGTCTATACTTATCTATCTAGGTGATCGGTTGTCATAGCTTCAACATCAATGCACAATTCTCCTTTTGGATTTGACAAAAATGGTAATGATTTTGGCAATATGTTTAGGAAGGAAACAGACTGATGCCTTTCTTCGATAACATCATCATGAACATTTTGATTTCAAGGTCTTATATGATTTTTCTGTTTACCTACTCCAAAGAATGGTTTTTTAAGCTGATCCAACACGTTATAAGTTTTTGAAATATTGAAACGTCTCTATTGTACTACTTAATTGGGTTCCCTTGTGAGTTATGATGCATGCATATATATATGACATGTTGTCATTATCAAAGTTCATGTATTCTGTGACTATAGACGCAGAAAGCAATAAATTTACGTATATGTACAATCAATTCAGTCAAATGCAGGAAAGAACCTCTCGGCCAACCATGACAATGTTTCAACTTTCAAGAAATGCATGTATATAAAAACATTTCATGGGAAATAGACTATATATATTGCTTGTCTTTCTTGTTGATGTGTCACTATACGACCTTAAAAGGCATGGATAATTAGGCAAGGATGTGTAATATTGTGTTCACTAAATTAGTTATTGAGTGCATCATCCACCCCTACCTAACTAATAACGTACTATTTAATTTGTCAACCCATGTAAATTAATTTTGTGTACACGCTAATAACTCGTCCACCAAATTATTGGGCATTAGCTTCAACAATTTGCTCTTCTTTTTAGTTTTTCTACTCTTTCATCATCTGCTATCTTGAATATTTTGTTTAAAAGCAAAACAAGCCAGCTTAATTCCTCTACACGTTTTCCTTGCTTTACCCTTTAGGTACATCTGCGGTTGGAGAGTGCAATGTACATGAAAACAGCTATTTAACCCATCTTTTCCACTCTCCCAAAAGTTTGAAAAAAAAAAATTCTTCATTTCAAAGATGAATCACAGAAAGGCTCATTCACAAGGAAGCATTCCCTTTTCATGGGAGGACAAGCCTGGGATCTGCAAGGTTAACACAGAGTGCCCTACTGATATAAGAGTAAGACTACATGCCCTCAAACTAAAATCATCACAATCACCACCTACTCCATGTATTTCAGATAGTACCACTACTGCTAAGGTTTCGGCTCAAGACATTAAGATCCCTCTTCCACCATGCCCACAACTACAACCTCCTCGCAGAAGCAATTCTGTTAAGAGACACAGATGGCAGGAAGACCCTTTTCTTGTGGCCTACAAGGAGTGCACCAAAAGTATTGTGGAAAGTGGTAAGGCCCCTAGTGCAAGTAAGAAGGTTGTTGAGTCCAGACTAAGGAAGACTAAGTCCATTTTTTCCTGCAAGAATTCATGTGAAGTTCAAGAAAATAATACTTTGAAGTTCTCTAAGCTCCCTCCTCTTCCTACGGAGAAATTTGGTGTGTCAAGGCAAGAGAGACAAGAATTACATAGAGCATTACTTCAGGAACTCTAATGTACTCTTTTTTGGTTAAATAGGTAAAATTATCAGCTTGGGCGTTAAATTTTACGTTTGATTTTTTTTTTTTTTTTTTTTTTTTTTGAGAAAAAAAAATGTTAGATTTGATTTAGTATTACATATGTGATTATAATGACAAGTGGGACGAATGCTTTATTTATTTTTCTTCCTTAAATAAAGAATATATGTTTAGTTTATTGAAACCTAATGTATAGGCACACTCCGAATACACATTATTCATAATTTTGTACATAATATCCCCATATTTTATAATTGTTCACATTTAAAACATAAAATGAGTGATGTGTACCAATAATATGTAATAACAAGTGCGAGAGAATCAACATCTTTACTTTTTATATATTTGTGTAGTTGTCAGAATTAAGTTATATTTGATATACATTTTAAAAAAAAATTACACAACCTAATAATTTTTTTTATTGAACTAATATTTTAAAATTTTCATAGTTGAATTACACATTTTTTTTTTTTTTTTATATTTTTAACATGCACTCTGAATTTCATGTCTTTTAGATGGTATTTTGATAAAAAAAATTTAAACTCATTTTTATGCATGATTTTAAAATATAAAAAACTTAAAACTTAAACATTTTATATATGAGATAACTATTGATTTATGATTATTTTGAAATTTGCATGCAAGAATTATATAAGAAAAAAAAAATCTCAAAATACACATCCAATAAAAATTAGCCTAAAGTTATATTAAGTGTAATTTGAACTCAACTCACATATATATGTATACATATAAATTTTATATATCAAGGGAGGAGAAGGTTAATTTGAACCCATTTTTAGATTATTTTTTAAAGTTAAAGTTCCACTTATAAAGATGGTTTTAAATTATTAGATAGACACCAAGGCTGGGTTTGGATTGCACTGAAAAGGAAAGCAGATGTGCGTTTGCGTTTCTTTTCTATGGGTCCTATGCACTGTTCACGAGATCCGTAAGTACAGATTTTAGGAAATTTTTCTTTAAAACCGGTCCACACAGCACGATTCACACATTTAAAAATTATTTTGTTACAGTATTTTTAGTTTCGGTAATAAACGATATCCAAACAAACCTCAAAACTTTACGTAAATTTATATTATTATTTAATTATCTCCAAACTCATGTAATTATTTCAATAAAGGTTTTGAGGTATATATATATGATATTTTTGAACTTTAAAAGACATTGATAAATTATGGAAGATTTACTTTCTATTTTTCGATTAATTTTGACTCTTAAGAAAGATAATAGGGTATTGATTATAATTATTATATAAAAGAAGTATATCATTGAGATATATATAAAATAAATTTATAAAAAATAATAAAATAAAATAAAATAAATAATTAGATGATGTTGGGAGGGGAGGCAAAATTAAAAAGTCTTAAAGCACTAATATTTTGTTTTTGGCTGGCTAAGGGGGAAATTACCATGGCTTTGCCTGTGTGTATGTATACACACACCAACTAACATATATAGAAATTCGGGAAAATGAAAAGATAATGGAAGTGAAGTTGATGTTTTTATTTATTTATTTATCTTTTGCATATTTATATTAATGTGAGTTTGTAGTATTTATTTTCCATTTTATCTTTTGTTGAGGTCGTCGTGCCCTCTGCCACGTGTCATGTAAATGGACTTATGATCTCCGGACCCGGGTTCGAAATGGGACTTGAGCGCACCACTCTCTTTTACACCTAAGAATGGTGCATTTTGAGTACCCACACAAAAGCTATTACTTATGGAACACTACCATCATGAAATAATCTTTAACAAATAGTGGATTACACAACAACTTTAAAGATTGAGGATTTTAGAAGGAAATGATCCTTTCTTGATTGACAATGACATGTTGATTGACCAATTTGTGAGTAACCTGTAGCCCACCTTCTACCTACATGTAGAAGCCCTTCACCACCCTATGTCAGTCCAATCCATAATGTGGATGGCATAATTTCATTTTTCCCCCATTGTTTAAATTATGATAAGCCTAACTCCAATGCATGAGTCCATCATACTTCATTCATTCTAAATTGTTGTTCTTCTATTCGATTTTGGGATACTCAAAATAAAATTCTCTTTGAAAAATCAATAAATAAAATTCTTAATTTAACCTTTTACTTTATTCAAAATGTCAATATAATTCTTCCACTATAATTTAAATTGATGAGGATAGTTTTAGAAACTTGTATAAGTATCTGTGGGGTGTGGGAGGCAAGCGCTGAGATTCAAGTATTCAAAAGGGAGCTCCGCATACATACACTTAGATTAAGTTAGAGTAGAATTCTAACTAAAAAAAAAAAAAAAACGCATTAAATAACTTTCTCTTAAAAAGTTAGGTTATACTTGGTAACAGTTTTTGTTTTTCTATTTTCAAAAACTTGTTTTTGGGAATATAAAGAAAAAGCAATTTTCTTGTATTTTTGAAATAAAAAACATGTTTGGTTAGTTAAAATTAAAAAGATAGTTTTTTGAAAAAAAAATAAAAAATACTAAAATATGTTGTTACTAGGATTTGAACTCTAATGCTAACTCATTAAATAAGACAGATTCATTAAATTAAATGTGTGTTTTCATTAATTTTTGAAAATTAGAAACTGAAAACAGTTTTTTTGCATATTTTTAGTTTCCTTGATAAATTGAGTTTTGAAAACAATTTTTTCTTTCTATCTATTTTGGGTTGCTAAATAAGTTTTTTAGTCTCAAAAATAGAAAATTATTTTTAAAAATAGAAAATAAGGAAAAAAAATAGTTACCAAACATATTCTTAGATTTTCTAAACAAGATTTATCATTTGAGATGGAGGGAGTAGTTACTTGAACTAAGGGTGTCAATTCGGGTTAGCGTGTCGGGTTCGTGTCGTGTCGAGGTAGGGGTATTCGACTAAATGGCTCAACCCTAACCCGACCCATTTAATAATCGTGTCATGATCCTTCAACCCTAACCCGACCTGTTAATAAAGCGGGTTGACCTGACCCAACCCATTTGATACGCTTAATAAACAAGTCGTGTTGGGTTGACACGAATGTAACACAACTTATTTCAACATGCATAATATTAAATATAACATTCATCTAGAAATAATTTTTTTTACATCCCAAAAAGTAGTGCATACACTTTAAGTATTCAAACCACATTCAAAATAATATAGTTCAACAAAAATATAACATTCATCTAGAAATAAGTTTTTTACACTCCAAAAGAAGTGTATACACTTCAACCCAAATTCAAAATAACAAAGTTTAATAAAAATAAAATAACATAGCTCAACAAAAATATAATATCCTTGGAACTCGCCAAATGCTAAGTATCAATATTGAAAGAATTTGAGCAAACAGTAGACTAATCCTAACTATGACCACAATTACCATCCATAGATTCTTTGTTAATGTCCAAATTCATAACATCTTCCACAAGCTCATCCAATTTCATTTGTGCAAGTTCTATGCCAAAAAAAAAAAAAAAAGTATTAGTAGTTCTAGCGTCTGTAAAGTTTCAATTTCCAATTATATCATTTGTAAATTTTTATAATTACTCACTTTTCTTTTTAAATTTAAAATATATTTTGGATATAAAAGGTATTTGACAAATCTAAAAAAAAAAAATATTTATTTGTTATACAAGTTAAACAGGTTGTGTTAAATGGGTCATTTTGGGTTGACACAAATAAATTGGCGTGTCAAACGTGTCTATTACAGGTTACGCGGATTGACCCGCTTATAATACTTTTCTTATCGTGTCACTTTCGGGTCAACCCGTTTATGACCCAAACCCATTAAGGCCCAACCCTAACCCGAAAAAACCCGTGTTGGGTTCGTGTCGTGTTCGCGGGTTGGGTCGAACATTGACACCCCTAACTTGAACCTTGTTTGTTATGGGTGAGCCTAAATCCAACACCTAGGCCCACCTGATTAAAAAAGCCATTGTTTGAACCTTGATTGTTATGAATAATAATAAGTCCAACATTTAGCCCATAATAAGTTTAGGGTATTAACTTATTATCAAAGACCAAGATATGAAGGCTCAAGCCCGATAAAGACCAAAGCTTGTAGTCAAGGCTCAAGACCCACCAAGTATCAACTCTCAATCTTTAAAGATTTCAGTCCAAGAAATTTCAACGGCCGAAGAAGTAGAAGCCCATGAACCAATCGGGTCAAGAGTGAAGACCTTTGAACCAATTAGGCATAAAAATCCGAAAAGGACGGCTAGGACACGTATCTAAAGAAATTTTTTATTTTTTTTATTTTTTTTTTATTTTTAAGTATCTAGAATTCCTTATTTTGTGTACTATTATATCTTCACACAAATTATTAAACTCTCTAAAAATACCCCCTATCTTTTAGTTTGATAATTTTAAATTTAAAAACACAAATTGGTACAACCGCATACTCTTAGTGTGATAGTTACTCTACAAGTATAAATTCTTGTGGGTGTGGGGGTAAGGGTTGAAAAAATAAATAAATAAATAAATAAACTAGTTTAAAAAGTAATTTACTATTTTTAAAAAAGATCCTAAGTTTTAGGCTTTCTAATTTTTATCAACTCTCACGTAGAGAAAAATCCTAAAAATTAGAATATTGTTTTTATCTCTTTTTTAAACATTATTTTACTAAACTCAAAAAATTAAAAATTAAAAAAGTCTCATCGCATATGCAAAGTGCATGATATGCAAAGGGCATGACGAGTCTAATAAGAGAAATTTACACAAATGATCAATGTGCAGATAGAGGAAATGACAAGCACAAAGAAGGCAAAGCGTGACAAGGACACCGAAGTGAAGTAAAGAGATGTGAAAAAAAGGAGAAGATAGGAAGGAAATTTTGAGCCTTATAAATCATTCATCTCATAACCTAAACTTGCCCAATATTTCAACATGTATCTAAAGACCTTCTTGAAGTTTTGTTAGCTTTAGGCTTATCTCTATCTCTTGTGATACTTTCCCTTGGATTAAAAAGTGAGAAAGCCCAAAGGAGTCAAGCCCCGGGCAGCCTACCTCAAAAAGAAAAAATTCCTTCAAATTTTAAAATAACTCAAAAAAATCTTGAATAAAGTTTCAAATATTTCCATCCAATGACAATGCCCTTCACAAGCTTTAAACTTTTTCTATCATTATCCATATTTTTCAAAACCATCACCGAAGTTAATTTGATTGTTTTTGAAAATCTAATACCGCGATATTCATGAGACATTAATTTAAATTGTTGTTTAGGTTAGGAATCCATAGGTTTCTTCTTTAGCTTAAATTAGGAAGTAAAATCAAATAGATATAACTATGTAAAAGCTCAATCACATCATAGAAAGTCAATCGTCGGTGTGACAAGTCCTTTAAAATTTAAATCATCTAGATAAATAAATAAACAATAAAGAGACACACATACACACATATTTCAAGGCGTGATCAAGATCTTTACCATAATTTAGAGAGTCAAATGATGAAGTTAGTAACAAAGTCGAACACTGCACTTATTATTATACTTTTTTCATGAAGGACCCCCCACAAAATAAATCTTTTAGTGACCCCATTAATTGTGATGGCTTGCGACAACAACTCACCCATGCAAGTAACCTTTTTGGAATGTGATTTAACTCTTTGTAATTGAGTGGTTGAAAAGTGTGTGAAAATATGTATAATATTATTTAAAAATTGAAAAGTGTTGCTTAAAATACCATACCAAAGGGCCTCAGTTTTCACAAATAACATTTTTTTTGTAGCTCTCACAAAATTTTTTGAAAAAAAATTACAACAATAATTTTCAATTTTTTTTTCCCGACTATGCCAAATGACTTAATTAAAGAAATAAAATGATTTTTTTTTTCAATCTAAATATAGGCATAAAAGTTAGGGTTATTGGAATAAAATTATGAATTACAATGTGATTCACCTTAATTTCTAACCATTCTCTTCTAGAAAATTTACAAGGAAACTTGAGAGTAAATTATACAATATTCTGGCTTTACAATAATGTATATTGTACTATATCTTTCATCTCACGTAATAGTGAGTTTCATAATTAAATTTATAGTATGACTTGTTATTTATTTAAGAGGAAGGAGTACATAATTATTGTACCCCTAAAGTAATTTTTTATTTTCAAAATTGGTTCGTATGAGAGAGAGAGAAAGAGAGAGAGATGAGCTATTAAGTGTAGCAACTAATGAAAATGCTCATAACATTACTTTAATCCACATTTGATGGTGAAAGTTTAACCTCCATTAATTAATTGGTAATTTAAAATTATCAAATTGTCAATAATTTATAATAACTAATTTATCAGTCACCAATGTAGATTCTGGGAAAGTACTTTGTTTTAGTTCATCTTGGTAGTTGGGTGTAGGGATTTTTTTTCATGTTAGGTAGACTCCATATAGAATTTATTTTTATTTTCGTTTCTTTTGTTATAGCTGAAAGGTACCAATTAAAGAATATCCAGTTGGCTGAAGTAATTTTATTTACTCATACAAGTTGCAGGAGATAGTGCAAAGGTCTTGCATTTAGAACACAAATACCTAATCTTTTATTTTTATTTTTATATACAAGATAGAAATTTTACTCTAATTTTATCTAAATGTATACATGCGTGAAGTTCTCTTTTGGAGATTTGAATCCTGGTCCTTACACTCTCCACACCCCACAAAAATTTTGTATTTATGAAGTAACCATCATGCTAAAAGTGCGCGATAGTCTAATCATATTCTTAGTTCTCTGCTATGTAACTAATGTCTTAAAATTTTAATAGCAAAAGAATCACATCCCTTCACCTCACCCACTGTGGACCTATGAAATCAAGTTCCTATTCCTGGGGAGTATCGATCTAAAGATGTAGTGGAAAATCATAATAATTAAGCACTATTTGCCAAAGATATTATCTTACTTCTTAACTTGAACTTGCCTACTTGAATCATTTAAGCTTCTTATATACATTCTTCTAAACTTTCCTGCCTTGTAGTCCCCAAAGATTTTCAAACACGTGGACTGAAAGACAACATACATGTTAGGCTTTAATTGAAAAATTTTGGACCATAAAAGAGAATGAGTGAAGAATGGAGTTTTCTAAATTTATAAATTAAAATATTGTCATTATAGTTTAAAGCATTACTAATCATACAAAGTGCACTTCCAACTTAGTAACTATTTTAGTGAATGATAAATACGTCAACATGCAATATATATGTAACTTAATTACTTATAAACAGCTGGTACGAAGAGGACCCAACTTAGATTGGGACAGGGACCCAGGTAGATTACATAGAGCTTTTGGGCCATTAATTTTTGTTTAATTTAGGAATATTTAGAGAGAATACTAAGAAACATGGAACCTATTAATTTTACTTTATGTTGGAATAAATCTACAGAGCGTGACAAAGTCCAGATATGGGAACCAATGGCAATGAGTACCCATGACCATGAGCCACACGTCGATTTCTTTTAATCAATAAAGAAGTGAAAAAGTTATGGCCAAAATCATCGATATAACTTAGAAGTGAAGAAAGGAAGAGACAAAGACAATGGCAGCTAAAGAAGGAAAAAAAAAAAAAGAGGAGAAAATGAAGGACACCATACCCTTTGAATACATTGCTTTCCAAAGCAAGTCGATATGTGTTTCGATCCATACCTAACCCCACTGATAATAACTGGGCCAACCCTGCCCATCATGGACCTTTAACCTTTTGATCTTCCAGTAGAAATGTTCTTCGAGCTGCTCTAGAAATTGGGCCAACAGTTTCCTAGCATTTGAGTTATTTTCCCCCCTTATATTGCTTTCATTATTATTATCTCTCTCTCTTTAGTTTTTTAAATACGAGGTTTAATTTAGCGTTTTTTTCCCCTTGTTTACATTTACTTATTAGGCTGTCATGGATGTAAATAATCCCGAACTCAGTACCTCGCCTATATTTTGATGAACTTTTTTTTTTTTTGGATTAACAGTACCTCTCCTATATTATATATATGGTGAAGGTGCCATTTTATTTGGTATCAAATAGTTTTTCTTTTTTCATTGTTTCTTATTTATTGAACTTCATCCAAAATTTTCCCCCTAATTACTCCGTAAGGCTTACAAGTGCATTCAAAGTCTTGTCAACATCTAGTAATAAAGATTAATAAAGTACACAGTTCATTAATTCTGGGCAACCATATATTAATTTGATGGACAACTAGCTTCCATTTTGTGTAAAAAAACCACCTTTTTCTATTCAATAATAAAAAAAAATAAATAAAAAAAAAAAAACCCGAGATTCGAATTTCTAACATCAACAAAATCTCACAACATTTTCACAATAAGTTGAGTCATCAGCCCACCATAGATCAAAATAAAATAAAATAAAAATTATACTGAGATCCACTATAACTCAAAACAACAATGTTATGAAAATACTGTAAAAATTTGTTGTGCGCTTTGACTTCCTCAACTATAAAATTGATGTAGGATATGGAAGATAATTTTTATTGTTTATTAAATTTTTAAAAAATTATGTAATTTTCATTATTTTTAGTGATAAGATTTTATTTCCTTGTTTTTGTAAGTGTTCTTGAGGAGTTGTTAGTCAAAATTAAAGTCCTATTATGGTAATATATCAACTTGAATGTGTTTAGGAATACTTTACTTGAAATATAAGTTTAGGAGATTTGCAATGTGCTCATCAATTTGGGTTTGAATACATGCTTGCTCACTCCCAAGTGCAAGAGATCGTAGTAATATAATTCTCGTAGTATCGAGATCAAACCACAAGGAGCAGGGTAAATTCAAAGACAATATAATTAAACAACAATTTGGGTGAAGAAGAAAAGCACTTTTGCTTGGTGATTGTTAACAAGAATAATAATAAAAACTTATTTAAATCAATAATGTAAATACCAGGGTATCGAAGTGTTTCCCTATATCGATATGAAATTTTTTGTGATCTAAGAAAATATATATTTTATAATTTATTGTTCTTAAGCAATTAAAAACCTATGATTCGGTTAAACTGAGACAATTCAAAAACGCATGATAACCTATATTAATAATGCAGTTAAAATAGTTTTCAGAAAAACTCATTTACTTTAAAACTTGATTTCTATTTGAAACTATTAGAAATTCATCTAAACAATAAGAAAAACATGATTGAACTTATTGAAAGTATGGAAGAACTAATACATCAAAAGAAATCTAATTGAACAATCATAAATGTTGTTGTCTAAAATCTTCGAAAGAATCACATTAAATATTCATACTGTATAGGAAAAAACTTAACCCCTATCCCTAGTAAAGAGTTTAGGCTGCCATTAGAGAAAAGAAAATATAAGTTTTTTCTCAGCCAAATTCATTCTCCATGGCTTCCCTTCAAAACCCTAATGTCCAAGTGTCCAAAGAAATAAAACTTTTACTATTTAATTTTTGTCCAGATTTTCAGCAGCAACTTGTGAGTTAATTTCAGCCTTCAAAAATTGTGAATTTTGAAGAACTCAAAACTGGAAAGTTGTATATATTTAAGTCACGGTTCTAGCCCATCCAACTTTGAGTCAATTGGATTTTTGAGGAGAGAGACACGCCCAAAATACTAATCAGTGCTCAAATCTGATTTTTCCTTTTCGGATTTTGTCTTTTTGATTTCTTTCCTTATTTGAAACTTCCAAACACGGTAAATGACCCAAGCACTCTAGCTGCACCTCCTTAGACATTTAAGCATGGTCCTTTAGTTCCTCTTTAATTTTAGTTTGGCCTCCATTCTCCAACAAACTCTTGTAAACTCATTTTTTCACATAATTTCCTTAAAGAAGAAAATTAAACATAATGAATGACATTTTATTCAAGATATTATGTAAAGATAAATAATAGGGACTAATGTAAATCATAGCTTAATTATAAAAAATAAGTATAGTAATAAGGAGATAACATCCACATAAATATATAACAAATATATATTTTAAGGTGTTATCAATACCAAAGAAAATTTTGTGAACAATAGGGATAATTGTCATGGAGATATAACTTCTGGGCAACCTATTTGGTAAGCACGATTTCTTTCATGATACTCATAAGAATTAAAGATTCTATAAAAGAATTGCAAAATTTAAAGGATTTTTTTATAAAGAGGATTTTCTCAATTGAATACTTGATTTAATAATGATGATTATTATTATTATTACTAATGAATATTCGTGAAAATAGAAAGGTTACATTTAGTTTGTATATAAACTTAGTTGATATGTCTTAAATAGGTGGGAACAAGCACAATTTCAAAAAATCCAGTTATAAATAGAATTCATTCATGGTTGAAAAAAAAAATGCTTGCAATTGAATTTTTTTCCCCTTAGATTGTGATGTAATTTTGTCATATACAAAGCAAGATAATTGGTTGAAAATTTTATAATAAAGGAATTATATTGATGAAATATGCATTAAACCATGAAGACAAATATATAACAATGGGGATCAACAATATAAGGCCAAGTTTTGAGGAAAAGCTTGAAGTGGTTAAAAGCTCTAGAAAACTTATTTTTGAGGCATATTTTAACAATAAGATTAGGAATACAATTTTTTGCTGAAATTTTTTTTTGGTAGCAATTAATTGACATGACATATTATGATTAGAACATTATAAAAGTGTTGCAATGATGGATATCAATGAAAATGCCGTTGCTTTAATCACAACAAATTGTATTATGTTTTTCTTTTCTCTTTTAGGGTTTGTTTAAATATCGCTTATTGATGAAAATTGAAAATTGAAAACACTGTATTAAAATAATTTTTAAATGTATAAATTGTGCTATAGGACCCGGTTTTAAAGAAAAGTTTACTGAAATTCGTACTTATGGGTTCTGTAAATAGTACACGGGACCCACAGAAAAAACACAGATACACATTTTTTTTCCTTTTTTCACAATCCAAACCCAGCCTTAAAATCTCATAAGTTGACACAAATTCTCACTCATTACAATGGATCTAGCTTTTAACCTTCTCTACAACTATTTGACTACAGAACTTTTGGTGAATATTTTAGAATTTCAAAGTCAAGTGTGTTAGCTACACTACAGGATATGGTAGGTAGATATTTTCTTTCATTCTTGTTTTGTTTGCTGGATTTAGTGGCAAATATTTAATATTGTAATATATATGTGGGAAACATCCATTGCACCTTAACTTCATGCTATTTGGGTTGCCGAGTAAAATAATTAGCCAAAATGGAAAAAACAGAAAGCTTGAGAGTTACTTGCAGAATAAAAAATGGTTTAAGCTAAAATGCAATCTAGGTAGTCTATTTTTTAAAACTATACTTTTATTGAAAGGCAATTCAATAAATGGCGGTGATGAAGATTATCCCAAAAAAAAATGGCGGTGATGAAGGCATCTTTGTTTCGTCATGGTATTATTAATAAATTAGGTTTTTGAACACCATTTGTGGCCCCCATTTGCCTCAAATTAAGTATAAAGTCATTAATCACTTTATTAATCTACACTAAAGCACCCATCTTCTTTGTACTTAATCCAAAACCCTATCGAAGTTAGTAAAGATATATATAAATACATATATTGGGTGAGAAAAGCTTGCTTGATGTTGATGATTATGTATAAGATCGAGAAAACTCATGAGAAAGACATATTCGCTGCCAAGTTGATGGCTTTCTTTCTTTTTTTGAATATCTTTTTGGGCTATGAATCAAATTAAAATGATTGAGTCATATCAACGAGTATTGTCAATTTTTATTTTTTTTATTTTTTATTAATAATAACAACAATTATTATATTCTTGCAAGGACAGTGGCAGTTGTCACTCATTGGCTGTCTGTTCTTTTTACAAAATGCAAAGACTAGTGGAATCATATCATACGTCGATTATAGTAAGAGTACAAAACCATTGCTTGATAATTGGGTTTGGAATGTTCAATTATTCTTTGTTGGTTGGGTCCGTATGTTATTTTGGAAGGACAATATCATCCCTTTCCAGTGGTTTGTACACACCTTACTTCTATTTGAATAGCGAAGGACATTTCGGACTTCCACGTTCCTCTAATTATTGACTCCAATAATATAAACGAACTTTTCTCAAAGAAAGTATGAACACAGGAAATTTTGGCAGCACTTTGGTATATGTGGACCAGATTGTAAATGAAAATGAAATCCAACCTTTATTTAAGTAGATGACTAAAACTAGAGAGAACACCAAAACAACTAAAAATATATACTTAATAACTATTAAGACCACAAGTACACTAATAACTATAGTTTTTACATAATAATAGTAATAACTAAAGTTTTTACTCATAACGTGACATTTTCCCAAAAATCACTGATCAGATTCAGAACCCCCACCAATTAATTCCTTTAACTACTTTTTGACTTAATATAAACACAGAGAGAGAGAGGTCTCATAGTTCTCGTTTTAGGTCATGAGTAGGTAAAATTTATAGTTAAAATTCATTTGGATTAATGATGGGGTTTATTGGGTCGACGTAACAGTACTAGTAGTAGTAGTATTGCATGGCCATGCAGAAGTCAGAGGTTGGAGTTGCCGGAACACCAAAAATTGTCGAATCTCAGATAGTTTCTGTCGGAGCATGTCATATTCGGACCTCAGCTGATTGTTCTCTGTTTGTACGCTACGACAGTGGTACAAAAAGAAACGCAACCGGTTCGAAAGTTCTCGGTTTTCCACCCTAAACCGGTTCGCCTGGTTCCTTAGGTTTTCTAAATGCTTCTGTTTACGCATACGTGACCGCCGAGCCGATTCCCGGTTCGATATCATCCGCCTCCGTTTCCGCTCGTCCACCACAGTCACGGATTCCGCCCCCCGCTTATGTTTCGGACCGTCCGAGTCGCCCTGGTTTCGGTTCGGCTCGTCCGATCCCGAACCAGAACACGAAATAACCGGGTTCAGAGAAGGAAAAACGTCCGGTTCCGATTTTGTGGACTGCAAAGCATCGGAATCGGAATTTGAAATGACGGGTTCTGGGGATTGGATGGTTTGGAGGAATTCCGGACAGTCCCACGGCGTAAAGCCGGTTTCGAAAGCCGAAAATGGGTTTCCGAACAGAGAATCGGGTTGGATCGGAAAAGCAGACAGCATGGCTGGAAATCAAAGTAAAGAATATTAAGAAACTCTAAAAAAAAAGGCTTAATATTTTCTCTAATAGTAATAGGAGGAAGGAAAGAAGGAGAAAGGGAAGAAATGAAGCTACGGGGCTTCATATTTATATCAAAAATGAGATTGTTGGCAGTGAGGTAAATTTTGGGAATCTGTTAGGGGTGTTTTGGTCATATACTTGTCTGTATGAGACTACGAGTAGAACTGTATGTGTACAGGAAACAGCTTTTGAGTCAGGTGGCACTATGGTGTGGGGGCTAAAATGTGACACTCTTCGCTTTCTTTTAATTAAAGGGGCATTGGCATTTGTGGTGTGACCTAAGCCCCGTGGGTCCCTCGAAAAGATTGGGTTTTTATGCTTAGTCACGAAGATACAAAATGGTTGGGGTCCACTTCGGAAACTTGTTGGTTTGTGATTGGAAGCACGTACGAGGGACCAATAGTTTGGAAAGTTGCTGACCATGTGTTTAACTCAGCTTGTGCCAGCGGCTAGCCGAGCCTATAATTAGATGAGAAAGTCCTTCGACGTAACTTTTACGTGTCATGATTTTTGCCATAATTTAGCCACGTGACTATAGGTCAATCGGGAGATAAATTTGAGGGTTCCCGTAAAAGTTATGATTCATCAATCACAATTATACATTCATGTTATCAGACAAAAATAATAATAAATAGTATGCTCTTAAAAAAATTTGTTAGAATATATAGTTTTGCATCTTATACAAAATAAGCTGTAGAAGTAAGATCTACTTCATTTATGAGAGATAATATGTAACTTTGAATTCTAGAACAAAGAACAGAAAGCGTACCTTGATACAGTGAAATTAAAAATAAGACTTAAGAAGACCTTCGATCTTCATTCTAATTCCACATTATGTTCAAAATGTATGGTTTCTCAATCAGTTCTTAACTACGTTGATTTTCCTTATGGAATAGTGTATACAAAAGATGTTATAGATAAAACTTTTTTCTCTTCTTTTAATTATACGTAACTGCCTAAGCATTTACTTTATTTAATAATTCTTATAAAATAAATAACTGTTTATCTAATTGAGGTAGCCCTTTGCGCCAGCTCAATTGGATTTTAGTGTGTGGCTTGAGATGGAACCAAAGGGACAAATAAAACTCTTAACTCCTATGAGCTTTAGGCTTATCTATTAATTCTTGACAAGCCTAAAGTTACCATTAATTATATAAAAAGTATCACTATGAAAATATAACTGCATTCTAAGACTTATTAATAAATTATATCCTAAAACTCTAATATGATATCATTTGACCTTTTCATGAAATATTCATAGTGAACAAAATCATAATAAACTCTCAGTTTGTAAACAACTATTTTATTCCTTGAGTCTTCGGCTTAATCTTTTAGTTATTCATATTTATGAAATCTAATTTCATTAAATATAAACTTTAGTAACTTTTTATTAAAGTGGCCGGTCTTGAATAACTAGTCCCCATTAAATGTATTTAAAGGGGATATTTCATGTCTCTATAGAAAGAGATGATGGATTCTATTTTGAGAATATATGTTCCCTCAACAATACGTGCGGTTACCCAAAATTCTGAGGTTTTAACCATTAAATTTAGATCTCATTTCTAATATATCAACGCAACCTACATTTCATGATCGGGTTCACAATCCTCTAAGGATTGAGAGTTTATGAAAATAGAAGTTGTGAGATTTATTATTCAAGTGACAGTTGTTAATTGAATAATTAATCTCATAGCGGTCTCGTGTAATGTGTCTTACACACTTAAAACACATCAATACATCAACTATAAGTCTCCACTTCCATGATCAAGAGAAATCATCTTAGTTAACATATTATAGTCTTCGCAGATGAAATGCTTAATTTTATCTCCGACTACGAACTACATTTTTGAATTTATAAGGAACTTATGATTTATATATTATATAACTAAATCACATACAATGCATTTCAAGGACTATGATAATGTCCAATTAGTTCATATACAAATAGTCTCATATAATTAAACATTTTAATTATAACATGCCAAAAATTGGATTTTTGGGCACAAACCCTAAGAGAATTGTAATAAATAGATTGAGTCATGGCTAGGATTCGGGCTCGACTGATGAGCTAGTACCAAGCTGGTTTCTTGGTGCTTTGATCAACAGAGTTGAAGTCTCGTGATAATTCACTTGCACTACAACTTTGCCATCCCAATTGCATTTCTTTTTTCCCGTTTTAATTCACTTGCACTACAACTTTGACATCCCAATTGCATTTCTTTTTTCCCGTTTTAAATTTGGAAAACTGTTTAAGAACGACTTTGATATCTTTAGTGGAGAGGATTTGTTTTAGGTCAGGTCACATATTTTGGGGTAATTATCTAATGTACGTGACAATGACGTCTATGTTAATCATATTTCATGAAAGAGAGAGACATTCAAACCAACGATATTCTCTTTTATAAAATATATAATTATAACTCCTTGCCAATTTAATTATGCTATTCTATCCTTTGAAATTAACATGCCTAGATTAATTAGAATAACTTAACCCTGCAAAATGTTATTTTCCCTATCTTTTTCCTCTCTTTCTTTTTCTTCTTTTTCCTGGCACAATAAAACACTTGGCGAAGGAGATTTTGATAAAGATTGCTGCAAAATCACAAGGAGAAATCTTAAATCTATACATAGCATTTTATTTCAAAGGAACTGGTTTTTTTTTTTTTTGGGGGGGGGGGGGGGGTGGGGGATTGGGGAGGCGAGGAGACACCGAGACAGAAGGGCTATTATAAAAGTTAGTAGACAAAGGATTTGAAGATGGGATTTAGATAGAACATCATCATTCATATGGAAGAGATTCACAATAAAAAATTAAAATTAGAGAATCTATAGCTTCGTAGAATCATCTTTAGGGTTGGAAAAGGAAGACATGGAACAAAAGAACAAAGCGAAACTCATGGTGTTGAATGACCAGTTCAGTGGTTAGCACGAGGCCGACATCAAAAGGTTCAGTTCTAATCACAAAACATGGCCAAAAGGTTGCTCATGTTTTTTCTTTTCTTTCTCTTTCGTTTATAAAAAACCCTCATTCTTTCTATCATCAAGCTAGGGATTCACTAGTTTCCTATTACTTTTATATATAAAAAAAAAAAAAATGAACTATATATATTGTGTGAAAGAAGAGAAACGGATGTCCACTCCACTACACAAACTAGCCAAAAAAAAAAAAAAAAAAAAAAAATGAAAAAGGAAAAGAAAACAAACCAGGTGTATCTGCCCTAACTTCCAAGAAAGGATTGGCATGTATAGCTCACTTTTCAATATTTCTCATGCACTCCATTCATGTTACAATGTAATTAATTACGACTTTTAATTTATTATAAATTGGTGGAATATTCTAATATTAGATTTCTCAATGGCAAAGCTGAAACTGCCATATAAACTACTTTGTTCCAAGAGCTAAAGTACTGGTTTAGAGAGCTTTGCACAATTGCACCACACTATATAGCTAGACTTGAGACTAGCTAGCCTCTTGTGAAGGACCACTACTCCTCTTGACAAAAAGATGTCATAGCCTATTTTGGAGAGAAGTGTCTAAAACTAATAAAGTAACCAGCCAATCATGCTGGCCCTTCGGAAGGACATGCCGACCTATTTCTAAATTTAGTATTTATTTTGACAATGGAGTGTATAATTTCGAAATATATTAGGTAAAACTTGAACATGCATCCCAGTCTTGTAGAGGAAGGGAATAAAGGCAAAGGACTAGGCATGTTTTAAAAAAATCATTAGCAAAAAGAGTTTTCAAGGTTTGCTTTTCCTTTTGCCTAGAAATCATTACCGTATCCATCACATAAAAGAATGTTTTAATATATACTTAGCCATGAGCTTTACAAATTCACGTATATATATATATATATATATGTCAAAAGTTTTATACCCTAGCTATGTCAAACTAGTTATGTATGTAACGAGTCCGCCTGAATGAAGTAGCTAGTTCTCATGTACCCAATATTTCTGCTCAGACTGTCTATGAACCATAAATGTCACTCTCAAATCACAATAAATAAGTTTCCATGGAAGCTTGGCACCCGAGTGTTCGTTGCTTTTTAAAAGAAAAGAAAAAATTATTTGTACAATTTTTTTGAAATTTCACTTTTGTTTCTAAGTACAGCACTACTTTTACTTATTATTTTTATAAGTATATAACAAAAAAAAGTAGCCTAAATAGACCTTGATTCTCTTCTTAGTCTATAATGTATTTCTAACAAGCTTCTTCCAAATTTTGAGCATCACATACGATTGCTGCATGGCCAGAGATTGGTTCAACTGGCATGCCTTTCGTTGGTTGAACCATTTTAAACATTTTGAATCAATTTAAATTACAATGATATTGGAAAAAATAATTACAATGATGCTAATTTTTTCATTAGAATAATTATGGATTGTATAATTCTTTATTTATTTATTTAAAATATAAATCAACTTTAACTTAATTTAAGTGTATATGTGTGTGGTTTCTAAAAAAAAGTGTATATATTTGTAAAAATATATATATTTTTTAAATTTAAGATAAAAATATATTTTAACCTCGTATACATGTATAATTCTTAAAATAAAAAAAAAAACTCATCCTGCTATTTCTTCTCAAGCTTGGCTATATAAATTTAAGGATTTTTTTTTTAATATGTTAATAAAAATTTTAGCCTCATCATAATCATATTTATTATTTTATTTTTAACTATTTAATTAGATCTTTTATTGATGAAGAAGCAAGAAGGTATCCCATGTACCTCCACGGAGCACAGGAGATAGTTACGGTTCTTTTTTTTTCTTTTTCTTTTTTTTTCAATTAAAAGCTGAAAACACCTGGGACACATTTAATACACTCAATGATGATTACTTAGGGAATACGTATTCTTATTTTGAACAATAATGGTAAAACTATTCCATAATTATGGATTTTGGGAAATTTTTTTGAAAAATTATGTGACTCAATGAATAGCTATTAAACACATTTTTATAAGAAATAATTTTTCTGTATTTTAAAGAATAATCATTTCTAAAGAATTACTATTTTCTGTAACGCAAAAGCAACGAAAACAATTGAATACCTATTTCTAAGAAATAATTATTCTATTATAGTGTACCAAATTAACGTACCCCTACTCTTATTCTTTATATATAGAATCATAGATATAATAATATAAATTCTTGTGACTTCTATTTCATGGAATCTAGTAATGGCTTCGCTTTGAGAAGCCTTTCTAGCTAGAGTGACCACAGTCGTTAAGTTATAGATATTCCCTTACAGTTTTCTTGTCTTTCATCTAGTCGGGGGTTCTTATCCTTACTGTTGAAGAAAGTGTTCTTCCTCTTACTTTCATTCAGACCCCACTAGGCCACTATGCAATAGTCATATATATGAATTGTGCGATGAAAAGAAAACGGTTCTGTCGGTACATGTTAAATTATATATACTCTAGATAAAATGGAGTGGCTTTGAGTTATAGAGACTAATAGCGTATTCCAGACCTGCCCTATCCTTTTCAGATGATGATCCAATGAAAATGAAAATTAAAAAAGTCGTTTTATATATCCAGAGCAAGAGAACTTTCTTTTGTAAGTGCTGGAAAAGTAGTTCTTCACTTTCTGATAGTGTAAGATCCAGCAAGATTTGTTTCGTTTGTTTACTGTGTCTGTGGTGCCAAAATATCCACAAACTCATCTATTTGGGGAACAAAAGGTTAAATTCAATGCAATTGCACTGACAACTAGGCATTGCAATATGCTATATATTGACCAGAATTCTGCTAATGTGATTATTATGGGTTGATACTTAACCAAAAAGGGATCATTGTGGGTTTAGGCTGGCAATACCTACCATCAATTTTCATTGTGCGCCTTAATTTCCACCTCATATGGAAAATGGGAGTTGAATTTTAAATAACACAGCATCTATCATGTGAAAATCAAGTGTTTAGGAAATTATAGAAAATTTTGCCTAAGTAGCACTTTCCTTTAGATTACTCTCTCTCCAAGAACTTGTTTCCAATTTCCATATCAGGTTCTGGAAATCTGCAATTATATATTACTTCTATTGAAGTTCAAGTCAACTATAATAAGCATAATTCAAAATTTTCTCTCAAAATTACTCAACAACAAACCTTGAAATATCTTGTTAGGAAAAAGGGAAAGCAAAAACAAATTATACATTTCCATTTTTTGCAATTTCCTAGCTAATTAATAATTGAGCACCCTACATATTGGACAAACATATGCTTGGAATAGACAACTAAAAGCTACACCTTAGAACATGAGTGGCTCCAGAGCATATGTGCCTAGCAGAAAGCTGACATCTATTTTCATAGCCCACTTGCAAAATTTTTATCTCATTTGGCAAAGGTAATAAGCTATTTTGAAAAAGCTTATTTACTACATATGAATATATCTATTACAATAAATCAAATTCACGTTATTTTCAACTTTTGTAAGGCAGTAATACATAGCCTTATTAATAATGAAATTTACAAGCAGATAATATTTACTTGCATCTTGTCCCTTTCGGCCTTTCCCATCCCACTATTGTTTTCCTTGATTTCCGTCCTAATTAAGTTTCCTTCTCGAGCCCATCAGTGCAAACCAGTTGACTGTAATTATCATGAATCATCAGGGTCGCCTTTGGTGTCAACATAAACGCACGAGCAAAGCTCTAAAGATGTGAAAAAAGCTGTTGCAATACTTTGTAAGAGCCATGCAGCCACACCATCAATCTTTCTACATGCATGGCCACAAGTCGTAGGTGCATGGACCCTCGGCTCAACTAGGCTCAATTTTCGATAACGCAAGTTGTTGCTGCTTTCACCAGTTGTAGAAATATTATCCTCCATTGGATTGGATATGGCTCTAGCCACAGCACCTAGCTAGACCGGGTGGATAGGCTTTTTTAGGGGTTAATTTGAACTGTTGGGGTTAAAGAATATGTTAATTACAACTTTCAAGGTGTAAGTCTCTTTTGGATAATTAACAAATCCCAGTTGCAATATTTGATATTTCAATTGCTTTTGGCTAACTAGGGTTGGAGGAGAAACATATATGTGGAAGAAAATGATGGTGAAAGGGACTTATATAGTTTATAATTTCAATACGCATGTAATTTCTATGGTGGATTGGTTATGATGTATTTAGTGGGCAAGGATCACCTATCTCTCTGTTCATAGGATTACCCAATCTTAGCGTGCTATGTCACGACGTGAAAGGGAAGTATTTTGGTTTAATTGGATTGATTGGCTCCAATTCTATTTTGCTTCACACAATTGCATTGTAAAAAATGGAACCATGACAAAAAGTAGGTAACATAATTTAACTAAGTGGTATGTGATGAGTTTCAACATGTCAAGAAATTATAGGTGTTTAAATTTTATAAAATCATCATGATAACGATTGTCACTCTCTAGAGCAATGTTATTCATTTTTATCTATTTTATAATAAAGAAACTTTGATTTTTGAGTAAGTATTCAATATCCTTTAAACATGGTTCTCCCTCTTACACAATAGTGAATCTCGCTCATAAATAAAATTTATAATAGAATTTGTTATTCATATTAAAGAATTGGTATAATAATTTCAACTTCAATTACTAGATAATGCTAATTCTCAAATGATTATCCCACTTTCAATTTAAAACCATGTATTACAGTATTAGTGGATTGTTGGGAAAATTCAATAATTTGCAATGGAATTGGATATCAAGTGCTTCAAATCGCATGTGTAACTAACACTCATCGTTGCTACCACCGTTGAGTGCTTATAAAACCACCCAAAAAAAAAAAAGAATCAAGAAAAGGATAGCTTACCTGCATACCTATCTAAAGAATTTAAGCTAGAATCTAATACCATAAATTTGAATAATTTAGGAGAGATGGGTGTGAAGCAATACCTTGCCCACAAAATGATTTAAGAATCAAAAAGCAGCACAAAAGACTTAGATACTGAATGCTGAAGTGCATCTGACTTTACTTACTTAGCGATTAAACCTTGAGATTGATGGAGTTCTACCATTTTATTTGGACTTGAGCTTACACACTACCATAGTTATCAAGACAAACATTTGATACCTTCTTGAACTTAAAAAAAGAATTAATGGGTCAAACGTCATGATTGTCCTTAAAGGTGTTTATCGTAGTGGTTGAAAGCAATCCATTAGAAATTAAAGTTATTGGAGGATTAATGAGATACACAAAAGGTTATCCTATCATAATGTTAAAGTTAATGGACAGAGTCATAATTATGCAGTTAAAAATTTGCCATTGCTTTTTGTAAAAAAGGTTTTGCCATTACTGTTCAGTCAAATGCATCGAGGCACAGTAAACAACCAATCATTTAACCAAAAAGACATGCTAAAACTATTACAAAATTTATTATAAGAAATTTACAAATTGATGTAATAAGATTTTTTTTTTTTAAATGTAATAAAAATTTAATTGATGTCACTTTTTTTTATTTTTTGGATAGTAATTGATGTCACTTAAACAATATAATAAATGAATGCTTGAAATTATATTTTAGTTTATAAGAGTAATATAATAGAACTTGTAGATACTTAAACTAAAATTTAGCAAAAGAATGAACAGCCAATCCAATTGGTTGAGACTCTATGGGCCAATGGGCCATATTGCACGGTGAGATTGAACGGTCAGAAATGTCTAGGTTTATACTTTATAGTATTTTATTTTTCTTTTCTAATTTTTTTTTGGCCCACAAAATATACAAAGCAACAAAGTAACTAATTGACAGCTTTGTGATTGTGTGTGGCTCCAATTTTGTTCATTTTTCTATCTTTTCCTTCCCGTCACAGAGAAGTGTTTCCCGCTTGACTTATGGCCTTCTAGACCGTAGGGCCCACTTGGGCTCAATATCTTATGTCCAGCCTATATTGTCAAATAAAAGCCCAATGTTAGATGAACCGGGCTTGGTCCAGTACAAGCCAATGACACAATAAGCCACATGTTGATGGTCATGAAGGCCCAACTCAAATCAAGTTCTTTCTTTCCTTTTCAGTCACAAGTTAGTGTTCGGTTTGGAGAAAATTTATTTAATTTTTTTTCTGAAATTACTGTAAATAAAAAGTAAAAGTTAAATAAAGTGAGTATGTGATTCATGTGGATCCGAAAATAGTAAAAAAAGAGAGCTAAATTCAATTAAAATAAGTAAGTGATTCACATAAGAGTAGCAAGTAGTAAGAACAATAAATAATAAACTGGTTTATAATTTAATCCCAAGACTATGAGTTATGAACCAAGAGTGAGAGAGAAAAATATAAGATGCCTCTCTTACAAGATACCTTTCATATGAGACAGGTGTGTGAAAAATATAAGATATTTTTTTTATAAGATACCTTTCATATCAGATGGGCATAAGATGTCTCTCTTACAAGATACCTTTCCAAAAAAAAGGAGAAAGAAAAAAAAAAGCCAAGTGTCCACTTAACACTCCTAATTCATCAGTAGTCACACTCAAATTTTATTTGTGAAGTGATTTTTCAACCTTTTCCGGACGGTACTAGTAGATAGCAAAGTTTGTGCACATGCATGCGTGTCATTTCGCAAGCCATGACGGTTAGTCGGTTACCTAGCTCCAAGGCTTCAATTTTGTGCCTCTTATTGATGCAGATTCATCAGAGTATCAAACAATTTCAATCTCTCGAATTGAATTATCATATCAAGGGGGAGGAATAAGTAATAATGAAGCCTTGACTTGTTAGAACTCCATTGAAGCATAGTTCAAGCTAGAGTCGAGTTTCGACTTTAGAATTTGAATGCAATTCATCAATTAATTTATGATCAGGCGAGAGGTCTCTTTTGATAGGAAAAGTAAAAAATAAAGTTTGCATTCAACTTTAGTTACTCAGTTTCTTGGCTAATTTTAATTTAATTTCTTAATCTGTTAAGCTCAAACTATCTATAAAGCACCTGATTTGTTGGTGCAGTAATATGTGTTAATCACAATTTTTGTTGCTTAGAGACAACATCAAGTGCTATAGTATCATATCTATCAAATACTACCGTATTTACAAAAATAAGTAGATAACATTATATAAGTGCTAATCTTGAAATGATGGAACATTCAAATAAGCAAAAGATTCTCACCATATTTTTCTATGCCGGATTCATACTTGGTATAACCTTAGCTTAAGTGGTTTTAGAATCATTACTTCGCTGTAATTATGATGTGGTGGAGGATAAATGGTTTATATATCTCTTTCATATAGACTTATTATTTTTTCTCCACCATTCACAGTCTACGACATTACAGTCACGGCAAAGTTGTGAACATAGATTTTCTCCCTTAACTCAGGCCAAGAATTGGTTGCTCGGTTCCACTTCCACCGCTTTTGTGAGAACGACTTTGCATGAACAGCAACGTACTAGGCTATATATATAGGCACGTTTGATAGCCTCACAATTCGTTGATCATTGTGAAACAAAATGATGGCCTCTAACATGCTAGCCAGGTAAACTCTTCTTCATAACCCGTTCAATTCCCTTCAAAGCCAGTTGCTCAGTTGATTATTAATATTGGTGGGACACAGCGAGTGACAAAAATTCATGTCAAAATAAATCCTTTTCGCCATTATTGGCGCTTGCACTTTGTATTATTAAATACAATAGCGCATATTTTTTTAAGCAGAATATTGTCACTTGTATTCACAATTTCACACTAGAAAAGCACAAACTCATTTATGCTCTTTTTGACTATCTGTTGCAAAGTTTTACATCAATCTCCAATCCAAACCTTCAATCATTCAACACTCTCCAAATAATTATTGTACGTCGATTGCCTTACACTGCTTCCACACTGTTCCTTCATGATCAATAGGCCGGCCCATTTTTTGTGTCCATTTGATGGACCCTTCTTTTGGTCTCTTCTAAACTGTGGTTCTGGTTTGATTGCAACTCTACATCCAGTACAAAATTATGACAAAATTTGAGACTTGTTTCCACCGACTATTTCAGGGTTAGAGGACAGGTGCATGATGAATTTGATGATGAAACTCTATCATTCTATATAGTTCCTTGCAATTCAGGCAAAGATTAGCCTCTTAGAAGTGACAATTTGGGGAAGAACATAATATAATATACAATATCATTTGAATTGATTTATTTACTGATTTGTTTATTTGCTTATAGTGTATGAACAATTAAGCAAACCAAGTTACTAAACGCACATGTAGACAGATATGCGTTTACATATTGCAGTCAAAATCTTCTTTTCGACTTGTTCATATGGAATCGAGAGTAGTGGGAAAGCTTGTACTATGTATCAATTATTTGTCCATGAATTTTCTTTTTTATGGAGCCCACAACTCTTATAAAAATGTGGAAAGCCTTTGCAATTCGTCATCTGTTTACTGCTTTATATTTACTTGCTGCAGCAAAGCAATTGTCATATAACAAGACCATAAAGATTTATCCGTGAAACTTTTGTAAATTCATCAATAAAGCAATCCAATAAAGGAGAAACATATATCGTGGATTCTCAATCAGAATTGTCAATCATCTATATCTTGTATAGCTGAAGGATAAAGATCCATAATTGTTGTCCTATATATATTTTTTGAGTAATATATATATATATGGAGCCCAGACGACATTCTAGCAAACTCATAATGTTATTTGAATTGAAAGCGATTCCAATTGTGAGCCCAAGATCTAATAATTGAAGATAGAGAAAATCTGTGACTTCTTGTCATTCATAGTGAACGTGGATCAAATTTAAGGCTGATAGCCACATGACCTTAAACATCAATTTTCAACCTATCAAAATTTTAATATGTATGGTCATAATTAGAAGTTTCTAATTGCCTTGGAAGCAGCAAATTTACTCAGAAAATTGTGCTTACAGAGAATTTTTATAGGCAACTCAGTAGAAAAAAGGAGATTCTAACTTACGTGGTAACATATTACTGCAATACGGTGCTACTTTTATAGGGTTGTGTATATAGTTTGACCATAGTTTCTGAACATTTTGGATTGCAACCGCTGATTTATGCACATACAAAGAAAAGAGACAGAATCAAGTCAATAAATGAGCTGGAGTATAGAATCTTATTAGATCAAGAAAGATCCAACGTGCCCAAGCCCAACTCAACATTCGGCTTTACCTACCGAAAGAATTTCAGCATGATGATCTTTTTGACTCATTCAACCATATAGGCTTTCGGTTGCAAAGAAATTTGTTACAAAAAGAACATTTTTCATTCCTTGCACACTTCTTGACTGCATTTTTCAAGTATTCTTTTCTGCCTTTTACTTTTATTAACTTTTTTTTTAAAAAATTTCATTGATATGCCTTTGTTTTTGGCTAGTCTTCCGCGAACGAAGCCTTAGATCCTTTGACTCCATGTGTTATGCACCAGCATAATCTTCTTGGATGTCGACTTGTGAGTTGTGATAATAAATTATCGTTGTACATTCTAAAATATAATGAGATTCGGTCACATGAATATTTTTGTTTAGTTTAATCGTATTCCCTCCAAATTTCTTACTTATATTTGTTCCATTTCCACGTGTGTTCTTAATTCTTCTTTTTTAAAATTTTGTATTAGTCGACTAACATTCTATAACCCATGTGAACAGCAATCTAGAAAGATAAATCACGAGCTTATCAGCATTTACAAGAATGGTTTTTAGTTTATTGCCATTTAGAGTATATATGATCCTTTTTATTTTTTGGGAGAAGGGGGTATATTCCGAGTTTCATATAAAATGATCTAACATTTGAATAATCTTTACAAATAATCAACTTGTATCTGCTAGGCTGCTATATGCTATATTTTATCCCAAAAAACAAAAAGACTTGGTCTAAAAATATCAACTGGTACGGCTTGTGATATGTCATTGGCAAAAATGACTTAAATATTGATATTAGGATCAATCTTAAGTGATGCAGTTGTTTTCTTATAAGCTTTAAAACCAAAGATTTTCCCCCCACCTTTGGGGAAGGAGGTGAAGAACTGAAGATGCCAACTTGTATCCGACAGAAGCAAAAAAGAAAGTAGCATGCTCCATTTAAATATGAGAAGTGTTACGTCCACAATATTTTTACAACAAATTATGGGTAGTTAGTTATTATTGGTTCAAATTTGAATTTACACTGAGACTACTTTTTTAACCCAATAATAACAACCAGTAACAACCTGCTACTTAGGATTTGTTATAAAAATGTTGTAGACATATCATTTCTATTTAAATATACACGATCTTACAATATTCAATAAAATATGGTTTTTTTAATATTAAATTAAATAATTATGATAATTATTAAAATGAATTTAATAAAATTGTGCTTTTATATAGTTAAACAAATAACCCAAATAGTTAATGACAAGGTGTAAAATTGTGAGGCATCAAAAGTTAATGTGATACAATAGGCATGAAATGTATTTGGTTCTATATGTTTTACTAGTCAATTACCCATGCAAAATACAATGCACTAGAAAATTCAACAAAATTTGATCTTCCCAATCTGTTTCCCCCATCCCTAAATTTAGAATTAGTTAATTATGGTAGTTATCAATAGAAGTTTATTATGATTATGTTTGTATATAAAAGTAATAATTGTTTTCTTTTAGAAATAAACGCGCACACACATAAGGGGAGAGAATAGGGTTCTAACACAAAAATACATTACACACTTTACTCAAAAGCCATGATAACTTTTAAGGAGGGTGGCAAATTATACCACAAACATATGAAAGTAACAGTTTTTCTTTTTTGAGATAGTTTCAACCTATGACATGCTCCTGATAATTATTTTTTATTATCAGACCAAGACACCAATTGATTTTTTGGTGTAGACGATGATCGAATTCCATATTTTTTATTCGATGGTAAGAGATTTTAGCAATTAAATTAACTAGAACTCATAACCTATTCAAACATTTAAAGTATATATGATGTAAACATAGAAGGTTTTATTGGATTTTCTTTATAAATTTTTTTATTCTACCACCTTATGAATTGTGAATTATGGAATCTACCTCCTATTAAAATTGTTTTATTCTGTTTTAGTAACTTCATCACAGCATGTAATTGCGGAGGATTCCTCCCATTCTGGCTATGAAACCTTCTAGTGCTGACTAACTTTACTTTTTTTTTTTTTTTTTAGAGGAGACTAATTTTACTAGTACACAAGGAAATAAAGTTAGTAATTTTGCTTTTGAACATAATGAGTTATCAGAGTGAGTGTTAGTAATTTATCAGAGTGTTATTTATTTATTTATTTATCAGAGTTAGTAATTTATCAGAGTGAGTGTTATTTATTTATTTATATTAAGAACAGAATGAGTTTTCAATTAACTAAACTTTTTATTTTCGAATATAGGATTTTGATTCAAATCTCATCTTGACTAGATGGTGAACAAACCCCATAAATTTTCAAAATCCTATCATATCTACCCAATTTTTTTTTTTTTTTTTTAAAAAGAAAAAATGATAAAAATGTTTGAGTGAGAGGGGTAATTGTACTGATGCAATACCCTAGCTATTGCACTCAATCCTAATTTGTCATTTACCACTAGTTTTAATTGCTTTACATTAGCAATATCATTTACTAAGTGTGGAAATTTCATGCTTGCACAGAAAATACAAACCATATTCACTTGATCAATTTCCTAAAAGTGCACTAGGTACCATCTTTAAAATGAACAATGAAATTTTTATAAGATAGGTAGATAGTAAAGAAATGAAATTTTTATAAGATAGGTAGATAGTAAAGAAGGGGAAGTAGAATTCAAATAAACAAACAAATCACTAGACTATCACTTGAACCCCAAATAATATGGTCAAGGTTTCACTTCTATAATGTACATGAAATGAGTCATTTTCACTTGTTCAATTATATGAAGAATAAAGGTTTTTTAGCCTAGTTGTACCTTTGGCTTCCTCGAAGAGGTGAGCTCAAATTTGTCTAATCCACTCCTATGGAATGAGTGTATTTATATAAAGAAGATTAAAATTAAGTTTTATTTAGAACTTTTCTTTAATGTTGCCTCACTTAATAACTTTTTGCTAGTTTAATATTTTAAAAATAACATAGTTGAATTATATATTCTCTATATTCTTAATACACAAGTTAAATTTTTACTATTTTTTTTTGTCCAAAACTCCAAATAACCTCTGTAAGGACGCGATTCGTGGCGGACCGTAACAGTGTCGGGTTCGCACGTAAAAAGGCCCCTAACAATATCATTTGTAGAGCGTGGGTTTGGAAGGCTAGGCCCTGGTTAACAGGCGGTGGGTTTTCGCGGTGTTCGTACGAGCTTAAGTTTCCCTACACCCCTGGAGTCTTTCTCCTGGAGGTGGGCTGGGAGGCTCTGGTTTCAGGCCATTTTTCCCAACCCCCTCTATAGATTACTTACTCTTCCTTTTATACTAGCTCGCGTCCACTGTCCTTCGTCCACGCGTAGGGTCAATCTTTCCAAAATTGATACTTGTCCCATCAGTCCATATTCAAAGTCGTTGGGGGTGGTTGTAAAAGTCAAAAACTGCAGCTCTGTCAGGTTCAGAGCATTGAATGGCAGTAAGAGCAGCTTTCCCTGGATATTTTAGATCTTTTGTCCTGGTTTCGGTCCTATACCGTTTCTGCCCTCCTTTCAGGGGGGGAACTTTGGGTCTGCCGAGGACTGAGCCGTCCTCGGCGATGTCCATAGGCTATTTGGTCGAGTTTGGGCCATAGCCCTCCTCGGCTTGGGCCTTCGGATTTTCCCCAGGTAGATGGGCCCGGCCCGTAAATCGTTTGAGCCCCACAACCTCTTAGAGATATCAATCAGCTGGTAATTGATTACGTACAGTTCATCCCATATCTATTAGGCAAACAAAACATATTCCTAGCGTTATCAACGAGGGACTTCAGCCAAAAGTTTCTGAGTTTGTTTTCCTGTTAAATTTCAGTGGTCATTAAGTCTTTGACTTTTCTCCCTTAATTGAAGTATACCCCGTATCATTTTTTCTTTTTTCTTTTTTTTTTTCTTCCAGAAGGAAGTATATTAACATATTCGTATCCAGAAGGAAGTATATTACTATATTCGTATCTTATATAAAATTAGAGTTTTTGGCCCCTAATATTCTGCCATATTGTTATTAAAAAAAAAAAAAGTCTCCCTCTTCTTCACACGTTCACACACTACCTATCTTGGGCTACCTCGAATCTCTTCTATAAATTCAGTATCACACCCTCTATTCTCCTTGTCCCTCCCAAAGGCACATTCTATTGAAAGCCATACATTTTCCACATACTACAGTCTTATCGAAAGCCAAAGATGGCCAAGATTTTCGCTACCCTGTTTATGTTATCCCTTGTTCTCTGCTCCACGACTCTCACCTATGCTGCTCGTCCAGACCCAAAATCGAACATAGATGAAACCACATCCCAAAATGAGGTTGGTCCAATTTGTTTACATGTTTCTCACATTTTGAGTCTCTTAATAAATAGAATTTGTATTGGGTTTTACGAGTTTTGATTCATGGGTGCTCTGTATTTTTTTTTTCTTTTTTTCTTAATAGGTTGCGGCGGCACGTAATAGTCTTGAAGCATTGATTGAGAGCTGTCACATGCATGGACTTTCAGAGGATGAGTGCTTAGAGAGGAGGACCCTGGCTGCCCATCTCGATTATATCTATACCCAGAAGGACAAGCCATGATCCATGAAAATTAATTATGTACTACTTGTACAGTTTATGTGATGCTAATTATCACTACTAATAATATGACATTCTCTTCTCCTTTTGGATGAGTGATACTCTCATTCCTAACTGTTTCTTTCTTGCGAGTCGGGATGTTATTTGGATTATAATATATGTATATATTTGTATATGCCCTATTATTATGTAACTTTTACTTTAATATTGTTGACATGTTATTGGCTTGTTTGCAAGTTTTCAGAGCAGGGACATCACCCCTGCTGCTATTCATACAGATTTCTTGGTACTAAAATTTCTACCTTTTTTTAACCAAAAAAAAAAAAAAAAACCCTGTTGACATGTTATGAACAATTGTTTGTCAAAGGTTAATGATTATAAGAATTAGGGATTTAGAATAAGCACTTATAGGTTTAGGTATAATATTATATAACAAAGTCTACATACCTCAACTTCGGTTTTCAATTCACCAATGACTTTTTTAGGTCAATTGATAAAAAAAAAAAATTTTGGTATAAAAAAATTAATACTTCTTCATATTTCTAAAAGAAGATATTCAAGATTTGAATCCAAATTCTCCACCGTAACCTACCTTGTATAAAAAATAATAATAATAATAATAACAAAATGCAATTTTCCATTTTTCTTTCTCCTTCCTAAATTACCTTGGGTCCAAAAATCAGGATTTGTAATCTTCAACATTATAATGTTGGCTATAAATGGACCGCAAACTTTTAGATTTTTTATTAGTTAAATTAGGATGAATGGACAAACATTTTGAGCTTGGGTTCTCTATATGAAAAGAATTACCAGTAAATAATATCAATGAACTACAAAATTCTTGAAAAAATAGAAGTAGCAGTTATCATAGGATTACCCACCCCCACGGCCATTCAAATCCATTCGAGCTGAAATTGTTAATTCGAGAAGGGCAACCAATTTTCCAACCCATTTTCTTGTAACATGTAATGATGTAAAGCCAACCTTAATTACCAGGGTCTGCCAACGCCTATAGCTAACTGCCGATTCAACTGTTTTTTGCTTTATTACACGCAAACATGAATCACCAAATAAGTAACTGGAAGAAGAAAAAAGTTATTGAGTTTAGCCGAACTGTTTGTGGATTTAATGCTAGTCTATTACTAGCCTCTTGTTCTTATATTCAGAATTCAATGTAAACAACAACTCGTATGAGTTCAGTTGGGGAAGATGAGATAAAACTTAAAGCTACTGGTGGTTGATATTGGTTGACAGTTGAGTAATAAAACATAAATTTGATTGCAACCTTTTAAGACTGTGAGTGATACTGAGGCATGCAAATCCTGCAAATAATGGAACACCTTTGAAAGTCCAGCTATTATTAGCGTGAATTCTAGATTGAGATTCAGAATTTAAAGCTATATATAGTTCTACTTCTGGTGCTCTTTTTCTGCAATTTTTGCGTGTTGATTATATTGTCATGGGAACCTTCTATCACGAAAATTCCCTTCTAGAAAAGCTGAGGAGAATGCAGATTTCGGACCATCCCATTTATGGACCCTAGCTAATTAACTATCTAGCCCACTAGCTTTTGACTATCTTTGCACACTCAAAATTTGTGGTCCTTGTTCATTGTCTAATATCTCAATAATAAGTACCGGAGAAACACATTAAGTACATCTTGTTTTAGGCATATTAAAGTCAACGATTATATGCAGCGGTGGAGCCAAAAATTGATTTTAAGGAGACAAAATTTATTACAAATGTATATACCGACATAGACATAGATGATAGATCTACATAGACATATATGTGTGTATTATAATTATATTTTTATATAATAATAAAAAAAATGAGTAAGGGGCAACCTCATGAGTTGGCGTACATAATTGTTATCCACGATATATCAGTATCTCACACACACATTGGTATATATATATATATATATATATATATATATAATTTTATAGAAGTATCATATAAAGATTTTAGTCATGTCAATATGATGCCCCTTATTAGCTCTGCTGATAAAGTCTCTTATTCTTAAATAAGAAATCTAAGGTTCATCTTAGTCTGCACCAATAATCAATTATTATCTTGGCATGATAATAAAGACTAATTACAGTATCTTGACTTGATGATATAGAATACCTTAAAAATAATAATAATAATAAACATTAATAGAAAGTGCAACAAACTAAGGCTAATGGTGGCAATAAACTTCATGGACATGTGAAAAGTTGATATAGTATTAATGCCGCGTAAGCTGATGTTGAAGAGGATATACTCATATTATCAAACCTACCAACCCAGTTCTAGTAAAATGCTTTAAAGCTGTTAGTAGCAAATTGAAACTTGGCTGTGTGCGCCCACGCCGACATAAATGTCAAATGCAAGGGCTCTTTCTAATGTATAATTTATTACTCCTAATATACCATATATGTTATTCAGAACATGCTAAATTGAGTGAAAGCGGCTTCACCAGTTTCTAAATTGGTTGTAGCCCATTTTTTTTTTCGTGTGGTGACTGAATGGATCAAGAAGTAGTGAATGGTTTGGAAAAGTTAAAGCTCACAAAGAAAGAAGAGGAGGATATTGATATTGCAAATATTAGTAGCCCTGAAATCTTTGAAGAATGCTCTTTGAGCTTATTTGGGCGTTTACTTTTAAATCGTCATCAAAATCTAAGAGCTTTAAAGAATACTTTAAAGGCAGCATGGAAGATGGGTTCTGATTTGAGGATTGTGGAGGTGGGGAATAATCTTTTACAATTTAAATTCAGTTCAAGATATCAGTTAGAGTGGGTTGAAAAAAGTGGTCCTTAGAATTTTGACAACAACCTTCTCCTTCTTTATCGGTGGAGGAAAGGTTTAATGTCAAAAAATATCAGTTTCTCCCACTCTCTTTTTTGGGTGCAGATTTGGGACTTACCATTTGAGAATATGACTAAAGAAATTGGGAAGGATATTGGTAGTAAGATTGGAAGGGTGCTAGAAGTTGACAAGCGGGCTATGCAAGTGGATCAAGCTAAGTTTTTAAGAATACGGGTGGAGGTTCTGATTGATAAACCTCTCCATAGGGGGAGGTATGTTAAGAATGAAGAAGGTGGAAGATATTGGGTTGATTTTAGGTATGAGAGACTCCCTAATTTTTGTTATATTTGTGGCATTCTTGGGCATGATGAAAAGCATTGCCAAGCAAGTCCAATGGAGCAACGGTTAGGGAGGCAATATGGTGAATGGTTGAAGGCTGTTGGAGTTATAAAAAATGGAGGTGATAAGGATAAGTTGAAGATGTTATCGGAGGCTAAAAAAGGGAGCTCGCCATCTATGGTGGTGGATGGCAAGGCTAGTGAAGAGACCGGAGCTGTAAGGAGGAGCTTGCCTGTTGTGGTGGTGGCCGGTGGAGTTGATGAAGTGAGTGGCTCGACTGTCATGATGGATGCAGCTCCCTTGGGCATGGTGGAAGGTTCTGTCACATCAACTCATAGGAAAATGGGAAGATAGTGTACCAGAAGCTTTGGGTAAGGGGCTAGAAAGGACAGCACGTGGGGAGCAAAATGGTGCTAGAACTGGTGTAGTTAGGAATGAATTGCATGGGAATGAGGTGAGTCAGGAAGTAGTTGAAAAGCGGTGTGGGCTGGCTATTAAAGAGGCTGGAATGTTATGCCCAATAGGGCCAAAAGGAAAAGGAGGCTTAAGTGAGGAAAGGGAATGTGGGCCGGTTATAAGTGAAGATGATGTTTTAAGCCCTTTAAGGCTAAAAGAAAAAGAAAGCTCATGTGAGGAACGGTGCAGACAGCTACAAGGCCCAGGCCGGTTGTGTAAAAAAGCAGTTAGAGGTAAAATTAAAAGCATGGCAAGGGAAAAAGGAAAGGCCCAAAGTGTTGAGAAGTCTGAGCAAGCCCGAGAGGTAAGTAAAAAAAGAAAAATTAATGATGAAATGTTGTTTATCTATGATGATAGAGTTCAAAAACGTTTTTGTGAGGAAAAACATGAAGGAGGGGTTAATTCTTTTGTTGAAACAGCGATGACTACTAAGCAGCACCGCCTGGACCAATGATTACATTAGGATGGAACTATCAGGGGCTTGGGAACCCCCGGTCAGTTCGAGTGTTGTGCAAACTCGTGCAACGTTGGAAGCCCAAAATTGTCTTCTTGATGGAGACAAAGATGAAGAAATATTAGATGGAAAAAAAGAAATTTAAAATTGGTTTGTTGAATGGTCTAATTGTTCCTAGTGTGGGGAGGAGTGGGGGATTAGCTATGTTATGGAGTAGGGACATAAAAGTGGAAGTTCAAGGTTATTCAGGAAATTACATTGATGCAATTGTGATTGACTTGGAATCAACTTTTAAGTGGCGCATCACTGGTTTCTATGGGAATCCTGAAACTTATCATAGAAAGGAATCGTGGGATCTTTTAAGAAGCCTTAGCCAAAAGTATTAACTACCCTAGCTATGCTTTGGTGATTTTAATGAAATTGTGTCGGTGGAAGAGAAATTGGGTGGGGTGCAAAGGTCTCAAAAACAGATGGATGATTTTAGAGAAGCAATACACCATTGTAGGTTCAAGGATCTTGGTTACCGTGGTCCTGAGTTTACTTGGTGTAATATGCAAGAGGGTGAGAGTAGAATGTACTTAAGATTGGATCGAGCTTTGGCTACTCTTGATTGGGTTGATCATTACAAAGATATAAAAGTGCATCATTTGGTAGAATCCACATCTGACCACTGTGCTTTGCTTATATCTGATGCTACTATTGTTTAGAAGTATCCCAATCGATGTAGATTTCAATTCGAAGCTATGTGGACAAGAAGGGAGGAATGCAAAGATATTATCCAAGAAGTCTGGGATGGCAGCCAAGAATTAAATTCTCCTATTGGGATAGCTGCTAGATTGAGTTGTTGTGCTGAAAATCTCTCTAGATGGAACAAAATGGTGTTTAGGCAAATTCCAAAACAAATTCGGAAGAAAAGGGAGACTCTTAGTACTCTGATCTGTAGAGATAAAGATGGCAGCTTGGGCAGTGAGATCAATATGATAAGAAAGGAGATTAATGAGTTATTGAATAGTGAAGAAATTATGTGCCATCAGAGATCGAATGTGCAATGGTTAGGCCTTGGGGATCAAAATACGAAATACTTCCACACTAGGGCTTCAGATAAGAGAAGGAGAAATACTATCAACAGTATTATCGATGAAAATGGAAATTGGCATGATTCTATTGATGGTATTGCAGAGGTGGCTATGTCATATTTTAAGAATCTGTATTCCACTTCTTATCCAACTCGTATTTCGGAAGTCCTTGATACTATCCCAACTAGAGTCACTGAGGATATGAATCAACTTCTTATTCAAGAGTTCACAAGGGAGGAAGTTGAGGTAGCTCTAAAACAGATGCATCCAACAAAAGCCCCAGGTTCGGATGGTATGTCTGCTATTTTCTTTCAAAAATACTGGGGTATTGTTGGTAATGATGTCATATGCATGGTCTTAAATGTGCTTAACTCTAATATGTCCATAGTAGAGATTAATAGAACAAACATCACTCTGGTGCCAAAAATAAAAAACCCCACAAAAATGACAGACTTTAGACCTATTAGTCTTTGTAATGTTGTTTATAAACTCATATCAAAACTGTTAGCCAATCGTCTTAAAATAATCCTTCCTTCGATTATATCAGAAAATCAGAGTGTGTTTCTTTCTGGGAGACTAATTATTGATAATGTGCTTGCAGCTTTTGAACTTATGCACTATTTAGAACATAAGAAGGATGGAAGGGAGGGTGTTATGGCAATAAAGTTGGATATGAGTAAAGCATATAATAGAGTGGAGTGGGGTTTTATTAAACAAGTGATGGAAAGAATGGGCTTCCATGAAAAATGGATAAAGTTGATCATGCATTGCATCACTTTTGTATCTTATTATATCCTTGTTAATGGTGTTGCTTATGTTAGAATTATTCCTACAAGGGGTCTCCGTCAAGGAGACCCAATTTCACCTTATATGTTTCTGTTGTGTGCAGATGGTTTTTCCTCCCTTATTAATAATGCTGTCAGGAATCAAAGAATTAGTGGAGTATCAATATGTAGAGGCTGTCCCAAGATCACACATCTATTTTTTGTAGATGACAGTCTATTGTTTTGCAAAGCAAATAGTCAAGAATGCCAAAATCTTATTGATATTCTCCAGCTATATGAAGCTGCATCGGGTCAGAAAATCAATGTGGATAAATCTTCAGTCTTTTTCAGTAACAATACCTCGAATGATAGAAGATGTGAAGTGCTGAATATGTTGGGTCCAATGCAAGATACCCAACATAAAAAATACCTTGGCTTACCCTCAATCATTGGCAAGTCAAAAGTTGAAATATTTGCAGAAATCAAAGAGAGGGTGGAGAAAAAATTATCGGGGTGGAAGGAGAAAATGCTATCAGTGGGTGGCCAAGAGATCCTTATTAAAGCTGTTGCTCAAGCAATTCCAACATACACTATGAGCTGCTTCCAGATCCCAAAGAGTCTTTGTGATGAGATTGAAGAAATGATGAGAAAGTTTTGATGGGGTCAAAGGGGTCAAGAATCAAAAATTGCTTGGGTTAGCTGGAAGAAAATGTGTAAGTCCAAGCTGAATGGAGGAATGGGGTTCAGAAATTTACAAGCTTTCAACCTTGCTATGCTAGCTAAGCAAGGTTAGAGGTTGATTTCGAATCCTAACTCTCTGGTGGCCTAAATCTATAAAGCGAGATATTATCCACATGGTGATGTGTTTAAAGCAAAACTTGGATCCAACCCTTCCTATACTTGGAGGAGCATCTTCAATGGGCTGGAAGTTGTGAAAAGAGGTACCCGGTGGCGAGTTGGCAATGGCGATAGAATTCATATTTGGGAGGATAAGTGGCTACCTACTCCGATAACATACAAAGTAATCTCCCCCCCCCCCCCCCTCCAAAAGCATTTTAATGATTATCCTAGGGTCTCAACGCTGATTGACAGAGACATGAGGAGGTGGAAAAGTGATGTAGTAAGATCTTTGTTCTTGCCTTTTGAAGCAAAGACTATCCTGAATATTCCCCTCAGCCACAGCCTTCTAGAAGACCAAATCATATGGGTGGGTAATAAAAGGGGAGAATTCAGTGTAAAAAGTGCTTATTATATTGCTGTTGGGGTGCTAGATACAATGGAGGAAGGTGAAAGTTCTTTGAGTGATTTTAGGAGTCCTCTTTGGAAGAAACTATGGCACTTAAACATTCCTCCCAAGGTACGTATCTTTGCTTGGAAAATGTGTATGAATGCTCTTCCTACTTTTGTGAACTTGCAAAGAAGGGGTGTTAATCTTTGTGATATTTGTCCGGCTTGTGGGAAAGTGCCTAAATTGAATTTCCATGTTTTTGTTAAGTGTGAAGTGGCTAGGAAAGTGTGGAGTTGTTGGGTAGATAGTCCTGTTAATTTGTTGAATGGAAATATGGATATTATAGATATTACTATGAAAATTGTTGAATCGGGTACATCCCGTGACTTGAAGGTTTTCTTTGGGGTTGCATGGGCAATATGGTATAATAGGAATAAAATAGTGCATGAGGCCACAAGTCAGTATCCTAATCAGAAGGGAAGGGAAGTGGACAGCACCTTCTCCAGGATTTTTCAAGATCAATGTTGATGTTGTCACATCTGAAAATGAAAAGAACTCAAGTGTGGGAGTAGTTATAAGGGATGTAGCTGGTAATGTTCATGTTGCTTGCTGTAAATATCTTCAGGGTCAATTTTCGGTGGAGGAAGTTGAAGCGCTGGCTATAGAGTGTGGTCTAATTCTTGCCAAAGAGCAAAAGCTATCTCATATCATCTTGGAATTTGATGCATTAACAGCTATTACTAGTGTCACAGCAGATGAAACAAATGGCTGTCTTGGTCATGTGTATCAGGGGATTCGTAGTTTGTTGTCTTCGTTTAGTAGTTGGAATATCAAGCATGTGAAAAGAGATTACAATAGGGCAACTCATCAGCTTTCACAGTATGCGAGGGAGAAGGAAGAGTTTCATGTCTAGAAGGGAGTTTGTCCTCCTATGGTGGTTCACGTTATTCAGGAAGATGGTGTGTAGTTTGTTCTGTGTTGAGCTTTTCTTTTGGCTTTGTTGTACTCTCTTTTCTATTTGGCAATGAGATTCCAGTTATTTTGCTATCAAAAAAAAAAAAAGTGAAAACGGCTAAAAATGATGCTATCATGACAAGTATTTCCCAAATCCAAAAAAGCCTTTCTGGTAAAACAATGGGTCGTATTTTGAATTTTTAAGTGAACTAAATTCAAATGCTACAATGTGATGCATACAAACGAGGCCATTTGAAGCTCACTTTTCATATATTGGAGTTTTTTTTTTTTTTTTAACCTATGACGTCCGCTTCTGATGATAACTCTTTATCATCAGAAGAGTTATCATCAGACCAAAACACCAATATGCTTTTGGTGTAGGCGGGGATTGAACCCCAAATTTTTTATTCGACTATTAGAGATTTTACCAGTTGAGCAAACTAGAACCCAAACTTTACTATATATTGGGAGTTTCTAACATTGCATCAAAGGCTAAAGCTTTGTGATCACATGATGCATTCTTAAGCACCCTGCCACTGCCTAATAAATATGATTTTTGATGATGCCAAAATCGTTAGCTGGATCACTTGTCCAATCCGGAGCTTTAGACGATCTTGTAGGACCTGCAAGATAAAGAGAGTTGATCGAAGAGACCACCGGATTGTTCCTGATGGGGGAGCCTCTGATGCTTAAGTTAGTATCATCCCAGATCTTTCATATATAGGTAGTGTGTTGTAGTGGTTTTTTTACGTACCTTAGTTAGTGAGACAGATTGTCCCTTTTTTAGGTGACTTATGTAGCCGTTGTACATAAATTAGGGTGATTATTACCTTGATTGTAACGTTCTTTGTCTTGATGAGAGTTTAAGACATTTGATGGTCGTTATTGAATGTATTGAGGTTATCTTTGATGGCCTACTAATGATGCAAGGTCGTCCATATTAATGAACGACCTTAATGATTTTTCTGGACTCATCAGTTGCCCCCCATTCCCAAGTCTGATTTTGCTTTATGCTGGTTAGGCTTGGGGAATATTCTTGACTTATTTATATTTAGGCTTCTTTATCTTCAACTACTTTCTTCTTCAGGAATGTTAGTATTTCTATGACGACCTCTTAGTATCTACCTTTTGAAGGTCTTTTTAGACATTCGAGGGATCATAGCTTGAAAGTGAGCTGATTTCTTTGGATGACATGTGTGAGGTTTTAGTGTCCTATTTGGATCCCTTCATCATTATTTTGTAGCTTGAAGAATTTTGATATATGGATGATGTTATTCTTCCAAGATTTATATTCTTGCGTGAAGAATTTTTATCATCCGTTGATTGCACAATTTCATTCTATCAATTAAATTTTAATGCTAAAGTGTTTATATTACCTTGGCCTCGCCATTTGTTGTTTTAATGATGAGGCTTTAGGGAAGACTTGATGGTTTTCATTGTTGTTCGTCAAGTGATTGCATTTTGTGGAAAGGGAAAGTTAAAGCTCTAACCAAGAAGTTATTAATGGTGCAGAAGGACGAGCGGCTTTAGTCAGCCAATCAGAAGATCAAGACCGTGGCTGCCATGGCCGTCCAAGCGTTCCAGCTCACTGAAGAATACAATATTGTTTTGTTTAGCTAGTACTGCAAAGGCTTTGAACTGCTGAGGAGGTACTTGGTGAAGCATGGTCCGGGGGTTTATTTGGAGAACCTGGACTTTAAGTCCATAAAGAAAAGGAGGCTGACGAAGTTGCTCAGGCTATGATAATCGTCTTCTATTAATTGCTACGTGAACTTTTTGTTTTTTGTTTGACCTTTGCCATATGATCTACCTCCCTTAGCCTCGTCGAAGTGATCCATATCCTTTTAGGGGTCATACCACTTAGCTTGTCTTTTTAGATGATTTACATCAATTTAAGGAATTTAATCAAGCGGAAAGCACATTTTAGTCCCTACATTTTCAAGCTATTCCCATTTTAGTCCCTACATTTTATTTTTACCGCTTTTAGGATCATGACCGTAAAATTATATGAAGAATAAAGGTTTTTTTAGCCTAGTTGTACCTTTGGCTTCCTCGAAGAGGTGAGCTCAAATTTGTCTAACCCACTCCTATGGAATGAGTGTATTTATATAAAGAAGATTAAAATCAAGTTTTATTTAGAACTCTTCTGCCTCACTTAATAACTTTTTGCTAGTTTAATATTTTAAAAATAACATAGTTGAATTATATATTCTCTATTCTCTTAATACACAAGTTAAATTTTTACTATTTTTTGTCCAAAACTCCAAATAACCTCTTAGAGATATCAATCAGCTGGTAATTGATTACGTACAGTTCATCCCATATCTATTAGGCAAACAAAACATATTCCTAGCGTTATCAACGAGGGACTTCAGCCAAAAGTTTCTGAGTTTGTTTTCCTGTTAAATTTCAGTGGTCATTAAGTCTTTGACTTTTCTCCCTTAATTGAAGTATCTTTTTTTCTTTTTTCTTTTTTTTTTTTCTTCCAGAAGGAAGTATTTTAACATATTCGTATCCAGAAGGAAGTATATTACTATATTCGTATCTTATATAAAATTAGAGTTTTTGGCCCCTAATATTCTGCCATATTGTTATTAAAAAAAAAAAAAGTCTCCCTCTTCTTCACACGTTCACACACTACCTATCTTGGGCTACCTCGAATCTCTTCTATAAATTCAGTATCACACCCTCAATTCTCCTTGTCCCTCCCAAAGGCACATTCTATTGAAAGCCATACATTTTCCACATTCTACACTCTTATCGAAAGCCAAAGATGGCCAAGATTTTCACTACCCTGTTTATGTTATCCCTTGTTCTCTGCTCCACGACTCTCACCTATGCTGCTCGTCCAGACCCAAAATCGAACATAGATGAAACCACATCCCAAAATGAGGTTGGTCCAATTTGTTTACATGTTTCTCACATTTTGAGTCTCTTAATAAATAGAATTGGTATTGGGTTTTACGAGTTTTGATTCATGGGTGCTCTGTATTTCTTTTTTCTTTTTTTCTTAATAGGCTGTGGCGGCACGTAATAGTCTTGAAGCATTGATTGAGAGCTGTCACATGCATGGACTTTCAGAGGATGAATGCTTAGAGAGGAGGACCCTGGCTGCCCATCTCGATTATATCTATACCCAGAAGGACAAGCCATGATCCATGAAAATTAATTATGTACTACTTGTACAGTTTATGTGATGCTAATTATCACTACTAATAATATGACATTCTCTCCTCCTTTTGGATGAGTGATACTCTCATTCCTAACTGTTTCTTTCTTACGAGTCGGGATGTAATTATTTGGATTATAATATGTATATATATATGCCCTATTATTATGTAACTTGTGCTTTAATATTATTGACATGTTATTGGTTTGTTTGCAAGTTTTCTGATGTCGCGGAAGCCTAAAGAAAGCACACACGATGCTCTCTTGATGGAACAGAAACTAAACTATTAGTTCCTGGTAGTAAACCTCGAATCCACGAGAGGTTTCCCTGAATCCACAAGGAGAAATAAACTAGAATCCACCAGAAGAAAATTTGACAAAACGTCTGTGTTTATTGATAATAGTCTCCGAAACGTTTACAGTCTTAGGGGCCTATTTAAGGGCTCCTTAAAACTTGACAGACAAGAAAATATAATCTAAAATAACTCCTAATTGATACCTAACCATAACAGGAATCAAATTTGACCTAAAAAGCATTAAATGCACCTAAAAACAAGGAAATAAATCACCTAAACCTAAAATAACGTTTTTTTACATAAAAATACCAAAAATAATAAATTACAATAATTAAATAGTAAATTTTGTCCTACATCAGACCCCTCCACTTGAAACAAACTCATCCTCGAGTTCATCTTTGAAATCTGAAATCTTCCACTCCAAATAAACAAATACTTCGAGTGCTTTAATAACTTGATTAGGCTTTGAAACTTGAATCCTTCATAAAGTGTAGCATAAAATTTCTTTTCATCTACTTTCAATTTATTTGCAACATCAATCAAAAATGAGTTGATAATAAAATTAAAATTTTCCACTCCAAGAAAATCAACATTTTGTGTAGTCATCTTCAATAAATCAATCGGAACCTGGGGGGTTGTGGGTGATGGACTCGTCCTCACCTTTGACCTCAAGTGGATCTTCCACAATATTCTCAATAATTACTATCTCTTGATTTCTATGATCTTCCACAATCAACTCAATCTTCTTTTCAAGTTTCAATTCATTAACTTGTTGAAAGTCTTGACCTTTTTTAACCACTTCAAAAGTTTCTCTAGAAATAGGCTGCTTCTTCTCAACCCTCAAACTCTTTCCTTTACTTGATACATGGACTTGGCATGGATAATTTTGGTTTTGACCTTTCATGTTGTGAACATATTGATTTTCATATGAATATACAGATTTATAATCAACACTTGTATAATCTAGTATATCATAATAGTCATTAGGAAACCATAAATCAATTAATATTTTTTTCATTCTTTGCCAAGAGTAGATTGGATGCTTACCTCGCCGCTTTCTATCAATTTGAATCTCTTCCCACCATTCCTCTGCTTCATCGTCCAATTTATTAGATGCAAGCCGCACTTTTTCTTCATCACAAATCTTCCAAAAATTAAAATACTCTTC
Organism: Quercus berberidifolia; assembly: GCA_028535905.1. Lineage (NCBI taxonomy): Eukaryota > Viridiplantae > Streptophyta > Magnoliopsida > Fagales > Fagaceae > Quercus > Quercus berberidifolia. Next base: position 38,211,668 of record JAPQVW010000010.1, read on the forward strand.
CAAATCAAGAAGCCAATCGATAAAATCCAACTTACACATATCTCCATCAAAGAATGGAATTTTCTTATAGTTGGGGGTGCATCTTTGAATATATTGATCATTGTCATTGTGAGATGATTTCCTAGCAAGAAGAGTAGCAATATTTTGCTTGATTTCACCCATAATTTGCTAACTCTTTTCACAAAATTGGTGATTCTCATCACAGAAATTAAGGAACTCAGCCCTAGTGAGGACTGGGTTGTTGACGTCATCACTGCCGTCATTGTTGTGGTGGTCACCGTCTCGCCAGTTAGCCATCAGACCAGGGTAAGTCAAGACTCTGATACCAACTGATGTCGCGGAAGCCTAAAGAAAGCACACACGATGCTCTCTTGATGGAACAGAAACTAAACTATTAGTTCCTGGTAGTAAACCTCGAATCCATGAGGGGTTTCCCTGAATCCACAAGGAGAAATAAACTGGAATCCACCAGAAGAAAATTTGACAAAACGTCTGTGTTTATTGATAATAGTCTCCAAAAAACGTTTACAGACTTAGGGGCCTATTTAAGGGCTCCTTAAAACTTGACAGACAAGAAAATATAATCTAAAATAACTCCTAATTGATACCTAACCATAACAGGAATCAAATTTGACCTAAAAAGCATTAAATGCACCTAAAAACAAGGAAATGAATCACCTAAACCTAAAATAACGTTTTTTTTACATAAAAATACCAAAAATAATAAATTACAATAATTAAATAGTAAATTTTGTCCTACATCATTTTCAGAGCAGGGACTCACCCCTGCTGCTATTCATACAGATTTCTTGGTACTAAAATTTCTACCTTTTTTTTCAACCAAAAAAAAAAAAAAAAAAAAAAAAACCCTGTTGACATGTTATGAACAATTGTCTGTCAAAGGTTAATGATTATAAGAATTAGGGATTTAGAATAAGCACTTATAGGTTTAGGTATAATATTATATAACAAATTCTACATACCTCAACTTTGGTTTTCAATTCACCAATGACTTTTAATGGTATCAGAGCCATGGATGGTAGGTGTATGAGTTTTATTTCTTTGCAATTAAGAAGTTACTAGGAATTTTATTACTACATAGCCACTACTTGCTCCTTGTTAGCGTTGGTCAGCCTAAAGACTCGTTGGCAAACCATAGTTTCGCGTTGGTCAGCCCCTTTGTTGTAGTCGATGGACAGGCGTTGTTTGGGTGGTCCTGCAATGGAGTTTCCCGAGGAGGTGGTCCCGATAGCAAGGAAACCAGTGGTTAGTAATAGTTCCGCCAGTAATCATTAATTGCTTAGAAATAAAATGAATATGTTTAGTCGTTCATTATCTGTTGCTAAGACACACTTAGGTCAGGCACACACTAATTTGAACATGGAAAGTGATAAGATAGTTAATTCTGAAGAATATAGCATACAAGATATAGACAAAAATTTACTAGAATGGAATAAATGGAATATACCAATTGAAAGAACTGATAAAATCTACAAACAGACTACTTTTTCTAAATTATCTTTTTTGACAGATTACACCATAAAAACTGTTGAAAGAACTTACTCTTTATTTAATGAATATGAAACAATTCAGTTATTTTCAATAAACTCAATTGACAGACATAGAGAAAAATATGCATTTTTACATGTTGGTTTGGTTCAAGTAGCTGTTAAACTATTAACAAGAGAAGCTTTAAATGCAAGTGTTTTACTTTGCTTAAGAGATGACAAACATTTAAGATTTAATGACTCACTCCTTGGAATGATGGAAACAAGTTTACATAAAGGACCTGTATATTTTAATTGTTATCCTAACTTTGCTTTAAGCCTTTCTGACAGAAATATTATGGATGCTTTAACTTTAAATGTAAAAAAAAATGGTTATTACATGAAAGAAGGCTCAGAACCTTTAGCTATTATTTATAGGATTTATTATAAACTAATGAAAACCACTTTAGACCCTCAATCCATAGTTGATCCTTCCCCTAAAGCTCAGACTCTCCTTATGCAAGCCTCAACCCGGAATACTAAATTACGGGTACCTCAACAAATACAGTGGAAAGATATAACCCTTCCTGAAAGATGGCAACTTGAGGCTATTGCCCCCACACCAAATATAGAAAACACTGAACCAGACTTCATAGCCCAAAATACAGATGGTACAGTTATTATTTCTTTTAATAATAATGACAGACATACTGATAGTCTCATAAGACCTAGTAGTTCTACAGGCAGAAAGACCCCTATGATGTTTACCCCTAGAAGCTTCTTTTCCTCTAGGACACCTTTCTCTGATTCCAGACCTTTACCTCCCCAGAATCTTCCTCCAGTTATACAACTTCCCCCTATAAACACTAAGAAAACCCCTGTCCAGACTGAAACAGCTTATTATCTGACAGATACCATACAACCTACCCCTAATGTTCACCAACCTCTTTATCAGCCTCAACCTCAACCTGATTCTTCTACCCACACAGATATATTAGGATTTACAGATGATAGACAAATTAATATTTTATCTAAAGAATTTGTTTTAGATAAAGAACTACTAAAATATGATTATTTAAAACCTGAAAATAATGACAGAAAGAATCAATTTTTTGAAGAATATAATGAACAAGAAAGAAATAATTTAAGAACTAAGTATTTTGAAAAGATGACAGACTTGCAGACACACTTTAGTTTCTTTGACTTTTTGGATTATCATAACAAAAAGATAAGTGTAATAGAAAAAATATTGTCATGGACAAAGACAGAAAATCATGAGAAAGTGTATCAGACTTATCCACCATTTGAATCAATTATATTGAGTCAAAATAGTGGAGTCCAAGTATTGGCTACGCCTATCAAAAGACCTAGCCTAAGTGATGATAATAAGAACCTAGACAGTATAATTCAACAGAACAATTACACCAATACCTATCTGAAAACTATTGGTCAAAAGTTACTAGACATAGAAGACAGAATAATACCCCCTTCCACTTCTATAAAAAAAGAAAATACGTCTAATACCCCTTTGTTTATCCCTCATGAAATACCTCCTCACCTTAGAGCACCTTTAAAGAAACCCATGACAGAGAAAACTGATAATTTACTTAATGAAATAAATAAAAAATTAGACTTAATGAAATTAGAATCATTAAAGGATATGGAGCCATTAAAAAATAAGAATATCATAACGTTAAATACAACAGGACGAACTAACTCTTCAGAGGATGAAGAATCAGAAGACAATCTATGGACAGATTTGACATACATAAATAATTTGGAATCACAATTCACAGATAAATTACAAATTAATAAATTAACTTTAGCATCTTCATCGCAAGATCGTAAAAAAGGAAGAATTAAAGATTTATACCCCATAAAGAATTGGTATCCTAAACCTACTCCCCCTGATTTACAATTTGAAGAAAGACATACTTATATTAATTCATCTTATTCGCCAGATTTAATTTATGAATGGAATATTGATGGAATGTCAGAATATGAAATAATAAACCTTTTACATGAAATGACTTTGCTCACTAATGTTTATAAGAATCATGGAAAACAGGACCATCAGATAGCTCATTTAATTGTCACTGGTTTTACTGGCCAGTTGAAAGGCTGGTGGGATCATTATTTAAATAATGATGACAGAAATGGAATATTAACAGCTGTTAAAAGAGAAACAGATGTAAGTGTTATAATGACAGATAGACAGCCTTCACAAGATGCAGTTAATACTTTAATTTTTACCATAACTAAACATTTTGTTGGTGATCCCAATCAATACAAATAAAGAGCTTCAAATGTTTTAATTAATTTAAGATGTCCACAACTTTCAGATTTTAGATGGTATAAAGATGTCTTTATTTCAAAAGTTTTAAGTAGGAATGATTGTCAACAATCCTACTGGAAAGAAAAATTTATTGCTAGTTTACCTTATTTCTTTGCTCAGAAAGTTAGACTTGATATAGTTAATAATGACGGAACAATAGACTATCCTAGCCTAACATATGGAGACATAATATCTTCAATTAATAAAACAGGTCTATGGCTATGTAATGACTTAAGGCTAAAAAACCAGATAGAAAAAGAAAAAAGATTTGCTAAAAAAGAGCTAGGAACTTTTTGTGAGCAATATGGTTTTGATCCATTAATTGCTCCCTCTAGGAAAAGAAGAAAAGAAAAGAAAGATGACAGAAGTGATAGATATAAGAACAATAATAGAAGATATTATAAAGGTAAGTCTAAAGACAAGAAAGAAGAATCCAAAAGAAAGAAACATGATAGACGTAGGGAAAGTGACATTACTTGCTTCAAATGTGGGAAAAAAGGACACGTTAGCAGATATTGTAACTTTCAAAGAAAGATAAATAAACTTGATATATCATGAAAATTGAAGGATAAATTAATGAGTATAATAGGACTGACAGATAGTGATGAAACAGATAATGAAATTCACCAGATAGATAATAGTAACAACACTTCATCATCCTCTACAGATGTTTCTTCACATGATGAAAATGTTAAATTATGTAACTGTAATAATCCTAATAATTGTTATTGTAAAAGAAAATTAAAAATATGTGTCTTAACAAAACAAGAAGACATAATAATGGATTTAATAGATAAACTTCCAGATCTACAATCTAAAAAAGATTATTTATCTAAATTAAAAGAATCTTTAACTGAAACTGATAGATTTGAAATATATCTAAAAGATTATAAGTCAACTTATAATTTCACTGAAATTACTGATAGATTTAAACCCAATAAACCTATAACTGTGACAAACCTACAAACAGATATTAATAACCTAAAAAATGAACTGAAAAATTTAAAATCAGAAAATTTCATATTAAAAGGCATGGTTGAACAAATAACTACGCTCGTAATTAGCATAAAAGATAGAATTAAATATTGTAATGAACCTCTGACAGACTCCTCTTTTCTTGATAGACATAATTATACTAGTGAAAGTTCTCATAAAGAAGATGATAAAGATGAATTTTTAAATATAATTGACAGAATGATATTTCAGAAGTGGTACACAGAGATAACTTTGGTAGTTTATAAAGAATTTTCATTAACTGTTATTGCCCTTGTTGATTCAGGTGCTAATATGAATTGCATACAAGAAGGATTAATACCCTCTAAGTATTATGAATCAACAACAGACAGATTAACTTAGGCTAATGGTGATAGACTTAAAATAAGTAATAAACTAACTAAGGCATACATATATAATAATGGAATCAAGTTCAGAACACTTTTCTTCTTAACAGATAAGTTGTCCTCTAAAGTTATATTAGGAAATCCTTTTTTGGCTTTAATCTACCCTTTCTTCACGACAGATAATGGAATATGTACTAATATTTTAAAGACAGAAGTTTTCTTTAAGTTCCTCCTATCCCCATTCCCCAAGGATATACACTTACTGGAAGAAATTTCAATCTCAAAGGATAAAAGTAATGATGAGATTCCTACATTGGTAGATAATACTATTCTACCCAGTAGCCGTAGTACTTAAGTATATATATACTTAAGTATGTATATATATATATATATATGTATATATATATATATATATATATTTTAAAAAAAAATTCCTACTTTTGTACTATTCTAGTCTTTCTTTTGTTCCTACGTATCTTTCCATTATTTCTCCTATCCCTTTACTAGGATCTTTGTCTTATACTATAGGTTCATGACTTTTAGTTCATTCTTTTCCTTTCTCATCATATATTCCCATTTCATAATGGCCTTTAATTAGTTAATTTTAAAATTAACGGTCAATTGCCTGGCAAGCAAGATAGCCATTCTACGGCTAAAATCTCAGACCAAATTCTGCCAAAATAGAAATCTTTAATATAGATTTCAGTTAAAGCATGAAGGCATCTCAACAGAGACAATATCCCTTCAGAATACAAGATGACAATGTATTCAAGTGGTGACCAGAAAGGTTTAACAGACAAGATAGACAACTGCGCCAAATTAGTTTCCAACAGATACAGACAGATGTTCCCAAGTATGTTCCCAAGTCATTTCTACTATTCACAAGCACGTGTAAAAAGAATTCAAGCAAGGACAAAACAGATTTTAAAAGTCACAACTATTCCAGAGTTCCAAAGTTATTGCCAGATCGTACGAAGATTCTCAGATAGACCCAGTAAAGTATAGACAGGCATTTAAAGTTACTACTGTTCACTAGCATGAGTACCCAGACAAAGTGCCAGATAGACTACTGTTCATAAAACTTTTACTGTTCAAGATTCTATCGACAGATTAACTTGAGTTCACTTTACTTAACTCAGGTTACTTTTGAAGACTTTTACTGTTCAAGATTCTACCGACAAATTAACTTGAGTTCACTTTAATTAACTCAGGTTACTTTTGAAGACTTACCATGGTTCACTTTATCTATAAATAGACAGGCTCCGAAGACAGAAGACAGGTTCAAATTTTAGGTTCAATTCTAAGGTCCAAACTTTAGAAAGACTTTGTAATAGCTTTCCCTCTCCCTCTCTCCGAAAGACTTTTGTACTCTACTTTCTTTTTGTAATCTTGTAACCTTACCCTTTCAGACAGATAATCTTGTAACCCTTTTACAAATTTTACTTTGTAATCTTGTAACTCTTCAGACAGTGTTTATTTTCAAAGCTTGTAAGAAAGACAGAAGTTTTCAGTTTTTATCAAAGACAAAAGTATTTTCAAGTAAGATTTTATTAGTTTTAGTTTTCAGATTCCATACTCTTTTTAATTTATTTTGACTATATCTATTTTACTATTTTCTTCTTTATCAACTATTTTATCATTGTTTATGCTTCTAGACAAAAATCCCCTCTCTTCTCCTCTATTGAGTTCTAGGAAGTTGAGTAGTCTTGTCATATCTTGGTCTTCTTGAGACTCAAGGTATTGAATGAGACTCACTCTTCCTCTCCTAACTCTTCATTTCCTCCATCCTTAGGACCTCCCTCAAGAGTCTCCTCCTTCATCATATGGATCTTGCATGAAGGTATAATCTCTTTCCCTAATTGTTTTTGTGTTGCCATGACGAGAGTTTAAGATTAAAACATGATAATAATCATTTAACTTCTTTTGAATATGTTTGAATGTTCTTAATTGTTCTTATGTGTTCTTCACATGTTCTTGATTATTCATCACTTGTTAATGCATCACACTAGTTTCAATCTTAAATCCACATCAAAACATGAAAAATATGTTTGTTTAATAATTCTTTTAAATTCTTGAATCTAGGATATCACTATCCACACACATTCACTAGAATTTATTTTTCAATCCAAATGAAATGCTTAATAAATTGAATTAGGATTTATCACATGCACACACTTTAAATTTAACATGCAAATTGATTGATAATATATTGGATGATGTACTATGAATGTTGGCCATAATAGTCTAGAAGACTGCTTTCACCGGGTAAGGTGGGTGCCTAACACCTTCCCACCTTATAACATAGCCTCCGAACTTAGATCAAGGGTTGATAGACCAATGTTTATCCTTATAATTTTCAATTTTTAGATTGTAACTAGGAAATTAAGCTATATACTTTATCTTAGATTGTATCTAGAACCAAAGCCATATAATTTTCCCATGATCAATGTAAATTTAATTTCAAATTAATAAAATGAGGAATTTTTCAATTTTTTATTTATTTATTCCAATAATTAAATAAGTGGCGACTCCATTGTAAAACCCTTAATCTAAAAGGGAAAATATAATTGGTCGAACCTCCATTTTGAGAGGCAATAACATGACTCCAACCATTCACATAGGTTTGGCCCAACATCCAAAAAAGGGGAGTCGGGGGCGTGGTCTCTCACAAGGATGACTCCACTGGGATATTGAGAGTTAAGCTTCAATTAGGTTATGGTGGCCAACCATGTCATTGTTTGTTTATTGCTTTTTGTATATAATATGTCTAATATGTCATTACATTGCATGTCATGCATCATTTGCTTGAATGAAATTTATTTTATTTGTGTGCTAGGCCGGAAGCCCGGTACTATTAGCCATGGATTGTGGTCTTCCTGAGAGTCACATACCCAACGGTGAACCTACCACCCACCGCGACAAGGATCGTCATGGTTATGCCATGGTGGTTTATAAGGACAAACTGTTCCGTTCGGACCAACGCGGAGCTCCTGGCATCACAAGTTGGGAGGTACAACGTCCTAGCTTGTGGGGACCTTTAACCTACCTTCTACCCATGTTGTAATGACCCATAGAACCTACCTTTAGGTCGGTCCATGTAAATTGCATTGCATTACACATGTGTGTGGACATTGTTTGAACCATGATAACTCAAGTCCAACGCTTGAGCCCATCATAATTGTTTGAACCTTGTATGTTGTGAATGAACTCAAGCCCAAAATCCTATGATTGAACTCTAATTGGTATGGAAACCCAAAATTGTTTCTTGAATCATTCTAAGCCCACCACTTGAGCCCATCAAATGTGTATATGCATGATCAACATCAAAGGCCAAAAGCTCACAAGATTCAAGCCTTCCAAGTGCAAGCCTAAGCCATTTTATCATAATCAAGGTTCAAGCCCACCAAGTCTTAAGCATCCTCAATGGACCAAGAAGAAGCAAGTGGCCCAACTTTGCCTCACTCCGCATTTGGTTTACGACATCATGGTTAAGCTTAAAGTTTGTTTGTTTATTACATGTTTCTATGTTTCTTTGAATTCTAAAAATCCATGTAGCATTTGATGTACTTTTTTCATGTACATATTTTAAAAAAAATTTCCAAAAAAAAAATCAAATGAGAAAGTGTTTGGACTAGGGGCATTGGGCATTTGAGTCATTTAAAAAATAAAAAATAAAAACATCTTTGAACTAAGACCATTGAACTTCCTAGTGACTTTTTCAAAAAGACCGAATTTTTTATTCTTTCAAGATTAAAAAAAAGAAGAAGAAGAATTCTCTTTTTCAAAATGGTACATGAAGATCCCTTGGACAAAACATTTTCTAAATCTTGATGTTTAAAGGCTTGAACAATCAACTTGTACCAAATAATGATTAATTTCATTGGGTCCATGTAAAGACTTTTGCTACTTGACTTAGAATATAAGAAGAAATGTTCTTAAAAAGTAATAAAAAAGAATCCATCCATCAAAAAATCCCAAGAATCCATGCCCTTGATCCAATTTTCAAAATTATTTTGTTTCACATTATTAGAGCATTCATACTTTTTCTTTTAAGAGGAATTTATTAAAGAGAGCTCAAGTCACTGTGCCTACAAGCAAGCATTGTTAGGGATAGGAGACCGTCTTTGGTAAAGCAAGATTATACCTTAATACCTAGAATGATCATTATCCATTGCTAGCCCATTTGAGCCTTTAAACACTTAGCCTCTTTTTGGCATGAACCCACTAAAATCTAAACCTAGTGTGGGAAAATTCAAAGTATGCATGCTTAAATCTCATGTTGAGGAGGAGTTGACCTTGTAACTTTGAAGCTAATTGATAAAGCTCAAATGCATGCTTAAATCTCATGTTGAGGAGGAGTTGACCTTGTAACTTTGAAGCTAATTGATAAAGCTCTCCTAGAAGACATGAAAGACAAGTAGAGAATTCATTAAGCTAAAGATAAGAGATCATCAAAGAAAGATGAGCTTTCACTCAATCAAGGAAAGAGAAATGAAATTCCATCAATGTGAGAGAAAGCAAAATGTGCATAAAGTTTGAAGAACCTTAAATTCATCATGCCAAGAGGAATACAAAATTCATCTAAAAGATATTTCATCAAAAAAGGAAAGATTCATCAAGCACAGAAAGGTACAAGTGCATCGAGGCAAGAAAGAAGTCTAGAGAGTGCATCAAAATGACCAAAAATCATTAAGCTGAGAAAAACAAGTAGTGAAAAAGTCCCCAAAAGTTCATTCAATCAAGAGATGAAAGACGAAAAAAAAAAAAAACGCCCGCTAGGCTAAAAACCCAAAAGGGCGGTCTAGGCAAAAGTTAGGGCCAAAGAAAAAAAGAAAAAAAAAAAAAAAAAAGAAAGGAAAATCCTAGCAAATTGAAAACTTGAAGATGTAACCTAAAAAGAAAAGGATTTTACAAGATGAAAGTCTAGAGGTATGATTCAAGGGGAATGAGCATAAAAACAAATGTTGGTATAAGTGATCAATGAAGACTAGTGAGAAGATGGCAAAGAAGAAATGGGAAAACTCCTCTAATACTTGATTTTTGAGTAATGCATACTTGGGGGAACATCATAGGGATTTTTGAGCTTTTTTATATCATTCATTTCATAACCTAAACCCGGCCTACATTACAACCTATGAATAAGACCTCCTTGAAGTCTTGCTAATTGAAGGCGCATCTTAAACTCTAATAATATTTTTCTCTTGAATTAAAAAGAAAAGGTGCTTAAAATTGTCAAACCCCACAGGATGATATGTCTGAGGACAAAATTTCTCAAATTCTCAAATCCTCAAAATGACTCAAAAGAACTTCCAAACTTGGAACACTCTCCTTGTTTGCACTCAACAATGTGATTCATTTCATTTCTTGATTGCCTTTGGAGACTTAATCTGACGATGTTCAAAAGGATGAAGCCAATTTGATTACATGAGTTTAATGATCTTGATCCTTCCTAATCAAAGAGATTTTTTTGATTCTTAAACACTTTGATTTGCTAAAATGATTGTTGTTCAAAAAAAAAAAAAAAAAAAAAAGAACAAGAACAAGAACAAGAAGAAAGAAAGAAAGAAAGAAAGAGAAATCTCATTTCCTCAACACACACACACAAACAAAAAAAAAAAATTCTTTTTCAAAATCCAGTTCTCTTGAACTATGTTTTGACCTAATTCTCTATGAAAGAGGTACATAGGCAGCCTTTCAAAGGTCCAATCCCAATCACCCAAATAACCTTGGAGAACAAATTCAAAACAATGTGACAAAATTGTTTGGGTGCATGTTAGGCTAAGCTCATTTGTTTTGCATCAAGCGTGCTTAAACTTGGGGCATTGGCCTATTTATATTGTGTGCAAATATGTTCTTCTCGCATGAAAGCATGTTTTCATTTGAGGCACCAATCCATTTTTTTGGCAAACCTTTCCACACTAGGGGTGTTGGCCAAAATTTTTTTCTTGATAATTGGTTTCTAACAAGCTAGAGAAAGAAAGCTATTTTGCAAGAACCAATGATCGCGGACTGTGATCTTCTTTCATGTTCCCCAATGGTCACAACATCAAATGAATTCAACTTCAATCTAAGCATGGAATATGCCCCAAACTAAGGGCATTGGGTAAGTACTTCCAATTCATTTCAATAAATAAATCCATTGTTAATTGAAATTATCTTTTTGCAGGAATTAAGCAAAGACTTATCCAGCAATCCACATCAACTTCCAGCCAAAGTTGTTCTCATTCAAAGGATAGGTTTTTCAAAAAAATAATAATAATAATCATGAATAAATCTTCATCATTTCTGAGATAGAGTGAAGTTTGCTCAAGAGTGTGCAAGAAAACAGAGTGTCGCGGCTGGGTCTCGCGGGTTACTCGCGGCTTCAAGCCGCCAGAAGCAACCTCACGTGCCAAGCATGCTGGAAGGTGAACAGTCTGCTAGCTGGAGCACTACAGGACAAAACAGGACAACTGGCCATACGGTTATCTTGCGACTGGGTCTCGCGACTTAGTCAAGCCGCGAGGTCAAGCCGCGAGCCACCCCTGTTTTGTAGAATTCTGACGTTTCACATTCCTCTCCACTCCAGTATAAATACCCCTTTTACCCACGATTGAAAGAGAGCTTCCAGAGAGAATTTTGAGAGAGAAACCCTAAAGAAAAACCAGATTGTTTCACCCACAATCTCTACCTTAGAATCTCTTCAAATTCCTCAACTCTCTTCCTCTCCATTGTCAAATCCTTGAGAGGCTTTATACCAAACCAGGTTCTCACCATTATCATCATTGTGAGACTGCTGTTTGGATTTCTGGGAAGCAGTTAGGAAGGAACCAATCTTCATTGGTTGATGCTACGGTCTAGTAGCGGAATCCGGGAAGCTAGAAAAGAAAAAGGTTCGGCGCAACCTCGTTGGAGCAAGAAGCTTGGAGGGCTTAGGTGCACTGGGTAGATTAGGCTTGGAGGGTCTATTGCTGTCCTTGTATCCCAACTATATTTTCTAGTGGATTGATTACCGCTTGGAGGGCGGCGGAGAGGTTTTTCGCCGAGGACTTCGGTTTCCTCTTCGATAACACATAGCGTGTTGTCTTTGTGTTTGCATCTTCCTTCCTCTATCTTTGCCTTTAAATTATCTGCTGTGGATTTTATTTTGTTATGGCTTAGATAGTATTTAATCAATTTCGTATGATAGCATATGTTAAGTTTCCGCACACTAGTTGTTTGACATATTGCTTGAATTGATTAAGTTGTTATTTGGGGGTCTAAACGTTCAAAGGTGTTTTTACACGTTTATTGAACTTTCAATTGGTATCAGAGCGGGTACACTGATATTGGTTTCATTACCATTGTGTGATCCTTGACTCCCTTTTGAGATGGATAGGTCTCAATCCCTAAATGCACCTCCATATTTTGATGGTAGTAATTATGCTTTTTGGAAGGTTCGAATGAGAGCTTTTCTGTGTTCTATTGATGAATCCGTTTGGGATGCTGTTGAGATTGGTTGGACCAAACCAGAGGCAGCAAAATCCACATGGGATAAGGCAGCACTTGCTGCATCTAATGCTAACAGTAAAGCACTCAATGCTATTTTCTGTGGTGTGTCTCCAGATGAATTTCACAGGATTTCTCATATTACCGTGGCCAAAGAAGCATGGGAGATTTTGGAAACTACCTATGAAGGCACGAAGAAAGTGAAAGACACCAAGTTACAAATGCTGACCACTCGGTTTGAGGAGCTCAAAATGAGTGAGGATGAGTCTTTTGACTCTTTCTATGGGAAGTTAAATGAAGTGGTTGTCAGCAAGTTCAACTTGGGGGAGAAAACGGAGGACTCGAAGATTGTAAGAAAAATCCTTCGATCATTGCTGGAAAGTTTTCGAGCTAAAGTGACAGCAATAGAAGAGAGCAAGGACCTCGATGACATCAAAGTGCAAGAGCTGGTGGGTTCTCTGCAGACTTATGAGATGTCACTGCCCAATCAACGGAAGAGTAAATCTCTTGCTTTAAAGACCATTAATGAGAAGGTGGAAGATCAAGACTCATCGGGAGAAGATGTGGTTGACAAAGATGTTGCATACCTTGTCAAAAATTTCAAAAAATTTTTGAAATTCAAAAATAATGGCAAATTTGATGATAAAAGAAAATTCCAAAGTTCTGGAAGGGAGAAAAGGGAATTCAAAAGGAAAGATGGAAAAGAATCCCAACCTACACAAGGTGTCACTTGTTTCGAATGTAACGGGCATGGACACTTCAAAAAGGAATGTCCGAATTATTTGAAATCGAAAGGTAAAGTGTATGCCACGACCTTGAGTGACTCGGATTCGTCTGACTCAGAGTCTGAAGAGAGCTGTGATGGAGAGGGGAACTATTCAGCTTTTATGACTATTGCTCATGTTGAGTCGTCAGATGAACTGAATCTGCTTGTGCAAGACCTTGGAGAACATAGTGATGATGGATCACTAGGAATTGTTGAAGAATCGGATGCTGAAGAAGATGGAAGCAACGCGAATCTTCAGGAGAATTATAACTTACTTTTGGAAAAGTCCGGGGAATACACAAGGGTGGCCAAGGCTGCTGTGAGAAAAATGAAGAAGGCTGAGGAGGACTACAAAAGTCTCCTAATCCGATATAGGGAGGCCAAGTGTGAGATAGAAACTCTGAATGGAGAGTTGTCCGAAGCTTACACAAAAGTAAGGTTTCTTGAGAGTGAGGTTGTGCAAGCTAATGCTAAAGTAGAGAGGGTTACCACCAAGAAGCTAGATGATGTTATATCATCTCAAAAGAGCTTTTCAGACAAATCCGGATTGGGATATACCGGAGGAGGTAGTTCGTCTGGAAATATCACAAAAGAAGTAAAGTTTGTCAAGGCCAAAGATCCAGTTGTAGCTGACTCTACTGGTGAAAAGCTCGAGGTGAAGGAGAAGAAGAATTTGGTGAACCAACGGATGTTAAATCCTCGCAATCAGTTTGCAGACAGATCTGAATCTTGTGCCAAGTCACGTCCTCGACTCCAAAGAGGTCCTAGAGGAACTTATGTGTGCCACTACTGCGGACTTCAAGGGCATACTCGACCAAATTGCCAAAAGCTGAGAGCAAAGAATAGTGCAACCCCTCAAAGGTCAGGAGGACCTAGAAATGAGAGAAGAAGTTGGGCTGGAGATCAATCTAGAGATCAGAATGGTGATCCCGGAATGATGAACGTGATGAAGATGATTGGTGCATTCACCAACTGCTTGGAAAGCTTCTCACGAAGGTTTGAAAGCCCTAACTCCCGTACCCAATCCTATAAGGAAATCACCCCAAACGCAAGTGACGTGAGGGTGAATAAGGGTACTCATGCATAAGCATTACAACATGTCCATGCATAAATACTTCCTATGCTTTGTGACTATGTTTGATTGTTTTGCTTGCTATTTTTGCTGATTGGTTGTTTGTTTGTCTTTTTGTACATTTCTTTAATTTTGTCTTATCGATCTTTTTGTTTCTTGTGTCAAAAATCCAAAAATCACATAAAAAATAGAAAATCAAAAAGCTTGATTGACTTTGTTGAGTTTTTGTCTCAAAACTTGTTTTGCCTTGTACCTTTGTGCTAATGGCTTTGTGCATTTTCGAGCATTGCTTGTATTTATGCACTTATATCACTGTGGGAAAAATCTTGAAATCTTTGTGATTGTTGTAAATAGATCTTCAAACTTGTCATGAATGATTAGTGAATGGTTTTGTTGATCTTGAGACTTGCATAGACTTGTGTCTATATATCTTCCCACTCTTTATTTTTGTTTTGCTAAAAAGAGCTCTCCAAATGTAAATCTCCAAATGAAAAGAGATATTGAGCTGCAAAAGCCTGTCGCACACTCTAGTATTTGACTAGGAAAAAGGGTAAGCGACCTTATATTGAAGTGATTGTTCATTCAAAAAGCCAAAGGCTTATTCATTAAAGTGAAATATCCTATATCACTCTCACAATGAGAGGTGATTGACTCAAAAGATCAAAAAGATCAAATGTTATGATTAAAAGTGGAGTCAAATGTAAAGCTCCAAATCATGTTATCAAGTTTTGTGGGAAGTCATATATACATATTTCTATAATTGAGATGGGTCACATGATCTAGTGCTAATTGTGTATGGCTTGGTTGAATTGATCATTGAAGCTTCACATTAGTCTAAGGACTATCTCATTGTTGATATCCACACACAACACACAAGTTTATGTTCAATAAATGCCATATTCATTTGTGTGATTGTACTTGATGAAATGTGTTTTCACATGCTCAATCTTTGTTGATTCAAGCACAAAAAGATTTTTGAGTGTTTTAGGTGTTTTTGGAAAGTATTTTGTTTGAAAAATCTGAAAATTTCAAAAACCTGTTTTGCCCTGTTTTGGCGGCTCAGTCGCGGGTATGTCAAGTCGCGAGCCTCAGTCGCGTCTCCGCGGGTAATTTTTGGCGTCTTGTTCGCGAGTGGAAGGTCCAGTCGCGAGGTTACTCAGAGATTTTCGCGGCTCAGCTCGCGACTCACTCGCGGGTAGACCTTCCAGTCGCGAAAAACACTTAGAAAAATTTTCAAATTTTTGGTCTTGTGTGTTTTGGCGGCTTAAGCTGGCGACTATGTGGCGACTTCTTCCAGTCGCGAAAATCGCGTGTTTTGCAGAAACAGGAGCAGTTTTTAAACCTTTTTCAGTTTTCCCTCGAACTTTTATGACTGTTCATCTTCTCTCTAAACTTCCTCCTTTCCAAAAACTCTGTGAATCCATATTCAACCCTCATTGGTGCTTCATATCTTATCCAAATCATCAAGAAAAGGTAAGGGTTTATGCTTTCTCAATCTCATTTTCTCTTTTCCTGGTCTTTCTTGCTGCTGTTTGGGTTGATATTGTGTACGAAATACTTCTCTCTTATGAAATGGGTATGGCGGGTCTTGTTTGATTTTGTTCTCATCCATTCTCATGTTGAACAGTCAAAATGTGATGTTCATTGTTCTGATATTTGCCTTTTATTGAGTCTGAAAATCTTTTGTTAAATGGGTTTGTTGTCTATTTGACTTACTCATTTCACTTGCTTAAGCATTGTTTCTGATAATGATATTGGTTACTGAATCCTTTTTGGGTGTTTGTATCTCAACCTTGTTCTCTAGTATGGATTATTGGGTTCTTCATGTTGAAATATTTTTCCTTGTTCATATCTCTGGTGGAGTATTTTATGTTATCTGCTCTAAATGTTCGAATGCTGTATGTGTTTGCATATCATGGTCTTGATAACCTGTCTCAGCGACAAGTGTTAGTTGTTTTTGTCCTTCTATGTCTTGGTGCACTATCACCATATTGCTGCTCCTATCATTTTGTGCTCCTGTATATTGTTGGTAGTTTGATTGGGTCTGCACTATCTTCAATTTGTGTTTGTATATTGATATTCTGTTTACACTGAATCATGTTGACATTGGTCTTGTGTGGTATTGGTGTTTGGTTCTTTGCTGTGGGAATGTTATCTTGCAGATGTCTCGTCGATCTTCCAGGGGTAAAGACATTATTGCTGACGAACCAGTAACACCAGTTGCCAAAAGGACTCGATTATCATCTCAGGCCTCTCAAGACCCCAATGAGGATAGATTCAGACTTCCTCTTAACTCACACGTCTATTCAAACGTGTTTGACAAGTCGACCGCTATAGTGGAACGAGTGGTAGAGTTTAATACCTTAGGGACCACTTTCATCCCTCGAATCTTTGAGAACCGAGATTGGGCAAACTTGTTCGGGAACTTTGATGACCCAATGGATGAGCTGGTCAAAGAATGCTTCTCCAATGCAACTGATCTTGGACCTGAACTCGTTTTCTGGGTCAGAGGAACAGAGTTCAGTGTTACCCCAAACTCCATCGCAGACCTTCTCAGCATCACCAGACCTCGGAATGTTAATATTACTCCTTACGATGAACGAAATCCGGAAATTGGAGAAATTTTGCAAATCCTAGGATACGATCATGAAGTATCCAGTGCAGGAACCTCCATCAGCACCGCAAAGTTTGCACCCGAGCTGACCACACTGAAGTTGATCATGTTCACCAATCTCTACCCATTGTCCAACACTACATTCATCAATCTTGGGAGAGCTCTATTTCTTTGTGACCTTATTACAGGAGCTCCCATTGACATATGTGCTCACATCTACTACATCTTGAGGAAGACCGCATGTCGATCTGCAGCAAGAGGAGTTATTCCATTTTGCAGTCTCATCATGAAGCTCATTCTTCGTGAAGGCATTACTCCTCCTGCAGATGGAAAAATGTTGACTCGTCAACGTCCCATTTCCTTGCTCACTCTTCAAGCTAGCAGAAGTCACTCCTCTAAATCACCAAGGAGTGCTCACATCTCTCCGGTCACTCCGTCTGCCCCTGACTCAGAGACACCAGCACATACCACATCTACATCACGTGCTGTTCCTGAAGCTTCACCAGCTCCTATTCCGCAAGCACCGACTGCTCCTCATACTGATAGAGCTGGCAGTGTACTTGAGCATATTCAGAAACGCGTTGATGAGCTTGTGGCACTTCTCTACTCCACAAACAACCATGTTCAAATGCGTCTCGAGACTATGGAGAATCAGCTAGATGATATTCAACGAAAGTTGGACGAGAGCCTTTAGCTATTCGTGACAAAAAGGGGGAGAGCTTTCAGTAAGGGGGAGAAAAGTCCAAAGGGAAGTGTGCATAGTGATAGGGGGAGTACACCCATACACACATACTTTTGTCATACTTTTGTTTTTAGTCTTATCCTCTAAACTTATGGTTTTTAGGTTTATGCTTGTTGGGTACTATTTATTTAATGTTTTTATGGGTTTGATACACTATGTTTGGTGTATTGTTTCTAAACTCTTAACTTATACTCTTGGTTTAAAGTTTAATATATTTTGATGATGTTTTTCAGGATGTTTGGTTTTGTACCCATGTGCTTATGTAAGCTTTTAGGGTTTATGTCTTTTGCATGTTTGTAGGCTTTATGGTTTGTTCCTTGCCTAGTGCAGCCTTTATACTATGTTGAAATCAGTACTTTAATCTAAATGTTATGCATTTTGGTTTATGTACTGTCACTCTTGTGCCCTTGTAGGATTGTTCCTAGATGCATATGCCTTGTGTGATATGCATTGGTTGAGTGTTGTGCATACAAGTGTCTTGCCTTGTGCTTGTTAACTTGTATGTTCTTGTGTTCATTCCAAGTGTGAATGAGCACTGTGATCACTATCTTGTGGTGTTCACTTGGTTGATCAAGCCATGGTTTGTTTCATAACTCCATCTTTGCTTGATCACTTATTACCTGTTTCATATGCATTGTATAATTTTCTGCTTACAATGATCATGGTGTATTGTTGTGTTTCAGGAGTATTATGTTCATATGATTCAAGTGCTTCACAGCTTCTAGAGTTAGGTGTGAGTGAGTTTTTGTTCAACTGTTCCCAACTCACATGTTAAGTCTAGAGTCTGTTTTAGGGTTTTGTCACGGAATAGCCAAAGGGGGAGATTGTAAGGTTGAATTTATTCAACCATCTTATTGGCTTTATTCCGTGCCAAATTTGCTTGTAATTCAGCATTTAGTAACCCTGTATTTAGGTGGGTTTGATGTAAGGGTAGTGAGTGAGATAGAGTGAAGTTTGCTCAAGAGTGTGCAAGAAAACAGAGTGTCGCGGCTGGGTCTCGCGGGTTACTCGCGGCTTCAAGCCGCCAGAAGCAACCTCACGTGCCAAGCATGCTGGAAGGTGAACAGTCTGCTAGCTGGAGCACTACAGGACAAAACAGGACAACTGGCCATACGGTTATCTCGCGACTGGGTCTCGCGACTTAGTCAAGCCGCGAGCCACCCCTGTTTTGTAGAATTCTGACGTTTCACATTCCTCTCCACTCCAGTATAAATACCCCTTTTACCCACGATTGAAAGAGAGCTTCCAGAGAGAATTTTGAGAGAGAAACCCTAAAGAAAAACCAGATTGTTTCACCCACAATCTCTACCTTAGAATCTCTTCAAATTCCTCAACTCTCTTCCTCTCCATTGTCAAATCCTTGAGAGGCTTTATACCAAACCAGGTTCTCACCATTATCATCATTGTGAGACTGCTGTTTGGATTTCTGGGAAGCAGTTAGGAAGGAACCAATCTTCATTGGTTGATGCTACGGTCTAGTAGCGGAATCCGGGAAGCTAGAAAAGAAAAAGGTTCGGCGCAACCTCGTTGGAGCAAGAAGCTTGGAGGGCTTAGGTGCACTGGGTAGATTAGGCTTGGAGGGTCTATTGCTGTCCTTGTATCCCAACTATATTTTCTAGTGGATTGATTACCGCTTGGAGGGCGGCGGAGAGGTTTTTCGCCGAGGACTTCGGTTTCCTCTTCGATAACACATAGCGTGTTGTCTTTGTGTTTGCATCTTCCTTCCTCTATCTTTGCCTTTAAATTATCTGCTGTGGATTTTATTTTGTTATGGCTTAGATAGTATTTAATCAATTTCGTATGATAGCATATGTTAAGTTTCCGCACACTAGTTGTTTGACATATTGCTTGAATTGATTAAGTTGTTATTTGGGGGTCTAAACGTTCAAAGGTGTTTTTACACGTTTATTGAACTTTCAATTTCTA
Organism: Quercus berberidifolia; assembly: GCA_028535905.1. Lineage (NCBI taxonomy): Eukaryota > Viridiplantae > Streptophyta > Magnoliopsida > Fagales > Fagaceae > Quercus > Quercus berberidifolia. The sequence continues at coordinate 38,231,417 of JAPQVW010000010.1, forward strand.
GTCCATCTTCATCTTCTTCACTTTGTGATCATAAAAAAAATCTTCATTTTCAAAAGGAAAATTCTCCATTTTTCAAAGGAAAAATCTCCAAAACCATATTCCAAAGGAAAAATCTCCAATGAACAAATCTTCAATAAAAATTTCCAAAACTTCAATGGATAAATCTCTAAGAATAAATCTTCAAGGAAAAATCTCCATGAACAAATCTTCATTAAAATTTTTTCAAAAGTTCAATCTCCAGAATAAATCTTCAAGGAAAAATCTCCACGAACAAATCTTCAAAAGGAAAAATCTCCAAAACCATATTCCAAAGGAAAAATCTCCATGAACAAATCTTCTTAAAAAATTTTCAAAAATCCAATGGAAAAATCTCCAAAATAAATCTTCAAGGAAAAATCTCTATGAACAAATCTTCAAAAGGAAAAATCTCAAGGAAAAATCTCCAATGAATAAATCTTCATTAAAAATTTTCAAATCATCAAAGGAAAAATCTCAAAAACTATTTTTCAAGGAAAAATCTCCTATGAACAAATCTTCATTAAAGTTTTTTCAAAATTGCAATGGAAAAATCTCCAGAATGAATTGTCAAGGAAAAATATCCATGAATAAATCTTTTGTAAAAAAATTTCAAATGTTTAAAGGATAAATCTTCAAGATAACTCTTCAAAAAAAAAAATCTCAATTTTTCAAGGAAAAATCTCCAATGAATAAATCTTCATAGGAAAAGTCTCCAATGAACAAATCTTCATTAAAAAATTTGAAAACTTCAATGGAAAAATCTCCAGAGTCAAAGCTTCAAAGGATAAATCTCTTGAGCATAGCTTCAAATGAAAGATTTCCAAAACAAATGGCAAATTGCGATCTCCTTCCATATTCTCTAGTGGTCACAACAGCAAGTTAGCTATTCATACTCGGCATTCATCAAAATAGGCAAGATGTCCCAAACTAGGGGCATTGGCTTGGTATGTCCAATTTCTTTCAATGAATAACTCTGTTACTAATTGAAAATATTTATTTTGCAGGAACTAGGGTAAAGGACCCATACACATTGGCACAAATATCACCTTCCACAAATCCATCGGACCTCTGGGAAGTACATCCAAACTTCAAATCTATCAGACCTCTGCGAAGCACGTCCAAACTTCAAATCCTTGGACATCTAGGAAGCACGTCCAAAATTCAATTTTAATAAACCTCTAGGAAACACGTCCAAAATTCCAATCCTTGGACCTCTAGGAAGCACGTCTAAAACTTCAAGATCATGACCGAAATCCTCATTTTGTCGTGACCACTGGTAAGCATGTCTTGTACTCATTTTTTTCCCCAAAAAAAAAAAAACAATACAAAAACAAAAACACAACAAAGCAAAAACAAAAACAAAAAAGAGCTGTATGTATGAACTACGTTTGGACTGATCCTCTCACCAAGAGGTACATAGGCAATTTCCCCTGAGATTCAGTCCACATTTTGATCCATAACATAACTGTCTACATTTTTATCTACATGCATCATACATTCACCAAGGTTAAATACTGATTGCAAAGTTAGGTGTCTCTTTCATATATTGACCTTCACTTTTCAAGCTCTGCCAATAAGGGGCATTCTGTTGACACCTCATTTTGCAACCTGCATTTAACCTCACATGGAGGGTAAAAGGGTAATTTCACCTTGAAAATATTCATCTTGATTATGGTCACTAGTCCTTAATCTCACTTCACCAAAATGATCTTGATGTTGTAACGATCAAATCGACTAGTCATAAGCTCTAATCGAACCATCAGATTGAAAGTTATCATCAAATCAAGTTTTAATGGCCGAGATGCACTATTACAAATTGAGTCCGACTATATGTGATTATTAACAATTGATTCCAATTGATTATAATTATAATCAATTTGAGATTAATGATGTGTCACAATTTGATTGGTTAGGACTATATTTTATGGTAAGGTTGCATACACTTAATTAATTAGATAATTAAACATTAATTATTCAATGAGTAATTTGTGCAATTATCTTTTAATTAGGGTAAATTTGGAACCAATTAAGTCTGAAATGGGAGTGATTGGAGCCATTTAATGTTAATTGGGCACTAATTTGGGACCTATTAATGTTAATTGTGCTGAAATAATTTTCTAACAAATGACATTTGCTCACCATTTCATCGATATCTTTCAGAATATTTTGAATCTGTAAATAAGGTTAATTTTCTCAGAAACTAGACATTTGGGGCTTCAATTTGAGCATAAAAATGAGACAATTCCGATCAGAATTGAGTAAGATATGATTTTTTGAAGTTGGCTCTACAGGCTGTTACAGTAGCTACGAAAAAACCGAACTTTGCTTGCTCCTCACTCTCACCAATCTCCACATTTAATGCACCAAATTTCCCCAAATACTAAAATGAGGTCTAGGTTCATAATTCTTTATCAACACTCATTAAATGACCTCTCATTCATATTTCCTCCACCACTACTATATAAACCCCCCTTTCCTTCATTCCAAGACAGACAAAAATCCCCTCTCTTCTCCTCTCTTAAGTTCTAAAAAGTTGAGTAGTCTTGTCATATCTTGGTCTTCTTGAGACTCAAGGTATTGAGTGAGACTCACTCTTCCTCTCCTAACTCTTCTTTTCCTCCACCCTTAGGACCTCTCTCCTTCACCATATGGACCTTGCATGAAGGTATAATCCATTTCCCTAATTGTTTTTTGTGTTGCCATGATGAGAGTTTAAGATTAAAGTATGGTAATAATCATTTAAATTCTTTTGAATATGTTTGAATGTTCTTAATTGTTCTTATGTATTCTTTACATTTTCTTGGTTGTTCATCACATGTTCATGCATCACATTAGTTTCGATCTTAAATCCACATTAAAAACATGAAAAATATGTTTGTTTAATAATTTTTTTAAATTCTTGAATTTAGGATAACACCATCTACACACATTCACTAGAATTTATTTTTCAATCCAAATGAAATGCTTAATAAATTGAATTAGGGTTTATCATATGTACACACTTTAAATTTAACATGCAAATTGATTGATAACATATTGGATTATGTGATATGAATGTTGGTCACTATAGTCTAGAAGACCGGTTTCACCGGGCAAGGTGGGTGCTTAACACCTTCCCACCTTGTAACATAGCCTCTGAACTTAGATCAAGGGTTGATAGACCAATGTTTATCCTTGTAATTTTCAATTTTTAGATTGTAACTAGGAAATAAAGTTATGTACTTTATCTTAGATTGTATCTAAGACCAAAACCATGTAATTTTCCTATGATCAATGTAAATTCAATTTCAAATTAATAAAATGAGGAATTTTTCAATTTTGGTTTTCTTATTTATTCTAATAATTAAATAAGTAGCGACTCTTTTGTAAAACCCTTAATCTAAAGGGGAAAATATAATTAGTCAAACCTCCATTTTGAGAGGCAATAACATGACTTCACTCATTCACATGTATTTGGCCCAACATCCAAAAAAAGAGAGCCGGGAGCGCGGTCTCTCACACTTTTATAGGTGACTTAGGTAGCCATTGTACATAAATTAGGGTGATTATTACCTTGATTGCAACGTTCTTTGTCTTAATGAGAGTTTAAGACATTTAATGGTCGTTATTAAATGTATTGAATGTATTAGGCTTAGGGAATATTCTTGACTTGTTTATATTTAGGCTTCTTTATCTTCAACTACTTTCTTCTTCAGGAATGTTAGTATTTCTATGACGACATCTTAGTATCTACCTTTAGAAGGTCTTTTTGGACATTCGAGGGATCATAGCTTGAAAGTGAGCTGATTTCTTTGGATGACGTGTGAGGTTTTAATGTCCTCTTTGGATCCCTTCATCATTATTTTGTAGCTTGAAGAATTTTGATATTTGGATGATGTTATTCTTCCAAGATTTATATTCTTGTGTGAAGAATTTTTATCATTTGTTGATTGCACAATTTCATTCTATCAATTAAATTTTAATGCTAAAGTGTTTATATTACCTTGGTCGCGCCATTTGTTGTTTTGATGATGAGGCTTTAGGGAAGACTTGATGTTTTCCATTGTTGTTCGTCAAGTGATTGCATTTTGTGGAAGGGGAAAGTTAAAGCTCTGACCAAGAAGTTATTAATGGTGCAAAAGGACGAGCAGCTCTAGTCGGCCAATCAAAAGATCAAGACCGAGGCTGCCAAGGCCGTCCAAGCGTTCCAGCTCATTGAAGAATACAATATTGTTTTGTTCAGCTAGTACTGCAAAGGCTTTAAAATGCTGAGGAGGTACTCGATGAAACATGGTCCAGGGGTTGATTTGGAGAACCTGGACTTTGAGTCCATAAAGAAAAGGAGGCTGACGAAGTTGCTCAAACTATGATAATCGTCTTCCATTAATTTCTACGTGAACTTTTTGTTTTTTGTTTGACTTTTGCCATATGGTCTACCTCCCTTAGCCTCGTTGAAGTGATCCATATCCTTTTAGTGGTCGTACCACTTAGCTTGTCTTTTCAGGTGATTTACATCCATTTAAGGAATTTTATCACCTAGTTGTTTTTAAGTGATGTACATCCATTTAAGGAATTTTATCACTTGGCTTCGTTTGTGATTTACATCCATTTAAGGAATTTTATCACTCGCCTTCGTTGGTGATTTATATCCATTTAAGAAATTTTATCACTTGGCTTTGTCAATGATTTACATCAATTTAAGGAATTTTATCACTTAGCCATTTTTAGGTGATTTACATCCATTTAAGGAATTTTATCACTTGGCTTCGTTAGTGATTTATATCCCTTAGATTAGGGAATTTCATCACTCGGCCTCGTCATGTGATTTACATCCCTTAGATTACGGAATTTTATCACAAGCCTCGTCATGTGATTTACATCCCTTGGATTAGGGAAACTTAGCACTGGCCTCAATAATACTTGTTAGAAATAATAATATCCAAATAGGAAATTGTATGTTGTATTATAATAGATATCTTTTGATGAAGTGCATTCTATATGAATCATAGAGAAGTATTTTATGATATATTAAAACTGAAGCTATTTGACTATATACTTCTTTAAACTGATCTTTGTTAGGTGCTTGCACCGTATATAGATTTTAGAGCAATTTAAAAATATTTTGGTGAGTTAGCAGAGATAGCGGAAATTTATTGAGACTTAAACTCATGTCTATACTGTGAACACGATCATCTAGCAATTTTATTGCAATATTTTCAACATGTTCCATATATGCATACTTGTAATGATCATGCAAGCTTGATATGCACTTAATTCTAATAAGATAATATTTGGCATGGCTAATTAAAAAGAAAGAAATAAACGAGTTACCTCGACAAGAGACTTTAAATCACGATACTGTTGTGTATGTACCTCGATCTTTTCATTTTTGTTGTCCACTTGACAAGTTTTATGATCTTTTTTGTTAAGCTTAACATGCTATTTCATGTTTGAGGCTTAAATCTTTTTTGCTTCATTCTTTTGTAGGTGACTAAACCACATTATTGCCCTTGTTCAAACATGAAAGTGCAATTCTCATTGTTGGATGATGACCAAAAGAATGGACTGTCATGGTTTGTACATGTATGTTTGTTCCTTTGGGCTTAATATTAGTCTCAAATGAAACCTTCATAAAATTTCATGTCTAATTTATTAGAACAAAATTTAGAAACTTATAGACCAATGCCTATGAATATGTAAAAATAGAGATGAGGCAGTATGTTCATGATAGAACATTATGTATAAACTTAGAGAGTGGTCCCAAAAAGGCACTGCTACTCTTCAAAATAATTGAGTAGAATGAAAGAAATAATTAGCTGGATAAATTATTTTATAGTGCAGGGTGATAGCAATTCAATTTTGGAGAAATAAATTTGGAAAATACCATCGTCTTTAGGTGTGATATTTTCAAGATATGAAATTCCATAATCAATTTTTATGTTTCTAAATTTCTTTCAAAAGAAAATATGCCGATAATAAATAGGTATACATTGACACCTCAAGCCAACATGGCTACTAGTAAACAACATATAGGCCACTTACGAGAAACTTGTGTCTTATTTTACCTTCGCCAATTATATAACATAACATATGCTTACAAGGATGGCAACCTTATGAAATGATAAGAGAATGTCATGATATGGCTGCGTATAATTCATGGAAGTACATCAATGCACACAAATAAGGGAATAAATTTTGGTATTCCAACCTGAATGACGTGCACATTGGTTGCCAAGTCCTTTTTTGTAGGAATAGCCTACCAATCCGGTTTACATGGTAAAATATATCCACTTAACCATATATAAAAATCTATCATCTTATTTGCTTTCTTTGTATGAAAAATGTTTCCTTCATTGGTTGACTATGAAATCTGTCAACAAATGTTTAACCACATAGCATATGATTGTCCAACTCTTGGCCCTTAACATAGAAATTATTTAAACAATAGCAATTATGGTGGGGCAATAATAAGTGTTGCATAACTAACCCTTAAATATGGCGCTAAAATGAGGGTGAGATATCTAATATCTTTCCCCCCTAGTGTGGTTTGAAATAATTTTAGATTTTACTCTTTTCTAAGCAAGTAATGCTATAATATAAATGAGAGGAGTAGGGACCTGACCTGGCAAGAAAACCTTTGCGACATTCTTAACGGTTGTGGTGCCTACACCATGATCTTTTTTCTACTGGATGATTGTTTTTATATCGAGCTTTTTGTTGATTCATTTTGTCAAGCTTTACTGGGCTCATTTTGCTCCAAAACATACTAACAAATTAATAATTTTGATTGTTCTCAAATGATGAGCTCAATTTAGAGTACATGTCATTCGGGTCAAAATATACATTTGGCTGACTGCTTTAAGGAGCATTCACATGGTCCTTAACTAATTTCCGTCTAGTAGAATCACTTGGAAATAATTTGATACTATTTAGTATTTAGAGACAATAAGCCCTGCTCGTATATCATATATGTAAGTAAGTATTTACTCTGGTGATGTCACTAGTGCGAGTATAAAATAAAAACATTGTACCTGTATAGCCGCTTCTATTGAATCATACATGTGGATTGTGACACAGTGAGAGTCCCACATTTTTCCCTTTGAATGCTTAAACCATTTAAATTCTCCATTCTCAAAGTCAGAGCAACATATATTTATACATGGAAAGGTTTGAATAGTAGATTTTGTTAATTCTATCGTGGACCATTTAAAGGTACAAAATTTCATAATATTTTGAAAATGATTTTTGCTTAACTATTGCAGTGTTTCTATAAGGACTGAAGTTTGTAATTCTTTGGGTCTTCAACCCTAGTCCCACCTTGCATTCACTATGATTATTCTGTATGCAAGGCCAAATAGGCCATTCATGCATTTTATTTCTTAAGCTTTCTTTTAAATCTTTTTGGATTTTTTTTTTTTTTTTTGAAAATCAATGTGTCATTAGTCAGTTGATGAACTAATAACTCGTTCATAACTATAGAGTGTATACTTTTTCTATTTCTATACTTTCATTTTTTACTGTTGTTATCAATAAATACAAATATAAATTTGAGGGATGGCCCTATGATACAGCTTTGCAACAAGCTATCAACCAAGATATTATCCTTGTGCTATGTGCCATTTATATTCCTTCTTTAGTGTAGAATTAATTTGACACATAAAAGGACACAAACGGATTGTTTTAGTTATAGTATAAAATGCAATAAAACCCTTTTTAATGGCCATAATTAGGATATTAAGGCCATAGTATATGACTTATATTTGACTTTAATGACAAAGATTTCATAGAGATCAACTTGACTTCTTAGCCATTGATCTTCTTCAAAGTGTGTAGGTAGGGATGGCAATGGGGTGGGGCGGGGCCGAAGGATGAGATCTTCGCCCCCGCCCCGCATGGATTTTTCTTGCCCCATCCCCGCCCCGCCCCGCATGACGGGGAAAATTTCTTGCCCCATCCCCGCCCCTTAAGGCCCCGCAAAGACCCGCGAAGCCCCGCCCTACATCGTAAAACTTTATTTCTTGTTAATTTTCCCTACAACTATTACCATTTTTTCAAATAAAATGACATGTTTCAATAATAAAATATACTTGAAATTATAAATAAATTTATCCTATCAAATCAAACTAATTTTTAGCAAAAACTAAATAATATTATCTAAATGTTTAACAAGACAATATCAAAACAAAAATCTCATAGTATGACACAACAAAATAATCCAAACTCCTAATACATAACAAAATAAAAATTGCCTAGTTCTTCAAAAAGAATCTCCACTTTCTTCCATCATTGTGACACCACTTTCTTCTTCATCATCATAATCATCCAGGATATTTTGGAATTTATGTTCAATTCCATCTATGGTAGATGAAGAACCTAGAAAAAAGATAAAATAAATTCAATCAAACAATTGAAAAATATAATAAAGAATGCAGCAACATAAATCATTGCATAATCAAACTAGTAAATTTAATTACCATTAATTTTAGCCTATAACCAATTTTGAGCACACATTAATGTAAGGGTCATCAAATAGCCCACAGCCCACAATCCAACCCAGAAACCCGACGGCCCACCAAGTTAATGGGCGGCCCGACCCGTTGTAATTGAGGCCCATAGGTAGCCCACTAGCCCAGTAGGTCAGGCCGTGGGTTGGTTTTTATGTCCATTGGTACCCGGTGGGCTAGCCCAATAGCCCAACCTGTTGCCCAGCCCATTGGCCTAACCCATTGGCCCATCCCAATAACTCATAATTCATAACAAAAATATATAGGAAGTGTATGAAGGATTGATCTTGAGATATTATAGAGGAATTTCTTAAGAGAACTCCCTCAACCACTAAGATACTCAAAGTAATTGTGCTAAACTTAGTTTACTAAATATATATATTTTTAGTAGTCTAGCAAATTTGAATTAACTATTTGACATTTTTTTTATTAAAGATAAAAATAAAAAAACTATTTAAAGCCTTAATAAAAAAAATTAAATAGGTTTCCATCAACAAAACAAAAAATTAAATAGATTTGACTGTAAAAAAATTTGTAATGAAGTATTAAATTCTTTAATTCTTTCCTTTTAAAAAATAGATTGATTATTCCCTTATAAAAAATTAATTCTTTCCTTATAAAAATAATAAAATAATATACTAACATAAGCCCATGGGTAGCCCATTAGGCCCAACCCAATAGCCCACCTCACTAAAGACAAAATGGGCATTGCCCATGGGCAAGGTCATGGGCTAAGGTTTTCTCTTTCGGCCCAGCCCGACCCAGTCCGTTAACTAGTTAATAGCCCATTATGCCCAGCCCATTGTGACCATGGGCCAAGTAAAAATGGGTCGGGCCAACCCGACCCGGCCCATTGACGACCCTTACATTAATGCCTCCACAGTCTTTTGTTGAAGTTTACTGCGATGTGGACTTAACAATCGACCACTTGTGCTAAATGATGACTCTGAGGCAACAGTTGACACTGGAATGGCAAGGATATCCCTTGCAATACGTTGCAAAGTAGGATACTTTGGCCCATTAGATTTCCACCATGCCAAAATATCAAAATCCACAGTTCTTGCCATTAAATCATCCTCAAGGTAATGGTCCAACTCCAATTTAATATTCCCACCCCTTTTTTTCTGACTAAGATATCTTTCAAAGTCCATAAGGGAGTCATCAACTTGCAGATCCTCTCCCACACAAGGGCCACAAGTACCTTCCCTACCCATTCTCCCAGAACTATAGTCACGAATTATTTCATAACAAATATCTCTAACCCTTTGAATTTTATTATCAGCTTCATCACCATAAATTATTGGAAAATAATATTCTAACAATTCAATCTTATATCTTGGGTCTAAAACGGTTGCCATAGCCATAACACCATGAATCACATTCCAATAACAATCAAATTTTTTCAACATTTTAAATGCCATACTCCTAATCACATCATTTGCGCTTGTAAACCAAGAATTCAAAGCTATTTTTATTTCACACACCTTAGGAAAGAAAAGATTAGCTATAGGGTATGAGATACCTGAAAATAGCTCTGTAACCTTGTGAAACACTGCCAATCTCTAACATATATTACTTGTCATCTCCCATTCTTCCTTCGTTGGAATGCACTTATAAGATGACTCACATATGTTCAATCGATAAAAGACATTTTGATACTTTATAGCAATAGAAAGCATGAGATAGGTAAAGTTCCAACGAGTCTTACAATCAAGGGCTAGTTCTTTGGTACATTCAACATGTGCTTGTCAAGCTGTCTCTTCAAAATTCTGTCTTCTCTTTGTTGATGCAGTCCAAAATCCCACACTTTCTCGAACATTTTCAATGCATGATCCAATTACATCCAAACCATCCTGAACAATCAAATTAAGAACATGTGCTGCACAACGCATATGCAACATTGATCCACGCATAATAAGTGCACCACGTTGAAGCTTATCTAAGATAATTTTTATAACTGCATCATTGGTACTGCAATTGTCCATAGTCACAGTAGATAACTTCCTATCAATATTTCACTCCAACAAAGTATCTAGAAGGACACTAGAAAACACTTCTTTTGTATGTGGAGATGACACATAAATAAACCTTAAATGAGAAATTTAAATAATTAGAACCAACAATGATATAAGTTCATAAAACATTTGAAAAAAATTTAATTGAAACATAAAAATGAATATATACTTTAAAAAAAGTACCTCATAACTCGGCTTTGTAATCTCCACAAACCATCAATGAAGTGTGCTGTTACAACCATAAACCCTCGCTTTTTGTTTTGTGAAGTCCACATATCAGTGGCAGTAGAAATTCTACCCTAATTCTTATCAATTTCATGCTTTGATTTCTCCCTTTCTTTCTCATAGATGCTCAAAATGTCCTTCTTGATTGTGTTCCTAGAAACCATCCTGAACAATGGTTGAAGAGAAGTTGAATATTTTCTGAAACCAATGTGGTCAACTATAGAGAGGGGATACTCATGCAAGATGATCATACGAGCAAGTTCATTTCTTGATACATTTTGATCAAAATTATAAACATTCACACCCGCCATTGAATCCACTTTATTTTGATCCTTCGCCAAATTTTTTTTGATTCATATCCCTAATGTCTTGAAACTTTCTCCTTGGACATATTTTCACGTGGTCATGCAAATGTTTAGTGCCATAATTGGATCCCCTTACTAGCAATTTCTTACAATAATTGCACTCAGCCTTGTCTTTCTCATCAACTCTCTTTCTCTTAAAATGATTCCAAACAATTGATTTGTACTTCCCCTCTTCTTGAATTATTTCATTGCTAGGCTGGACTGCCTGGACATCGTTTGGCATATTCAATAGAGGTGATGATGGGGTTGCATTATCTTCATCTACTATCAAAGGAAATTGATTGCTGCCAGATGGATTGGAGCTACCAATGTTTTCATGTGAAGTCATTTTTTTCTTGATGTTAATTTAGCAAATTAGTAATGGACAAACTATATTTCTCCAACAGAGATAATATAAAATAATGGGAACGAAAAAAAAAAATTAAAACAAATCTCCTTGGCAACGTTGTTAAACAATTAAAATATATTTAGCAACATCGTTAAACAATTAAATTAAAAATCATAGCACCCGTAGCACATACACAAATGGGTATTCATATTTCATTGGCCTAAAAAACACTAAAACAAATCTCCTTTATACTAAGTAGTCAGTAGTATGCATTAGTTAATTCCTCCCATTTTGTGACTATTTCATAGAGAATGGGACAAAGTCTCAAACCTGTACCCCTTTCAAAAAAAAAAAAAAAAAAACTTGTACCTTATATTTTTTTAATAAAAATACATAAAACAAAATTAAATTGTAAATAATTTTTGCATGGAGAACAAGAACAAACAGCTAGAGCTAGTAGCCTAGTACATGATTGATGCCATCATATTGGCAATCAAACCAATAGGGAAACATATCCCTGACCCTCATCATCTTGTTCTCATAAAATTAAAAAACAAAAACCCAGCTTGTAAAATAGATATGGATTTTAACAAGCATAAAGAAGCAGTGTTGTTAAGCAGCCAAATGCCTACACAAAATTACAAAAACAATGACACAGACACATATTTAGAGCCACAGACCCGTAACTCATTAAAAAAAATTATATTATGTTCATGATGAAAAGTAAGTTGAGAACGACCGTATGAATCATGAATGAAATCAGCAATTCAATAGTATATAAATTTGTTTCTAATAAAGACAAAAAAAAAGTTAAAATTGGTACCTTATTTCCAACTTTGCTAGAGAGAAAAAAGAGGTAGAGCAACGTTAGGTAGAATAAAATAAGCTGATGATATTTTTGTTTAAATAGTAGGGTTTTAGGGTACGATAAAATTACAATTTAACCCTTATTAATGCGGGGCGGGGCGGGGCGGGGCAGGATGGGTCTAAAAAGTGTAAACCCATCCCCGCCCCGCCCCGCCCTGTGGTGCGGGTCTAAAATCTCGCCCCATCCATGCCCCACCACCTTTGCGGGATGGGGAAAACCCGCACGAGGCGAAGCGGGGAGGGGCGGATCAAGCGGGGAGGGGAAAAATTGCCATCCCTATGTGTAGGTTGTAGCAATTAAGGTATTATTTCATTTTTTTAATGCCTATATTGAAGATCATAATTTTGGTAAGGTAATAAAAAGTTTCGGCTTCATTTTTCTTAAATGTAGAAAGTTATGATATATTATCTTGCACAATAATATTTAACTTCCTTATTTCCAATCTTATCAAGAAGCATTAGGAAAGAAAAGTAGCGATATAGAAAGCCATAATTAGGATATCAAGGTCATAAAATTTGCTAGTGACTGATCCCTTTAATTCATTCAAAACTGGGCTTTTTGGCAGTTGATTTTATTCATCATTGTTTCAAAAATACTGATAGTGTTAAGCATTCATAAAGAAAGTGTAATATATGGACATAACAGTGGCCCTACTATGTTGTGTAACTAGTAGATATTGAAACATGACAAGAGAGTGTAATGGACATACCTGCTATGCTTTGCTTCTTTCTCTGTTGAGTAATAATTTCTTTGCAACCCACATATTTTCTACTAAGTGTAAATTACACAGCTTTGTCTGTGGTTTGTTGTTGAACTAGTTGTCCTTGTGAAAATAAAATTCCACGAAACATCAACCGTAGGAGGCAATATGTGTGTTTTGGACCTTTACAAGAGCTTCTAAACGATTGACCTCAAATGACAAACTTAATGTGAATACTGTCTAACGAACATTAACAAGATCCATAATTTTCATTACCGAACTAAATGTAGAAAATACATTTATTTCCTTTCTTTGTTGAAAAGCTCTATTGAGATATAAATCAAATTTCTAAAAATATGTATGAATAATTTCTGGTCTGAAATTGGGTTCTCAAACTTGAAAAGGAAATGAGATATGAATCCACTTCTTTAATGCTTAGAATTATGACAAACTATAATTCTATTAAGATAATAAATTTCGGTTTCATTTTTCTCAAATGCCGAAAGTTAAGATTTACGGAGTATTATTTTGGTAAAGCAATAATATTTCACTTTCCATCTTCCTTATCTTACAAGATGTATTAGGAAAGAAAAATAGTGATATAAAAAGTCATAATCCATGAACATCAACTAGGATGTTATCAATATATCAATTGAAGATACAAACGGTCTGTTATATTTGGAAAGATAGTAAAACCCTTTTGAATGGCCATAAATTGGATTCAAGATCATAATATTTTGCTAACTTTTGGCCACAAATTTTTTATTCCTCTTTCTTTTACTATTTGTAGTGTGTTTTTGGATAAGTGTATCTCTTGTGATTTTTGTGACTATTTGAAGCAAGTAATATGAGATTTACACTATTCTTGTGAAATTATTCACTATTTTTGGTGTAGTGACGATTATGGTAAATTTCTAAAAGAATTTGAATTGTTATGCATGTATCCATTATCTCCATAGCTGACCTTTTTAATAGGTGCTTTGCTTAATTGGGACTATTCCTTTTTAAGAAAAATTTCTAGAATACTAGCCTAGAATTAAGTTATGCAATACCAAATTGTAAATACACGTTCTGATAGATAACGTAATTGTTTATGAAAATTGTTTATGCCTTATTTGGAGTCACCTAAGAGGTAAGACTTTAAGATCTTAGGCAAAACGTAATTCTACCAAATAGAAATATAAGTATAGGGAGAATCAAGTCGTCAAACGTACCTAAACGATTATACTCAATGAATGGATTAGTGGGCTTAGCCCATGGAATGCATCCAATATTTAACACCCACTTGTGAGAAGGGGTTTTTTCTTTACATTTGTCCTTTACCAGCAAAACAACAAAGGTGCTCTAGTAGTGTATTAGAGATTCAAATGGGAGGATTCCTTGATTGGAGTGATATTTTGGGTTATTTGGTACTGCACTTTAGCGTCCATTACTCCAAAATGAAAAGAGAAACCCTTTGTTGCAGGAAGAGCTTAATGGCAAACCCACAAACAGTGCCAAACTGATGATGCCAAAATCGCCAGTTGGATCACTTGTCCAATCCGGAACTTTAGACGATCTTATAAGACCTGCAAGATAAAGAGAGTTGATCGAAGAGACAATTGGATTGTTCCCAGTGGGGGAGCCTCTGATACTTAAGTTAGTATCATCCAATATCTTTTGTATATAGATAGTGTTTTGTAGTAGTTTTTTACGTACCTTAGCTAGTGAGACAGGTTGTCCCTTTTATAGGTGACTTAGGTAGCTATTGTACATAAATTAGGGTGATTATTACCTTGATTGTATCGTTCTTTGTCTTGAAAGAGTTTAAGACATTTGATGGTCGTTATTGAATGTATTGAGCGGTTATCTTTGATGGCCTACTAATGATGCAAGGTCTTCCATATTAATGGATGAACTTAATGATTTTTCTGGACTCATCAACTTTCATGAAGAATATTGTAATTGCCACAAGTCATTCCTGTGGGAAATTCTTTCAACACTTTTATTACAAGAATTTGTCAACTCTCTAATTTTTTCTATATAATCACACCCTCTTAGCTTGCATTTGCATATAAATGTGAGATGGTTTAAACATAACACTTTTGTTCCAATGTCTTAAACTACATGTTAATGCTTTATTAATATGAGCATTAGCTGGAAAATGAAGCTATATGCCTATATCTACATCCAAAATAAGAAATACATTCCTAATTGTTGTTGATGCTAGTACTCATTCTCATAATTAAGTAGTATTTCTTCCTTTTTCTGACATTGTAGGAATCCATGGGAGCTCTGGGTCACCTTATCATTTTGGGTCTTCATCTTGTAAAATCCATTGTTGATATTAGTTTCTCTTTATGAAAAACATGACTTAGGAGACAAGAGTAGATGGAAGATAAAGAGAGTTGATCGAAGAGACCATTGGATTGTTCCCAATGGGGAAGCCTCCGATACTTAAGTTAGTATCATCCCATATCTTTCGTATATAAATAGTGTTTTGTAGTGGTTTTTTACGTACCTTAGCTAGTAAGACAGATTGTCCCTTTTATAGGTGACTTAGATAGCTATTGTACATAAATTAGGGTGATTATTACCTTGATTGTAACGTTCTTTGTCTTGATAAGAGTTTAAGACATTTTTACAACTCCTCCAACTCCTCCAACATCTCAGTTTCTATTTTTACATCCAACTCATTAAAATAATATAAACCATACAAATATAAAAAATAAAAAATTATATCTCTTCCATTCCTCTCTTTCCTCTCTTTCTCTGTCTTTATCTCTCCGCTCTGTCTCTATCTCCCAAGCAAACCAATCACAACCACCACTTCACCACCACACATGCCCAGCAAGGTAGCAACCACCACCACCACACACCCCAGCAAAGGTAGCAACACCACCACCCCACCATCACACACACCCCACAAAGGCAGAAACCACCAACAAAACAAAGGGAAAAAAAAAAACACTAAGCACAACCACCACCCAAACGCCAAACCACCACTGATTCAACACCAATTCAGCACCAATTCAAACAAACAAATAGCGACCGATTCAAACAAACAAACATAACCACCGATTCATCATTTCATCAAACAAACACCAATAGCAACTTTCATCGATCTAGCCACCAATTCAAACATACAAACACCAACAACAACCATCACCGATCCAGCCACCAAGAAACCACAAACCCAGAAACGATGAGGAAGTGCGCTCCACCAAGAAACCCAAAAATTCCAAATGAAACCCAAAATTAAACCAACAACCCTTCAATCTTCAATTTGGGGGATAGAGCAATACAATGAAGAGGAAAAAAAATACCAACTTGTTCCATCACCGATCCAGCCACCGAGAAACTACAAACCCAAAAACGAGGAGGAAGCACGCTTCACCGAGAAACCCAAAATTAAACCAACAACCCTTTTTTTTTCTTTGGACCTAAAATCAACAACCCTTGATTCTTCGGTTTGGGATAAAGCAATACAGTGAAGAAGGAAAAAAAAAAGTTATCGGAAAAGAGAGTGATTGAGCATGGGCAATGGAGCTCTGTAGTTGGGAGAGGGAGGGAGAAAAGTGACTGAGATGAAGAGAATGAGTGAGAAGAGAAGAGTGTAGTCTGTGACTCTGTACCGTGTAGAGTAAACGAGGAGAGAGAAGGTTCTCATTTTCTATTAAAATAATAATATTATTTTTACAACCAAGTGAACAGTAGGTTCTATATATAAGAACCCACTGTTCACAAGTTGCAAAAAATTTTAAGAACCCATACCCGGATGTTGGACAATTTTTGATGTTGTGGATGTAAAATAGCAACTGCGGGGTGTTTACACCCCCATTGCTAGTGCTCTAAGTGTTTATCCCAAAAAAATAGGGTAAAATTAATGTCATTGTAGATATAAATTTTCTTGTCTTTATAAGGTGTGTTATCACATCATATACTTTTTATTATCTTACAAAAGAATTTGTTTCACGAATTTAAAAATTGTATGTTTCAATCACTTTCTCTTTTCCGTCATCTCAATCTCATCTCTGCTCCCATATAAACATTGAATTCATACATCCTGGTATCTACATGATTAAATGCCCTTGTTGGCTTCCTTATAAATATGGTTTTTAGGCCAGGTTAATCTTAAACCGATTGGTTCAAGAAAATTAATTAATAAAAACTTCGTTTGGATTGCGTCTGCGTTTTCACGCAGATGCATTTTTGGCTTCTTCTTTTTCTTTTTTCTTTTTTTTTTCTTTTTTTTTTTTTTAATTCTAGCGCCTGGTGCACTGTTCATGGGACATGAACAGTGCATCAAGGCAAATGCACAATATTTTCATTAATAAACAGTAACCAGAAAATATTTTTTTATTGTTTTCAGCTTTCAGCAAAATAAGCAGTATCCATATGCACACAAAATTTAACGACAGAATAGTAAATGCAATTCTAATTGTTATGTTATTATTAGTCTATATATCAATGAGACTATCAAACATTTCCCTTCAGAAACTTATATCAATCACAACTTATATAATTTATAATTTTAACAAGTAAACTTAAACAGCCTAACTTTATATCAATCACAACTTTTCATGTGATTGATTTTTTATTTCATCTTAAATTTTGATTATTTTATAAGAAAGAAAAAAAAGAATATATATATATATATATCAAATTATGATTGGTCAAACATAAAATAAATACAATAAGTGAGACAAAAGATTTTTCGCTCTGTTTGTTTCAATGGAAAATCTTATATAAAGATTGTTTTTCGTATTTTCCAGTGTTTGATAGTATCAGAAAAAACGAGTCAAAAGAAAATTATATTTAGTCAATAGTATGGCTTATTTTTAGATATTATTTTCCACTAAATTTTTTTGAAAAACAACTCTATCTCATGATAAGTTAAATAAAGGAAGTTAGAAAGTCGTTTTTCAACTTATTAAAAGTTACTATTAAACATAATAGTTTTATAAAAAATATTTTTTGAAAAATAACGTTTTTTCTAGAAAATATGATCGCTGAATGAAACAAAGCAAATCTAGAGTTTGTGTTTGTTTTGGCAATAATGTGACGTACTAGTCAAGTAATGACTAACAGCACTCTCAAACTTTTTTATTTTTTATAACATACTAGTGCGTTGGCTCAATGTTAGGCCCAAGCATAAGCCCAAGCACAAGCAAATGGACTGAGCTTCACTTGACCAGTTTACATCCCCATCTACTCAATGGGCCTTTTCGCATGATTATTTTCATATTGAGCTTAATTTTATATTTTCAAGATCCAAAACTATAATCGATCTAGAACTAAAGTCTAAAGCCCTTGAGAACACCCAGAAACTGAAAGGCGCACAAATCGCAAGCAAATCGAGAGAGCTCTTCAATTGAAAAAAAAAAAATGTTCGGTCGAAGCAGGTTCCTCTCGTTTCCGCTGGTGATTGGAGCAGTCATGTAAGTTCGCTTTACTATTTCTGTTTATTTTTTTCTCTAGTTTGAATTCATATGCTTTGATTTTGGGTTTCTAGCTTATGAGTTTTAGTTTTTTAGGACCTACTTTTCTTTGAATTGGATTTCCTAGACTATATGAAAATAGCAATATAACAATATGTTCAGTTCGAACCAACCCACAGTCCACTTTTTTTTTCTTTTTTCTTTTTTTCATTTTATTTTATCCCTGTTTAATTTATTCAGAATAGGCTGTGCCGTTTCTCTTTAGTCTTTATATTATATATATATATAGGCTGTGAGAAGTCATAACACTATATGTGCAATACTATGCTCAAGGATGTCCATATTCCGTACCTCTTGAATTTGAATATGCTTGTGAAAGTTCAAGAGAAAATACAATCGAATTCTTCTAATAATAGGTTTTTATGTTCATTGTTCATTTATGTTGCTTGTAGCCAATGGGCTCTAACTTAAATGCCACTTCTTTCCCCCATAAGAATGGGTGGACTGGAGGGTATGGTCATGGGTTCAAAACCCGCTAGGTGCGTGTTTAATTTTCCAATATCTAAGTGTTGATCAATGTTGTGAGAATGTGGTATCCAATATCCTTCACCCACAATTGACATAATTTCACATTCAATCAAAATTTGGAGATGATGGATGGTCTATAAAATTTGTTTGCATCAATTTGTAGCACCTCAGCTTCTGTTTAAACAACACTCTGGTAAGGAAGTGCATAGAATGAAATCGAAAGAGAAAAATAAATAGAAAATGGGAAACACTCGTCTTTATCTTTATTTTGTTTATTTTTGGCTTCAATATGGTTTAGATATTATTCTTGCCTGGCTTCTTGTTGGGGAAGAACCATAGGGACACCACTTAACCCTAAAGCCTAAACCTATGAGTTTGGCCCAGGTATGTTATATGAATCGTTCACTCTTTTCATTATTATTCAATGTGAGACTTCACTCACAGGTTTGTATCCAACGCTTGCTTTTAGAGTACATCTGTTGTACTTGACTGCAAAAGTAGCATGCAATCTCTGCTATTCTTTTGTTTTAATTTTAGCATGAGAAATATGCTAAAACCCTCTGGATTAATGTTACATGTTATAACATTGTGACCAACCTTCAACGTGGAATGTTTAGTGGAAAAAACAATGCGAAATATGCTCAATTTGCTGGCATTAGTTTTCAGGTCATAGTTGGATAATAATGTGGGTTAATATTTGTGTGTTCTAAATTGCAATACTAATACCCTCTGGGTCTGGGGGTTTTCATTGGCTGTTAGTGTGCCTCAGATATGCTACCCCCATAAATTTTGCTCTCAAATTTACATCATAGCCTGGTGGATTCTGATTGAATAAATTTTTCATAGTACTTAATTGATTTGCTTTATATGATAATGTGGGTTCTGCAGAATTGGAGTTGTTTCTGGAAAGGCAATATTTGGACCCCCACTTGAAGAGTACTGGAAAAAAAGGCTTCAGGAAGACGCAGCTGCAAAGGAGACTGATGTAAGTTCAAGTTAGCAGATATTAAAGTGAATTTCCTCATGCTTGGTCCTTTCATGAAAGAGCAATGCCAGGGGATTACTCTTCCAGTTTGCTTTTTTAAGTAAGCTGAAGCAAAGTCATGTGTTTGTGTTCTTGATATTGTCATGATAAAATTCGGAACAGGGCAAAAGCCAATAACATTGGATGCGTCAAATCCCTGACCCCATAACAAAAAGATACAGTGAGTTTCATCTGTCTTTCTGGTTAAAGAAAAACGATACACAAGTTCTGTATTTGATCAATTGTTTTTGAGTTGCTACATTACAATGAACACTGTTATTGAACCTTGGTAATATTATCTAGGAAATGCTGATTGTAGAATTCCAATATCTAATGCATATGAAATTCACCATTGTAAAATTTATAGGAAAATCTGATTGACATTGTGATTACCCACCTTGTAAGATTTGAAACTACCATTCCTTCCTTTTCATTTCTAGATGATTTGCCTGATATCATTCATTTTTAGTATTTTTACTTTCACTTTGGTACTTTAGTATCAAATGGCAAAACTTAGGTACAATTCCATAGATGCAATACTTCCATAATTAAATTGGTATTGTGCCTAAATTTTATATATATTATAAAATTTTTACCCTAGTTTCTTACAAACCCCACCTGGTGGAATATCCACCAAAAGCAAGGAAACGCAATCACCCTCCCTCTCCTCTCCTGGGTTATTGAAGGTTATTATCATTGAAACCATTTTTCTGGGCAAAGGAAGATTCTCATTCCAACGAGACTCAAAAATCATGTCAATAATAAAACTTGTAACATATTTGCATTCTATGTTTATACCTAGGTTAGCCTTGTTCCGTTATAACTGGCTTAGATGGCAAAATAATGCTCCTTTTTTTTTTTCTTCTCTATTTTGGATTAAGGATGATAACTGTGCGAAACAGAAAGGTGGACCATAGAACTAAAAACAGAAATAAAGGACAAAATTTGGAATTTAGAAATCCTGGAAAATTGTTCCATCAGTTTTCCAATATGTGGAAGTAGCCAATTAGACTGATATCTTACACCATTCTTTGAAAAAGGATAATCATGTATGGGGGTGGCATAACTAACTGCAAAAGCAGTCTTATCTGAATTACTTTTGTTTCTTACCAACAAGTCATGCGAGTGACGCTGCACACTAATAATAAGCCTTATCCATTTTTGCGTGTAGTAGTTAGCTCCCATTATTAATTATATCACTTTAGGCAAGTTGGGATAAACTTCAAGTGCTCAGGAAGCTTCTAGTGCCAAGCGAAGCTACCAAGAATCTAATGATTTATCTGTATTCTAAGATTGATTTTCTAAATCACAACAGAAGTTGGAGGAATACATATGAATCAAACAAGTAAACGTATTGTTTTACATTTAAAGACAATTTATTTATCAAATAACATTCAAAGGCAAGGTGACTATGCAGTTCAGAGTTTGATAACCAGCGATTGCCAAATTCTCTTACTGTATGTAGGTGCAGCAAGTTCACCATGAATCACCAGGAGGCCATGATGCTCTCTTGGTTGTAGAATCGGAAGGATTTCCGGTAAATCACCATATTATAGCTACCAAACAAACTTCAATTATGGACAGTTGTCTCTTGCCACTTTCAAATAACGAAACATCTTCAAACTACTGTCCAATGAACAAGGAGTTCCTCTCCATACCATATCAATATGTATGTTCCAAAATTTTCAGATGTTTTGATCTCATGAAAGTACCCAATAAAGACAATTGCTTTAACTATGCAGGTGTTGTCCAAAACCCATGAATTTTCTATGATGTCAAAATGACAAGGGACAAGCATCATTCAATATCATACCAGAGTAACCTTTTCAATTTTGAAGACAAATAAATATTTGAATTAAGATACACAAAGAAATAACAAACATAACTGCATCCTCCAATCAAGAATTTGTGGGAATCCAATCATATGAACTTACTGAAAGAAAGTATCCTCAACTTAAGCTGGCACTAAAATCCAAACACCATCCAGTATCTGCAGACACAAAGAGAGACACATGGTAGCAACAAGAGAGGACTTCGCAGAAGCAAATCTCACAACTTCAAGACCCCTGTCAATAATTTCCTCATGAACAACATTAACACATTTTTTCACAGCTTCATATAGCTTCTCCAACAAAACCTCCAGGAAAGATCTGACAGTTTCAAAAGTAACCCTCCCAGTAACATCAAGAACAAATCTTCTATTCTTTGGCACTGCCAAAGTGGTTGACACTTTACCAACCCACCCATTATCTTTCTTCTCAGCAGATAACTTTCTTGATTTAAGCCCCAAATCCCAATTTTTACCCGGACTTAAGCCTTCTTCAATTTCCAAAAAACGAGGACTTGGACTTGAATTCGAATTCGAACTTGTCAACACTTGGTGAGATGTTTTCACAAGAGTTTCAACTGCACCATTACAAACTGAAACCAACATGTCTCTCAATTGAACTTCATGCTTGGGGTTAGTCAACCCAGATAAAAATTCATCATAGAAGTCCATATCCATGGTCTTGTCAAGATAAACAGCAACCGCTGTGCTCACAAACATTTGGATACAATCACCAATTAGCTCTCTACACTTATCATCACAAACCACGTTGACCCATTGTGGAATCTGATTCATTTCCGAACCCTTCGAAATTGATCCTTCACTAGACTGCCCATCTGAAAAAAACGCCATGACCACGTTCCTAGCGAAGCTTCCCACAACAACAGAAGCAAACCCAGACCCAGCTGTAGTGAAAAGCTTGTCCATAACTTGGTAAGAAAAACCTGAATTAGCACCACCATCAGAGCTACTCACAGATCTATAACCCCGCAAAATTCCAATAGTGAAAGCCTGTGTGAGCCGTGTCAAAGAGTCGGAGAACTCGTTGGACCTTGTGATTTTCGATATCTGCTTCAAACTATTGGGAATTTGGTCGGAATTGGATTGAAGAAACTGTTTGAGATCTTTGGAAACAACCCCAACTGACTCAGCGGAGTCAGAGACAGCTTCAGCTACAAAAAGCAAAGCTGAAAAAAGCTTTGAAACTCTCTCTCGCTTGCGAGCTACTGAAGGTAGATGATAAACCGAGTAGAGACTATAACCGGTGAAGCCGAAAGCAGCGAATAGAAGAACCAACTTCTTTCTTTTACGAGTGAAATCGAAACCAGTTTTTACCAAATATTGCAGGTCCATCATGAATACGAAACCCGAAAGAACAGAGACTTTTGTGAGTGCAAACAAATTTTGAAGCTCAAAACCAAGTAAATTTGATGAAGTAGAGGAACATGTGAATATGATTGAAACCTAAGATATAACAAAGTAATGATGAGAGATAGACACTGTGTTTTGGTCCTTCAAGACAGGAAAAGGAAAACAGCAGAGAGGACCAAGGCAATGATGTGGTTCCAAATTTAACTACCACCAGTTGTTTAAATTTAGTGCACAAAATAGTGAATTTGAACTTCTGGTTCTGGACTTCAGGCTAAGGAATAACAGTTTTTTGAACCATTTTTAGTAGGCCTTAGTGTCCGTGTGGAACAGAGATTTATGGGCTATAAACTTTGGGCTTGTGTACAATGTTGTGTTTTTAAAATTCACAATTTAAGGTCCATTTGATGGGGATTTTTTGAGAAATTACCTCAAATTCTTATTATGATTTGGAAAGCTAATTATTATTTTTTGTTAAAAAAAAAGAAAATTAATTTGTTTATTTTTTAGATTACCTTACTGCAGAATAAAAAGCTATTTGTTTGAGTGAAAATAAATGTTTATCTCTTTATAATAAAGTAATGTATTCTTTGTCCACTAAGAAATAAGAATTATGTCTTATAAATAAAAAGTTCTGCAAAGAATTTGAATAAGGTATTTAAGGTTTGAATCTTTTCAACACCAAAAACCAATTAATGTCTTAAATCGATGATAAAGAGCAATCATTATAAAGTGAACGCAATACGTTAATAAATACTTCTGTATAAAAAAATTTAGGGGGAAGGGATATACAGAAATTCGAAAAACTCTTTATCTATACTACTATTTAAGGGCTTTCACTGTTTGGACTCCTACTTTTATATGCCCAAAGTACCCTAAAAAGTTTAGATAATATAGTTAAACACATAAAATTACTAATTTAAAAACTCCTAAATTTTAGATAAATTTAAAAAAAAAAAAAAAAAAAAAAAAAAAAAAAAAAACATTTTCTCCCATACACGTTGTTTCTTCCTCTCCAATTAATAATTTTCAAAATTGTAAATTTCCTCCATAAGATCACATGTTTAAACACATTATGTCAATTTTTACCATTTCATTCATAAGTTTTTAAATTTAAACCGCTCTTAACTCCCTATTTTTATACATTTGTTTATCTTTATCCTTTTTTTTTTCATAGTATGTAATGATCACAATTTATTCAGTCTATCTCTTTTGTTTTTTAACTAAAACTTTTTAGATAACTGCTACTTTAGAATTTTTGGGATTTCAACCCCAATATAAGATCGATTGGGTAGACTCTTTCTATCTCTTCTTTTTTGGTTTCAATAAAATGATAATGAAATTGGTCTATTGTTCTTTCTTAATGTTTATTCGAAAATGTGAGAGAAAAGCAAGGGGTCTTGGAATTTCGGATGATTCGTCTAACCAAGTGATACGGTCTAGTTTATTTAAAGGCCTTTTCAATAATTTTGTGTTTGCAAATTTATCATGTTCAAATTTTTTACTCAGTTTGTAATTTGTTCATTGGCAAGAAATGGTAGAGGATTTTTTCTTTCTAACCAAGAATATGCTCCACAAGCTTTCAAACCGTCACATATGGAATGCCCTCAACCTCTTCATCCATGATGGCATTCAAAAATAGCTTGCTGAATTATTAGAGGAAGCGGTATGACTATTGAGAGACTTTCACCAAGCCAATGCATTCAACACACCTCTTCAATAGCAAAAGGTTCAGCCAGATCAAGTGGTACACATGTGAATACCAACACTCAGGTCTCCTTCGTTAGAAATACAAGTGTAAAAGTTTTGTTTTTGATAAATTTTTGTGACATTCTTAGTCTTCTGATAAGGGAAACTCTGTTTGTAAAACCAGTTATTTTATATACTTTTTTTATACTTTAATTCTTTATTATGACACTAAACCAAAAAAAATACTTCATTACATGCGTGAAGCGTGTGATGAAGCTAGTAGTAATTAATAATTCAAATCCCACACCCAAGCCAACTATCAAGCGGTTAAACAAACTCAAACTATCTCATAATTAAACGGTTTCTAAATATTTTTGGACTCTATAATTCATTATTTCTTATCTTTTCAACCCACAAAACTCACGATGATGGTGATTAATTCCTAAGTTCCCTTTTCCACATTTCCCAAATAAGTTTAGCCCACCCTAAAAATCTCTTTCGTATATAGGCATGATAATGTACCCTCTAACGGTTGCCTTGCCGCCTTGGTAGTTGATATAGACAAGAAAATCACTCAATTTTCTTATTTTACAAAAATGGGACTAATTCCTCTGCATTAGGCCCGGTCCAGTCCACCTTTTTTTGGTCATTGGTCCAACCCATGAAGCATGAAGTTTAGTGGACTAAATTTTAGGTTTGATCAAATGAGGCTCTAATTGGCCCAGCCGAAACATTCTGTGGTAAATGTTCTAGAAAGAAATCTACTGGAATTAGTCTTCAATTTTTTTTTTTATGGAAAAAACTCTCAGATCCCAATCATTGAAGTAATTGCAAGTGGTGATCTCAATTACCAAACCAACACTCTCATTGCTTTATTCACCCATTTATTGCCACGTAATCAACATTTTTTTATAACACTACAGTCGATTACATGTTCTCTTCCTAGGAGCTGAACCCATATAAGGTTTCCAGCTCAGTTGACTAAGTAAAAGAGTCCAAAAAAAAAAAATGTGAATAGAAAAGAAAAGATATGTATCGTAAAATGACACGTTGTTATCCCGAAAGAGACTCATAACCAACACCTGAGTTGTAGAGGCGAGACACCGCACTTTGACAGGCATGTCAGCATGCTCGATTCGCCACGTGGCTATCAGAAACCCTTACGTGGCGAATCCTCAGTGAGAGTCTCTGAATACCCCTAGGTACTTTAACCCTAAGCTAACACGTTTTCGTTTTTTTTTCCTCACAAAGAGCTCAAGAGAGATACACTGTGGCTGTTATATTATTATTATTATATATATGACTCAGCCAAAAAAAAGCAGCCAAATTGAATGTGGGTCTTGAATCTTGGTTCGGTTTCGATCGGTTACGGGTTCGGAGTTTGGGTTTGGATTTCCATGGTTGCTGGTAGGAGTTTCTGTTATATACTAGCTAATCAGATTCATCAGAACCCATATATTTCGGCTACATTTGTATCTGGTTTACCAAGAAAGCTTTCTTGCCAAGCTGCAGGACTTTTCTAATGTACGCGTATGTCATATTCTCAGAAAGAAAGAATTTGTGAACTTCTGCGAGTTTTGTTGGGTCGTATATAAAATATAATATAACAGGTAATTATTATTGAACTCTTTTTTGATGTTTTTTCAATAGATTAAGGTATTTAAAATACTGGGTTTTAACTTTCATGTCATCTTGAATTCTTTGATGGAAATATTGTTTAGAGTTTTTGTCAAGTACTTGCTTTTAAAAGCTTCGTATTTCATCCAAAATTTCAATCTTTCTGGCCATTTCCAATCAAAGAATATCAGTTCTATTAGACCTAGAACTCTTTGACTCCGTATAGTCCGCAGTTTAAGATGGAGATTTTCAGTTTCCTTGTTTGTTTTGGTTCAATGATTCTGGTCTCACCAATTTGTCGTGTGGCTACTTCCATGTCTTTTGTTCTACTCCAATCGATTTGTTTCTTCCAACTCAAATCATTTATAAAATAAAATTAAAATTTTTTTCTGTGTTTCAGAATTCTTGTCTCTGTAAACTGCATAGATAATCATCGTTTTATTTCAATCGTAGACAAACACAAAAGTCTCTCTGTCTCTCTTCCAATTGAAGAAAGAAGCTATATATACACGTGGTTCTGAAACAAACGACGCCTACCATGAAATAGTCATATTTTGTAGCGTGTAATTCTTTCAAATCATTCAATATTTCTTCAGCAACAAACTAGTCTACGCTGGCTTTCTTATCTCCTCCACGATATGCTGTTCTGTTTACGCGTTCTTTTTTTCTCCCATGTGTTGTGAATGTTCTAAAAGAAGTGTGTGTGTGTGTATATATATATATATAGGTGCTGTTATTTTTCTAAGCAGCTTTGCTAAGAAGAATAAAAGATGCAGATCATTTACCAACCCTATATCGATCCCGAGTTTGAATCTCTCATAGAAAGAATGTACCCTCCCAGGTATTATTAATCATAGAACTCAGTACTACTCATCCTTGTGTTTCTTGTGATTAGTTGTTCTGATTATGCTATCTATTTTCAGTTCTTTGGTTCTTCCTTTTTCATACAAATCAGTAACTCATCACTTTGCCCGTTTGGCGTTGCAGGGTTTGCATAGACAATGACGCATGCGAAGACTGCACTCTTGTGAAGGTTAGATTTTTAGTATCTTATAGTATCGATTCTAAATTAATCAATCTTGTTAGTTGGGAATAGACATGTTTCATGGAATCTATCCTCCTCTCTCTTTTTTTATATAAATTTTTTGGTGGGTGGGGGGATTGAGAAGTGGAATTCCAGCTGTTGGAAATTCCATCAATGTTTGTATAAACAACTGTGAGAAATTCTATAAATCTCAAATTTTGTAAGAATAGAGAACTAGAGATAATGATCACTTTAATTAGTTATATTTGCGGTGACAATGATTAATGCGCATCTAAACATTTACTTAAACCCTTGTTTAATTTTAAGTTTAAATTAGCTTCTACTCCTACTACTCCTCTTCCATCATCGTTGGTTCTTTTGACAGCCACCTCCGGAAAAATGATTAATGAACATCTAAAGATTTACTTAAACCCTAGTTTAATTTTAATAGTAATTAATATTGAGAACCCAACTTTTAAAACAGCTCGTTAAGTTTGTTAATTGTGATTAGAACATCATTTACTCTAGAGTTTATCATTCGCGTCATTTTTATTGCATACTAATCACAAAATGTTAAGTGGACAATTATGAAAAATAGTATAAAAATAGGTTATGTATTAGATATATTGTAATTTTAATATTGAACCCACCGAATGGAGAGCTGTTTTTGTGTCTTTTTCTGTCCCACCGGATGGAGAGCCATTAGAAATCACATGTTGGAAGGGGGGAAGTTTTTAAAGTTATCATTAATTTTTTTCCTTTGATTTTAAAGTCCTGATCAGTAGCTGATTCATGCAAGGAATTCTGGAATTGTATAGAAGAAGACACTTCTCTTTTCTATGCAACAGTATTCTAACGAAATGTCGTAATCTAGACTATCTAGGTCATAAAAAATGAAACAAGTCTGAAAAGACCACGAAACCATTAAAAAGCACAGGGTTCAATTCAATAAGCAAAATAGAAAATACCTAGAAATTTTCTCCTTGATTTCATGGTTCTCTACCCTTGTCTAGTTGCTCTTCTACTTCTTTTGTAACCAGGGTTCAGAGGCTTATTAAAAGTAAGAAAATGACCTATGAAAGAAACCCTTTAACAAATGTTTTGTTTTTTTGGCACAGGTTGACAGTGCAAACAAGCACGGGATTCTACTAGAGATGGTCCAAGTCTTGACAGATCTGGACCTTGTTATTTCCAAATCATACATTTCATCCGATGGTGGTTGGTTCATGGATGGTCAGTGCCTACACACACCCTAGCATCAATCATTCAATTCAATCTTACATCACCTATATTATATAAAATAATAAATGTCTCTGTTACACCATTTTATCACTGTGATTACTTATTAAAAAGAAAAAGGAAGAATTAGAATATGATTATAAAGGATCACTTTCTGTTTCTGAGCTATATATAAATATATATAAAATAAGTCATTTACGACTTGAACCTGTGGCTGATTCATGTGGTGTGGGCATCCTTTGATTGCATGGTGGTGCAGTGTTTCACGTGACAGACCAGCTCGGCAACAAACTCATTGACGAAAGCCTCATACTTTACATTCAGCAGGTCTCTCTCTTTCTCTCTCTCTCTTTTGTATATCTAGCTTGGTAATTTTCTGAAATTTAGTTATACCCTTTAGCCTAACTGAGTCAAAGCTACGCCTAGCCAAGATGTTCAAACTAGTTCTAACTCACTTATTATTTTTGAACTCAGAGCTTATTAAAAATTTAAGCAGCTTGAACTCAGTTTAATTAGCTTCATTAGTTAAGCATCAAACTGAATATGAGCTAAAATCAAGCTCAATCCTGCAAATAAGTTTTGTTCAAGCAATTAAAAATAAATAAATTTAATGAAAAAAAATGAAAGATCATATAAATTACATAACACATAAAGAATATAAATTGTAAAAGTAATAATTTTTAGGTAAATGTAGGTTTTAAATAGTCAAGATGATCTAAACCATATACTTAATTAGATTTTTTTTTTCTCAACTTTATATCAAGACTTATTAACAAGTTTAATTAGTCTAAGTTGGACTTACTTTTTCTCAAGTTTTACGCTTATAATTTTATTCTTAAACAAGATTACGATCGCCTTTTCCCTTTCATAATTTTAGTTTTATAATATAATACTCTCTCTCTCTCAAAATAACTCTGACAATCAGATGCCATATATAAAACCATTCCTTTCTATCTCTAAAAGCTTCTCTTTTCAACAAGTCATCATCAAATTACTTTTTCTCTCTTACCCTTAAATGACATATATAATAAGTAAGTTTATTTATTAATATTTTTATATTTTGATTTATATACAACTAATGTTAAAATTTATTATTAATTTGACTTTAAAGTAAATTATTAATTACTTAAAAATATTAAGAGAATGAAATGGTCCTATTTTAATTTTTTTTATTAATAATAAATAAAATATAACAAAAAATTAAGTAAAAATGTCTCAAATAAAATAAAATAACTGGCCTTCTAAATTTTTTTGCCTTAAATCTAAAATAGTATCTTTGTATGAATGCCACTACTTTCTTTAAGAAATACCAAAATTATCCCCAACTTCTTTCTTTTTTTATAAAATAATCTTAAACTCTGACTTATTTATAAATAAACAAAGGATTTTGTTATTGAGTGTTGAAATGAATTAGTTAAATTTCAGTTTTTTATTGCAATTGATTAGTTAAATGAGTTTTATGTGTATGTGTGTGTATATATATAAAAGCTTGAAAATTTGTCAAGAACTAGCAAAATGGATTACAACATTGGCAAACTGACTCATTCATACATGTATAGTCTTGCATGCACCAATTTCTTACCTTGTCACTTGTTGACATAAGCACTTTGATTTCTACTTCCCAATACAATTGAGGCTGCTCTTTCTTCCTTCCATAAACAAATATAAACAATTTTTTTTTGAAAAATTATTATGTTATATGGTACTATCCAGGTAAGATTTACACTGTAGATTAAATAATTATGTACAATATTGTACATTATTATACAAATGTGTATAATATTGTATATATTTGTTTAGTCTACAATGTAAGAATTGTGAAATGTAAACCAATAGATGTTTTTACATCTCCTTTTGGTCATGTCAAACTCAAACTCAAACTGTAGTATTTTAGTACCCTACTTTCTTCAAAAAATTGGGTCCCTAGACTTTGTCACTCATGAATGCAACCTTGCAGGCACTATGTCCAAGCAGGAGAGAGAAGATGTCAAAGGAGGTACAAACACGGTTGGGAAGAGAGGTGAAACCCCGCCACGTGTCAACTGAGCAAACAGCTCTAGAGATGACTGGCACAGACCGACCAGGTCTAATGTCTGAGATATCAGCTGTGCTCCTTCAGCTTGGGTGCAGCATCACCTCTGCCGTGGGATGGACCCACAACACACGAGCGGCCTGCATAATCTACGTTGAAGATGCATCCAAAGGAGGGCCCATTACAGACCCAATTCGGCTGGCCCACGTGGAAGATCAGATAGAGAACGTGGTTAAGGCCCATGATGGGAATAGGGAGAGAAGGAGTGTCAGGTTGATGGGCCCAGAAGCAGTCCAGACGGCCCAGACCCACACGGAGCGGCGGCTCCACCAGTTGATGCATGCGGATTTGGATTATGAGCGGTGTCGCGGTTGTGATGGCGGCGGTGGTGAGCATAAGATGGGTTGTGATGGGACCCACGTCACAATAGAGAGCTGCAAGGAGAAAGGATACTCGGTGGTGAATGTGAAGAGTAGAGATCGTCCTAAGCTTTTGTTTGACACTGTTTGTGCCCTCACTGACTTGGAGTACGTGGTGTTTCATGCTGTGGTTGCTTCGAAGGGCTCTATGGCTGATCAGGTACAAATAAATAGTCTTTTTCCCGTTACTATTTCTTATGTCTTGCATTTAAATGATTTCCAAGCATAACATATCTCGAAAATTTATATGTTACATTTCATCTAGTTCTGACTAAGCATTAAGCAATAATACATTATCTTCGTTTGACATTGTTTGGTGCTCTCAGCCAAATTTGCCATAAATTTTTGAATCTGTTAATGTATTTGTTTCGTTATGTTTTGCTTCAATGTGGATAATACAGGAGTACTTTATACGGCAAAAGGATGGTTGCACATTGGATACGGAGAGTGAAAGGCATATGCTTACACAATGTTTGGTTGCCGCTATAGAGAGACGAGTCTCGCATGTATGTCCAGTAAAGCCTTGCTCATACTCTTATGGTCCGTTTAGATTGAGGGAGAGTAGAGTAAAATAGAGTAGATTTAATCTAAAATTAGTTTATTTTTAGCCAACTATACTCTACTCCCCCTCCATCCAAACGGGCCATTAATACTATTTTTGACTGGTTATATGTGCCCTATTTTTACTAGCATTTGAGATAATGCACTTTTCTCTGCTTTTGAGATTAACACATTAACTAAAACGAAGGTTCATTAACTCCTTATGATACATGTGCAGGGACTGAGGTTTGAGGTCTGCACTCAAAATCGAATTGGATTGCTCTCAGATGTCACACGAGTGCTCCGAGAGAATGGGATATCAATATCAAGGGTTGAGGTCGGGACTCGAGACGACAGAGCAATTGGATCATTCTATGTTAAAGACGCCTCAGGGTATGATGTGAATCCAAACATAGTTGAAGTCGTGAAAGAAGAGATTGGGGGATCCGTCCTTGCAGTTCAGAAGTCCCCAAGATGGGCTACACAGTCTTCTTCATCAAGAACAATTCGAAGCACCCATGGCAGCATAGAGGATAAGCCAAGATTCTCACTTGGAAACTTGCTGTGGTCTCAGCTTGAACGCCTGTCAAGCAGTTTTGGCCACATCATGAGTTCCTAACTCAGGAACCTTCCATGCTTGTACTCAATAGACATCTGTAAATAGGTTATGTTTCATAACAAGAGTTTCTTTCTTCCCAACACGACGATGTCCTGTAAATAATTTAGATATATATCTCCTTTTGATAGTATCTGCACATAGCCACACGAATAACACCGACCCACACTCAAATTTTAATGAAAATTGGCTGAAAATCATTTCCATTATAACTAGGGTTTCTTCTATGCGCAATAATGAATCCCCTTACACAACTGTTACATTATTAATGCTTTTGGGTGAAAGATCAATTTGCAAGCTTACAAATCAAAGGGGAAATAATTGAGCCAAAAACTATAGATTTGTGACATTTGTTAGCCTGAAATAGTTGTGCATCAACTAGCCTCTTGAGGCCCTACTATCCCTCTATAGCTTTAAGATAACTTGGCCATGGAGTTTTAAAAACTCTCATCTAAATATTAATAACGTAGTAAAATCCAATCCACTCATTTCAACATGGATTGATATAATTTTAAGAACTCCAAGGTGGAGTTACTAGAACTCGTTTGGTAAAGAAGTATGAGTAATGTTATTTGTATTTTTTTGTAATACGTGTGGATAAAAAAATGTATAGAAATGCGTGTAATGTTTAAAAACTGAAAACATGTGTTTAAGATGCTTTACCAAATGGGGCCTTAGTACTCTAGGATCCAATTCCAAATCGCATGATACTCCATTAAATGCCCAACTCCATAGATAAACAAATAAAACCTCTAAATGACACATTTCAGTTTCTTGCTCTAGGTTCTGGATCCTGCATTGCCCAAGATCCTGATAATGCTGCTTAACTCCACTCGAGCTCATCACCAGACTAAGTTAAAATCTACTTCCATGTAAATTCCTTTACCTTGACCTTCAAGACAATTCATAATGCTTCTGAAATCATCCTGATTTGCTTCAACTATATAACCCAAAACCACATGACCAAATCAACAAGAACAATTCAAGCTTGATTTCAGGTAAACAGTAATCTGGTTGTAAGATGAAATAGACAGAAGCAAAATGGCAGGCAGTACAGCTAAAAAATTCACCCTGAATACATGCAGGTGTTTGTGATATGTCCGCATAAGGAGATCCATTAAAAATAATCTTTGATAACAGTAACAACTTTCTAGCATAGAAGTTGAAACTCACAAGCTATTAAGTCCTAATGTAACCATAGATACTTGAGGTTACATGCGAGACTGATACACCAGCCGTCAAAACCCGAAAGATTATTTTCTCTGACAATTGATTATTGCAATATTTGTCTTCTTTGAATGATTACATAGTTCAAGAAGCCTTTCCTGATTATATCTCCACTACTAGTTCATGAATGATTCTCCCACAAAAGTTTTCCTTCTCGAATTGAAAATGAGAATAATCAAGGACAATGCTTTCCATCAGAATTCCAACGATCTCAATAAGATGCAGTTGAATTCAAATAAACAGACATAGTTCATAAGATGGAGCAGAAGTTACAATTTCTATTGGAAGAACTATGTAAGATGGAGCAGAGTTTACAGAACTTAATAAATACATTTATAAGACACAAATAATCATCCAGTTTAGAATGGAATTTATGTACATACATACAGTTTCAAAGCCTGATTCAGACTAAAAAAAGCATAGACCAGACCAGCAATTCACAACAGGTTTGGGAAGTACAACACATTATTTGTGCAAGGTTTTTAGTGGGCATCATCAGATCACATCAATGTCATCGAGATCAAGCCAGTCATTAGATTCCTTGGTCTCATGGTTACGAGAACTTACCTGCTCAGATCCAGAATGTTGGATCTCAACAGAACTGATATCCTTAACCGAGTCAACTGAGCTTCTGCTCAGCTGAACCCAGTCTCGTGAGTCTTTTGTTGATGAATCAGAACCAGATGTTACTTTCTTGTAACTTGTAGGTACATCTCCATCATCATCATCCTCAAGATCACTGAATGATACATCCTCATCATTCCCCACAGGGAAGGATGTTCCACTAACACCAACCATTTCTGAACTTTCCTCTTTCAACCAATCATCACCATCATCCTCATCATTCCCCGTAGAGGATTGATTTTTGTTTTGATTCACTGGTCCTTCCTCAACAACAGGCTTGTCAACAATTTGAAGTTCGGTACTTTGGACTGGGTGCTTCTCCATCTCAATGTCAACTGGCACTGAGGACAGGGCCACTTGAACAGCAGATATCTGGAGAGGGGCTGACTCTGGTTGGGAACTTGGTGGCATGGAGAGATTCTGTTCATGTGGTATGTCAGCTGTTTCATTTGAATAATTAGTGCCTCTTCCAGAATATTCTGGTTCTTGCTTTGCCTTATTGCGGTTCTGTAACTCCTGTGTCAACATCATTCTAGCTTCCACTATCTGCAAACATAAACATCACTTGCTAGTAATGCATTGCAAACTAGTGAATCAAAACATGAAAAATAAGCCAAAGGCCAGAATTTCCCAAACTCAGGGTCGAAAACCACTTGCCACTCCCTTTATAGGAAACCCAAGATACAACAAATAACAAAGGGGTTTGACATATCAAGCTCACTACCTGTAAAAGTTAGTAACTAACACCCCAATATGATCCTATTTTTTCCCATCCTGCTGTGCAATATATATAATAACTTGGTTCACAAAGTAGTTCTCATTAAAGTGCTAAGAAGCCATCACTAAATTGGGATACTTAAAACTCAAAACTCAAAAGCCAAAAACAAAATTGAAGTGTTTTGGTGCCAGTTATATATTCTATAAGCATGGTAAAATGAATTAAAAAAACCTTCATGCGCAAGGCTCTCGCATATACCCCCATAACAATACCAGAATTGTGTAATGTCGCATACAAAAAGTTCACACATTTGAAAAATCCTTGATTCCTTGTGCTAGAGCTTGAAGAAAAGAATCTCTTCAGCCCGTGGGTGGTTAAACTCAATCAGCAGTCACATAATTAATCAATGAAAAAAATAATATAACATAAACAATTAACATGATAAACCTATAAACTAAAACTATGTCATTGCCAAACGGAAATTAACTTACTTGGGGCGTTGACAAAAGTTCGGCATCATGTTTATTGAGTCTTGGATGCAAGAGTACAAAGTAAATCTTCCAAAAACAAGCCTCACTCATATGTCCCGGACATAGTTCAATCCGGAGTGCAGCCAATCTTGGCGCAAATCGCTCAATAGCCAGAGCATGTTCTTGTTGGGCATCAGACAATTCAAACTCTGGCCAAAAAAATATCACAAGATTGCATAAAATCAGAACAAAAGTCTACAACACACAATGTCTCCTATGCTTTCTAAATTTTCAAACTAAAAATAAAAATCGCAACTTTCTTACTTCTCAAATATTAGTTCATAATCACAATTATCACTCAGTGAACAACCTAAAATGGCAATTGATTAACAAAAATTTCTTAATCAGATCAAACCGCATTATAATCTCAAAAGGATGAAGAATTACGAGAGTACTACCATCGGAATCCTCGTCGTGAGGGAGAGGGAAATCCAACCAAGTTTCTGGATGCATCGCGATGTTTCTGGCGAAAGCCAGCACCTCTTCGGTGACGCCGACGGCGTCGCCGATCTCGTACTCCTCCGATCCAAGCTGGAGGAAATTGGAAGCGATTTTGGTGATCTCCGACACCGTTTTGGTGCTCGAAAGCTTGGAGATCCCGGTCTTGAATCTCCCACTGATCTCCGATAAATCGCTGCGGATTCCGGAGATCATGTCCTCATCCTCTTCATCTTCGGGCGCTTTGCGATCGGAGAGTTGAGAGGGGTTTGGGTCGGCGATCTGGCGCGGCGGAGCAGAGGAGGAGGAGGAAGTTTGCTCCGGAGGAGGAGGGGCGAGGAAGGAGGCGACGCCCCAGAGTTGGCGAGTTAGGGTTTTGGTGATCTCCGAGAGGTCCTCTTTGACGCCACGTGGCGATTGGTTCGACGACTGTGATGATGGCGATTCGGTTTGGTGGTTGCGGTGGTATTGATCAGGTTTGAGCGGTGAATTTGGATCTGTGGAATCGGCAATAGGATTGGCGTGTTGGTGTTCTTTGTCGTAGTCGTTGTCGTCGTCGTCGTCGAGTTTGAGTGTGTTCGCGATGGACCTTGCTATCCACGACATTGTTGAATGTTTGAGGTTGACTCTATGTTCTCATTCGTATTGAAACAATTCTGAGCTGCAAGTGGGTTCTTTACGGGGGATAAGAGATTGCCAATACGACGCAGTTTTGTTTTATTATTTGTATTTCTTTTTTTCTTTTCTTTTTTTTTATAAGGATTATTTGTATTTCTAGTACATTTGAAGTTGTAGTTGAACCAAATTATAAGATTTATTAAGGATAGTTTGATTTGGATATAACTCTTGTGGGGCACAAGAATTCAGGTAAGGTACATGTGCCACGTGTTATATTCATGGCCGAGGAGCCCATGATCATGCCAAGGAGGCCACACACTCGGACATTAAGGCCATGTAAGTGACACATTGCCAGAAGAGGTCCTGCTGTTGAGAAAAAGTTTCAGAGAGAGGGTTAGTCCTGATATGACTGGAGGGATGGTGGCTGCCCCCACATTCAATGCGTCCCACCAAACCTCCTAACTGCATTATATAAGAAGAATGTGCATAAAGAGAGAAAAGAAACAACACGTGTAAAGATAAGTAAATAACATATATCAACATATATAAACCCAAATATAAATACAATGTATGTCAAATGGTTACAAGACCAATATAGATGAGGTAAATGTAAAAGAAAGAAAAGAAAATACATAAAACCTCACTACATCCCTCATAGTATAAACACTCTCCTTATCACAAAAATCTCCTATGCCAACTCTCCCCCTATGTATATGACTACTCTCATATCAAAACTACTTTCCCTTTTTATCACAAGTGACAAAGGGTAAGTAAATCAAGTAGACATCTCATCATCACTAGGCGAGCTAGCACCATCGTCCTCATCAACATCATCATTGTCGGAGCCATCATCATTCTCATCCTCTGAAGCTGGTGGAGATGGAGAGGTATAAGCAGTGAAACCACCCATGGCAGCCTATCACAATGCAATACGACCAACACGAGTGTTTACCTAGCACAACTCATCACTGAGTGTGTCAAGGAGAGCATCCATGCGCACAAGCTGTGCCGTGATGGCCTCGAGAGTCACTCCACCCACAGAAGACAAAGGAGAGGAGGTGGAAGGAGCAAAAGAAGTAGGAGGAGTCGCCATCTCAGTTTGTGGCCGCCTCAGTCAAAGTTGGGCCTCGCTCCATTGAACGGTAGTAGAGTCTATGGCATACATAATGGAAAAGTGTGTAAACTCTAGATAGAAGATAGAAAAATGGCGAAGGATCCGCGTGATAGCCGAAGGAAAAATGATTTTATCACGAGTTGTCGTATCACTATAGACATCTATAAGGAATAGAATGAAGTGAGAAAGGAATCAATAGAAATATCCTCTAAGAGAGATAATAAAAATCGAATACGAGACTCTGTGATAGAGTTATAGTGAAACAAAGGATGAAAAATGAATGTCATCACTATGTTAAGGAATCTCAGACCTTTTGCAAAGTCCGAGCAAGAGGTGTTTTGATGGTCACCCCAAGATGAAGGCGTCTTACAGAAAAGAAACGAGAGTTCGCCTTTGGACACAGTCCTTAGACAATCGTGACCAGGGTAGTCAGGTTGTGCTACCCTTGGTACGTGTAGTACCTTGGATATAAGATCTGGAGTAACTACAATGCATGTACCTCGAATGCGAGTGACAAACTGAGGTACTGAAATATCAAATCCGTGCATGTTGGAGTAAAACTCTTGTATGATCACGAAGGGACAAGTGATTGGGATGCCACACAGTGACTCTCAACCCTGACTATAGATGACAGTGGGAAGGTCAGTATCGAAAAAATCCGATAGAAAGACTTGGCATTCCAAATGAATGCCGCGTCGTGAAAAGTTCTTTCAGGCTTTATCATCATAGAACCAAAATAGAAGAAGGAGTAGAATCAACGAGGGAAGAAAAGGATGCCCTAGAACGAAAAAGGTTCTGGGCCGGAGTGGATTTTTGTTTAGGTGCCATAGAGCAACTAACCAAAAGAAAGAGAGAGAGAAAGAAACACGCAGAAAAGCACCAACACAGATCAATATCAAAATAAAGATAAATAAAGGTGCATATGCATGAAAAATGCATGAATATGTGACATGCAAACTTTAAAAAAAAAAAAAAAAAAAAAAAATCATGGGCTCAGCCCAATCCAAACCTACCAGCACACATCATTGCAACAAAGTAAACACACAACTAAACTGCATGAAACATTGTTATAATGCAAATGTGATGCAATGCATGATGATTTAAAGTCATTTAAGCAAAACCCATCCCAAAAATTTCACAAAAACTTCATCAATTTTGAAAAACCCCAAAAATTTTCAAAAACCCCAAAAGTTAGGTTAGAATGCATGAAATGTATAATAAAAAAGATAGAAAGAAGATCATACCAGAGTAAAAATGCAAGGATCAGATCGAAAAATGAGTGGAGAAGATGAAGAGTGTGAAGAGAAGTGTTTTAGGAGAGGAAGAGACATTATTCTGTCGAGAGTGATCGAGGAGAAATGAGAGAAATTTGTGCTGACCCTATATAAAGAAAATCATAAAGCTCGATGGATTGAGAGGTGTCGAGCTTTAAAACGTG
The DNA here is from genome assembly GCA_028535905.1 of Quercus berberidifolia. NCBI lineage: Eukaryota > Viridiplantae > Streptophyta > Magnoliopsida > Fagales > Fagaceae > Quercus > Quercus berberidifolia. Next base: position 38,270,470 of record JAPQVW010000010.1, read on the forward strand.
TGAATTAGCTATCGAAGAGCTATCGAGGATCTGTCAAGAGGTGTCCACAGCAAAAGGGCTCAATGGATCGGGAAGCTATAGAGCATCTATCAAGCATCCAGAAAGTTCCTCGATGGATCGAGTAACTGTCGAGAAGCTACTAAGAATGTGATAAAAAGAAGTTGAAAGGGCTCGATAGATAGCCTAGCTGTTAAGAGATGTCCAACAGTTGTCAAGATTGCTTAAAAATAATTTTTCAAGAAAAGAAAAAACACAGATATGAATGCAATCAAGCATGCTACACAACTAAAGATCCAAACAACATTTTAAGCTCTCACAATCATCTCTCAACAAGAAAAATGTCAAGTACATAGATCCAAAACACACACACACACACACTAAACATATCTAACTAATTTTATATTTCAAAAACAAGTTAAAACAGTTTAGTGAGCATACATTAACACATGTATTCCTTGTGATAGCTAAATCACATTGTACTTGCACATGTATCAAAAGTAGTAAAGAATATTACGTGTTGTGTATGAAAAACATCACAAGATTGCATAAGTGTCTACATGTTATGATGATTTGAGATATGAGAAAATCACTTTAACTCACACACAATCATAACTGTTTGATAGGGACAATCACCTTCGAGGTACATCTTATAACTCTCACATTTCCTAGAAGACATGCTTGCAATTATATATAAAGCATTTTGATTCTTTTTGCTTTTTATTTTTCTTTTAAGCAAACCATGCATGGGCATATAAGAGATAGAAAAAAAAATACCCAATGATGTTAAGCATTTGACATTTCACTTTTGTTATGCCAAAGCATACAAATGTCATTTCATGATTGGCGGGCAACAGTGGTGAGATGGTTATTTATACCTTTCTCTTAGGATTTTCTAGTCCTTCCCGTCAAAAAAAGTGATATGAGTGTTGAGTACAAGAGATTACTTAATCTTACTCATCACAACCACGAGCCACAAAGCTCACTTGCTTAGTTGTGCATTGAGATGCCCATCTAAGTTACAAGAAATACAAAATTTAGAAAATTTTGTTTCAATGGCCATCCAAGGTACACAAGTACCAATGTACATAAACACACACTGTTTTTGTATTTTTCTAATTTTCAAAATTTTTTTTTTATGAAAAGCAAAATAAAACAAAACTGAAAAATAAACAAACAAAAACATGTTAACCAAAGCAATGCATAAAACTAAACTGACTCAAAACAAGAAAGCAAAACACACAAGTAATGCAAAATCAAAAACAAGAAGAGGAGAGAGATAAAAAGTGACAAAATCATAAATATTATTGTGATAACAGTAAGTGTTGTAACATTTTCTCAAGACATTTATTTTCGGTTGTGTAGCAGGTAGGAATAGCAGAAAAAGTTTTCCTCCCTATTTTCTCTTCAAAGTTTTCCATCCACCTTATTTCACTTCCAAACAAACACACCCTATAATCTAGACCTATCAAATTTTGTCTTTCATGTACAGCTCAGAAGAAAACTAGTAAACCTTGCCATGGGGTTTGACTTCCATTCACCAATTCTTCATTCTGTTTATTTCAAATTCACCAAAAATCAACCATGTTCTTTGGTAAAATAGTGAAAATGGTTAAAGTTAGAACCATGAATCAACAGGACCATAATGCTAGCTTGAGCCAGCTCTAGGGGGGCATGAAAAGCTAATCCCAAGTTGCATTTGACAGATTTCTCATTAGAATTATGTGGATGCTGATAAATATGCGTTTTAGTAGTTTTTCGGAATCTGATTAAATTATTTTCTGTAAATCTTTTTGCAAAATCAAGGCTTTGAAAAGATGCCTGTATCTAATACAACACTGTATTATAAAAATATTCTGAAGTTCTAAATATATGGCAAGAAGTGCAGAAGTGCTTACTAGGCTTGAGAACTAATAGGAGTGAATGCTTGAAAGAAGGCTGCCTATAATCAATGCTAACATTCATGGGGTACCCCCATAATATGTGCATGAACTGGTTTCTCAAAAAAAATAAATAAATAAAAGGTTGTAGGAATTGTATTGGATCATCACTTACATTTGCTTATATTATATTGGTGACTAGATGTCTGATTTGTGAAAGACTAGCCTCATGTTTGTTCTTTGATTTTCGGTTGGGTATTTAGGATATGATTGCAACTTCAGTTACCATATGATAGCCGTTACATTACTACCTTGCCTCTCCAAGTAGAGGAACTTTGCTGTAGAATGCTTATTAGCACTCATGGTTAATATTAAATATAATATATCTTTCCTCATTAATGTATCCCCTCAACTCCCAACTACCACCTTCTCAACTCCTTCATTAATGTATACCCTAATCTTTATATCTACCAGTTTAGGGTTCATTGTAACACATAAAATACATAGAAATATCAAGTAGAAATGTAACCTTTAAGGCTTTACACAATATGTGTAAGTAATCACTTATTGAATCTTTAGCATAAATTGCTCACTAATCACTTTTTGAGAAATTTATTGAGACTAATACTCAATTGATATGCTTAACTGAAATCAGTCATTTTGAGTGTGTTTTAATTGCTAATGTGGCACTTGGTAGTAATACTACTGATATTGTGTCATTCAGCTACTAACTCTGTTGTTTAGTACACTAATCCATTGTGTGTTTCTTAATTCGTAGGATGGTGATTCTACAGTGGATATCCAGTCTCCCGATGCTCAGCACTTATCATTTGATGATACGTAGTAGGCAATACTTTGGGCACCTATTTTGGAGTAGGTGATACGCAGTAGAATGTATTCTTTTGTGCAAAACTTTCTATATAGTTAGAATGTATTCTTTTGTGTAGGACATTGTACATAGTTGTTTAGAATATATTATTTTGTTCATAACATTCTAGACACTTGGGATGTATTATTTTGTTCATAACATTCTAGAGACTTGGGATATATTATTTTGTGTATAAAATTCTAGACATTTGGGATGTAATTATTGATATGGTGTAATTAAATATATTTAGTTTCTTGGTTTAATGTGGTATGGTATTTGCTATTAGAAAATATGAATTGTGGTTCATTACAGTTGCTAAAAAATAGGTATTGGAAAATATGTATTTTAGATACATTACAAGTGCTAAAAAAAGAAAAAGAAAAAAAAAGACATATACCGGTGCTTTTGAAAGTGCTGGCATAGGTCCTTTTAAATTATATTCATTCAAAACCTATACTAGTGCTTTTGAGAACGCTGGAATAGGTACAACTTATGCCAGCGCTTTTGAGAATGCTGGAATAGGTACAACCGATGCCAACACTTTCAAAAGCGTTGATATAGGCCTTTTTAATTATATTTATTTAAGACTTATACCAGCATTTTTGAAAGTATAGGCCTTTTAAATTATATTCATTCAAGACCTACACCAGCGCTTTTGGTATAGGTCATGAATGAATATAATTTAAAAATCATATTGTTTAGGATCATTAAAAGACATTCTAGTTTAGGCTGTAAACATATAGAGAACTTAAATGACCTAATTTGGCGATTGGTAATGTTGCGAATGGGTGAATTTCTGGGTTCTCACTTGTTCTTTCATTATTCATTTTTAGAGCACCTTTTCACGGTCAGGGACCACTCATATGTATCAGTTTATAAAGGATTCCAATAAGTTATTCATTCTGGTAGTATCCATTCAAGTACTTAAATAGCTGCTGAAACTTTCTTTATGCATGCTACTTTATTATTATATTTATTTTTCATCCAGGTTTGAAGATTGGAGTTCTCAAAGATTTCTGGGTTCTGGGCAGAAATATTCTATTGATAATGGACCACAACTGAGAAAACCAAGATCAACTTTTGGCAGTGTTTTAAAGATTAATGGCATTCCTTTTATAGGTGATCAGCCAAGTAAAGAGTCAGGCCCTCGTCCTAGGAAGATACTTCTTGATCCACAGGGTCAAGATCTTCCAACTTGGAATAAAATATTTGTGCTCTCTTGTGTCATAGCTGTTGCCCTGGATACTTTGTTCTTTTACATCCCAGTGATCGATGGCAAGGATAAATGCCTTGATTCAGATGAAACTCTCACGATTATTGCTTGTGTTCTTCGTTCACTCTTTGATGTCTTTTATATACTTCATATAAGCTTACAGTTTCAAGCTGCGTTTATTGCTCATTCTTCTCGAGTATTTGGAAGGGGTGTGCTAATAAATGATCCGGTGGCTATTGCAAAAAGATACTTATCCACATACTTCTTGATCGACAGTCTATCAATTCTTCCATTGCCTCAGGTATGCATGTGACAATTGATCGGTATGAAGTATCATTACTCTGGTTTATTACAAGAACTCTATGTTCTTTCTGCAATCATCACAACATTTAGTTTAGCCCCCACTGTAGTAATAGGTTCGCACTTTCATTGGAAAAAACTTGCACCCCAACTTGTTACTTCGCCATCAATGTAGGAAGTTATGTTTCGTTCACTTTCATTTTTGCTACTGTTACACCAACTTAAGGAAATGAGCTTACATAACAGATTAATGGATTGGTAATGAATTGGTTTGTTTGTGGTAGAATAATTTTATGAATAATTTATTTCCTCATTTTTTTTTTTTGTTTTGGTTAAAAGACATAGTAAGAGTTAAGCTTTCTTTGAGAGAAACTTAGACTTCCAAGTTAGACTAGTGAACAATTTAGAGTTTGGGAAATCATGAGTATCTTTATATTCCAGCACTACAACAAGTTTCTCAACTATATATGGGCTAATAACAATAGTGGACAGAAAGCACTTCATGTCAGAAAGGTAAGAGATGCCCTCTAGAAATTAACATCGATGTGAAGTTTCTCGCTAGTCAAAGAGAAGAAAAATTGAAATAGTTTTGATCCTCATATTATTTACATGATTAAAATTAGGGAACAATTAAAGCATGGAGAAGATGTCACAAAGACATGCCTTACAAGAGGGATGTTAAGATTGCTGTAAGCTATCATTTTTATCTCAATAGCAGAGGTTATCGAGCTCTAATATACAGGTTTGATAATAGTCTTCTTTCCACAAATGACATAAAACAAGATAAGAGCAAACGAAATGTTTTAACTAGGCCTAATATTCTAATTGGCAACTCAAATAAATAAAGATTAAGCCAGGAAAACCAAATTGAAGTGTATTAATACTGTATGTATCTATCCTGCAGTGATGATCATGACATGGTTGCTCTGTACATAGGAACCCCAATTGTGGATCAAATCTCTAAATTTGTCCATTGTTGATGAATGGCATCCATTGTGGATAGATGATCAAGTTGGAGGGTAGACCTATCCTATGGTTGTACTAATGTATGTTACAATGTTGAGTTCTTTTGCAAGTTGTGACTGTTCAGATTTTTATGCAAATTCACAAGGGATACTCAAACCAACTCACATTTGTTACAGTAAAGGCAAGAGTGCTATTCAACCATAAGTGTTTTGCTAAGTGAAAGTGAGTGGAATTGTAATTAGTATGACTTTTGCAGGGAGGGGGTCACACAGCTACAAAGTACAGGCCAAAGGAATGCTATAACATGTTCAAAATGTGGATTTCCCATAAGCCATTGTAATTGCTTTTAATTACCAGCTCCGGATACTAGATATGCTAGCAATTGCTAATAAATGCCAGTTAATAAGGCCATGATCTGCATGTCACTTGTTTTCACTTTATTTATTTGATTTGAGTTCTGTTTAAGTAAAAAGAACAAAGTTCAGGAAAAAAAAAAAAAAAATCTCTCTCTTTTCTTTCTTTTTTTTTTTTTTTTTTTTTTTTTTTTTTTTGGTATAGTGTAGGTCTATATGTGTATACATATATACACACATTACACAAAACAAGACTTATGGGGTCCTTAATCAGGCTTCAATCAAGGCCAATTGATATACCTTGTTTCAAGTAACATTAAAGGATTTTCTAAATTCAATGCTAAAATGGTGTGACAATTTGGCACCAAATATCTAGAGGTCTTCTTTTCAAGTACATACATATTTACCACTGCCTGCACGCCCTTGACGTGATGGCCACTTCACAAATACAAAGTTCTTGTGGGGTGGGAGGCAATGGCCGGAGTTTAAGTCATAAGGATGAAACTTCACACATATATTCACTTAAATTAGGTTAGAGTATAATTTTTGTCTTGTATATAAAAAATGTACACAAACATATCTTGTTAAGTCACAATAATTTTTACACACACACACACACACACACACACACACACATATATATATATATATATATATATATCTTCTGGTTTGAAATTCATAAGAATTTTTACCGAATTTGAGTTGAGAATTTTTTTTTTTTCTAGTTCACCACTAATTTCATTTTATCTATCTATATATATCTAAAAGCTAAAGTGTATAATTTATTATTACTATACTCTTGTTAAATCATATAAGCATAGCATTTCAGTCCACTTTGGTGTATTTGGTCATTTTGGTCCGCCTAGGTCCATTTCGGTCTACTTTAGTGATGCTTTGGAATGAAAGGTTTACGTTGAAAAATGAGTTGTTTCATAAACAATTATGTCACATTCTTAGCATAATGTTGGTAGGTTCTTCTGTATCATCATAACCTTCTCATTCTTTTATAGGTGAGTGTCATAATATTCTTAGCACAATTAACTTTCTATATGATATGTATTAATTCCTTACATAAACAACATGACTATGTAAGGAATCAAAACATATCATTTTTGAATTAAAACATATCATATAGAAAGAAATTAATAATCCACATATTTTTACCACTCAATTTTGAGAATCTCCAACTTTCAAATCGATTTCGAGAAATCTCCGACTTTTTATGTATCAATCTATACAATTATCTATGTATATATTTAAATAAATTGCATGACTTATTAAAAATGTCATATAATTAACATTATATTTTTGGATGGTCTCCCTCCATTTCAAACATACAAGAAGATTCGTCATTCATTCCTTCTTCATATTGTTTTGGATGTTTTTCTCAAAAAAAAAAAAAAAAAAAAAGGATGTAAACTGTTTTCCTTGAAGATGAAATGACACTAGAAGGCCCTACTGGACTCCTCTTCATACAAAGTCAAAAAAATTTGGCCCATACTATTACCTTTTGGGCTGCCCTTAGCCCATTATTGGGGAACTTTCATCTATCCCTTTGCCTTTGTAATCTCAATAAAAATCCTGAGCGACGTCGTTCCACGAATATCAGAAACCAACGGACCAGTTTCTGGTGCAAGTTAGCTCAGTTCAACAATTAACACATTAGAGTCTGAACCAAAAAAAAAAACAAAATGTTAGTGAGGAATAGAATCCTGAGTCTCCAACTCGCTTCTATCATAAACCCTTCTTCTTCTTCTTTACTACCATTTCCTAAACCCACACTCTCTTTCCCAACCCGATATCTCTCCCACTGGACCCTCCGCAACCCGACCCACCGCCATGTCTCAGCTTCAGCCTCTAAGACTACCCAGACCCGACAAATCTCCGACGCCGCCCGGTTCGTCCGGACCGTCCTGTTCGTGCCGCCGGGGGTCGACCCGGACGAGGTGACAGAGGACATGGTCCTGCCCGGCTCCAACATCGTTATCGGACCCTACGCGGGTGAGTCTCGGATCAAGGAGGTGGAGTTCGTGAAGAGCAGTGGGAAAGCCAAGGAGTGTCCCAAAGATCACCGGCCCGAGTTTGCGATTCTGGGTCGGTCTAATGTTGGCAAGTCTTCGCTTATCAATGCTCTGGTTCGCAAGAAGGAAGTTGCTCTTACATCTAAGAAGCCAGGTTTTTGAATTTTCCTAACTTTTTATGGTTTTGTTGGACTTTTTGGGTTTCTGGGTGTTGCTTATTTGGGTTTAAAACTTTGAAATTTGTGCAGGAAAGACTCAGCTTATTAATCATTTCTTGGTGAATAAGAGCTGGTATATTGTCGATTTGCCTGGTTATGGGTAAGTCCTGGCCAGCAGTTTAATGTTTGAATTTCAGCTTTAGCAATACGTCTTTAGCTGTTTACTTTGTGAAATTTAGTATCACAATATGAGAATATAAGCATGACGGTTAAATTAGAGATACATGCTATGAAATTTCAACTATTATGCACTTCCCGTTTGGAGATTGTCTGCAAATTTTGTGTTTTTCTTTTTTTTTTTTTCCTAATGAATTATAGTAAGAAGGGGCTGTGTGTGGATAAATCAGCTATATAAGTATATATTCAGCAGCAACTCTGAAGAGCACACAATACAAGCAGAGTAGCTACATTCTATGCAGATCTGCTCTAGCAGCTGAAGTACTTAACTTATGGAAATTCACCAACCACACACAATTTCCCGAGTATGAAAGCTGAAAACACTGCTAGGAAGCACGAACATTTCATTTAGGATGCCGTAACTATGTCGTATTCGTGGTGTCATACCAGTGTAAATCCGGCCGTTTTATGTTATAAATTTTTAGAAATTGCTCATGTCGCTGTGTTGTATCCGTACCCATGTCCGTGTTCGTGCTTCTTAGGAAAATAGACCTATTCCTAAGCAAATTTTGAAATATAGGACTGCCCCAGATGAGACATAATCTTCTTTATCATGCAAAATATTTTACAATTCTGCAAGAAGATAGGTTTTATCTAAAATCTTCTTTGATTGGTGATTTGGTATGAGTTCTCAAATGACACTCTTCCTTGGGCAGAACAAGTTTGTAGGATGATTTGTGGATTTTTGGGTTTAGAACCATTTTAGAAGAAGTTAGGGTTCAAAAGAGTGAAGATTTGATTTATGGTGGACAAAAGAAGAAAGAAACTGAAATAGAATTTTTTTTTTAGTATTGTGAACAATACCCTTGAGAAAGAAAAGAAGAAAGAAAGAAGAGAAAAGGGAGGGAAAAGAACACTAAGGCTAACGTGCTTCAATACTCATAACACTCAAAATTTTATTGATCAACTCCCTTGTCTAAGTACAATAAAACACTTAAATAGATGCTGCTCTTAACTTCTAATAGAACTAGGACTTAAATTGGTAAACAAAACCCTAATTGAATTGAACCAAAGTCCACACATAGAGACCCATAAACTAAGTAAGACTTACTTATTAATAAGAGAAAACCTAAGATCCATAGTGACCAAATAAAATATAAAAACCTAATTAATTAACATGGACACTTATTCTTGGGTTTTGCCTTAACCTTATACTTCCAGTCTTCCACCGAAGATATTGTTTCTCTAACCATGCTATGGACCATCACACCATTGCACAGCAAAGAGAATGTGTTAAAAAATACTCTGTACTATGATTTAGCAATTTTAAAGACAAGCATGGCATAGCCAACCCGAAATAATTAGCTTTTAGGCATTGTTGAGTTCGTTGAGTGTACAACATAGTGATATACATTGCATTTCCTTAAAAGTCATCTATTTTCTCCTTTTTGTTTTGTGGAGGAAGGATCCATGACGTACGAAAAATTTGGGAAATTATCTACAAGTGCTTGTGATGGAGTTAGGATTAGGTGAATTTGTGGATCTAGGTTTTTAAAATTTGATGACCAATGGGTTTTGGGGTTGTGTTAGGAATCAAAAGGTAGTTTGATGAGTTATTTGATGACTATTTGGTGGAACAAATTATGTGGGGTTTATGGTTTTGATTGGCAAAAGAAAATGCTTGCTTTGGGTTGTAAGGAAGAAGGAAAAAAAGGAGTTTTATGTTTGTTAAATTGCTGAATGAACAGTACCCGCAGATAATATCAAAAGAAAGAGGAGAAGAAAAGCAAGAAGAGAAAGGGAGAGAAGAACAAACAAAAGCCAACATGCCCCAATGCTCAAAACACTTAGTACTTTTTTTATTGATCTACTCCATCTATTTTTGAGTACATTGAGCATATAGACATATTACATAAGGACTCATTCTTGAATTATTAGTTCAAGGACTCCTAATTTGACTAGTAAACTTTTATTGATATGTTGTAGTTTGACTAGTAAACTAGAAATCTAATAAGGTCAACTAAACTACCAAAATACTCTTAATCTGTAGGGATTGCAAAAATTGTCCCCAAATGCAAAATTAACCATAACTTGTTAAATAAAAACCCAAATTAAAAAAATCTTTTAACCCTATCACACATATAGATAGGTCTTCAAAGCCGCACAACTTTCATTTCAATTGGACTTCACACGTGGGCCCCATAAAATAGATCTTGAATAGACAAATGTGCAAAGAAGTAGCAAATTAATCTTCTATGGCTGCATCAATCCAGGCCATCAAAGTCTTGGATCTCTTTCTCAGCTTTACTTGGCCCAAACTGTGGTATATGGTCAGTTTGGCAGTGAATAGAACTGAGCATTGCCTGTTTACTTTTAGGGGCTGGGCATGTGATGCAGCCATAACCCAAACGTATAATTTTCAAATAACAATCATAAATCAAAGCAATTCTTGTGGGTTACACTCAAAGACACATAAATTAAGGCAAAGTGTATTTAATTGATTTAAAACGAAGCAAAATGTTTAAGTTTTACTCAACTTACCGCCCAAAGACAGAGCAATGCTTGTCAATCCCTTATTGTCAATGCTCTCGCTTTAAATCTCTGTGGCTTTTTTTTTTTGATAAGTTTTAAATCTCTGTGGCTTTCAGTTTGAGTTACATGCAATTTCTGTTTTCAAGGTTAAAATTTTTGTTTGGTAGGATTGAGTTTGTGTTTTCTGAAAACCCTAAATGAAATGGGAAATTGGGGATATGGTCCTCAGTTTTTTATCATTTGGTGTGACCAATGAATGCATGCCACCTGTCCTCACCATTTATTTTATAATGGTTTGATCCATGTCAGATAAATTATTACCTATATTTTTGGGTGTGGTGGTCCATTTCAGATTAAGTAAATGCCATGTAAACTTAGCAAAAAAAAAAAAAAAAAAAAAAAATCATGCCACATAGACTCAGCAAGAAAAAAAAAAGTAATGCCAGATAGGCTTTTGGTTAGACACATAGGACCCAAAGTTAACATAAGTGGATAGAAGGATATAAAGTATAACGTTTTCAATGGTTAACTTTTAAAGTTTCTGGACGAAACCAAACTTTATGTAAACTTTAAGAACGAACACAATATTTTTACCATGTTAATTGATAGTCAGGTATTGGGAGCTCTTTCTGCTTCTCTAGACTTTATTTTTATAGAGGCAAATTACAATAGAGAGAACTAATTGTGATCATTCTCATTATTATAATAATTTCCTGGAAGGATAAATGTGATGGAATGGAATTCTATATATGTATCTTGTTTCTCCTCTACAACTACATAATTTGATGTCAATGTCCCTATCGCAGAATTCTTCAGTCTAATTGATACTTTGTGGTTCAATTTATTCACAGATTTGCTAAAGCCCCAGATGCTGCTAGAATGGATTGGTCTTCATTCACCAAAGGCTACTTTTTGAACAGAGATACTCTTGTTGCTGTCCTACTTCTCGTTGATGCAAGTGTTCCACCTCAGAAGATTGACCTAGACTGTGCTAATTGGCTTGGACGCAACAATGTATGGTTCCCTCTGATGTTTTAAACGTTCATATCGTTGCTCGCTTACCACTTGGTCACTGCCACAATGCTAAATCCAGTTCTCATCTTGGTATTTCTGCCATTTTTCTGTGCTTTTCAGATACCAATTACCCTTGTTTTTACGAAGTGTGACAAAATGAAGGCAAGCAAAGGAAAAAGGCCTGATGAGAACATCAGGGATTTTCAACAAGTGATCAGACAAAACTACAAGGTACATCCCCCATGGATCATGACTAGCAGTGTTACTGGTCTGGGCAGAGATGACCTTCTCCTACATATGTCACAGCTAAGGAACTACTGGGATCAATAGGAGGAAATTTCAAAGACCACAAGATGTAATCCACCTGAAGAGAAGGTAGGATTTTTCAATTGAAAGAAGCTAAAAAAAGATGCATATTTATCATGACAATGAAGAGCGCAAAAACCTAAGGACTTGAATTTAGTTGCCTACAGTTGTTTTTACCGGCTTCATGTCCTGAAGGAATTTGGCTGTGTGTTGGGATATAACATTCTCCATATGTATAGAAATGAATGATATTTGTGCTTTCTTGCCCCATTCTGTTCTTGCTATGTTGGAATATTGGAGAGTTACTTTGGGATATTTTAGAGGTGGGGTGCATGTGGGTGTTATAGCTCCTTCATGTCTAATGTGGTGCGTTCGGAAAGAGAGGAATTGGTGGAGGAGTTATCTTTGACGCACCTTAAGTTCCTTTTCCTGAAATCTCATACGAATGGAGCTCTAAATCTTATACTTTCTCCGCTTTTTCTTTCATGGACTTCTGGAATGGTTTGCTAAATCATTGTTAATTTCTCAGCCTTTGTAATCTTAGTTCATTCTTCTTCACTGTTCTGTTGTATACTTTCCCGTGTATGAGAATGGTGTTTAAATGAATCTTAGTTCATTCTTCTTCACTGTTCTGTTGTATACTTTCCCGTGTATGAGAATGGTGTTTAACATCATTCCTGCCAGAGGTTTATTTTCTTAACATCATTCCTGCCAGTGGTCCTTGAATATGGCATCCCAATCATAAGGGAATGGAGAAGCATGAGTCATGCATTTACCAATCCAAAAAAAAAAAAAGCTCCTGAATTGTGAATGTTGTATATATATACAAGGCAGGATGTATATAATATTTAAAAAGTTGAGAGAATTTTAAATTAAAATCAAGATTGTGTGTGAATCCTTAAAGATCCTTTGTGTAAATAGTCAGAAGGTTTTTGTTTAAGGAGTCTTGACTCCTAACTTGATCGTTCGAGACATCTTGATTTATGACTTGATTCTAGGTTAACTAGTTGAACCGTTAGTGAAGTATTTCCTGATCTTTCTGTTTTTTTTTGGCACCTGCTTGATTGAAGGTCGATCGGTTGAGTTCATGAGTTCAGCCAGTCGAAGTGAAATCTCGGTTGATTGAGATCTGGGACAACGGTTTTATATTGAATGTTGCAAAAAAAAAAAAAAACGATTTTGAAATGTTTCAAATGTCAAATAAAGTTTTGTAAACATTTGTTGGTATTGAAACTAACCAAGGTGTCTCCAATGTGGAGCTAGGAGTTTAGCTTGGAGTAGCAATATTAAAAGGCAAGATTGAAAGTAAAATTAAGCTGAAAGTAAGATTAAAAGACAAGTAAAATTAAAATTAAAAGGATAAGCATTTTTTTTTTATCAATCATCTATTTGTTTTTTCCATTGTTTAATCCCAAATTTCCCAACAATAAATTATATTTTTCCTAAGTGCCTTCTTTTTGTTGTTAAGTTGACTAGAGAAATTGAAAATTTTAGGCATATTCTTTAGGGATGTGCTGCTTATTTATCAGGTTAATCTCTATGTTATTAGCAAAATGTTATTAGCAAAAATCCGAGTGAACATATAAAATAGCACTTTTCTATTACAAAAAACAAAAAAAAAACAAAAAAACAAAAAAAGAAAAGAAAAGAAAAGAAAAGGAGAATAAATTACACCAACATTCTTGACATTTGGCAAAATGACAATCTTCCAAATGATATATCTCCTTGAAATTTGTATAAATGCAACACTTAAGTTTTCGCTAACAAGATCTTTCTTTTTAAAAAAGCTTCACATTAATTATACATACAAAAGGAGGGGAGTTTCATTCATCCATAAATTGAAGGAGAGCATCGTTTTGTTCATAATTTGTGTAAGAATCTTTTGTAAAAATATAATATTCCATTAGTTTAATGACTGTTTAGATTTGATTTTGTCAATTAAATTCTCAAAATTCTCAAATTGTTTCAATTTGAAGTTTTTGTCAATATTCATTATCAATCTTCATTATTCTGGGTAGTAACATGGTGGAGAAAATGCGAATATCGTTGATAAAACTTTGCATTTTTCCTAAATTTTATTCATAAATGAATTAGCAGCCTTTAAATAGCGAGGTAGAGAGAAAAGGTTTTGCTTAGAATAAGAAAGTTAAAAATGAATCTTCTATACAAAAAATTGAAGCTAGTTATTTATGTGAAACATAAATTTTATTAATGCTTTATTGTTTTCTTTGCATTTTTACTATCTAGCATAATGGATATTATACAGGATGTTAAACTGTTAGCCTCTCATTTTTCCTATATTCTCTTCTCTCATACACGTAGACAAGGAAATGGTGTCGCCCACGCTTTGGCTAGGAGGGCAATCAACTCGCCCAATCAAAATGTTTGGATGGATAATATGCCACCAGATATACTTCATGTAGTTCTGGCTGATAGAGCCTCTTTGGTTTAATATTATGGAAGCATTTCTCTCTCCAAAAAAAAAAAAAAAAAAGCTTGATACAAAATCGTACCAAATAGTACGAAATATTTTAATAGTAAGATAGCGTGAAGAATTGTTCTTTTAATAATTTTTTATTAGTTTACCGACTGTCAATGGACATGCAGAACACGTGGGCGAACAGTTGAACTATTGTAGTCGTACTCGTACCTACCTTATCATGCAGGAACCCCTACTTAATCTGGTACAAATAGTATACCACAGTAATTAGGCCATGTATTTGGACATTGATTAACGAGTAAGTCTAGAGGCATTAAAAATTTAGTTTATCCAAAAAAAAAAAAAAAAAAATCTAGAGACATGCATTAAAAGAATTTCACAATTAATTTCCTAGCCCCAACTAATAAGAGTATTCAAGTTAAACATTCTTGTTTATTTTAATATAAGAATTTTTTTTTTTCCAAAAATACCAACATTGTAATATTATCTATTCTAAATTCTATTTCATTAAAATATCATTTTTTTTTAAATTTTTTTTTGACATACAAGTGATACAACTTCTATTCACTTTGTTACACTATTACTGCAACTATTTTGCAAATTTAGACATTTTTACATTGATTAATGCCTGTCCTATACATACATATATGGGCTCACAAAAAATGCATGAAAATCCTTGGTCACACTATACGTGTTTCAATTTTATACTTCATCAATGACAAATAAAAATAACAAAAGTGAAAAATAGAATTTTTACTCTAACCTAATCTGAGTGTATATATGTGTAAAACTCCCTTCTGAAGACTTGAATCTCGGCCCTTGTCTCCCACATCTCACAAACACTTATACTTGTAGAGTGATCATCGCATCAAGAGTGTGTGATGGTAAAGATTGAATTTTTTTATTCCACAAGGATTTGAACTCCAACTCAAATTGTAGGCCTACATGCATGAGGTGGCACTGTGGAAGAAAATAAGACTCTGTAAAAGTATAGTGTTTAACGAGTGTAGTTAATTTCTCACTTTCTTGACATGCATCCATCCATTTGTATTAGAATGCAACCAAGTCTAGTCTAGCATTGTCCTCAATTGAGTCTGAAAAACAAGTTCATGGTTTGAATTTTCGGAAGAACACCAACGAAGACTACGGGTCACAAATTCTTTTCTGTACTCGTTAACACGCCCAATAATCTAAATGTGGAATGTTAGACCATCTATTGATTAGTCTTCGCTCAGTTTCCTTTAATTCGTGAGAATCACAACTGCAAGGAGCAAACGTCTAACTACGGCATTGAAAATCCAGTTTTCTGTTTTAGATTATAGTGTGCTATGGTCAAAGAAGGATGAAAGTTCTCATAGGCCAATGAATTTCACCGTCATGTGCTTACTCTCTAATCAGCTAATAATGATGCAAGAAACTATATGAAAGTTCTCACACGCCAATGAATTTCACCTACATTCATGAATATTATATTGCTTCCAATGAATTTTAATATAAACAAAAATGTAGTACTAGTAAATAAAAAATGTAACTCTAGATTATCTTTGTCTTGGCTGAACAATATTTATATTATTGCTGGCAAAGAGAAGGTGAACGATAACGAGTTCAACCATATACATGATAAAAGAAAGAGGTTGTGATCGAAATTGTAATTTATGCATTGCAGAAAGAACAAAGGGAAGTAAAACCAGACTGCTTTGTATATTAAAGCAGTGGAGTGACACTGGTATATATATATATATATAAAATATAATATATATATACACACAGAGTCTAAGTGAAAAAAGTACTAAAGAACCGTGCTTTGTTCCAAACTGGAAAGAGTTCCTGGACTCATAAGAGGGTAAGAACACCAATTAAGGGAAGCAGGCGACAGACTCATCCCAAGCGAAAACGCAGCCTCTTCACTATCAGATATTTTCTGGGGTTTCATTTCCCGAGATGTTAAGTCCTGGTACACTACTGCAGACATTGGTGGTTTCGATGTGGAATGGTGGAGTTGTGGAGGCACAGAAATGTTTCTGTTATACATTAATGGTTGCGTGGAATTGGCAACGTTGAGTGGTGGAGGCGCAACGCTTTGAAGACGCTGCTTAGACTGAAACTCGGTTGCACCAGTGAGCTTTTGAACAAGGTCCCTGAAGTTGATAGGGTCTACCTTGTATATTCTAGGTGGTGTTGGTGGAAGTGGAGCCACAGGCTTCTTCCATGGCTTTGTGGGTGTCTTTTTAACCGTATGGAGTGAAGAATTAAAGGGGTGTGGGAGTTTTGCACTCTTTGATTCTTGAAATTTTTGTGACAGATAAGTGGAAGAGGACGAAGAAGAAGAATAGGCTTCCATATTTGGTTTGTGAGAAAGAGAAATGAAAATGAATGAAAGTTCTACCTTCTATATATAGATGGTTTGAGGAAAGATTCAAGGCAAGTGAGCATGAGATAAATGAAAAGATTACGACTTTTGTGAAGCCCTTTGTGAAAAATTCAAACTTTGTTTTGTCTTCAGCCGTCGGCGGAATCTGCGATGACACACATACATGCAATGTGGTCGAACGCATGGGGTTTGACCCTCTTTTTTTAATACATATACATATATGACCTTTCATAATTTCCTTTCTTTCTTTTTCTGATCTTTTATGTTCAGTCATATGTGCTCATTATTGAGAGGATTAATTAGTGTTTTTTAATTAGTTAGCTAGCACATAGCAACTAGCCAACTAGGCATAAATAAATTCATTGTTTGATTAAATTAGTGTTCTTTTGGGATTAAGAGAGGGGTATTCAGCATTGTTAATATATTTAATGGTGATTGGAGAAGGTGGTATCTGGTGGGGGTCACAACTAGCCGCCTCATATATAATTATTTGTGAGCAACTTAGTCGTCCTGCTTTTATGTGGCCCTACTTAGAACTCCTAGAAATGCCACACGCGCCCTTCTAAATTGTTGTTTTTATCTTTGACCAATTGGATTAGCTTCCCTTTTAATTTACTGCAAGATCTTAATGATTTTGATGGTTGAAGATACCATTTGGATTAGCTTCTCTTTGTATGAACATAAATAGTTATTTTAGACTGGATGCATTATTGTCTCTTTCTCGTATACGGTATACCTAATAACACAGGCATCAGTACTGTGTTCCAAATTTTCTACTAAATTGTCAATGAAGTGTATGGTATAGAATCTATAGATGAGTTTTTGGTTTCAAACTCCATCTGAAGTCTGAACTCAACCAAGACTTTTACAACTTGCCCTTTGCATCCTCTTAATGGTTGATGTAACTGTTCGTGTGAGCATTTATGGAGGAATATTCTCATAATACTTTTTTTTGTTTTTTGAGAAACAATATTGTCAAATACTTATGGCAGAGCAATTTGAAAAAAATGAAAAAGAGAGTTAATGCGAGAGTAGTTGTTGTTGCTCAACCTAAGGATAAACCAATCCTCATGACTTATGAGGCCTGCACACGCAATCTATTGCGATCGGGGATCAAGAAAAAATGGGAATTAACTAGGAGAATTTTTACTTAGGAGTTTTAAGCTTATAAATGGTATTTGAAGGAAACTTAGAGACAGGTTTTGAGTCAACAAAGTGCAGCTGAATGCGCTCATGATTTCCTGACAAACATATGGCGGCTTTTTTTGTGTGCCAACTATTCTGTTTTTGTTAAAAAAATTTATTGTGAAACCCTCCCAACTTATTTAGTTATATAGCACATTTTTGGAATTCAAGTTTAGCAAACTCAATTTCAAGTGAAACTTGAGTTCCAAACATTATGACAAAAAAATGCTATATAACTAAAAAAAAAAAAAAGATAAGTCAAATTTGAGTTTGGCAAACTTGAGTTTCACTTAAAATTCGAGTTTAGTAAACTTGAATTTTAAAAATGTGCTACATAACTAAATAAGTTTTAACAAATTTTTTTGAAAATTTTTTTTTGCAAAAACAAAATATTTGGCAAAAAATAAAAAGCCAACTTATAGCAGCAAAATCATGTTGTGAAAAATGAAAGCTAAAGAAATGAACTTATAAGTGTTACCATAGTTAGACTTATACATCAACTACCCAATTGAAAAAATTCTTAGGTACTCTATGGATAAATTATGTTTACTTTTCTCACATTCATAATAGATCTCACCATGAATCTAATAAGTAAACCCTACTATGAATGTAAGAGAAATAAACACTATTCTCCATATTTCGAAAATACCAAACTATCACTTATACACAATTGTATAGGATCTTGTAAAGTGCAATTATTTCTTAGTAAAAGCTCTGGCGTCAAAGCAATTATAAGCATTGTTATTGTACTCTCAATATAGAGCTATCTTCTTTTCTTTTCTTTTCTTTTCTTTTGGTGAGGACAGACTTAGTTTTTTTCCAAAATAAGAAACTAAGAACTATCGGTCAAAATTTTGCACCCTTTTTCGTATGCATTTTTTCTAAGAGTTCTTTTTTTCTTCATTTTGTTTTTTTTAAGGTTTGTGTTTTCTTTTCCGCCATACTGGTCAAAAATTTGCAACTTGATATTTTTTGATTTTTTTAAGGTACTGTTTATGTTTAACGTGCTAATATTGTGCAAGTTGCATGTCTCCCACGAGCTAATCAAGGAAGCGCGTGATTTACAGTGCCTGGCTTCTACCTCCCGTGAACGAATCACGAATCACGAATCACGGTCCCCATAGACTTTGCCTTTTTTGTGGGGAATTTAATTTAATTTAATTAATTAATTAATTAATTTTTTTTTACCCAGAAAAAAAATATTCATAGAGTTCATCATTCATTAGTCATAACAGAGATTTTATGGGCTATGGAGGCCTGGATGGGCAATCCTGGGTTTATAGGGTTTAAGTTGGGCTTTATGGGTTGGGCTTTAGACTGCTACTAGCTCGACCCTATATTTTTAGCCCGTGGAGAATTCCCCTAATTAATGGCAGAGTCGCAGAGCCACATTTTGAATTTAAAATTTAAAATTTTTTTTTTTTTATAGTATTTGAATTTTAAATTTGTCATTCAAAAATTTGAGTTGGTTTCCCCAAAAAATATTGAATTAATGCAATGAATTTATACATATGCCAACTGAATCAAAAGCTCTTAGAGCAACCGCATTAGCTAGTGCAAAATTACTGTCTATCTTGCAAAAAAAACTTAGGTTATGTTTGGTAACAGTTTTTGTTTTCTATTTTTAAAATTTTTTTTTTGGAAATATAAAGAAAAAAAATTCTTACATTTTTGAAATCAAAAACATGTTTGGTTAGTTGAAATTAAAAAGATAGTTTTTTTAAAGAAAAATAAAAAATACTAAAATATGTTGTTACTAAGATTTGAACTTTAATACTAACTCATTAAATGAGATAGATTTATTAAATTAAACGCGTGTTTTCATTGACTTTTGAAAATTAGAAATTGAAAATAATATTTTGCATGTTTTCAGTTTTCTTCACAAATTGAGTTTCGAGAACAGTTTTTGTTTTCTGTCCATTTTGGGTTGCCAAACAAGTTTTTTAGTTTCAAAAATAGAAAATTGTTTTTGGAAACATAAAATAAGGAGAAAAAATAATTACCGAACATAACCTTACTTTTTCTATTTTATTTAAATAATCATTTTCCTTATTTTTTTTTAATTATTTATCTCAAACTCTCTCTCTCCACTCACACTTATCTGAAACTCTTCTCTCCATTCTTGGTCTCTAGCCAATTCAAGCACCAATACTCATCGATCCACAAGCGCTGATTTACAATCGCCAATCCACTCTTTCTGTCTTTGTTGGCATGTCCGTGTGTGGGTGTGGTTGATTTTTGATTTTGTGTCTGTGGGAATGTGTGTATCAGAGTAAGAAGAAGATGATGAGGGAGAGAAGATGCATTGTTTTTGTAGATGGAGAAGAGAGAGAGAGAAAGAGAAAAAGGAGCGAAATGTGAAATTAATAGAATATTAGTATGCAAAGCTACAATAACCGTGCATATATGCACGGTTACTGTAGCATTGTTATATATATACACAATTTTACAAGTACCGATGTAAGTGTTTTTTTTTTGTTAAAATGTGTAAAATTAGCCATTTTTTGTATTTTGCATAATTTTACACTGATGTAGTTGCTCTTAAAAAACAATTAGCTTACGTAGTCCTTAAAAAAATTGTTTTTTTTTTTAATTTTTTTTATAGAAGTTTTCATTTTTATTAATTGTCCCTTTCTTCATAGTTTTTTTGTTTTCTTTATGTGAGCAAAAATCATTCATTATATTTTGATAAAATAATTGTTAATTATTTACTTTTTATTTTTTATTCTTTGCCCATATGAAGAGTAACCTAGATCATTTTATTATACTTATTAAAATTTAGAAAGATAATAATATGTCTTTTAGAGATATAACATCTAGATATATCATGTATGAATTTCGTTTAGGATGTGTTTTTTTAATCTTTTCATATGTTCATGCACCTTAAAAATTTTCTATATGCCATTGTATAGTTCATATTGTAAACTCATTTTTCTTTTATATATTTGCTTTTAATATGCTCTTTTTTCTTTTTTTTCTTCTTATTTTTTTTTTTTTTAATTTTTTAAATTTTAATTTTTATAATCTTTTAATGTGCTATTATGACTAACATTTTGCTCCCTTTCCTTTGATAGTCTTAGTTTTTCATTATGCAAGTAATGAATGCATGTGGGCTTTTATTTTTCAATTTTTTTCTTCATTGCTTCGAATTAATTATTTGTCTAATATCCAGTTTTAGATTGGGCGAAGTGGTAGTATAACACATTTCTATTTTGTAATGTAGCCTCTAAATATTTAGAATAAGAGATATATATTAGACTTATCCTTATAATTTTTTTTTCTTTATTTTTCTAAATTTTAATTAGGAAATAAAGTCGTGCATTTTCTTTTATTAGAGTGTATCTAGAAACAAATATAATTTTCAGATGCTTAATTATGAAATTTATTTGGAATTTTTCCTAATTTTTTCTATAATTAAATTAAGTGATGACCCCAATGCTAGGATCTCATAGGTCACCGGCTTCGAAAAAGTTTCACTTCCAACATGGTGGCCAGGGAACGAACCAGCTCTTTGAGCATGAATCACCCATCACCCAAAGTTATCTCCTCTCCCTTTTCGACTTGTTTGCTTCCTCACTTCATTGTTTAGTCTTGGTTTATATCAGTGTGAAATTATCTTGCTTTGCCAGACAAATAAATTAAGTTCGCAAAGTTCTTATAGTTTTATTGAACATGTTAGTCTTGTCATTGCATAGTTAGTGTTTGTGGAAGCTGGATTGATTCAAAGAATCGAAAAATATATGAATGTTGTTAATTGTTATCGTGACTATTTACAAGGCGTATGATGTTCCTGATTCTGGTATGTTGTTATTAACCTTGCTAGAATCACTTGCTCAAACTTGTTGAATGCGTTTATCTGAATCTTGCAATAACTGGATCTGTCTATTTGTTTCTCTATGCATGGGAACGCCTCAATAACAGTCAAAAGAAAACTCAGCACAAGAGTTTCAAACCTCATCTTGACGTGTAGCAGCACAAAATTTAGAACATTCTTTCAGAAAAGCATCAACAATGAATGAGTTGGCAGCACGTAAGCTCAAGCTGTAGTGGCAAGTTCAATTATGAACCAAAATTGTTTAAACTTAAACCCAGTCAGAGATGGGATTAGGAATTTGCTGAAAGAATAGGTTCCTGGGGATTGGGCCCGTGTCTATTTGGAGGGTGACAGCATTACAAGTACTGTGACAGAATCGAAGAAAGAAAAATATAGGAGCACTTTTTACCGACAATGTCTCATTCAATTGTCATGCAAAGGCATAAATTTACGCCATCAAAGATTCCCCAAATCGAATAAAGGGATCATATCAAGTTATCAACATCCTAATAAGCAATAAATAATAGCAAATGGTTTGAATATCCCTGATTCCCACATACTAATCACATGGTTGTCGAATGATCAATCATCAAATCATAACGCAACCTGGGTCCACTGATTTGACGGTTTTTTTGTCTCTTTATTAATTTTTTTTCAAATTTTGAGCGGTAGATTTTTTTTGTTAGGTGATATAATTTTTACTCTAATTTAATTTAAATATATACATGTATGAATCTCATTTTTAGAGACTTGAACTCTGACCCTTTTTTCCACATCCTCACAAACACTTATACTTGAGCAGTAGATTTTTTTTTTGAAAGAAAGTTTCAACTATACTAAGCCCAGATTGGAAAACTGAGCCACAGAATGTATTATTGGTACATTGAAAAACTAATTTGAAAAACTATACGGAACAAATCTTCAAAGATTGGCCTTAAGCCACCTCAAATGGAAGAATGAGCTATATTAATATAAAAAGAAGAAAAATATTCTGGTCTGTGTGGCTTCAAAAATAAGAAAAAGAGCTTTTACACTGATATGGGCCTGGACTGTCATTCAAAGATTCCAACGTTAAGGATTCCTTTGCGTCAAGTTCTTTTTCAAACGCAAGCAACAAATTAGAGGGAAATCTTTTTTCAGATAGTGGGGAGTGAGAGAGAAAGGCAAAGGTTCTAACTTCTAACTTCCAACCAATTGAGGGAAAACTTAATTTACTGTTTCCCCATTAAATTAATGTGTATGATTAAAGTTAGAGAAGCAAATGGTGTAGGAAAGAATAGCACAATGAGCCAAAAGTGTCAAAACTTCAACTAGTGTTTTTGTCTCTGCTGTGGGGAGATTAAAGAGCCCAAAGGCCCCCACCCACCCATATCAAGGTTCAAGAAAAACCCCCTTGGAATACAGGAGATACATGCAATATATACCTCATTGAAAAATATCCACAAGAATATCTTCTAAAATCATGTTGTTGAAAACTACAAAAAAGCTCCTATTGATTGATTTTCATGTGTATCCTTTGAAATCTAGACAAAATGTCTCACATGTTTCTGCAGAAGCATATAGGTGGACTGGGAGGACTTCGCTCACAACTTGGAGTCACAAAATGAAGGCACATGCTATACCAGTTCAACACACTATTCAGTGAAAGGCAGCTCTCTCAGCTTTCTTTTCTTTCTTTTCCATTTAGCAGTGACCGAGCGAGAGGTAACAATGGGACCTGTCCTCAACCCTTCCCGCAACAGGATAAAAAGCAAGTACACCATGCAACTAGACGTCTAGTCATATACAGAAATAGTAAATTCCAGCACACAGTGTGATTGCCAAGAGCTGTATATCATCCATCTTTCGCTCTCTTTTAGCAGATTTGCTTACCAGAGAATCAGAGATGAACAATTTAACAAGACCAACATTTACGAGTAAAAGAAAAAGGAAAATTTTTAGTTTATATTGTATTTGAAAAGTAAGATTCACATTGTAGTCATTTGTTTAGTTTATAATGTAAGATTTACATTACCAGTACAATGTAAACCTATAATTACCTAAAGAAAAAAGAGTAATGGCTGAAATTAAAGAGTTGTTCTATCACAGGTCTGACACACAGCAGTGCAGAATAAGACCAAATGGAAATAAAAAGGTTGATATCATTGTACATGGAATAAAATTTGAAGGCCGAAGGCACTTCCAGTCTCTACACATGCGGGGTCAGAAGCAAAACTCCCACTAATTGCAAGGAAAATTGGAGGTCTCTAAGACCCTGAAGGGAAATACAAGGAAGCCATGGAGCAAAGCAACAACATAAGAATTACAATTGCAATTGCAAGCTCCAAAAATTTGCCACGATTTCTCCTCCCCTAACAAGTATCTTTATCCAACAACTGCATTTACTTTCTTACAATAGTGTACCCCCAATACAGATATTACATAGTTTTATAATTTTCTTGACGGGGTTTATTTGAAAACCATCGAGAGCACTGCCTACAAGGAGAACCCTGTACAGTGGTTGTTGCTGTCTACATACTTCTTCATTTATGTTGAATCAATTGTTGGAATTGAAATACTTCAATATGTACAGGAGAGCAAACATGTACCTCAAAACCCCACCGCATTTTTTGGGGTTCATCGGAGATCCATAGACTCAGATGTGGCAGGACCTTTACCTCCCTTGCCCCAAAGCTTCAAAGGGTGGTGGGTGATACAGAGTAACATTTTCCACTCATTGGATTGTTCTTGTAAGCTTGCACTTGGAGATGAAGATAGTATCCGAATAATTTAGACTGCACAGCTTCAAAAGCTCTGCAGACCGCTGCTTCAAGACAGGATTGCAACCACTTTGAATCACGAGGAGGAGCTTTGCCGCAAGACCCGCATCAACAGCAACTGAGGAACATTCTTCAGGGGCAAGTTTGCATACAGACCACAAGATTGACAAAGCATATTGGGTACAGCACTCTGAAACCCTCATTAATAGCCTCACCATATTTGGAATGGTATTCGAACACTCCTTCAAAGCTAATCTTCCCTCCTGTACAGTGGACAATGCATCCAAGATGAACAGGGCTGATTCCAAGCAATCAGGATCCAAAGCAGGCAACAATTCAACCAATTGAGGAACAGCCCCTAAGCTCACAATCAAGGCCCTCACTTCTTTATGGAGGCATATCGTCCTGAGGACCTTAAGTCCGGGCAAGACTCCATTTGAATGTCTCTTATCCTTCACCAGCCTCATCAAACCAACCAAGAGGCTATGACTTGAAACAACCTCTGACCTGAAATCCTTCTCTTCCATTAACATTTCGATCAATCGGGTACAATTGATTTTCGTCTCAATGCACCCTTCATTCAGAATATCCACCATTAACGAAATCTTCGCAGGTTGCATCAAGTTCGTTTTCGACTCTGAATCCAGGGTCAAATTCACAAGAATCCCAATGACTTCTGAACCAACAGCATGGGATGTAAATGGACCCAGTAATGATGAAATTACAGCAACCCCACCTTCATCAATCACTGTCTTCCTAGCAGTGGAATGAGCTGCCACAACTCGTTGAAGTTCCTTGAGGGCTTGAACTCTTGCTTGACCCTTCACCTTCTTTAGTGTCTCCAGAAGCTCCGACGCCCGTCCCTGTACATCTTCTGATTTCTTCTTCATGAGCAAATACTTCTGAGAAAACCAAGTGTAGATTAGATGGTAAAGAGTCCTATTGGGTGTAATGGATTCATCCCAAAGCTCTTGCATTGTGGTGGGGCAGGTGAAGTGCCCCAAACTGAACCATTTGAGAATGTTGGACCTCTCATAGGTTTGGCCCGTGCAAAGAGTCACAGGGTCTTGCATTGGTTCAAGGGAGATTGGGCAAATGAACACAGATGGAACCTCAGATAAGTCAAGCTCTTCAATCATCTTCTTCAGATCCAATTTCTCTACACCAGCTCCAACAACCCCACCACCAACCCCACCCAAAACCCCATCTTTGACAGCAGTGTCTAGATCTAGAACATGCCCATCTCCACCACCTTCATACCCAACAACCCCATCCCTCCTAGAGGGCTGAAACATAGGCATTTTCAGAATCCCCTTTTGAAACAGGAAAAAAAAATTAAAAACGAAACTAAATATACAAAACTCCCACCCAAAATCTCTGAACTAACAAGACCACTCTTCAAGGCACATTACACCTAGCTTGCACATGAGATGTGAAGAAAAGGGAATAAATGAGAGAGTATAACCCTCAAAATTCCCTCTCATTGACAATCACGAGCAACAATACTCTCTTTATTGTGTACACACATACTCATATACAGTTCCTTTTCACTTTCCCTTATCTGATCTCTTTCTATGGTCAAAAGAATCATTACCATCATAACACACACTCACACACACACACACAACACATCATAAACATACAATCAAACTTCTTTCACTTCTTGTTCAAGCTTCAAAAGGGTTCAATCAACAACCCTTTTACCGAATAAAGATGCGAAAGCCAACAAAAAGAAATTTAGACCACTCCCCAAAGACCAACAACAGTGCACTCTTACACAAAAACAAAAAAAGACCACTGTATTTAAATCTGACAAGTAGTGTAGAAATTTAGAGGAAAAAATAAGTGAGACCCAGATCATAGAAACATGAAAATTGAGGAGCTTTGAGAAGAAAAATGAGAGAGGCCGTACCGCCAAAGTGAAAGAGAGAGAGAGAGATATAGAGAAAGGAAGAGAGAAAAGCCATTCCCTGGCAAAAAGGCTCCACCTCTACACTACACACTCTCACTCTTTGATGAGCCTTTACTCACTCTCTCTACTTCTACTACCACAACAAGCTCTTCTTTTTTGGCCTGTTTTGCTCAAAAAAACAATAACCCTTCACTAAAAAAATATATTATTATTACTATATTTAAAAAAAAAATTACTACTACTATTATTTATTATTATTATTATTTTTTTTTTGAGAAACTTACTACTACTATTATTGTGTGTGCTAGATAGGAATCTTTTTACAGTCACAGTTAAAAATATATAGTAACTTTGAATAATGTGGGGATGACCGGGAACAACGGGTTGTAGCCGGTTAATAGACCCCTCGACCCGCGCACCACACGTGCAGTCATGTCATCTGTCGCCGTAATCTCCCGCTTCTCTGTTTATTAGTACTTACTTTATTATCGACTTACTCTGTTACTCACACTTGAAATGACACTTACATCCCTGCTTATGCCGAAGTCATCATTGAGTAAAGTTTTTAAAGGTTTTACGTTAATAGATTATTTTAAAAAATTTGTTATGAATAAACGAAAAAGTAACTAATATTTTTATAATTTTTTTAATATCTTATAAAAATATTTTTAAAATGAATTATTAATATATGTTTTAAAGACACATATTAATTGAACCAAATTAAAAAAATAATATCTAATATAAAATTTATCTTAAAAGATTTACAACCTAACAGTGCCCATAATAAATAAATATCTTAATGAATACTATATTTTATAATTTATAATATTTATAACATTACTTATATTTTAAACTTCTGAAAATGACTTGTCAAGACCAAAGTCATTCTACCAATATTATCCAAGATTATTTCTTTATGAAAAATTGAAGGTATCTTGATATTTTTTGCATAAGAATTTACTTGTTTTTTCAATTGAATTTAATTATGAAAAAAGATGATATGAGTTGAAAAAAAAAATCTAATAAATGGTATATTCCTTACCCATGACTAACTAATAAAACTACCACTATCATATTCTTCACTTTCCATCACAAAATTAATCAACAAACTTTTTGCCGTATACATTAAGTCAACAAATATCTGACTAAAAAAAAAGTCATCAAATTAATGTAGTTGGTGATTCAAAACTTTATTTTTCATATCTTCCTTTTAAATATTAATATTGGAGTATAAAATATTATGATATTTTTGTAATCAAATTTTAATTCAATTTTGATGCCGAAGTTTTTGTTAACAAAATTTTTCCACAATTTGTTAAGATGTCAAATCATAAATGATGTAACCTCATTCTTTTTTTTTTTTTTTTTTTGAAAAGGATGTAACCTCATTCTTATATGACCTTTCCAATTAAAAATAGATATACATATATATTATCACTAAATTTAAAATAATGCTATGACCATAACTGATTCACAACAAATTTCTTAATTACTAAAGTGATTGATAATGAATAGTGAACACAATTGACACTTATAAATATACCATCTTTTTCTTCACAACTTACATATTAAAGTTTTAATTTTTTTGGAAGTGTTGATTTTTTTTATTTTTTATTTATTTTATGTAAGTGTTGATAATGGTGTAAGTAAAATAGAAAAGGACAAAGTGGTCTTTAACTAAAAAGGGACGTATCCGCACGAAGCCAAAAAGGTGGTCCAGTTGCAGTAAAGACCAGCCAAAGCCCCCACGGGGACGAGGAGACCGGTTACCATCTACTATTAGATAATCAGGGGGGTAAACTGGACCTTCCGCTGTACTATATACCAAGGCACATCTCGTTTTAGCAAATCGAATATTTCAGAAACCCCTTCCTTTTTAAAAATAAACTAAAAAACCTCACGTCAAAAAATAAATAAAAGCACCAAAATTCAAAAAAAAGAAATAATAAATCTGAAGTGGGCCCCCACCATCCAGATCTTTATTTTTGTTAATTATATTAGTTTTAGGAAAAGCAACCAGCTAAGCATTTGACCATGACAGTTTTTTTTTTGCTTTGACTGTACGCCTCGGTTGGCTTATCCGGTCTTTGCTTTGACTGCTTTGCTTATTGCCAAGTCCGAGACTGTGAGAGAGAGAGAGACTCTCTGCTCTTCTGCTCTTGCTCTTGCCCACTTCTCTGTTTTGCCTCCAAGCCAATCACCCACTGCCACGTCACTCTGAGAAACGTGTCTCTCAGGCTACATCTCTGATTTCACTTCGTTTTTTAGCATTAATATATTCTTTGGTTCTAGTATTAATTAAAATAAAGCTAATCCAGCAGCTATTTGGCAGTAGGAGACTAGGAGTTGGGACCAAATATTTTAATTTTTTTTTAAGGAGTAATTTTTATGATCATTGATTGTGGTTGCTAGGGTAAATTTCTTTTATTTTATAACGTTAGGTGGCCAGGATGGTTGGTTTTAATCGGGCTATGTATGAAGCCATCTAGGTAGAGACATGTATTATTATCACTTTTAATACCATTTCATTTTGGGTGGATTTGGGGCATTTATTTTACTTGCAATGCTTTTTTTTTTTCTTTTTTTTTTTTAAAAATTTAAATTAAGACTTGACCCATCTAAAGCTGGTCCTCAAGTCAAGTCTAATTAAAATTTGAAGTTCTGTATCTTAAAGTATACAAGCTTATGAAGATACAAATCTAGTTTTAGGGTTGGAATCACATGAGCATATGCTAAATAATACTATCATATATAGGCTGTCACATGACCCAACAGAGGAGTTATTGTGATGAATAAGCATTACAAGGATTCGTAATTTTATAAGTCATGTTTTGGATACTGGAAATCATGACTTTATAAAGATTAAAACACACCAACTATTCGGTATAAGATGCAAGTAAAGAGTTTTATTATTTCAACAAGATTAACCCCTGCATTATTTATCACTATCATTTCACTATAATACTCTATCTACCAACTTATATTTTTAGTGGGCTTGGCCATTTCGGCTCCACAAGTCTCCCAATCAGAAACACAATGGTTGTTTGCAATTAAATTAAGCTTTCAATCCCGTGCGGTATATGGCGGAAGAAGAGGGATTACATAATGACTCCTGAAAGTTGATGAAGAGCCGTGTCTCGATGAATTCTCATTAAACAACGTATCTAACTTTTGCAACGACTCAAAGAACCAATTACTTGATTTTTTTTAAGAGTAAGACTTAGGTACAATACTTAGGTACTATTTTTTAGGTTCCATTTTAAGATTTTGTCATGTGAATTTTTCCTCATGAGATAGAAGTGTATTTTTTAATTAAGTAGCCACATAACTGAATCTTAAAAGGGGAATCTAAGGAACAACATATAAGGTACTGCACCTAAGTTTTGTCATTTTTTAAAAGGATAACGTTATTTGAACAAAGTTTGGTTACAAATTTAGTTGTAGTTTAATACTATAACTCTCACTAATAAAATTTACATAATTATATATTTTGAAAATATAATAATTAGATTGCATGTTTTTTATGTTTTTA
Source organism: Quercus berberidifolia (assembly GCA_028535905.1). Lineage (NCBI taxonomy): Eukaryota > Viridiplantae > Streptophyta > Magnoliopsida > Fagales > Fagaceae > Quercus > Quercus berberidifolia. Next base: position 38,300,268 of record JAPQVW010000010.1, read on the forward strand.
ATACATGTGTCAAATTCTATGTCAATTAAATATTATTTAGTATTTGATTTATAAACTTATTTTGTGTGTATAATTTTATAGCTAAAACTTGAAATTTAAATATTTAATTAATGACATAGTTATTAATATTTGATATTCTGAAAATTTTGCAAGCATGGATGATATAAGAAAAAAAATAATGATAAATTTGTTAAAATTTACATCTAATTAAAAAATATTAAATAGAGTTATAGTCTTCGACTACAACTAAGTTTGTTGCAAAAGTAGATCCATGTTATTTTTATTCTCATCTGTTATATTTCGTGGGACTCATGTACTCCAAGAACTGATAGTTACATGCAGTGTCCATTTCAATATACTGTACCACGAATTATTTGCCTGCCTGATGTGTCACACTTAAAACTCTCAAATCCACATGATTGTTGTAGATTTTTTTTAATACTCTAGACGTGTTTTAGAGCAATTGGACCACTCTTAATCTGGGCCTTAATCAAGAAATTATGGGAGAAGTCGGGCATAGTGGGCCTAACCTTCTGATTGGTTTAGGCTGAAATTTAAGCTGGATGTGTATGTCCTATCTCATTTGATAAATAATATCTTATATCTGTTACTATTTCAGTCCCATGACACATTTGCCCTTTTGGACTGCGGTTTGAGGAGGGCCGGAGAAGGCCGGAGATAAGAGACCTCCCCTCACATAATAAAATCTAGTATGCCACTAAAAGGCATTCATTAAACTTAGGACAAAACTTAGGTACAGTATATTAGGTGTTGTTTTTTAAATTTTTCTCTTAAAATTTAGCCATATAATCACTTAACTAAAAAATACACTTCCATCTTATGAGAAAAAAATCTACATAGCAAAATTTTAAAAAAAGAGAACCTAAGGTACAACTCCTAACTATTGTACATAAGTCTTTCTCTTAAACTTATAGCATGCCTAGATAGCAAAATGCCAAGACCACAGGTCCACAACTTAATTTTGACATAACTTTCCCCTGGTGTCAAGTTATAAGTGGTTGAGTAAAAGTGGTAAGTCAATGTAAGTTCATTCCATTACTTACAGATCGCCACGTGGACAAATTGGGGCAAAATTTATCAAAACTTGTTGGGCTAACATTAGTCTTTGAACAAAAGCAGCCTTGGCTGTTATGAACAGCTACAACCAGCTGCAAGTGACGTTTGCTTGAGATGTAGATGGGCCTGAGCCTGACATTAATAAGTTCAGGTTTTGATTTTTTTTTTTACTTTATTTTTTAAAAAAGAGTTGAAAGTTCGGTTCAAATATTATTAGAATATGTAGCTCTTTGCATATGCATATGTATAATTATATAAAAAAAAAATTATAATTATACGATTTAAATTAAATTTTTTTTTAAAAGAGGTTCAAATTATACATGATATTAGCTTACATTTTTTTTTTTAACCATACATTTCCAAAATATGTAATGGTTTCTCATTTTATATATAATTTAGAATTTAATTGATTTTAGACTCTTCAATTTTTGTACTTAATAATTCACTTGGCATAAAAATTAAAAACTTAGATGGATACATGGCAAAAAATTGGACTTCAATTGAAATCCAATTTAGAATCTAATTAAATTTAGACTTTTCGATTTTTACACTCAATAATTCACTTGGCACTAAATTAAAAATTATATAGTACACGTGATGCAAAATTGAGAATCCAATTAAGATTTAATTAGAGGTACTAAAATAGTTTTTTCTTGCAATTTTCATGATATTAGTTATGCTAAGTGTACGTTTGGATTCGGCTGAAAGCATATGCGTTTGCGGTTTTTTTTTTTTTTTTTTTTTTTTTTTTTTTTTTTCACGCGTTTTAGGGACAAATTTTACTGTTACGACTACTGTTCATGAACAGTAGCCGCAATATTTGACTTGTCAAACAATTTTTAGCCACATCAGTGGGTCCCGTGCACTGTTCACGGGACCCACAAACCTCACTTTTCAGCAACTTTTTATTAAAAATGGGTTTCACGGTACTATTCACACATTTAAAAATTATTTTGCTACAGTTTTTTTCAGTTTTCAGTTTCAGTTTTCAACTGTATCCAAACGGACCCTAAGTTTCTCATTACACTGCTATTATGTATATAATTTTGAAAATCACTATTGAATATTATATATACAATATCAATTCATAATCACTATCCGTAAAATTCTACTAAATACAACACAAAATAAAAATAAAAATAAAAAATTGGTCCAATAACATTTCCTAAATTGAATGAGGATAGGTGCATGGGATCGTTCAACTCAATTGCAATTTGTTATGTTCAAGATCCTGGCATACAAAATATTTGAATAGAAATAGTATAAAAAATATGTTCATTAGTTCAAAAAAAAAAAGTAATAGCAAAAATCTAAACAATTTAATTTGTATGAAAAGCTAACAAAAACAAAATTCAATTTTGAATCTAATTTTTACACTTTTTTTTTTTTTTGAGAAAGAAAACTTTGAATATTATTAAGGAATAGGTAAATCAGCGTGATACGCTGCAAGAGTTTGGAATGGAACATCCTCCATCCAAATAGAAAAACCAGTGACATGACGTGCATATCTAGCTAGGTTATGAGCTACAGAATTGCCATTTCTACCGACATGTAAGAATCTGATACAAGTAAATAAATTGGCAGCTGATTGAGCATCTCTGATTAGTAGACCAAAGGAAGCAAGAGAAGGGGAATCATTTTGTAGAGCTTTCATCACTGACTCCGAATCTCCTTCAAGGATTACTTTTATGAAGCCTAACTCAAGGGAGAATTCAAGTGCTTTCGTTGTTGCCGATGTTTCAAGTTCCACCAGAGTTTGAGGGAGTGGAATATTTTGGGATAAAGAGGCCATAACCATGCCATGACAGTTGCGAATGATCACTCCAATACTCGCTTTATCTTCCTCCTTAAAGATTGCGCCTCGAAATTTACCTTGTAATAATCCTCATCCAGTGGAGACCATTTTGGCAATGGCCAAGGTGGAGTTGGTAGCTTCCTTGGCTGGGCAGCCCGAAATTCCAGTAGTGAATCAATTGCACGCTGCTAAACTTGATCAACTAGGAAGCTTGGAGGTGTTGATTGGATTGCATTATGTCTGAACCAAATCGTCCATGCCGTCATAGCGAAGAGTTCAGCATTGCACTCTGAATCAAAGACATGAGATAGGAGTTGCTAGAAGTTTTCGAAACTTGTCTGTCCTCTAAAATTCCATTGTGGGTTACCATCCCAAACCTGTGTAAGACTCGAACATGACCACAAAGCGTGGAGCACATCTTCCTATTGGTTGAGGCACTGGGAACACGTGGAATCTTCCACCACACATCTACGGACCAGGTTTGATTTTGTGGGAATTGCATATCGGCAGGATCTCCATATAGAGTTTCGCACCTTGCAAGGCACAGACAGCTTCCATATCTTTTTCCACGCTAGTGCTGATTGCTCCACGAGTTGTTGGCTGGGGATAGCTGAAGTATGATTTTCCTGTTTCATCAGAGAAAAAAAAAAAAAAACTTGATTTGGCCGAGTAGTTACCGGATTGAACATAGGGCCAAAACAGAACATCCCCCATTGGTCTTTTGCTGAGTTGAATTTGTTGGATTAACTCACATTCCCCTTGGTTGAAAACAGAGGATAGTAGTGATGAATTCCATTAGCAAGTAAGTGGATTAAGGAGTGAACTTACAGTGGCGTCTTGCAGATCAGTAATCAGAGGGCTATAAATCCTTGGATTGCTTAGAGAAGGCAACCAATTATATCCCCAAACCTTTATTGAATCCCCATTTCCTGCCCTCCACTTGGCTTCTCGTTGAATTACCTCTCTTCCATATAGTATGCTCCTCCATGCATAAGATCCACCCCTCCCCTCCTTAGCTTCAATAATAGAGCAGTATGGATAGAATTTTGATTTGAAAACTCGATAAAACAAAGAGTTTTTATCGTGCAAAAGTCTCCAAGTTTGTTTTGCTAAAAGAATGTCATTAAATAAAGGTAGCTCCTTAAATCCCATCCCACCCTCAGATTTTGGTTCACACAAGTCTGCCCATTTAACCCAATGTATTTTCCTTTGATTACCTCTCTCACCCCACCAAAATTTCCGAATGAGAGCCTCAATTTCGTGGCAAAGAGCTAGTGGAAGCTTGAAACAACCCATTGTGTAAGTTGGAATGGCTTGGACCACCACTTTTATCAAAACCTCCCTACCCGCTTGTGAAAGCAATCTCTCCTCCCAACTTTGTAGTTTTCTCCAAATTCTCTCTTTGATGTAGTCAAAACTTGCTTTTTTTTTGCGTCTTCCTATAAGTGATGGTAGACCCAAATACTTATCATAGTGCACAATTTCGGTTACTCCTAGGACATCCTTGACCTCTTGCCTCATTGCCTCCATGGACTGTGGTGGATTTGCTAAAAAAGAGAGAAGTTTTCCTTTATTGATTTGTTGGCCTGACATACTTTCATAGGTAGCTGGAATATCCAACAACTTTTGACATTCCTGCCTGTTTGACCTACAAAAAAAGTAAGCTATCATCCACAAAAAGCAGATGGGTTAGTTTTGGACTTCTCCTACTTAAGGCAAAGCCATGAATAGAACCCTCACTTTCCACCTTTGAAATAAGATTTTGAAGGTCTTCCGTACACAATAAAAGAGAAAGGGGGATAGGGGATCTCCTTGTCGAATTCCCCTTGAGGGTGATAACAAATCTTTTGGCTCCCCATATACCAAGACTGAATAAGACACGGTTTTGACACAATTCATCATAAAGGTTATCCATCTTTCATTAAAACCCAATTTTCTCATAGCCATCTCCAAAAAGGACCACTCCACCCTGTCATATGCCTTACTCATATTCAAGTTCAGAGCCATATAGCCATGCTTGCTAGATTTATGATTATTCATGCTATGAAGAGTTTCAAAAGCCACAAGAATATTCTCAGAAATCAGACGATTTTTTGTGAAAGCACTTTGGTGTTCAATAATGATCGATGGGAGTATTTTTTTAAGCCTATTCGCTAGGACCTTCAAAATTTTTTTGTAAAGGACATTGCAAAGACTTATTGGGCGGTAATCCGACACAGATGTTGGGTTTTTTATTTTTGGGATTAAAGTGAGGAAGGTGTGGTTAAGGGGTTCGGGTAGTGTGGCTGAATAAAGGAGAGACAAAATTGAATTTGTTACATCACCACCAACAAGACTCCAATAATTTTGGTAAAAGAGAGGAGCCATGTTAGGACATATATGAATCATGTTAGGAACATATGTTAATATAGAATTGGCTAATCCTTTGACAAAACACACTTTACTTATAATTGGGTAGATCTATGATGTGTTTAATACTTCAAGGAACAAGATTTCAAGTCCAAGTGTTAAAGCCATGTAAATTTATCCAAGAATCAAGTGAAGAAGTGCTGGATTTTAAAGCTCGATAGCTAGCTTGACAGATAGCATCTATCGAGGTTTAAAAGGCAGTTTTTGCCCGATGCTCGACAGCTGCTCGATAGATACCCTATCTATTGAGATTTTCATTCTTAAAAATTTTAACTTGCAGGGGATAGGATAAAGGAGGAGGATGCTTGCGTCAAGACCATCAGGTGGAATACTCTCATGGAATTGAGCAATCGGGATAACTCTTGCAGCTACCATTGGCTTGCAAGAAGGAATCAGATTTTCAGTTCTGATTTTCATCCAATCCGTGTATATATGTTTGAGCTTTCTTTTCTCACAACCTTAAACATATAGATGTATTATTTTAAGGGTCGTCACAACTGATGCAAGTGAGTGCAACTTGACCGGAGACAATTTGCCCTAGTTTATCTTTCTCTTCTAGAAGCTGTTGCGTTTGTACGCCGTAGGGTTTTGTAACCAAAGATTTTTGTGATCTTCATCATGTTGATGAACTGAAGAACTTTGCAACCAACATCCTTCTTAAGTTGGTGGTCAGTCATGTACTTGAATTCGTGCATCAATTGGTTAGTTACGTACTGGGAGCCGTGCATTGAAAATGAGAGATTGTTACTACAGAACAAGTCCAATTGAGTATTGGGGTAATGGTTTAACTGTAGGTTGGTATAAGGTACTTGGATTCCTTTACTTGTAACCGCTTGTTGTAATAATAGTGGATTCTCGGGAGTGGTGACCTTAAAATCACCTGGTGAGGTTTTTTCCTTGGAGGTTTTCTCCATTCGTAAACAAATTACCGTATCAACTTTATTTTTCGCTAACTTAGTTGGTGATTTGTTTGTGCTACCACGCATATTGCATGTTAATCGGTTTAATTAATTAACTTGGCTAATTAATTGGTTAATTCATCACAAGGGGTCAATACATCTTGGCCTATCAAGTGGTATTAGAGCAGGCACACTCTTCTCCAAGTATTGCTACTACTAGTACTACTGTTTTTGTTTCTCCTACTAATAATGTTGAATTTGATAGAAATAATGTCAAAACTGTGTTAACTAGTGAGAACATAGACAAGGGTAAATCCATCTTAGGAGCACCCCCTAAGTTTGATAAGAAAGAAATTAAAAACCCTAGGGCTAAGAAGGTCAATACTCAAAAGTCTAAACAAAAAAAGTAACATCTCTGTCATCACTGTAGAGTTGCTGGACATACTCGACCAAATTGTTATAAGTGGTTAGCCACTCAATAGAGCAATAGTATGATCTCATCGGGAAACTAGAATAAGTTTCAATCCTCCTTTGCTCCTCTTGGAAATCTACTCAAAGCCCTCATATTCCTTTTGAACTTGAACGGTTTCAATTCTTTCCCCTCACTGCTGGATCAAAGGTTTGCTAAACGGAAAGGTTCTTTCAAGGTGTGGAAAGAAAAAGGCTCCAACTGATTTAGACTTTTTTTTTTCTCTCTCCCCTTTCTTGTTTTTGAGTATGCATTACTTGTGTGTTTTGCTTTCTTGTTTTTGAGTCAGTCTAGTTTTATATTTTGCTTTGTTTAACATGTTTTTGTTTGATTATTTTCAGTTTTGTTTTATTTTTCTTTTCATAAAAATAAAAAAATTGAAAAATCAGAAAAATACAAAAACAATGTATGTTTTGCGTACATTGGTACTTGTGTACCTTGGATGGCTATTGAAACAAAGTTTTCTAAATTTTGTGTCTTTTGTAGCTTAGATGAGCATCTCTATGCACAACTAAGCAAGTGAGCTTTGTGGCTTGTGTTTGTGATGAGTAAGATTAAGTAATCTCTTGTACTTAATACTCGTATCACTTTTTTTGATGGGAAGGACTAGAAAATCCTAAGAGAAAGACATAAATAACCATCTCACCATTGTTGTCCGCCAATCATGAAATGACATCTGTATACTTTCGCATAGTAAAAGTGCAATGTCAAAAGCTTAACATAATTGGGTATTTCTTTTCTTTCTCTTATATACCCATGCATGATTTGCTTAAAAGAAAAATATGCAAAGAAAAAAAAAGCAAAAAGAATCTAAATGCTATATATATGATTGCAAGTATGTCTTCTAAGAGATGTGGGAGTTATAGGATGTACCTCGAAGGTGATAGTCCCCATCAAACAGTTATGATTGTGTGTGAGTTAAAGTGTTTTTCTCATATCTCAAATCATCATAACATGTAGACACTTATGCAACCTTGCGATGTTTTTCACACACAACACGCAATATTCTTTACTACTCTTGATACATGTGCAGATACAATGTGATTTGGCCATCACAAGGAATACATGTGTTAATGTATGCTTACTAAACTGTCTTAACTTTTTTTGAAATATAAAATTGGTTAGACTTGTTTAGTGTGTGTGCGCGTTTTGGACCTAAATGCTTGACATTTTTCTTGATGAAAGATGTTTTTAAGAGTTTAAAATGATGTTTGTATCTTTGGTTGAGTAGCATATTTGATTGCATTCATGTCTGTGTTTTTCTTTTCTTTGAAAAACTATTTTTGAGTAATCTCGACAGCTTCTTGATACCTCTCAACAGCTAGGCTATCTATCGAGCCTCTTGAGCTTCTTTTCTCGATAGATGTTATCACAATTTCGATCCATCGAGTTTTATGAGAATTAGGCTCGATAGCTTCTCGACAGCTTCTTGATCCATCGAGGAAGTTTTTGTATGCTCGATAGATTCTAAATAGCTGCTTGATCCATCGAGGTCACTTTGCTGTGGACACCTCTTGATAGCTCCTTCTGGCCTTTTTTATTTTATTTTATTTTTATAAAATTCTTGACAGCTCTCGACACATCTAGATCCATCAAGAATCGTGGATGTCTATATAAAGGGTTAGCGCGAATTTCTCTCATTTCTCCTCGATCTCTCTCAACAGAACTTGTCTCCTCACCTTCCTAAACTCATCTCTCTCTCTCTCTCTCTAAACCTTAAACCCAGAAGTTTTTCGGCCTAAAGATCTTCTTCTTCCTTTGGTATGATCTTATTTTCACTCATCTTATCATGCATTTCATTTTTTGACCTAACTTTTGGGATTTTTTGAAAAATTTGGGGTTTTTCAAAATTGATGAGTTTTTCACAAAATTTTTGGGTTGGTTTTTGTTTAAATGAGTTTAAATCATCATGCATTGCATCACATTTGCATTTTAACAATGATTCATGCATTTTAGATGTGTGCTTAATTAGGGCTGTCCATCCAATCCGAAGACCCGATCCACCCGAAGATTCCGACCGTATCCGACTCGAAAACCGGCCGACCCGATCAAGTCACCGGTCGGCGGCGGGTCATTTGTTCCAAAAACCGATTCCGGCGGGTTGGACTCGATTTTCCTCCCCAAAACCCGATCCGACCGATGTACTAAGATTTCCATAAAAAAATTTCCAGAATCCGGCAAAAATTTCCAGAATCCGGCGGAAGTTTCCAGAATCCGGCGAAAGTTTCCAGATTCCGGCGAAAAGTTTCCAGATTCTGGCGTTAAATTTCCAGATTCCAGCGTCAAATTTCTAGATTCCGGCAACAAACTTTCATATTTCGGCGACTTATCAAGTAGATCTAGTGATATTTCATCCAAATCTAGTGAAATCTCACCGGATCTAGTGAGATCTCACCAGATCCGGTTAGATCTCTACCGGATTTGGCGTTTTTCTCCTGAAATTAACTATTTTGGCTGGTTTTTTCACCGTGGACGATTCCAACCGAACCGACCGTGTTTCTGGCGCAAAACCGATTGCACCAATCCGACTCCCTCGCCGATCGGCGGCGGGTCAGGATTTTCTTAACCCGATTCTATCGGGTCGATCTCGGGTTGGGCACAAACCCGACCCGGACCGACCCGTGGACACCCCTATGCTTAATATAGGATTCCTTCCAAAATAACACTAATTTGCCACCCCTGTTTGATCTTGGTGATACAAACATATCGTCAACTTGTATTTTCCTTTTCACATCTTTAAACCTAGCTTCATCTGCCCATGTTTCGGCTATAAACACGATAGAGAGATCTTTTGCCCACACAAGACTAGCAAGCTCATTCTCTGTACATGGGTTTCCAAGCCCACGACAGTTCCAAATTAAGCAATTCATTACGATTGGCGGGGCTGAGTCTCAACCTCCACTATTGAGTTTGAAAAATTTTCATCACCCTTTGAAACCAACCTGCGCTTTCTCGGTAACTCCAAATGATCATCCCCACTTCTCTTTCCTCCAATCAGTTTGCTTTGTTCCTTGATACCCACTGCCTTTGTTCTAATCTGTTTGTTTCGTTTGCCCTTGGTACTCGGCCTGTTGGGAGCTAAGGAGGTGGCTGCGTAAGGAACTGTTGCTTGTACAATATGAGGTTCACTAATTTCTAGCTTGTGTAACGTATTACCCATTATGGGCCGCTTAGGGTTTGCATGGGAATAATTATCATCATGAATTAAGATCATTGAATTTCCTTTGAAAACCAAGGTCTAACCTGAATTATTTAAAATCTCATCAATTTCATTGATTTCAATTTCAATTTCATTGAGTCCTTGACTGGAAATAACTCTAGGTCCGAAATTGACTTTGACAGCTTATCTCCTTTATTGCCCTCATCCCTTGCTTCCATTACCATATCTGCCACTTCCCCACCTTTATTTCCTTCAACTCCAATTTCTGTAACTGTTACTGGTTGGGTTTCCTTCATTGGACCTTGTTCTGATAAGCCAACCACTGGAACGGGGTTGTGCACAAAATCACGAGGCTCCAAGTTGGCATAAGGTTGCCTTCGCTTTTAAAAACCTAGAACATAGATGACATTCTTCCCACCAGCCGAATCTGGGCTACCGTCAAACTGGAATTAAATTGTTGACTAGAAGAAGGTAATGGAGTACTCAAGAATAGATACATGTTTCCCTATAACCCCGAAAAAATACCCCAACAAGCTCTAGAAGTAAACTTGTTACCACTAGAGATGACAAAAATTTAAAAACTTAAATTAGATAGGACATGTGGCGCAAAATTAGACTCAAATTGAATATCAATTTGAAATCTAATTAGATTTTCTCTTTACTTTGCCTGTTAATATATATACATATATAAACTAGTGTGTAACCCTGTGCATAAGCACGAGTGCATTTAAACTTGGTGTAAGAATTACAACTTACATATTTTGTAATCCATGAATTTCTAAAATATGTAATTGTGGAAGAGGGAATTTAGCTTTAAAATTAATTGCCCACTTATAATCACAATTAATTTTTATTATGGGATTAATATAATCCGCAATGAGAGATTTGAACAAGAGATAGATAATTCTATGCTTTTCAAAAATATGCTTTGTACTTTATTGATATAATCTTTTCTGTTACGTTCCTCACTAAGTGTCTTGCTCTTCTCTATTTTTTTTAGCCATTTTGGTTTTTTAAAAATCCTCTCCTCTCTTTGTCTGTCTTCTTTCCTTTTATATTCCCCTTTCTCCTTCTTCTTTATCCTTATCCTTTGCTTGGTTCTCCTTATTTTCTTCTCCAACATGTGCCATAGTAGGTATTGTCCTAGCATGGTTGGGTCACCTTCAGTCCCATCAGGCTCTTCTTTTCTTGAGGTTATGATGAACAGAGACTTTTGGGGCCTTTTGTTTTATTCTGATAAGTTATCTGTTGCATTAAATGCAATTATGTCAGGTAGGTTGTTGTTGATTTATTAGGAAGATTCAGAGGACATCATCAGATACTTTGTGCGTACCATGGTGGGATGCCTTTGGTAGCTCAGAACTTGAATTGATGTGGATAGTGTAGTAAGCAAGCCCTCTCCTCAGATGGTTCAAGTGGTCCACTCATGTTCGAACTATGGGTGATCGGTCCTGTTAGGTCGAATTTCGAGGTTCATGATCTTAGGGGCATTTCTAATGACTTCTTGTTTCACCTTTTACCCGTGTTCTGGGGTATTTGCCTCCGTAGTTGGGCCCCATATCTCGAAATTATATGTTCGATGCTACTTCCCTACAGTAATGGTTTCTCATATATATATATATATATAGAATTAATTGGATCTAAACTCTTCAGTTTTTGCACTCAATAATTTACTTGCCACAAAAAATAAAAAATAAAATGAGACATATGGTGCAAAATTAAACTTCAATTAAAATTCAATTTAGAATCTAATTGAATTTAGACTCTTTGATTTTTGTACTTAATAATTCACTTGATACACAAATTTAAAAATTAGATGAGACATGTGATGCAAAATTAGACTCAATTTTTTTAGAATTTAATTGGATTTTCTTTTAGTTTTGGCTATATATATATAGGTTTATGAGAGTGGTCTTTCCATTAGTATTAATAGAAAGAAAAAAAAAAGTATAATTCTCAATTTAAAATAAGGTCAGGTGAGTTGGGTGTAAAGAGTAAAAGACTCTCTTTCTTTTTTTCTTTTTTTTTTAAAAAGGAAAAAAAAATAAACACACTCAAGGGATGGGGGAGAGTAAAAACTGAAATGGCTAGACTAATGGTTAAAAAAGATAAGAAGAAGAAGAAGAAGAAGAAAGAAATGGCTAGATTAATGTGATCTAAAACCATTTTTAATACCTACCGAGTTATGTGGACCTAGTTGTTCAGGTTCACTGATGGCCCATGGACTTTTTTGAGAAAGTCCTTCTTTTTTTTTTTTTTTTTTTTTTAAGAACCGGAAATCTCTCTCTCTTTTGAGAAAGTTCTGACTTACAAGTCATAGACTTATTGAAAACCATTATGGCCCATTTATTATTATTTTTTTTACCGAAACTTGCAAGTCACTGACTAATTGAGTGCCATCATTGCAGTGTAGAACACCAACCCATTGCGCAATGAGTTTTCGGCCCAAAGAGAATGGGTTAGAACTTTGGATTGGGGACTTTGGTGTGGAAGTCTCAAATAGGGCTGGCCTTATTTGTCTCACAAAACAGCATTCACATCAATTACGCAAAAATTATTTGTCTATTTTAAAATAAAAACTTACATTTTTTTAAAGCTAATCATTTTTTAAAACACCCATATTTTATTATCTATTTTCTACTTTATTTTATTAATTTTTTTATAATTGTTTATCTCTTTTTACACACAACAATCACCATCTGCTATTTTCTTTCACATACAGAAAATGCAAATAAATAATAAAAAAATCATCTTGCATAAGCTACAATGACTTATTTATTTTCACAAGCATTGTAGCAAAACCCTATTTTGCATAATCAGTTCATAATTTAATATAGGTGATTTTTGGGCTTTATTAGCTATATTTTGGGCCTTAGGGTTTGTTTGTACCATTTCCTCAAATCCCTGATTGAAGGACAAATGGAACAATTTCTCGTTTTCCTTATTTATTTTTTATTTTAAAAATAAATCAACAATTAGTCAAAGGGTGGCAGTGGCATTGTGGGCGCAGGCATATGATCATGCCTAATACCAAATCCAGAAAAAGAGAGTACATTTGATACAACTTAAGGGTTATTTAGTAATTGTCTTATGTTTTCAATTTGTATTGGTTTGAGAATTTATTGTCAAAACTTGTTTTCTTCCCTTGAGAACTTGTTTGTAATGTGTTTCTATACATGAGTGTTTTCATTTTTTTTTTTTTTTTTTTTGGGGACCAAAGAATCACAACAACATTAGCAAACTCAACAATCTAGAGCCCATCAACAACCAAACCTAAAACTCACCACCAATGACAAGACCCACAATTGAGAGGGGACACATGATGGATCTCATGATCGGTCTTGTGGTAGATCTCAAGATCAGTCATGGTGGTCCGATTGTGGTTGGTAGAAAGGAGAACAATGGAGTGTCTATTTGGAACTTGCTTATTTTCGATAGTTTCATTGTATAGTGTTTATCAAAGATATAAATTTTACGCTAAAAGTGTTACAAAAAACTAAAAATTAGTTTATTTTGAAAAAGTTAAAAAGCTATATATTATTTGCACAAAAAAAAGTGAGAAAAAAAGTGAAAAACTAAACCTTTTCCAACGATTCCCAATCGCACACTGAGAGAGAGAGAGAGAGAGAGAGAGAGAGAGAGAGAGAGAGAGAGAGAGAATTATATTGCTCTTGGAATTTTGAGAACAAAAACTAAGAGATGTGTCTTCTCAAAAATTGTTTGTAATATGAAAAATGAGAAAAATTCTTACAAAACAATTAAAAAAAAAAAAAAAATTGATTGAACAAGAAATTTTTGGTGGGTCCCAATTTTTTATCTTTAAATTCAGCTACCAAACATGCTATTTTTCATGTTTTTGAAAATGATTTGTTAAAAATTGTATTGTAACACATTTAAGGTGTTTAAAAAATTGTAATTTAAAAGATATGCAGTTTTTAAAGATGAACCAGTGATCAAATGGCTAATAAGTCAATGGAAGAACTAAAACAAAGGTACCTTTGGTGGCATTAGCCTAAACACTTTGATGTTTGGTTGACACCTCTTGATATGTCCATGACATCTAGGGTTTAATCCCCTCCCCCATTCACACAAAAAAAAAAAAAAAAAAAAAAAAAAAAAAAAAAAAAACCTCTTTCAGGAGATATTGCTTGTAGAATTTTTGCAACTTCTCTAGTTTAGGAGTTCTTGATATGAAGGCTCATAAATGAAAAATTTTCCTTAATTGTAGCCTCCAGTATAGTAGTGGCCTTAATGAATTTGTTGACGTTTCCTTTATGGATGAAATTGGTGGAATTGACTCCTTTAGGGGCAAGATGATAAGGCTCTTGCTAGTTAATTCTCACATATTGAGGTTGTGGGCTCTAGATAGCATGTCTAGCTTTTTGGGCTAGATATTGTCCTTAAATTGGTTGGGGCCTTGGGTCAACAAGGCTTAGCAACATTTTTATTTTTTTAAAATGTTAATAATACTAAGAAACAAGAAAAAAAAGCCTCAAGCAATGTTTGAATGTAGGATAGATAATGTATAAACATATGTTTATTCATTTGTAAAGATGGACTGTATTAATCTTGTCATGTTGTGATCATTACTTTATTTTTCTTTCATTTCTTTTGCAAACAACACCAGTGAGCAATATTCATTGCCTTTTCTTCTCTTGGGATTTTTAAAATACGAATAATCTTCTTCTTCTTTCTTCTAGCATGCACCACTTCAAATTTGGCATTTCGAGTTTCATATATAGTCTATTTGATTATCATATTCATAACCATTCAATTTGAACAATTCGCAAACCCAAATCAAAACCCTAATTTCATATCAAACTCCGTGATTGAAAATCCAACACACTTGGAACCTCATTCCCCCAAGCATCCATGTAATTTCACTTTGATTTTGAATTGATACTTGCTCTTAGAATCACATATGGGCTTGAATTTAATATAGAATTAAATAAACCCTAAATTTGGATGCAAAACCTTAACAAGCTAACCTATAAAATTCAAATGCTTCTTTGTAAACTTTTGCAAAAGCATAGAGAAATTTGAAAGAAAAGAAATTTTTTTAGAAGTATGATCTTCGAGAAAGCCACTTGATTTTTTTTATACAATTTTTTTTTTTTGGTTTTGTATTAATTGCTAATTGTTTAAAAAAAAATATTTTCTTAGTTTATGAATTTTTTTAATGTAAGAAAAAAAACCAAAACTATGCAGTTTTGGACACTTAACGATAGATCACCTAATAGATATTAACGGGAAAATTGAATTGAATAAAGTTAATAGTTAATAGATTGAATTGAACAAATTTGAAATTACAAGATTCTATTGAATTTTAGGCAAAATTAGATTCTATTGAATTAAAGATTTTTTTAAATAGTTCTTTAACATATATTTTAATAGATAACTTACATATTTACTGCTATCATTATCTAACTCTATTACTAGTACTATGTCTCTTCCGTTCCCCCCCCCCCCCCCCCCCCACAAACAAGGACATAATCAGGATTAAAACTTAGGAAGGGCCAAAGTTCTCTATTTAAAGAATTTAAAAAAATTTGGAATATCAATACTAGAGGTTGGCAACGATGCATTATTAGCATTAATTTTTTTTATTTAAATTTTTTGTATTTTTTTCTTTTGAAAAAAAATCAATAATAGAAATTTATAATCAAAGGTTTTGTAAGTCAATTGACACGTCCTAATATTTTAAAGTCTAAGTGAGGTTAGACCGATACTTTATTCAATTCACATTATAATTTTTTTTAAATCTATTTATTATTTTCACATAAATCTATACCTAATAACTTCATCTTGCTATATATATATATATATATATATATATATATATATATATAAAAGATTAAAAAATATGCAAAAACTATAGTTAAAAGTTCAAATTCGTCTCAAGCATTACAATAATAAAACAGCTAAGCTAAAATAATGGTTAATCAACATCATACATTAATATTCAAAGAAAAAAAGGGTGAGACAATTATTGGTGTCTTGGTTAAAATTGAGGTAGCATAAAGATGTGAGATCTTTTCCTTTGAAAAATTGCAAGTTTGAAAAAATAGTAAAAAAAAAAAAAAAGAAGATATGTTAAACAATCACATGATAATGGACGATAACTTTGAGCTTTCAACAAAGATTTTTTTTTATTATTATTTTATTTATTTATTTATTTTTTTTTAAAGAAAAATTTAACTAAGTAAATAATAAAGCTTTTCCCATCATTACATTAATTTAGCTAAGGCACAAAGTTTATTACCAATAGACTAACCACACACATGCTTTGGTGGTAGTTTAGGTAAGGCACAAAACAATAGATTGTTATTGTTTCACATGTGTATTACCATTTATGCATGCATGAAAGTGTGTTCCAAAGTTAATAAAACATTAAAAATTAATGAAGTTCTATCATTCAAAAGAAAAAAAATCCACAGGTTGAGTTAATGAGTAGCGGCTCTTTAATTTTATTTTATTTTTCATGGGTTGAGTTAAAGACACTAATTGATCCAAGCTGCTAGTGACACTAATTGGTGTGTGGATGGAGCGATCAGCAGCATAAGAGTTGTCTTTGTGGCTATGGGGTGGAGTCATTTGAGAGGGGTAGAAAGCTCTCAAATGAGAGGTAGAAATTAAGTAAAGGCTATTGGGTTTTTGTGATTTGTTTTGCTAGGATTTGTAATTGATTTGTTGTAATTGTTTTTGTTTAGATAGTGTCCAAAGATTTTTCTTATAATCCAGATATGTGAATTGTTTTGTAGATTTTTCTTGTTGTCCAGATTTGTAAATTGTCCAAATGTTTGGCTAAAAGTTTTTCTTGATATTCTTGGGACAAGCAGACAAGGAATGATTTGATAAATTTTTCATTTTTAGGATTTCATGGGTCAATTTGTAAATTTTTTGAGAGAGGGGGCTAAGTATGTTAGTTTTAGAGTCATAAGTAAAATTTTTGTGCTAATATATATACACTAGTGGATTTTTTTTTTTTTTTTTTTCCTTTCAAAATGCTGGGGGCATGGCTACCCTCAGCCCTAAATTAATTTCGTCCCTACCCCCAAATATGCTACCTCTAAACATAACCAAAAAAAAAAAAAAATATATATATATATATATATATATATATATATATTAGAAACAAGAAGTGTGAATTTTAGTTAGCTGAACTGATAATGTTTTTTGTCAATGAATAAGAGATTTGAAATCAAAATCCTACTTATATCAAAATCGATTGGGGTTAATAATCATGGACTGAATAACATAAGTTGAAATTATTATTATATCTATCAAAAGAAACACTATCAGTTGCCTAGTTATTGAACTGCAAAAGCTTTTTGCGAAATATGCGACTAAAATTTGGCGAAATATTCGACCAATTTTAGTTGCTCTTTGTTCGGTTGTTCTCCACATTGCTAACTAACATGGTGGTCTGGTGGGAGATGCTAGCTAATTAAAGCTAGCTACCTCGCCAGTGACGCAGCTAATTATTTACACTTCTATTCTTATGAGGGTCCCTAACATGCTGGATTATTTATCGTTGAAGAAAATATAAATGCCGTACTGAAGAGAAATTCTTATATATATATATATATATATATATATATATATATAACCGAAGCTTTTGAAACTCCGACAAATTTCCACGTCAGCACAATATTAAAAAAAAACACAAATGAAAAAAAAAAAAAGCAACGAAAAACCTCTCCTAAAACCCGATAAAAACCTAAGTATAAAAAAACATAAGCACAAAAAAAGCTCTGCCGTTCCTCTTTGTTCTCTTTTTCTCTACCTTCTCCTTCCCCAAAACCCAACACTGAAAATCAATCCTGCCTAGAAGCCATCCCCATACTGTCAGGTCTGAGATAAAAAGAAGGCATCACCAACCATATGGCTCCGGTATGCCTCTTTATCTCTCTCTCTCACTCTTTGTGGGTAGCTCTGTTAATGGTTTTAAAAAGTGAGATTGTTTGGCTTTTTGTATATACAGAGGGATCAGAAAGATGAAGGATTCGCTGCCTTCGCAAGTTTTGAATGAGAAGCTGCCACGGTTTTTGCAGAAGTGCACGCAGACCTTCGATTCCGATCGCCGTTACAAAAACGACTTACGGTACCTCCGCGTTTGGTTACGGTTGGTATTTTACTAATCCATCGCTTTTTTTTTTTCGTTTCCTTCTTGATGATTTCGATTCTGGGTCGTTGGGTTTCTTAGAAGTTGTTTGGTTCCTGTGGAAATGAAGGGGAAAGATGTGAAAATCAAATTTGGATGCGCTTTAGATTTTTTTGGTTATCCAAATGTTGAGAATTTATTCATTTATTTTAGTGTGTAGATGGGTTTTTGTGGATGGTCTGAGAGCGTTTTTTTTATTTATTTTTTTATTTTTACATTTTCTTATTGTTGATTTTGATGCTGGGTTATTCGGTTTTTGTTCAATTTCATAGCCTTTATATGATGAGGATATAATATCTGTGAACTTGGCTGAGGATATAATGTCTGTGAACTTTATAAGTGATTTTTGTTATGATAAGTAGAAAAGTTGGAAGCACTACTCTGATTTGGATACATTTTCATTGGCCTCGATTTTTCAATCAATGTGAAAGAAATCTAATAAGAGATAACAACCAACTAAATCAAAGAGAAAAAAGAAGTATAACATGAAATTGCTTAGAGAGAAAGAAATGTTGGAATGATTTCCAGAAAGGAATCTTACCCCATCAGGCTTAAAAACTTTCCACGGTTGTAGTGAAATCTCCACAACTAGATCAACATTTTCTGATCTTTCACGAAATAAAGGATACTTCTCACTGATAATTTGGTAGCTCTATCACAAGAAATTGTCAATAAATGAGGTCCAAGTTATGTAGGGGGAACTAATGTCATGTATGCATTGCAGTGCTTTAGGGAATGCAAGATTAACCTTCTCTCAGCAGTGAAAGATATAAAAGAAACAGATACTACAAAAAAATTATGGAAATTTGAAAATACAGCCGATCTGGTAAAGCAGAACATTGTGAAAATTAGTGATCTACAGATCAGACATAGCAGTCAACTTTCTCTAGGTAACTTTACTTAAAAGACTATTAAAACCCAAATTTATGTAGAAATATAGCTTATGAACAAATAACAAATGAATGGGATGTAAAGTAAACAAAACAATTCTAAGGAAATCTAGGATAGTGACTAATGAAGTAGTTGGACCACTTAAAAAAACAAATTAGTATTCCAAAGTAGTAACATGATCCTCATCCTGAGGCAAAAGAGAAGACCACTTCTGGTCCTTTATTTTAGAAATAAAATGAGGGTCCAACAAGTAAAAAAACACAAAGTATAAGAAACTCAAACATTCTGAATTTGCAGGTTTGGTGCTATAAAAATCCAAGAAAAGGCATGATTTTTTTTTTTTTTTTTTTTTGGTATAGGCAATAGAAGTTTTATAGAAAAGGCATCTAAATATATTCTCTAAAAAATGGGCCATGAACATAAGAATTGTTATCCAAAGATCTCTGTTTAAACCTGCCTTCATGTACCTCCCTGCTTGCCTCATGAGCCGAACCGGGGGTCTTTCAACATCTTCCCCACAAACAGCATTAAGCAACAATGGTTCAGCAGCAGTGCTAATTTTTGGTTCTGCCACAGTCCCTGCATAGGATTTTCTTCAATTAGAAATACTCATGGACTAGAAGCATATCCCAATGAATTGTAACTCAAATCAAATGACACTTCCTCTTCTCATGGGAGTGGATAAAGGAAAGAGGTCATGAGTTCAAAACCTACCAATAAAATTACAAAGTTACTGTTTTTACGTATTAAACCAATAAATATAAATCAAAGACAGTTGGGTCATATCAAAATTATTGACATTACATATGATTTACAATTGATCTCTACTATAGTGACTTAAAAATAACTTGGGACAATTTTATAATCTTTAATAAGAAAGTTGAAAACCTTAGCCTCTGTCATAGCATGAGCAAACCTACCTTTCAGATTGGTGAAGAAACATTAGACACACACCTTTCAGTTGCTCGCACATTCCAGAATTCCATATCCTAAAGGAGCCAATTCTTCAGATTTCATATTCAAATTTCACATGATTGTGAAAGAAGCATCTTTAGAGGGACTTCATGACCACTCTATACTTGCTTTAAACCAATGTAATATTTTTTTCCTTTTCTTTCAATTTGTGGTTTTTTTCTTTATTTTAAATACCACTTAGTATTTACAAAGTCTCAAAGTGTCAATTATTAATTTATTATTTATGAGTTTGCTACGAGAAGGTTTTGGTGTTCTATTTTGGGGAGTCGGCATTAATAGTATTGTGGTAGTCCTACACTCTTCAGCGTTTGTTATTTTTAGTTATTGTTCATACCATGCGTTCAGTGAAATTTCTTTTAGAAACATATGTGAATTTAGCATGCTGTTGTGACTAATGGCTATTAGAAATTTTTGATAAAATCATGTTTCTATGCACCAATTCTTTTGGCTTTTCTTCATTGATAAAGTGGGCTACATCTTCCATTATATCTACGTCTTGCTATTTTCCCAGGAACATATATTTGCTAAATGAGCTTTTATTTGTTTCAAAGGAAAATTATTTATTTTCAACAAAAACAATTGTTTAACAACTTGCTCTGTTGGGTTAAATTGTTGTAATTGGCTGCATATACTTTCATTCATAAGAGATGCTTAATTCAAGGGCTTTTTACCCCTGAGGGGCTAAGCAGTTTACTTAGCGCCCTGTTACTATGATTGACAAAAGAACCATAGTGACTAACCATCTTTAATCTTGCTATTTGCAGCATCACAAATGCACAATGTTAATATTTCATGAAGGTCATTAAAATGGAAATTAGCTGGTGTCATCTCATCATATACATATAATAAATGCAAAAAAGCTGCATTTGTTGGGTTTTCTTTGGTTTTCAATGCAACTGAGCAATTGTAGCAGGTAGTTGTGGATAAAGATCTAGGTGCTCTAGGAGGGTGCCTATTTTTTTCCTTTTGTATTCATAAAAGGATTTAAATTCTAAACATCTAAAGTTTTTGATGGTGTGATTTGTTTCCAATCTAAATTCTAGACCAAAAGGATTCTAATTTTGTTGGCAAAGTTCTGCCTCCTTTGCCTTCCTTTTTGCAAAAAAAATTTGTTGAGAATAATAACTCCTATGAAGTTGAAGCTCCATTTGTTTCCAATTGATGATGGTACTCACAAAATGGTGAGAGATTAAAAAAAAAAAACTTCTACTTTTTGATAAGTGAGATTTAAAGTTAAAAAAAAAAAAAAACTTAAAGAGTAGCATAATCCTCACATGAGGCTCTTTTTTTGTGTGTGAATATTGTTACTTTTTAATTGATTTGGTTGTTTGTAGTTCTTTTGGGCTCTTTTATATATATTACTGTGAATGATGCTTTGATGAACATTTTCTTTCATTCCTTTTATTTTCTTCTAGGTTTGGGAAGCGTTGTAGACTTTGCATTTTCTTTTCTTTTTTTCAGCTAAATTGAAGTAATTTCCTATTTGTAGTCAGAAATTTCTAACTGAGGTGTTGGTCTTTCTTTCCTCAAGCAAATGAGTTAGGCTGCTTATATTTTGTACAAATGTAACTTTTGCTTGAAACCACCAATTGACAATTTTCATTCTTAAAAATTTTAACTTGCAGGGGATAGGATAAAGGAGGAGGATGCTTGCGTCAAGACCATCAGGTGGAATACTCTCATGGAATTGAGCAATCGGGATAACTCTTGCAGCTACCATTGGCTTGCAAGAAGGAATGGGAGGACCTGCATTTTTTTTTTTTTTTTTTTTTTTATAGTAGTGGTTTATCCTAAGAGTTTAGTTTGATTTGCATTTTGTTTGCACCCCATTAAGTTGAAATGTTCCCTCAAACATTACTATCTTAGCTTTAAGATAAAGATAGACCTAACATTATTAGTTACTATTGCTATATAATTTTTTTTCAATGCCCTGTTATAGTAATTGTGGAAATTGTTAATAGATGAATAAAAGCATTTAGAGTGTGCAACAATTTGATATAGAAAATCTAATGTTTAGTAAGCATTTGGTTCCAAGAACACTAAAGCCAAGACTGTGAAGTAGTTGCATGTTTTTTGGGACTGTTTGCTTTTCAAGCTTTATGTCAATTGGGCAAGAAAAACTCCAATCCTCTAATACAACCTTAACTAAAAGATAAATGCTATAAATTTGTAAAGTTATTATAAAATGTGATAAAAGTTATGCTTTTATTTAACAAAATTAATGCATTTCTGAACCTCTAAGAACAACTTTTCACAGTTAGATTTTACACAAACTCCTTTGTGATCCTAACACATTATGCCATTAAGAAAAAAAAAGTTTAAGATGTTATAAGACTACAAATTTACTATTTAAAATGATGTTATACCCTTTTTTTTATAGTTTCAATAAAATGTTAATCTATTACGTCCGTTACACGATGATTGTTTTTTATCATTAGACCTAAACTTTAAAAGAATAAAAGAAAGATTATATTTAATAGAACAAAAAGATGGATTAAATTTATTTTCTAATAGTTTTCCCGTACATCGCACGGGTTAGCGACTAGTTATGTATATTATGATGTTCCGTAAACAAATGATGTTAGACTGATATAGTGATATATATATAAGTTGACCAATGATTATTTTTACAACAGACTTTTTCCTTCAATCAAAATGGAAGATAGCCTACAATTCTAAATCGACCGACTTTTTTATTTTTTATTTTTTTAGCATTATTTGTTATAATGCTATCTTCCATTTTGATTGAAGGAAAAAGTCTGTTGTAAACATTAATCATTGGTCAACTTATATATATATCCATGGATGACTGGGTCAATTTAAGAGGAAATGTTTTGTTTTGTTTTATTTTTTTATTTTAAGGGCAAAGTCTTAAAAACACTCCAAATACAAACTTTATCTATTGGGACGTAATATCGATTTCTTAATTCTGTCAATTTAGACCCAAAGCTATACATATTGCCATTGGACTAAGGTTTTTTGTTTTTGTTTTTTGTTTTTTGTGTGGCATAAGTTGTTGTCCTAAGTTTAATTTAGAATCATTGGCGGCAAAATATTATATTTAACAAACTTACATTAAATTCAAGTTGTCATCTAATGATCCAAGTATTGCTGTTCTTTTCACTTCTACCCTTTATTTTATTTGATCTGCCATTTCAATTCCTTGTTTTTTGGTACAAAAGAGAAGAAAGGAATAAGATGCAAGAGTTATGTTAGTGAGGCTTTTACTGCAGGAAAGGTGTGCAATTTTTGAATTCCCCTCACAAGATGATACAATGGAAGAGAGTGGAAAGTATGCACATAATAATGTTGAATATAGATAGGAGGAGAATTAATAGAAGTTTTGGGTATGGTTGGAGGTTGAAGCGTCTTAATTAAAAAGTAATTATGGTCTTCTGTTTTATAAAAACCTTATCTTAAAGGGGTGTTATTCTTTCATCCCAAGCATCATGGGTCTCATAGTAACTTGTATTCAGGCGAGATTATAGAATATAGATACCCCACCCCAAGTGGGTGTCATGGATTGCTAGCTGTTGACTTCATTTACCATAGATCAATTGATTTCATTTTTACTCATTGAATTTTCTTTTTCCAAGTGTCTTGAATAAGCTATAAAAATATTAGCAAACATGTGACCCTTACAAGATTGAGGGTCACTATCCCTTTGTAATTGTTGCAAAGAGAGGTTTAGTACAGTGAATTGAAAGTGAATGTCATGGATTGCTGTTGACTTCATTTACCATATAGATCAATTGATTTCATTTTTACTCTTTGAATTTTCTTTTTACAAGTGTCTTGAATATGCTACAAAAACATTAGCAAACATGTGACCCTTACAAGATTGAGGGTCACTATCCCTTTGTAATTGTTGCAAAGAGAGGTTTAAGTACAGTGAATTGAAAGTGAGCATATTTCACAATTGTAACATGCAGAGAGTTTAGTAGGTGAGAAAATGTGAAAAAAAAATGCGGCTTCTCTTTGAAGAAGATGATAAAGTAAGACTACATGAAAAGGGCATGATCGAATTATTTTGTGCCACGCATGGATTTTTTTTTAAATGAATCGTTCCTTGTTAGATGAAAAATGCTAAGGACAAACCCAATTATGTACACAATTGTAAGAGAGGTTTGAGTATAGTGAATTGAAAGTGAGTATATTTCACAATTGTAACATGCAGAGTTTGGTAGGTGAGAAACTGTGCGAAAAAATGTGGCTTCTCTTTGAAGATGATAAAGCAAGGTTATGTGAAAATGACATGATCAAATTATTTTGTGCCATACATGGATTTAAAAAAAAAAAGAATTGTTCCATGTTAGATGAAAAATGCTAAGGACAAACCCAATTACGTACACAATTGTAAGAGAGGTTTGAGTATGATGAATTGAACGTGAGTATATTTCACAATTGTAACATGCACAGAGTTTAGTAGGTGAGAAACTGTGCAAAAAAATGTGGCTTTTCTTTGAAGAAGATGATAAAGCAAGACTATGTGAAAATGGCATAATCGAATTATTTTGTGCCACACATGGATTTAAAAAAAAAAAAGAATTGTTCCATGTTGGATGAAAAATGCTAAGAACAAACCTAATTACATACACACCTAAATCGACAACATGCTTAAGTGTTTATTGTGATTGGTGCACTTAAATTTTTTTTTCCAGCAAGGATCTATAATAGTCTCGTGTGTAAGTACTAAAATCTAATAATAAATTGACACCTAAGTGTGTTGTGAAATTAAATGTGAGATTGGGTGTTAGATTACTTAAAACTAAAAATATATTATCTCAACATTCCCTTAAAACACAAAAAAATAAAAGTTAACGAAGGATGATGGAATGAAAGAAACTAGAATGCTTTTAAAAGTTTATTGACGATTTTTTTTTTTTTTGAAGTTTAGATTTGAAAAAAAAAAAAAAATTCATTGTAAAGTTTAAAGATAAACAAAAAATATTTAGTCTAAAATTGAAATGCCTTGTCAGTTGTTATCCAACGATTTTTTTTTTTTTTTTTCCTGGGACCCCTCTCCTTATTTCCTTTTCGACTTTCAAGCCCCAGATAATCTATGATATATTTGTGTCCATTTGGATTCCACTGAAGCTGTGTCTGCGTTTGTGAAGCTGCGTTTTCGTTCTCTCTCTCTCTTTTTTTTTTTTTTTTTTTTTTTTTTTTTTTTTGTTTTCACGCGTTTTGGAGTAATGCGGTTACTGTTCAATGAACAGTAAGAAGGCTGATTTAAAGCATTATTTTTTATACCATAAAGGGAAGGGGACGCACCGTTGAAGGGAAGAGACGGAAGCATAGTAATTAATTTGGAAAGTAAATAACTTGAAAGTAAGAACAATAAATAGCTTGAAAGTAAGAACAATTATAAGGCGGTAGAACCAGCCAAGTATATATGAAAGTAACTCAAAGTAAATGAGAACAATAGTTCAAAGTAAATGAAAGCAATTTAGAACCATCCGGTATGGCGGTAATCCGTCCAAGGTGGCGGATAAACTAAAACATGAATTTAAAAGCATGAAAAGTGATAACAATAATCTCAAACAAGAATTGATAATGTTAAAAATTGATAAAGATAAATCCGATAATGAACAAGAAAAACAAAATGAGAACAACGATGGAGATGAATCCAGTCAACAAGCTCTTCTTTCTGATAAAGGTATTCTTGATACTTTCACTGATCCTCAACTTGCTTTTGTTAATAAAATACTTCCTCCAAAATGGTTTACATTATGAATCATTTTCGGAACTTGAATTTTAGCATCAGGAGTTGAACATTGAATTAACATGGTTTTACCCGAAGGTTCTCTAGGAATCCTAGCACTTGGATTCATTTGAGTACCCATTAGTTTATAATAAATGCGATAAATCAAAGCAAAAGGCTTACTTCCTTCTTCCATGTGATAACCAGATGAAGCAATATTCAATGTCAAAGCTTTAACAATATTGGGATCATCCAAAGCAAGAGTAAGATCAGGATAACAATTAAAATAAACAGGACCATCATACATAGAAGCAGTAATCATACCAAGAGTACTATCTTTAAAAATCTTAAATCTAGCATCTCTTAAACACATGAGAACAGAAGCATTAATACATTTTCGGGTAAGTGGTTTAATAGCAACTTGAACCATGTCAATATGCAAATAACTGAAATTTTTAGCAGCAAGGAAGTCATTAATATTCCTTTTAGTGAACAAACAACATTTTTTTATGAACTCTTGAAATAGAGAAAATTTGTTTAACAGTTCTAGCTTTGTAAGCAAAATGAAAAGTACTTTCAACAAAACTAGTTTTATAAATAGTTTTAGTATCAACTTTAGGAATAGTCCAATTACGAAAATCAGGGATCAACTCATTATCATCAATAGTGTGATCTTCTTCATTTACAATATCAGGAGGACAACTAGTCCTGGAGCTGATAGAGGAGTTGGATCTCCACAACTTATCCATACGATCGTAGGTTCAACACTCAGTTATCATGTTTTTCTTACAACCGTTGCATTTCGTAACACATACCCTAACCAACCTTCTACCTCTCATGCCCTACACGCCCTCTCTTGGCTCAAACGGGCCTTACAGCTAGGTTCTAGGAATTCACTTTACGACTAGGGTAGCGCCAACGACGGTAAGAAGGGAACACAACAATGGAATATCAAGCGTTCGGGTAGACACGGACAAGAAACAAAGACACAACAACACTACCACCGGCCAGAAAAGAGTGGCTCTGATACCATAAAGAGGGAAGGGGACGCACCATTGATGGGAAGAGACGGAAGCACAGTAATATTGTAAAGAAAATAATGTAAAGATCCCAGAAGATGCGCCTTCATGCATTGTAAAAGGTCCAACTGGAATTCTTTTGTTTTGAGAATAGTTCTGTGTAGGAGCTTTTCCCTTGTTTTTCTTTTCCATAATAATCCACTTACTAGTGGTATATATATGAATATTATTATTATTATTATCCCACTTATTAGTGGTGTTTATCCGCGCATCATTGTCCGATTCCTGCAAAGAATCATTGATAATGTTAGGATAATGAATAGTATTTAACATTTTGGTACTATGAAAATTACCTTTAAAGTTGAACAGTAACCGCAAATGTTGACTTTTCCATCGTGAACAGTGCATCCGTGCACTGTTCATGGACCCACAAATTACCCTTTTTAGCAACTTTTTCATTAAAAATGGGTCTCACGGCATTATTCACATATTTAAAAATTATTTTACTACAGTATTTTCAGTTTTCAGTTTCAGCAAAATAAGTTCTACCTAATATCTATTATGGGCAGGTTCTTGCGTGAATTAGGGCCTAACAACCATGATAATTTGATTAGACATTTAGGGGGGAAAAAAGAAGGACAAACAAACAAATCTCCCATTGATTACTGATTAGACAGTGGGCAATACCAGCAACGTGAGGATTGGGAATGCCCAGCTAATAATTGAGTTGATTAATCAATAAGAGTTGCCAATGTGCACCAGTGGATTGAGTCAATTAATCTAAAAGCTTGAGTTTCTGACAAGTTATTTATTGGATAATAAAACATATTTTGTTAACATTTATATTCTAATAGGTAGACACACGTAGGAATAATTATAAACTGTAAGGACAGTATTTGGATTAGACTTAGTATAGGATTGGGTTTAAGTTCAACAAATCTAAACAATGAATTTATAGAGCGTGGGTAAAAGAATTAGTTTTACTCTAAAAGATGAACCATAAAAGTTGCTGAATTAAGATTGTTAAGCACAAGTAAAGTAAGAAAATCCATCCTCGACACAGCCTGAGAAACTTATCTTATAATATCTTGTTGATGAACACAGTTACCAGAATTCACAATGTTATTGCCTCGATTTTATGATTTTTTTTTCTCCCTTCCCATTTTAGGTCACCTACCCTTGCTATATATTACAATCTTGGTGTTATCCCTACCATACACGTGTAGGTTGGATTCTAGGAGCTCCTTCTTGTCCCATCCAACACCTCTCAGAACCATCAAATAGTAGCTGTAAGGTTGCTTGGTCACTGTTCAGGTATCACCTCCACATTAATGCGGCTAGAGAGTTAGTTGGGAGGCATTTAATGTGGAGGTAGCAGCTTTTGAAGATATTTGTTGCCTCCCTTTACTTACCCCTTGTCCAACATCCAACTCCTAGTTGTGATGTAACTTTGAAGAAGGTCTAAGGTGATATGACACTCTTACTGACCTCGGATCCTTGTTTCCGAGATGGCTTTTCTCCTCGGACGTGTGTTGGACTTATCTCGTACTATCTTTATTTTTCTCTTTCTACCATTCCCATTATAACTTCATTTGGCCATTCTCGGATTAGTTAATGTCCTCGGATTGGGCCATAGGCCCAATTCGTATAGCCTTAATAATACCTCCTAACTAACTGGCCCTCACAATAGTCCTTCAAAATCTTGCTTTTTGACTCCTTGGGAGGAAAGAATGATTTTGATGTCCTCAGCCCATCCTGTTTATGGTTTTATTCTGTATTCCTGATCTCCTAAATGCCTTTTTACCTGCTCAAGGCACGCTCCTGACGCTTCGGCGTCCAGAGTGTGCCATCATTAAATTTTGGCGGCACCTTTGTTCCCCACGTTCAACGGTAGGATGTAAATCGAATGGTGGGAGATTTTCCTAGTTTTACGAGCGGGAACTTTCCCGCTTGTAACTTCTGCGCCACTATAAATAGCTTTTCAAATCAATTCATTTTCCTACTTTCAACAATCACACAGTCCTAGAGCTCATACACTGAACCTTTCTCTCTCTCTCTCATCTCCCTGTGCGTCTACAAATACTAGAAATTTGTCTGAGGACCTTCTTTTTAAACCTGTAAGTTTCCTTGAACCCTCTTAGTTTTCATTTCGAACTTGTTAATTTTTCTTCAAAACTTCTTAGAGAATGGGTAAGTTCAAGCGTCTAGTTGAGTCCGAGGAGGGTATGGAAAAGTTTAGGGCTAAGTACAGGATCCCACCAACAGTAGGTATGAGGTACGCTACCTAGGGGGAATGGGTAGATGCTAGAAAAACAGGAGAGGTGGTCATTCCTATGATCGCCTTCATAGAGGGAGGGATGACCATTCCCATGGGTACCATCACTAGGAATTACCTCAGGTTTTGTAAACTATCTCCCACACAGTGCGCCCCAAATATGTTTAGGGTCTTGGGGAGTATATAAGCTTTAAACAAGAGAATGAACCTAAATTTGACCCACCACGATGTGAATTGGGTATACAACTTGCACCACCTGACGGGACAAGGATATTACCTTAAATCGAGGTATCCCGCAGTAAAGTTAATCCAGTGCCTCCCTACATCAAACAAAAACTTAAAGGAGGACTTCTTAATCTTTTCTGGGGAATGGCACGATGGCCTACCCTGTCCGACCAAGGAGGGAAAACTAGGTGGGAGTGTATCCGTAGATTTATGTGTCTTGATTTGTTCATTTATATATTCATTTATTTTTTTACTTTCCAATACCCCTATTGCTGAAAAAAAATTTCTTCCATTTTAATGATTTTGCAGACAAGACTTCTACTAAACCCTAGCTCAGTTTAGTTAACAGAGAGAGCTTAGATAGGATTTTACGGGCCGAGGTGTACGTAAACGAGGCCGATGCGAGTGACACACCTGATTCTCGGGTATACACCCCTTTCTCTTGCCTTCCAAGCCCCTAAGTATGTGATAAAAGCCAGAGATCCTTGGCTCCACCGTATCAGTGTTGCCTACCAAGGATTCGTTGTTCCTGAGGGTATTCCACTTCCTGAAGGTACTCCTCGTACTCAACCACTCTTTGTTGCCACCCCTTCAACAAGAGCATCCTTATCCCAACTCATTCTTGAAGAAGAGGAAGAAGAAAAAGAAGAAGAAAAAGAAGATTTAGAGGGGATCGTAGACGTATCAGACTCCTCGGACGAATTCGAAGCGTTCAACCAGTCTTTATCCCCCGAGAGTATATCAGACAAAATGGGTATCCAGAGGAAATCCCAGAGGAGTCTGATGGAATTAATAAAAGATCAACCCAGAAGAGGTGCACCGGGGAAGTCCACCTAGCCCAAACTTCCTCCTCCTCCTCAGCCATCTCTGCCTTCCTGGCCTGAACTTGCTGATCCGAAGAGGAAGAAAGAGCAGAAAGGTAAAGATGTGGTGGAGACTAGGAGATCTCGTCCTACTTGTGAAGACGAGGCTCAACGAGCTGCGAAGCAGCAAAAAGTTAGCCATGCGTCACAACGAGGCGTGGAAAGGGCAGATACTTAGCTTTCGAAATCTCAGGTTTGGCTTCCAGCACCCATGCTCAATGGTGAGCCCTTGAGAGATGATGCATCACTCAGGGACTTCAACGGGGGTATTGGGTGCTATGTTGCTTCGGCCTTGGAGGAGGCTTTGTTACTTCCAAAGGATATGGCTGAATTGCGAAATATCAGGAAGAACAAGGTTTTCCTCAATTGTAAGAGATATTTGGGCATGGTCCCCCTCCCCCCCCCCCCTTTTTTTTACTTATAATTATTATATATATATATATATATATATTATTTGTTATGTTATTGACCCTTTTCTTTTAGGCTGTCCAAGCCACTTTCAGGCTTGAGGAGATAACCAACTCCTGCTACCAGCAACTGGACGATGAGAGAAAGGGGCGGGTAGCAACTGTGCAGATGCTCAACATTGCTGATCAAAGCAATGTAGAATTGAGGAAAAAGCTGGCTGATGAGGAACATGCTCGTAAGAGTGCTAACTCGGCTCTGGAGAGTGCACAAAGACAAGCCGAGGATCAGAGGAAACGCCTGCGTGAGGCCAATGATCAGTTGGCTGCTTCCAGGGAACAAATGGCAACCCTTAGGAAACAACTGGAAGAAGCCCAGAGACTCAAAGATCAGGCCGAAAAAGCAAAAGCCGAGGCGGAGAAGGCAAAAATAGAGGTCGAGAAGGCAAAGGATGAGGCTGAACAGCATGGCTATGACATCGGCGTAGCCGGGACCGAGGATACCCTCTGGGCAGAGGTCCCTGCCGTATGCCGAGCCTACTGTGCTCAGACTTGGGAAGAAGCTCTCAACCGAGCTGAGGTTGAGGCTTCTTCTAAGCTGAGAAGGCCAGAAAACGTCTATTTTCCTCCAGCCATATGAGCCTCGGACCTTCCTTCCAACTAAGGGGAGGCGGCCTCTATAGTTGTTGACCCTGCCAAGGAAGCCCAAGCTCAGGATCCTCTTCCTCCCAGACAACAGGAGTAGTCCAAAGAGCCTGAAACTCCTAAAGATACCTCTTCGGACAAGGCTGTAGAGGTTCCTCAGGATGGGGCAGCTTCCCAAAGTTTCGAGTAGGCTTTAACTTCAACTACCATACCTGTTGGAGAAGTCCCCAAGGACAAAGAAAAAGTGGTTCCTCCTGAAGCAGCTGACAAAGCCCCCAAGAACAAGCTCCAGATAAAGTTAAAACCATAGCTCTTTATTTTCATAGGATAGCTACAGTTAATGTAATGAAATTCCCCCTTTTTTTTTACACAAGTTTTAATGAGATGTACACTTTGCCTTTCCAAATTTACATGGGTTATTATTACTTTATCTTTTATTTATGCAATTTTCATTTTGACTGTTCTTTGCTCATACATAACCAGATGCCATAAAAGAGCGAAGTTGCTGATATGAGGAAAAACACAGTTTTACATATTTTAACTGAGAATCCAAGTAGATTATGACTATTAAATTCACATCACTATCAAGACATACTTTTAATCTATCAACTCTAATAAATTTCCAAATCTGAGAAAATATCCAAACGTTTAAATAACAGGCAAGTCCTGGGTACCTTAAAATGCTTTAAGTGATGCTCATGGATTTTACTTTGGCTTATAAATTTGCTTTTAATACTTCAATAGATAGGGAAACACATGATACATAATTAGAATAAATTAAAGAAAAAACTAAACAGGACTGTTTTTATTAATAATAATACATCTTTAGATTGTTTACATTCTAAGGATGGGGTACAGTTTTTTCATCTAGATCTTTCAAATAGTATGCACCTATTCCTGCCACCGAAGTTATTTGATATGGTCATTCCCAATTAGGCCCCAATTTTCCCTAAGCTGGATTTTTGGTGGTTCCCAAAACTTTCCTCAGTACTAGATCTCCCACGGCCAACGGCCATAGCTTTACATTGGTATCGTAACCTTGCTTGAGCTTATGCTGGTAGTAGGCCAGTTGGACCATTGCCTTCTCCCTTCGCTCTTCGATTAAGTCCAAACTTTTTTCCAGTAACCCATCATTGCCATCCGGGGTAAATGCATTTGTTCTCAATGTTGGGAAACCTGTTTCTAGAGGGATTACAGCCTCGGCCCCGTATGTCATTGAAAAAGGGGTTTCCTTGGTTGATCGGTGAGGCGTTGTTCGATACGTCCAAAGGACATGCAGCAATTCCTCCACCCATCTTCCCTTTGTATCATCTAGTTTCTTTTTAAGTCTGCTCACTATAACCTTATTGACAGCTTCAGCTTGCCCATTGCCTTGCGGATAGGCTGGAGTGGAATATCTATTCTTTATCCCCAGATCAGAATAGTACTGCCTGAAGGCTTTGCTATCAAATTGAAGGCCATTGTCCGAGATGAGGGTATGGGGAACCCCAAATCGAGTAACGATATTCTTCCGGATAAACCTTTTGACATCTACATCTCTGATATTAGCTAAAGGTTCAGCTTCGACCCATTTGGTAAAGTAATCTGTGCCGACCAGCAATTACTTTTTATTTCCTATTGCTTTAGGGAAAGGACCTACAATATCCAAACCCCATTGAGCAAAAGGCCAAGGGCTGGAAAGAGGATTAAGAACTCCTCCAGGCTGGTGAATGTTTGGCACGAATCTCTGACACTGATCACATTTTCTAACATATTCTTGTGCTTGCTTTTGCATGCTTGGCCACCAGTATTCTTGAGGAATGGCCCGGTAAGATAAGGATCTTCCCCTTGTGTGACTTTCGCAGATTCCTTCATGTAGTTCTTCTAGGAGTGATTCTGATGCCTCGGGATGTACGCAAAGCAGACATGGTCCAGAAAAAAAACGTTTATACAGCTTTTTATCCTCGGACAACCAAAATTGAGGAGCTTTCCTTCGTACTTTCTCAGCTTCTGACTTTTCTTCAGGCAAAATATCCCTTTCAAGGAACAGCAATATAGGATCCATCCAGGTCGGCCCTAGCTTGATTTGATGGATCTGGAGCAAATCTTTCTTTGTTGGGGTAGGGGTGCATAAGTCTTTACAATTATCACTCGGGGCAAATTCTGTGCCGAGGAAGTGGCAAGGGTAGCCAAAGAGTCTGCATGGGTATTTCCACTTCTGGGGATATGCGACAAGTCAAAGAATTCAAATTTCGTTTGTATATGCCTAACTTGACCCAAATATTCTTGCATTCTTGTATCCTGGGCTTCTAGTTCTCCTTTTACCTGGTCTACGACCAGTCTTGAATCTGAGAACATTTCTACTGCCTTTCCACCCATTTTCTGGACCATCGCTATTCCCATCAACAAAGCTTCATATTCCGCTTCGTTGTTTGTAGCCGAGAATCCCAATCTCAAGGACTTTTCAATGGTGATATTTTTAGGGGATACCAGAACTAGCCCCATTCTTGATCCCCGCTAGTTTGCTACTCCATCCACATATACTTTCCAGGGTGAGGGGTATTGGGTGGAAATTAAGCCAACTGATTTTTCATCCATGCCATGCTGCTTCGTATCTAATTCTTCAGGAAATTCAGCAAACTTAGCCACTAGATCGGCGAGGACTTGGCATTTTACAGAGGTATGAGGCATATACTTGATGTCAAAAGCTCCTAGAATCGTGCCCCATTTAGCAATCCTCTTGGTATAATCTGCACTCCGAAGTATTGATTTGAGTGGTAATTGAGTTAGAACAACCACAATGTGCGCCTAAAAATAGTGGGAGAGTTTCCGTGTAGCATGCATTACTACCAAAATGGCCTTTTCTAGTGATAAATACCGAACCTCGGCTTCGTGAGGAGATTTACTTACGTAATAGACTAGTCTTTGGATACCACTGTCTACTCGTATCAAAACAAAACTTACCGCGTGAGAGGCTATCGCCAAGTAAGCAAAAAGAACCTTGTCCACCTCGGGACTGGACATGATGGGTGGCCGAGACAGGTACTCTTTAAGCTATTAAAAGGCTAAAGCACACTCCTCGATCCATTCAAATCCTTTCCACTTATGCAGTAAAAGGAAAAAGGGTCTGCACCTATCTGTTGACCTGGATATAAATCGGTTCAAAGCAGCAGTCATCCCGGTCAGTTTCTGGACCTCCTTGGGATTCCGAGGTGCTCTTAAGCCATTAATGGCTTTAATTTGATCTGGATTTACTTCAATTCCCCTGTGAGTCACTATGTAACCCAAAAACTTTCCCGAACCTACACCAAACGAACACTTGGATGCATTTAGGCGCAACTTATGCTTCCTCAGAACTTCAAAGACGTTTGTAAGGTCTTCCACGTGCCCTGACGCTACCTTGCTCTTTACAACCATATCATCGATATAGACTTCGATGCTCCTGCCTAGCTGTGGTTCGAACATTTTAGTCATCATCCGCTGATAAGTAGACCCTGCATTTTTCAAACCAAATGGCATCACTTTGTAGTGATAGTTTCCAATGGGAGTGACAAAAACTGTCTTTTCTTGATCGTTCAATGCTAATGGTATTTGGTGATATCCTTGAAAGACATCCAAAAAGCTCATCTGAGGATGACCTACCGTCGCATCCACCAACTAATCTATTCGAGGCATAGGGAAAGGATCTTTGGGACAGGGCTTATTGAGATCCGTGAAATCCACACACACACGTCATTTCCTAGTTTTCTTTTTCACCACCACTATGTTAGCTAACCATTGAGGATAGAAAATTTCTTTGATAGCCCCTGCCTGTTTGAGTTTGGTTACTTCATTTCTGACAGCCTCGGCGTGCTCTTTTGACGGGCGTCGAGGTGGCTGTATCTTCGGGGTAATAGAAGGTGTGGGGGCCAATTAATTATGAAGCACTGTTAAGACAGTGTTAACTGGGCCTATGGCCCGATCCGAGGACGTTAGACCATCCAAAGAGGTCCAGATAAGATTATAAGGAGAACAAAATGAAAAGAGGAGTAGAGACAATATGAGATAAGTCCAACAAGCGTTCGAGGATAAAAGCCCTTTCGACAACCTGTGTCCGAGGTCGATTTGAGTGCCATATCTTCACGGACTTACTTCGGAGTTACATTATCACTAAGAGTTAGACGTCGGACAAGGGATAAGAAAGGAGAAGGATAAAAAATATCTTTAAAAAGCTGCTACCTCTGCATTAAATGACTCCCAACCAACTCTCTGGTCGCATTAATGTGGAAGTGACGCCTGAACAGTGATCAAGCAGCCTTACAGCTACCAGTTGATAGTTCTGGGAAGTGCTAGATGGGACAGGAAGGAGTTTCCTGAATCTAACCTACATGTGTGTCGTAGGGACGACACCAAGGCTGGAATATATAACATGGAAAGATGTACTAAAGAAAAAAAGAAGAAAAATCTAAGATCAGGACTGTGACTCTTGTACAATTTTATTATTCAACAAAACCATATGATACAAACTACTTGGGCTATTCCGAGGATAGATTTTCTAATCTTACTTGTGTCTTACAGTCAGGAATCACTAAATCTAATCGTTTTTCTTCTGGGATAGATCTAGTTCTTCCATCCACGCTTTACAAATTTATTGTTTGGACCGCTTGGGTTTTTGGGCCGCTTGGGTTTGAGCCCAATCCTGTTTTGGGACCAATCCAATTTCAGTCCATACAGAAGGGTTAACATTTAGATGATGACAAATGAAACTTGAATCTACACCCGGGGCTTCATACGCGCTCTATGCGAACACATCAACATTTTTTCTAAGGAATTCAACCAATTGATCCCTCTCCTGCATAGGCAGTTGAGCTCCAACCTGAAAGAACTTCTCCAGATTGTCTTCTACGACTACCTTCTCTAGATCTTCACATTTCGCTTCGTCGGCTGGTCCGTTGATGGGAAACGCCGAAGTTTCTGATTGCTATAAGCCGCTATCAACAGTGGTCAAGATTTCAGCCTTAGGCCGATGTTGGATGGCCGCTACCAGGCATTGTTTGGCTGTAGACTGATTTCCTACTATCTCCAAAACCTGGCCTCCGAATGGGTACTTCATCTTCTGGTGAAGAGTAGAGGAGACGGCCCTTAGGGTATGAAGTCAAGGTCTGCCCATAATGGCCGTGTAGGGAGAGAAAGCATATACAAAAATGAAGTCCACTTCTACCACATCTGGGCCGGTTTGCACGGGTAATTTGATCTGACCTTTCGGAACGACTATTTTACCTTCAAAACTCACCAAAGGAGAACTGTAGGCTGTCAAGTTTTCAGGTTTCAAATTTAGCCCCTTATATAGGTCGAGATACATTATCTCAGCTCCGCTGCCTTGGTCAATCATCACTCTTTTCACATCGTACCCACCAATCCTGAGTGTGACCACTAAAGCATCATCATGTGGCTGTGTGGTTCCAAGTTTGTCCTCATCTGAAAAACCTAACACCAATGGGATGCCCATCTTGATTCTCTTCGGCATTGAACTAGACTCCTCAGCTAGGTAACGAAATACCGATATTACCCTAGAGGGACAAGACCCGGTTCTTCCTGAGGCAACAAATATTACATTTATTGTGCCGAGAGGAAGTCTTGAAGAAGCATCTCCCCGAAATTCTGAACCCGTTTGGCTTCTTCGTCCACTGGAATGATGCAGGAGTTGCTTCAATTTCCCTTCCCGGACCAGCTGGTCTAAATGGTCCCACAAGTTTCTACAATCTTCGGTGGTATGCCTATGGTCTTGATGATATTGGCAATAAAGGTTCTGGTTGCGTCTCATAGGATCTCCTCCATCTTGTTTGGCCATTTAAAGAACGACTCATTCTTAATCTTCTCCAGCATCTGTTGCACTGGCTCTCGAAACACAGCATTAACCACCTGGGTGTTGGCAAATCCTGACTGCCCAATAAAGTCTTTCCGAGGTCGGTTATTATTGTACCAGTCCGACCTGAAATCCCTCCTCTCCTGAGGGATCACCTTAGCCTTTCCTTTCCCCTACAGTTGGTCTTCTTCTACCCTTCTATACTTGTCAATCCGATCCATCAGTTGACGTACACTGGTAACTGGTTTACCAGTTAGAGATTTCCTCAAATCATGCTCGGCTGGAAGACCAGCCTTAAAAGTGCTAATGGCCATATCATTGTACTCTCCTTCTATTTCGTTAAATATCTCCCAGTATCTATCTGAGTAAGCCTTCAGAGTTTCACCCTCCCGCATGGACAAAGATAATAAGGATTCCAAAAGCCGAGAAACCTTGCTACAAGTAATAAAGCGAGCACCAAAGGCCCGGGTGAGTTTCTTAAAGGAGTCAATAGAGTTCGCCTTTAAACCGTTGAACCACCTCATCACCACAGGGCCCAAGCTAGATGGAAAGACCTTACACATCAAGGCCTCATCTTTGGAGTGAACGACCATCCTTTGACTGAAATGGCTGACATGTTCTACTGGATCTGTTCGATCATTATAAATGGTGAACGTGGGTTGATGGAATCACCGAGGAAGACTCGCACCTTCTATGTTTCGTGTGAAGGGTGATTTAGAAACTTGACTCAGTGCCTTGTTCATGGCATCGTTCCCTAAGCCTTTGCGAGGCGGGCTCTTGTATCTACATCTATGGTGGTACTCCTCGTCATAGGAGAAAGTCTCGCTGGGTGGAGTTCTGGATTTCCGTCTATAACTAGAACCATCTGTCTCCTCAGAGGACGGCTCGGAGCTTGTCGACGAATGTCTTCACCGAGCGTGACGCAATTCCCTCTTCAATTCATCAATTTCACATTGCATGTCTCCATTATCCTTTGCATGGGAAACATGGCTCTTCCCTCGAGATTGATTTTTACTGGTATGAGTTGTGTGCACACTTTCCTCACGATCTCCTCTCCGTTGGAGGCTCCTACGTGGATTGCCATGTTGAGATCTCCTTGATTTTGCTTGGTATAAATTAGCATCCACCCGGTGTGGACCTGTCGCTACCTGTTGTGGACCTAATTCTTCCATCTTAGACTATGCACCCAAATCTCTTTCAGAATAGATCAAGCTCTTCCCACAGACGGCGCCAATTGTAAGGACAATATTTGGATTAGACCTAGTATAGGATTGGTTTAAGCCCAACAAGCCCAAACAATGAATTTATAGAGCGTTGGTGAAAGAACTAGTTCTACTCTAAAAGATGGACCATAGAAGTTGCTGAATTAAGATTGTTAAGCACAAGTAAAGTAAGAAAATCTGTTCTCGGCATAGCCTGAGAAACTTATCTTATAATGTCTTGTTGATGAACACAGTTACCAAAATTCACAATGTTATTGCCTCGATTTTATGATTTTTTTTCTCCCTCCCCCCCCAATTTTAGGTCACCTACCCGTGCTATATATTACAATCTTGGTGTTATCCCTACCATACACGTGTAGGTTGGATTCTAGGAGCTCATTCTTGTCCCATCCAACACCTCCCAGAACCATCAAATAGTAGTTGTAAGGCTGCTTAGTCACTGTTCAGGTATCACCTCCACATTAATGCAGCTAGAGAGTTAGTTGGGAGGCATTTAATGTGGAGATAGCAGCTTTTGAAGATATTTGTTGCCTCCCTTTACTTACCCCTTGTCCAACATCCAACTCCTAGTTGTGATGTAACTTTGAAGAAGGTCTAGGGTGATATGACACTCTTACTGACCTCGGATCCTTGTTCCCGATATGGCATTTCTCCTCGGACGTGTGTTGGACTTATCTCGTATTATCTTTATTTTTCTCTTTATACCATTCCCATTATAACTTCATTTAGCCATTCTTGGATTAGTTAATATCCTCGGATTGGGCTATAGGCCCAATTCGTACAGCCTTAATAATATCTCCTAACTAACTGGCCCCCACATAAACATTATCTTTGTGAAATATATTTAGATTATTATAATTTAGTAAACGCTTAGTGTAGGTTACTTATTTATTTTTTAATTTTTGTTAGAGATAGACAGATGATCAGATAGTAAACGATTATTGATGTGTAGTGTACTAATGTGCTTAACCATAAAAAAAATATAACGTTACATTCATTGTATTGTACATTAAGATTAACCAATTCAACTTATCCAAAAAAAAAAAAAAAAGATTAACTAATTCAATATCTTATATGAAAAATATTGATTTAGACTCTTTAAAGTTCTAAGCAACAATAGACAGATGATCAGATAGTAAACGATTATTGATGTGTAAAGTACTAATGTGTTTAACCATAAAAAAAAAAAATGTTACATTCATTGTATTGTACATTAAGATTAACCAATTCAACTTATCCAAAAAAAAGAAAGATTAACCAATTCAGTATCTTAAATGAAAAATATTGATTTAGACTCTTTAAAGTTCTAAGCAACAATTCTTCTCAACAAAAAAGAAAAAAAAGTTCTAAGCAACAAATTAATTAGAACTTAATTTTAGATTTAACAATCAACCGACTAATATACCATAATATTTTTTTTTTTTTTTTTTTTTGAAACTGAAAACATACTTTCATTAAATCAAAGATGCATCAATGTTTACATACTCAACAGCAACTGATGGAACCTCTTCCATCCAAAATAAGTCAACATTCACCTTTTGGGCATACCTAGCAAGCTCATGTGCTACCTGATTACCATTTCTTTTAGTGCAGCTCACAGACGTCCATTCCAAAGCTCCTGCCAGGTGCCGGATGTCTCCAACAATGTGGCCAATGGCTGACTGGTTCTCCGTACCTGAAGCAATCCACCGTGCAGCATTAACACTGTCCCCTTCCACGACAAGCCTCGTGAAACCAGCATCAGTAGCGAATTCCAGCGCCTTGCGACATGCAAGTAGTTCAGCCAAATCACTTCCCTGTACCGCCGGACCTTTAACTGTCATTGCCGCCATAACTTCTCCAGAAAAATTCCTAATCACTGCACCGAAGCCAGAGCTAGCAGAGTCCTTAAACACTGCAGCGTCATAGTTGAGCTTGTACACATTATGTGGTGGGGGTATCCAGCGCGTTCCATCATTCTGTACCACCTGCCGAGTCGCTCCAACTTCCACAGCCGCCTGTAGACTCACCTGTGCTTGCTGAAACTCCTCAAGCAATTCAGATGCACGCCTATTCAAGCAGCCTGGATCAATTAATTTGCCTCCATGCACAACTCTATTCCGCTGGTTCCAAATCAACCATGCCTGCACCAACCACAATTCCACCTCTGTTCTGTCCAGCCGGTCTAGCAAATACTCCAATAAAGCAACAACATCAATCTGACCCGTACCACACTTCTGCAATGCCCTTACACTCCCATACCATACATCCTGCGCTACTGAGCATTCCCATAAAGCATGGATAGCTGATTCTTGGAATAGACCACATAACGAACACACATCATCCGTTAACACCCATTTCTTCTTGAGGTTCCTTCTAGTAGGGAGAATATCATGACACGCCCTCCACCCAAACACCTTAATCTTATTGGGGATCCGAAGCTTCCATATAGCAGCCCACACCGGACTACCACCATTGCTTGATGATGATTCAGCCCGATCCAACTTCCACAATTGAGCTTTGGCAACCTTATAGGCTGACTTCACTGTGAAAATACCATCCTTATTATGCTTCCAAAAAATAGAGTCAGATACTTGCCTTCGACTTAAAGGTATATTGCAAATAGCTTCCCCCTCATCCCGATTGAAATGAGCCATAATAAAATCTCGTCGCCATACATGGAGGTCTTGGTTAATCAACCTTGACACCCAATCTTCCTCTTCATCATCCCTTACCGACAAAAAGGGCTTATTAGTAGGATACTCAGGAATCCACCTATTCCGATAGACATTAATAGAAAGTCCATCACCCACTCGCCAACAATGTCCCAATCTCAAAATAGGTAAGGCCGCCACTAAACTCCTCCACACAAAAGAACAGTTAGGTGATTCTGAAGCCTCAAGTACTGAAGTTCTAGGGAAGTACCTTGCTTTAAAGCATTGATAGACTAGAGAAGTTGTATCAGTTAATAATCTCCACCCCTGCTTGGCCAACATAGCTAAATTAAACGCTCTAAGGTCCCGAAACCCCATTCCACCATCCTTCTTTGACAATGTCAGTTTATCTCAGCTTTTCCAATGAATTTTCCGTTCATTCCCTACCTGGCCCCACCAAAATCTAGCACATAAGCCATCCAACTCCTCACATAATTTCCCTGGAAGCTGAAACACACTCATTGTATACGTTGGAATAGACTAAGCAATTGCCTTAATGAGAACTTCTTTCCCAGCTCTAGAAAGCATCATCCCCTTCCACCCCTGTAATTTTTTCCACACCCTATTTTTAATAAAAGAAAAAGTATGGTATTTTGCCCTTCCAACTAGGGTAGGCAAACCCAGATATGATTCGAACCGAACCACTTCCTTCACTCCCAGAATCCCCAATGCCTCCTGCTTCTGGCTAACAGTGGTGTTATTACTGAAATACACTGAAGACTTTTCCAAATTTATGCATTGTCCAGAGGCTTTAGCATAAACTTGAAGGATGTCAACAATGGCATTAATCTCTGCTGGTGTGGCCCTACCAAAAATCAATGAATCATCTGCAAAAAGAAGATTAGTTATCTTTGGTGCACTTCTACAGATAGATACCCCATGCAGACTTCCTCCACTCTCTGCTCTGTCCAATAGCAAAGTAAACCCTTCAGTACATAGCAGAAATAAATATGGTGAGAGAGGATCACCCTGACGGATTCCCCTAGAAGGCAAGACATTACCAAATGGTCTCCCATTTACCAGAACAGAGAAAGACGTCGTTGTCACACAACTCATAACCCTTTCTATCCATGTTTCAGGAAAACCCAACCGCTGCAAAACCCCCTGAAGGAAAGGCCACTCCACCCTATCATATGCTTTACTCACATCCAATTTCAACGCCATATACCCTTTTTTTCCTTTCTTCCTGCAGTGCATAGTGTGTAGTGTTTCATATGCTATCAACACATTATCAGTAATAAGACGCCCAGGGACAAAAGCACTCTGAGTGGAAGATATGATACTAGGTAACACCTGCTTCAGTCTATTTGCTAAAACTTTAGAAATTATTTTGTAAATCACATTACACAGACTGATGGGCCTAAAATCAGACATTTTCTCCGGATTCTTCACTTTAGGGATCAACACAATGTAAGTATGATTAATATCAGGCAACATATGACCATTATTTAGAAAATCCAACACCGCATCAACCACAGTATCACCCACAACATGCTAAAATCTTTGGTAAAATAAAGCATTCATACCATCAGGTCCAGGTGCCTTTGTTGGTCCCATTTGGAACAACGCTATCTTAACTTCATCAGCACTAAACTCACTGGACAGGGTATCAT
This sequence comes from Quercus berberidifolia, assembly GCA_028535905.1. NCBI lineage: Eukaryota > Viridiplantae > Streptophyta > Magnoliopsida > Fagales > Fagaceae > Quercus > Quercus berberidifolia. The sequence goes on from JAPQVW010000010.1 coordinate 38,342,595, forward strand.
GCATCTCCGGTGTCACCTTCCTGGGGACCGCATTGAGATATTCCTCCATCTGGTCACAATTACCTGCACAAAATAAATTGTCAAAATAATCAGTAGCCACAGTAGCTATCTCCTCCATCTCCTCCACCCAAAGCTCTTGTTCACTTCGAATTCCCTTAACATAATTTCGCCTTCGTCTCTGGGAGACTTTTGAGTGAAAGTATTTAGTATTTTTATCTCCATGTTTAAGCCACGAGATCCGTGACCGTTGTGCCCAGTAAACTTCCTGCTTTAGTAGCAAATCATCCAGCTGTTTACTAACACTCAAATATTCGGCCTTTGATTCTTCAGTCACTACTTCAGCACTATTTAATACCTCCAGTCGGTTTTGGAGAGTTTTAATTGCTACATCATTCGGCTCTGACTTTGAAGATCCCCAAGCTTGCAACTCCTCACCGCAGAACTTAATCTTCTCCTTTATTGAAGCTAGGCCCGACACCCCCCCTCCCACCATCTCCCAAGCATCTTTAACCACTCCGCCACAATCCTCCCACAGTAACCAATTTTCTTCAAATTTAAACCCCTTTTTAAATTTTTTCTGAAACCTTTGAACACTCTTCACATGCACCAAAATTGGCAAATGATCCGATGCATGGGGTGGAAGATGAGAAACTGTAGATATCGGAAATTTTTCCCGCCACTCCATAGTTGTCACAGCTCTATCAAGTCTTAATTTGGTATTAGCTACACCAGGCCTCTTATTAGACCACGTGTAGGTATACCCTCTGTATCCCAAATCCTCCAAAGAACAGGAATCTAACACAGTCCTGAAAGCATCAATCTCTGCTGAATTAGGAGGCCTTAAACTTAACTTCTCTGCACTATTTAGAACTGCATTGAAATCTCCTGCACAAAGCCATGCACCATTAACAAAACTCCTTAGATGTTCCAGTAAATGCCAAGATTTTTCTTTATTCTGAGCCTCAGGCCAACCATAAAAGCCAGTAAAAAACCAGACAAACCCATCCTCTTCAGTGACCTTCATCAGAATGTGATTAGGCGAATAATTAATCAGATCCATCCCAACTTCCTTCTTCCATAGTAAAGCCAATCCACCTCCTGCATTTGGTTGTTTAACTATAATTTTATTCTGAAATTGCAAGTCTCGATACAAATTATCAAATCCTTCCTTATCCAGACGTGTTTCCATAAGAAAACACACAATGGGAGCTTGTTCCCTCACAAGTTTGCGAAGGCTTCGACCTGTCCAAGGGTTCCCAAGCCCTTGGCAGTTCCAGCATAACAACCTCATTGCTCCCGGCAAGGGTGGTCATCCACCCCCGCCGATCTCTCAAACACAAAAGCTTCCCCATTCTCTAATTTCCCCCTCTTAGCTCTTCCCTCATCTTCCTTCAAAATTTGGTTCCCATCAAATTCTACTGTCATTGGCCTTTTTCCATTGGCCGGTAACAACATCTGTTGCAAGCTCCCAAGCCCAAAGTCCATCCTTTGGAATCTAGTCCAAGATGACTTGGGCTTACTAGCATTTAGCCCATCTGAATATTTTTCACAACCCATCTCTTCCCTACTTAAGCCCAACATTTTATTATCATGTGCTTTGCTCACCAGCCCACTAGGTAAGTCAGTCACGTTTTTTATCAATTCTTCCTTCAGCTCAGTTACAGAATTGTGCACGTCAGCAGTGCTACTCACCACGAAACCTGCATGGGCGTGATTGCCTCCCTGATCGTGCGGCGTGATTCCTGAAAATCCGGAATGGACTTCATCCTCGTATCTAGGGTTTCGACACTGTCCATCGTCCGCCGCCTCAGCTCTGCTATGCTGCAACGCTTCTTCACACCTGATCGGATCTCCCTTCGACCTGTACCGACCAGCGCCGGAAGTTTCACCACCCCCCTCTGGACTGTATTCAGCCGCCCCTGCCTTTCTTTCAACCGGACCACTCCTTGCTCGACCTCCCATAGCTTTAAGACAATCCCCATATTGGTAGTCGACCATGCCTCCATTCTTCGTCGCCGCGAAGTGTTCTGCACAGTTCTTTACATCATGGCCAAGCAAGCCACAGTAATGGCAAAACAACGGCAACCGTTCATATTTAAACTTCACCCAATGTTTTACTCCCTCAGACCCTGCAATGAAGCTTCCTCTGCGAATGGGCTTCGAAATTGGTAGCGCCACTCTAACCCTCATGAAGTAGTGCAACTCGTCCTGACCTTTCCTCTGTTCAACTTCCTCAACAGTCCCAAGTCTACTCCCCACTTCCTTAGCAACTTGTGATGTAAACATGTCAAGCGGCGCCCCCCATATCTGAATCCAAAGAGATGCCGTCTCCATGGTTATATTCTCAACAGTCATGCCTCTCTTCCACCGCTTAAACAATAGTAATTGGTTATCAAAAGTCCACGGGCCGCCTCTGAAAACTCTATTCAAATCAAATTCAGATGTGAATTTAAATTGAAACAGATTTGACCCTACCTCTGTGTTTCGTAGACTATCCTCTAAACCCCAAGCCCTTCTCATGGTATGCTTTGCGGCTTGCTTGTTCAAAGTTTTGCATGTCAAAAACTTACCCATCAAACTAAGGGTGCAGTCCTCAATGGCTTCCAACCGTCCTTCATCAGAGATTGGAATCACCTCTTCCTCCTCCGTAGTCAACTTAATGTTCTCCATGCCATGCACGACATCATCCGCCATGGGAAACAATATCGCTCGCCCAGACTCACTGCTAAAAAAACCCAAGATGCCCTAGACCTAAGTCAAGGGAGGGAGAGACTCGTATACACGAGAGAGAGAGCTCCACAGGGGAGAGTCACATAAATTTAGTAAAAAGAACGTACAAAATTTGTTGATGAAGTGAAAAACCAATATAAAACTCTTCAAAGGAAAAACCACTGTAATGACATTTAATATAATAAAAATTAACGATAAATAGTACAATAGTCATTATATACAAAACATTTGTAGCCTAAAGTCTGTTTGCAACCTCGACAAACAACCTATTCACCTTCTCATCATATTGGCCCAGAACTTTGGAATCCTTTTATAGAACCTCCTTAATATTGCAAACAAAACAATCTAGCCCAATTTTTTTCTTCAACTTTAATTCTTTTAATTTCCTCTGAAAATTGCGAGGTTCCAAACGGTCACCTAATTCAAAAATTATGTTATTTTCAATATCTTAAAATCTATAGGTTGTAGTTGTACTGTTAATTGCATAACTAAGAAAAGTATAAGTGATAGCTCTTATACCTATTTAAAGTATTTTAGGGTTTGTATAGCCTTTCCACAACTCAAAATGTGTGATTTTAGTTTTTCTTATGTGGCATCCTATTTAAAACATGACAAATGATCAATATTGTTTTTCCTCGAAGATTTTAGGGAGGACATGATTTGATTAACATAACATTTGTTAACTCGATTAGAGTTTTCTTTCACATATCTATTATAAATATGACAAAAATGAGTATACCAAAAATTCACAAAAGAAAGCATAAAATAGAATAATTCGCACAAATCAGTGTAAATTAATTCAAGTAATTTGATATTTCTTTCAACACTTTTATGAGTCCTTTATGTAATATTTGTTTGACTACAAGTTTCACATTTTTCAAAATTATTTGTTAGTCTTGGAATTAAACCTAAGCTACTCATAATTTTCACATATATACTATAAATATGACAAAAAATGAGTATACCAAAAATTCACAAAAGAATACATAAAATAGGACTAATAGATGCTTTATTATACTTAACATTTAATTTAAATATTTTACTACAAGCATGACCCTTGCCCACAAATATTCTTCTTTTAGTGATTAAGTGATTATATATTTGATCAAATTCCATTGTTTGGAGCCGAACTAGTAGATGCTTATTAAACTTAACATTTAATTTAAACATTTTATTACAAGCATGACCCTTGCCCACAAATATTCTTCTTCTAGTGATTAAGTGATTATATATTTGATCAAATTCCATTGTTTGGAGCCAACAAGTCTTGTCGATTACATATTTGATCAAATTTTGGAGCCAACAAGCCTTGTTTTAGTGATTAACTGATTATATATTTGATCAAATTCCATTGTTTGGAGCCGACAAGTCTTTTTGATTATATATTTGATCAAATTTTGGAGCCAACAAGTCTTTTTTTTTAGTGATTATAGAATAAATTAATTTCGGTAATCCTCATCTGATTACATCACTAATGGCTCCTTGGTAATGTCACCTATCTCATTCACTTGTGTTGGACTTACAGTTTAGAACTCACGCGACAAATATAAATAAATATTCTCTTATTATTATTATTATTATCAACGTAGGATTTAATCTTTTTAGGACAAAGTTTGGTTACAAATTTGGTTGTAGTCTAATACTACAATTTCACTCAATATCTTTTTATTAAATATGAATTTTGACAAATTCACCACTGAATTATATTTTCTTCTTATATCCTCCATGTTTATAATATTTTTAGAATATCAAACATTAATAGCTATGTCATTAATCAATCGTTAAAATTGTAAATGTAGGGGACAAAAACTAGCCCGTGGTGAAGTCCACGGATTACAGTTGAAATGTCTGACACAATCTATTTGTAAATGAGAAATAGGAATAAAACACTCCACAATGGGAAACTCAAACAGTTGATTTCATTGACCACATATATTTCAGATGAAACTAAAGTGTTACAACAGGAAATTTTCTTATTCCTGTGGTGTTACACACTCTCTCTTTCTCTTAGACAGTTCACTTTTCTTCTTTCTCTCACCTCTATTCCCTATTTTTTCCACATCTCCCAAAAAATCCCCCCTTCCTATTTGCCTGTCCCTCATTTTTTATCTTTATAGTTGTCCTGTCGCTAGCCGAATTTTTAAGGATATTTTGCTCTACTTTATCGGTTTCCTCCCTTCCCTTATTTTGGAATTCTGACTTTTGGGGGGTGTTTGTACTATTCAGGTTGTCTCACATGTATTCAATGCAGTAGAAGTTAGGTGAGAACCCCCTCATTAATGCGGAGGTGAAGATCTTCAATCTTCTTGCGTGTTCTGGAAGTTTCCCGTGGTTCCAGGTTCTTCTTGTGTGTTCTGGAAGTTTTTCGTGGTTCTAGGCATTTTCTGGAAACTATTCGTGGATCATCCGTGCATCTTACTTCGAGTAAGGTTAGCTTCTTACCTTTTTCAAGGGAACTATTTTCTCGTGTTGCTCTCCTCCTTTTAGGTACTCGGGATGGTCCTGTTACCTTTCTTCCATACCCCATAGCCCCCTGGGCCTTCCTTCAAGTATATATGCTTGGCTTAGTTTGTTCCCCATGGCCCAATTGTTTCATGGGCTTGAGGCCTGGATGGGGACTCTTCCACTCCCCACATTAAACTTTTATAATCTAAAATTATGCATTAAAAAAAAAGTTTATAGATCATATAGTAAAAAATATCCAATTGGCACAAAACTTGACATGCGTGTTAAGAGCATAAAACATGCAATCCAATAGTTAGATTTTCAAAATATATAGCAATGTTAATTTTATTAAAGAAAGTTGTAACCTTAGACTATAGCCAAGTTCGTTGCCTTAGACTACAGTCAAGTTTGTAGCCAAACTTTTTTTTTTTTTAAATAAATTTTTTTATAAAGCACTAATTCCTCACTTAAGACTCATTAATCACATGAAAATCACACTTTTTCTCATTCAATTCACCATATTAATTTATTAAAATTACATTAGACCATTAAAATGTTCCAACATCATGTGTACTTATTTAAGGAAACAAGAAGAAAAAAAATTGTATTTAGATGCCTATGGAGTATGGATGGCATAACATGAATTTCAGTCATATATTGAACCAAATAACCAGTTATTATGATTCTTTTTTAAGCGATTGCCAGTTTGTATATAATTCTCCGTCGAATGGACAGAATTATCCTCATATATCAAAGTTACATCAAAGTAACAATAAATTATTGATGAAAAGATGTAATTTTGGGGTATTTGATAACATTGATCTAATAACATTGTTTATATTTTTTAAAAATATGTATAGGTAAAAAAGTATAAAAATATATATAATATTATTTAAAAATTAAAAAATATTATTTAAAATTACATACCAAATAACCCCCTTATCCCCAGAAAAGAAAACGAAATTTTATATGTTGATTAGAAAAATAATCTGAGCACTATTTATTACTATCAGTCACTTTTGTGATGATTAAAGTCACTCATCCGTACCGCTTAATTAAAAATCACAATACACTGTATACCATCGGAAAGAAAAGAAAAACTCTTTGATACCTTCGGACGGCCATTTCAATTTCTTTGTCATCTATTAAATTTTAATCTTCAAAATATTTCTGTTTTATTTATTTGTTTTGGAACATATATTGGATTTTTACCTATCCGTGTTAAAAATATTTTTATCACAGTTGTTTAATGTATAGTTTTAGTACCATATAAAATACTGCAATTTTTGCTACAACTATCTTGGAGATTATAATTGACTATTTGTCATTTTTACTTGAATCCACCGCTTATAGTCTGTTGCATGAATAGTTATAGCAGAAATTATGACTTTTTACGTGGTTTTAGAATTTGTGTTGTTTAATATTGAAACTAAGCTTTGCTTTACTTTGACAAAGTCACCAAGTTTGTTGTCACTTTTAATACCATTTCATTTTGGGTGGATTTGGGGCATTTATTTTACTTGCAATGCTTTTTTTTTAATTTTTTTTAATTTAAATTAAGACTTGACCCATCTAAAGCTGGTCCTCATGTCAAGTCTAATTAAAATTTGAAATTCTGTATCTTAAAGTATACAAGCTTATGAAGATACAAATCTAGTTTTAGGGTTGGAATCACATGAGCATATGCTAAATAATACTATCATACATAGGCTGTCACATGACCCAACAAAGGAGTTATTGTGATGAATAAGCATTACAAGGATTCGTAATTTTATAAGTCATGCTTTGGATACTGGAAATCATGACTTTATAAAGATTAAAAGACACCAACTATTCGGTATAAGATGTAAGTAAAGAGTTTTATTATTTCAACAAGATCAACCCCTACATTATTTATCACTATCATTTCACTATAATACTCTTATCTACCAACTTATATTTTTAGTGGGGGCTTGGCCATTTCGGCTCTACAAGTCTCCCAATCAGAAACACAATGGTTGTTTGCAATTAAATTAAGCTTTCAATCCCGTGCGGTATATAGCGGTAGAAGAGGGATTACATAATGACTCCTGAAAGTTGATGAAGAGCCGTGTCTCGATGAGTTCTCATTAAACAACATATCTAACTTTTGCAACAACTCAAAGAACCAATTACTTGATTTATTTTAAAGAGCAAGACTTTGGTACAGTACTTAGGTAATGTTTCTTAGGTTTTCTTTTAAGATTTTGTTTTATGGATTTTTCCTCATGGGATGAAAGTGTATTTTTTAATTAAGTAGTCACATTGATGAATTTTAAAAGGGGAATCTAAAGAACAGCATATAAGGTACTGTACCAAAATTTTGTCATTTTTTAAAAGGATAACGTTATTTGAACAAAGTTTGGTTACAAATTTAGTTGTAGTTTAAGACTACAACTCTCACTAATAAAATTAACATGATTATATATTTTGAAAATCTAACAGTTAGGTTACATGTTCTTTATGTTTTAATACACGTGTCAAATTTTGTGTTAATTAAATATTATTTAGTATTTGATTTATAAACTTATTTTGTCCATATAATTTTATAGCCAAAACTTGATATTTAAATATTTAATTAATGATATAGTTATTAATATTTGATCTTCTGAAAATTTTGCAAGCATGGAGGATATAAGAAAAAAAAAATTAATGATGGATTTGTAAAAATTCACATCTAATTAAAAGATATTAAATGAAGTTATAGTTTTAGGATAAAACTAAGTTTGTTGGGAAACTTGGTCCATGTTATTTTTATTCTCATTTGTTATATTTCGTGGAACTCATGTACTCCAAGAACTGATAGTTACATGCATTGTCCATTTCAATATATTGTACCACGAATTATTTGCCTGCCTGATGTGTCACACTTCAACTCTCAAATCCACATGGTTGTTGTAGACTTTTTTTAACACTCTAGACGTGTCTTTAGAGCAAATTGGACCCCTCTTAATCTGGGCCTTAATCAAGGAATTATGGGAGAAGTCGGGCCTAGCCTTTTGCAGAATGGGCTTCTCGCTTACTCATCTTGCCACACCCAATCTATGCTCAAACATGAGATAAATAAACAATCAAATACTTGTTAGTTCACGTATGGGTTAATACGTAAAAAAGAAGGTTGGTAAGTTGTGCCATAGAGAATTTCGACCCCAACTCACAAATGCTTGTGTTTCAACCCAACCCAAGGTTGTGATAAACTAAGAGGATTGGAACTTGATTCAGAGTGGCTTTAGATTGACTTGACTTGCAGATTAGTGGTGCATGTCATTGGACCTTTCGGTGATCTTTTGGGCCTTTGGAGGATGAGATAATGATAAATGTTTTAGGTAAACGACTAGGTGTTGCTGGGTTTTATGACAACATCTTCTGATTGGTTTAGGCTGAAGTTTAAGCTAGATGTGTATACCCTATCTCATTTGATAAATAATATCTGCTTGTCTTTCAAAAGTTGTTGGGCTAACATTATTACTAGATAAGATCTTGAACAAAAGCAGCCTGGGCTGTTATGAACAGCTTCAGGTGACGTTTGCTTGAGATAATGATGGGCCTGAGCCTGACATTAATAAGTTCAGGTTTTTTTATTTATTTATTTTAAGAAGAGTTGAGAGTTCAGTTTAGATATTACTAGTCGCTAATCCGTGCGATGCACGGGGTAAATAAATAAAAATTAAAAATAGTTATTATTTTTTGGGAGCAAAAATTAAAAATATTTATTTTGCTTAAAGGTTTATGTCTTGGCTTAAAAGAGGTATGACTTGAAAACGATTGAAATTGAATGAAAATAAGTAATTTTATTCAAAATAAAGGTTTAGAAAATTCTTTTTCTTTCATATTATTGGTTCCACATAAACCTAATACAATCACTTTTCTATTTTTTTATTTTTTTTTTTCTAGATTGTGAGTTCTTTAATTCTGTTAACATTAAACCTGATAAAAAACTTACATACCTTTTTGACAAAATAAATCCAAAACCCAAGTTTTGAAGGCACTCCAAGAACCAAATCAATGCAATACCTTACCAATTGAGCAAAGAGGAAGAGGACATGCGGCATATGAAGAGACTAAGAAAAGAAGTAGTGGACGGTGGGAGTGTGTTATTGTATTTGGCTAGAAGTCAAACATACAACCATGTTGATTACCACATAACAATATATTGCAGAACAATATGAATTGCAAAACACAAACATAGAAAATTCATCAAATATTAAAACGTGAAAACATACTAAATAAAGAATAAATGCATCGACAATATAAAAGACTATAAATAAATTTATTGAGTTTATCTAAAAAAGCCAAACATCCTTAAAAAAAACAACAATTCCATTCAAACTATGAAAAGAAACTACCTTTAGAAATTACAGTAGATGAAGAAGAAGTAACAGCGAGAGCCATTTGGTTTTTGAGAAATTTCTCTAACAAACTTTGTTTAAGGATTTGGGTTTGTGGGTTTTAGATTTTTCTGTTTCGATTTAAGTTCTAAAAATTTCAGCGTGTGGTGGTGAATAATGAATTCGGATTAAATAAGGAACCAAGGGGGAAAGGCGTGTTTCAATTTGTTTATGTGATCTAAATTACTCTTTGTAGAAGCCGTGTAATTATGGGTGTGAAAAATTGTAAACGTGAGTCCTTATAGAATTTTTGTTATAGAATTTTAGTTGAAGTAGAATTCAAGCTCTTGAAACATATATTTAATAGAGTTTTACTTAAACTAAACTATTGATAAATATATATAATGATAGGATAATTACAAGTTGAAGAAAAATAATAAATATATAATATATAAAACCTAAAATAAAAAGAAAAAGAAAATAATGATAACGTAGAAAATTGTAGGAGTTTCAAAAGTTTTGGTTTTATATACACGTTGAAGAAAAATAATAAATATATAATATATAAAACCTAAAATAAAAAGAAAAAGAAAATAATGATGTCATGGAAAATTGTGGGAGCTTCAAAAATTTCGGTTATATATATATATATATATATATATATATATAGATTACAACCAGTATGTAGCCCTGTGCATATGCACGGGTATAATTAAAAAAAATTACAATTATACGATTCAAATTAAACTTTTTTTTGAAAAGAGGTTCAAATTATACATAGTATTAGTTTACATTTTTTTTAAACTATACATTTCGAAAATATGTAATGGTTTCTCATTATATATATAATTTAGAATTTAATTGGTTTTAAACTTTTCGGTTTTTGCACGCAATAATTCATTTATTACAAAAATTAAAAACTTAAATGGATACGTGGTGAAAAATTGGACTTCATTGAAATCCAATTTAAAATCTAATTGGATTTGAACTTTTTGATTTTTAAACTCAATAATTCACTTGGCACTAAATTAAAAATTAAGCGGGATATGTGGCGCAAAATTGAGAATCCAATTAAAATCTAATTGGATTTTCTCTAAGATTTGACTATTAATATATACTAGCTTGTAATTCCATGCACATGCATAGATATACTTAAAGATATATAATAAGATACATAATATAATTCCTATATATACAAAATTTAAATTGATAGTCATTTTTATATCTTGTTAACTCTTTAAAAGAATTTGTAAGGATAGTATTAGGTATAAAATGTAAATTGTCCATTTAAAAAAAAAATTTATTGTGAAGCACTTTTTTTTTTTTAACGATTCATTTATTCTAGACTCTTTGGTTTTTGTACCTAATAATTCACTTGAATGAATATTTATGATGTGGTCCCACATTTGATTCTAAAATTAAGAAATAAAACTCTTTAAGAATAAATAATTTATGACACATGGTGCAAAATTGGAACTCTAATTTGGAATTCTAATTTTTTGAGTTTCTCTCAGCTTCACCTATTATATATATATATATAAATGACTTATAAACTTGAATTGTTTTTAGTTCTACCAAAAAAAAAAAAAAGACTCATAAATTTAAAATCATTCAAAAATTATGTTTTTTATGGTTTACTTATACTAGACTCCTCATTTTTTACACTAAATTAACTCATTTGGTACAAAAATTAAAAAAATTCAGATTAGATGAGACACATGTCGCAAAATTAAATTATAATTGAAATCCAATTTTTACATTGAATTAACTCACTTGGCACAAAAATTTTAAAATTTAGATTAAATGGGACACGTGGTGCAAAATTAGACTCTAATTGAATTCCAATTTGAAATTTAATTGGATTTTCTCTTAGTTTTACCTATTATTATATATATAGACTAGTGTGTAACCTCATGCATATACAATGGTACATTTATATATATGCACATGTGTGTGTGTGTGTGTATACGAGCAAGACTTAGATACAGTACTTAGTACTTAGGTATTGTTCCTTAGGTTCCCCTTATAAAATTCTGTCATGTGGATTTTTTCTCATGGGAACCTAGTGTATTTTTAAGTTAAGTAACCACATGGCTGAATCTTAAGAGGGGAACCTAAGGAACAACACCTAAGGTATTGTACCTAAGTTTTGTCCTATATATATATATATATAAAAGTTGAATTCAAATTACACCTAGTGTAATTCTAAGTAATGTTACACTACCCAATAACTTGTTATTAAATTCATATCTTGGAAATCTTACCGTTGGATTACATGTTCTATATGTTTTTAACAAGTATGCCAATTTTCATGCTAATCGGATGTTATTTACTATTTCATTCATAAACTCATATTTTTATGCATTATTTTAAATTACTTGAACTTAAACCCTATATATATATATATATATATATATGATTTAAAATCTAATTAAATCTAGACTTTTCGGTTTTTGTACCCAATAATGTACTTGCCACAAAAATTAAAAAATTAAATGGGACACACGACGCAAAATTGAATTCTAATTAAAATTCAATTAGAATCTAATTGTATTTAGACTTTTTGACTTTTGCACCTAATAATTCACTTGACATACAAATTTAAAAATTAGATGAGACACATGGTGCAAAATTAGACTTCAATTTAGAATTTAATTGGATTTCTCTCAACTTTGTCTATATATATATATATATATAGACTAGTGTGTAACCTCGTGCATAAGTACGGGTACATCTAAACTTGGTGTAAGAATTACAACTTGCACATTATTTAAGTCATGAATTTCTAAAATGTGTAATTGGGGAAGCGAGAATTTAGCTTTAGCTTAATTGCCCGCTTATAATCACAATTAATTTTTATTATAGGCTTAATATAATCTGCAATGAGAGATTAGAACAAGAAACAGATAACTCTATGCTTTTCAAAAATATGCTTTGGACTTTATTGATATAATCTTTTCTGTTACATTCCTCACTAAGTGTCTCGCTCTTCTTTTTTTTTTTTTTTTAGTAGTTCTGGTTTTTTAAAAAACCTCTCATCTCTTTGTCTGTCTTCTTTCCTTTTATATTCCCCTTTACTACAAAAAACTGGGGCTATAGCAGCGTTTTTAAACTGCAGCTATAGCCCTAAAAACTGCTAGTATAGACCCAAATGTCCTATCTTGGCACTTTTTTTCCAGATGCTTCGTAGCGTTGCCCAACGAGTGTGACAATAGGTCCTACGAACCTACATCGGTGATTTTAAAACCGTCAATATAGGTCCCAGCGGTTTTGAAACCCTATCCCAGCGCTTTTTAAAAACTGCTGGAATAACTTATACTAGCGGTTTTGTAGCCTTGTACCTGTGCCTTTTAGAATTTGAAAACCGCCTAGTAGGTTGAATCTATTCCAACGGTTTTAAACCGCCGCTATAGGCATTTATATATTTTTCTAATATAGCCTTTACCAACTGTTTTTTAACTCTATACTAGCGTTTTTTCAAAACTTAAAAGTGCCGTAGTAGACCAAACCTATACTTGCGGTTTAAAAACTGCTGTTATAGGAATTTTTATACTTTTCTCATATAGCCTATACCAGCGGTTTCTAAACCGCCGCTATAGGTCTTTTTTTTTTTTCATTTTTTCAGGCACATAAATTTTTCCTGCATTTTACTTTTCACATCCTGTTTATAGCTATACAAAAAACCATACTAAATACAAGAAAGGATCTAGTTTAAACCACCAAAATTTTAAGTACACCATATAAGTAAATATACATTACCAACTTAAGCTTATGATAAACGCCAAAAGAATACATTCCAAATATCTAGAATTTTTTGTGCCCAAAAAATTACATTCCAAATGTCAAAAATGTTTTGCCCAAAATATGACATTTCAAATGTCTAGAATGTTTGAAACTTTATAATACATTGACTAGTAAAAAAAAACCCACAAACTAAGTATCCTCCTAATGCGGATCCCCGGATGATAAATTCTCAGCAACTGGAGAATGGTCATCCGCATAATCATCATCACCATCCTAAAATATAATAAACCTCCATGGAATTAGTTCATTTAACAACAAGGTTACTAACTGAATAACAGAATAACACAAATCCATTAGCACTAATACATTAAATAACAAAATGAAACACTAACAAAACACAACCATCCTTAGCCAATGACCAAGCCCTCTCTTGCAAAGGTCTTATAGACCTGCCAGTAGCCAAGAAAGTATGAAAACAATCCACAAGGTCTTATATACCTGATTGGGAGTTTATGTTTTCCTGGTATTAAACTAATAGTTAATAATATCACAACTATAGGTCAAAAGCAAAATAATTTAAGCATTATGTAAGTAATATAAGAAGCTTAGATTAACACGTGGTGGAAAATTGGACTTCAATTGAAATCCAATTTAGAATCTAATTGGATTTGGACTTTTTGATTTTTACACTCCATAATTCTCTTGGCACAAAATTAAAAATTAAATGAGACATGTGGCGCAAAATTGAAAATCCAATTAAAATCTAATTGGATTTTCTTTGAGTTTTGGCTATTAATAAATATATATAGACTAACATGTAATCCATGCAAATGCATGGATGAATTTAAAATTAAACACAATTTTTATTATAAAAATATGAATAATTAGTCAAATTATTATTAAAAAAATAGCATGTAACACATGCATACGTATGAATACATTTAAAATTAAATACAACTTTTATCATAAAAATATAAGTAATTAGTCAAATTATATTTTTAAAAAAGTAAATGTAATAAGTCACATATTAAAATTCTTACCTAAATATAATACTACTTATAATAATTTTGTTTTTCTAATTTTTAATAAGTAGAACGTGTCGTGATCTTTATTGTGTGGTGATTTTTATTGAGTCTACCTGATTGATTTTTTTATTTATTTAAATTTTATAGTTCATTAATATTAGATTCTTAGAAGGCATCTGGATTTAGCGTGCACATCCCACGTTTTGCATTTTCGGCTTTTAAAAAAAAAAAAAAAAAAACTAGCGCCTATTGCACTGTTCATGGGACATGAGCAGTGCAAATAAGCAAATGAACAGTGTTTTTTGTGTGAATAGTAATCTGGAAATTAATTTTTTATTATTTTTAGTTTTCAGCAAAATAAGCGGTATCCAAATGCACCTTTAGTATTTTGCACTCATTAACTCACTTGGCACAAATATTAAAAAAATTAAGTGGACACATGGCACAAACTTAAGTGGATAATCATGGTGTGATCCCTACATAAATTTAGACACATAGCGTAAAATTAGATTTTAATTTCAAATTCTAATTGAACTTTCTCTGGGCTTTGCTTATATATATATATATATATATACACTATTATTTAAGGGGCTTCCTTTGTTTGGGATCCTCATTTTTTTTGTTCAAAAATATCCTTACATCCCTATGTTTAAGTAGAGATAAAACTAAATGACAATTCGGTAAAAATACAACTCTAACTCCCACTAAAACATTGCCTAAAAAATAGGGCTAGTCTCCTACTAATTTTCAAATTACTTTATCCACTTATAAATTAGATTCTCAAAATAAAAATTATATATATATATATATATATATATAAAATAAAAACACAGATTTTTATTTTTTATTTTTTTTATATACAAAATAGGACCACTAAAAAAAAAAAAAGCTTCATCACATGTGCGAAATGCGTGTGATGAGGCTAGTATATATATAAAATTTTCATACACTATTACTTTTGAAAATTTAATGAACGATGCTACCTCTCATTTAACGTCTTCATTATGCAAATCATTAGTTAGTAAATATATAATAATGGTAAGAAGTGTTACAAATGAGATTATTAAAAAATGATAAAATTAATTAGCCACTATCATTATAAAGTAGTAATCTATGGTTTTACGCATATAAAGAAGTGGAATATATAGAGTTTACTTAAATATATGGCTTTTGAGTGGAGTTGTGGTGTGCCTTTGTGTTAGAACCTCTTTCCCTTTTCCTTGTGTGTGTGTGTGTGTTTGTTTCTAAAAAAAAAAAAAAAAAAAAAAAAAAAAAAAAAAAAAAAACTTAAAGGTATGTGTAAAGATTCACATTATATATATAAAGGTTAAAAAAAGGTATATTTGAAAGTCTGTTGATATCATCATCCTTTGTTTGTGTTTGATCGTCATGCAATTCAATACTAGTCGTTGTTTAACTCATTAGGACCTAGTTTTTTGACCAATTCTCCACAAATTTATTGTATTGGGCTCATTGGACCAGGATTCCATACATTTTGGGCCTGGGCCGCAAATTATGACCCTGCAATTGGTGCCGTCTGTGGGGAGAACTTGTGCATCAATGAGTGTAACGGTTAAACATGGTGGGATCAAGTCCCCACCAAGCAGGTCCACACCAAACGGAGCCTGCAGGTTCTCAGCAGCAGGACAATTTCCTTAACCTTGAACGGGAAAGGGATCGAGAGAGACATCGAGAGGGTAGTGTGCATACTACTTATACAAGCAGAAGCCATTCTAGGGTGGGAAGTCACATGTCCTAAAGGCAAGACAATAATAAAGCCCTGCAGCGAGAGATTGATGACTTAAAAAAGAAACTACGACGTGCACAACGGAAGCGGTCCCCTTCTAGTTCAGATACGTCCTCAAATGATGAAGGGGACGACAATTATAGGCAAAGATCAAGAACCCCATTGAGTGAGACCTTTTCTTATGAGGAAGAGCACCACCATAAATGCAGACACAAAAGTCTATCCCGTAAAGGCCTAGTAAACGACGCCATGGGCAAGGCCTTGGATCGGATCTCTGAGTCACCCTTCACACACAAGATAGAAGGGGCTAAGCTCCCTCGGCGATTCCATCAACTTACTTTCACCATGTACAATAGTTGAATGGACCCCGTAAAGCATGTAAGCCAGTTTAACTAAAGGATGACTGTCCATTCCAAAGACGAGACTTTGATGTGCAAAGTATTTCCGTCCAGCTTGGGACTAGTGGCGATGAGATGGTTTGATGGCTTGAAGCCAAACTCCATAGTTTCCTTTAAGCAGCTCACCCAGGCCTTCGGCTCTCGTTTCATCACATGTAGCAAGGTTCCTCGGCCTTTGGATTCTCTACTGTTTTTGTCCATGCGAGAAGGGGAGACCCTGAAAGCATACTTGGAAAGATACTGGGAGATGTACAATGAGATAGAGGGTAACTTTGATGACGTTGCCATCAGCACCTTCAAGAGCGGTCTCCCAGCTGAGCATGGTTTAAGAAAGTCCCTAACAAGAAAGCATGTCAGTAGCTTGCGTCAGCTCATGGACCGAATCGACAAGTATAAAAGGGTTGAAGAAGACCAGTAATTGGGTAAAGGTAAAGGAAAGATTATCCTTCAGGAGAGGAGGGACTTCAGGTCGGACCAATTTAATAACAACAACCGACCAAGGAGAGATTTTGTAGGGCAATCCGGATCTGCCGACGTCTAGACAGTCAATGCTGTGTTCCGAGATCCAAAGCATCAGGTTCTGGAGAAGATGAAGAACGAGCCATTCTTCAAATGGCCAAATAAGATGGCAGGAGACCCCATGAAACGCAACCAAAACCTGTATTGCCAATACCACCAAGAATCGGGGCACACCACCCAGGATTACAGGAACTTAAGGAACCACGTGGACCAGCTGGTCAGAGAGGGAGAATTAAGGCACCTCCTGCATCATTCTAGTGGTCAACAAGGACGGGCGAATCTGGAGTCTCGGAGAGACACCTCCTTAAGACTTTATATAGGCACGATAAATGTCATTCTTGCTGCATCGGGAAGGACCGGCTCTTGTCTTTCTAGAGTGATGTCTGTGGCTTGGCTATCCACCGAGTACGACGATCAGGAGTCCAAAAAGGCCAAGAAGGAGGCCTCACTGGTGTTGGGCTTCTCGGACAAAGATAAAATCGGAACCATCCAACCCCATGACGATGCTCTGGTAGTCACACTCAGGATTGGAGGATATGATGTGAAGAGAGTGCTGGTAGATCAGAGCAGTGTTGTGGAAGTAATGTACCCCGACTTGTACAAGGGGCTTAACTTAAAACTCGAGGACCTAACGGTGTACGACTCCCCTTTGGTAAGTTTCGAGGGAAAGACTGTTACCCCAAGAGGCCAGATTAGACTGCCCATACAAACCGGTTCGGATGTGGTGGAGGTGGATTTCATTGTAGTTGACGCTTATTCACCCTACATAGCTATTGGGGCTAGACCTTGGCTTCATGCCTTAGGAGCTATCTCTTCTACCTTGCACCAAAAGGTGAAGTACCCATCGGAGGGTCAGGTTAAAGAGATTGTGGAGAATCAGACCATGGCCAGAAAATGCATGGTGGTTGCCATCTTACGCCAACCCAATGCTGAGTCCTCGGCCTTCACTGAAAGGAGCTTATAGCAATTAGCCCCCTTGGCGTTACTCGGTAATGGATTAATCGAGGAGGCAAAATGCGAGGATCTAGAAAAAGTTGTTGTTGGCATTGATCCAGAAAAATTCTTTCAAGTCGGCTCGAAACTACCTCCCTAAGAGAGAGAAGAGCTAATTGGGTTTCTCAGAGAAAATGTGGACGTATTTGCCTGGGACACTTACAAGGCCCCAGCGGTTGATCCGAGCTTCATCTGCCACCATCTAAATGTTAACCCATCCATCATTCCCAAGAAGTAACCATCTCGGCGCCCGTCGAAGGAGCATGCTGATGTTGCTAGGGACGAGATGATGAAGCTTAAAAAAGTAGGGGCTATCAAGGAGTGGTTGGCTAATACTGTAGTGGTAAAGAAGAAGAGCGAAAAATGGCGAGTCTGTGTAGACTTCACGGATCTGAATAAAGCCTACCTAAAAGATCCGTTCCCTATGCGTCGGATAGATCAATTGGTAGATGCGACCGTGGGCCATCCTCGGATGAGCTTCCTAGATGCCTTTCAAGGATATCATCAAATACCACTAGCCGCAGACGACCAAGAAAAGACAGCTTTTGTCACTCCCATTGGAAACTACAATTACAAGGTGATGCCCTTTGGTTTGAAAAACGTAAGGTCCACCTACCAGAGAATGATGACCAAAATGTTTGAGCCGTAACTGGGTAAGAGCTTTGAAATCTATATAGATGACATGGTGGTATAGAGTAAGGTGGTGTCCGAGCACGTGAGACACCTCGGGGACACCTTTGAAATTCTGAGGAGACACAAGTTGTGTCTCAATGCATCCAAATGTTCATTTGGGGTGGGATCGGGAAAATTCTTGGGCTATATGGTGACCCACAGGGGGATCGAGTTTAGTCCCGATCAAATCAGGGCTGTCAACAGCTTACAGCCGCCTCGGAATCCCAAGGAGGTCCAAAGGCTTACCGGCATGATTGCTGCCTTAAACTGTTTTATTTCTTGGTTGGTAGACAGGTGCAGACCCTTCTTCCTCTTGATGAATAAATGAAAGGGATTTGAGTGGATCGAGGAATGTGCTTTGGCCTTCCAACAACTTAAAGAATATCTATCTCGGCCACCAATCATGTCCAATCCCGAGGCTGATGAAGTCTTGTTCGTCTATATCGCTGTGGCCCTTCATGAAGTAAGCCTAGTGCTAATACGAGTGGACGACGGCGTACAATGACCAGTTTATTACGTAAGCAAATCGTTGCATGAAGCCGAGATCCGTTACTTACCACTGGAAAAGGCCATCCTAGCGGTAGTTCAAGCTACACGAAAGTTTTCCCATTACTTCCAAGCACACATAGTTATCGTTCTAACCTAGCTTCTGCTTAGGTCCATACTTCGGAGTGCTGATTATACAGGGAGAGTTGCTAAGTGGGGAACGATTCTAGGGGCTTTTGATATCAAGTACATGCCTTATACCTTCGTCAAGGGCCAAGTCCTCGCAGAATTGATGGCTGAATTCGCTGAACCCTCGTTAGAAGAAGAAGCAGAGACGCAAGACATGGATGGAAAATCAGTTGGCGCAATCTCTCTACAAGGGCCCACGTGCTGGAAAGTATATGTTTATGGCATAGCGAACCAAAAGGGCTCCGAAGTAGGGTTAGTTTTGATTTCCCCTGAAAGGATTACCATCGAAAAATCACTAAGACTGGGTTTCTCGGCCATGAATAATGAGGCTGAATATGAGGCCCTACTGGAAGGGATGTCCATGGTTCATAAATTGGGCAGAAAAGCAGTAAACATGTTCTTAGACTTAAGACTAGTCGTTGGCCGATTGAATGAGGAATTAGAAGTAAGAGACAAAAGAATGCAAGGATACTTAGACCAAATTGAACGCCTACAGTGACGTTTCGATTCTTTTAGCTTACTGCATATCCCTAGAAGTGGAAACATACATGTCGACTCCTTGGCCACGCTTGCCACCTCCTCGGCTTAAAGTTTACCCCGGGTCATCCTTGTGGAAGATTTATACAAACCCTCAGTGACAAAGAGAGAAGTGATCCATGTCCACCAGGTCAAAGTGGTACCTAGCTGGATGGACCCTCTAGTACTATTTCTGAAGGAAGACATCTTGCTCGAAGAAAAGACCGAGGCCGACAAGATACGGAGAAAAGCTCCTCGGTTCTGGTTATCCGAGGACCAGAAGCTGTATAAGCGTTCTTTTTCTGGACCATACTTGCTCTGCATACACCCTGAGGCCTCAGAACTAATCTTGGAGGAATTACACAAAGGGATTTGTGGAAACCTCACAAGAGGCAGGTCCTTATCTCATAGGGCCATCACCCAAGGCTATTGGTGGCCAAACATGCAGAAAGAAGCACATGAATACATAAAGAAGTGTGACCAGTGTCAGAGATTTACACCAAACATACATTAACCAGGAGGGATCCTCAATCCACTGTCCAGCCCTTGGCCATTTGCCTAGTGGACTTGGATATTATCGGGCTTTTTTCCAAGGCAGCAGGGAACAAAAGGTATCTGCACGTCAGCATTGATTACTTTACTAAATGGGTTGAAGCTGAACCTTTAGTGAACATCAGAGATGTGGACGCCAAAAAGTTCGTCTGGAAAAACATTGTTACCCAGTTCAGGGTCCCTCACTCCCTCATCTCGGACAATAGTCTTCAGTTCGATAGTAAGGTCTTCAAGAGGTACTATTGCGAATTGGGAATTACAAATAGATATTCTACCCTAGCTTACCCCCAGGGGAATGGGCAAGCTGAGACTGTTAACAAGGTCATAGTAAACAGACTTAAAAAGAGGTTAGATGACGTATCGAACCACACCTCGTAGATCAACAGGAGAGACCCCCTTTTCGATGACTTTCGGGGCTGAAGCTGTTATTCCTCTAGAAACAGGCTTTCCAACGCTAAAAACCAGCTCATTCTGTCCGAGTAACAACAATGAGCTGCTAGAGAAAAGCTTAGATCTTATTGAAGAAAGAAGGGAAAGGGCAATGGTCTAATTGGCGTACTACCAACACAAACTCAAGTAAGGTTATGATACCAAAGTAAAGCTAAGGCCACTAGTGCCTGATGACTTAGTGTTGAGGAAAGTTCTGGGCACTGCAAAAAACCCAGCATGGGGAAAGCTAGGATCAAACTGGGAAGGACCATATAGCATCACCTCAGTGGCTAGTATAGGGGCATATTTTCTAGAAGATTTAGATGAGCATGTAATACCACACCCTTGGAATATAAACAACCTGAAAAAGGTATTATTATTAATGACAATTTCCTTTATCATTAAATTCTTTTGTTGTATAAAGGCATCGTGCTTCTTATCTCTCAATCTAGTCAAGTGTTAAACAGAACCTAAGCCCTGCATGGCTCCTTGAACCACAGGCTTAGGGGAAATTAATAACTTTTGATATCTACTCAAGTGTTAAACAGAACCTAAGCCCTGCATGGCTCCTCGGACCACAGGCTTAGGGGAAATTAATAACTTTTGACATCTACTCAAGTGTTAAACAGATCCTAAGCCCTGCATGGCTCCTCGGACCACAGACTTAGGGGAAATTAATAACTTTTGACATCTACTCAAGTGTTAAACAGAACTTAAGCCCTGCATGGCTCCTCGGATCACAAGTTTAGGGGAAATTAATAACTTTTGACATCTACTCAAGTGTTAAACAGAACCTATGCCCTACATGGATTCTCAGACGACAGACTTAGGGGAAATTAACTACTTTTGACACTCAAGAACACCATTTTAAACGTTAAATAGAAACTAAGATACAAGGTATATTACTTATCTCCTATAGATTCAATACTCATTGTATGAGGGTTAATTCACGATACAAGTGGATAATAACTCTCTATTGCTAATACATAGATAGATTTTTTGAAATGTCAATAATGACTTGTTGATAGAATATGTTGGAAATGGAGCAACAACAGTTTAAACTCGTTTGCAACAATAATAATAAGTTCAAAGAGCGCAAAAAGTAAAGACTCGGAGAATAGAAGGAAAGGTTCATTCATTAATTTCAAAGAAGATGTATTACAAGTAACAAAATAAATCTCTGGAAGAGAAAACAAGAGAAAGTGAAAATCCTACAACTACTTTTTCTTTGGCTTGAGATCCTCCTTAGTAGTGGCAGTCTTGGACTGAGCATCCCCATCTTTAGGCTTCTCGGCTACCTTAGCCTAGGAGATCACATCCCTAATAGTGAGGGTATCTTCGGATTGAGCATCACTGGCTGGAGGAAGGCCCTCTTTACCCATACCTGCTCCAGTAGAAGTCCCAGCATCAATGGTAAGATCTTGAGTACTGGGAACCTGCTCAAGAGAAGGTAAGGGCAAAGCGGTTGAGGAAGGGTCGGCTGGAATCTCTCTTATGTGTTCTAGGAAGTACACGTTCTTCGCCTTCCTCAGCTCAGAGTCTGCTGAGACCTTTGCACTATTGAGGGCCTCATTCTAGGTTACAGTGCAGTAGTCCCTGCACCACCTTCTCAGCCAGCCTCTACTCCGTTTCGAGCATCCCTCGCTCATAGGCTGCTATCTCTGCGGCTTTAGCAGCTTCTTTGATCGCCTGGGCTTTTGCTTTGGCTTTTTGCAGCTCGGCCTTCAGACTTAGAAATGTCGCCTTCTCTGTGGCTAGATTCAGCTCAGTTGTATAGAAAAGCTTATGCTGGTCCTCAGCCTGGGTCTCAGCAATCTTAAGCCTTGCCAAAGCGTTTAAATGTTGGTGCTCGGAGGTCTTGAGCTTCTCGGCCAGTTGAGTCTTTTCCTCCTTCACAGACCCGAGCGCCTTCTCTACTTCGCGCCAGAAATTAGACTCAGCTTCAAATTTATTGTGGGCGTTTCTAACGCATTCCTCGGCCACATAGACTTGTTGAGTGACCTGCATAAAAGCACCAAGGGGATTATACAAAGAATATATGCAAATGGAAAAGAGAAATGAATTAAGGTACTGATGAAACTATACTTACCATTGCAAGGTCTCTTTTTAGAGACATAAACAAGTCAGGTTGCCTCATCCGCCTGAGGGCTTCCATATCCTTTGGAAGGAGGAGGAGCTGCTTTAAGGCTTGGGCCAAATACGTAGAATGCCCCCTACTAGATTCCCTTATCGTAGAATCATAAGGGATAGGGGCCCCATCCATCTTTATTACGGGTGCCCATGTACGTTGCTGTCGGTGTACCTCAGCATCGTCTCGACTATCCACGGAGTTAGTCCTCTCGTCTCGAGGGTCTTTGGTCTTTTGTTGTTTTGTGCCCCTTTGCGGGGGCATCTCCCCTTCTTTCAGCTCCTGAGGTGGTCTTTTCTTTTTTGGATCAAGATTGATGCGTGGACCTAGATCAGCATAAGGAAGAGGAGGGGGAAGAGGAAGGTTGGTAGAAGTTTGGGTCTTAGGAGCTTCGGGTGGAGTTGCTCCTTTATTCCTATTAGCAATCAAACCCCTCAAGCTCGGCCTCTTCTTAAGGACCATGATCTCTGCTTCCTTGAAACTTGTTTCAACCAAAGCAATGGTCTGTCCTGGCTGATGAGCTGTAGAAAGCCTGTTGGACTCAGTCTCAGAATCCAAAAGCTCCACAGGCCTCTCAGGTGTTTTCTCTTCCTCGATAAAATGAAATCTGTCTATCTCCTCCTCAAGTGATAAATGTGAGGAGGAGGCTATCCCTTCCGCTGTTGCTACGGCTGCGAACGGAATTTGTTGGAGCGGTATCGCAAACTATGGAGGGTTTTATTAAGCATGCAATACCACAGGAGGTAGATCCCGCCTCGCTAGGAACTCCGATTTGGAAACATCTATTCGAGCAAGCCGGGGGTTACCTGCTTTTAACGCTTGGCTTGCATCCTGGTATATGTGCGACAAGGGCTCGTAACCTAGGATGAGGTGAGCAGCCCGCAGTTGATTATCCTTACTCACGAATATCTCTGATCTCAGCAAAAAGTTGAGCCCGGGAACGTTGACCAAACTGAGCTTCGGAGAAACGTGATCTTTATTTGCAAAAACATTCGAGAAAGCAAATATTGTTAAACCAATAATGAACATTATCCGAGAAGACAAACTGCTAAAAATGAATAAAGAGAGCTCAGAAAACTAAGGTCTTGGCTGAGAGACCAGATCCTAGAGTACCCCACCTGGTGTTCCTACCCTAAATGGGTAGTGAAGACCGTTGTGCCATCCCTCGGAGACAATTAGATAATCGTCCTTCATGCCTTTGTTGGACTTAGGGAGGTAGAATATCAGTCTCACCTCGTCGAACTGAGATTTGAGGTAATATCCCCTTGAAAGGGAGTGACACTCGTACAGATGAGCAATGTCGTGCCATGTAAGACCGAGATTCATCTGGTCATTTAGCTCATCTACACATCCTAAGACTCTAAACATATTGGCGGCACATTGATGTGGGCATAACCTATGATTGAGCAGATAGTCCCTAGTTGTCCTACCCATGAAGCGTCATTCCTCCTCTATAAAGGCGATCATTGGAATGACAACTTCACCTACTTTTCTATCCGCGAGTACACGGTCTGGGGGACAGTATTGTAGTCCTACTTTTGGGGGGATAAGGTACTTGGCCCTAAAACTCTCCATACTAGCCGGAGAGTCTACCAAATACTTGAATCTACCCATTTGAATGAACGAAAATGACGTAGAAAGAAGTTTCTAAAGCAAAAGAAAGAAGGCCGAGGAGGATGGCTGAGATTAAAAAGGAAAAAATAAAGAAATAAGAACTTACGAGAATGAGTATGTTTATCTCTTTTGTTTTTAAAAGATTTTCAAAGAAATCTCGAAGAAAAGGTTTCGGAAGCTTTGTAGTTTGGCGAGTTCTATGAGTTGGAGCGCTGGAGATCACTAGAGTGCTTGAAGATTGGTAAAATAAAGGAAAACAAGTTCCCTCGAGGCTTTATATAGGAAATGGAAATGAGTGGGAGTTATCCCGCTCAAATTTCCAAGAAGGGGCTCAACCGTTGGATCTAAGCTTCACCATTGGATCCGGGGGACAACACGCTGCCTGGAGCAATTAATGATGCTTCGTGGGCTGCGAAACGTTAGAGATAATCATAATGCATAGAAAACGGAACCTCCACACGTGCGAGCAACAAATTCAGATGGTATTAGCTCTTAGAAAATCAAAACCTCACTTTTGTCCTCGAATGGAAAAAAAACCGAGGTTTTGAGGGGCTATTGTAGGGGCAAGGGCCCAAGATCGTATATTGAGCCTTGGGCACTATCCGAGGATATAAATGGGTCCGAGGAGAAGCAAATAATTATTAGATATTCCCAGACCAAGTCCCATTAGTAGAGAGCAAATGAAAGGCTGTCCGAGGAGTACATCCTCCTCGGACTTGATGAATATGGTTCGAAATATGTAATCCAACAATTAGAATGACCCTTCAAAAGGCTTCAGTGATATGAATGTTCCTCATAAACATACGAGAAAGAAGGAAACTCAAAAATATCTAAGGAAAAACTGCTATCACCGCATTAAATGCATTGCAGCTACTTTTTTTGCTGCATTTATGTGAAGAAGACCTCTGAACAGTACTGCCTTGACTACCACAACTCACAGAAGGCTAAGAGGGGTGTCTGATGGGATGGGCACTCAAGTAGGGAATTAGATGATCAACAAGTGTAGGATCAAGATGACCCAAAAGGAGCTATATAATGTGAGAGATCCTCCATGAGAAGGGGAGGGGGAAATAGAGAGAAAAAATATTATAGCAATCTAAATCATTCTGATATCCAAGAATGATCATTATATACAGGTTTAACCTCCTTGGACTGAAAGTCTGTTGATATCACCATCCTTTGTTTGTGTTTGATCGTCATGCAATTCAATAGTAGTTGTTATCCAACTCATCAGGACCTAGTTCTTTGACCCATTTTCTACAAATTTATTGTATTGGGCTCATTGGGCCAAGATTAAATACATTTTGGGTCTGGGCCGCAAATTATGACCCTACAATTATTATTATTATTATTATTATTATTATAGAACTATATATTCTAAAATAAGTAACCATATTTATTTTATAAAAAAAAAAACCTATGATGTCACTGGTTTGACCACCGGTCGGACTTCGGTCTGACCAGAAAACCGGTAACTAGTCCCTTTTTTGGTTCTTTTACCATACCGGTTTTTAAAACCATGGTGGGGGGTGGATGGGGGCATAGGGCTGGGGTGAGATATTTGAATTGGGAGAAATAAATACACATGGGGTGTGTGCTAGTGCAACTAATAAACAATCATTTAATTAACCAATAATTAATTGGGGGAAGCAACTAATAAATAATAATTAATAATTTAATTAACCAATACATTATAAAAGACAAACAAATTAAATTATGTTATGCTAAACAACAATTAATAATTTTATAATTAATGAAACAACAATATAACAAATTATAGTTTATAAAAGATAAACAAATTAATGAAACAACTAAACAACAACAATTAATAATTTTATTAATATTTCAAATGAACTTATAGTTTATTGTTTATTCTTTTGCAAGAATTATGGACAAATATTTTATAAGAAAACCACGTACCCAAGGAACACCCTGAGAAAAATTCCTGGAGTCGCCACTGTGTCTAAGCCCTAGAATAGAAAATTTCGGCAGAAATGAAATAACGTTCAAAACATCCGACTTGGTTTAGGTTTGTTGCATTCAATGCATTGGTCATGATTAGATGATGATACATGTCTAAAAATGGACATATTTCACCATCTTTCAATGGGTCGAGTGTCTCTGAACACTAGACCCAAGCCTGATTCCAAAATATTGATTAAACATCATCTATTTCATTTGCTTATTGTATATATTTTTTCTTTTTCAAAAAACAACTAAAATTGAAAAAAAAATCAAAATATTAAATCCTTAACTAGTTAATTATTTTTATAACATCTTATAAAATTATATTAAGATAAAATAAGTATACTACTAAATTGGAATTAAAAAAGAAAAAAAAAACTGAACATATGTAATTGTTCTTTTAATCGCAAATTTCTTATTTAAATTCTTAATTTACGGATGTTTATGTCTATTTGTGTTTATAACGAATCGAATAAAATGTGTATGTATTCTACATCATATATATTTTGTCTTGTATATTACAAGAAAAATGGATATGAACTATCCAAAAAAAAATGTTATAGGGTCCTTTTGTATACCTTTGGCAGATTTTGAAAAAATTTAGACAACAAAAATCTTTTTAAAAAAATCATCATTTTCGTGAAACAAAGAATCCTTTTTAGTTTACAATTTTGCAAAAAAAAAAAAAAAAAAAAAATATATATATATATATATATATATATAAAGAAGTTTTGTGACCTTATTAGATATGATGCATTTTCAAAATGCACTAAAAAAAAAAAAAATAAACCCTCGAAATTCACCGTATTGATTCCCTTTATTTTTTGCCTATAATAATAAATTGCATAAAATAATGTTTCACCATAATCATCAAGAAAGGAAAAAAAAATTAAATCATTGTCTTTTTCATTCTACCATGATCAAAATCTTGATTTTCTCTTTGTGATATTCCTTTGTGTTAGAATCTCATTGTCTCTTCCTTGTGTGTATGTATGTATGTATGTATTTTTTTTTCTTTTTAACTTAATGATCGTATTTTTTTCTAAGGAACAATGTTAGGGATATTACAAAATTTTGCTATATAAGTTTTACAAATTAATGTGTCCCTTATTACAAAATAGTAATTGAATATTTATTTATTATGTTATTGATGTGACATAAATTACATTAATTACTGTAAGGACACAATTTGTAACGGTCCAAAACGATGCTGGGTTCGCACGTAAATAGGCCCAAACAATATAATTTGTAGAGCGTGGGTGTTAAGAACTAGGTTAACTTTTTCGTAATGAAAAGATTCACCCTCACATACATCGAAGGCCCAGAGCTGGCACAACGATCGTTTTGTTTTGGTAATCGATACAATTCTTTTTCTCTTTACGTTCTTCTTCTTCAGTCTATGCTCTCTTTCTTTCTTTTTCTTTTGTTTCGATCCCTTTTGCATGTTCTTCTTTCAGTTTATATACCACCCTCTGTGTTCCATCCTCACCACACACGTGTAGGTTGGGTTCGGAGGATTTCTTTCTGTCCCATCTAGCACCTCCTGGAACTTCCTATGGGTAGCTATAAGGCTGCCTCCTTACTGTTCAGATATCACTTCCACATTAATGCGGCCAGAGAGTTGGTTGACAGGTAATTAATGCAGAGGTAGCTGTAGTTATAGATATTTGTTTGCCCTTTCTTTCTTACCCTTGGTCTGTTATCCCATCTTCAGTGGTGACGTAATTCCGAGGTCCGGTTGTAACAAGACCGCGTCCTGATCGTCCTCGGACGCATTCTGCCGAGGAGTATGGCGTCCTCGGACGAACACGGAACTCTACTTTCGTGATATTGACTACCACCCTCCCTCAGTAACTACCCTTATGACCCGACTTGGCCTCCTCGGACGGATATGCATCCTCAGATGGGCCGCAGGCCCAACGATCCTGACCTTAATGGGCCTATTGATTGGCTGGTCCCCACAATTACCATATTAGTTTGTAATCTTTTTTTAAGGTAAATTGAAAATTACACCACTGAATTTTGGGGTTGACTGAATTTTACACTCCAAAATTTTAGAAACTTGATTTTATACCCTGAAATTTGGTTCCGTTAGCAATTCACCCCATAGTTAGTTTTTGCTGTTAAGTGACACGTCATCATACTGATGTGTTTTATTTTTGCCAAATCAGCCCCAAAACTACGTCATTTCAGTGATGACCTAGCTGGCACAATCAAAACTACATAGTTTCAAGCCTAAACGTAAAACATATTACTCTAGCTTAAACGACAGCGTTCAGGCCAAACTATAAAATAAAAAAATAGAAACCATAACCCCACAATCTGTCTAAATGGCTTAGTCCAGGACAGCGAAACCAGGAATGCCATTGAGAAAAGCTGAATAGCCCGTGAAAAGAATTGTCCCCCTTCCTCTTTCAACCATGCCTGAAAGAACCCAATTCCAATTTTATGGTTACCAAAAAAAAAATTTACAAATTAATCAATTCCAATTTTATGGTTACCAAAAAAAAAATTTACAAATTAATCAAATCAATTTTAAACCTAGGAAATTATTGTGAACACAACAAGAGTAAAGAAAGAATCAATTAAAAAGTCATATATTAATGAAATGAAAATTAAGGTTGAAAGTCAATATAATAACATGGGAATTGAAGATGATTATAGTACTAGTTTATGGCTAGTATATGTTGATACCTATTGGGCACAGTGAAAGGCACCAACGGAAGAGACAACAAGAGACTTCTTAAAGGAGTCAACTAGAATGTTAGAGAAGCTGGATATCACGCAGTTGTATCGGTACTATTGACTGGATCTGAACACTTCCTCTGAAGCCAAACAACCACAAATCAAAAAAAAAGAAAAACAAATTATTACATGACCACAACCAGTTTCATGCATCAGCCATCAGCTAAGGATAGTAAGAAATGCCAACTGAATTATTTGTGAAAAATTACATATTTAAAAATTATTTTTAAAAACATAGCAAATTAATTTTAAATTTTTTAGTAGAACCATTTTTTTAATTTGACCATTTACGTTTCAAAATTTTATTTAGGTCTTTTAGAGCATGAGCATCGGAAGAATGTCTATTTTACCTCTTCAAAATCCATGGCGAGCAAAATGCAGGCCCACAGCGGGAAACCCAGAAACAATCCGGCCACCACTCCGTCCACCACCCAAACACCGATTTCGTCTAAGCCTAACCAGCCACCACTCCCAACCCACCTACCCAAAATCAAAACCCACCCACCACCACACACCCCAGCAACCACCAACAAAAAAAAAAAAAAAAAAAAAAAAAAAAAAGCAACCCAAAGAAGAACAAGCGCCGATCTTACCCGTAGCCCAATTTGATGGAGGTTGAAAGGTGAAAGAGGCAAGAGATAGAGGTAGAATGGTGAAGAGGAAAGAAAAGAGAGAGCAGTGAGAGAGGAGTGAGAGTACACGGAGTCAGAGACAAGGGGAGAAGACAGAGAAAGTGAGAAAGAAAGATAATAAAAAAATCTAAGCATCAGCTACAGTGAGGTTGGATTTATACCACCTCACTGTAGCTGGGATGCAAATTTTTTTTAGATATAGCAACCAGCTGGAGCTTGTTTTTATTGCTTTGGTGGGTAAAATAACAACTTGGGAGTTTTACGCCATAATGCCAGTGCTTTTATGTTTAATTCGATTTCCATATTGGTCTTTTTTAGAGCATCCACAGTAGGTGTGGCAAATGTGCCAAATGCCAAATATTTGGCACATTTGCCACACCAAACACAAAAATAGAGCTTTATCAGATGTGTCAAATCCCAAAAATTATACCACACAGCTACAGTACCGTTGCAAATTTGCAACGGTATTTGCAATGGTACGGAATCAGATGGTATAAGTTTTAATCTTTTTTTATTCTCTTTTCTCTCTCTTCTCTCTTCACTTTATTCTTTTCTCTTCTCTCTCACATCTGTTCTCTCTCACCGATTCCCTCTCTTCTCAGCCACTGATTCCCTTCGTTCTTTCTTTTCCCTTTAATTTAAGATCAGTTTGACAGTGGCCATTATCATCGGAGGCGCAAGCCATCGCCGAGTCATGTCTCGCAAGTTCGCCGAGCCACGCAAGCCATCGCCTCGCCTCGCGAGTTCGCTACTCACGGCGCACGAGCCATCGTCATCGCCGACATCCAAGACGAGTAGGGCCATCATCATCTTCATCGCTCTCCGATCTCGCCAATCTCTCTCTCTCTCTCTCTCTCTCTTTTGGTGGTTGGTTGTTTTGATTGTTGTTGGTTGGCTGATTTTGGTTGATGGTGGTAGGTTGATCAGGTTGTGGGTGTGAGATTTGTGGCTGTGTAGTGTTTGTTTGAGTTTTTGTGTGTGTGTGTGTGTGTGTGTGTGTGTGTGTGTGTGTGTGTGTGTGTGTGTGTGTGGTAGTAGTGGCTGATATTGGTGGTCGGTGGTTGATCTGTGGGGGTGGCCGGTGGTTGTGGGCTATGGCGGTTGATCTGCGGGTGTGGGTTGTTGTTGTTGATGGTGATGATAGGGAGGAGAAAATATATTATTTTAATGTGTAGTAAATATTATTTTAATGTATAGAATTGAATGATAAAACATCTGATAAATAGGATGTTGTAAAATGATGTGGTAAAATAATAAAGTAGGTCTTTAGTGTGGCAAAATGGCATAAATTATGCCACACCTATTGTGGATGCTCTTACATTTGAAAATTTTTATTTGAGAAATACTAGGACACATTAAAATGCATAATTTTGTGCCACAACTCGCAATGTGATGAGTTGTGAGAGGTGAAAGTGTGTTCCCACATGACCCACCATCACACATTCGCCAATCACAACTTGTCACGTGGCGAGTTGTGGCACAAAATTGTGTATTTTTATGTGTCCATAACATTACTCTTTTTATTTTGGTCCTTCATGTTTGGTTTCATTTTCATTTTGATTCTTTATGCTTGATTCAATTTTTTATTTACCTTTCAAAAAATAAAAAATTTTGAAATGTGAAAGCCAAACAAGAAACAAAATCAAATAAAAAAATCCAAAATGAAATTAAAAAAAAAATGTAAAAAATCAAAATAAAAATAAGGTCAAAATGCAAAACTCACCCTCTAAGTTTCACCATTTTTCATTTCAGTCCTCTAAGTTTCCATTTTATCATTTCAGTCTTCTAAGTTTTGAACTTTCTCCATTCAGTCTTCTGTTAACTCAACATCCATATTTGCCGTTAACTACCCAAAATTACACTGTTTTAGCCATAATTTAATTTTTTTTTATTTAAAAAAGCGTTAATTAAAAAAATACCTCAAAAATTAAAATAACCCATGTTAGACCCACCGACCTCATTTGAAGAAGAACAAATTTAATCCCTAGCCTAACCAGATAAGGAGAGACCCAGAGTAAGAAGAAGAGCGAGAGATTTCCTAGTAAATCTTGATCAATTCCGTCTTTGGAGCGTACATCTTGAACAATGAATTCACAATCGAAATCGGCTAATTGGATGAAGCTAGTGTCGGCAGGTTGACCTCCACCTTGTGGGTGAAAGATCGTTGACTCTAGTATCAAATGGTGTCAATCATCTTCTTCGCCCTTCAAATTAATTTTAAAAAAAAAAAATGTTTAAATTTTCTTTTAAGGCTGTGTTTGGGAAGCTAAGAAAAAAACAGTGATGACTGACCTTGATGTAGGAGAGGAGTGTAGCGTTGGAATGAAGTTTCAACTTGTCCTCATAGTAATCCAGCTTCGTCATACTCACATCCATGGCTGAGAGTTCAAACTGCTTTTTGAACAAAACAAAACAGAGAGCACAAGAGAAATAGGAAATTATTTATGGGGTTTTTCTTAGTTAATAAATAAATAATAAAATAAATATAAATATTAAATTACAGTCAAAACAGTGAAATTTTGGGTAGTTAACGGCAAATATGGATGTTGAGTTAATAGAAGACCGAATTGAGAAAGTTCAAAACTTAGAGGACTAAAATGATAAAATGCAAACTTAGAGGACTGAAATGAAAAATGATGAAACTTAGAGGGTAAGTTTTGCATTTTGACCTAAAAATAACTTCAAACTCTAAGAGCCAAACATATACTTTAGTCTTTTTGTAACAAAGAAATGTAGTTTTTTTCTTTTTTTTTTGAGATCCAAGATAGAAACGTAGTTTTAAAATAGATAAATATTGATATACACGAATTGAAATCATGAGTAGAAGTCGTAATTTCCAACATGGAAATGGTAAATACGATTTTGTAGAAGAGTTTGTGTAATAAACACCCCTCTTTCAAATATAAAAGACCTTCATTTGATAACGTGTCAAGCACCTTTGAAAAAAAAAAAAATTGCCCGCTCTATACACGACTTCCTATCTTTTCTACTAACAGCACTTTGGGTTTTTACACCAAAAGAAATTTCCCACACCATATACGATTCCCTCGCTTTTAGTCTTGTGATCTTCATCTACTAACCTCACTTTTGTTTTTTTACACTGTCTTAAAATCTACTTTTTCCTATCTTTAACCCACTTTTTAAACGGGCCCTCTCGTTTTGTTTCTTCTTTGCTTTTTTTGATCATAAAAATAACAAAGCAAATTTTAAAAGGATAAACAAGAAGAGGAAGTGAGAGAGCAGGACCGATTGAGATATAAAGATAACAAAAAGTAGATTCCATGAAAAAAAGTAGGGACAGTAAAAAAAAAAAAAAAAAAGGGAGGGTGAGATAAGAAAAAGCAGATTCCATAAAATAGAGTAGGGCCCGTTAAGAAAAAAAGAGACTATGAAATAAGAAAAAGTAGATTCCACAAAAATAATAGAACTTCTTATTTTATGTAATGCGATATCACGCTCAGATAGCAAGAGTGTGGTTACACGGATAACTCGTTGTACGCGTTTCACGTTAGCATAGGCTAGATGATGTCAATTCTTGCCAGTGAGCACAACCTTCATTGTAGCAATTACATTTATCATAGTTAGTTTTCTTTTTTATAAGTGAGTAAAAGGATTGGGTCCTTAAGTCTAATCTCACAAATGAGAGTGGAATGCCATTAGAGCATATTGGGTTTCATTTGTGTGTGTGTTTTTTTTCCTTGGTATATTTTAAGTGGAATGAGATTCAAACACTTGATATCTCCATTTCAAACACAAAAAAGAAGCAATTGATATAGAGCTTAAAGATTTAAAACCACAAAATTCTCACACATGCTTTTGTTTGAACTTTGAAGTATCTCAAATTCTGGAATGGGGATTCAAACACTTGATATATTCATTTTAGACACAAAAATGTAGCAATTGATATAGAGCTTAAAGATTTAAAACCACAAAATTCTCACACATGCTCTTGTTTGAACTTTGAAGTATCTCATCTCAATTCTAACAATAACCGAATGGATTTATATCATCATAAATGTATATATAGTTACTACAGACACACGCAAATTCAAACCTAATTTTATAACACATTTAAGAACTAACTTATGATTAGACATTCCCCTTAAAAAAAAAAAAAAAACTTTTGATTAGATATTTAAATTACATTATTTATATATGGGACCAGAATTTGATAAAAAGTGGAATTATTGTGTATTGAAATTAGGTGTGAAATTTTGGCATGTTCCTCAGGTTTTCCAGACAAATAAACATAGTAGACATATGAATGATTGTACGGTCTTATGATTTGTGAGACGTGAACTTCACGCGCAATTTGGATGCATGAATTTGACAAATGGTTGGTGAAGAAGGAAAGAGAGAAGAGGTAACGATGGGGGGTACTATAGTACGGCCAAGTAGGAATGGCAACGGGTTGGATTCGGGCCGGGTTTTTCCATACCCGGACCCGACTAGTGGGTATGTTCTAGAAACCCGGACCCGACCCGTTTATTAAATGGATTTTTTTCTTAACCCCGAACCCGCCCCGTTGAGCCTTCGCGGGCCCTGTCCCCTCATGCCCAGCCAAGCCCAAAATCAGAACCACAAACTTCCAATTATGATTTTTCGGCCTAAAATCACAAACACAAACAAAAATCCAAACACGATCACAAACATAAACATAGAAATCCCAAACACAAATGTTAGATCTGTGATTTTCCCTTTCAAAATCACAAACTAAACACAAATTTTAGATCTATGATTTTCCCTTTCAAAATCACAAACTCACATTGAGACGAACTGAACCCAGGAAAAAAGGAAAAAAGAAAAAAATGGAGATCGAGGTGGAGCGAGGCCATGAGGCCATGGGCGAGGAAGATGAGAGGGGTAGAGGGTTGTGTTTCAGTGTGAGATCAGCGAAGGCGAGGAGGAAACAGAATTGAGAGTTGTGCCTGACAGCCTATGCTTGATTGCTTGTGGGCTTGTGGCAGTGTGAGTGAGAGAGCTGAGACAGAGTGAATGAGATTGTGAGCTGGAGATGAGAGGCGGAGGTGTGAGGCTGTGAGGTGAAATGAAATGAGGGTGAGGAGGGATTGAGGGAGGCGTGAGTTGCTGCTAAAAAAATGAGGGACTTAGGGTTAGTTATATATATATATATATATATATATATAGGGGGTTTTTTGTAATTTCAGGGTAACCGGGTTATATCCGGGCCGGGTTTCGGGTTGGATTTTGGACTTTTTTTTATAAAACCCAAACTCGACCCAGACTCGCTTTGGGGTTTTTTTTTTTAAACCCATACCTGACCCTATTCCTAATCGGACTGGGTAAAACCCGGCCCATTAGGGTCGGGTCAGGCCAAGTACCTGCGGGTCGGGCAAAAATTGCCATCCCTAGGGCCAAGTGCATGATTGTATGAAGCACTCTGTTACTGTGAGGTATGCAACCACTACAGACTTGTTACTATGAAAAAAACCTTCAAGAGGTTCTTGAAATCAATTGGAGGTTCTAATTGTGATTGTGGGTGGAGTCTTCATATATTAGAGAGTTCAGAGATTCTGAAGCGGTGAAATGTTTATGCTATAAGTTCATTTACTGAGTCTATAGAGTGTAGGGATAAAGGTTTTGTATTAGATCTAAAACTTCTCTTTATTATAGTGGATTTCTTTTTGGGAAGGTTTCCCCCCAGGTTTTTTTACTGTGAAACTAGTTTGTTTATTTGGTTTTCCTAGGTCATCATATTTTATCTTATTTACTATTTCGCTATACATGATATTGATGTTTGTTTATTTGAACAAGGATTATTCATAATAGATCTAATTAACAACTTGATTTTAATTTTATCAATCGGGGTCTAAATTTCATAACAATGTTAATAGGTATTTGATTGTACTTGTTAAGGACGAATCAAATGAATCTCACTTTATTAAGAAGTAGTAAAAGTAAATAAACAAATATTCATTTAATTGAATGTTGTGCAATTCCCTAAAAAGATGTTGATCAGATGCATTAAAAAAAAACTCACATTAATCAAAGATTAATACGTTGACGGTCGTTAATATAACCTTTTTACCGTGCACCAATCATAGAAGAGGATATCAATGGTTGTGATAAAAAAATGGTTGTATACAGATCTGTTTGATTGGTGAAACTTTCTTTCACACTACTTTTTGGGTGTTTCAATTTCTAGAAAACAGTAGGTTTTTTTTTTAGGGTAAACAGAAGTTATACTTTGGTCTGCACTCTGTTGGGTAACTAAATGATACTTCTAACCCTATGTCATTTTTAAGAATCATTTTTGGTCTCTCTTTATTGCTTTTGAGGAACGACAGCAGAATGTATACATTCTAAAGTGCTAGTGTGCCACTTGTCAAAGCCAAACTACTGGTCCAAAATACATAATGCACGAGCTGTGGACCTGTGGTAATTGCATAATGTTAGATTGTAGTGCCAGCTTTTTAAGAGCAACAGTATAATGATAAGTTTAAAGTGACATTCAACCCAAACAATCACTGCCAAGGACACAAGCATATTATAGACAGACAAAATATATATAAGCATATGATTATTCTACAGTACTAATAAAATCCCAAAACACGTAATAAAAAAAAAAAAAAAAAGCACTTCTATTGAAGACGTGGCTAAAATTCATTTTCAATATATATATATATATATATATATATATATATATATTATCAAAAAATTTCATTTTTAGTTTCAATACCGCATTTTTACTGAAGTGCAAGCCAAGAAAGCAAAAATGATATTAATGTCCTCCATAGCCATAGTAGGTCCGAAAAATGTTAGTACTACGTAAAATGTTACAATTATCTTATACGACAGACGGTGATTAATGGTTTTGATTAAAGTTGTGATGTTTTTCATGGTATTAGAGTTTTTTTAGTCTCTCTATCATTTCTTGGAGAAATTATAAGGTCTTCATTGTGAACAAGTGATATGCTCCTCTATTCTACTAAAAAATTCCCACTAGTTTTTTTTTTTTTTTTTTTTTTTTTTTTTTTTTTTTTTTTTAACTTAACAATTTTAAATAGGTGTTTCTTTTAGTGGAATGGTGAACCACTTCACTTTTTCACCATGAAGACCTTATAATTTTTTTCATCTCTTGGGACCATTGAGAAAAACGAGTTAGCTTCTAAAATCTCCAGATCACTCTGGTGACTAGTTTCTCAAAAAAAAAAAAAAAAAAAAAAACATCTAGTGACTATGATGTGTCAACTACGAAGACCTTATAATTTCTCCATCTCTTAGGACCATTGAGAGAAATGAGTTAGATTTTAAAATATTTAGATCACTTTGGTGACTAGTTTCTAAAAAAAGAAAAACTCTGGCGACTATGATTTGTCCACCATGAGGAGTCGAAGACCTTATAATTTCTCCATCTTGTAGTACCACTTAGAAAAAAGAGTTAAGTTCTAAAATTTCTAAATCAACTCTGGTGACTAGTTTCTAAAAAAATAAAAACAAAAACAAAAACTCTGGTGACTACGATTTGTTACTATCCGTTCTGATTTTTTGAACCGACCTTAGCTAATTTAAAAGGGAGCAGCAAAAGAACAAATACAAATGTATGGTCCTGATTACTTCATACAATCATGCACTTGGCCATACTATAGTACCCCCCATCGTTATCTCTTCTCTCTTTCCTTCTTCACCAATAATTGCTATTTGCCAAATTCATGCATCCAAATTGCATATGAAGTTCACGTCTCACAAATCATAAGACCGTACAATCATGCATATGTCTACTATGTTTATTTGTATGGAAAACTTAAGGAACATGCCAAAATTTCACACCTAATTTCAATACACAATAATTCCACTTTTTATCAAATTCTGGTCCCATATATAAATAATGTAATTTAAATATCTAATCATAAGTTTTTTTTTTTTTTTTTTTTAAATTTTTAAAGGGGAATGTCTAATCATAAGTTAGTTCTTAAATGTGTTATAAAATTAGGTGTGAAGCTAAATAGCTATATAGCTATTTTAGCTTCACCAAAACACAAAAACCCATACTACAGCAGTGGAGCTAAATGTAAATTTTTTACCTTTATTGCTACAGTGCACAACTATGTATGGCTGTGCACTATAGCTAAGAGCTAAAAAAAAATTTTTTTATTCTCTAGCCGGATTAAAATATTATTTTTTCCTTTTTTTTTTCTTTTTCTTCTCTTCTCAGAACTCTCACAATCTCTCAACTCTCTCTCTTAACTTTCAGACCTCTCACACTACCACCCCCCTGACCCACGTTACCACAAACCCAACTCTGACCACGGCAACCCCCACCACCACATCAGTCACAAATCCAACAATACCCACATTAGTGGAAATTGTGTTTTCTCTCATCTACCTCTTATGAGCTAAACCTTTAACTTTTATTCTTCTCAGACGAACTCCTTTGCACATTTTAATTCTAAGACAGTCTAGTTTCTTCTTTGCCAAGTTGAGATCTTTTCCAATAATCATCATAATAGAATTCAAATAACTTTTAGACTTGCATTTTCTGATACACTCAAACAAGTAGAGATTAGAAAAACAAGATGTATTTGAAAACAAAGAACTCTTCAAGCTGGTTGCAGCCATGACAATAGGGGTTAATGGATCACATAGCAACAATTAACCCTAATCAGAGTGTGTTTGCTCTGATATCACTTGATAGGACAAGAACATATTGACCCCTTGTGATGAATTAATTGATTAATTAGCCAAATTTATTAATTAATCAAATCAACATGCAAGATGCGTGGTAGCACAAGCAAATCACCAATTAAACTAAGTATGCAACAGAAAATAAATTGACACGGTGATCTGTTTACGAATGGGGAAAACCTACACAGAAAAAACCCCACTGGGTGATTTTAAGGTCACCACTCTCGAGAATCCACTATTATTAAAACAAGCGGTTACAAGTAAAGGAATCCCAGTGCCTTATACCAACCTATAGTTAAACCCTTACCCCAGTACCCAATTGGACTTGTCTTGTAGTGATAGTCTCTCCTTTTAATGCACGACTCCCAGTACGTGACTGACCAATTGCGCGGATCATAGTACGCCACTTAATCACCAATTTGAGAAAGATGTTGGCTACAAAGTTCTTCAGTTCATCACACGATGAAGATCAAGAAGCTCCTTGGTTACAAAACCCTACGATTTACAAATACAACAGCTTCTTCAATAGAAAGATGAACTAGGGCATATGTCTCTGGTTCACAATATGCTTGTGAAAAACTTTTTCATTCAGTTGCATTAGCTATGATGACCCTTAAAAAAAATCCTTATATATGTTTAGGGTTATGAGAAAAGAAAGCCCAAACATACACTCACGGATTGAATTGAAATTAACTCTGAAAAACTGAATTTCATAAACCTCAATAGATATCCATCTATTGAGCTAGCTATTGGGGCACAGGCTTCAGCAGCTTTTAAATCTCGATAAATGCTAGCTGTCGAGTTTTAAAATTTAGCACTTTCTCACTTGATTCTTGGACAGACTTGCATGGTTTTAACACTTAAACTTGAAACATTGTTTCTTGAAGCATTAAACACATCCTAGATCTACCCAATTACAAGTAAAGTGCGTTTTCTCAAAAGATTAGCCAATTGCATAAAATGTTGACATATGTTCCTAACATGAATCACATATGTCCTAACACCTATCTCACCGAAGAGTTGTGGATACCTCATACCAGTCCAAGAGACTGGTTTCAACACTAAGCATGAGCATTTTGTAATTTTCTCACTCTCAAGCCTAGCAAATCTGAGAAAAAAAAAAGATTTTTATAGCAAAAAAATCTGTCCTTACCCACTTAGACCAGCAAATCTGAGAAAAAAATAAGATTTTTCTACAAAATAAAGCTCCATTTCAGATCTCTTTCATCAATTTTGCAAAACTGGTTCAACCATTCTGGTTTTCGGTTTTTCCGGTTGAACCGACAGTTTTCGGTTAAATCCGGTTTTTCTTATATTTTTGGTTTTTAAGCATAATCAGATTGGATTATTGTCCGGTTCTTGGTTGAACCGATCGAACCGGTCTGTTTTTAAAACCATCTTTATAAGAGAAGTTATTGGATACTAAATGAGGGTATTTTTTACTTTAAAAAAAAGGATCCAGTTCAAGGAGGGAAATCCTCTTATAAATAGTATAGATATAGATAATATTAATTCAAAAGACTAGGATTCATCCCAATAGTATAGGTGGTTTTACTCTTATAGTCACGTGATGTGGAGTCAATGAGTTCAAGAAAAAAAAATGAAATTGTAGAATTTTTCAAAATTGTTAAATCCATTCTAGTGACTGTTTTGATTTGTTTATAGAAATAAAATATTTCAGCATCAGTTTATTTTAGCTGCTTCACCAACTAAAATGGAAATTTTCAATCATTTTGGAAAAAAAAAAAAAGAATGGAATTGATAATATTGGGACCGATGAAAGGAAACAAGATGGAGAGAGAGAAAAAAGGAGGGAAAAACTAGTCTAAAGACGGAATATCAGATGAGAAAAATTAGATCAAGAAGGGAGAAAAAG
Organism: Quercus berberidifolia; assembly: GCA_028535905.1. Lineage (NCBI taxonomy): Eukaryota > Viridiplantae > Streptophyta > Magnoliopsida > Fagales > Fagaceae > Quercus > Quercus berberidifolia. Next base: position 38,382,992 of record JAPQVW010000010.1, read on the forward strand.
AAGTAATGATAGAGACAGAGGCATAGTAAAAAAAAAAAAAAAAAAAGAAAAGAAAAGAAAAGAAAAGAAAAGGAAAGAAAAGGAGGAAGTATAGTCTTTGAAAATAAAAAATTGATCATGTCAACTTGATTCATCAGGATTATTTTGTAGACACAATTGAAAACTACAATATTTTCCAAATAATTTGAAAGTTCAAAAACGTGTAAAAACACCTTTGAACGTTTAGACCCCCAAATTACAACTTAATCAATTCAAGCAATATGTCAAACAACTAGTGTGCGGAAACTTAACATATGCTATAATATGAAATTGATTAAATACTATCTAAGCCATAACAAATTAAAATCCACAGCAGATAATGAAAAGGCAAAGATAGAGAGGAAGGAAGATGCAAACACAAAGACAACACGCGATGTGTTATCGAAGAGGAAACCGAAGCCCTCGGCGTAAAACCTCTCCGCCGCCCTCCAAGCGGTAAACAATCCACTAGAAAATACAGTTGGGATACAAGGACAGCAATAGACCCTCCAAGCCTAATCTACCCAGTGCACCTAAGCCCTCCAAGCTTCTTGCTCCAACGAGGTTGCGCCGAACCTTTTTCTTTTCTAGCTTCCCGGATTCCGCTACTAGACCATAGCATCAACCAATGAAGATTGGTTCCTTCCTAACTGCTTCCTAGAAATCCAAACAACTGTCTCACAGTGATGATGATGGTGAGAACCAGGTTTGGTATAATGCCTCTCAAGGATTTGACAATGGAGAGGAAGAGAGTTGAGGAATTTGAAGAGACTCTAAGGTATAGATTGTGGGTGAATCAATCTTGTTTTTCTTTAGGGTTTCTCTCTCAAAATTCTCTCTGGAAGCTCTCTTTCAATCGTGGGTAAAAGGGGTATTTATACTAGAGTGGGAGAGGAATGTGAAACGTCAGGTTTTACAAAACAGGGGTGGCTCGCGGCTTGACCTCGCGGCTTGACCAAGTCGTGAGATCCAGTCGCGAGTTAACCGTATGGCCAGTTGTCCTGTTTTGTCCTGTAGTGCTCCAGCTAGCATGACTGTTCATCTTCCAGCATGCTTGGCACGTGTGCTGCGTCTGGCGGCTTGCAGCCGCGAGTCACCCGCGAGTCTCTGTTTTCTTGCACACTCTTGAGCAATCTTCACTCTATCTCACTCACTACCCTTACATCAAACCCACCTAAATACAGGGTTACTAAATGCTGAATTACAAGCAAATTTGGCACGGAATAAAGCCAATTAGATGGTTGAATAAATTCAACCTTACATAATTTAAAACTTTGTCTTTTTTTTTTTTTTTTTTTTTTTTACTACAATTGTTGTTTTTTAAAACTGACCACATCAACAAATATAGTAGAAGACTGAAATTTTCTACTGAAATAAATAAATATATATATAAAGAGAGAGAGATAGGTTTTTTTTTTTTTTTTTTTTTTTTTTTGAAACAGAAGCATATCATTCAATTAATTAACAAAGTTAACATCTTGGTACACAACTTCTCTAGCTATTGGAGGAACATCTTCCATCCAATACCTATCCTTAGAAATATTTCTAGCAAATTGAGCTAATACATGAGCAACCCGGCTCCCCCCAGAGAGAGATAGGTTCAAGTTACACCATTTGTATACCGTAAATCTGTAATTGATCTAGTAGTTAAAAAAATAGCATTAAATGATAATTGATTTACACCTCATTCACTTAATTAATAGCAATTTTGTTTCTCTCTCCTTATTTATTATTTAAAACCTTTTACATGGATTGAGATCAGGTGCAATACCCTAGGTATTGCACCTGATGCAATTCACCCACTTTCTTTCACAATTATTATTATTATTATTATTATTTACTTTTTAACTCTTTTTTAATATATTTTATTTAATGGTTGGGTGCTGTTTAATGAGGCTTTAAATAATAATTCTCTAAAAAGGTTTTTAAATAATAAATAAGGAGAGAGAAACAAAATTGTTATTATTTAAGTGAATAAGGTGTAAATTAATTCGCATTTAGGCTATATTTTTAACCATTAGATCAATTAGAAATCTACCGCTTAAAAATGGTGTAACTCTTGTCAAGTTACATCTAGTGTAACTTGAACCCATCTCATATATATATATATATATATATGTATATATATATTTTAGAAAGCTCCCCCCCTCCCCCCTCCCCGCCCAATTTTTTTTCCTTTCTTTTCTCCTAGAATTACTTTTCCTTTGCCTTTCTATTCTCTTCTCTCATGTGTACTGTGGGGTCATAAAGTCCAATGACATACACCCACCTTTTGTACTGGGCCTGAGGCCCATGCCGAGATCTAGAATCGTGTGTGAAGAAGACAGTGGTAATCATGACGACCCAGAAAACCGTGCCGAGGACAACCTTATCCTCGGCTAGCAGAAGCCGAGGTAGAAGAAAAGTGATTTACCGACAAAGACAATCTTCCAAAGCACTCCAAGGAAAAAGATAGGTACAGCAAGTAAGCACACTGGAGCATGGCGGTAGAGCAATTCCAGGAAAAGCTGCTGCCTCCACATTAAATGCTCCACAACTAACACTCTGGCCACATTAATGTAGAAATGATACCTGAGCAATGGCTTTTCAGACTCACAGCTACTACCTAAGAGCTTTGGGAGGAGGTTGATGTGACAAAGACCGATAACATCAGATCCGACCTGCACGTGTACGGTGAAGATGAAGAAGGAAAGTGGTATATAAGGAAGAAGAAGCCCTGAGAAAAAGGGATGGGAGATTTTACCAGAAGACACACTATAGCAATTTGAACTAACTTTGTAACCATTACCACTGTCACTTAAGAAATATATAAGTTGAAGCTCCTCGGACTAGTGCTGAGGACTGAATTGCTCGCTCAAGTCCATATTTGTTTTACTTGTTCGTTCTTTAAATCATCTCCAACTGTTGTTACATTCATTAAAGCCCAGTTCTTCTATCCACTCTCTACAAATTTATTGTATTGAGCTTGCTGGGCTTGAATTCACTTATCCCTTAGGAATAGTGCTCAAACCCGGTCCCTACATGTACTTTTTCTTATCTCGATCTTTACTCTCTCTTTTAATATCTCTTTGTTGTTTTTTCTATTCTTTTTTCCTGGTTTCCTCTCCTCCCATTTAGTTCCATTAGGGATTACCGTTAAGTCTCTTACAATCACCCCATTTTTGTTTTCTTTGGATTTTTAAAATTAAAAAAATCCTAGTAACTAATAAAGATTATTTTTTTTAAAAAAAATATCTTTCTTAATTTTTTTTTAATTAATGCTCTTATCCTATTCAATTATTCTAAATTTTTATTAAATCAGTTCTTGCCCTCCTAAACCAAATTCTCTCTCTCTTTTTCTCATGATTTGCAAATCAGTTCATTGTAACACATGATTTGTACTACACTCATATATTAAAGATGTAACTCTTAATGATTTCCTCCTTGTATGAGTGTAGTTAGGAATTTTTTTGGGGGAGCCGAAGTAAAACTATCATATTGATTTGCAATATAGCGAAAAACTCAAAGTACGGCATACCTATGTCGCAAGATTACTTTTAGAATTTTTTTTTTTGGTATAATTCTTATTAGTACTCAAAATACTAACAATCTAATCGACCAATTGAGCATCTTAAGTCTTTTTTTTTTCCTTGAGTTTCTCCTATTCTTTTAAAAAATCATAAGTCCATAACATTTATAAAAATAAAATATAAGTATATGTTGGGCTTTGTGGAGCCTAGTTGTATTTGATTCGGATGACGACTTGACCCGAAATGATGTTGCGTGGTTTTTAATGGGAGATTTTCTGAGGTTTAGTCCATGGCTTGGGCTGATAGGCCTAAGTCGTAGAAACTGTTGTTTTGGTGATTAGGGTTTTTTAATGTAGTTTTTGAGAGAGAGAAAAACTGTACTGTCACACTTTGTATTTTTTTCCTTGATAATAGTGAAATCTCTCCAACTCCGTGGATGTAGGCAAATTTCCAAACCACGTAAATATTGTTTTGTGTGTGTGATTATATTTTTCTTCTTTGGTGTGTGTTTTCTCTATTTTGTTTCTCACAGGTTTGGGAATTTCGTGTTAATTCCCCACAGTATATATCAAAACTACATCTAAGGGGAAAAAAAAATACCAGACTACATTTACAATAGATAATATTCATAAAAATTAAATATAACAATATTACTATAAGCAACGATAAAATAAATAGAATTTAAATTCAACCAAAAGAAGAAGAAGAAGTTGGTATCTCTTAATATTTGCTTAGCTTTAAATAAGAAAACTCTTTGTTAAGGAAGAGCGGGGAGCTAATGAAAATATGATTATGTAAGAGCATTCTAAAGAAGAATTAAAGAAGATAAACTAAAGAGAGAGAACTAGGTGATGAGGAGAGTCTTTTGGGTGGTTGTAAAGTGGAATGGGATACTGCAATAGTTTTTGTGGGGGCCAGTCGATCACTAAAATTATTAAAGTCAAGTTAATTGGGCCTGTGGCCCATCCAAGGATGAAAATCTGTCCGAGGAGGCCTATATCAGATTGAAGGGGTAACCAAACGAAAGGAAGAGTGAATATCACGAAAGGTGAGTTTAGTATTCGTCCGAGGACAAAATCCTTCTCGGCAATATGAGTCCGAGGACGATCAGGACGCCATCTTGTTACAAACATACTTCGGAGCTACGTCACCACTAAAGGTGGGATAAAGGACCAAAGGTAAGAGAGAGAAGGCAAACAAATATCTATGGCAACAGCTGCCTCCGCATTAATTGCCTCTCAACCAACTCTCTGGCCGCATTAATGTGGAAGTGATGTCTGAACAGTGAGGAAGTAGCCTTACAACTGCTAGAAGGTGTTAGATGGGACAGAAAGAGATCCCCTGAACCGAACCTACACGTGTGTGGTGAAGATGGTATGAAGAGGGCGGTATATAACATGAAAGAAAAGCATGCAGAAAGGGATCGGAACATAGAGAAAAACACAAAGAACACTCAGGAAAAAAGCTTGGAAACCAAAGAACTGTATTTGTTTCAAAGGAAAACAGATTGTTATATCAGTTCTAATCCATCTATAAACGTGAGGTTGAATCTTTTTACATTGAAAGAAGTTAATCTAGTTCTTGAACACCCACGCTCTACAAATTTTATTGTTTGGGCCTTTTTAACGTATGAACCCAAGATCGGTTTAGGATCGTTACAAATTGAGTCCTTACAATTGGCACCGTCTGTGGGGAGAGCTTGTTTTAACTTAAAAGACTTTCGGTGCAACGTTTATGATGGAGGAAGCAGGTCCACATCATTACGCGGCGGGACCACATCAGGAAGATGCCAACTCGCACCAAGCAGAGTCAAGGGGCTCCCAGCATGGTGATCCCCATAGGAGTCCCGAACGGAGAGAAGATTGTGAGGGGAGTGTGCGCACAACTCATACCACTAAAAGTCACTCTCGTGGGAAGAGTCACGTCTCCCATGCAAAGCATGACGGGAATCCGCAATGTGAGATTGCCGATTTGAAGAGAGAGTTGCGTCATGCCTGGCGAGAACTCTCCTCACCTTGCTCCGAACCATCATTCGAGGAGTCGGATGGAGCTAGTTATAGGCGGAGATCAAGAACTCTGCCTAGCGAGACTTTCTCCTATGAAGAGGAGCATGGCCATCGACGTAGGCATAGAAGTCCGCCTAGCAGGGGCTTGGGTAACAATGCCATGAACAAAGCCTTGAACCAAATTTCCAAATCACCCTTTACGAGGAATATAGAAGATGCAGTTCTTCCTCGGCGATTTCATCAGCCTATGTTCTCCCTATATGATGGCCGGTCGGACCCAGTAGAACATGTAAGCTATTTTAGCCAGAAAATGGCTATCTACTCCAGGGATGAGGCTTTGATATGCAAGGTTTTCCATCAAGTTTGGGTCCGATGGCGATGAGATGGTTCAACGGCTTAAGGGCCAATTCTATTGAATCCTTCAAAAAGCTGACCCGGGCTTTTGGTGCTCGCTTTATCACATGCAGCAGGGTTCCTCGGCCTTTGAGATCTTTGCTGACTATGTCTATGCGAGAGGGCGAGACTCTCAAGACTTAATCGGATAGGTACTGGGAAATGTTTAATGAAATAGAAGGAAAGAACGATGATGTGGACATAAGTACTTTCAAAGCTGGCCTCCCAGCCGATCATGATTTAAGGAAATTTTTGACGGGTAAACCTGTTACCAGTGTACACCAGTTGATGGACAGGATAGATAAGTACGGAAGAGTGGAGGAGGATCAACTTCAGGGAAAAGGAAAGGTCAAGGTAATCCCTCAGGAGAGGAGGGATTTCAGGTCAGATTTTTATAACAGTAACCGACCTCGGAAGGACTTCGTAGGGCAGTCGGGTTCAGCGGACACCTAAGTGGTTAATGCAGTGTTTCGAGAGCTAGTGCAGCAGGTTTTGGAGAAGATAAAGAATGAACCCTTTTTCAAATGGCCGAACAAGATGGCGGGAGAGCCTAGGAAATGCAACCCGAACTTATATTGCCACTATCATCAGGATCATGGGCACACGACGGAAAATTGCAGGAATTTATGGGACCACTTGGAACAGTTGGTCCGAGAAGGGAAATTAAAGCAACTCTTGCATCACTCCAGCGATAGGGCAAGTCAAGCAAGCTCAGAGATGCGTGGGGACGCTTCTTCAAGACTTCCCCTGGGTACGATCAACGTTATTTTGGCTGCCCCAGGGAGGATTGGATCTTGCCCCTCAAGGGTACTGTCGGTGTTCCAACCCCCGGCCGAGGATCATTCCCAAGCATCGAAAAGAGCCAGGGTGGATGTCCCCCTGATTCTGGGCTTTTCGGATGAGGACATGGTTGGAACCATACAGCCCCATGATGATGCTCTGGTGGTCACGCTGAGAATTGGTGGGTACGATGTCAGAAGGGTGATGGTAGATCAAGGTAACGCTGTGGATATAATGTATCCAGACTTGTATAAGGGGCTAGGTCTGAAGCCAGAGGATTTAACAACCTACAACTCCGCTCTAGTAAGTTTTGAGGGAAGGATGGTCGCTCCCAAAGGATTGATCAGACGAAGGAGAGGTTGCTGGAATTCCTCCGAGCAAATGTAGACGTGTTTGCGTGGAACCTGTATGAAGGCCCAGGTGTGGACCCGAATTTCATTTGTCATCGACTCAATGTGAATCCCGCCGTTATTCCCAGGAGACAGCCTCCTCGACGACCATCGAAGGAGCACGCCGAGGCTGTCAGGAGTGAGGTGGCCAAGCTCAAACAGGCTGGGGCTATCAATGAAGTTTTTTATTCTCAATGGTTGGCCAATACGGTGGTGGTAAAAAAGAAGACTGGAAAGTGGCGGGTGTGCGTGGACTTCACGGACCTCAATAAGGCTTGCCCCAAGGACCCATTTCCCATGCCGAAGATAGACCAGTTGGTGGATGCAACCGTGGGTCATCCTAGGATGAGTTTCTTGGATGCCTTCCAAGGATATCACCAAATATCACTGGCCGCGGACGATCAGGAAAAGACTGCTTTTGTCACCCCAATTGGGAACTACCATTACAAGGTGATGCCCTTCGGTTTGAAAAACGCTGGATCTACCTACCAACGCATGATGACTAAAATGTTTGAACCACAACTTGGTAGAAGTATTGAAGTTTATATCGATGACATGGTTGTGAAGAGTAATGTGGTGTCCGAGCATGTGGAAGATCTCACGAATATCTTTGGGATACTGAGAAAACATATGTTAGGCTTGAATGCTTCGAAGTGCTCCTTTGGTGTGGGCTCCGGGAAGTTCTTAGGTACATGGTGACCCATAGAGGAATTGAAGTGAACCCAGATCAGATTAAGGCCATTAACAATTTATAAGCACCTCGAAATCCAAAAGAAGTGCAGAAATTGACTGGAATGACTGCTGCTTTGAACCGGTTTATCTCCAGGTTAGCCGAGAGGTGTCGTCCCTTTTTCCGTCTATTACATAAGTGGCAAGGATTTGAATGGACCGAGGAGTGTGCTGTGGCATTCCAACAGTTGAAAGAATACCTGTCCAGGCCGCCTATCATGTCTAGTCCTGAGGTGGATGAGGTATTGTTTGCTTATCTGGCAGTTGCCTCTCATGCAGTTAGTTTCGTCTTGATACGAGAGGACAGTGGCGTCCAAAGGCCAGTTTACTATGTAAGCAAATCCCTTCATGAGGTCGAGGTGAGATACTTGTCATTAGAAAAGGCCATCTTGGCGGTGGTCCATGCAACAAGCAAACTTCCGCATTACTTTCAGGCTCATACTGTGGTTATCTTGACCTCGCTACCTCTCAAGTCCATACTAAGAAGTGCAGACTACACCGGAAGAATTGCTAAATGGGGCACTATTCTAAGTGCCTTCGATATCAAGTATGTAGGAACCAAGTATAAGACTTCTGGGCCTTAAATCACTTGGGCTCACAATTTATTTGTAGTGGGCTTGAGGATTTCCTACTATGGGTCGTTCTCGGCAGAGAGACTCAAAGCAACACTCAGTTGATACTCTCTCACTTGACTGTTTTCTCTCAATTTTTCTGAACCCCTTCTTCTCCCAACTTTCTTCTATTTATAGCCAAGGTTAGTGGGGAGATTATGATTACAGTCACCGTTAGTGCTACTGAAGGTCCAATATTATCTGGTTAAAGTGGATGTTTAGGTGAGAGGGCGGTGCAGCATTTATGATCTTGGAACTTGGTTCCATCTTGATCGATTATGTTCGGCAACTCAGTTTCCCGTGCATATCACGATTTTCCCGGGCACGGCTCATATACTTGCCCGGGAACGTTTAACCGATCACCTCTTGGAATTCAATACCCAAAACTTGTTTGTATATTAAGGAAGTTTCAAGAAGGGCGCAGGATAACTGGACCTTTCTGCTGGGCCTGTGCCCAAGGCCGGTATGGGCCTGGGCCCAGGGCCTGTATGGGCCTGGGATCTCGGTGCCGTACAATAGCCCCCCCTTGATTCATACTCGGTTGCCGAGAAGAATCAAGGAGCTGTCTGGGCCTTTTGACCTCGGGAATCTTATAGCCTGGGACTCATGACTGTGACTTCTCATTAATATTCATCTCAAAAGACGTGCCGTTTCGCGGCGCCAGGCGTAGTCGTCATTATTGCCTGACGGTTTGTGAACCGAAGCGGCGCACGAATCGGTTACGTTTGGCATTCGCTGGGCCGCTCGTAAATCGTGCCCATTTATTACTTGATTAAGCGTTTCTTCTTCCCCCATTTCTTTTTGGCTCTATAAATAGTCCCCCTCTGAACATCATTTCATTTTTCCTTCGCCTCTGATTTTTTGTGCTTACTCTCTGCCGACCACATTTCTGTGCGCTTACTCGCTTGCCCAGTGTTCTTTTCCTCCTTAGAACCCAAAGTAAGTTTTTCTTCCCCTTCCTGTTCCTTCAGCTTTATTTCTTTAAGTTCCCTTTTGTAGTTTTAGGCGTTATAGATGGGTTACTTTTACCTTCTAGAATCCTCGGCTGCTTTGGCCACCTTTAGGAGTAAATTTAATGTTCCCGATGACGTGGATGTGACTTACTGCCATGAGAGTGATATTGAACTCCACCGAGGGCGGGGTACATCCTTCTTTCCTTTGATGTCAATTTTAGAAGGTGGGGTCAGGTTCCCCGTGGATCCCCTCTTGATAAACACACTCACTTACTACGGGCTGTGTCCTGACCAGCTTCCCCCCAACTTTTACCGGGTAGTTAGCTGTGTCAGTAAGTTGAACCACACCTTTAACTTACAGTTAGACCACCATGACATTAACCAAATGTATAGCCTCTGTGGGAACAAAGCCGCCAACTATTACCTAAAGACAAGAGACACTCGGGTACGGCTGATATCATGCCTACCTGATTCGAACAGGAACTCCGCCGGGGAGTTCGTTAGGGTGCGCGGCAACTGGTTTGCCGGGGACGTCCCTTGCCCCCTTTCACGGCGTGAAGTGGGTTCGTACCATCCCCTTGATATAATTGCTTTCCTCCACTTCTTCTTTTCTTCTTATTGAAGTAAATTTTTTATTGTTAGAGACTAATGCGTCACTTGCTCTTTTGCAGACGGCAAAGTGTTTGTTCAGGACCTCAGAGCCGTCCACGCCAAGGATTTAAACTTCATCCTCCGTTCTGAGATATACGTGCATTGGGATGGACAACTCCGGGCCTCGCACTTGATCCTCGGAGTGGAGCCGGTTTATTCTACCTGGCAGCCCTTCAAGCAGGCACTATTAGTTGACAGCCCCCTGCTATCATATATAGACGTCCGGTACGTAAACTTTTTGCCACTGAAGCTTACCACCGGGGAGGCAAGGGAATTTGGTCGGTGGTTCACTTGCTCGGACGAGCTAGCTCCTTTGAGAGATGAGTCCGCGGAACGGGTATCTCGGCGCCTCAGAGAGATAGCCCATGAAGCCATACAGCAAGAAGACCAAGTCCAAGAGCAGCCCATTCCCGAGAATCCAGCCGCCGAGCCTCAACAACAAGTGATAGAAGCGGCTGCCTTGCTAGCTGAAACTATCCAACCTAGTGGAAGGATGGTATCAAGGAAGGTCATGACCATAGACCGATTCGTGCCCGGTGCCCGGCAACCCAATCAGCCCCCACCTTCTCAGGGTCGGGGTCAAGTGCCTCAGCCTCCACCCTCTTCTCAGGCCGGACGGGCCCGTAAGAAACAGAAAGTTACCGATCAACCTTCCACGGGCCCGGGAGATGCCGCTGTCCAGACTCCTCCCTGACCAACAGGAGGAATCGTTATCCGTGAGCCGCCAACCGAAGCTGGCACGGGGGTTGCGTCCTCCTCTCAGGTGGCTCCAGCGTGGAAGCCAAAGTTCCTGTTGGACGGCAAGCCACTGCCCTCAACCGCCTGTGTTCGGATGTGGGAGAAGGGCGAGGGCGGCCGTATTGCCCAAACTTTGGCTGAAGGTCTTCTTCTTCCCGAGGACGTGCATGCCTTTGAGGAGGGATCCGAGGAGTCTGTGGGGCGCCGGTTAGAGTGGCACGCCATTGCGGTAATTACTTAGTTTATTTGTTTTCTTTCCATACCTTCATTTCTGCTTCTTTATTAATTTTTGTGCTTGCTAGGCTGCCCAACTAGCTCATATAGTAGCCAGCCGGACACGGGGTCTCGTCGAGGAGGTCGAGCGCGAAAAGGGAGCGCGGGAGTCGGCAGCTAAAACGGCGAAGGAAAAGCTGAAAGTTACTGAGTCGGCCGAGAAAAAGGCTGCTGCCGCGGAGAAGAACCGGGCATTGGCCGAAAAAAGGTGTGCGGACCTCCTGGAAAAACAGAATGAGACGGAGGTCAAGTTAGCTGAAGCCATCAGCCTTAACACGGCCAACGCCGAGGAGATAGCCGACCTTAGGGCAGCCTTGGCGGCCGCGGAGCAAAAGTGGTACGACGTAGGTTTCGCTGATGCCGAAAATTCTGCAGAGCCGGTGGTGGCTTGGGCTCGGAATATGGGTTTTGAGGCCGGGTGGTTTGCCGCTCTCCAAACAATGGGAGCTCCCGAAGATTCGCATCTAAGAGACCCCGGCCAAATTCCATTTCCGAGCCCTGTACCTGCCGCCCAGGAAGCCCCGGTTGCTATTGACGAGGAGGAGACGGCCAGTATGAGGGAGCTGGTTGAACAAATTGACGCTCACGCCGAGCCCGAGGAAATGGAAGCCACTAGCATCCCGACTGTGCAGGAGCTTCTCGGTGAAGACCCACCTTTCTCCCTGACCGTCCAGCAGGAAGTGACCCCGCCGACCCAACCTCCCAGCTGATTTTACTTTTATTTATTATCTTATTTCTAATTTGTTGGTTTTATTTGCCTACGTCACCGGGATGTGGTGACTGAACAATTGCCTTTATTTGTTTAATTGGTAGACCGTTTTCTTTTTCCGTTTCAATCTGTTGAATGAATTTATATCTATTTGTATGTTTTGCTTGAATCATGCCAGTGCTCTGGCCGCTTAATGGAATGATACCCCCAAAACCTGTTGTGCGGTGCTTTGGGGAATCCGAGAGCGCTAATGGACTTAGCATTTGTAAAGGTTTAGGTTTTCATCATGCTTGGTGATTTTAGATTAACCGAGAATCATGTTTTCGTCCTTAGAGCATTTAGTTATAAGGTTTAAACCTGTTCGGCGATTTTAGCTTGACCGAGAATCAGGTTTTCGTCCTTAAAGCATTTAGTTATAAGGTTTAAACCTGTTCGGTGATTTTAGTTTAACCGAGAATCGGGTTTTCGTCCTTAGGGCATTTACTTGTAAGGTTTCCACCTGCTTGGCGATTTTGATCGAGCCGAGGGTCAGGTTTCTGTCCTTAGAGTTTTATTTGTAAGGTTTCCACCTCCTCGGCGATTTTGATCGAGCCGAGGGTCAGGTTTCTGTCCTTAGAGATTTATTTGTAAGGTTTCCACCTGCTCGGCGATTTTGATCGAGCCGAGGGTCAGGTTTCCGTGCTTAGAGATTTATTTGTAAGGTTTCCACTTGCTCGGCGATTTTGATCGAGCCGAGGGTCAGGTTTCTGTCCTTAGAGATTTATTTGTAAGGTTTCCACCTGCTCGGCGATTTTGATCGAGCCAAGGGTTAGGTTTCTGTCCTTAGAGATTTATTTGTAAGGTTTCCACCTGCTCGGCGATTTTGATCGAGCCGAGGGTCAGGTTTCTGTCCTTAGAGATTTATTTGTAAGGTTTCCACCTGCTCGGCGATTTTGATCGAGCCGAGGGTCAGGTTTCTGTCCTTAGAGATTTATTTGTAAGGTTTCCACCTGCTCGGTGATTTTGATCAAGCCGAGGGTCAGGTTTCTGTCCTTAGAGATTTATTTGCAATTCTCTTGGTGTGCGGTCACGGAGCCGAAAACAGCATATACAAATAAGTTCATCATGCTCTTAATTTCAACGAAATACAAGTTCTGGCCTACACGGATGATCATGCGTAGAATTTCTTCAAGTTGTTGGCATTCCATGGTCGGGGAAGCAGCCTCTCGTCAAGATCTTCCAAGTAGTAGGCCCCTGCATCCGCGATGGCTGTGACTCTGTATGGCCCCTCCCAGGTTTGAGCAAGCTTCCCTGCAGCCATGTCTCGCATGTTCCCCACAACCTTCCTTAGCACTAGTTCCCCAGCACTGAATTTCCTCCCCTTTACATTTCGGTTGTATCTTTGGGCCAGTTTCTGCTGATACTCGGCGAGCTGTACGGTCACGGCCTCCCTGCATTCTTCTAGCCGATCCAAATGCTCCATCATCAGGTCGGCGTTCTGGACGGGGTCAAACCTGGCGACCCGTGCACTACATAAGCTCACCTCGGTTGGTATCACTGCCTCTGCTCCGTATGTCAGAGAAAACGGGGTTTCCCCCGTGGATCTCCTAGGGGTCGTGCGGTAAGCCCACAATACACTGGGTAGCTCTTCTGCCCATCTTCCTTTCGTCCTATCCAACCTTCTCTTGAGCCCGTTCAAAATAGTCTTGTTTACTGCTTCAGCTTGGCTGTTGCTTTGTGGGTATGCCGGGGTTGAATACTTGTTCCTGATGCCGAGCTCGCTGCAGAAGGTCCGAAAAGCGTTGCTGTCGAACTGTAGCCCATTGTCTGTTACTAGCGAATTTGGCACCCCAAACCTTGTAACTATGTTTTTCCATACAAACTTTTTCACGTCAGTATCCCGGATATTAGCCAAGGCTTCAGCTTCAGCCCACTTTGTGAAGTAATCTACAGCCACCAATACAAAACGGCGGTTCCCCGTTGCTCGGGGGAATGGCCCGAGGATGTCAAGCCCCCATTGTGCGAACGGCCACGGGCTGCTGACAGGATTTAGACGTCCTGCAGGCTGATGGATCATTGGGGCGTGCTTTTGACACTGTTCATCCAACATGGACCAGCCACTGCTACCTGTGCAACCTCTACTCCGGCTTGGTCGGGAACACTCTTCACATAGATGCTTGGCTCCCTTATAAGTTCTATTGTGATAAGCCGCGGCGTGTCCTCGGTGGCCGATGAGGCTAACGTGGCAAGGGAGTCAGCGTGCTTGTTTTGTGACCGGGCTACCTGGGATATCTTTACCGTTCCAAATTGACCGATAATCTGCTTTGCCATACTTAGATAAGCTTTCATTCGAGGGTCCCGAGCCTCGAAGTCCCCAGTGATCTGATAAACAACCAGCCGAGAGTCCGAGTAAATCTCTACATCCTTTGCGCCCAGATGCAATACGGCCCTCAACCCGACCAGTAGGGCCTCATACTCGGCTTCATTGTTTGAGGCTTTGAACCCCAATCTGAAGGAGTGTTCCAGTCGTATACCCTCAGGGGTGATTATGACAATACCAGCCCCGGCCCCTATAGCATTTGATGCGCTGTCCACAAATACCCTCCACGGGCGAATTTCTGCACTACAGATTAACTTGCCTTCGTTCTTGGGTGTGAATTCTGAGATGAAATCAGCGAGAACCTGTCCCTTCACCGAGCTTCTAGGTCGGTATCTTATGTCAAACGATCCCAACCGAGTCCCCCATTTGGCAATCCGACCTGTGAAGTCAGATCTCTTTAACAGTGACTGCAATGGATACTCGGTGAGGACGAACACCGTGTGTGCCTGGAAGTAATGTGGCAACTTCCTCGTGGCGTGCACCAGGGTTAAAACTAACTTCTCAAGGGGCAGGTACCTTGTCTCGGCATCTACTAAGGTTTTGCTTACGTAATACACTGGCATTTGTACTCCCTGGTCCCTTAGCAACACAGCACTTACGGCATGTTCGGTGACTGCGAGGTACATAAACAGATCCTCCCCGGGCTCCGGGGCCGTCAACCTCGGCGCCTTTGCCAAGTATTCCTTTAGCTCTCGAAAAGCCTCATCACATCTCTCGTCCCATCGAAACCCCTTCCACTTTTTCAGAAGTTGATAAAACGGCCGGCAGCGATCGGCAAACTTGGAGATAAATCGGTTCAGGGCGGCTAACATTGCAGTGAGCACTTGCACCTCTTTAGGATTGCTTGGTGGTTTGAGGCGGTTCACGGCCTCTATTTGGTCGGGGTTAGCTTCTATTCCCCGAGTAGAGATCAGATATCCCAGGAACTTACCGGCCTCCACTCCGAAAGTACACTTCTCGGCATTCAGGCGCAATTTGTGCCGACGTAGTATCTCGAATACTCCCCGGAGGTCTTTGGTGTGCTGTGACTCAATTCTGCTTTTTACCACCATGTCGTCGATATAAACTTCAACCGTGCATCCAATTTTTTCTCGGAACATTCTTGTCATCATTCGCTGATACGTGGCTCCGGCGTTCTTCAATCCAAACGGCATGACCTCGTAGTGATAGTTTGCATTCGGGGAAATAAATGCTGTCTTTTCTCGATCCTCGGGCGCCAAGGCAATCTGGTGGTAGCCCTGGAAGGCATCTAGGAAGCTTATCCTCGGGTGCCTATATGTTGCATCTACTAGCTGATCAATCTTGGGCATCGGGAATGGGTCCTTGGGACATGCCTTGTTCAAGTCTGTGAAGTCCACACAAACTCTCCATTTGCCGTTCTTCTTCTTCACTACGATAGTGTTTGCCAACCATTTCGGGAAGAATATCTCCTTTATTACTCCGGCCTCTTTCAGCCGCTAGACCTCCAGGTTTACTGCATCGACGTGTTCTTTTGACGCTCTTCTCGGTTTCTGCTTCTTTGGGGGGAATAATGGATCCACGTTGAGTCTGTGGACAATGAACTCGGGATCTACGCCGGGCACTTCATACGGGTTCCATGCGAAAACATCTACGTTCTGCAACAGGAACAACAACATCTCTACCCTTTCCCGGTCATTCATGCTTGTACCTATCTGGAAATATCTGTCAGTATCTGGAAGAATTCTTTCCTTCAGCATCTCCTCGGCAACGTCCGCCCCAGTTTCCCCCTGGGGTTTCTGTAATTGCTATGAAGTCTCTTTCTCGGCATGCTCGGCTTGACCGAGCTATTCCTTTTTCCATCTGACCGCGACGACAAGGCACTGCCTCGCCACCTGTTGGTTCCCCCTTACCTCGGCAACTCCATACTCAGTAGGAAATTTTACTTTCACGTGGAGGGTGGACGGAACAGCCTCCATGGCGTGAATCCACGGCCTCCCCAGGATTGCGGTGTACGGTGAGAATGATCGGACTACTATGAATGTAACTATAACTCCCTTGCCTTCCATGTCCACTGGGAGAGAGATTTGCCCCTCGGGAATTACAACTCTCCCGTCAAACGAGACCAACGGCGTGTCATACTTCGCCAAATCCTGGGTCTTTAACCCGAGCCCTTCAAAGAGGTCCGGGTACATGACGTCAGCCCCGCTCCCTTGATCAATCATCACCCTCTTCACCAGGAATCCGCCTATCCGGGCTGTCACCACCAAAGCATCGTCGTGAGGTTGGACCGTTCCTTCCAAATCGTCTTCTCCAAACGAGATGGCTAGCCGTCCAACTTTCTTTTTCTTCTTGGATGATTCTTCCCCCGCGCAAGCCACTGTCAATACCCTTTTTGCCGCTGCTGTTCTTCTTGGTGCGGCATGGATGACTTCGATTACCCCCAGGGGTGGTGGAAGGGGGTTCCTTTTCTGTTGGGCGCCCTGCCCGGCTTCTCGGTCAATGGAATCTGCTACAAACTCTTTCAGGTACCCTGCCTTCACTAGCTGTCCGAGATGATCTTTTAATACCCGACACTGCTCGGTGGTGTGTCCCTTGTCTTTGTGATAGGTGCAGTATAGGTTTTGGTTCCTCCGAGATGGGTCGCCCCCCATTTTGTTTGGCCACCTGAAGAATGGCTCGTTCTTGATCCGTTCCAAGATTTTGTGCACGGGCTCTTTAAACGCCACATTAACCCCTTCGATTTGTACCTCTGGTTCCTGCATTATGAAGTCTCTTTTCGGTTTCGTCGGCAAAATGCTTTGCCGAGATCTCCCCACTAAAGGAGCTTTCCCCCTGCTCTGCAGCCGGTCATCCTCCAGGCGTTTGTACTCCTCTATGCGTCTCATCAGTTGCCTCATATCCTCGGGGGGTCTTCTCGTCAGCGACTCCCGTAATTCAGAATCTTCGGGGAGCCCCATCCTGAAGGTGCTTGCTGCAATTTTCTCGTTTCCTCCACCAATCTCGTTGTAGAGTTCCCAGTATCGGCTGGCATAACTCCGAAGGGTTTCCCCGACCCTCATTTTCATGGAAAGTAGTGCGTCAACCGGCTGTTGCACTCGGCTGCAGGTCATGAACCTGCTGCCGAACTCTTGAATCAGCTCGGCGAAACTGTGTATAGAACCTTTTCGCAACCCATTGAACCATCTCAGTGCAGTAGAGCCGAGACTAGAGGGGAATACCTTACACATCAATGCATCATTGTGTGCATGCAAAGACATCATGTGGATGTAATGGCTAATATGCTCCACGGGGTCTGTCCTCCCCTCATACGAATTGAATGGTGATCGCGTGAATCTGCTCGGCATTGGGGCCCGTTCAATTTCATCGGAGAATGGAGACCGAGCCGCCATCCGCAAGGCTCGGCTCATGGCGTCCATGGCGGCATTGTGGTGCAGTCGTTTCTCCAGCGATTCTGATCCTTGGTCATCGTAACCATGCGACCGTGAGCGGTTCCGCCGATGACGTGGTTCCCGTGGTTGCCGGTGTGACTCTTGGGAGCGTGATTGGTCTCGGGATCGTTGCGTACTAGATCGGCTGGAGCCCTCGCCCTGATTTCTCCTTTGCTGGGGGTTGCAATTCCTTTCATGTCGCCGACCCCTTGCTTCCAGCTCTAAATCCATTACCAGTCTGCGCAACCGCTTCAGCTCTCGGTCTCTATCATCATACTGCCGATGCGCCGAGACGCCTGAAACCGTCCGGTGTGTCTGGGCCGACCCTTCTCCCAATCCGGACCTTTCCTCCCCTCTTGGGTGCTCCCTATCTTCCAACCGTTTCTGCCTTCTCTCCTTCCACGTTGATCCCCGAGAAGATCCTATGGAGCCGCTCGGCGCACGCTCTCCTAAACGCTCCTCAGACATTCCCCTCGTTTGAGTCTCAGTCGAACCACAGCTTCGTAGGAGTGCCCCACGGTGGGCGCCAATTGTAGGAACCAAGTATAAGACTTCTGGGCCTTAAATCACTTGGGCTCACAATTTATTTGTAGTGGGCTTGAGGATTTCCTACTATGGGTCGTTCTCGGCAGAGAGACTCAAAGCAACACTCAGTTGATACTCTCTTACTTGACTGTTTTCTCTCAATTTTTCTGAACCCCTTCTTCTCCCAACTTTCTTCTATTTATATCCAAGGTTAGTGGGGAGATTATGATTACAGTCACCGTTAGTGCTACTGAAGGTCCAATATTATCTAGTTAAAGTGGATGTTTAGGTGAGAGGGCGGTGCAGCATTTATGATCTTGGAACTTGGTTCCATCTTGACCGATTATGTTCGGCAACTCAGTTTCCCGTGCATATCACGATTTTCCCGGGCACGGCTCATATACTTGCCCGGGAACGTTTAACCGATCACCTCTTGGAATTCAATACCCAAAACTTGTTTGTACATTAAGGAAGTTTCAAGAAGGGCGCAGGGTAACTGGACCTTTCTGCTGGGCCTGTGCCCAAGGCCGGTATGGGCCTGGGCCCAGGGCCTGTATGGGCCTGGGATCTCGGTGCCATACAAAGTACATGCCTCGCACCTCTGTGAAAGGCCAAGTCCTTGCTGATCTGGTGGCCGAGTTCACCGAGTGCCTAGAAGAAGTTAATATGAAGCAAGACAATATGGATGAAAAATCAGTTGGCCTAATATCCACGCAAGGCGGATCCTCTTGGAGGGTGTACGTGGATGGAGCAGGATTGGGATTAATTTTGATATCCCCCGAAGAGGTCATCATCGAGAAGTCCTTGAGGTTAGGATTCTCGGCTACTAACAACGAAGCGGAATACGAAGCTCTGTTGATGGGAATGAGTTTGGTCCAGAAAATGGGCAGAAAGATAGCAGAATTATTCTCGGACTCGAGATTGGTAGTCGGCCAAGTGAGAGGAGAGCAGGAGGCCCGGGATCCAAGAATGTAGGGGTATTTGAGCCAAGTTAGGCGTATGCAAACGAAGTTTGAGTCTTTCGACTTATCGCATATTTCCCGAGGTGAAAATACTCACGCCGACTCCTTGGAAACCCTTGCCACCTCCTCGGTACAGAATTTTCGTCGGTTGATCATCGTTGAAGACTTGCGTACCCCCACCTCACCAGAAAAGGATGTTTGCCAAGTCTATCAAACCAGTCTAGCGCCGAGCTGGATGGATCCCATATTGAAATTCCTTGAAAGTGACATCTTGCCCGAAGAGAAAGTAGAAGCTGAGAAAATACGGAGGAAAGCTCCTCGGTACTGGTTATCTGAGGACAAAAAGTTATACAAATGGTCCTTCTCTGGGCCGTACCTGCTCTGTATGTCTCCTGAGACGTCAGAGTCAATCCTAGAAGAGTTGCATGAAGGTATTTGTGGATGTCATACAGGGGGAAGGTCTCTATCACACCGAGTCATCACACAAGGATATTGGTGGCCAAATATGCAGAAGGAAGCACAAGAGTATGTTAGGAAATGTGATCAGTGCCAAAGATTCACTCCAAATATCCACCAACCAGGAGGAATTCTTAACCCTCTCTCCAGCCCTTGGCCTTTTGCTCAATGGGGGCTGGGCATTGTCGGCCCTTTTCCTAAAGCCCTCGGAAACAAAAAGTGTCTGTTGGTCGGCACAGATTACTTCACTAAATGGGTCGAAGCTGAGCCCTTGGCCAACATCAGAGACGTAGATGTTAAGAAGTTTATTTGGAGGAATATTGTCACGCGATTTGGAACTCCACGCACTCTTGTCTCGAATAATGGACTTCAATTTGATAGCAATGCCTTTAGGCAATATTGTTCGGACTTGGGTATAAGAAACAGATATTCTACTCCGGCTTATCCTCAAGGGAATGGGCAAGCTGAAGTTGTTAACAAAGTAATAGTCAATGGGCTTAAAAAGAGGCTGGATGATGCAAAAGGAAAATGGGTGGAAGAATTGCCACATGTTCTCTGGACATATCGAATAACGCCCCGACGTTCAACAGGGGAGACTCCCTTTTCCATGACCTATGGAGCCGAGGCCATCATCCCCCTGGAAACTGGATTCCCAACGTTATGGACCAGTACATTTTCCTCGGACAATAACGACGCGATGTTGGAGAAAAGTTTGGACCTGATCGAAGAGCGAAGGGAGAGCGCGATGGTTCAACTGGCTTACTACCAGCATAAACTCAAGCAAGGCTATGATAGTAATGTGAAGCTGAGGCTGTTAGCCGTAGGAGATCTGGTGCTGAGAAAAGTTATGGGAACCACCAAGAATCCAAATTGGGGAAAATTGGGGCCTAATTGGGAAGGGCCATATCGAATTACTTCAGTAGCTGGAATAGGAGCCTATTATCTAGAAGACCTAGATGAAAAAGTTGTACTTCATCCTTGGAATGTAAATAATCTCAAGAGGTATTATTATTAATAAAAGTAGTTCAATTTGAGTTTTTCTTTTAGTTTACGTTAACCATACATCCTGTGTTCCTACACCCTATGATATGTATTGAAGTGTTAAACAGAAATTAAGTTATGTCAAGTCCTCGGATCACAAACTTAGTGGAAATTAACATCCTATGATATGTATTGAAGTGTTAAACAGAAACTAAGTTATGTCAGGTCCTCGGATCACAAACTTAGTGGAAATTAACATCCTATGATATGTATTGAAGTGTTAAACAGAAACTAAGTTATGTCAGGTCCTCGGATTACAAACTTAGTAGAAATTAACATCCTATCATATGTATTGAAGTGTTAAACAGAAACTAAGTTATGTCAGGTCCTCGGATCACAAACTTAGTGGAAATTAACATCCTATGATATGTATTGAAGTGTTAAACAGAAACTAAGTTATGTCAAGTCCTCGGATCACAAATTTAGTGGAAATTAACATCCTATGATATGTATTGAAGTGTTAAACAGAAACTAAGTTATGTCAGGTCCTCGGATCACAAACTTAGTGGAAATTAACATCCTATGATATGTATTGAAGTGTTAAACAGAAACTAAGTTATGTCAGGTCCTCGGACCACAAACTTAGTGGAAATTAACACCCTATGATGTGTATTGAAGTGTTAAACAGAAACTAAGTTATGTCAGGTCCTCGGACCACAAACTTAGTGGAAATTAACACCTTGTGATGTGTATTGAAGTGTTGAACAGAAACTAAGTTGTGTCAGGTCCTCGGATCACAAACTTAGTGGAAATTAATACCCTATAACATCTATTGAAGTATTAAAGAGGAATCTATGAACGTCATTTAATGTACAATCGAAATACTGAAGGCCCAATTTTATTCAGTTTTTGAACTTTTTATAAAGTTTCAATTGATTGGAAAGAATACGTGTGTATCTAAAATGTCTCCCTAAGACCCCGCAATATTAATGCTTATCATCCATTTTTAATTGCTAATTGGTGATGTTTATAAGTAAAACTTCCCCATGCAAACAAAGGATAGTCAAAATGAACCCATCCACATTACAGTAACACAGTGAACAAGCACAAAAATAATATAAAGCAGCAAGAGCGGTAAGAAAATAAACATGAGAGTCCTTACAAAATTTCTAGTCAGACTACAAAACAAATCCTACTTTTTCAATTTAAATTGGATTTTTGGGGCCTGGCTGGCTGATTTGTCTGCCTCCGAGGTAGTGACTTCCTCTTTATCCTTAGTAGCTCCCCCAGTTGGCAAGACCGTGGAAGCCAAATCCTGTTGAAAACTTTGGGAGGCTGTCTCTGCCTCAGAAGCAGTTGCAGTCTTGTCCGAGGAAGCTCCTGGAGGGGCAATAACCCCCTTAGCTGGTTCTGGCTGGCCAGAGGGAGGAAGACTTTGAGGCAAAACCTCCTCATTGGGATTAACGATTGAAGGAGGGGCTTCAGCTTGATGGGGTGAAGGAGCTGAGGGACAGATCGCCTCAGGATAGAATACGTTCTCTGGCCTCCGTAACTCAGATGAAGCCTCAACCCCAGCTCGGTTAAGGGCCTCATCCCATGTTTTTGCACAGTAGATACGGCACACCACTGGAACCTCGGCTCTCAAAGCCTACTCAGTCTCAGCTATACCAACCTCATAGCCTCTCTGCTTAGCTTCATTCATTGCCCGTTCGGCCTCGGTTTTTGCTTTCACGGCTTCCTCCCTGGACTTCTCAGCTTGCTCCCTTAGCTCTTGGGTTTCCTCCGAGTGCTTCTTAAGAGCTAGGACTTGTTCCTGAGTCTTCTTCAGTTTGGCATTCGCTTCAAGCAAGCGGTTCCCCTGGTCCTCGGCCTGCTTTTGATAGCCTTCTAGGGCCGACTCGGCGCTCTTGTGAGCTTGCTCCTCAGCAAGTAACTTTTTCTTCACATCGGCCAAGTCCTGCTCAAATTTGGACAAGGTCTGTGCAGCCGTTGCCCATCTCTTCCTTTCATCATCTAGCTGATTGGAGCAGATATTGAGCATCTTATCTAGCTTGAAAGTATTTTGGATAATCTGTAGGAAAGATGTTAACTATATAGTCAGTGAAAAGTACATATTGGTGAGTAATGATTGTAAAAAGAAAGAAGAAAACAGTCAGCTTCTTACCATGCCCAAGTATATTTTATTGTCGAGGATGAGTTCATTCTTCCTCATATTCGTTATTTCGGCCATATCTTTTGGGAGCAATAAGGCCTCCTCTATGGCCGAGGCTATGTGACACCCTATGCTTGTGGCTTAGAAAGTTGGGAATCAGACCTCTCCTGGCCCCGCGGAGCTTGGTGCCGGGTTTTTTGCTGCTTTGCAGCTCGTTGGGCATCCTCCTCGTGAGTAGGACGAGACTTGCCAACGTCTACCACCTCCTTGCCCTTCTGCTCCCTGCGCCTTTTTAATTCGGCAAGATCAGACCTAGTGGGAAGAGATGGAGCCTGGGATTGTGTTGATTTTGCCGGCGCACTCTTCCCGGGCTGACCTTCCATCAACTCCAACAAGCTTCTTTGGGGCTTCCTTTGTATCCCCATCTCGTCAGGACCTTCTCTGGAGTGTATGGATTGATCAAAAATCCCAAAGTCGTCCGAGGAGTCAAAGACTTCTACAACTTCTTCCTCTCCTTCTTCTTCTTCTTCTCTCCCTTCTGCTTCCTCTTCTCTGAGGGTAAGCTGGGATGAAGAGGCTCCTGCTGAGACGGTGGCCACAAAAAGAGGCTCGGTTATTGGGGAAGTGGAATACTTTCTGGAACAACGAACCCTTTGTAGGGAACACTGATATGGTGAAATCGAGGATCGCGGGCTCTAATCACGCACTTCGGCGCTTGGAAAGCAAACGATAGAGGGGTATAGCCGAGGATTAAATGTGCTGCACGGAGTTGGCCGTCAGCTTCATTCACGTATATCTTGGCTTTCAATACCTTGTCCAGGCTCGCGTTATTGACTAACTTAATGTTGGGCTTTGTGTAATGCCTATCTGCAAAACCATTAAATTGAAGCGAAGCGTTGTTAGAGATAGGAATACCACAAAAAAAAAAAAAAAACAAAAAACAAAAACAAAAACACAAAATGTATGTGTAAACCAAACGTTATGAATCTATGACTATACTCCCACCTGGTACTCCTTCCACCATGGGGCATGGCAGACCATTGTGCTATTCCCCAGAGAAGATAAGAAAATCCTCCTTTAGATTCTTGTTCGAAGTGGGAAGGCACTGAATCAGCCTTACCTCGGGATATCTCGACCTGAGGTAATACCCCTACCCGGTCAAGTGATGGAGATTGTACACCCAATTCACGTCATGGTGGGTCAGTTTTAGGTCCATTCTCTCGTTCAGAGCATCTATACTTCCCAGGACCCTAAACATATTTGGGGCACACTGGGTGGGGGATAACCTAAAGAAACTAAGGTAGCTCCTAGTAATAATACCCATGAGGATGGTCATCCCACCTTCTATGAAAGCAATCATGGGAATAACCACTTCCTCTGTTTGTCTAGCGTCGACACATTCCCCTTGGGCGGCGTACCTCATACCTACCGTAGAGGGGATCCTATACTTAGAGTGGAAATTTATGACACCTTCCTCGGACTCAACCAGACATCGAAATGGACTCTTCTTTTTCCCCATTTTTCTAAAGGATTTAGTAGAAAAAAGTAAAGAGTTTAAAATAAAAGTGGTAAAGATTTTGAGAAGACTTACAGGTTTGAAAGAGGGACCTCGGACAAGATGTAATTGTTTGTAGACGCCAGGGAAATGATGAAAAAGGAGGGCAGGTTCAGTGTATGAGCTCTGGAACTGTGTGGTCACCAAAGGTAAGAAAGAGAATTGATTTGAGAACGCCTTTGTAGTCGTGTAGAAATTGTGAGCGGTAAAATTCCCGCTCGTTAAACGAGATAGGCCCTCTACCGTTCGATTTACATCTCACCATCGAACGTGGGAGACAAGGGCGTCACTAAAATTTAATGCTGCCAAGATCGGGATGCTGAAGCGTCAGAAGCATGCCCCAAAACATGAGTGGGTATGGGCTTATGACGTCAAAATCCATCTTTTCTCCCGAGGAGTCAAAAAGCAAGATTTTGAGGGGCTATTGTGGGGGCCGGTCGGTCACTAAAATTATTAAAGTCAAGTTAATTGGGCCTATGGCCCATCCAAGGATGCAAACCTGTCCAAGGAGGCCCATATCAAATTGAAGGGGTAACCAAACGAAATGAAGAGTGAATATCATGAAAGGTGAGTTTAGTATTCGTCCGAGGACAAAATCCTTCTCGGCAATATGAGTCCGAGGATGATCAGGATGCCATCTTGTTACAAACATACTTCGGAGCTACGTCATCACTAAAGGTGGGATAAGGGACCAAAGGTAAGAGAGAGAAGGCAAACAAATATTAATGGCAATAGCTGCCTCCGCATTAAGTGCCTCTCAACTAACTCTCTGGCCGCATTAATGTGGTAGTGATGCCTGAACAGTGAGGAAGCAGCCTTACAGCTGCTAGAAGGAGGTTCCAGAAGGTGTTAGATGGGACAGAAAGAGATCCCCTGAACCCAACCTACACATGTGTGGTGAAGATGGTATGAAGAGGGTGATATATAACATGAAAAAAAGCATGCAGAAAGGGATCGGAACATAAAGAAAAACACAAAGAACACTCAGGAAAAAAGCTTGAAAACCAAAGAACTGTATTTGTTTCAAAGGAAAACAGATTGTTATATCGGTTTTAATCCATCTATACACGTGAGGTTGAATCTTTTTACTTTTAAAGAAGTTAATCTAGTTTTTGAACACCCACGCTCTACAAATTTTATTGTTTGGGCATTTTTAACGTACGAACCCAAGACCGGTTTGGGATCGTTACAAATTGAGTCCTTACAGTTTTGAAAAAGTGCAAAAATTAAGTACAATTTCTTAAGTGTAATACATTAGGTTATTCAATTAAATTCAACCACATGTTTAGTATGACCAATAAAATAAAAACAATATTATTATTTTTAAGCAGGGGTGGCTCCATGTGTAATTTAGAGTGATCACAGGACCACTCTGACTTGCCAAAAAAATGTATATATATACTTCCAAATACACACACACACACACACACACACACACACAAAACTAACCTATTTTAATCAACCTAATAAAGACAATGACCACACTGACTTGAGAATTACAAGAATTTTAGTTCAATAAAAATAAGATTACTGCTACATTCACAAAATTTTTACAATAATTTCACCACAAATCTTATGTGATAAGAAAAAATAGTTATTAAAATTCTAATTTAGGCTCAATATTGACATCACTTTTTAACCTACTAATAACAAATTGTTACATAAGATCTGTTTTTAAAATGTTGTAAATGTAGCATTACTCCAAAAATAATTTTGGCATCAAACATAATCCTTAATCCCTTAAACCAAAAAAAAAAAAAAAAAAAAAAGCCCTTAAATAACAACAATAAAAAAAAATAGCCCAAATAACAACAAAAATAACCCAAACAAAATTAAGACTAGACCAAATAACAACGAGTGAACAAATTATTCAACAAAAAACCTATTCAAAATAAAAATAATCATTCTAATTTGTAACTCTTTCAACCTATTACATAAAAATAATCCATAATTTCATTTTTCCTTGAAAAAAGGACTCAAGAAAAATATTAAAGTCATGAGTTCTCCTTGGTAGTGCTAGAAATTTTGCTTTTTTTTGGCTTTGCAGTCTATTTTTATCATTCATTTCTAACTATCATAATTGGAAAAACTTAAACCCGACATTTATTCTATCACTAGCTTAGCTCATAATATGAGTAGATGAAAATTTTAATAAAAAAAGAAAGTAAAAAAATATATAATTTTTTATTTATAGAGATACAAAATCCATTATTTAAAAAAAGAAAGCAATATGAAATTGTTTATGTTTAAAAAAAAAAAAAAAAGCCTTGCCCTTTGTTGGATTGGTAAAGGGTTATATAAAAAATAAATAAAAAACACTTCTTAATTAATAGTTTAATAAATCTAAAATTAAATTCTCTTATGAGAAAAATGTTTTATTACATATTACTAATCATAATAGATGATTTAATGAATATTTTAGAAAATAAATTATAGATTATATTTCTTTACAAAATAATTAGATATTTCCGTGCATCATGGGAAGTTGCGACTAGTTTATATCTATATATATCTAAAAGCTAAAATGTAGCATTTATTGTTGTTACGCTCCAGTTGAGCCACATCATTGACCATGTCACATTTTTTTTCTTCATTAATTTTTTAAACAATATTAATATATAATTAAATAGTGTAACTTTACACATTCTCTAACTCAATAAATCCAACTCACTATGAACATTGAACAACCTTACACATTCTTTATCTCATTAAATCCAACTCAGCATTAATTTAGCATTCCCCCAATTCTCAACTCTTCATTTTCCCCTTCAAAACCGCTTCGCTCTTATGAAGTTCAAACCCTTCAATTGCCACTCCTGTGATTAACTATGTTATTTTTCACACTATAAATTTCCAATTGCTCTCTCCACCTCCCCAAAAGTTGCCAAAGTGACATCAAATTTGGAAAGTCCATTTGAGGTATGTTCTTTCCCTTCTTATTTTTTCTTTTTCCCCAACTTTGGTTTTTCCATTGGATTTCTAAAGGTTGTGGATGATATGTTTTTTTGCGGGTTGCCAACAATGTGATCACTTTGGGGCTATGGGTGGCTAGGATTGGTTTGTCGGTTATGAGAAGGGTTTTCAAGAATTAGAAATCTCTACAACAACTTCTTACTTCATATTCATGTTGTACAATTTTTATTTTATGTTTGTGTTTTACTAGTTCAATTTGTTTATCTTTGACATTTTAGTTTTCTTACATTTGAAATTTGTTTAGCTCTATGTTAAAAAAAGAAGAAAAGAAAACCAAAGTTTAATGCATTTACCTCTGATAATTTTGAAACAATAATAGAGTATACGATGTAATCATACTCCAATTACTGCTTTCATATTTTTTGACTCAATGGTTCTTTTTTGCTGTGGGACCTTTAATAATTTCTGTTTGGCTTCAATAAATATTATGTTTAGTAAACTTTTTCTTATTATGTGCAGCACATAATAATTTGATCTTGCAGTCCAATAGACAATAAAAAATCTGTCTCAAAAGTTTGGTCATGAGGAAATAGAAAATCTCAAAGCATGATTGGGGGTTTAATTTTTATCTGATTTTGATAATGTTAAATGTGGAATTATTCTTGTAGGGTTTAGGATCATTGACCTAGATACATAAGAGTTTTACAATGAAGGTTTCTTAAGTGGCCAGAGACATTTCTAAGGAACTTTAAGAGAAGAAAGAAAGTATTTTTTCGAAACTTCCATTATTATATATGCAGATACCGTATTTTTTCCGCCCTTAATTTGCATGCCGGACCCTGAAAATTCCAAAAATGTTAACTTTCTTCCATGGGGCCGCGGGAAAATCTCGATTGACGAGGTGCAACCCATTTGGGCATTAGAGCACTCGAAGTGCCTTTTTAGGTCAAATTGTCCAAAATGCCCCTGGTCAACCCTAGGTTGATTGAAAGTTAAAGTTGGTCAAAATCATCCCAAGGAAACATTTTTCATGTTTCCACATCAAACCTATGCCACTTGGTGATCTTTGTCAACTTTGACCAAGTTTAACTCGAGGTTAACTCTTCAGGGCACCAAAAACCCTAATTTTGATTCAACTATCAGAATGGGCTGAAACCAGCTTCATTGCTAAAAGCATCAAATTCCCTTTCCAACGACAGCTCATAGGTCGAAATCAGAGTTAAAACGGTTGAGATATCTTGAAAACCATGCTGGGTGTCTTATCTCGCTTCCCATGGCCATAACTTTTGATTGAACCATTGGAATTTCAATATCTTTAGTGTTCTGGAAACTATACATCCCGACCTTTTTAGAGACACCAAGATTAGCTCAATCAAAGTCCAGGAAGGCTTTCAAATATGCGATTGAAGTCAGAACTGAGAAGCTGAAAAATGACAAAATTGCTGACATCAACCTAACGCACCCTAAAGGGCCGCCATGGCCATTTAGTGGCCACCGGGCACTTTTTTAATTTTAAAAGGCCCCAAACATCCTCATAATTGGTAGATCTAGATGGGGATGAATTTTTGGGTCTTAGGGCATCTTTTCTGGGCAGTTTTCTCTCTCTTTTCTCTACATTTCTATCCCAAAAACACCTAAAAACCTTTGATCTTTCTCTCTTTTCTCAACAATAAAGAGGTAGTGTTCTTGCACTCTTTTTCCTCTCTTCGGTCTTGGGACCTTAGATTTGAGGTTTAAAGGTTGTAGATGTAGCTTTTTATCTACAATCTACACCCTTTGCTTTATCTTTGTTCTTAACATGTCTATTTGCTTTCCATAGTTTATTTTTGCTTTTGTGTTGCTTCCTAGCATGTTTTATAGCCTTGTTAGCATGTCTCCTTGCTTTTTTTCCATGATTGATCGCTTTGATGATGTTGGCCTAACCTTCTTGGGATAGGATATGTCTAAATTTTTTTGTTTGTGCTTAGATCCATATGCCTAATTTCTTTTTGCCATGTTTATGCCAAGATCTACATATTTATGTTCTTTTTTCCATGTTTATGCCTAGATCCGCATGTTTATGAGCTCCTTGCCATGTCTATGCCTAGATCTTTATCTTTGAGTGCTCTATTTCTTGTTCGTGTGTCTATATCTACACATTGGTTGCTATGCCATATGCTTCTAAAGCCTTTCTATCTCTTATTGTCTCCTTTTACTTGTGTTTTGGCCCTTTAGGTAGGGTGTAGATTTATATCTTGTGGTCTAGGCCTACATCTATGCATCTAGGCCTATATCAAATGGTTTGGATCATTTCCTTTATGCATATCTATGTTTGCTTGCTTGCTTCTATGCTTTATATCCATGTTTTCCTATCTAGATCTAGGCTTTGCCATGCTTTGTGCCCCCCATGGGATTGTGTTTGTCGGTCTTTGAGGCCACTTGCTCGTGTGGTTGCATTCGTCCCTGTTGTGGATAGGTACCACTTGTGAGATACACCTTTGTGGTGTGGGTGTGCTTGATACACCCCTTTCTCCACTCCGTACGATACTGATATGCTTGCTTGCTTACCTTGTACCACCTGTATGGCTTTCTTTGCTTCTTTGCATCTTCGCACGCTTGCCTACATGTTCATGCATGAGTCCTCTTAGAACACCTTCTTTTGTTTGATAACATGCTTGTTTGCCCTTGTTTGGCATCTTTTGCTAGCTTTTGTTTTAGCATGCTTTCCTTCTATTTTGTTTCTTTGCTTGTCTGCTGGCCTGTTTCTTTTGTCATTGCATGTACAGCATGGAGCATGGACACTTGGAGCAAGGGTGAGACCTCCTAGGTGCAAGCAAAAGGGCAAGGATGCAAGCAAAAGGACGCAAGCCCACAAAGGGCAACATTCAGCAGATTATAGGGCCTAGCCCCTTTTAAGTGGTCTTCTGTTTTTTTCTCTCTCTCTCTATAACCCTCTTCTTTAGAGCATGTATTAGGGTTCCCCCTCTCCTTCTACCCTTTACTTTTCCTCCTCTTTGCTTAGGCCGCGTTTCCTGAGTATGGCAATGTCTATTTTACATTTCTTGTACCTTGTTGGGCCATACCTTTAGAATGTTGGCAATGTCTGTTTTATTTTCTTGCCTTGTGTGATGGCATTGTGCCTGATGTATGTATGTGTGTATATATATATATATATATATATGCCTGCGTGTGTGAGGTGATCATGCATTTTGTATGATGGACTTTCATGGTTATATGAGTGACCTTCTCTGTCCATGAGTGCTCTTTGACCTTATGGCATAAGTATGTGCTGAAGAAGATTGTTGTAGGTGCATATTCATGTCATACTGTGTGCATAGTCACTACAGTGTGACCATCCTGATCCATGTCATCAAGTGACATCAGTTTCCCTGTGTATGTAAGGGGCTTTGGCTCGTCCTAACACGAGCCTGTTGGCACGCGCCATATACACAGGCATGGAACCCTATCGGTGCGCCATAGCGCACTAAATGCGAAACTCTATCGAATTTTCACCGTGAAAATGGGGCATCCCCATTGCCGTATTCTCATGTCGAAAGCTTGGTGAGAATAGCATTTTGTGTGCTATGATGCATCTAAGGCAAAACGCTGCCAGATTTTTGCCACGAAAATAAGGCGAAATGCTGCCGGATTTTCGCATGGAAATTTGGCAATGATCCAAAACACACTTGGGAAGCATCAATCGAGACCACACCCTTTTTGATTTCAAACCTCAAAGCCCAGTTCACTTAATGCCCTATAAGCTAATGCCAATAGCTCACTTTCAAATGCTAATGTTCGAAAATTATGATTTGATCGAAACAAAGGACTGTCTATGGACAGGCGTTGTGGGGTGCCTAACACCTTTCCTACACATAACTAGACTTCCGAATTCAAGAATCAAGATTTTTCACCCATCCAAATTAGATTAGGAAAAACAACATTTTTTTCTTAGCCAAGGATTGGTAACAAAATCAAATAGAGTCAAGTGACCAATCACACCTAAAAATACCCAATGATTGGTGGTAACTTCACTTAGCCTTGGTAATTTCCTTAAAATCGACTCATATTTCAGTCATACACCTGAGGTACAACACACACCTCCATATTCTCTAACATTGACAAAGCGCGCGAATCTCTCCGCGATGGGTGGTTAAGTAGCCATGAGGCGTCGACAATATATAGTATAGATATGTATAGACATTGTTTCTGGTTTTTGATTCTCCATTGATTTCATGATTTAGTTATTAAAAAAACCCAAAATAGTAGAACGGAAATGGATAATACTTTTAAAAATAGTTCAATTTTTAAGGAGAACAAATTATTTTCAATAATTTTTAGATAATAAATTATACATTATACCACATTACAAAATAATTATATATTCCCACACATTGTGTGGGTTTGCTACTAGTTTAAATAAATATGAAGATAATATCAATAACGATTACAATAAAAATACAAAACAGATCCAAAACAAACCAATAATATCAATAACGATTACAATAAAAATACAAAACAGATCCAAAACAAACCAACTCCCCAACCACCACCCCCCTCCACAAAAAAAGAAAAGAAAAGAAAAAGAAAACCCCAATTACGCATTCAAAAATCCAAAAACTAGAATATGTAGGCATAAGGAAACATCAGTTATGCACATTACTACAAAGTAGGGGTTGGCATATTAAGAATAAGAAATAGCTGGAGATGGAGGGACAGCTATATCCATTGTCCCCTCCAACATCAAGATTACATTCTTCATTGGAGGACGCAAAGCTGGATCTTCTTGAATGCACCACAAGCCCACCTTCACCATTCTTTCAAGTGTCTTCATGTCTACATTTTCCTCTTCCACAAGCTTATCTAACTCTCCAACCACAAAGCAATTATATACCCAGCTAGAAAGAAGTATTTCATCTGCTGTTGAAACATTTACTTCTATGTTGCTTCTGCAACATACAATCTCCAAAAGCATAACACCGAAACTGTAAATGTCAGCTTTGACTGATATTAGGGAATTTTTTTGCCATTCAGGTGCGGAGTACCCACTTGTCCCTTCAATGCCCATTGTAGTTCTTGTTTGATTAGGCACCGATAGCCTTGCCAATCCAAAATCTGAGATTTTTGCAGTCCAAGTATCATCCATGAGTATATTTTCGGGTTTAAGATTGCAATGGATGATATGGACTTCACACTCTTGATGTAGATAGTATATCCCTCTAGCCACTTCTAGTGCAATTCTCACTCTTTCTTTCCAAAGAGGGCGCTTCTTAGCCTTGAAGAGAAGGTCTGCAAGTGAACCATTGGTCATGTAATCATAAACAAGAAGCTTCCTCGTTCCCTCAATACAGAAACCAAGCAGCTGAACTAAGTTTTTGTGATGAGTTCGTCCAATGGCAGTCATTTCAGCTTGAAACTTCCTTTCCCCTTCTTCCTCAAATTTCTCTAGCCTCTTAACAGCAATAGTTCTGTCAGTCACAGATCCAATAGAGAGAGACCCTTTATAAACTGATCCAAAAGAACCCGTACTTAATGCTTGACTGAAGCCATCTGTTGCGCTCTCAAGCTCATTGTAAGAAAATGAACGCAAGGTAAAATCATCAGCAAATCCCACATTCACATTTTCCGACAGCTTTCTGTACCAATGAACTTGACGCCTATACTTGAAGAAACAAGATATAGCTATTACAGAACACAAGCATGCAATGGAACCCAAACTTAGAGAGAGAATCAAAATTATCTTTTTTTTGCTATCCATCAAGATTTTTGGATTTGAACGGTGATGGTTACCATTTCTCCGCTCCTTAAAGAAAGCTATAGCTGATAAATTTTGACTTCTACCATATCTAAGTGGAAGCTTATATTTATTGCAAGTACCATTCATGTACAAAGCAGCCCCACAATTACAGTCATCAAGGCAAGAGTTTTCACAGTTTTCTTGCTTTGAACGTACCATTGAATAAGGGTAATCACCCCAGGATATGTTCGGTTGTGGTATCATCGGACCATTACTGCTGCTGCAACCATCGACACTGAATTTGTCGTAGCATCCCAAAAACTTATTGTTGTGGTTCACGAAATGAAATCCCGGAAAACAGAGACATTCAGCTACGAAGCCCATGCTTAGGCAGTAACTGTTGAAGCCACAGAAACCTTTGACATCACATTGATCACCCAAAGATGACCACTCCAAGATCACTTTTGAGCTTGTATTTCCGAAAAAGTGGTGTGAATACAACTTTAAAATTCCATCAGAATCGAGTATCGCACGATAGATGATAGTCGTTTCATTGTCGCTAGAGTAGGAATTATTCACCAAAACTGATATTATGATGGAGCCGCTATAATCTATTAAGCTTAGAAGACCCCTTTGGTTAAGACTGAGCCTTACAGAAGCGCCAGACTCACCAGATTTAGGACAAGTTCTAGAATACTCAGTACTGCAGCCACCTTTTCCAACAGCTCCCGTTCGATAAAGGTCCCCAGTGCCAGCGGCAACATTATCTGATATTTTATTTGCCGAGGACCAATAAGCATTTTCTGAATTATCTGTATTGTTTACAGGGTAGGAAACAAGGTTTCCATCGCTCTGCATCCTGAGATA
Source organism: Quercus berberidifolia (assembly GCA_028535905.1). NCBI lineage: Eukaryota > Viridiplantae > Streptophyta > Magnoliopsida > Fagales > Fagaceae > Quercus > Quercus berberidifolia. The sequence goes on from JAPQVW010000010.1 coordinate 38,416,623, forward strand.
AAAACGACCACTTGAGTGGTTTGATCCAGACACGCTTGACACCAAATCCTTGCCATTAGACACATTCTGACCTCCTAAGATGGTGTCAGTTGGGTATTCAAAACTCTCCCAAATAACATTAGAAGAGTTATCATATAGCACAAAATTACCAGAATCAAGCATAGAAGCTGAAGCTGCAAGGCGTGACACGTCAGCTACAGGATTTTCTTCACCTTCCTCCGTGCGAAAGAGCAGCTTTCCATCCCTTGTTAAGTCCAATATAGCTTTTGAGCTGACTGGCGAGTTATTTCGATATGCAGTCCAGACAGTTGTGTTTTGTGGTTGACCAACCAGCCATATTCCAATAGCGAAGCCGTTGCCTTGTGGGTAGAAACCAAAGGCAAAAAGGCCAGAAGGTGAGAGCCATGAACGGTTAGCACTAGGGGAGAGCGAAGAACCTAAGGGGATCATCACATTAATGGAATTGTTTGGTTGGGCTTTTACATCAACGGCAAGTAGAAACGTGGATAGTAGGAAGAGAACATTTATAGATTCCATGGGAGAGTGAGGGAATTGAGATATGAAATAGAAATACCAAGTAATCCTACTTTCGGAATTAGGGAAAAAAAAAATCCCCCAAGTTCAAGTAGAATGAAAGAAATTTCCAAGCAACTTCATTAAATTAGTTACATCTGCCCAAGTACTACTCACTTTAGGCAAAAAAAAAAATAAAAGACTTTTTTTTTTTGGGGTGGAAAAAAGACTTTTGACTTACTATCAACTCTCTGTTTAGTCTCAACTTTCAACTCCTACATTAGCATCAGATTTTCTGTTCATCCGGCCAGAAAGATAGAGCGGCTAGATGAGCGGTCTTCTCATCTAAAGCAATTCATTATGATCAATGACCTGGTCTCAGTGGTGTCAATGTCTCACAAAAGAACAAGCTAGTGGTAGCGGACCCAAATCTGATAGCAAGGAGAGAGCTAGCACTACGAATTAAGGAGTTGAAGGGAAAAAAAAATACTCCTCTCTCTCATAAAGTAGTGTTTATATTATTTTATTTGATAGTTGTATTATTTTACTGTGTTGTAAGTAAAAATAACAATTAAGATATAAAGTGAATTGTAAAATGTGTTGGTAAAATAGATAAAGTAGTATTTGAGGATGTAAAATATGTTTTTTTTTGCATCTTCAGATGCTAGTGCTCTAAGTTAATCACATTGGAGTGGTTTTGTTGAGCGCTTGAATCAATTGAAAGTGAGAAAACAAGCAGTAAGTGTAGAACTGGTTTGAAAATGGAAGTCATGAGATAAAGAGTGAAAAAGGATTATTAAGAGAATTTTGTCCAAATTTATCGTAATTCTCTGAATAACTAAATTCCCAAGTGTTAAAGGGAACAAAAGGAAACAACCCAGGCAATTACACGGAGTTGATTGCTGCCTAAAGTAGACGTGACTTGTTGACTTGACTTAGCTTCATCTGTTGCTGTTAAGTCCCAAACCCAAAAAGACAAGCTTTTAGTTGGTGCTGCTGGGTCCGAAACAAAAACATACCAAAAGATTTATCACCTTTCTCAGCCACAGTCTTCAACAACTGATATGTATGGCAATTTCCTAAAGAAAGACAAAGCTGATTGACCCAACCCAACCTCTATAAAGTTTTCCACATGGCATCTTTAAGTTTTTCAACTCTAGAAAATGTAAATTCAAGAAGATCCTGGGACGCAATACCAAATTATTGAACTCTAAAGATTTTTTTTTTTTTTTTTTTTTGGATAAACACAAGAAAATGTTACTATATTTTTACAACCTTTGTATAATATATATATATTTTTTATTTAATTTTTGTTTGACCTATGAGAGATTGACACTTTAGTTATTGTAAAAATATTTTGAAAATTTATTGTATCCCTAATACAACTCGTTTATACACAAAAAAGAAAAAAGAAAAAAGAAAAGTGAAAAACAAGAAGGATGATCAAGCTGTGTTGGGTTCTGGTTTGCTAAACTAGTCAAATTTCTAGTTTTCGAACAAAAGATCTAAGATTCAAACTCAGCCTATACTAAGGCTGTATTTGGTAACACGTAAAATAAAGTCTGAGTGTGGGTGTGGGAGGAAGGTGTGGGTGTGGGAGTGGAGTTTGATGGGGTTTGATGGGGAGAAACAAGGAGTGGGAGACGGAGAGACAGAGTGGGAGTGAGGGAGAGAGGACTGAAATGAGAGACAAAGATGAGAGATGAGAGAGTCAGAGATAAAATATTGTTATTTTTTTTACAATACTGCTACAGTGCAATTCTAAAGGTAGAATTGCATTGTAGCAGTATTGCAAAAAAATTTGCAATATTTGGCTTTACAATCCTTTGATGCAAAGCACTTTGGGGCTGCAAATGCCAAATTCTCCTTATATTTGGCATTTGTATTTCTCAATGCTAATGCTCTTACCGTAACTGCTTTTGTTCAAGTAGTTTTCGGTTTCTTCATAGGATTATCATTTCCTACACTGTCAGCCTGTCATTAGCAAAGAACCAAGTCTATACTGTCTTCTACAAGTACAACTGTTGAGATTTGCCTAGGAGTACTAATTGCACTGGCTTGTAGAGCTCGCATGAAATCTGTGAATCTGCTTCAAAGACAACTCTAGAAAATATTTATATTCTTTTGACACAGCATGCATATGAGCCCATCCCCCTCCTTTTTTATTATTATTTATTGTACAGCATTTAAAAGGAGCCGAAGAAAAGAGAATACCATGAATGACCAAGTAACAAATTAAACTAAATAATTACACTAGTGAGAAATTATAGTTAGCTTTAGCTGATGATGTTCCTTAAAAAATAATAATAATAATAATTAAAAACAAAAAATTCATTAGTTGAGGATGAGATGAGATGATATGATGAGGTGATATGGTTTAACCAATGAAATTGCATTACGACCGCATGGTAAAAAATAGATTTCGACAACGGCCATATGAAGTAAAAAAAAAGGTGTTGACGCAGCATGTGGCTTGAATTGCACCAAAAAACGATAAGCCTTTTGAAAGTTGGTGGGCTTCCCAAATCAGTAGTATTAGAAAGATTATTCTGATCACTCTTTTGTTGGTTTTGCTAAATTCGGCCCATTAGTTAGAAAAATAAGAAATTGTCGTGTGTTTTGTGGTAGAGATCCTCTTGCGTATGTGCCCCTAGTCTAGTGTGATCTCTCCCCGTGTTAGAAGCTTCACCAGAAGCAAGTAAGAAAAGGTTGCTATGCTTTGTAGACAAGGCTCCTTCCATACTTGACTTACGAGCTCATGCACTATTTTTATAGTGAAACTTTTACCTTGTTACCATCCATGGACGTAGGAATCTTGTTGACTACTTAAATTCTTACGTTTTTTGTATGTGTGCTTGTTGATTTATTATTGTCTTTTCTATGTTAGTTTGAATCTTGAAGGTTCTATTGTACAACATTCATGTGATATATTATAGCAATGTTAGGATTTGATCTCTTGATAACACTAAAGATAACAAGCACCAAGAATGGGGGTGGAGAAATCTGGTGGTAATGAAAATTCTTGTATTTGGTAAAGGCTGATGTAGGATCTATTAATCCAATTAGGAGTTTATAAGGCATTGCAAGGGAAAGTAAGGACTAAGAAAGCTCGAAAAGTTGAGTGATTGAGAATAAGAAGTCAACCAGTGCAATTCCTTTAAACCTAGGTGATGAGGTCATTCACAACATGCTAAGAATACAAACAATAGAGCATATTTAGAATAAATTAAAATGTCTTTATATGAGAATATCTAAGAAACAAATTTTACATGGATAAGCATCTTCATGGCTTCTAGATGAACAAAGGTTTAGATATGTTGGAGCATCTTAACATGTTGAACACTCAATTGTCACGTTTTAGGGTGTAAAGTTTAAGAAGTAAGATAAAGCGATACTTCTATTGGCATTGCTCCCTACATCCTTTAATCATCTAGTGACTACTCTGATGTATGGTAATGAGACTTTAGAACTCAAAGAGATGGTTGGTGTTATCTTACCATGCATGAAGGTAAAGAAGGATGGTGATGATTCTCAAGTTGATGGACATGTTTCAAAGACAAAGTTGGACAATGGTAGTAGAAGCATGTCAAAAAAAAAGGAAATCCAATAGGAAGAGATCTCAATCTCGATCACATTTGAAGAAAGATGTAACTAGGGGGTGTCAAATGGGTAGGTTTGGGGTGGACATAATTGGATTGGATACATAAAGCCCATTTACTCATTATTATTCATTTAACTAATTACTTCTAACACAAACCCAATCCAACCCAATTATTATGGGTAAACCCTAACCCACCCAGTTACTCAATAATTAAGATTACCAAAATATTCCTAAAACTGACCAAAGTACTCCTAAAATCCTCTAAAATTACCAAAGTATCCCGTAAACCTATCAAATGACTAAAATACCTCCGAAACCTAAAAAATCCCCAAATATGCTCAAAAACCACAAAAAAATGACCAAAATACATCCTAAACCTAAAAAATGATCAAAATATCTCTGAAACCTAAAAAATCGCCAAATATGCTAAAAAAAACTACTAAAAATTATCAAAATACCCTCTAAACTTAAAAAAATGATGAAATACCCAAAAAAACCTAAAAATAACCAAAATACCTTTGAAACCTAAAAATTACTAAAATACGTCCTAAACCTAAAAATAAAAAGACCGAAATACCCCTTGAAACCAAAAAATTACCAAAATACCCCCTAAAACTAAAAAAAGACCAAAATATCCCCCAAAACCTAAAATTACCAAAATACTCCCCTGAAATCTAAAAAATGATCAAAATTCCCCCTAAACCTATAAAATGATCAAAATACCCCCGAAACCCAAAAATGACCAAAACAACCCCCTAAAACCTAAAAATTACCAAAATACCCCTAAACCTTTAAAATGACCGAAATACCCCCCAAAACCTTAAAATGACCAAAATACCCCCAAAACCTAAAAATTACCAAAATGCTCCCTAAATCTCTAAAATGACCGAAATACTCCTGAAACTTATAAATTGACCAAAATACCCCCTGAAACCTTCTAATGACAAATCACTCCCTAAACCTAAAAATGACTAAAATACCCCCTGAAACCTATAAACTCCGTAGTGGACCACTCATGGTCGTCCTTAGGACAAGTAGGATAGTCAATAGTCGATAGTCGACTTGCGCTCCTTCCAGAAGCCAAAAGTGTGATCTATGATGATTGTGTCGATATCTTAGAGCCCGTAATCGCAAGTGATGACAAAAAGATCACTAAGTTAAGGGACATGCTGATTCCCCTCGAACTGCCTTAAGGCCATGCCTAGAAAGTACCCTTTACAACCCAGATGCCCACCAAAGGGACGCTAAGCAAACCAACACAATGGGTCCAACCCTGCCACCTAGAAACTCCCCACTTGACTCTCCATGTCCAGTTAGTGGAACCCAAGCCAAACAAATACCGCAACCAACCAACGGTATCCCCAGTAAAAGGAAGATCAAGGGCCATAATGATCTTAACTCTATTCTTCCTTAAGAACCTAGTAGGTTGTTCCTTAAATATCACACTTAGATGACTACGGAACCACAACTGTAGCAGATACAATAACCAAGCCTACCACTACCCATCTCACGACACAGAAAAAGAGACCGAATAGTCTCAGAGAGGAGAGAGGGAATAAAAGAAGTGTTACGAGGCAGAGTACTCACCAAGGGTAAAACTGCAAAGCTGATGAAACCCGACTAAGAAGGAAATAGCACCAAGTCAAAGAAGGCTACCATGAAGGCCTGGTGCTTGTAGAAAGTCCAATGCTCCTCCAAATCCACAAAGTCTCCTTAGTAAGCAGGAGGGCACTCAACTATGCCAAACTGAAAAAGTAAAAAATCGAAAGGGGTGCTACCTCCTAAACCATTCCCATATTAGGTTTGAACATTCACAACAGGCATCTTTAGGCCTAAAAGCTCTACCAACCACTTGCGAAAGTGAGATCGAGTCGATGGTTGGTAAACTTGACTTGTGAGGGTCGGGAGAGAAAGAAAGTGATCATACTCCTCCAAAGTAGGGACCGAATCCACATCTCCAATGGTGATGCACCTTAAAGCGGGATCCCAACAAGTAACTATGGCCTCTAGTAAATGCCAACCCAAAGAAGTGCAAAAGAGTGAGGTGGCATCTTCGAGCAATTGTTGGATATAAGCCCGATCCTTAGAAGAGAATGAAGTTCACCATTTCTTAAGCTCCCTCTTATGAAAAGTCTCCCGCTCAAGCTCCACCACAATATCATAAGTCTTGAGCCCCAGAACATCCATGCTCAGACCTGAAAGAATCTAGTGTTCTGATGTAGATCCGTGCAGAAAAAGCGAAGAAAAATGGTGTTTCTTGGAGCTTTTAGTGAAGAAAATGGGTAGGAGAAGACCCAGAAAATCACAAACCAAAATATGGGAGGTTTGGGGAGGCGTCTAGCTTTTATGCACATTTCTTGAGGTTAGTGCACCTTATGGGGTCGTCGGCCCCAAGCGGTGCACCTACAAGGGCCCCTGCCCCTCAGGACACGTGCCAGGGTTTTTCAACCCCCTTGTCATAAACCCATTCCTATTCTAAACATTAATCCAGAGAATGAAGGGTTTTGGACAGCTTTGGAGCAAAGATTCCCTTGGGTTTTGCACTAACAGTGGTGTCTGGCAGGTTTTGTAGCAAACTTGTCTTTCAAAAGATTTTTTCGCATAACCAAGACCGCACAAAGCCTACACTGGGGCAGTTTATCCTTGCGCGTCTCGTCCGACATCCCAGAATATATTGAACCACATTTTTAAAACCCGGTTCACTTAGTTCAGAGGTCGGTTCAGCCCTCGTTGTTAAGACATGTAATTGGACAGTGCTAGGGCCATTCCTAGTTGTTAACAGCAGTCCATCTAGCATGGTATGAAGATCACAATGATCAATTCCTCAAGGGAACTTTTCTAGAAGCATCGGTTGGTTCAGTCGATGGCTAAGACAATCAATGCATTCTGCCGCACAGTGAGTCCAAAATCTTGCTTTGGAAATCCACGATCATCATTAAGGTTGTCAAGGAACCCATATCGTCTAGTGCGATTCTAATCCCACTTCAAGTCGGTTGATCAGTTTATAACCACATAAAACCCCACACTGGGGTAGTTTATTTTTCGAGGTTTAGTCCATTTTTTGCTAATTGATATGTACAAGAATAGGTCCATCCCTATAGGAACATTTCCTCTTATGATAAGAACTGCATAAAACCTATACTAGGGTAGTTTTATTTTATGCGGTTTCTCCCTTTCTCATATCCTTTAGTGGGTCAATCAACATAAGATTTTATTGGTAAATCCGTGAAAGCGTGGTGCGATGCAAAGTGACTATAGTGGTGCAACCAGCTCCTAAATGCTAAAGTGCTACTGGCATACATACATGTAAGGCCTACCAAGAGGTAGTGTTCATATATACATCGAGAACCCACCAACAGGCAATATCTAGAAACATACACGTAAACCTACCAAGAGGCAATGTCTAATCATACATCAAGAGCCTACCATCAGGCGAAATCCAGAAACATACATGTAAGACCTACCAAGAAGTAATGCTCATCACATTAAGAGCCTACCAATAGGCGAAATCTAGAAACATACATGTAAGGCCTACCAAGAGGCAATGTTCATCATAAATCAAAAGCCTACCAATAGGCAAAATCTAGAAACATACATGTAAGACCTACCGAGAGGCAATGACCAATCATACATTCGAGCCTACCAATAGGCAAAATCTAGAATCATACATGTAAGACCTACCGAAAGGAAATGTACAAGAATTATACATTGAGAGCCTACCAACAGGCGAAATCTAGAAGCATACATGTAAGGCCTACCAAGAGGCAATGTCCATACATACATTAAGAGCCTATTGAGGGGCACTATCATACATCAAGTTCCACTATGGGGAAATATAATACATACATGTCTAAAGCCTACCAAGAGGCAATATAATACATACAGTCCAAGCTTACCAAGAGGCAATCTAATATATACATGCCTGACCCACCAAGGGGCAATGTCTACAAAATACAAGAAAATGAGAAAAACATACCTGTGTGGGGGCTACATCATGGTGCAACAATACATGGCTAGCCTAGGGGGAGTCTGTAAAGTTGTGATTTACAACTATGTTTTTAGTTGGCTTTTATTCCGTGCCAAATTTGATTGTAATTTTATTCAATCTAGTGTACCCTGTATTTATTGTGGGATTTGATTGTAAGGGTTGTGTGATAGAGAGAGATAGTGTGTGAAGACTCAAGCAATTGAAGCCAGAAGATTTCTCGCGGTAGCTCGTGACTAAGCATCCCGTGAAGTGAAGCATGTGCCTTACACATGACTGGAATGCGAAGAGTTAGTACAGATGGAGACAGCTGTGTTTCACAAGTAGCTCGTGGGTAAGGCCTTCCCGCGAGACACCCGCGAAACATTCTGTTCTACCAGACTGTACTATCTGATACACACTTTCTATACCCACACTATATATACCCACATTACCCACAAATGTTAAGGAGTGCTTCTGAAAGAAAACCCTAGCCTAAAAACTTGAGAGTTAGAGATTATCATACCCATATATCTCTACACATAAGCTTGTGGATTTTCCTCAACTCCTACCTCTCAATTTCCATACCATTGAGAGGTTCATAGCCTAAACACTTATCACACTCTTTCAGAGTGTCAAGTGATCCTTTGGTGTTGCTGGGAAGCATTGGAAGAAGCCAAGGATGGTAGATACAACATGGAGCTTGTTGCGGGATCCGGAGAGCTAGACAAGACACGGTTTTAAGAAGCCTTGTTAGAGTAGGAGCTTGGAGGGCTTAGGTACAGAGGGTAGATTAGGCTTGGAGGGCCTCTTGCTCACCCATGTATCCCAACTGATTGTCTAGTGGATCGATTACTGCTTGAAGGGTGGCGGAGAGGTTTTTTGCCGAGTTCTTTGGTTTCCTCTTCGATAACACATCGACGTGTTATCTATGTTTGCATTCTTCTTCCCTACTTTTTTACATTTCATTTTATTGCTGTGATTATATGAATATGTTGTAGAGTAGCTTGTTTGTTTATCCGCTCACATTTACACTATTCCGCACTTATAATTAAGTTAGTGTAAAATCTATCGAGTTGTAACTTTTATTTGGGGGTCTAAACAGCTCTTGTGTTTTCAACACATTTTCGAGCTTTCAATTGGTATTAGAGTGGGTACACTTGTTGTGGTTTAAATACCTAAGTGTGATCCTTGACCCCTTGTGTTTATTTGCCATGGATTGTGCTTTGTATGCCTCTATGCATGTTTTAGATGTTGATGAATGTAACATGCCACGTGTTTGTGAAAATGCCTCTATGAGTGATAATCCTCATGATTGTGATGCTATGTTACATGAATCCTTGGGTGTTGTTGATATTCCTAACATCAAACTCTTGAAGAAAAAAGCTAAGAAGTTTAATAAGGATTTAAGCAAGTTATTTTGTGAAAAGGATGAATTGATTGCTAAGCTCAATGAATCCAACAAATTGGTTGAAAAATATAAGATACTTGCTGAAAACTCTTGAAAAGCTGAAAGAGTTTGAATGTTTGAATATGGACTTGAATGCTAAACTTGTTTTGTCTAACAAACTTTTTTATGAGCTAAAATGTGAAAATGAATTTCTTAAGATGCATGCCAAGTGTTTGATTGCTGAACCTATTTCTAAAAAGGATGAAAATATTTGTTGCAATCATGTTGTGATACCCGATTTTGTGCTTATTGTGTATTCTACCTTAAAGGACAAATTAGTATACATTCCTCCACATAAAAGAAATCAAATGGTGGAGAGAAAGGCTGTTAAGTCAAAACCTCTATTTAGGTCTCAACCTAAGGCTTTGGATGGATCTAAGTTTGTTCCAACTTGCCACCATTGTGGTGTGATTGGTCATATAAGACCTCAATGTCATAAGTTGAAGAGGGAACAAAACCATGTTGCTAGATCCCTTCCTAAAAAGCCTAGTGGACCTAAACATATTGTTTGTCACCATTGTAGTGCCTTTGGTCATCTAAGACCTCAATGCTCTAAATTTCATGCTTTTAAAAGAATCAAAAGAAAAGAAAAATTTGAGCTTTTTGGAAGTTGTGCTAAAAAGAGTAAACTGGTTTTGAGTGAAAATAGCATGTTGTTAAAGAAAATGTTGAATGCTCTTAACTCCTTGAATATGTGCATCTCTGGTTCTCATTCTTCCAACCTTCGTCTCACTTCTCTTGAAACACTCATTCCAAAAAATCATTCTGTTTGGATGAGGAAGGGTTCTTATGGTTGAGCTTATGCTCTTTTGGTCCTTGATCTAATTCTTTCGATCTTTGTAGGACCCTTCATGCATTAGATGCTTCATTATCATGCATTTGTGCATCATGCATCTCTTTATATGCATTGTTTTGTTTTTTGTTTTTGATCTTACTTTTATGTCTTTGTTTTGTGTGTGCAAAAATCCAAAACCACATAAAAAGTGAAAAATTCAAAAAGTTTGATCATATATGTTTGAGCACATTTCACATGTGAGTTTGGCCTAGTATCTTCGTACTAATGGCGTAGTGCATTTACGAGCTTAGCTTGTTATGTATGCACATATATCTGTGTGGGAAAAATCTTGAAAACTATGTGTGACTGTCGTAAATAGATCTTCAAGCTTGTCATAAATGATTGGTCAATAGTCTTGATGGTCTTGATACTTGCATAGACTTGTGCCTATATCTCTTCCCACTTTATTTTTATGTTTTTGTTATAGAGCTCACCAAATGTAAATCTCCAAATGAAAAGAGATAATGAGTTGTAAAAGCCTGTCGCACATACTAGTATTTGACTAGGAAAAAGGGAAAGCAACTCTTGTATTGAAATGTATGGTGCCCAAAAAGCCAAAGGCTTATTCTCAATATTGAAATATCAAAAATTTCAAGCACCGATCTTAAAATGAGATGTATTGTTCAAAAATGATCAAATGTTATGATTTGTAAAGAGGTCAAATGAAAAGCTTTAAAGATATGTAATCATTTTCTTGTGGGAGGTCATATATGTTCATTTCTATAATTGAGATAAACCACTTGACTTAGTACCAGTTGTGTATGACTTGATTGAATTGATCATTGAAACTTCACTTTGGTCTAAGGACTATTCCACACTTGATTCACACACATAACACACAAGATTAATGTTCAATGAATATCTATTTCATTTGTGTGATTGTACATGTTCAAATGTGATGTGTGTGTGCTCAACCATATGTGGATCAAACCAAAAAGATTTTCTGTTCTTTTTGTTTGCTTTTGGAAGTAATTTGTATCACCCATGTTTTTCAAAGTTTTTCAAGTTGTTTTTGTGTGAAAAACATGTTTTATGGGTGTTTTCGTGACCCATTTCATGTGTAAGCTCAACTGGGAGTTAAATGGTCCAAATCTCAAGTTTTTCAACTTTGGACAGAGAGTTTCGTGAGTAACTCGTGAGTAAGGCTTACTCGTGAAAAATTTCGCGAGTAATTTCGTGAGTTAGCTTCCCGTGAAAATTTCCAGATCAGCTTTTTAAAGGGCATTTCGTTGGATATTCGTTTTAAACTTCTCCCATCTTCTCCCAAACCACTGTTTTAATGTTTCTGCATCAAAATCCAACAAAATTCAAGTGTTTTTCATTTCATTAACATCTCTAAGGTAATATTTACCTCTTTTCATTGATTTTGATCCTTAGATTATATTTTTGGGGGTTTTATGTTCATAGTTGGAATTTTCTCAAATGGGAGTGAGAGAACTTAATTTTTGTCAATCTTTTTATTGGGCTTTGTTTTAAATGATGACTTGCTTTGGATGTTGGCCCCTTATGGCAAAAATAACATGTATTTAGGCAAGATTTTCATATGTTCATGCATTGTTTAACATACATGTGTAGTGTGTGCACTCTAAATGTTTGATAAAATATCCAAATGGCATTTTGTTGTTGTTTTAGACTCAGATGAGTACCAAACTTTAGGGATCACCATGATTATTCATGTTTATCATGTTTTGATCATTGGTAGTGTGTTTTATACATTTTGGCTCGTGAGTGGTTATTCATGCATTGGTCATGCATCTCACATGCAAACTAGATGCACCTTTACTGCACACACTCTAACACTTGACATGTTTTGCACTTCACTCATGCTAGTTAAGTCTTTTTAGACCTTTTAGCTCTTATAACATGTTCTTGTGTGTATGTCATGCTTAGGTTTTCATCATATTCCATCATCTTTAGCATGTCATGTATACTTTATGCTTTGTAGCATGTTTTAAGTTGTCTTTGTTTTTTGTTTGAGCTTCATTTTCTCATTCATTTTGCACCACTCATGCATCATACCCTTGCTCATATCTTCTTTTCTTTCTTTCCTTCCTCTTGATTGTTTTGTCTATTCGTGACAAAAAGGGGTAGAGTATACCGGAGAGTATACAGGTTTGTATCGTCATTTCTATATGACTCATGTGCACACTCTTAGGGGGAGTAATTCTACCTCGTGCACATTCGTAGGGGGAGCAAGTCATAAGGGAGATGCATATAGCAAGGGGGAGAAGACATTCTTTTATGAGAAAACCTTGTTTTACTTTATGCTTGTTTTCTCGTTGCTTTTTGGTGCTTTCAGTTATGTTTAGTATCATCTATGCTTTGTTGCTCTCATCACATCATGCTCTTGTGCCCTAGTAGGATCTTGTTCCCAGATGCATATACTTCATGTATTTTGCATTAGTTGAGTGTTGGACATGCAATTGATCCGTGAGATTGCTCTTTATTGCATTGCGTGTCTGGATGAGCATTTACTTGCTAAATGTTCATTGTAGTCATTCTTCAATGGTTAATCCTGTTTGATCAGGTTTTGCTTACATGCTCTAGTGTGTTTACTAACTTGATCACATTTTACTTGCTTATATACGTACCATGTATTCAACTTGTCATAAGCTTAATGGAAGTTTTGTTTGTGTGCAAGCGTTTCAGGTTACAAGTATATAAGTGCAAGTGCTTCACAGCTTCTAGATTAGGTGTGAGTGAGTTTGCTACTATTCCCAAACTCACGTTTAAGTCTAGAGTCTGTTATAGGAGTTTTGTCATGAAATAGCCAAAGGGAGAGATTGTAAAGTTGTGACTTACAACTATGTTTTTAGTTGGCTTTTATTCCATGCCAAATTTGATTGTAATTTTATTCAATCTTGTGTACCTTGTATTTATTGTGGGATTTAATTGTAAGGGTTGTGTGAAAGAGAGAGAGAGAGAGTGTGTGAAGATTCAAGCAATTGAAGCCAGAAGATTTCTCGCGGGTAGCTTGTGACTAAGCATCCCGCAAAGTGAAGCATGTGCCTTGCACATGACTGGAATGCGAAGAGTCAGTACAGATGGAGACAGTTGTGTTTCACGAGTAGCTCGCGGGTAAGGCCTTCCCGCGAGACACCCGCGAAACATTCTGTTCTGCCAGACTGTACAATTTGATACACACTTTCTGTACCCAGACTATATATACCCACATTACCCACAAATGTTAAGAAGTGCTTCTGAGAGAAAACCCTAGCCTAAAACCTTGAGAGTTAGAGATTATCATACCCATATATCTTTACACATAAGTTTGTGGATTTTCCTTAACTCCTACCTCTCTATTTCTATACCATTGAGAGGTTCATAGCCCAAACACTTATCACACCCTTTCAAAGTGTCAAGTGATCGTTTGGTGTTGTTGCTAAGCATTGGAAGAAGCCAAGGATGGCAAATGCAACATGGAGCTTGTTGCGGGATCTAGAGAGCTAGACAAGACACGGTTTCGAGAAGCCTTGTTGGAGTAGGAGCTTGGAGGGCTTAGGTACAGATGGTAGATTAGGCTTGGAGGGTCTCTTGCTCACCCATGTATCCCAATTGATTGTCTAGTGGATCGATTACCGCTTGGAGGGCGGTGGAGAGGTTTTTTGCCGAGTTCTTCGGTTTCCTTTTCGATAACACATCGGTGTGTTATCTATGTTTGCATTCTTCTTCCCTACTCTTTTACATTTCATTTTATTGCTATGATTATATGAATATGTGTTAGAGTATATTTTTTGTTTATCTGCTCGCATTTACACTATTTTGCACTTATAATTAAGTTAGTATAAAATCTATCGAGCCATAACTTTTATTTGGGGGTCTAAACAACTATTGTGTTTTCAACACATTTTCGAGCTTCAAAGTCATTATCTCTAATGGCATCATCAGCAAAGCACCCAGCACTACCATCATTGGCATCATCACCCGCAATGGGACCTGTAGAAGGACCGACTTGATCCGCCAGAGAACTTGGGACATAACCTGGAGCCTGAAATGGTGCCTGATCTGGTGCAGGGCCTCGTGCCCAATCATTTAAGGGGGCATATTCCCAGGTACCAGCTAGTTCGGGAGGAGTAGGCATATACTCTAACTCATGGCGACGAAAAGGAAGATCTTTGCTAGGAATATGAGGTGCAGGAGGTATCGGCATCCTATGCTCCTTCGTCTCACTAATCAGAACGCTGATATACCCACGAAGTAGGCCTATCTCAACTTGGAGTTGACCTCTTTCCCTCTTTGTGGCAACAACATGGGCCTCCCTTTCTCTCTACCATAGGTCCCTCTCTTGAGCTAACTACCTAGCAATCTTCTCCTATATATACCCCTCTTTAGCAGTGGTTGCACCCTTTAGCTATCTCACCCTAGTTTGTAGGGTATCTACATGCAATCTCAAATGGGCCTTTGAAGCCTGTTGTGCGCATGCAATACTGCCAAGCACTCTGCCACCACTCATTGGGCAATCATCTATGATGGGTTCGACTGAGGACTACAAGAACCAAGTGAAATAATTGGTGTCCTCTGTGACAAATCCGTTGAAAGAGCCTATTGTATAGTCAAGATGATCCAAAATCACCACGGAACACAAAAGCTCTTGAGGAGGGTCCCTAGGAACTTTGAAGATCGACATAACTTGATGATAGGACATCTCAGCTAAGAAGAACTTCTAGCTCGACAAAGCCGAGAACTAGTGCCATGTCCACGACTCGGCCATAACTTGGGTGACCTCATGCCTAGCTAACAACCACCCATCATAAGGACGGTTAAGTATCTCACCCCAGGTGACACAATCCAATGCAACACCAACGGTGGATGGCTGCATCAAAATAACTTTGGTGATATTGCAAAGGGACCAAGCGTATGCCCTAGGATATATCTCAGAAGAAAGGCCAGAATACTATGGACGCAGGGCCAGGATATACTCATATGCCCACCACGTCAGAATTTGCTAGCAACCCTCGAGGCTCCTAAAGCCACACCATAAAGCCTACCTCAGGAAAGCGATGAAGAATCCATAAGAAAGGGCCCCCCAATTGTAGGCCCCTATGTCTGACACTACTCTCATGGCTCCCAATAGCTTGCAAGTCAGCATCGACCGATTGCTACCCAACAGGCAACTATCGATGAAGTAGAAGAAGAATCACCTGAGAGCAATGTCATCCGGCTTCATCTCCCAGGGTATGCTGACTCTCAGCCATTCTATGCGAATCTAAGGCTCATCAGTAGGTCTAAAATATTGTCTCCTCACCGGAGTAAGAGGATAGCAAACGCTAAAGAGCTAACTCGTAGTAGCAAAATCTACAAGATTGGTCAGGACCAGATAGCCACCAAATCTAAGGCCTAGAATAGCCGTCTAGTCAAGGGGAAGGGCTGCATACTCCCCATAACTCAAATGGAAGGTGTTAGTCTTTGCATGGAATCGCTACACCAACATCTCTGATATCGAATGCCTCATAGAACAAGAAGGAATCCTCAAGAACTCCTCAAAACCCTGCTCAACCAAGAAACTGCGATAGCGTGCGTCCGTCCTAAAGTTAAACAGGCGTAGAAGGAATGAAGACTAGGATCCCCAACCGCGAATCTTCTCAACGGCCTATGCTTGAAATTAGAAAAGCTACCAGTTATCATGCACATCCACACATTTAGATTTGACAAGTGAAAAGGAAAAAGGAACATACCTAAGCCTTTCGAATCTGAGCGAAAGGATCTCTTCAGACCATGCTGAAGATGAGTATCGGCTATACTGTCATCGATCTCTCTAGTATACGCCTCAGCCTCGGACAAGACGGGCGGAAACCTCGATCTACGACTATGGCGCCTTGGAGCACCTGAACTTAGCTTAGCCTTATCATCGATCTCCAAGTTAGCATCTACATCGAACATGAGCTTGTCATAGGGAACTCCCTCCTTAGTCCAAGGGAACTATGAAGAATCGCCTCCCAAACCAGTGTGGGACTGAGATGAGGCATTGGCCGTCTCCACCGAACATCGATTCTGAGTACGATGTGCTATATGTATGCCCCCAAGGGGCGTAGGGTCATCACCACCACGGTCGAAGCATTGCTAAAGGGTTTGCGCGACCTATAGACTAGTTAACGTAGTATCGTCATCATTACTAGATGAATCGGCTTGGGATGGAACAATGGCAGAAGCCTTCCAGCGAGCACCGCTGGATCTCGTCTGTCGAGACATAACCTGTGAGAGCAAATTCAAGATTGCTTAATAAGCCCAAAAACATCTGGCAATGCAAGTGAACAAGTAAGTATGTCAGACCCTACTACCTAACACATATCATGCATGTTCATACCAAAATGTCATGTTTTCTCAAAAATATCAAAAATTTTCAAAATACCTTTCTTTTGGGATTCAAATTCGGTCATGAATGTTTAATCCAATCTCTTTTTATCTCAAAAATATTAGAAATTTTCAAAATACCTCTTTCTCAGGATTCAACTCAACTGCGTTCGTTTAATCCTATCTCTTTTTATCTCAAAAATATCAGAATTTTTCAAAATACCTCTCTCTTAAGATTCAATTCAACCGCGTTCATTTAATCCTCTCTCTTTTTATCTCAAAAAAATAAAAAAAAATTTCAAAATACCTATCTCTCAAGATTCAATTCAACCGTGTTCGTTTAATCCTATCTCTTTTTATCTCAAAAATGTCAAAAAGTTTCAACCTCTCTCTCAGGATTCAATTTGGCCATGCCCGTTTAATCCCATCCATCTTTTTAGATTCAATTCGGCCATGCCCGTTTAATCATATCCATCTTTTCAAGATTCAATTCGACTGTGCTCGTTTAATCTCATGCGGATTCAATTCGGCCATGCCCATTTTACCCTATCCATCTTTTCGAGATTCAATTCGACCGTGCTCGTTTAATCTCATGTGGATTCAATTCGGCCATGCCCGTTTAATCCTATCCATTCTAGATTCAATTCGACCATGCTCATTTAATCTTGTGCGGATACAATTCGGCCATGCCCATTTAATCCTATCCATCTTTTCGAGATTCAATTCGACCGTGCTCGTTTAATCTCATGCAGATTCAATTCGGCCATGCCCGTTTAATCCTATCCATCTTTTTGTGATTCATTCGGCCATGTTTGTTTAATCTCACACAGATTCAATTCGGTCGTGACTGTTTAATCCCATCCATCTTTTCAAGATTCAATTCGGCCATGTTTGTTTAATCTCACACAGATTCAATTCATTTGCGACCGTTTAATCCTATGTTTTCCAAAACTACCCTCACTCAAAATCGCATTGTTTTTAGATTTTCAGTCCCCTCAAAATTTTCCATCTTTACCATGCATAGTCTCTCATATTTACCTAGCTTTTCTTTTAGTTTTGTTAGTGTCTCATGTGTTTTCATAGCATCCAACATATGCAAGTTCTTCTGTGCTACTTAAACATGTGAGCAAATATATTTTCCAACATCATCATGGCATAAATGATAAAAACAAAAAAAAAAAAAAACATATATACAAAAAAAAATAATAATAAAAATACTAGCATGCTTTCCTACTTGCTTTGCTACTAACATACTTGCAGAAAATAAAAAGAAAGAGGAAATAGATGCTGATCTCAAGTGCAGAACTGACAATTGGAGCTGTGAACTGAGGCTGAAAGCTGGACCCACTAGACTACAACTTGCTTTAGAGAAACTTTTAGAAGTGAGAATTCAAAGAAATAAAAGTGAAATGGTCAAAATAAAGCCTTAGGACCACTTTATAGGGCCTTGTACTGCCTGGGTTGCCCGGTGCACCTTAAAGGGATACTGGGTCTGCCCGGCGCACCTACAAGGGTCGCTGGTTAGCATTGACCGGTTGACCTTTGACCAAAAAAAAAAAAAAAAAAACCAGAGTTTCTTGCCTAGTTTCGAGGACCAAGTCAGAGATTTTTTTTCGGATCAACTGCAGTAGCTCGACCTTATCAAGTAAAATTGGTCTTGATCCATGAACAATGTAGTTTCCGCATGCAATTTAGGGGCAACAAAATGCAGAATCACGTTCTTTATCTAACATCTCTCACTGCACTCAAGATGTTAGATAAAGAAGGGGCAACTGTAGACATCGTATTTTGTCTACCCTCGATTTGCATGCCAGGCCTCGAAAATTCCAAAAATATTAACTTTTTTCCATGGGGCCATGGTAACATCTAGATTGACATGACACAACCCGTTCGGGCAAGGTAAGTCATGCATTCACATGAACATGTATTGGATCAAAGTGATAAAGTTTGATATGGTTGATGAACATGAATATGCTTGGTTCAATGCCATGTGTTTAATGCTTGGATGTTTAGACATGCTTGTCTTGATCTGCCTTGTGATGTTTCTGCCCTTGGAGATGTATGCTTACATTCCATGATAGATGAATGATTAGGTTTAGGATGATTATGCCATGTTGATTGCTTTAGATGCATGTTAGTGTTTGTGTGTGTGTGTGTGTGTGTGTGTGTGAGAGAGAGAGAGAGAGAGAGAGAGAGAGAGAGAGAGAGAGAGAGTTAGAATAATATGTTAAATATGCCTTTATTGAGATTAAGATTTGGAACACAATGAGTGGAAGCCAACCCATAGGTCGGGTGGGGTTGGGTGCCTAATACCTTCCCATTCCCATACCTAAACTACAGACATGTGCTCTGATAAAGATTAGTCCTTCCACGAACCTTCCATGAAGGGTGTTATATTTATGGTTCCTAGACCTAAACTTGGTGGCGACTCCATTTACACCCTTCGCCATGGTCCACCCTAGGCCAAGGCGTACTCACCCAAATGTGAGGATGACACCACCATCATGGGCGCTTGCACCCACAGTGTCCTTTTGGGAAATAAAAAAAGAAAAAGAAAAAAGCCTTGGGGCCTTTTATAATGTTTAGAGAGGGGTGCAAGGCTCTTCCCAAGCGATGTGGGATTAGCTCTACAAACGTTTCTGTCAAAAAACTTTCCTTACATGGCTTTTGCAAACCCTATATGTATATGCATGCATAAGAGTGCATATGTATGGTTGGTGCATATGTACACTAATAGTGTACCAGCGCACGCATGCTTAGGGTTTATGCAAGTTTTTTCTCTTCCAAAACATCCTTCAAGTTAAAAAGTTTCCTTAGTTAAGCCCTAGACCAGTCATGGACTATCATCATTGGAGAACAGGGTTTCAAGTCGAAAGGGGTACAAAATGAGGTGTTTACAGAGGTTAATGCAATTTTCCCATAAATAGGCATACATATCTTTTAAAAAAACTACTTATCATATGAAATAAAAATATTTTCAAAAATACAAGTTTTCAAAAATTAAAAGCATAATACATATATTAAACATTTTCCATGTTATACATGTAAAAAAATACTTTTAATTGACTAAATTTCAAAACGTTTATTGATGGTCTAATCATTTATTTTGTCATGGTATGTCGTTATACACAACAATGAAATTATTAAAACAAATAAATTAGTAATTATAAAAAAAATCAATATTTGAGTTCTATGTTTTACTGTTTATATTAAACATTATATTTTAATTATAATTTATATAATTTGAATTTTTAGAATTTATTGCATGATTATATATATATATATATATATATATATATATATATATATATATATATTTATATAATATATGTATGTATTAGATTTTGATTGAAAAAAAATTAAATATTAAATTATAATAATGTGAGATGATAAATAACTTTTAATAATTTGTTATCTTTTTTCCTAAGTAAATGTATGAAAGAATATGTATCAAACATGAAGTTTTGAATTCCATTATGGAGACTATTTTAGATTGGTTACCAAAACATAATATTTCAATTCCAATATGTACCAGTGTACTATTTCGGGATTATACTACATATTAGTCGCAAACTCGTGTTACGCATGGAATAGTTTAGCAAGCATTCTAGGAAAATGAAATAATTGTATTTCAATTATTGCAAAAAATTGTAGAAGAATAAAAATTAACTCTTGTTGAGCGTCATTTTTGAGAATCCAAGAAGAAAGAAGAAAGCCCAATGACAAGGGCAGCAAAGAATTGGCAAATAGATGGCAAAACCATTAGGTCCAAGCGGCAGGAATAATGGATCACAGGCCCATGAAGTGAACAGATGGGCCTTGAAGAGGCAAGTGGGCTTAAAGAAGCCCGGAAAGAGAGAAATAGCATATCCATGGGCAGTATATGATGTAGGAAAGTGAGAAAGGGCCATCATAGGCCCAAAGTAATACAAATAAAGAAAGTAAGGGGTTAATGGCAGGCCCATGAACTCCAAGGATGAGAATAAGGTAATTGGGCTAGGGAAGTCCAATGAAGTTAATAAAAACCCATGGGAATGGAGAGTTAGTAAAAGGGTCAAGGAAGCCCAAAGAAAGCAAGTGGGCCAAGGATGCCCAAGAGGAAGACAAGAGGGACACAGGAGCCCATAAGTAGGAAAACTAATGGCCATACCAAGTCACTGGGGGAAAGAGTAAACGGCTGGCCTAAAGAGGCC
This sequence comes from Quercus berberidifolia, assembly GCA_028535905.1. Taxonomy (NCBI): domain Eukaryota; kingdom Viridiplantae; phylum Streptophyta; class Magnoliopsida; order Fagales; family Fagaceae; genus Quercus; species Quercus berberidifolia. The sequence goes on from JAPQVW010000010.1 coordinate 38,437,470, forward strand.
CAGCAGGATTGAGTCATTACAGCAGGAGTGACAGAGTAATATGGTAGGAAATAAGGGTAATTAAGAAATGGGCCGAAAGAAATGTAAGATCCAGTATCAAATAAAGCCCAGCTCCTCTGGAGAGCGGGAAATCGAAAAGCAGCTCAAATAAAAGGTCAAAAAGGAACGGACGGCAGACTATGCAGGCAAGCCTCCAAACCACGGCAGGCGAACGACCAGCAGGCAGATTTTGGACACACATGGAAGGGAGGCACACGCAAGGCTCATGCATCACTAGCCTGTACCCAACCAATACAGGGTATGGTGAGGTTGTGGGTCAGAGATTCAAAGGGCATGATTTGGTAGTGGGGAGAGGGGAAAAATCTATTTTTGAGGTTCCGGCTTAGGCTCTTTTGGGGGAAGTGTCCTGTTGGGATGACATACTACCGAAAAAAAAGCAAGCTGAGTTGGAACCACTAGGTGCATGCCATGAGGGATAGGGAGAGAGAAAGAACCCAGACTGTAGCAGGAAAAGGTGCCACGGCAGACAAACAAACAAAATACCCTTCTTTATTGGAGATGGGGGGTGGCACATAGACGGACCAGTGGTGGTCGACTAGTACACCCAGACCAGACAAAGGAGGTTAAGAGCTAAAACAGTAAAATCCGGTCACGGCAGACACTATAAAAAGAGAACCTTATCGTGAACAAAAGAGGGAGCAACAACGAGAACCATAACTAAGAAATAGGAATTCGGAAAGAGATACCAAGAAATAGAAAAGAAACGAGTGGGAGGGAAAGAAAGAAAACAACCAGAAAGAAAATAGAGGGAGAATTAGAACGGCAGGCATGCATCGGTAGATTGATTCCCTCTCTCCCTCACGAAACCCTGCTCTCTGTCAAAGCCAAAAGGAGCCCTTGTGCATTAATCATTCTGGTCAGTTTTCTTCAGGGTAGTTAATCTCCACGGTAGGACTTTCCTAAGAGATTAATTGCGTTGAGAAGGAACGTTCTTTCCTCTTTGGTTTTGCTCTTGCAGACCAGATTTAAGCTGATTTTTTCATCTTCTGATTAACCCATACATATCACTATTTGCTCCCTTTTGTTCTTTTCTTTGTGTAAAAGTGATTATTATTACTGTGATTGTGTTTGGAGATCATTTGGTCATTTCCTACTAAGTAACTAGATATTTTATTTTCTTTGTTATTATGCCTGTCTGCCACAACTTATTTGAAACAGTTCTGCCTGCCGCAAGCACGTTCCTAGCAAATCAAGCATAGTTTGCGCACAAGCCGGACCAAATTGAGTTGCAGTTGGACCGATCCCAACTCCCTTATCTAGAAAACTTGGGCCTAGTGCAGCAGGAAGCAGCCCAACACTATTAGCACAGCCCACCACTTTACAACTCTATAATAGTATTTGATTAACCATTCAATGCAAGAGAAAGTTTAACATAGTATAATTTTACTTTTATTTTTTTTTATTAAATATGAAATATGATCATTATTAATAGACATTTATTATTATTATTATTATTATTATATAGAATTATATATTCTAAAATAAGTAACCATATTTATTTTATTAAAAAAAAACTAAAATCTAGGTTCTTTTTTTGGGTAAATAAACTAATACAATCACAAATTATTTTACAATATTTTTATAAACTATTAGTATGGTCAACTTCATACTGATTTTCATCAAAACCCACTAATAACATTATTTTTTATTTACCAATGATTTATCTCTATCATTCTTCATAAACTAGCACGTTGGGGCATTCGGAAAGTAGGAAACTTTCAAGAAGATTCCTTTCAACTCACTCTCCCTATTCCCACTCCCGCCCACGTGATTTCTTTCATTTCACTTTCTCATTTCTTTTTCTTTTTCTTTCTTTTCTTTTCTTTTTTATTTTATTTTATTTTATTTATTTATTTTTTTTTCGAGAAACTAAAAGCGTTTAGTGACACCCACTACAATTTTTGGACCAAAATATGAACCTTTTATGAACCTTTCTTGGAACACTACAATCTTACCTTTTAACGCTGCCACTGGTACAGGTTGGCATTTGGAGCGAGATGGAACATGGGAGGTTCTTCGCAGTTTGCACTGGTCTTAAGCCCTAGAATAGAAAATTTCGGCCCAAATGAAATAACGTTCAAAACATTGGACTTTGTTTAGGTTCGTTGTATTCACTGTATTGGTCTTAGTTAGATAGTGATATATATTTAAAAGTAGATATATTTCACCATTTTAATAGGTCCAGTACTATTGGACATTGGATCAAAGTTTGATCCCAAAATATTGATTAAACATCATCCATTTCATTTGCTTATTATTATTATATATATTTTTTCTTTTTCAAAAAACAACAAAAATTGAAAAAAAAAATCAAAATATTAAATCCTTAACTAGTTGATTATTTTTATAACATCTTATAAAATTATATTAAGATAAAATAAGTATACTACTAAATTGGAATAAAAAAAAAAAACTTAACATATATAATTGTTCTTTTAATCCCAATTTTCTTATTTAAATTCTTAATTTACGTACGGATGTTTATGTCTATTTGTGTTTTAATACCTTTCTTATAACGAATCGAATAAAATGTGTACATATTCTATATCATATATATTTTGTCTTTTATATTACAAGAAAAACGGATATGAACTATCCAAAAAAAAAAAAAAAAAATTATGAAAACAAAAATATGTTATAGGGTCCTTTTGTATACCTTTGGCAAATTTTGAAAAGTTTTAGACAACAATTTTTTTTTTTTTTTAAAATCATCATTCTCGTCAAACAAAGAATCCTTTTTAGTTTACAATTTTGCAAAAAAAAAAAAAAAAAAAAAAAAAAATTATATATATATAAAGAAGTTTTGTGACCTTATTAGATATGATGCATTTTCAAAATGCACTTAAAAAAAAAATTAACCTCAAAATTCACCGTATTGATTTCCTTTATTTTTTGCCTATAATAATAAATTGCAAAAAATAATGTTTCACCATAATCATCAAGAAAAAAAAAATTTTAAATCATTGTCTTTTTCATTCTACCATGATCAAAATCATTTCCTCTTTGTGATATTCCTTTGTGTTAGAATCTCATTCTCTCATTCTCTCTTCTTTATGTGTATGTTTTTTTTATTATTTTTTTTATTTATTTATTTTTTTTAACTTAATGATCATATATATATATATATATATATTTTTTTTTTTTGAAGGAATAGATATTACCAAATTTTTATATATAAGTTTTACAAATTAATGTGTCACTTATTACAAAATAGTAATTGAATATTTAATTTATTATGTTGTTGATGTGACATCAATTATATTAATTACCATATTAGTTTGTAATTTTTTTTTTTAGGGTAAACTGAAAATTATACCTTTGAACTTTGAGGTTGACTGGATTTTACACCCCAAAAATTTTAAAAACTTGATTTTACACTCTAAAATTTGGTTCCGTTAGCAATTCACCCTCCATGGTTAGTTTCCGCTGTTAAGTGACACATCACCATGCTAATGTATTTTATTTTTGCCAAATCAGCCCTAAAACTATGTCATTTCAGTGATGACCAAGCTGGCACAATCAAAACTACATAGTTTCAGGCCTAAACATAAAACATATTACTCTAGCTTAAACGACAGCGTTCAAGCCAAACTCTAAAATAAAAAAAATAGAAACCATAACCCCACAATCTGTCTAACCAGCTTAGTCCTGGACAGAGAAACCAGAAATGCCATTGAGAAAAGCTGAATAGCCCATGAAGAGAATTGTCCCCCTTCCTCTTTCAACCATGCCCGAAAGAACCTAATTCCAATTTTACGGTTACCAAAAAAGAAAAAAAAATTAAATTTTACAAATTAATCAAATCAATTTTAAACCTAGGAAATTATTGTGAACACAACAAGAGTAAAGAAAGAATTAGCTAAAAAGTGATATATTAATGAAACGAAAATTAAGGTTGAAAGTCAATAAAATAACATGGGAATTGAAGATGACTATAGTACTAGTTTATGGCTAGTATATGATGATACCAGTTAAGCGTAGCGAAAGGCACCAACGGAAGAGACAACAAGGGATTTCTTAAAGAAGTCAACTAGAATGTCAGAGAAATTGGTAGGTTGACAATTCGTATTAGTATTAGAGTAACCATTGCTGCATTGTACACAACGGGATTTGCCTAGGTTCACACAGCCGATGGTCTCTGCAGACAAATCGTGGGGTTATGGTTTTTGTTTTTTGATTTAAACGCTGTCGTTTAAGCTAGAGTAATGTGTTTTAGGTTTAGGCCTGAAATTTTCTCTCAAAGAAAAAAAAAAAGTTTAGGCCTGAAACTTCCTCACCAAAAAAAAAACACACACACACACACACACACAAAGTTTAGGCCTGAAACTACATAGTTTTGATTGTGCCAACTCTTCACTTGGTTATCACTGAAACGACATAGTTTTGGGGCTGATTTGGCAAAAATAAAACACATCAGTATGATGATGTGTCACTTAACAGCAGAAACTAATCGTGGGGATGAATTGCTAACGGAATCAAACTTCAGAGTATAAAATCAAGTTTCTAAAATTTTGGAGTGTAAAATCTAGTCAACCCCAAACTTTAGGGGTGTAATTTGCAATTTACCATTTTTAAAATAAGATTAATAGAAATTTTAGCATTTTCCTTCGTATCAAAGCAAAATATAGCACACCTAACCACGAACTGTTGCTTCCAGTAATGCTTTACAGTCTCCACCTCATAAAACAGTTTACTATTGACTATTAAGAAAACTAACAAAGATTTGCTAAGAAAATAAGGCAACAAGAAGAAGATTGTGTAAGTTGACTGACTGACAAAAGGTTAAAGGAGAAAGAAGGGACACAGAGAACATTATGAAGAACTAAAGCAGCTGAAAGGGAAATAGAACCTATATGGGTTACCATAGCTGTTTCACCATTTGAAAGCTCAACATTAGTGCTAATGGCAGTAAAATTAGTAAACAAATGAACAGAATGCACAATATGATCAGTTGCCCTAGTGTCAATAACCCAAGTATCTCCATTAAAGGCTATCCTATTCACTACTTGAGCAGAAAAAAGAGAATGCCTCAAAGTAATGCCTTCAAAAAGGGTCATACTTGACATATTGAGAACATTGTCAGACTGACGAACACTTGATTGGTGTGCTGCTTGAGACTCTGAATGAGACTTAATCACATTACCAGCCATATGGACCTCCTTATTTCCCATGTTAAATTGAGAAGCTTGCATCTGATTGCCTAACATAGCCAAGAACTGCTGACATTGTTCCTTAGTAAAAGGAAATTGATTAACATTAGTAACTGACTAATTGTTCTCTACAAGATCTTCTTGAACACCCACTTGATTCATCATTGAAGTCTTTCCTTTAGGCTTGAAACCAGGAGGGAATCCATGCAGTTTGAAGCATTTTTCCATAGTATGACCAAGTTTCCCACAATGAGTACAGATAGGCCTATCCTTGCCCTAAGAATTCTTACCCCCAGAGAAAAAGGAAGTAGAATTGGAACCTTTCACAGCAAGGGCAGTGGACTCAATGTAAGTATTAGAACTTCCCACACACCTCTGCCTTTCTTCTTGAATCAACAAAGAGTAGACTTTGTTAATGGATGGAAGTGGTTCCATTAACAAAATCTGTCCTTTGATTTGAGAGTATGAATCATTGAGTCCCATTAAGAATTGCATCATAGAATCTTGAAAGTGAACATTCTCAATTCTTTGTGAAAGATTGCAAGTACATTTTCCACAAGAACAGGTTAGGGGCAGGCCTGAAATTCTTGAGTTGATCCCAATACAGCTTCAATTGAGTGAAATAAGTAGTGGTTGAAGAATCACCTTGATTGATTGATGCAATATCCTTTTGCAACTCAAAAACCCTAGGTCCATTCCCTTGGGCATGTGTGTCTCTGAGATCATTCCAAATCTCTAATGCCGTGTCTCTATAAGTGATGCTTACTCTGATCTAAGGCGAAACAACTTTCATCAACCATGAACCAACCATGTTATCACAACGAATCCAAGCATCAACTGCTGCTGGTGTTTTGATCGGTGGAGAAGATAAAGTGATTGTGCCATCAACAAAACCAAACTTATTCTTTGCAATTAAAGCCTTCTTCAAAGATCGAACCCAAGCATGGTAATTTTCACCAATCATAACCTCTGATACGAGCATAGCTCCAGGACTTCCAGCATGATGAAGATACAAAGGATTATGGATATCCTCTACCAATGCTGGATCACATTCAATCGAAGTAGAAGAAGAATCTGATGCAGAAGCTGTGGACGCCATTCAAGCAACTCCAAGCTTTCAAGAATGAAAACCCTAGAATTTGGGGACTTTCTAGAACAAGACTCTAGAACTTGAGAGAATTTCGATTTGATACCATATAAGACTTTGTTGAAAATGAAAAATCTAATCAATATATTACTAAAAGCTGAAGCGTAGTGTTTAATGTTACTGTACTCACGTTGAGCCACTTCAGCATCCACAACATTATCCTTTTTCTTTCCAATTTTTCTATAATTGTTTTTTAACTTTTACTTTTTTTTAATAATTGCACTTTTTCCAACCTTTCTCATGCCTTTACCTTTTCATCTCCCCACTATCCTTAACATTAATATCACTTTTCATCTTTCTTTATTTTGTCTCTTCATCTTTCCCTCCCTTACCTTTTCATCTCCCCACTACCCTCAACTTTAATCTCACTATTTATCTTTCCATTCAACTTCTTATATTTTGTCTCTTCATATTCGCACCATCTTTTATAAATTTGTTATTCTCTTTTCCATTCTTTGTATAGTTTTCCATCATAGAAAGGTTGTTTCTCCCTCCCTCTCCCTCTCTCTCTTTCTCTCTCTCTCTCTCTCTCACACACACACACACAATAATTTTTGGAGTTTTTTATTTATTTATTATTTTATTTAGTTTTGTGTTTTAAGTTTTTTTGTTCTCTTTGATTGTTAAATATTATACTATTGCGTTATAAAAAAAATTTAAAAAATATAAAATATAAGAATATAATATATATTATTCTATTACATAGTATGATTTGAGTAATTTGGTGTTTATTATTATATATATTATACTTTTACTTTTTTAATCTTTTCATCTTATGTTATTCAATATTTAAACTCAGTCACATCCTCCATATAATTAAATTATTTATATATTTTTTTTTAATTAAACATATAATATTTTATTTAAATTTAAATAAATTAAATTGTACTCACTTTTTTTAACATTTACACTTTCTCTAACCTTTCTATTTCCCTTTACATTTTCATCTCCCCACTACCCTCTCTCTTAATATCACTCTTCATCTATCCCTTTATTTTGTTTCTTCTTATTGTTATCCTTTTTGTATAAATTTGGCATTCTCTTTTCCATTATATGCATAATTTTTCTTCACAAAAAAAATTATTTCTCTCTCTTTCTCTCTCAATTTTTGGTGATATATATATATATATATATATATATATATATATATATTGCATCTCTGCTTTAGGTTGTGAAATTTTTGTGTTTTTTAGAACTCTACTTTAGGTTGATGCGATTTAATTGTGTTTTAGGTTTTTTTTTTCTTCACTTTGGTTGTTAAATTTTATCATATTGCATTGTAAATAATTAAAGATGGTATATAAGAATGTAATATTATAATATTACATAATATGATTTAAATAATTTGGTATTTATTTAGAGATAATTAATTTGGTGTTTATTGTTATATCTTTTATTTTTACTTTTTTTCTTTTCATATTATTTTATTCAACATTATTATTATTGTTGTTGAATTAATATATTAGATTTTATATTTTTTTAAATTCAATATATTAACTTGAAAGAAAATGAAAAACCAACTATTAACCAATAATTACTAAAACAATAATATTATCACGCGCAATGCGCGGGTCTATGACTAGTTCACTTAATGAATGATTACATGCCTCTGCTCTATATATACAAAACAGAGCATTAGTAACTAACTTAACATATTAAAAAACTCTTAACAGATTAACTAACTCTCTTAAGTAACTCTAGACTAAAAACTCACGTGCTCTCTCACGTGCAACACTTATATACAATAGAGCTGAAACTACCTACAGTTTATACACAGTGAACTATACAAAACTACAAGTCCTTACCTTTTTGTTCTAAGTCTGACTTCTGCTCTGAATCTAACTGCTGCTGCTGCTGCTTCAATCTTTGACACTCCCAGCCGAGAGATGTATGATTCGCATCAATAAGATCGGTTCCAGGAAGACAACGACAGTACGGTTTGCCATCATTGAGTGTGGAAAAGCTGTTGAAGCCACAAAATCCTTTCACTTTACAAAGATCATCTAATGCATACCACTCAATTACTGATGAATTGAGTGTGCCAGTCTCGTTATAGGTGTGTGAATACAACTGGAAAAATCCATTAAATTCTAGAGTTGCACTATAAATGGTGTTAATGTTATTGCTGGCCGATGATGAACTCAACTTCAACACTGTTTCCAGTGCTATTGATGATTTGTAGGCGGCCTGTATCATTGAGATAAAGGCGATAATACACTACGCCATTTCGTAAGTGCCAGAGCTCCAGTAAGCATCACTGCTAACGTCTACAGTGTTTACTGGGTATAGAACAAGGTTTCCATCGTACTGCATCTTCAGACGATACCGTCCAGTTGAATGGTTGGTCTCCGATAAACTAGAGAATAATTGGCCACCAGTGGACAGAATCTGACCTCCTAAAATAGTGTCAGTAGGATAGCTGAAAGTCTGCCAAATGATGGAATCATTTTTGTTGTAGAGAACAAAATTGCCAGAATCAAGCATGTTGGCAGCAAAATAAGCTGAGTCTGACGTCCTAGCACTGATAAGCTTCTACAATCCTTGCTCAGTTATCAAAAGAAGTCCATCTTTTGTTAAATTCAGTGTTGCGTTTCTGGTGACCGGAGGATCATCACGGCTTGCTGTCCACACAACTGTCATATTGTTTATAACCACCAACCAGATTCCAACCATAAAACCATTGCCTTGCCGATAGAATCCAAATTCAAAATGGCCAGAAGGGGAACGCCATGACATGGGGGGAGTTTCGGGATGAAGTGCAGAGCCCAGTTGTATATGGCCAAATTGCTTCTTTTCAGCTCTTCCACATGCAAAGAACATAGACAGTAGAATGAAAACAGTAAATATGGAGGCCATGAGATGAGAGAAAGAGGACTTCCAAATAGACTTTTAGACTTTCTTCTACGTTTTGGGTGGATATCACGCAGTTGTATCGGTACTATTGACTGGATCTGAACACTTCCTCTGAAGCCAAACAACCACAAATCAAAAAAAAGAAAAACTAATTATTACATGACCACAGCCAGTTTCATGCATCAGCCATCAGCTAAGGATAGTAAGAAATGCCAACTGAATTATTTGTGAAAAATTACATATTTAAAAATTATTTTTAAAAACATAGCAAATTAATTTTAAATTTTTTAGTAAAACCATTTTTTTAATTTGACCTTTCAAAATTTTATTTAGGTCTTTTAGAGCATGTGCATCGGAGGAAGAATGTCTATTTTACCTCCTCAAAACCTACTTTATCTATTTTACCATTTTATTTTATAACTCACTCCATATCTCAGTTTTTATTTTTACATACAACTAATTAAAATAATATAAACTGACATTAAATAATATAACCAATTTTCTTTCCTTCCTTCCTTTTTCTCTCTCTCCAGTAAACCCACACAACTTCCTTCCACCATCAGCCACAAATGCCAATTCTTCACCAGAATCACCACCAAAATTACCAATAAAAAAATTTCCACAAAAAACACACACAACCACTGAACCACCAACACTGAAACACCAGCCACCAAACCACAAACCCACCACCACCAAACAAACACCCACAACCCAACCCAAGTACCCAACACCCACCACTGAACCAACACAACCAAGCAATTGCTTTCATCGTGACCCATCCACCATAGACCCACATTATGCCTAACCCACATCAAAACCCACCCCACCACCGTGAACAACCACCAAAACCCACGAGCAAGAGAGCAAACCCACGATTGAGAGCAAAAACGATGAACAAGACTGAGCAAACCCACGGTAGTAAACCCACGGCGAGCAAAACGCAGGCCCACAGCGGCAAACCCAAAAACAATCCGGCCACCACTCCGTCCACCACCCAAACACTAATTTCATCCAATCCGATTTCGTCTAAGCCCAACCAGACACCACCCCAGCCACCACTCCTGACCCACCTACCCAAAATCAAAACCCACCCACCACCACACACCCCAGCAACCACCAACAAAAAAGAAAAAAAGAAAAAAAGAAAAAAGAGCAACCCAAAGAAAAACAAGCGCTGATCTTACCCGTAGCCCAATTCGATGGAGGTTGAAAGGTGAAAGAGGCAAGAGATAGAGGCACTACAAAACACGTGGGTCTTAGGCCGTGTTTTTTTAAGCCGCGTTTGCAAAAATGCGGCTACAGACGGGCTAAAGCCCCATTTTTAATAAACCCGGCTTAAAGCACACACGAGAGGCCGCATTTTAAACATGTGGCCATAGAATGCGTCTAAAGCCACGTTTTATTGAGCTATAGCTGCATTTTTGGTATAGGAGCTATGGCCGCATTTAAAACAAGCGGCTATAGGATCTACATATTTCAAATTTTTTTTTTTTTTTTAAATCTTAACTATGGCCGCGTTTAAAAAATGTGGCTCTAGCTTGCATAAAGCCACGTTTTATAGACGCGGCTTTAAATTTAGTTTGAAGCTGCATGTTTAAAACGCGGTTTTAAATTTAATCTGAAGCCGCGTGTTTAAAACGTGGCTTTAGTTTGGGATGGGGCTGCGTTTCTTAAACGTGGCTTCAGATTTTGCCTAGAGCCGCAGGTTAAAAACGCGGCTTTAGGAATTGTATAAATAGTATACTAAATACATTTTCAACCCTAGCTAGCCTCACCATCTATCATTCCCATTCCCTGACCTCTCTGCCATCGCTTCCGTCATCTCCTTCACCACCATCTCTGCTGACCTCCACCAGATCCCTCCCTCCGGCACTCTATTCACCACTCTCTTCCAAACCACCAGCGTCGTTTCGATCCTTTCGATCCCTTCGCAATCATCGAATGCCACGGTGAGTCTCTCTCTCTCTCTCTCTCTCTCTCTCTCTCTCTCTCTCTCTCTCTCTCTCTCTCTCAGCCCCGATGACAATATGTTTTACTTGTATATTTTTTTCAAGCTCAAGTTCATGATTTCTTCATCTGTGTCTCTTTGTCTCTCTCAATCTAAGCTCGGTGTTCTCTTCGTGACTTCGTCTCTCTCGGTCACGGTGTGTTTTCTTCGTCTCTCAATCACATTGATAAGAATTGGTATTGCCTAATCACAAACCCTAATTTCTTTTTTGAATTTTTGTGTTTCTTTGTTTTCTCCCACTTTCTCGTCGATTTTCACCGCATTTCTTTGATTTTCCTTTCGAACATTTCTCAGAAAACTCAAAAACCGAAGGTTTCCTCTCATCTTGACTCCAACACTTTCCACTAGTTTGATTACAGGTTCTACTCTCTCTTATGAAATGTTCATTGTTGATTGTTGATTGTTTATTTTGAAATTGGAAAATTCTCTGTACCTATTGATTGTTGATTTGTAAGGTTGAATCTGTGCTCTATTCTGAAGTAATTATTTTGAACCCTTTGTGTTTCAAAATGTGTACAAATCATATTGAATTTTTGCATTGCTTTTATTATATAATGATTGTTTGATCTAGAGTTTGAGAAATTTGGGTGGGTTATTATAATTGAAGTAGCTTGAGTGATGTAAAGAATTTAGGGTCAATCATGGTTATTCTATATTAAAGCTAATGTTTATCGAACTTAATTTAGGATTGTATTGCACCATTGGAAATGGATTTGCTATATATGTCTGTGTGTGTGGAGATCAGACTCAATATTAGGTAGTGTCTAGAGCACTACCAGTTAAAAAGTTCTTTAAAGAGTTTGAATTTGTTTTAGCAGAAATTGCCAAATGTAAAGAACTTTAAGAGGGTCCTTAAAGCTGTTTCAAATTTAACGCTACAGCTAAAATTAAAAGCTATTAGGAAAAAAAATTATGCCTGTACAATTTACAATTCATTCTTATAAATCCAAAACATTAAAACGCTATTCACTATAATTTGCCAAACACTGGCAAATGTTAAAGAGATTTTTAGTCAAAAGCTTTTTATCACAAGAGCTCCACAGTTATAGATCTACTTCCTACAGCAATGTCGTATGGCGCAATATGTGCTAGTCTTGATATCCTGAGAGTGCATAAGTTCTTAAAATTTTGCTCAGTGCCAGCCTATTGAACATCTTTACGAGTAATAGCATGGTCAGTGGGGATCGCAGGTGGGAGAGAGTAAAAGATTACAGTTCCTTTTTCTCAATTCTTTCCTACTGGGGGGCTGGTCTAAAAAAGAAGAAATTTTAGTCATGGCCTATAACTTGACAATTCTAATGGTTTATCCAAGGGGTTCTACAGGTGATGGCTAGCACCAAAGTCATTTAAGAAAGTCCAATTACTGCTCATCTGGATACCTTTGATATATATAAAGAAGTGTATGATATTTGGTTCCTTTACTTTTTGTTAATAAATTTTTAATTTAGGGGTATTTTTTTTTTTTTGGGTTGGAGTGAGTGATTTGTATAAACAAAAAGCAGGTAGATTCTATTTGAACAGATGAACTCATTGAAATGTACAACACTGAAATTAACTTCAGTGAATAAACCAATTTAAAGTAATAATAATGTATGAATTTCTGAATGGTACCAGTGTGGTTTTACTCGTAACTTTAGTGTTAGTGTGGAATCTCTTTGTTCGGCTTCGAATTTGATGTCTCAAACATCTGTAGTGATTGGTTATATAGCATGGTATGGTCCTTGTTAAAGAGTTCGAAGTTTGAGGTCAAGCTGCCAAGGCTTACCATTGGTTATATATGCCTTTTTCTATAATATATACATATGTATGGCCCCATTACTGCACTCAATAATATCTTGATAATAAATTGTCATCATATAGGCTATTGATATAGTGTCATTTTAATACTTAAATTTAAAACTTTTTTTTTCCCAAAAAAAATAAAAATAAAAATAAAACTTATTATAAAGCAACACTACAACGTTTTTCAAAAAGTAGAAAGCATTATCAATGTGTTTAGTTGTTGTACCAATAAATGGAACAATAATTAAGTGAACATATATACCAACCATTTCCATTTTCAATTTCTTTATTTATTTTAATTAATGCAAACTTAACCGTCTCATACATATATATGTTTTTTTCTTTTTGTTAGTTCTTTCATCGCTTTCTCTTCTTCACATCTAAATCTCACAGCCAACAACACACAGGTTTACATCTCTCTCTCTCTCTGTGATAAAGCCTTTGTTTGTTTATTTGATTTTCTTTTTAAATTGTCAACCAAACTTTTTTGAACTCACTTTTGACCAATGACCCAAGTAATTGAGCATCATGGTATTACGGACTTAATAATTATTACAGATTTAATAATTATTGCAATTACATGGATTGGGTATTTGTTAATATATTTTTAAAACACTTATGCTTAGCTACTTTTACAACTTATCACATTGAGTTAGTCTAGGACAAGTGTTATATGTTCTAAGAAAATTTAAGCATACTTGGGTATGTCTGTTCTTAACAAATCACAAATGAATGTAATTAAAATAATTATTACCTTTGTAGTAACAAATCTTGCTGTAGGTAAAATTCCGTAAATATTGTATTGCAATGGATAAAAGTTGGATGGACAAGAGGAGGGGTTCAAGGGAATATTTTGAAGGTGTAAACCAATTCGTGGAATTTGCCTTTCTATCCACGCGCGATAGGAAGATCTTATGTCCTTGTGCGAAATGTGTGAATTTGATTTTACAATCGCTAAATGTGGCACGTGATCACTGTTAGGCTTCGGGGATGCTTAAAAATTACAAAGTTTGGAAATTTCATGGGGAATCGGCGGCTGCTAAGACAGCTACTGAATGTGGGAGCTCTCATGTGCAAGAAACCCGAAATCTATATGGTGATTTTCGTGAGATGTTGCACGATTTGTAACCCCCGCATGAAATGGCACCTGAACCAATGGAAGAAGGTCCAACTGCGCAACATCTGGCTAAAGGTCCGAATGATGAGGCCAAGAAGTTTTACAAGATGATAGATGATGTAGATAGACCTTTATATGAAGGTTGTACAAAATTTAGCATTTTCTCAACCATTGTCGTGTTGTTCCAATTGAAGACTGTGTGTGGTTGGACGAACAAGTCATTTACTATGTTACTTCAAGTCCTGATGGATATGCTTCCTTCAGACGCTAAGTTGCCAAAGGAACATTATGAGGCTAAGAAGATAGTTCGAGATTTGGGTTTGGGTTATGAGAAGATCCATGCTTGTCCCAATGATTGTATATTGTTTTGGAAGGAAAATGTTAACCTTGAGGCGTGTCCTTGTTGTAACGAATCAAGGTGGAAAACAAATGAGGCATCTGTTGCTAGTAAAAATGTTTCATCCAATAAGGGGAAGAAGAAAGCTGTAAAGATCCTACGGTGGTTCCCTTTAAAGCCAAGATTGCAGCAACTATTTCTTTCACCCGATTTGGCTAGTTCTATGAAATGGCATGTTAATGGTCGTACTGATGATGAAGTTATGCGGCATCCTGCTAACATAGATGCATGGAAAATGTTTGACAGTAAGCATTTAGAGTTCTCGTTTGACCCTCGTAATGTCAGACTTGGATTAGCTACAGATGGGTTCAACCCTTTTAGAATTATAAGTACTAGTCATAGTACGTGGCCTATCATGTTGGTCCCCTACAATCTCCCACCTTGGCTGTGCATGAAATGGTCATCTTTGATTCTATCATTAGTTATTCCTAGTCCTACCTCGCTAGGGATTGCTATAGATGTGTACTTGCAACCGTTAGTAGAAGAACTAAGGGAGTTATGGGATGTTGGAGTACAAGCATACAATGCATCTTCAAAAGAAATCTTCCAATTGCATGCAGCATTGATGTGGACCGTAAATGATTTTCCTACATACGCAGATTTGTCGGGTTGAAGTACCAAAGGTGGGTTGGCGTGTCCTTCTTGTGCCGTGGAGACCAACTCTCGATATTTGAAAAATGGCCATAGATTTTGTTACATGGGACATAGGCGATGGTTGGATGTTGACCACGATTTTTGAAAAGAAGGTATGTTATTTGATGGATCTAATGATACGCGATCGACTCCTGAACCACCAGTCGCGTTAGACATTATTCTGGAAACTGAACATTTAGTTGGACGTTGTTTGAGAAGAAAATGTCAACTTGCTTACAATAAAAGAAAGAGAGGGGAGGCAAACCATAGTGGTTGGAAGAAGAGGAGTATATTTTTCACCTTGCCTTATTAGGAGGATCACAAGTTGCAACACAATCTTGATGTGATGCATATAGAGAAGAATGTGATGGACAATATACTTGGCACACTGCTGAACTTGAAGGATCAAACAAAGGATAATTACAAGGCACGCCTTGACTTGGTGGACATGGGGATAAGGAGTGAAGTCTACCTACAGCGAAAAAGTGATGATAAGTATACCATACCGCCCGCTTGTTTTCATATGACTTCATTGGAGAGAGATGGTTTCTTGCAAGTTTTGAAGGATGTAACAGTGCCTGATGGGTACGCTTCCAATATCTCACGCCGTGTGAATATGAAAGAATGCAAGATTTCTGGTTTGAAGAGTCATGATAATCACATCTTGATGCATCAACTTTTTTCCATAGCATTACGCGGGTCTTTGTCATCTCATGTTACTAGGCCTTTGATAAAGTTAGCTTGCTTCTTTAGAGAAATTTGTTACAAAACCCTTAGGGTTTCAGATATTGCAACTGTTGAGGCAGACATTGCAGTGACATTGTGTGAATTGGAAAAGTTATTTCCTCCATCCTTCTTTACAGTGATGGTACATTTGATCATGCACTTAGCTGCTGAAGCCAAGATTGGTGGTCCAATGCACTACCGTTGGATGTATCCCATTGAGAGGTAAGACGTTTGTAATATTATTGATCAACTTTGAGCTTCATGTGCGCGTTCGAATTACTATTGCCAATCATTAATCTTAGCATTCCTTTATAGGTACCTCTCATGCCTTAAGTCTTACATACGAAATAGAGCTACTCCAGAAGGGTCTATTGTTGAAGGATACATAGTAGAGGAGTGCTTAACATTTTGTTCACGGTATATGGAAGGAGTTGAAACTATATTCAATCGATCCACCAGGACAATTGAGGAGTCAACATGGGTGGTTTTGATCATGACACTAAACAATAGAGAGTGGACCCAAGCTCATCGCTACGTTTTATTCAATTTTGAAAACATCAACCACTTTCGTGAGTAAGCACTACATATACCCATATGATTGCACGTCAATCCAATGTACGTTAGGTCTATTAACCCTAATACAATTGCCTGCACAGGATGCACAAAAGATTGATAGAGGACGAACTCCGAAATGGCCACCATCGTATACCTGAGGCCATTATATATAAGCACTACATGGAGAAGTTTTGTAGTTGGTTTAGGTGTCACGTACTTATGACATTTTCAACTTATTAAACTTATAACACTATCCCAACTATGATTACTTGTACTGATATAAATAATTTTGTTTGGATATGTTAGGTGATGTCATTGACTGGTGCTGATAGGGAAAGGGAGGGAGTTAGTGATACCCTTGCTGCACTGTCCAAATGGCCATATATTTATGTAAAGCGGCTGAAGCATATGTCATAAATGGCTTAAAATTTAGGAGTGTAAATGATGAGGCAAACGGGAAAATGAAGAATAGTGGAGTTAGTGTCGCTAGTGATGGTGGCATTACATACTATGGTGTTTTAAGTGATATAATCGAGTTGAATTATTCTGACAATATCAAACATGTGTTATTCAAGTGTAAATGGGTTGATGATCAAAATAGGAGAGGATATAGGACTGATAAATTTGGGTTTCCTATGGTGAACTTTACATACTTCATACATGCCGGGATTGGTCCCCAACGTGACGAGGATGACACATATAGTTTTTCTGAGAATGTTCCCTATAATTTAAGTACTAATGAGATTGTGAGTGACAACCTTGGTTGGGCTCGGGATAATGTAGAGGGAATAACAATTGATGCCTCTATTATTGCTGAAAGAGATCTTCATGATGTGGATAACTTAGACGATTGTGACTTTATTGACGATGAGTCCAACAATGAAAATGACAACAAGGACGAGTACACCGAGGATGAGTAGTGTAATAGTTTAGTGGTGTATTATGTGTTTGGATGTTATAGTTATTAATGAAAACGTATCCATTCATGAATTAGTTGGAAGGCCTCTATGTAGTATTTGATGGATTTGTTAATTACAGTGTAATGTTGTTAATTCCTTTAATTTTTACTTATTATGCATCCAATTCCTTCCCCTGTTTGCTATTGGATTTGAAATTTATTTCTTATGAACTTGAATATATGTTCGTGTGGTGCTAGGGTTTCATTTCGTCATTGTTGTAGTGTTTGGAAAAGAAAAGCTCTTAAACTTGGATATATGCTTGTATATATTGTTAGATATTAAAATGAGTTATTTTACTTTGTCTTTTTCACTTACATTGTATGCAATTGATTGTTGTCTATAATTAACATTTTCTTTGTGTTGTAAAGTTGTTAGACGCAGGAATGAGAAAGAGATGTCGATTGCCCCTTGTACAAGTTGGCGAAGGATCGTCACATTCATGACAGAGGGGGGAGGAGCCCACGGAAGCCGCCCATACTACGGAGTAGGCAAGAACGGATGCAAGTGATGCTGGGACACAACCCCCAGGTAGTTTACATTTCTTGAAATGTAATGTTTGATATTCATTACTAGACACATAATTTTCTTGTTGTTGGCCGCAGGAATGGGAAGGAAACATCAACTAACAGTTGTTGAAGTTGGCTCAGGATCATCACGTTCATGAGAGAGCGTGCAGGAGGAGCTAAGGGCCGCCCTTGCAGCTGACCAAGCAAGTGGGGATGCAAGTAATGATGATGAGACACAACCCCCTTCTCCAGGTAGTTGACATGTCTTGAAATGTAACATTTGAGAATAAATACTAGATGCATATTTTTCCATTTCTTTTAAGTGTGGTCATTTCGCCCACTTCTCATTATAGGATTAGCCGTGAAGTGTCCGAAAATGATGTCATTTTGGTAGTTTTGCATTTTCAAAATAATGTCTCTTTAGGGACACCTAATGATACCATGTGATTGTGACAAGCTTAACATAAGAATTACATTGAATAAACGTAAAAGTTATCGTATTGACTTAAAAAGACCGTAGAAGTTAGAAGACTAAATTGAATTTATGACAAAATTAGATGATGTAATTTGTAATTTAACCTAACAATTGTATGTAATGAAAGTAGGCTTTAAATTGTAGATTTTTGTGAGCCACTTGAAACTGTAATAGAGTTTCATTTGTGGAAAATGATCAACATATTTGGGCTAAGGATAGCATGTAATGCATTTTCTATGGTACGACAAAGTCTTACCATATTTTCATAACATTGTTTTGAGTTGTTGTAGCCATAGAAGAACTCAAAAAGATGTCTATGTGTGAAGTGTTAGGTTAATTTAGAAATAATATGAAAAAGAAATAAATATAAAAATAACTTGTGTGTCTAGGGACATTTTGAATATTTTAGTGTACAAATTTCCTTCAATATTAATATTAATTATTACCATTGTTCATTTATGTCAAAAACTTTATCCTAATTGAATATTTTATAGATTCATCTATAAATTATGGATATGAGTAATTTCAATTTTTCTTATTAGACTAAATTTAAAATCAGTCTAAACATGCTTTTTATTATGTTCTTGAGATAACAACAATAGGCTGCCCATTGCTTCGTTTTAATTTATGAAAATATGAACGAGTTAATTCACTTATTGTCCTAAGTAATAAGTAAATTAACAAAATGAATGGGAAAAAAAGATTATTTAAAAAGCAAGTATCAAAATGTCCATACTCATGTTAGTTGAGCACTTGAGCTATATACAGTAACTTTTCTCTAACTGTGAACTTTGAAATTTCATTCCTAATGGCGGTTTACTCTATGCAGAACATTTGCTTCAAGAAACCCCAGCATCCAATAATGGGCGTGCAGAAGATTTGGTTCAAGAAACCCCAATATCTAGTAATGGGCATAAAAAGCATGGGAGAACGCTAATGCAGTGAATATGGAGTCTTCTAGACAACATGAAAATTAAATGTGAGTTAAATGTATGCGGCCAACCGATTGGGGAGAGCAGACAAACATTCAAAAGGTGGTTGGGCACTTTTTGCCTCAGCCCTGCCTTGTGCCCACTTGTGCCATCTGCTTGGATACGTGTCCCTCATAACCACAAAGTAGATTGTTAGATAGAGATTGAGATAGTATCAAATTAAGCTTCTTTTAATTGTTATGTACAACTGTATGTGTGCTAAATGGCATTTTTAGTAGGGTGTACTATTGCACTATGCTAACTCAATTTTTGCATTTCAGAAGCAGTGGATCATTGACCCAAAAATTATCCAACCAGCTAATCAAATGAACTGGGCAATGCACCTACTAGGGGGATTGAGAAGGAACCGAAGGAGCAAGTTGAAAAAGAAATGCTACCCAAAAGATGCATCGAAAGAAGATGTCATTAAACTCATACTAGATTGGGCTGACAAGCAGCAGTACGAGGAGCTAATTGACTATTTTTTTGCCTACTACGCAAGTTTCGCTATTTCCTTGCTCTATTATCTTTTAGTGGTAATATACATATGATGGGATATTTGAATTTACCGAGTACAGTTTATTTAACTGATTTTTTTGTTTGTTTTTTGTTGGCAGGAATGTGTTCGTAGACATTAATTAATACGAACAAGAGAAGTCGTGGGTTTCAGCAAGACATAGCAAGGTCAGGGCCTATAAGTTTTGCCCAAATTGCTAACAATATGGTAAGAAATGCATTATACAACAACTAGCCAGGGTTTTAATATTCTAGTATTTTAGATTCAAATGTAACGGATATGAAGAGTTTGATGAAACTAATTGACTGATGAATCTGAGCATTTTGTGTGAATGTTCCATATGAAATTTTTAGTATTGCTTGCCTCATTAGTAAAATTTCGTAATAAAAACTAAAGTCAGAGGAGCATGTGAGGTTTCATGTTGTTGCAAAGGAGAGCACAGTGTTGGGGTAAGGAAGACTTGGCTTTTTTGCATGTTCATGACTGTTAATAGACATTTCTTGTGATGTTTCCTGTTCTTGATTAGTAATTTCATTAAGAATTATGTTTGCCACTTTGTTAGCAAGATATTGGTTTGGTATATAGCAATTGGTTGTTCTTTGAATTTGCTTTCCTTTGTTACCTTCTCTGTGGAAAACTAAATAGGTTGAAAGTGGACAGCTCCAATACAATTGGCATACATATGCACATAGGCGCATACATAAAACACATACCTTTTCTTGCCTTCACTTTTGAAAATGTTAGTGCCTATCACTCTGTGCATAGCCTATAGGCCCAATTGATTGTATGTTGTAGAATTAATAGGTGGCAATGAGATGGGTAGATTGTGCAAAATCAATGTGGCATTGGGACCAAAAGTTGTACTATTCTGAGCAAAGATGCGCTCATTTTGCATAAGTTTTGGCTCAAGTGTAAGAAGTACATGTACCAGGAGTTAGAAAAATTTGGACCATGTACTCAGTTGACAATGTACTTAAACCTTAAAAGGATTCATGAATCATGAGGGTACAAATAGTCGTACTCAGCTGACAATGTAGCTAGCTTCTGAGGCAGATCACCTGTCTTGCTTTGGTTCCAGCACCATGAAATTGTTATTCTCAATACTTTCTTCAAAATATTAATTTGGACTAATTAACTTGGTTACTATTTGTCACTTGTGGGAACCAAACTGATTTTGAACTGAGTCTCTTATTTTAGTGATGACTACAACTTTAAAAAAAAAAAAAAAAAAAAGTGCTTATGTTCCTAGAGTTACTCTATATTAAAATCCATTTGATTATCCATTTGGTTTGGTGATTTGGGAGATTAAACGTACATTTCGAAAACCCCAAATGTCATATCACAATAACTTATGAACAAACACTTATTATTTTAATTTTCTTGAGATAGACATTATCTCTTATTGGAATAAATAGGGATACTACTTGAGAGAGAGAGAGAGAGAGAGAGATTTGTCCTTATCGTTGGACCTTGGTCAAGATCATTACCATTTTTGATTATACAAGAATGAAGAAACTAGTAGTCGTTTTATTGGAACTTTTAGAAAAGTAGGAAATTTTATGGGTTACTTTATTTTTTAGGGTTTAAGCCAATTTAGAGGATAGTTTGCCTAAATAAATTTATTACCTTATGTGTACAATATGCTTTAGCTTTAGAGGGACAAAAAAAAAAAAAAAAAAAAAAAAAATTGAAAAAGTTTCAAAATTTTTATTGGTAGGAACATTTCATATTTCTTCATTTTTTTTGTTCATAGTTTTGACGTTGTGACAGCAAAGACAAGATGATTGCAATAAAAATTGACGATGTGACAGCAAAGACAAGTGAGAGAGAGGAAATGTGAGGAAGTTGAGTGAAGGAAATTGGGTTGGGGTAGTAGCTAGCCAATATATAGAGCTTTGGGATGGGGGTAGCTAGGGACTATTTTAGCCACTATCATAACTAACTGCAATGGATATTAAGAGTGTTGGGAACAAAAACCACTTGATACTAAGCATTTGCATAAAGAAAACATCTCACCTGTGTTTTTGAAAGTAATAATCTACATTTTTTATTTGTTTTACATTATATTGCATGTTATGTACCAAATTCCATTTGCTATGTTTGGTTGTCGATTGTCGCTTCATATCACCAACATAAATTTTCACTATTGTAATGAGACTGTTGAATATGATGTAGGCAAAAGAAAGTGGGCAAGCAGTTGAGCGTGTAGTTGTTTTTACGAAAGTATACTGCACCAAAGATGGGCGTCCTGTTAGTACTGAAGTGAGAGATAAGATTGTAAGCTCTATATCGTAACCTATTTCTTTTGTATTTTGTGCGTGAATTGTTTATAGCATGTAATATGTTATTTGGTTCTTGTGTGAAAACAGGAGAAAATGACTGAAATTTTAAACAAAGGGGGCTCACTACAAGGAGAGCGTCGCAAAGGAATCTTATGGTCAAAAGATGATGCCTTTGCTCAAGTGATGGGGGCAGAACGTTGTGGACGTGTACGTGGGGTCAGTTTTGGACCAAACCCATAAGGAAGAAGTGGGTCCAACCTTCCATGTTATACATTGACTCCACCGTCGTCCAGCGAAACAGCCCATCGGATGACTGAATTGGAAAATTCACACCAGACTTTGAAGGACGAACTTGCCCAGTCAGAGCAAAGGCATCAGCAGCAAATCACCAAATTGCATGCGCAGCATAAGGAGGAAATCGTCGAATTACATGCATAGCATAAGGTGGAAATCATTGAAGCACTAGCCAAAGCAAAGCGGCAATCAGATGCGCAGCATAAGGAGCATATGGACGAAATGATGTCAGGCATGAGAGCCATGTTAGAGGGAATGAGGCCACTCCTCTCTTCCTCACTGCCTTCTTAGGTATTATAAATGTTGCATTTAATTTAATGAAAATTGCGTGTTTATTGCAATGCATTGTTATGTGCTACTAATATGATGTGTTTAATTCAAGATAGCGCTACATTACAATGAGGACTCTTCGTTTTCATTTTATGATTGTATGTTGTATTATTATTTGGCTGTTCATGAAAGAATATTTTACACATGAATATTATTTTGATATTATAGACAGGTTGATATGTAGACAGGTCAATTAGGCCTTGTTACGAGGTTGACAATCTTTTTTGTGAACAAAAAACTTTTTCGTTGAATCTCTTGTAAAAGAACAACCAAGAGGATTAAATAGTGAAGCCATGCATTGTTCTCACTGTAAGTTTGAAATAAATAAATTTTACCGTTTCGTAATTTTAAGTACTTTTTTATGGTTCCACATTTGTGTAATTTTGTTGGATGGGAATTTTTCCATTATTGCTCATGTTGATCATGGCAAGTCTACGCTTGCTGACAAGCTTTTGGAGCACATTGGGACCATTAAGAGAGGACATGGTCAGCCTCAATACCTTGAGAAGTTGCAGGTATATCAGCACTTTTAAAAGATTTGTTTTTTTTTTTTTTTTTTGTTGTTTAGGAAAAGCATAAATTGGTTATTCAATGGAATTTGTATTGTTTTCGAGTGGGCTAGTTTATACTTGCTGAGTTGTCTAGGAAGAGACATGCATTGGGAATGATATGAAATTTATATTGGTTTTGAGTGTATGATGTTTTTCATGGGTTTGTTTTTGAGTGAAGAGTGAAGTATATGCTTGCTAAATTGTTTAGGGAGATACATGAATTGGATATTCTATGGAATTTGTATTGCTTTTGATGAGTTTGTTTCCGAGTGAAGTTATAGACTCTTCCTACTTGGTTAGAATTATAACAAAGGAAAAGATGAGTTTGTGGTGCTTTTGAGTTTCTATGGAATTTGCATTGCTATTGAGTTTGTGGTGCTTTTGATGAGTTTTTTCCTACTGAAGTTCGAGTGTTCTTAGGTGATTAGAATGAAGTTATGGCTTTAAGGTGATATATGATACAAGTACCACAAGCAACTTGATCTGAGCCCAAGGTGAATTCTGTATTGACAAACAAAACATGGGTTTGGAAGGTGGTGTGCTGTCGCAGGCAACCAAAAATAAAGCCTATACTCCTAAAAATATATGTAGTAGTGTAAGTAAGGATCGTTCCCACGGAGAGTATCTAGCCTAGTTTTATGCTATGTGAACAAGGAGGGGGAGGGGGTGGAGTATAATGAAAATAATTTTAAGAAAAAAAAACAACTAAGGAACAATTCAAATTAAAGTATCAAAATTAATCAAAAGAACAAACCTTGGTTTAAGTCAACATCCACCATCGGAATTTTACAACTGATCATCGATGCAAGTATATATCAATTCACACTTTGAATATTCACCATCGGAACAATTTTCCTATCTCTCCTTAGTCGTAGTTAATTAGAAAACAAGCGATCTAATAAACCCTAACTACTAAACTACCCAAGACAAGCGCTAAAGGTTTAATCTAGTAGCAACCTTAAGAATTAGAGAGATTGATGAAACTAAACAACACAAACATAAACGGTTGCATTTAATTTAGTCGAGCATTCTTCCTAAGATCTAATAATTTCTGACGCAGCAAATCATTAAATCTTGGTTGCTTCACAAGTTAGAGAGATCAAACAATTATGGATTTGATATCTAACTTAGCAGTAGATTGCAACGAATAATAAACTAGTAATTAAACGAGACAATTATGAAAATAAGCACAGAAGAACATCCAATATTCAAAGTATAAATTGAACAATAAAAATAAATTAGATCTCACAGTTTTATTGATTCCCAGGCTTTAGTTTCCTTTGACTAAGTATATAAGTTTAGCCAAGTAAGGCCATGACAGAAAACTCACAGGAGAAAATCAGAGAAGAGGGGAGAGAGAGGCGTGTGTGTCCAATTCTGATTTCTCCTCCCCCTTTTACACGTTAATTCGCCCTTTCCCAAGCCTACAAAATCTCCTAAAAATATTCTCAATAATAATATCCAAATGTAACTAATTAAGGAAAAATATTAAAAATAAAACAAAGTCCTAATATAACTAGGAAAGTGGTGTTTTTCAGCTGGAAATTTCGTGCACCAGATCTGGAAGCTTCTGAAAATAAACCCCATCAGATCTGCATATTAGAATTGCAGGCAAAGGAACATTTCAGAACGTCAGCAGTGCAGGTGCAGCAACTTCAAACCCAATTTCTACCTTGATGCATCCCGTATCTCTCAAAACTCAAAACACGAAAGTTGTAGAGCTTTGTCTTGGCGTTCCATAGCATCTTGAATCATCTCAATAGGAGCTTGGACGAGAGAGTTATGCCCAGATTACGAAGCAATGTCAAAGCTGTCCAAAATCGCCCAATTAGCTACGTTTTGCACTTAACGCCTCCATTTGCATCCTAAATAAAAATATAATAATGAGTACATTTAGGCACCAAATAAATATAAAAGACTAAACATTAAGGGAGAAAAATATGACAATTTGCATTCTCATCAGAAGGAAGTCTACAAGATCTTACTAGCTTTAGTCACGTTTTAAAGCCAAATTTCTTTGGCAAACTTTACTATCACTAGCTGCGATTCAAAATTTCTCTGGCAAACTTGTTGACAATCTAAAACAAACTAAGAACGAAGGATACACTACCTCCATTAATGTTGTCTTGGTTACTTAGTCTAGGCAAGCCGTAATTGTATTGCTTTTGATGAGTTATAGACTCTTCCAAGTGAAGTTATAGACTCTTCCTAGTTGGTTAGAATTATTAAAATGGAAAAGGCGAGTATGCTTAGTAGTTTAGGAAGAAACATGAATTGGGTATTCTGTGGAATTTGCATTGCTTTTGAGTTTGTAGTGCCTTTGATGAGTTTGTTTCCTAGTGTTCTTAAGATCGGATTTGGTAGTGCTAAAAAGTTGTCTAACTTCACTAATCTTGTTTTTAAGAGCGTCTCTAGCTGCTGTATATTCTGATCATAGCATTCAATTTTGGAAAAGTTAAGGTTTTCTTTATATGAAGTAACTTATGTTCTTAGTTCTCTGCTTGGTTTGAAATAGCTGACTGCTGCCTTTATATTTTTGCAGTGCCATTATGGACATAAACTGTGTTCTACCTGTAGACAAGAGCTTGGAGATGGGAAGGCACCCCTAGAAGCATCTGGGATAGCCATAGGAAGTTAGAGATAGTCATGTGCGTGATGTTTGCAGTTGAGGTATAACCATAATCATGTGTGATGCTTACTGCATCTTTTTTTGTGTCAAATGGACCCTAAACTTTCCTCCATTTTGTTGCTGTATTGAACTGCATATTCCTTAAAGATTGATAATTTTCCCGTATTCCTTAAAGATTGATTGAAATTGTGATAGGTTTGAGAAAATTCCAGCTTGATATTCCTTTGAAATTCCGGCTTGTTATTTTGTTGCATGTAACAAGCCGGAATTTCAAAGGAATAACAAACTGGAATTGGGTGTGTGTGACAGGTTTTTATAGTAGTGTTTGTAAAACTTATAGTAGTGTTTGCAAATGCATTTGCCATCTGGCCTAGAAAGGAAAAAAAAAAAAAAAAAAACCCTATAGCCGTGTTTCTAAAACGCGGCTATAGAAAAATTCAAAAAATATTCAGGAGGTTGTAGCCGCGTTTTAAACGCAGCTATAGGTGACAGATATAGCCACGTTTTAAACACGGCTATAGTTGTGGCCTCTAGCCACATTTTAAATGCGGCTAAAACGTGTCTTTGAAGTTGTCAAGTTTTGGCCTATAGCCACGTTTTAAATGCGGCTATATCTATGGCCTATAGCCATGTTTTTCTGACCTATAGCCGTGTTTTAAAAACGTGGCTACAAAACCTTTTTTTTATTTATTTTTTTTTTTTTATAGTGAGAAAGAAAAATAATAAAAAAATCTAAGCATCTGCTACAGTGAGGTTGGATTTATACCACCTCACTGTAGCGGGGTTGCAAATTTTTTTTAGATATAGCAACCAGTTGGAGCTTTTTTTTATTGCTTTGGTGGGTAAAATAGCAACTTGGGGGTTTTACGCCCTAATGCCAGTGCTTTTATGTTTAATTCTATTTTCATATTGGTCCTTTTTACATTTGAAATTTTTTATTTGAGTAATACTTGGGACACATTAAAATGCACAATTTTGTGTCACAACTTGCAATGTGGTGAGTTGTGAGTGGCGAAAGTGTGTTCCCACGTGACCCACCATCACACATCCGCCAATCACAACTTGTCATGTGGTGAGTTATGGCATAAAGTTGTGTCATTTTATGTGTCCATAGCATTGCTCTTTTTATTTTGGTCCTTCATGTTTGGTTTCATTTTCATTTTGATTCTTTATGCTTGATTCAATTTTCTATCTACTTTTCAAAAAATAAAAAAAATCCAAAATGAAAATTAATAAAAAAAAAAAAAACGTAAAAAATCAAAATCAAAATAACTTCAAACTCTAAGAGCCAAACATATACTTTAGTCTTTTTGTAACAAAGAAACGTAGTTTTTTTTTTTTTTTTTTTGAGATCCAAGATAGAAACGTAGTTTTAAAATAGATAAATATTGATATACACTCTACTACACAACTGCATACACACCTGAGTTTGAATTGAAATCATGAGTAGAAGTTGTAATTTCCAACATGGAAATGGTAAATACGATTTTGTAGAAGAGTTTGTGTAATAAACACCCCTCTTTGAAATATAAAAGACCTTCATTTGATAACGTGTCAAGCACCTTGAAAAAAAAAAAAAAAAATTGCCCGCTCTATGTAACACGACTTCCTATCTTTTCTACAAACAGCACTTTGGGTTTTTACACCAAAAGAAATTTCCCACACCATACACGATTCCCTCTCTTTTAGTCTTGTGATCTTTATCTACTAACCTCACTTTTGTTTTTTTACGCTGTCTTAAAATCTACCTTTTCCTATCTTTAACCCACTTTTTAATCGGGCCCTCTCGTTTTGTTTCTTCTTTGCTTTTTTTGTCTATATATAAAAAGAGCCAATGTGTGGGTTTGGATTCAGCAGAAAACGCTGAATCCTGCATTGCGTTTTCCTCCTTTTTTCTTTATTTTTTCCTTTTTTTTTTTTTTTTTTGCTTTCACGCATTTTAGGGAGAGACAAAATTTACTGTTCATGAAACAAATGTCTCTGTTCACGCACTATTCTAGTACCGTTCACATACTGTTCACAGGTCCCACGGTACTATTCACATATTTAAAAATTATTTTACTACAGTGTTTTCAGTTTCAGCAACAATAAGTTCAATCCAAACGGAATGGCTCTATCTACAATCAAGTTTTGGTTTAGTCAAGTTTTGGACACTAGTTATTAAAAATGCACTGTTTTAGTACTTTCAATGGAAAAACGCATCACTTCAATTTGGTGAGCTGACATATCTCTTTATATTTTTTTATTAGTACACCGGCTTTTTTGTTTTGAGAACAATGAGAAGTAATTAGTACACCAGCTTGGCTTGATCTGCATGTTTTTGTTTTTGTTTATATATATATATATATATACTAAATTGTCAAAATATTTTCACAATGGTTGTTAATTCCTTTCAAAATAAAATAATAAAATATCATACTGGAACTAACTACAACTAAAAATAAATGTATTATGAAAAAAAGTGTTACTTTCACACCATTTTTCATAACAAATCTTATTAAATTATTATTCTAATTTAAACTTAACAATGAAATTATTATTTTTCCACCAATAACAACCCGTAATAACCTACTACTTATGATTTGTGATAAAAATGTTGTGGACATAGCATTTCTCTTGTAAAAATGTTAAAACATTTTGTTGTCATCACAATATTTTCATAACTGTTGAGGTGCTAATTTTTTACAATTCAAACTAAAATATAACAAAGTTATAAAGGAATTATGAAAATGTTGTGCTATTCTTTTTGTTTTCTAGAAATTATTTTTATTAGTTAATTTTTGTTAAACCAAAATTCACTGTTTAACTTACAGTTTTTTTGGGTTGAGTTTTTGGATTTTGTTTTGTATATATATTTTTTCTTTATACACCATTTTAAGTAAAAATACTTATTTTTACACACACACAGAACAAATACAAAAACTTAGGATTAAAACACTTTTCATCCTTTATGTTTGGGGTAGTTCATAATTCCTCCTTAAAACTTTAAAATCAAGCAATTTCTCCCTTAATATTTTGGAAAAAAGCAAATATGCCATATCGTTATTCTCTTAATTAAAACCTAATGAAAGTTTATGATTCTTAAAATATTCTATTGTGTAATGTCTAAAAAAATACTTCTACTAAATTTTAACATCTCAATAATTTTCTTCACGTATTTTGAGTTTCAGATGGTAGTAATGCTTAGGAAGTTGGAATGGTAATATAAGGTGTTTTATTTGTTACTTAGAGAATATTGATTTTCTAGATTTAAATCTTCAAAACTTATAATTTATCTAATGGTAATTAGTTTTTGATGAATGTTCATTAAAAACTAATTAAACTAAAGGTTACACCTAGACTCACATAGAATGATAAAGAAGAAAGAATGAATGACAAAATTTTAATTGTGTATGTTTGAAGGTATTTGATGAAGAGTCAATTGTAGCATATGACATCATACATTATGAAAATTTAAATATTGTGACAAGATTTTAGCAAAACTCAGTTGCTTATTGTTGGAAGATGATGATATTTGTTATTATTCTTAAAAGTTTTTATTGAGTGGATATTATCTTTAGCAAATAGATATTGAAATTCTCATACAAATAAAATTAATTTTGTATGACATACATTTTTTATGTATATAATTTCATACTTCTTCAAATAAAAATTCAATCTTAACTTTCTCACTCAAGAAGTAGCACATGCCTTGCACATGTCACCCAGACTAATATTAAAAAAAGACTTTAGAAGTTTAGGGGCCGTTTGGCAACATTGTTCTAGTAATATTATTTATATTTTTTTAAAATATGTATAAATAAAAAAGTGTGTAAAAATATGTATAATATTATTTAAAAACTAAAAACACGTTGTTAAACTACTATACCAAACAGAACCTTAACTTTTTTTTGACTTGAAAACAATAATTTGCTCTTATCATCTTTGATGATTTCACTTTTGTTTCTCAACATGGAAATAGTGGGATAATGCAAAAGTGGTAGGCAATAACCAATAGGCAATGGCCAAGCCCACGTGATCACCTCTGTTTTTTGTTTCTATAATTCTATCTCTTCTCTTATCTAAAACACTGGCATAATCACCTTTTTTTGTTGTCCTCTTCAATCGATCATTTTCATTTTCCCATTCACTTTTTCCATTATTACCTTTCATTCAATGCCCATCAAATCAATCATGTTGCTTTTAGTTTGGCTAATCACTCAACAAAGGGGACTGCAAAGTTTCTAATCATTCAAGAACCTTAATTGATAAAGGGATTGCATAACAATTCTCGAATTTTCTTACATTGTATTTTCTTGTGCTTCTGTATCGTTGTTCTTGTTGAAAAAATAGCTTGAAGTGAATAAGAAATTGATGTTTTTTATGTTCACTTAAAAATGTTATTATAAGCGGTAAAAATCTTTGAGTCCAATATTAGAAATGATAGAGAATATGAGTTTAGGCTGAATATTGAGTTAGGCTTGAAGTATGTATGAACTAGGCCACTTATCCAATTAATAATAATATTTTATTATTTTATTTTGAGTCAGTAAGTCTGTGTACATCAATTATTTCTGGAATAGTGTTTCAGTTTTTAAGTTATGTGTAATTTCATAATCCCTCATTCATGAACAAAAAAAAAAAAAAACTTTTAGAAAAATCTCTTCTAGTGAGAATATTTTGTGCATTCATTTTGTATCAAAGAGAGAGAAAGAGACATTGAGTAATTTGCAGAGCACGACCTTGTGTGCTTCATTTTCGTACTGTAGATTATTTTATCTTGGGAGGTAGATGTCCATGAGTCTCAAAACACCATAGTGTTTCAGTTTTTAAGTTACGTATAATTTCATAATCCCTCATTCATGAAAAAAAAAATAGAAAAAACTCTCCTAGTGAGAATATTTTGTGCATTCATTTTGTGTCAAAGAGAGAGAAAGAAACATTGAGTAGTTCGCAGAGCACAACCTTGTGTGCTTCGTTTTCATACTGTAGATTATTTTATCCGGGGAGGTAGATGCTCATGAGTCTCAAAGCACCACAGTGATTGTGTGAAGGGCGAAATTTGCTTTAAGGTGATTGTATCAAACACAAGATTTGATTTGAATAATTCATCCTTCACGCATTTGGTCTGTGAGTTTTTAATAATTTACAGATTTCGTTTATATATGTTCAGTATTTGTTTATTGCTCTTATCTATCATATCTATTTGTGTTTTTATTTATATTTAGATCTATGTGTTGTTCATTTTACTTTATCACAAAAGTAATTGTTGAAATATACCTAACAATCTTAAAGCAGATTTTATATATTTTAATTTACATTTGTGATTGACAGTTAAAGGAATTTTGTGATCGTTAAAAACACCTTATCGGCCATTGGTTTTACTCGGCGCAAAATTTTGGCAAAACTGGGTTTGTGTTTATCTGTTGTCGTGTATACCTATCTGTTAAAACTGTGAACTTTAATATTTGAAAACGTTGTATTTCGTGTTTGACTGCAGAATTTGGTCTGTATATACTGTTTTTTTTTTTTTTTGGTTAAGATTTGTATATACTGTTTTGTTGTTGATCCTTTTCTTCTTGATTATTATATTAGACTAGGACCTTTGTAATATTTGCCAGTGTCTGCTCTGTGTCTTAGATAATTTCCAACCATATGATAAAGTTGATTTGATGCTTGACAGTAGTGACGGGTTTAATTAAATTATATTATATTAGGATTTTCGTCTCACTTGAATTATTGTTTGGCTGGGTTGGTTTCATTTGTTCAATTACAGTACGCATTGTGCCTGCACAGTTTATGGAATTAGCTTTTACTTTCTATTTTGCACAGTAACGTTTGGAAGTTATTTTCTTAAACTTGGCTGGTTTTGAGGATTCCATTTGTTTGAATTTTGTTGAACACATGTCAAATAAAATTGTTGTGAATCTAGTTGTGGCTCAAATCAACATGAACTTTTCTGTTGTGATTTCTGAAGTGAACTTGGTAGGAGGAAATACCGTGGGTGGACACTGGGACTATTCGTTATGTATGTTCAGAAAAGAAAATATTTTCTACATATAATCCTGTAAGTAATGGAGAAAAAATTTTCATGGGAAATTCCTCAACCTCTAAGATTGAAGGAATTGGAAAGGTTGTGCTCAAAATGACTACGAGCAGGTTTCTTACTTTGAAAGATGTATTGCATGTGCCAAAAATTCAAAAGAACCTTGTATCTGGCTTATTGTTGAGCAGGAATGGTTTCAAGTTGGTTTTTAAGTCTGATAAATTTTCACTCTTTAAGAGTGGAATGTATGTGGGCAAATGATATTTAAGCAATGGCTTGTTTAAGATGAATGTAATGACTGCTTTTCCTTCTATTGATAATAATAAGAGCACATCTTCTATTTACATGCTTGAGTTATCCAATGTTTGGCATGGTAGATTGGGTCATGTTAATTATTATACTTTAGATAGATTGATAAATTTAAATTTATAGCCTAAATTTAAAATTGATTTTAATCATAAGTGTGAAATTTGTGTGAAAGCTAAGATGGCTAGAGCATCTTTTAAATCAGTTGAAAGAAGCACTGAACCTCTAGAATTAATACACAGTGATGTATGTGACATGAAATTTGTACAAACTAGAGGTGGTAAGAAATATCTCATCACTCTCATAGATGATTGCACTAGATACTGCTATGTGTACTTGTTAAGGAGTAAGGATGAGGCAATTGATGCATTCATTCAATATAAGAATGAGGTTGAGAATCAACTCAATAAAAAGATTAAGGTTCTAAGAAGTGATAGAGGTGGGGAATATGAATCACCTATTGCTGAGTTCTGTTTACACCATGGTATTGTTCATCAAACCACTGCACCTTATTCACCTCAACAAAATGGAGTTGCTAAAAGGAAAAATAAAACCTTGAAGGATAAGATGAATGCGATGTTGTTAAGTTCCGGTTTACCGCAGAATTTGTGGGGGGAAGCCATTCTTTCCACCAATTATATTCTTAATAAATTGCCTAGAAAGAAAACCAAGAAGACACCTTATGAATTATGGAAAGGTAAAATGCCTTCCTATCAATTCTTAAAGGTGTGGGGGTGTTTGGCAAAGGTGGATGTCCCTACTCCTAAAAGGATAAAGATAGGATCAAAATCAGTGGATTGTGTTTTCATTGGTTATGCTCATAATAGCAGTGCATATCGGTTTCTAATTCATAAATCTGACATTCCTGACATGAATGCGATTCTATTATTGAATCAAGGAATGCAGTATTTTTTGAAGAAATATTTCCTTACAAATCCACACAAGTATCAAGTTCTCTTAAGAGAAACTTTGAGTCTACGTCTAGTACCTCTCATAATCAAGAGTTGATGGAAGAGAGGAATGAGGTTGATCCTAGACGTAGTAAGAGGGCTAAAATGTCAAAATCATTTGGTCTAGATTTTCTAACTTAT
This sequence comes from Quercus berberidifolia, assembly GCA_028535905.1. Taxonomy (NCBI): domain Eukaryota; kingdom Viridiplantae; phylum Streptophyta; class Magnoliopsida; order Fagales; family Fagaceae; genus Quercus; species Quercus berberidifolia. Next base: position 38,470,834 of record JAPQVW010000010.1, read on the forward strand.
ATGTTAGAAGATGAACCTCAAAGCTTCGAGGAAGCTATCTCTACACCTGAGGCACCTTTCTAGAAAGAAGCTGTCAATTGTGAGATTGAATCCATCCTTCAAAATCATACATGGGAACTAGTGATCATGAAAATAACAAAGCAAATTTTAAGAGGATAAACAAGAAGAGAAAGTGAGAGAGTAGGACCGATTGAGATATAAAGATAATAAAAAGTAGATTCCATGAATAAGAGTAGGGCCAGTAAAAAAAAAGGGAGGGTGAGATAAGAAAAAGCAGATTCCATAAAATAGAGTAGGGTCTGGTAAAGAAAAAAAGAGAGTATGAAATAAGGACCAAAATTGGAATTTAACCATGATTTCCCAACTATTTAGTTAGTAGGCATGGTTTCAAAAGTATTTAACTTACTAACATCTCGAGTCTAAGAGACTCAATTTTGGGCCTGTAAACTGGGTCTCAAAGACTCGGTTTTCATGTTTGGATCAGATCTGATGTGGCATTCTTGCCACTTGGCATCCATCAAGATGCCTCAGAACATAAAAACCGAGCCTCTGAGGCTCGGTTTATAAGCCCAAAATCGAGCCTCTTAGGCTCGAGATGTTAGAAAGTTATATAGTTTGAAAAAGTGGCCTACTAATTATATTGTTTGGAAAATGAAATTAGTTTCCCATTTTCGCCTGAAATAAGAAAAAGTTGATTCCACAAAAATAATAGAACTTCTTATTTTATGTAATGCGATATCACGCTTAGATCGCAAGAGTGTGGTTACAAGGGTAACTCATATATATATATATATATGTGCACACACACTAGCCTTGTTGTACGCGTTTCACGTTAACACAGGCTAGATGATGTCAATTCTTACCAGTGAGCACAACCTTCATTGTAGCAATTACATTTATTGTAGTTAGTTTTCTTTTCTATAAGTGAGTAAAAGGATGTCTAATCTCACAAATGAGAGTGGAATGCCATTAGAGCATATTGGGTTTCATTTGTGTGTGTGTGTGTTTTTTTCCTTGGTATATTTTAAGTGGAATGAGATTCAAACACTTGATATCTCCATTTCAAACACAAAAAAGAAGCAATTGATATAGAGCTTAAAGATTTCAAACCACAAAATTCTCACACATGCTTTTGTTTGAACTTTGAAGTATCTCAAATTCTAGAATGGGGATTCAAACACTTGATATATTCATTTCAGACACAAAAATGTAGCAATAGATATAGAGCTTAAAGATTTAAAACCACAAAATTCTCACACATGCTCTTGTTTGAATTTTGAAGTATCTCAAATTCTCAATTCTAGTGATAACCGAATGGATTTATATTATCATAAATGTATATATAGTTACTATAGACACATGCAAATTCACACCTAATTTTATAACACATTTAAGAACTAACTTATGATTAGACATTCCCCTTTAAAAAAAAAAAAAAAAAAAAAAAAACCTTATGATTAGATATTTAAATTACATTATTTATATATGGGACCAGAATTTGATAAAAAGTGGAATTATTGTGTATTGAAATAAGGTGTGACATTTTGGCATGTTCCTTAGGTTTTCCATACAAATAAACATAGTAGACATATGCATGATTGTACGGTCTTATGATTTGTGAGACGTGAACTTCACGCACAATTTGGATGCATGAATTTGGCAAATGGTTGGTGAAGAAGGAAAGAGAGAAGAGGTAATGATGGGGGGGGGGGGGGGGGGGGGTACTATAATACGGCCAAGTGCATGATTGTATGAAGCACTCTGTTACTGTGAGGTATGCAACCACTACAAACTTACTACTGTAAAAAAAAAAAAAAAAAAACTTCAAGAGGTTCTTGAAGTCAATTGGAGGTTCTAATTGTGATTGTGGGTGGAGTGTTCATATATTAGAGAGTTCAAAGGTTCTGAAGCGGTGAAATGTTTCTGCTGTAAGTTCATTTACTAAGTTTATAGAGTGAAGGGATAAAGGTTTTGTGTTAGATCTAAAACTTCTCTTTATTATAGTGGGTTTCTTTTTGGGAAGGTTTCCCCTCAGGTTTTTTACTTTGAAATTAGTTTGTTTCATTGGTTTTCCTGAGTCATCATATTTTATCTTATTTACTATTCTACTATACATAATATTGACATGATATTGATGTTTGTTTATTTGAACAATGATTATTAATAATAGATCTAATTAACAACTTGATTTTAAAACTTGTTAATTCTATCCATCGGAGTCTAAATTTCCTAACAATGTTAATAGGTATTTGATTATACTTATTAAGGACGGATAAAATGAATCTCACTTTATTAAGAAGTAGTAAAAGTAAATAAACAAATATTCATTTAATTGAATGTTGTGCAGTTCCCTAAAAAGATGATGATCAGATGCATTAAAAAAAACTCACATTAATCAAAGATTAATACGTTGACAATCGTTAATATAACCCTTTTTATCGTGCACTAATCACAGAAGAGGATATCAATAGTTGTGATAAAAAAATGGTTGTATACAGATCTATTTGATTGGTGAAACTTTCTTTCACACTGTACTTTTTGGGTAAACAGTAAGTTTTTTTTTTAGGGTAAACAGAAGTTATACTTTGGTCTGCACTCTGTTGGGTAACTAAATGATACTTCTAACCCTATGTCATTTTTAAGAATCATTTTTGGTCTTTCTTTATTGCTTTTGAGAAACGACAGCAAAATGTATACATTCTAAACTGCTAGTGTGCCACTTGTCAAAGCCAAACTACTGGTCCATAATACATAATGCACGAGCTATGGACCTGTGGTAATTACATAATGTTAGATTGTAGTGCCAGCTTTATAAGAGCAACAGTATAATGATAAGTTTTTTTTTTTTTTTTTTTTTGAGAAACCAGTATAATGATAAGTTTAAAGTGACATTCAACCCAAACAATCACTGCCAAGGACACAAGCATATTATAGACAGACAAAAGATATATAAGCATATGATTATTCTACAGTACTAATAAAATCCCAAACCACATAATAAATAAATAAAAAAAGAAAAAAGAAGCACTTCTATTGAAGACGTGGCTAAAATTCATTTTCAATATATATATATATATTATTATCAAAAAATTTCATTTTCAGTTTCAATACCGCATTTTTACTGAAGTGCAAGCCAAGAAAGCAAAAATGATATTAATGTCCTCCATAGCCATAGTAGGTCCGAAAAATGTTAGTACTACGTAAAACGTTACAATTATCCTATATGACAGACGGTGATTAATGGTTTTGATAAAAGTTGTGATGTTTTACATAGTATTAGAATTTTTTTAGTCTCTCTTTCATTTCTTGGAGAAATTATAAGGTCTTCATTGTGAACAAGCGATATGCTCTACTATTCCACTAAAAAATTCCCACTAGTTAAAATTTTTTTTTTCTAACTCAGCAATTTTAAATAGGTGTAAGTCTTTTAGTGGAATGATAAACCACTTCACTTGTTCACCACGAAGATCTTATAATTTTTTTTCATCTCTTGGGACCACTGCGAAAACAGAGTTAGATTCTAAAATCTCCAGACTGGTGACTAGTTTCTAACCCAAAAAAAAAAAAACTCTTGTGACTATGATATGTCCACTACGAAGACCTTATAATTTCTCCATCTCTTAGGACCACTGAGAAAAACGAGTTAAGTTCTAAAATTTCTAAATCAACTCTGGTGACAAGTTTCTAAAAAAATAAAAAATAAAAAATAAAAACAAAAACAAAAACTCTGGTGACTACGATTTGTTAGAGGCTGTTTGGATGGCTTGTTTCCATAACTCAATTATCTGTTTTCATAACTCATAACTCAAAAATAGTGGGACCCATAGCTAGAAGTCCGTTTGGCTGCACCATAATTTTATTTCCCTCACTCAATTCTCGAATTTTTGAGTTATGAGTTATGGAAACTAAAAACACATAGTTTCCATAACTCAAAACTCAATGGCATTTTTGTGATTAAACACACATAGGACCCACTAGTCAGAACTCAGCTGCAACTTTTGACCAATCTACTCTTTTTTTTTCACCGGGTTTGGTCTTCAGTTCTTTCTTTCTTTCTTTTTTTTTCCTTCTTCTTTCACTGGGTTCGGTTTTCAGTTCTTTTTTTTTTTTTTTTTTTAATTTTTTTTCCTTCTTTCACTGGGTTTGGTCTTCACTTCTTTCTTTTTTCTTCTTCTTCTTCTTTCACTAGGTTCTGTCTTCAGTTCTGGGTTTCTTTTTTTTTTTTTTCCTTCTTCTTTCACTGGGTTGGGGGTTCTAGGTTTCCTTTTGTTTTTTTTCTTTTTTTTTCTCACTGGGTTCGGTGAGTCTGGGTACTTGAGAAAAAAAAAAAAAAAAAAAAAACTGCACTGAGTGACAGGTATGGGGCCCACAAACAGTGTGAAAAATATTGAGTGATGGTACCAAATGGGTAGGGTATTTTAAGTGATGAATGACGAAAATTGAGTGATGAAAAAAAGTGATCCAAACAACCTCTTACTATCCATTTTGATTTTTTTAACGACATTAGCTAATTTAAAAGGGAACAGATAAAGAACAAATACAAATGTATGGTCCTGATTACTTCATACAATCATGCACTTGGTCGTACTATAGTAACCCCCATCGTTATCTCTTCTCTTTTTCTTTTTTTTTTTTGAAGGGTCTTCTCTCTTTCCTTCTTCACCAATAATTGCTATTAGCCAAATTCATGCATCCAAATTGCGCGTGAAGTTCACGTCTCACAAATCATAAGACCGTACAATCATGCATATGTCTACTATGTTTATTTGTATGGAAAACTTACACTATGTTTGGATGGGTGGATTTTAGGGAGGATGGAAAAATTTGGAGAGAAAATGAGAAAGGGTGTTGTTTGGTAAGGAGGGAGGGAGAGGAAAATTTATGGTAGGGCCCAAGCATTTTCCACCCAGGCCCACCTAAAACTTGTGTCTCTAAAATGGAGAGAAAATAGTGTGGGAGGAGTTTTATGGGTAAATGACAAAATTGCCCACTGCACTAATTTCGTCCCATTTTTTTTTTTTTCTGCCTGCCTGCTTTCTTGGGCGTTTGCTCCTTTTAAGGCATTTATTATTATTATTATTATTATTATTTTCACTTTCTGAGAACGATGCCTACTCCTTTTTTTTTAAATCCTTTTTTCTTTTGATTTTTTGGGCTGTACATAGTGTTATGTTTTTTTTTTTTAATTAGACATGATTTTTTTCCTAGACATAATTTTTATTGTTTAATATATTTGGCTGATTTTTTTTTAATTGCTTGTCATTTTTTTATTTTAATTGTGCATCATTTTTTAACAAGGGTATATGAGTAAATTTATACAAACTCACTTTTTTCATCCCTCCACTTTTTCACTCCCAACCAAACAAAAAGGAGGGAAATTAAAATCTTTTCTATCCTCCCACCATTTTCTATCCTCCCACTTTTCCACCCCTCGAACCAAACACACCCTTAAAGAACATGCCAAAATTTCACACCTAATTTCAATACACAATAATTCCATTTTTTTTATCAAATTCTGGTCCCATATATAAATAATGTAATTTAAATATCTAATCACAAGGTTTTTTATTTTTTTTTTTTTTTTTTCTGCCTGCCTGCTTTCCTGGGCATTTGCTCCTTTTAAGGCATTTATTATTATTATTATTATTTTCACTTTCTGAGAACGATGCCTACTCCTTTTTTTTAAATCCTTTTTTCTTTTGATTTTTTGGGCTGTACATAGTGTTATGTTTTTTTTTTTTTTAATTAGACATGATTTTTTTCCTAGACATAATTTTTATTGTTTAATACATTTGGCTGATTTTTTTTTAATTGCTTGTCATTTTTTTATTTTAATTGTGCATCATTTTTTAACAAGGGTATATGAGTAAATTTATACAAACTCACTTTTTCCATCCCTCCACTTTTTCACTCCCAACCAAACAAAAAGGAGGGAAATTAAAATCTTTTCTATCCTCCCACTTTTCTATCCTCCCACCATTTTCTATCCTCCCACTTTTCCACCCCTCCAACCAAACACACCCTTAAAGAACATGCCAAAATTTCACACCTAATTTCAATACACAATAATTCCATTTTTTTATCAAATTCTGGTCCCATATATAAATAATCACAAGGTTTTTTTTTTTTTTTTAAGGGGAATGTCTAATCATAAGTTAGTTCTTAAATGTGTTATAAAATTAGGTGTGAATTTGCGTTTGTCTGTAGCAACTATATATACATTTATGATGATATACATCCATTCAATTATTGTTAGAATTGAGAATCTGAGATACTTCAAAGTTCAAACAAGAGCATGTGTGAGAATTTTGTGGTTTTAAATCTTTAAGCTCTATATCAATTGCTACATTTTTGTGTCTGAAATGAAGATATCAAGTGTTTGAATCCTCATTCCAGAATCTGAGATACTTCAAAGTTCAAACAAAAGCATGTGTGAGAATTTTGTGGTTTTAAATCTTTAAGCTCTATATCAATTGCTTCTTTTTTGTGTTTGAAATAGAGATATCAAGTGTTTGAATCCTCATTCCACTTAAAATATACCAAGGAAAAAAAACACACACACAAATGAAACCCAATACGCTCTAATGGCATTCCACTCTCTTTTGTGAGATTAGACTTAAGGACCCAATCCTTTAACTCACTTATTGAAAAGAAAACTAACTATGAAAAATGTAATTGCTGCAATGAAGGTTGTGCTCACTAGCAAGAATTGACATCATCTAGCCTATGCTGTGAAAGTTAGATCTCCATCGGATCCTTTCATTCCCTGCTGATAAGCTAAGAACGTATTGACTCCTTGTGATGAATTAATTGATTAATTAGCCAAGTTTATTAATTAATCAAATTAACATGCAAGATGCGTGGTACCACAAAATAAACACCAATTAAATTAAGTATGCAACGAAAAATAAATTGACTCGGTGATTTGTTTATAAATGGGGAAAACCTAGACAGCAAAAACCTCACCGGGTGATTTTAAGGTCACCACTACCGAGAATCCACTATTGTCAAAACAAGCGGTTACAAGTAAAGGAATCTCAGTACCTTATACCAACCTACAGTTGAACCCTTACCCCAATACCCAATTGGACTTGTTCTGTAGTGACAATCTCTCCTTTTAATGCACAGCTCCCAGTATGTGACTAAACAATTGTGCGAATCTTGGTACGTGACTTAATCACCAACTTGAGAAAGACGTTGGCTGCAAAGTTCTTCAGTTCATAACATGATGAAGATCAAGATGCTCATTGGTCACAAAACCCTACAGTGTACAAACACAGCAACTTCTTCAAGAGAAAGATGAACTAGGGCATATGTCTCCGGTTCACAATATGCTTGTGAAAAACTTTTGCATTCAGCTGCATTAGCTGTGACGGCCCTTAAAACAATCCTTATATATGTTTAGGGCTGTGAGAAAAGAAAGTCTAAACATACACCCACAGATTGGATTGAAATTAGTTTTGAAAAATTGAATTTCATAAACCTCGATAGATAGCCATCTATCGAGCTAGCTGTCGAGGTACAGGCTTCAATAGCTTTTAAACCTCAATAGATGTTAGCTGTCGAGCTTTAAAATCCAGCACTTTCTCACTTGATTCTTGGATAGACTTGCATGGCTTTAACACTTGAACTTGAAACCATGTTTCTTGAAGCATTAAACACATCATAGATCTACCCAATTACAAGTAAAGTGTGTTTTGTCAAAGGATTAGTCAATTACATAAAATGTTGACATATGTTCCTAACATGAATCACATATGTCCTAACAATCTCCCCATTTGGCAATCCGTGACAAAACCACAACAAACAAATGAACATATGAGAGAAGTCATAAATCACTAAACTTATATTCACTTGTTGAATACAATAAAATCTATCCGAACACAAACTCTTAAAAAACTTTGCAAGAAGAGAGTTTATGGCCAGTAGACTTCAATAACCTGTATTTCCGAAACACTTTAAACAAAACTCATCATGACATCTTAGTGTGAAACAGAAATAATAGATTGTATACATTAAATATGAAACATATGTATTAAGAAAGAAAAGAAACAACACATTTAAAGATAGGTGAAGAAACTGTAATAACAACCTCAAATGTATATATATAAATAAGTACAAGGTTTGCTATCACAACATGATCACAAGATCTAAGGTACATGAACAATATATCTAAAAGAGAAAGAAAAGAAAAAGATACATAAAGTCCTCACTACATCCCCCAATATAAACACTCCCCCTATCTCCTAAACTAACCCTCCCCCTATGAGTATGACTACTTTCATCTCAAAACTACTCCCCCCTTTTTGTCACGAGTGACAAAGGGCAAGTAAATCAAGTAGACATCTCATCATCACTAGGCGAGCCATCATCATCACTAGGCGAGCCATCATTATCATCCTCAGCATTATTAGCACTATCGAAGCCATCACTCTCATCCCCAGATGCCTCGAGAGAGGAAGCCACTGTGAAACCACCCATCACAGCCTGTCGTCGTGCGATACAACCAAAACGGGTGTTTACTTGATACAACTCATCATTGAGAGTGTCCAGGTGAGCGTCCATGTGTACAAGCTATGCCATGATGGCCTCAGGTGTGGTCGTCTTAGTCCGGCCTGCCTCGAGCGAAGCTGTACAAGATTCCACTTAAAAGTAGCGATGTCAATGGCACATATGAATGTGAAGTAGGGAGACTCGGGATAGGAGATAGAAAAGTGGCGAAGGAGTCTCGTGATAGTGGAAGGAAAATGAGTTTATCACGAGTCGTCGTGTCCTTATATACATCTATAAGGAAGAGTATAAAGTGTGAAGGGAAGTCAATAGTGAAACCCTCAATGAGGGATAACAAAAACCAAGCACGAGGCTCTGTGATAGTGTAATAGTGAGACAAAGGATCAAGAAAAAATGTTATCACCATGTTTAGGATTCTTGGACCTTTAGCAAAGGCCGAGCATGAGTTGTTTTGATGGTCACCCCATGAAGAAGGTGTCTCATAGAATAGAGACGAGAGTTCGTCTTTGGACACTGTCCTCAGACGCTCACAGCTAGGGTAGTCAGGATGCACTACCCTAGGGACATGTAGTACCTCAGATACAATACCCGAAGTAACTACCATGCGTATACCCCGAATGTGAGTGACAAATTGGGGTATAGAGTAATCAAATCCGTACATATTAAAGTAGAACTCCTGTATGATCACGGAAGGGCACGTGACCGGGACGCCACAAAGTGACTCCCGACCCCTACTGTAGATGATAGTGGGTAGGTCAGTGTTAGAAAAATCTGACAAAATGACTTGGCATTCCGAATGAATGCCGCGTCGTGAGAAGTTCTCAAAGAAGTCTGATTTGGCCTTCTCATCACGGAACCGGACGTGAGAGGGAGTGGGGTTAGATGGAGAAGAAGAAGAAGAAGATGTCCCGGAACGAAGAGGTATTCGGGACGGAGTAGACTTACACTTAGGTGCCATGACGCAACTAACGTAAAAGAGAGAGAGAGAGAAAGAGAGAAAGAAAGAGAGACAATCAAAAAAGTACCAAACAACAAATATAACAAAATATATAGAATTGAAGGTACGTATGCATGAGAATGCATGAACATGTGACATGAAAATATAAATTCATCATAGGCTCAGCCCAATCCAAACCTATCAGCACATAGCATTGCAATAAATATAGCACAAATCTATAATGCATGAAAATATTGTTATAATGCAAATGTGATGCAATGCATGAAGTTTTGAACTCAATGAAGCAACACCCAACCAAAAATTTTTACACAAACTCATCAATTTTGAAAAATCCCCAAAAATTCTTCAAAAATCAAAACTTAAGTCAGAAAAGAGTGAAATGCATGATTAATGAGTGAGAAAGAATCATACCAGATGAAGAACACTTGATTTAGGCCGAAGATCAAGTGAGGAATGTGAGGGGTTTGAGTTTGAGGAGTTTTGGAGTGAGAAAAGAGAGAAACTGTCGAGAGAGATCAAAGGAAATGAGTGAGAAATCGTGAGGCGCCCTTTTATAGAAAAATCATAAAGCTCGATCGATTGAGAGCTATTGAGCTTTAAAAAGGCGTGATTTAGCTATTGAACCAGCTATCAAGGATCTAACGAGAGGTTTTCTCAATAGAGAAGCTCGATGGATTGAGGAAGCTATTGAGCAGCTATCGAGGAGACAGAAAGTTTCTCGATTGATCAAACTAGCTATTGATAGCTGTCAAGAGTGCAATAAAAAGAAGCAAAAGGGTTTCGATAGATAGCTTATCTGTCGAGAGCTATCGAGAAGCTATCAAGATTGTTTAAAAACAGTTTTTCAAAGGAGAGAAAAACACAAATATGAATGCAATCATGTATGCTACTCAACTAGAGATCCAAACAACATTTTAAGCTCTCAAAAACATCTCTCAACACGAAAAATGTCAAGCATAAAGATCCCAAAACACACACACACACACACACACACACACATACACACACACACACTAAACAAGTCTAACCAATTTTATATTTCAAAAACAAGTTAAGACAGTTTAGTGAACATACATTAACACAAGTATTCCTTGTGATGGCCAAATCACATTGTATCTGCACATGTATCAAAAGTAGCAAAGAATATTGCGTGTTGTGTGTGAAAAAAACATCACAAGATTGCACAAGTGTCTACACGTTATGACGATTTGAGATATGAGAAAATCACTTTAACTCACACACAATCATAACTATTTGATGGGGATTATCACCTTCGAGGTACATCCTATAACTCCCACAACTCCTAGAATACATGCTTGCAATCATATATAAAGCATTTTGATCTTTTTCCTTTTATTTTTCTTTGCATATCTTTCTTTTTAAGCAAACCATGCATGGGCATATATGAGAGAGAAAAGAAATACCCAATTATGTTAAGCATTTGACATTCCACTTTTGCTATGCCGAAGCATACAAATGTCATTTCATGATTGGCGGGCAACAGTAGTGAGATGGTTATTTATACATTTCTCTTAGGATTTTCTAGTCATTCCCGTCAAAAAGAGTGATACGAGTGTTAAGTACAAGAGATTACTTAATCTCACTCATCACAAACACGAGCCACAAAGTTCACTTGCTTAGTTGTGCATAAAGATACTTATCTAAGTTACAAAAGATACAAAGTTTAGAAAACTTTGTTTCAATGGCCATTCAATGTATATAAGTACCAATGTACACAAACACACACTGTTTTTGTATTTTTCTAATTTTTAAAATTTTTTTTATGAAAAATAAAATAAAGCAAAATTGAAAAACAACCAAACAAAACATGTTAAGTAAGACAAATCAATGCATAAAACTAGATGCAAATGCATGAGGAAGGAGGAGGAGAAGAAGAGATCAATCCATGGAGATGATACCAATGTTTTGGCGAAGGAATTCAAACCATTTGCGGTCAAGAGGTTTGGTAAACAAATCAGCATTCTAGTCATCAGTGTGAATAAACTCAGGAGTAAGAGTACCATCTTCGACAACTCACTAATGAAGTGATGTCGAATCTCTATGTGTTTAGTTCGAGAAAGTTGAACTAGATTCTTAAAGATGTTAATGGCACTAGTATTGTCAAAGTAGATGGTAAAATGTTCTTGATGAATACCATAATCATGGAGGAGTTTTTGCATCTATAGAAGTTGGGTGCAATAGCTATCGGCAGCGATGTACTCAGCTTCTGCAGTGGATAATGAGATGGAATTCTGCTTTTTGCTCATCTAGGAGACAAGATTATTACCCACATAGAAACAACCCCCTAATGTACTCTTTCTATCATCAGCATTCCCAGCCTAATCAGCGTCAGAATACCCAGCTAAGACATCATTTGTGTCCTTGCTGTACCACACACCAAAGTCAGCAATGGTTTTGGCATACTTTATGATTCTTTTCAAAGCAATCATATGAGACTCTTTAGGCTTAGCCTGATATCTAGCACACACTTCCACACTGTAACTAATGTCAGGTCTACTAGCAGTAAGATAAAGAAGACTACCTATCATGCTTCTATAAAGAGATGAATCTACACTTTTACCTAACAAGTCAACAGTAAGTTTAACATTTGGGCTCATAGGGGTTCTAACAGAACTAGCAGATTCTAAACCAAACTTTTTTACAAGATTTTTAGCATATTTAGATTGAGATAGGAATATACTTGAATCTTGTTGATGAATCTGCAATCCAAGAAAGTGAGTCAGCACTCCAACCATGTGTCTTGAGTAGCCGCTGTCAAGGTACCACAAACACATGTCTATAACCTTAAATGCAGACTTCATCATGAAACACACTTCGTGCTTAGATGATAGATCAGTGGGAATTGTGTTTTCTCTCATCTACCTCTTATGAGCTAAACCTTTAACTTTCACTTTTCTTAGACGAACTCCTTTGCACATTTTAATTCTGAGACAGTCTAGTTTCTTCTTTGCAAAGCTGAGATCTTTTCCAATAGTCATCATAATAGAATTCAAACAACTTTTAGACATGCATTTTCTGATACACTCAAACAAGTAGAGATTAGAAAAACATGATGTATTTGAAAACAAAGATCTCTTCAAGCCGGTTGCAGCCATGACAACAAGGGTCAATGGATCACACAGCAAAGATTAACCCTAATCAGAGTGTGCCTACTCTGATACCACTTGATAGGACAAGAACGTATTAACCCCTTATGATGAATTAATTGATTAATTAGCCAAGTTTATTAATTAATAAAATTAACATGCAAGATGCATGGTAGCACAAACAAATCACCAATTAAACTAAGTATGCAGCAGAAAATAAATTGACACGGTGATTTGTTTATGAAAGGGGAAAACCTACACAATAAAAACCCCACCGGGTGATTTTAAGGTCATCATTCTCGAGAATCCACTATTATCAAAACAAGTGGTTACAAGTAAAAGTATCACAGTACCTTATACCAACCTACAGTTGACCCTTATCCCAATACCCAATTGGATTTGTCCTTTAGTGACAATATCTTCTTTTAATGCACAGCTCCTAGTACATGATTAACCAATTGCGCGAATCCCAGTACGCGACTTAATCACCAACTTGAGAAAGATATTGGCTGCAAAGTTCTTCAGTTCATCACACGATGAAGATCAAGAAGCTCATTGGTCACAAAACCCTATGGTATACAAATACAGCAGCTTCTTCAAGAGAAAGATAAACTAAGGCATATGTCTTCGATTCACAATATGCTTGTGAAAAACTTTTGCATTCAGTTGCATTAACTATGACGGCCCTTAAAACAATCCTTATATATGTTTAGGGTTGTGAGAAAAGAAAGCCCAAACATACACCCATGGATTGGATTGAAATCAGCTCTAAAAAACTGAATTTCAGAAACCTCAATAAATAGCCATCTATCGAGCTAGCTGTCGAGGCACGGGTTTCAGCAGCTTTTCAACCTCGATAAATGCTAGCTGTCGAGCTTTAAAATCCAGCACTTTCTCACTTGATTCTTGGACAGACTTGCATGGCTTTAACACTTGAACTTAAAACCTTGTTTCTTGAAGCATTAAACACATCCTAGATCTACCCAATTACAAGTAAAGTGCGTTTTGTCAAAGGATTAGCCAATTACATCAAATGTTGACATATGTTCCTAACATAAATCACATATGTCCTAAGACCTATCTCACCGAAGAGCTATGGATACCTCATACCAGTCCAAGAGACTGGTTTCAACACCAAGCATGAGCATTCAGTAATTTTCTCACTCTCTCAAGCCTAGTAGATCTGAGAAAAAAGAAGATTTTTATAGCAAAAAATCTATCCTTACCCACTTAGATCGGCAAATCTAAGAAAAAATAATATTTTTCTGCAAAATAAAGCTCCATTTCAGATCTCTTTCATCAATTTTGCAAAACTGGTTCAACCATTCTGGTTTTCGATTTTTTCGATTGAACCGACAGTTACTGGTTATATCTGGTTTTTCTTACATTTTTTATTTTTAAGCATAATTGGACCGGATTACTATCCGGTTCCCGGTTGAACCGATTAAACTGGTTTGGTTTTAAAACCATCTTTATAAGAGAAGTTATTGGATACTAAATGAGGGTATTTTTTACTTTAAAATAAAAATGGTCTAGTTCAAGGAGGGAAATCCTCTCATAAACAATATAGATATAGATAATATTAATTCAAAAGAGTAGGATTCATCCCAATAGTATAGGTGGTTTTACTCTTATAGTCACGTGATGTGGAGTCGATGAGTTCAAGAAAAAAAAAATTGAAATTGTAGAATTGTTCAAAATTGTTAAATCCATTCTAGTGACTGTTTTGATTTGTTTATAGAAATAAAATATTTCAGTATCAGTTTGTTTTAGCAGCTTCACCAACTAAAATGGAAATTTTCAATCATTTTGGAAAAAAAGAAAGAAAGAATGGAATTGATAATATTGGGACCCTTGAAAGGAAACAAGAAGGAGAGAGAGAAAAAAAAGGAGGGAAAAACTATTCTCAAGATGGAATATTAGATGAGAAAAATTAGATCAAGAAGGGAGAAAAAGAAGTAATGATAGAGACAGAGGCATAGTAAAAAGGAAAAAAAGAAAAAGAAAAAGGAAGTATAGTCTTTGAAAATAAAAAATTAATCATGTCAACTTGATTCATCAGGATTATTTTGTAGACACAATTGAAAACTATAATATTTACCCAAATAATTTAAAACTTCGTTTTTATTTATTTATTTATTATTATTATTTCGTTTTACTACAATTGTTGTTTTTTAAAACTGAGCACATCAACAAATATAGTAGAAGATTGAAATCTTTTACTAAAATAAATTGAAAGTTCAAAAACGTGTATAAACACCTTTGAACGTTTAGACCCCCAAATTACAACTTAACCAATTCAAGCAATATGTCAAACAACTAGTGTGCGGAAACTTAACATATGCTATAATATGGAATTGGTAAAAACTATCTAAGCCAAAACAAAACACAATCCACAGCAGATAATAAAAAGGCAAAGATAGAGAGGAAGGAAGATGCAAACACAAAGACAACACGCGATGTGTTATCGAAGAGGAAACCGAAGCCCTCGGCGTAAAACCTCTCCGCCGCCCTCCAAGCGGTAAACAATCCACTAGAAAATACAGTTGGGATACATGGACAGCAATAGACCCTCCAAGTCTAATCTACCCAGTGCACCTAAGCCCTCCAAGCTTCTTGCTCCAACGAGGTTGCGCCGAACCTTTTTCTTTTCTAGCTTCCCGGATTCCGCTACTAGACCGTAGCATCAACCAATGAAGATTGGTTCCTTCCTAACTGCTTCCCAGAAATCCAAACAGCTCTCTCACAGTAGTGATAATGGTGAGAATCAGGTTTGGTATAATGCCTCTCAAGGATTTGACAATGGAGAGGAAGAGAGATGAGGAATTTGAAGAGACTCTAATGTATAGATTGTGGGTGAATCAATCTTGTTTTTCTTTAGGGTTTCTCTCTCAAAATTTTCTCTGGAAGCTCTCTTACAATCGTGGGTAAAAGGGGTATTTATACTAGAGTGGGAGAGGAATGTGAAACGTCAGGTTTTACAAAACAGGGGTGGCTCGCGGCTTGACCTCGCGGCTTGACTAAGTCGCAAGATCCAGTCTCGAGATAACCGTATGGCCAGTTGTCCTGTTTTGTCCTGTAGTGCTCCAGCTAGCATGACTGTTCATCTTCCAGCATGCTTGGCACGTGTGCTGCGTCTGGCGGCCTGCAGCCGCGAGTCACCCGCGAGTCCCAGCCGCGAGTCTCTGTTTTCTTGCACACTCTTGAGCAATCTTCACTCTATCTCACTCACTACCCTTACATCAAACCCACCTAAATACAGGGTTACTAAATGCTGAATTACAAGCAAATTTGGCACGGAATAAAGCCAATTAGATGGTTGAATAAATTCAACCTTACATAAATAAATAAATAAATATATATATATATATATATATATATATATATATATAGAGAGAGAGAGAGAGAGAGAGAGAGAGAGAGAGAGAGAGAGAGAGAGAGAGAAATGGGTTAAAATTACACTTGATGTAACTTGACAAGAGTTATACCATTTGTATACCGTAAATTTGTAATTGATTTAATGGTTAAAAAATAGCATTAAATGCTAATTGATTTACACCTCATTCACTTAATTAATATCAGTTTTGTTTCTTTCTCCTTGTTTATTATTTAAAACCTTTTACATGGATTGAGATAAGGTGTAATACCCTAGGTATTGCACTTGATGCAATTCACCCACTTTCTTTCACAATTATTATTATTATTATTATTATTATTATTTATTTTTACTTTTTAACTCTCTTTTAATATATTTTATTTAATGGTTGGGTGCTGCTTAATGAGGCTCTAAATAATAATTCTCTAAAAAAGGTTTTAAATAATAAATAAGGAGAGAAACAAAATTGCTATTATTTAAGTGAATAAGGTGTAAATTAATTCGCATTTAGGCTATATTTTTAACCATTAGATCAATTAGAAATCTACCGTTTAAAAGTGGTGTAACTCTTGTCAAGTTACACCTAGTGTAACTTGAACATATCTCATATATATATATATATTTTAGAAAGCTCCCCCCCCCCCCCCCCAATTTTTTTCCCTTTCTTTTCTCTTCTCCTATAATTACTTTTCCTTTGCCTTTCTATTCTCTTCTCTCATGTGTACTTTTTCTTATCTCGATCTTTACTCTCTCTTTTAATATCTCTTTTTTGTTTTTCTATTCTTTTTTCCTAGATTCCTCTCCTTGGGACCGCTCAAAAGAGGAGGAAGAAGTATGTTTACAACAACAGCAACAACAACAAACAAAAAACAAAAAACAAAAAAAACAAAAAAAACAAAAAAAGAAAGAAAGAGAAAAGAAAGCTAAATTATAAATTACTCCCTCTAATTTTTCTGAAAAAATTCATTCACTCTTGTAATTTCAATTTAGTTCTTTAACTTTTAGCTTTGTTTTAGAAATTAGACTCAGCTTCAAATTTATTGTGGGCGTTTCTAACGCATTCCTCGGCCACATAGACTTGTTGAGTGACCTGCATAAAAGCACCAAGGGGATTATACAAAGAATATATGCAAATGGAAAAGAGAAATGAATTAAGGTACTGATGAAACTATACTCACCATTGCAAGGTCTCTTTTTAGAGACATAAACAAGTCAGGTTGCCTCATCCGCCTGAGGGCTTCCATATCCTTTGGAAGGAGGAGGAGCTGCTTGAAGGCTTGGGCCAAATACGTAGAATGCCCCCTACTAGATTCCCTTATTGTAGAATCATAAGGGATAGGGGCCCCGTCCATCTTTATTACGGGTGCCCATATATGCTGCTGTCGGCGTACCTCAGCATCGTCTCGACTATCCACGGAGTTAGTCCTCTCGTCTCGAGGGTCTTTGGTCTTTTGTTGTTTTGTGCCCCTTTGCGGGGGCATCTCCCCCTCTTCCAGCTCCTGAGGTGGTCTTTTCTTTTTTGGATCAAGATTGATGCGCGGACCTAGATCAGCAAGAGGAAGAGGAGGGGGAAGAGGAAGGTTGGTAGAAGTTTGGGTCTTAGGAGCTTCGGGTGGAGTTGCTCCCTTATTCCTATTAGCAATCAAACCCCTCAAGCTCGGCCTCTTCTTAAGGACCATGATCTCTGCTTCCTTGAAACTTGTTTCAACCAAAGCAATGGTCTGTCCTGGCTGATGAGTTGTAGAAAGCCTGTTGGACTCAGTCTCAGAATCCAAAAGCTCCACAGGCCTCTCAGGTGTTTTCTCTTCCTCGATAAAATGAAATCTGTCTATCTCCTCCTCAAGTGATAAATGTGAGGAGGAGGCTATCCCTTCCGCTGTTGCTACGGCTGCGAACGGAATTTGTTGGAGTGGTATCGCAAACTATGGAGGGTTTTGTTAAGCAGGCAATACCACAGGAGGTAGATCCCGCCTCGCTAGGAACTCTGATTTGGAAACATCTATCCGAGCAAGCCGGGGGTTACCTGCTTTTAACGCTTGGCTTGCATCCTGGTATATGTGCGACAAGGGCTCGTAACCTAGGATGAGGTGAGCAGCCCGCAGTTGATTATCCTTACTCACGAATATCTCTGATCTCAGCAAAAAGTTGAGCCCGGGAACGTTGACCAAACTGAGCTTCGGAGAAACGTGATCTTTATCTGCAAAAACATTCGAGAAAGAAAATATTGTTAAACCAATAATGAACATTATCTGAGAAGACAAACTACTAAAAATGAATAAAGAGAGCTCAGAAAACTAAGGTCTTGGCTGAGAGACCAGATCCTAGAGTACCCCACCTGGTGTTCCTGCCCTAAATGGGCAGTGAAGACCGTCGTGCCATCCCTCGGAGACAATTAGATAATCGTCCTTCATGCCTTTGTTGGACTTAGGGAGGCAGAATATCAGTCTCACCTCGTCGGACTGAGATTTGAGGTAATATCCCCTTGAAAGGGGGTGACACTTGTACAGATGAGCAACGTCGTGCCATGTAAGACTGAGATTCATCTGGTCATTTAGCTCATCTACACATCCTAAGACTCTAAACATATTGGTGGCACATTGATGTGGGCATAACCTATGATTGAGCAGATAGTCCTTAGTTATCCTACCCATGAGAAGCGTCATTCCTCCTCTATAAAGGCGATCATTGGAATGACAACTTCACCTACTTTTCTATCCGCGAGTACACGGTCTGGGGGACAGTATTGTAGTCCTACTTTTGGGGGGATATGGTACTTGGCCCTAAAACTCTCCATACTAGCCGGAGAGTCTACCAAATACTTGAATCTACCCATTTGAATGAACAGAAATGACGCAGAAAGAAGTTTCTAAAGCAAAAGAAAGAAGGCCAAAGAGGATGGCCGAGATTAAAAAGGGAAAAAATAAAGAAATAAGAACTTACGAGAATGAGTATGTTTATCTCTTTTGTTTTTAAAAGATTTTCAAAGAAATCTCAAAGAAAAGGTTTCGGAAGCTTTGTAGTTTGGCGAGTTCTATGAGTTGGAGCGCTAGAGATCACTAGAGTGCTTGAAGATTGGTAAAGTAAAGGAAAACAAGTTCCCTCGAGGCTTTATATAGGAAATGGAAATGAGTGGGAGTTATCCCGCTCAAATTTCCAAGAAGGGGCTCAACCGTTGGATCTAAGCTTCAGCATTGGATCCGGGGGACAACACGCCGCCTGGAGCAATTAATGATGCTTCGTGGGCTGCGAAACGTTAGAGATAATCATAATGCACAGAAAACGGAACCTCCACACGTGCGAGCAACAAATTCAGATGGTATTAGCTCTTAGAAAATCAAAACCTCACTTTTGTCCTCGAATGGAAAAAAAACCAAGATTTTGAGGGGCTATTGTAGGGGCAAGGGCCCAAGATCGTATATTGAGCTTTGGGCTTTATCCGAGGATATAAATGGGTTCGAGGAGAAGCAAATAATTATTAGATATTCCCAGACTAGGTCCCATTAGTAGAGAGCAAATGAAAGGCTGTCCAAGAAGTACATCCTCCTTGGACTTGATGAATATGGTTCGAAATATGTAATCCAACAATTAGAATGACCCTTCAAAAGGCTTCAGCGATATGAATGTTCCTCATAAACATACGAGAAAGGAGGAAACTCAAAAATATCTAAGGAAAAACTGCTACAACCGAATTAAATGCATTGCAGCTACTTTTTTTGCTGCATTTATGTGGAGAAGACCTCTGAACAGTACTGCCTTGGCTACCACAACTCACAGAAGGCTAAGAGGGGTGTCTGATGGGACAGACACTCAAGTAGGGAATTAGATGATCAACAAGTGTAGGATCAAGATGACCCAAAAGGAGCTATATAATGTGAGAGATCCTCTATGAGAAGGGGAGGGGGAAATAGAGAGAAAAAATATTATAGCAATCTAAATCATTCTGATATCCAAGAATGATCATTATATACAGGTTTAACCTCCTCGGACTGAAAGTCTGTTGATATCACCATCCTTTGTTTGTGTTTGATCGTCATGCAATTCAATAGTAGTTGTTATCCAACTTATCAGGACCTAGTTCTTTGACCCATTTTCTACAAATTTATTGTATTGGGCTCATTGGGTCAGGATTACATACATTTTGAGTCTGGGCCGCAAATTGTGACCCTACAATAATTATTATTATTATTATAGAACTATATATTCTAAAATAAGTAACCATATTTATTTTATAAAAAAAAAAACTAAAATCTGGGTTTTTTTTTTTTTTTTTTTTTTTTTTTTGTGGTAAATAAACTAACGAGTAATGTTACAAGTTACAACTACAAATTATTTTACAATATTTTTATAAATTATTGATGTGACCAACTTCATACTAATTCTCATCTAGACCCATCAATAACATTATTTTTTATTTACGAATGATTTATCTCAATCATTCTTCATAAACTAGCACGTTGGGGCACTTGGAAAGTATGAAACTTTCAAGAAGATTCCTTTCAACACATTTCCCTACTCCCACTCTCGCGCACGTGATTTCTTTCATTTCACTTTCTCTTTTTTTTTTTTTTTTTTTTTTTTTTTTTTGAGAAACAAAATGCGTTTCGGAGGGGATAGTGACACCCACTACAATTTTTGGATCAAAATAAGAACTTTTCTCGGAGCACTAGAATCTCACCTTTTAACGCTGCCGCTGGTACAGGTTGGCATTTGGAGCGAGATGGAACATGGGAGGTTCTGTCTAAGCAGTGGTGACGCTACGTTTCGTTCAGGGTGTTTTCAGGAACACCCTGACCTCTGAAGAAAAAAATAAATTATATGTAATTGTGGGGCCCAATAATCTATGGGCCAGGTCCATCTACCCGGGGAAAATCCGAAGGCCCAAGCCGAGGAGGGCTATGGCCCGAGCTCGACAAAACAGCCTGTGGATATCGCCGAGGACGGCTCAGTCCTCGGCAGACCCAAAGTCCCCCCTCTGAAAGAAGGGTAAAAACGGTATAGGACTGAAACCAGGAAGAAAGATCTAAAATATCTAGGGAAAGCTGCCCTTACTGCCATTCAATGCTCTGAACCTGACAGGGCCGCATTCTTTGGCTTTTACAACCACCCCCAACGACTTTGAATATGGGCTGATGGGACAAGTATCAATCTTGGAAAGGTTGACCCTATACGTGGACGAAGGACAATGAACGCAGGCGAATATAAAAAGGAAAAACAAGTAACCTAAAAAAGAGGTTGGGAAAAATGGCCAAAAACCAGAGCCTCCCAGCCCACCTCCAGGAGAAAGACTCCAGGGGTGAAGGAAAACTTAAACTTGTACGAACACCGCGAAAAACCCACCGCCTGTCGATCAAGGCCTAGCCTTCCAAACCCACGCTCTACAAATGATATTGTTAGGGGCCTTTTCACGTGCGAACCCGACACTGTTACGGTCCGCCACGAATCGCGTCCTTACAATTGGCGCCGTCTGTGGGAAGGCTTGTGTGTTGGTATAGGAAGTGGGTCGATAGAGTTTCTTCGTTATTTCTAACCGTTGGTTATAGAGTTCTAGTATAAAGTTCTGTTAGGGATTACGTTTCTTGACTAGGGGCTTGGTTGAGGAGCTAACTCCCTTAAAGCCAAGGTCCCCCGTAAAGAGCAAACTAGGCACTTGGTAGCGTTAACCATATGGATAAACTCTAGGGGCTTGGCTGAGGAGCTAACTCCCCTAAAGCCAAGATCCCACACAAAGAGAAAACTAGGTTTTGGACAGAACCAAGGCTTTGCATAGTCCACGGACTCCAGCCTCTGGGGAAACCAACTACCTGGATGAGGAAAACTAGGTTTTGGACAGAACCAAGGCTTTGCATAGTCCACGGACTCCAGCCTCTGGGGAAACCAACTACCTGGATGAGGAAAACTAGGTTTTGGACAGAACCAAGGCATTGCATAGTCCACGGACTCGAGCCTCTGGGGAAACCAACTACCTGGATGAGGAAAACTAGGTTTTGGACAGAACCAAGGCATTGCATAGTCCACGGACTCAAGCCTCTGGGGAAACCAACTACCTGGATGAGGAAAACTAGGTTTTGGACAGAACCAAGGCATTGCATAGTCCACGGACTCAAGCCTCTGGGGAAACCAACTACCTGGATGAGGAAAACTAGGTTTTGGACAAAACCAAGGCATTGCATAGTCCACGGACTCAAGCCTCTGGGGAAACCAACTACCTGGATGTGGAAAACTAGGTTTTGGACAGAACCAAGGCATTGCATAGTCCTCGGACTCAAGCCTCTGGGGAAACCAACTACCTGGATGAGGAACCAACTATTTTTTTTAAAAAAAAACTATGGCACTTAAACCTCAAAATCCATCCGAAGAGAACTCCGCGTTAACAGATGGGTTAATACCTTGATTGCGCGGAGTCCTCGGTCTACCCTCGGATCCCCGGTATCAAAGGGGTTGATGCGATACGGGGCAACATATTACCCAAAAGCACAACCAAAGCCCCTCGCTACTCGGCTACCCTCTCGGACGAATGACTTAGAGTTTATCGTTCTCGGACATCGCTCTAGCATGCATCGCGCAGCACTCAGCGGTTATCCTGGTTAGTTCCAAGAGTTTAATTTATTGATAATTAACCTTGTTATGCTCGATAATATTTGTAAGTTTAAACTAGTAGGACCCTGTGTTAAGGCATTTTTCTGCCTAGAATATCATTAAGGGCAAGCTTATATTTAATATTCATGCATAAAGTAGTGGTTACGGAGAAGAAAGATATGTATAGAGAAATAGACACATATTTTATTAAGACAAAGGAACAGTACAGTGTACAATGAAAAGCTGAAACAAAGCCTACATTGGAGCTAACTACGTAAGTAACGAAAAATACAAGAGAGTGAAGATAAAGCCGAGGAGGTAGCACAGAAGAGAAGTTGGCTACTGCCTCGAGACCTTATTCCTCCTCAATGCTCTTGCACGCCCATAACTCAGGCAGCAAAAGAACCCAACTTGGGGCCTGCACCGATGAAGAAAAGGTGCAGGGAACCTGACCTCAGGCTAACACCATCTACAGAAAAGGTGCAGGGAGCCGGAAGTTGGGAAGTCCCCGCAAAAATTTGCCTGCTACAAGGCAGACGGCGCTGATGGCGGAAATTCCTTTTTCTGACATACCAAAAATCTGGCATGACCAGAACCTGCTTCGGATTTTGACTAAAAGAGGGAGGAATACCATCTTCCTCCTGTCAAGACGGAGGACTGGCTTGAATCTGTGCCATCCTTGTCCATACCATATCACCTTGAGGATTCGGTGCCTCTGAAGCGTGCGGAGACCTTTCATCCCCATCCAAGCCTCAAACATCTTGCTTTGAGGCAGTGGCGTTAGAAAGAGAGATCGCGGATATGGAAGAAATATAGTTCTGAAGGGAGCAGGAGAGTTCATGTGCAAGTGAAGTGATCCCCTATCCCATTTATACCCAGAAGTAAACCGGTGGCATTTAATTCGCGCAGCGTCCCAAGGAGCGCTACAGACAAAACGTCTCTGGCTCGATTTCCAACGTCGTCTGCAACCCTGAGGTTAAAGGAGTCTCGAGAAGGCGCACCTCGAACACTGGGACGCCAAGAAGTACCGCGTGATCAAAGACTACGGAAATACCTCTCAATTTGTGGGCCCAGTAAATTCGCGGCCCAGGCCCGTTCAGCATATGGGCCCAGGGACAGAACCAAGGCCTTGTATGGTCCTCGGACTCAAGCCTATGGGGAAACCGAGTACAAAAAAATTATAAAAAAAAAAAAAATTATAAGTTTTGGACAGAACCAAGGCCTTGCATGGTCCTCGGACTCAAGCCTATGGGGAAACCAAGTACAAAAAAGAAAAAATTATAAGTTTTGGACAGAACCAAGGTCTTGCATGGTCCTCGGACTCAAGCCTATGGGGAAACCAAGTACAAAAAAGAAAAAATCACAAGTTTTGGACAGAACCAAGGCCTTGTATGGTCCTCGGACTCAAGCCTATGGGGAAACCAAGTACAAAAAGTTATAAAAATTACAAGTTTTGGACAGAACCAAGGCCTTGTATGGTCCTCGGACCCAAGCCAATGGGGAAACCAAATACTAGGATAAGAAAAGGTTTGAATCTCGTAAGATGGGTTACTTGATAAAAATGTCAGGTCACTTCATCCACGGCTTAAACACCATAAAAGGTTAAGGCCAATAAAGGTGTAAGGAAAGTGGTGGAACGCCCCAGCACTTAGTCATATAAGAAGGCTGTTCATTTGGTGGGTGAGATATCTTCAAATGGTTATTCCTCACATAACATCAAGCCTTCGTTTTTCTCCTCGGCTAGCATGGGGTAAGTATTAATCTTCACTGATCGGCCTTATTGTGCCAAGCATTTCTATTAAAGTTATGACGACGTCTTTTTATTATCAAGAATTTTGGTCTTAGTCGTCATTGATTTAGATGCTATATTATTGTGCCGAGCAGCGTTTGTAGATTTAAAAAAAAAAAAAAAAAAAAAGCGCATAGAGACAAAACATGCGAAATAAAATAACAACGATTTTTATTAATACGAAAAATTATTACAACGTACAAAGAGGGGCTCGAACGAGCCTATACAAAATGTGAACTGCCTAAGCAACAATTACATCCGTAGTACAGATAAGTAAACTGTCAGGCGTCTTTTAAACTCGTCTTCAAAGTCTCTCCAATCTCTGTCTCAATACTGCTCATATTATGATAAGAACCTTCTTTGGGAAGAAATGGCGGAGAAGGAAATAGTAAGGAAGAAATCAATGAAGAAGATGGAGGAGATGAATGAAGAAGATGGAGGACATGAGTAAAGAAGGAGGAGAAGAAGAGAGAAGAGATGAAAAGAAAGAAAAAGGAGCAAAAGAGGGAGAAGTGAAAGCACCGGGATGGAACTGGTGCTGGGAAGACTAAGAAAGGGAGACGGAGAATAGCACCAGTGAAGGAAGAGAGGAAGAAGTAGAGACACTTAGTCCCTGCCTCGATCCTGACTCCCAACAGACTGGAGCCATACTAGGTATGCTCATAGGAGAGCGGTTGGTACTGATGATGGGTGTTCTCGACTCAGTCACGCCGAAAGTTTGACGTGACAAGTCCCTGCTTCGGATTTTGACTGAAAGAAGGGTGAGGTTGATTTTGAGTCTTCGCCATCCCTGTCCCGATCGAGCCATAATGAGCTTTATTGGAACATGGCGTTTATGGGAGGGGTTTGGCTCCTGCATCACTCGTTGTTATGATAAAGTGTATCACGATTTAGTTTGTGAACCAGTGGGTAAAATGAACCCTAGGGGAGGCCAAGTATTTCAAATCTCAGAAGGATGAGAAGGAATTCTTTACAAAAACAATAACCTCCTCCTTTCCTTCTTATACTGAGGGTGGAGCGGGAGACATTTAATAGGTTCAGATCTCCAAAGGAATCTGCCAACACAAACATGCCGGTTCCGTTTCTCCACCCCATCAAAGCGAACCGCCGAATTAAAGTAGTCTCGTAAATAGTGGTCATTAAAAGCACGTTTTGGGATGCCCAAACGATAAGAGCGCATCAAGCGCGAAATTAAAAAACTGTCTCATAGACCGGCGCATTTCTTGGACAGATGAGGAGCCGCCAGCATTATTAATAGGCCAAATTGATTGGGCCGTAGGAAGAGGTTCGGCATCACCAAAACCCCCCTTTCCAACCAAGAGGTTGGACAGCCGGGTTTTGAGGGGCTATTGTGGGGCCCAATAATCTATGGGCCAGGTCCATCTACCCGGGGAAAATCCGAAGGCCCAAGCCGAGGAGGGCTATGGCCCGAGCTCGACAAAACAGCCTGTGGATATCGCCGAGGACGGCTCAGTCCTCGGCAGACCCAAAGTCCCCCCTCTGAAAGAAGGGTAAAAACGGTATAGGACTGAAACCAGGAAGAAAGATCTAAAATATCTAGGGAAAGTTGCCCTTACTGCCATTCAATGCTCTGAACCTGACAGGGCCGCATTCTTTGGCTTTTACAACCACCCCCAACGACTTTGAATATGGGCTGATGGGACAAGTATCAATCTTGGAAAGGTTGACCCTATACGTGGACGAAGGACAATGAACGCAGGCGAATATGAAAAGGAAAAACAAGTAACCTAAAAAAGAGGTTGGGAAAAATGGCCAAAAACCAGAGCCTCCCAGCCCACCTCCAGGAGAAAGACTCCAGGGGTGAAGGAAAACTTAAACTTGTACGAACACCGCGAAAAACCCACCGCCTGTCGATCAAGGCCTAGCCTTCCAAACCCACGCTCTACAAATGATATTGTTAGGGGCCTTTTCACGTGCGAACCCGACACTGTTACGGTCCGCCATGAATCGCGTCCTTACAGTAATAATTTAAAATTTTTTATTTATCTACCCTTAAAAAAAAAATGAGGAACACCCTCAAACTTTTTTTATGCCAGACAAACTTTGAACTAAAATCTAAAAAAAAAAAAAAAATGGTAACAGAAAATCTGAAAAAAAAAAAATGTAACAGAGAATATGTGAGAAAATGATTATGAAATAAGAAATATCTCTTAATTTAGGCGAGGAGCCGAACTAGGCTTTGGAGGAAACAGAGAAAGAGAGGAAACTGCAGCTCTGCCGCTGCTTCTTCTTCAGAGTGAGAGAGAGATTTGAGCCATTTGTTTAGACTTTTTAGATAAGGAGAGGAGAGGACAATCCTTTTAAAAAGTTTGGTATAAATGTGGATGGATATCCTTTGGCCACGTTGATGCTTAGGTGGGGAGGCAGACCACTTTACTTTTTTTTTTTTGGATGAGAAATACGTTTGTGATATGGCTTATGTGGGTTTGAGGGGTCAATCAAAGGCCAAGAATCTGAATTATTTGCACTTCGTACACCGGTAAGGTTATTGCAATATTCAAGACAAGCATAATATATTTTTATAATAAATACAATTTTTTTAGAAGAAATATTTAGATGTGAAATTATATTAACATAGATAAATATTTTTAAATTAAATAATGGTTTTGTTAAAAATACTGAAAATTATATACGATTATAAAACTTTAAAACCATAACCTATTTTTTTTTTTGGTAGTTTGTTTAGGTTAACTTCTTTTTCTTCCTCCAAAAAAATGATTATTTATTTTTCTTTTAATTTGAGTTAAATTTAACATGAAAATACTTCTAAAATTTTATATCTTTTTTTAGTAAATATCAGTAGCTATATTCTTATTTATTTAATTTTATTATTTTTTATAATTATTTATTTATTAATTAAATTATTTATGATGTCACTGGTTTGACCACCGGTCGGACTTCGGTCTGACCAGAAAACCGGTAACTAGTCCCTTTTTCGGTTCTTTTACCATACCGGTTTTTAAAACCATGGTGGGGGGTGGATGGGGGCATAGGGCTGGGGTGAGATATTTGAATTGGGAGAAATAAATACACATGGGGTGTGTGCTAGTGCAACTAATAAACAATCATTTAATTAACCAATAATTAATTGGGAGAAGCAACTAATAAATAATAATTAATAATTTAATTAACCAATACATTATAAAAGACAAACAAATTAAATTATGTTATGCTAAACAACAATTAATAATTTTATAATTAATGAAACAACAATATAACAAATTATAGTTTATAAAAGATAAACAAATTAATGAAACAACTAAACAACAACAATTAATAATTTTATTAATATTTCAAATGAACTTATAGTTTATTGTTTATTCTTTTGCTAGAATTATGGACAAATATTTTATAAGAAAACCACGTACCCAAGGAACACCCTGAAAAAAATTCCTGGAGTTGCCACTGTGTCTAAACCCTAGAATAGAAAATTTCGGCAGAAATTAAATAACGTTCAAAACATCCGACTTGGTTTAGGTTTGTTGCATTCAATGCATTGGTCATGATTAGATGATGATACATGTCTAAAAATGGACATATTTCACCATCTTTCAATGGGTCGAGTGTCACTGAACACTAGACCCAAGCCTGATCCCAAAATATTGATTAAACATCATCTATTTCATTTGCTTATTGTATATATTTTTTCTTTTTCAAAAAACAACTAAAATTGAAAAAAAAAATCAAAATATTAAATCCTTAACTAGTAAATTATTTTTATAACATCTTATAAAATTATATTAAGATAAAATAAGTATACTACTAAATTGGAATTAAAAAAAAAAAAAACTGAACATATGTAATTGTTCTTTTAATCGCAAATTTCTTATTTAAATTCTTAATTTACGGATGTTTATGTCTATTTGTGTTTTAATACCTTTCTTATAACGAATCGAATAAAATGTGTATGTATTCTACATCATATATATTTTGTCTTGTATATTACAAGAAAAATGGATATGAACTATCCAAAAAAAAAAAAAATTTATGAAAAAAAAAAAAAAAATGTTATAGGGTCCTTTTGTATACCTTTGGCAGATTTTGAAAAAATTTAGACAACAAAAATCTTTTTTAAAAAAAACCCTCGAAATTCACCGTATTGATTCCCTTTATTTTTTGCCTATAATAATAAATTGCATAAAATAATGTTTCACCATAATCATCAAGAAAGGAAAAAAAAAAATTAAATCATTGTCTTTTTCATTCTACCATGATCAAAATCTTGATTTTCTCTTTGTGATATTCCTTTGTGTTAGAATCTCATTGTCTCTTCCTTGTGTGTATGTATGTATGTATGTATTTTTTTTTCTTTTTAACTTAATGATCGTATTTTTTTCTAAGGAACAATGTTAGGGATATTACAAAATTTTGCTATATAAGTTTTACAAATTAATGTGTCCCTTATTACAAAATAGTAATTGAATATTTATTTATTATGTTATTGATGTGACATAAATTACATTAATTACCATATTAGTTTGTAAATTTTTTTTAAGGTAAATTGAAAATTACACCACTGAATTTTGGGGTTCACTGAATTTTACACTCCAAAATTTTAGAAACTTGATTTTATACCCTGAAATTTGGTTCCGTTAGCAATTCACCCCATAGTTAGTTTTTGCTGTTAAGTGACACGTCATCATGCTGATGTGTTTTATTTTTGCCAAATCAGCCCCAAAACTACGTCATTTCAGTGATGACCTAGCTGGCACAATCAAAACTACATAGTTTCAAGCCTAAACGTAAAACATATTACTCTAGCTTAAACGACAGCGTTCAGGCCAAACTATAAAATAAAAACACAGAAACCATAACCCCACAATCTGTCTAAATGGCTTAGTCCAGGACAGCGAAACCAGGAATGCCATTGAGAAAAGCTGAATAGCCCGTGAAAAGAATTGTCCCCCTTCCTCTTTCAACCATGCCTGAAAGAACCCAATTCCAATTTTATGGTTACCAAAAAAAAAAAATTTACAAATTAATCAAATCAATTTTAAACCTAGGAAATTATTGTGAACACAGCAAGAGTAAAGAAAGAATCAATTAAAAAGTCATATATTAATGAAATGAAAATTAAGGTTGAAAGTCAATATAATAACATGGGAATTGAAGATGATTATAGTACTAGTTTATGGCTAGTATATGTTGATACCTATTGGGCGCAGTGAAAGGCACCAACGGAAGAGACAACAAGAGACTTCTTAAAGGAGTCAACTAGAATGTCAGAGAAGCTGGCAGGTTGCCAATTCGTATTAGTATTAGAGTAACCATTGCTGTATTGTACACCACGGGATTTGCCTGGGTTCACACAATTGATGGTCTGTAGACAAATCGTGGGGTTATGGTTTCTGTTTTTTGATTTAAACGTTGTCGTTTAAGCCAGAGTAATGTGTTTTAGGTTTAGGCCTGAAATTTTCTCTCAAAGAAAAAAAAAGTTTAGGCCTAAAACTTTCTCACAAAAAAAAAAAAAAGTTTAGGCCCAAAACTACTTAGTTTTGATTGTGCCAGCTCTTTACTTGGTCATCATTGAAACGACATAGTTTTGGGGCTGATTTGTCAAAAATAAAACACATCAGTATGATGATGTGTCACTTAACAGCAGAAACTAACTGTGGGGATGAATTGCTAACGGAATCAAACTTCAGAGTATAAAATTAAGTTTTTGAAATTTTGGAGTGTAAAATCTAGTCGACCCCAAACTTCAGGGATGTAATTTGCGATTTATCATTTTTAAAATAACATTAATAGAAATTTTAGCATTTTCCTTCATATCAAAGCAAAATATAGCACACCTAACCACGAATTGTTGCTTCTAGTAATGCCTTACAGTCTCCACCTCAGAAAACAGTTTACTATTGACTATTAAGAAAACTAACAGCTGCACTTACGATCATATGAGTCCCTCATATGAATAGAAAAGCAAAAAAATACATAAAACAAGACAAAAACTACATAAAACAAAAATAAAACTTCCCTTACAGAGGAAATAGTTTATGTGGAGGCACTAGTTGGACATGGAGGAACAGCTACGTCAGTAATCCCTTCTAACATCAATACAACACTTTTCATGGAAGGACGAAGAATTGGTTCATCTTGAATGCACCACAATGCCACCTTAACCATATTCTCCAAGGTTCTCTTATCTACTTCTTCATTACCCACAATCTTATCCAATTCTCTAGCAACAAAGCAATTATATACCCAAGTTGAAAGAACAATCTCTTCGGGCTTTGATACGTTAACGTCCATGTTTTTTCTACAACATATAATCTCCAAAAGCATTATTCCATAACTGTAAATATCTGCCTTTACTGATATTGGGGTGTTCTTTTGCCACTCAGGTGCCATATACCCCCTAGTCCCTCTGACCATTGTGAAGGTCCTTGTTTGATCTGGCATTAATAATTTTGCCAAACCAAAATCAGAGATTTTAGCAGTCCAAAATTCATCCATCAAAATGTTTGAGGGCTTTATATCACAATGAATAATAGGGGTCTTGCACTCTTCATGTAGATAGAGAATTCCTCTTGCAACATCCAATGTTATTCTTACTCTTTCATCCCAGTCTGGACGCCTTATACCTTTAAAAAGAATATTGGCAAGGGAGCCATTGCTCATATATTCATAGACAAGAAGCCTCTTAGAACCCTCAGCACAATAACCCAGCAATCGAACCAAATTTTTGTGGTGAGTTCTCCCTATTGCTTGCATCTCTGCACGGAACTCCCTTTCACCTTCTTCCACCAATTTCTCTAGCTTCTTCACTGCAACAAATTTTTTACCTTTGTATAAATTACCTTTGTAAACTGTTCCGAAAGAACCCTTACCTAACTCATCTTTGAAGCCATTTGTTGCACTTTTGAGCTCATCATATGAAAAAATATTTAAAGTCATGCCCAGTGTTTCACTCTCTTTCAGTCTTTTATACCTTAGAACTCGAATTTTGAACATGAAAAGGCCAGAGATTCCAAGGGCCAGAAATGAGAACGCAGTAAAACCTAAAATTAAAACAAGAACTTGTACTAGAACCTTTTTACTTGTGAAAACGTGGACGGGTGGGATGTGATCACTTTCATTCCAACTTTTAATGCTGCTTGAGCCCACCTTGAAGAAAGCTGTGGTTTGGTTGCTTGAATCCCTTCTAACATATCTCAGTGGAAGCTTTTGCTTCTGGCAGTGCGAATCAATGAACAACGCTGCCCCACAGTTGCAGTCTTCCAAGCAAGAATTGCCGCATTCTTCCTTCGTGGACATGGGTACATCCATGTATGGAATATCTTCCCAAATCATATTTTCTGTGGTACTAATGTTATAAGATGCAACATCTTCTCTTCCACCTTTGCACTCTACTTTTAAAAAGTTACTCTCACAGCCGAGAGATGTATGATTAGCATCAATAAAATCGGTTCCAGGAAGACAAAGACAGTACGGTTTGCCATCATTGAGTGTGCAAAAGCTGTTGAAGCCACAAAATCCTTTCACTATACAAAGATCGTCCAATGCAGACCACGCAATTCCTGATGAATTGAGTTTGCCAGTCTCGTTATAGGTGTGTGAATACAACCGGAAAAATCCATTAAATTCTAGAGTTGCGCGATAAATGGTGTTGATGTTATTGCTGGCCGATGAGTAACTCAAGACTTCAACACTGTTTCTAGTGCTATTGATGATTTGTAAAAGGCCTGTTTCATTGAGATAAAGGCGATAATACACTACGCCATTTTTGTCAGTGCCAGAGCTCCAGTAAGCATCGCTGCTAACGTCTACAGTGTTTACCGGGTATAGAACAAGGTTTCCATCGTACTGCATCTTCAGACGATACCGTCCAGTGGACTGGTTGATCTCCGATAAATTAGAGAATAATTGGCCACCAGAGGACAGAAACTGACCTCCTAAAATAGTGTCTGTAGGATAGCTGAAAGTCTCCCAAATGATGGAATAACTTTTGTTGTAGAGAACAAAATTGCCAGAATCAAGCATGTTGGCAGCAAAATAAGCTGAGTCTGACGGCCTAGGACTGATGGGCTTCTCCAATCCTTGCTCAGTTATCAAAAGAAGTCCATCCTTTGTTAAATTCAGTGTTGCGTTTCTGGTGACCGGAGGATCATCACGGCTGGCTGTCCACACAACTGTTATATTTTTTATATCCACACCCACCAACCAGATTCCAACCATGAAACCATTGCCTTGCTGATAGAATCCAAATTTAAAATGGCCAGAAGGGGAAGGCCATGACATGGGGGGAGTATTGGGATGAAGTGCAGAGCCCAGTTGTATAAATTGCTTCACTTCAGCTCTTCCACATGCAAAGAACATAGACAGTAGAATGAAAACAGTAAATATGGAGGCCATGAGATGAGAGAAAGAGGACTTCCAAATAGACTTTTAGACTTTCTTCTACGTTTTGGGTGGATATCACGCAGTTGTATCGGTACTATTGACTGGATCTGAACACTTCCTCTGAAGCCAAACAACCAAAAATCAAAAAAAAGAAAAACAAATTATTACATGACCACAACCAGTTTCATGCATCAGCCATCAGCTAAGGATAGTAAGAAATGCCAACTGAATTATTTGTGAAAAATTACATATTTAAAAATTATTTTTAAAAACATAGCAAATTAATTTTAAATTTTTTAGAACCATTTTTTTAATTTGACCATTTACGTTTCTAAATTTTATTTAGGTCTTTTAGAGCATGAGCATCGGAAGAATGTCTATTTTACCTCTTCAAAATCCACGGCGAGCAAAACGCAGGCCCACAGCGGCAAACCCAGAAACAATCCGGCCACCACTCCGTCCACCACCCAAACACCGATTTCGTCTAAGCCTAGCCACCACTCCTAACCCACCTACTCAAAATCAAAACCCACCCACCACCACACACCCCAGCAACCACCAACAAAAAAAAAAAAGAAAAAAAAAAAAAAAGCAACCCAAAGAAGAACAAGCGCCGATCTTACCCGTAGCCCAATTTGATGGAGGTTGAAAGGTGAAAGAGGCAAGAGATAGAGGTAGAATGGTGAAGAGGAAAGAAAAGAGAGAGCAGTGAGAGAGGAGTGAGAGTACACGGAGTCAGAGACAAGGGGAGAAGATAGAGAAAGTGAGAAAGAAAGATAATAAAAAAATCTAAGCATCAGCTACAGTGAGGTTGGATTTATACCACCTCACTGTAGCTGGGATGCAAATTTTTTTTAGATATAGCAACCAGCTGGAACTTGTTTTTAATGCTTTGGTGGGTAAAATAACAACTTGGGAGTTTTACGCCATAATGCCAGTGCTTTTATGTTTAATTCCATTTCCATATTGGTCCTTTTTAGAGCATCCACAGTAGGTGTGGCAAATGTGCCAAATGCCAAATATTTGGCACATTTGCCACACCAAACACAAAAATAGAGCTTTATCAGATGTGCCAAATCCCAAAAATTATACCACACAGCTACAGTACCGTTATTTGCAACGGTACAGAATCAGATGGTATAAGTTTTAATCTTTTTTTATTCTCTTTTCTCTCTCTTCTCTCTTCACTTTATTCTTTTCTCTTCTCTCTCACATCTGTTCTCTCTCACCGATTCCCTCTCTTCTCAGCCACTGATTCCCTCCGTTCTTTCTTTTCCCTTTAATTTAAGATCAGTTTGACGGTGGCCATTATCATCAGAGGCACAAGCCATCGCCGAGCCATGCCTTGCAAGTTCGCCGAGCCACGCGAGTCATCGCCTCGCCTCGCGAGTTCGCCGCTCACGGCGCACGAGCCATCGTCATCGCCGACATCCAAGATGAGAAGGGCCATCATCATCTTCATCGCTCTCCGATCTCGCCAATCTCTCTCTCTCTCTCTCTCTCTTTTGGTGGTTGGTTGTTTTGATTGTTGTTGGTTGGCTGATTTTGGTTGATGGTGGTAGGTTGATCAGGTTGTGGGTGTGAGATTTGTGGCTGTGTAGTGTTTGTTTGAGTTTTTTTTTTTTTTTTTTTTTTGTGTGTGTGTGTGTGTGTGTGTGTGTGTGTGTGTGTGTGTGTGTGTGTGTGTGTGAGTGTGTGTGTGTGTGTGAGTGTGTGTGTGTGTGTGTGTGTGTGTGGTAGTAGTGGCTGATATTGGTGGTCGGTGGTTGATCTGTGGGGGTGGCCGGTGGTTGTGGGCTATGGCGGTTGATCTGCGGGTGTGGGTTGTTGTTGTTGATGGTGATGATAGGGAGGAGAAAATATATTATTTTAATGTGTAGTAAATATTATTTTAATGTGTAGTAAATATTATTTTAATGTATAGAATTGAATGATAAAACATCTAATAAATAGGATGTTGTAAAATGATGTGGTAAAATAATAAAGTAGGTCTTTAGTGTGGCAAAATGGCATAAATTATGCCACACCTACTGTGGATGCTCTTACATTTGAAAATTTTTATTTGAGAAATACTAGGACACATTAAAATGCATAATTTTGTGCCACAACTCGCAATGTGATGAGTTGTGAGAGGTGAAAGTGTGTTCCCACGTGACCCACCATCACAGATTCGCCAATCACAACTTGTCACGTGGCGAGTTGTGGCACAAAATTGTGTATTTTTATGTGTCCATAACATTACTCTTTTTATTTTGGTCCTTCATGTTTGGTTTCATTTTCATTTTGATTCTTTATGCTTGATTCAATTTTTTATTTACCTTTCAAAAAATAAAAAATTTTGAAATGTGAAAGCCAAACAAGAAACAAAATCAAATAAAAAAATCCAAAATGAAATTAAAAAAAAAAAAAAACGTAAAAAATCAAAATAAAAATAAGGCCAAAATGCAAAACTCACCCTCTAAGTTTCACCATTTTTCATTTCAGTCCTCTAAGTTTCCATTTTATCATTTCAATCTTCTAAGTTTTAAACTTTCTCCATTCAGTCTTCTGTTAACTCAACATCCATATTTGCCGTTAACTACCCAAAATTACACTGTTTTAGCCATAATTTAATTTTTTTTTATTTAAAAAAGCGTTAATTAAAAAAATACCTCAAAAATTAAAATAACCCATGTTAGACCCACCGACCTCATTTGAAGAAGAACAAATTTAATCCCTAGCCTAACCAGATAAGGAGAGACCCAGAGTAAGAAGAAGAGCGAGAGATTTCCTAGTAAATCTTGATCAATTCCGTCTTTGGAGCGTACATCTTGAACAATGAATTCACAATCGAAATCGGCTAATTGGATGAAGCTAGTGTCGGCAGGTTGACCTCCACCCTGTGGGTGAAAGATCGTTGACTCTAGTATCAAATGGTGTCAATCATCTTCTTCGCCCTTCAAATTAATTTTTTTAAAAAAAAATGTTTAAATTTTCTTTTAAGGCTGTGTTTGGGAAGCTAAGAAAAAAACAGTGATGACTGACCTTGATGTAGGAGAGGAGTGTAGCGTTGGAATGAAGTTTCAACTTGTCCTCATAGTAATCCAGCTTCGTCATACTCACATCCATGGCTGAGAGTTCAAACTGCTTTTTGAACAAAACAAAACAGAGAGCACAAGAGAAATAGAAAATTATTTATGGGGTTTTTCTTAGTTAATAAATAAATAATAAAATAAATATAAATATTAAATTACAGTCAAAACAGTGTAATTTTGGGTAGTTAACGGCAAATATGGATGTTGAGTTAATAGAAGACTGAATTGAGAAAGTTCAAAACTGAGAGGACTAAAATGATAAAATGCAAATTTAGAGGACTGAAATAAAAAATGGTGAAACTTAGAGTGTAAGTTTTGCATTTTGACCTAAAAATAACTTCAAACTCTAAGAGCCAAACATATACTTTAGTCTTTTTGTAACAAAGAAATGTAGTTTTTTTCTTTTTTTTTTTGAGATCCAAGATAGAAACGTAGTTTTAAAATAGATAAATATTGATATACACGGATTGAAATCATGAGTAGAAGTCGTAATTTCCAACATGGAAATGGTAAATACGATTTTGTAGAAGAGTTTGTGTAATAAACACCCCTCTTTCAAATATAAAAGACCTTCATTTGATAACGTGTCAAGCACCTTTGAAAAAAAAAAAATTGCCCGCTCTATACACGACTTCCTATCTTTTCTACTAACAGCACTTTGGGTTTTTACACCAAAAGAAATTTCCCACACCATATACGATTCCCTCACTTTTAGTCTTGTGATCTTCATCTACTAACCTCACTTTTGTTTTTTTACACTGTCTTAAAATCTACTTTTTCCTATCTTTAACCCACTTTTTAAACGGGCCCTCTCGTTTTGTTTCTTCTTTGCTTTTTTTGATCATAAAAATAACAAAGCAAATTTTAAAAGGATAAACAAGAAGAGGAAGTGAGAGAGCAGGACCGATTGAGATATAAAGATAACAAAAAGTAGATTCCATGAAAAAAAGTAGGGACAGTAAAAAAAAAAAAAAAAAAAAGGGAGGGTGAGATAAGAAAAAGCAGATTCCATAAAATAGAGTAGGGCCCGTTAAGAAAAAAAGAGACTATGAAATAAGAAAAAGTAGATTCCACAAAAATAATAGAACTTCTTATTTTATGTAATGCGATATCACGCTCAGATAGAAAGAGTGTGGTTACACGGGTAACTCGTTGTACACGTTTCACGTTAGCATAGGCTAGATGATGTCAATTCTTGCCAGTGAGCACAACCTTCATTGTAGCAATTACATTTATCGTAGTTAGTTTTCTTTTTTATAAGTGAGTAAAAGGATTGGGTCCTTAAGTCTAATCTCACAAATGAGAGTGGAATGCCATTAGAGCATATTGGGTTTCATTTGTGTGTGTGTTTTTTTTCCTTGGTATATTTTAAGTGGAATGAGATTCAAACACTTGATATCTCCATTTCAAACACAAAAAAGAAGCAATTGATATAGAGCTTAAAGATTTAAAATCACAAAATTCTCACACATGCTTTTATTTGAACTTTGAAGTATCTCAAATTCTGGAATGGGGATTCAAACACTTGATATATTCATTTCAGACACAAAAATGTAGCAATTGATATAGAGCTTAAAGATTTAAAACCACAAAATTCTCACACATGCTCTTGTTTGTACTTTGAAGTATCTCATCTCAATTCTAACAATAACCGAATGGATTTATATCATCATAAATGTATATATAGTTACTACAGACACACGCAAATTCAAACCTAATTTTATAACACATTTAAGAACTAACTTATGATTAGACATTCCCCTTAAAAAAAAAAAAAAAAAAAAAACTTTTGATTAGATATTTAAATTACATTATTTATATATGGGACCAGAATTTGATAAAAAGTGGAATTATTGTGTATTGAAATTAGGTGTGAAATTTTGGCATGTTCCTCAGGTTTTCCAGACAAATAAACATAGTAGACATATGAATGATTGTACGGTCTTATGATTTGTGAGACGTGAACTTCACGCGCAATTTGGATGCATGAATTTGACAAATGGTTGGTGAAGAAGGAAAGAGAGAAGAGGTAACGATGGGGGGTACTATAGTACGGCCAAGTAGGAATGGCAACGGGTTGGATTCGGGCCGGGTTTTTCCATACCCGGACCCGACCAGTGGGTATGTCCTAGAAACCCGAACCCGGCCCGTTTATTAAACGGATTTTTTTCTTAACCCCGAACCCGCCCCGTTGAGCCTTCGCGGGCCCTGTCCCCTCATGCCCAGCCAAGCCCAAAATCAGAACCACAAACTTCCAATTATGATTTTTCGGCCCAAAATCACAAACACAAACAAAAATCCAAACATGATCACAAACATAAACATAGAAATCCCAAACACAAATGTTAGATTTGTGATTTTCCCTTTCAAAATCACAAACTAAACACAAATTTTAGATCTATGATTTTCCCTTTCAAAATCACAAACTCACATTGAGATGAATTGAACCCAGAAAAAAAGGAAAAAAGAAAAAAATGGAGATCGAGGTGGAGCGAGGCCATGAGGCCATGGGCGAGGAAGATGAGAGGGGTAAAGGGTTGTGTTTCAGTGTGAGATCAGCGAAGGGGAGGAGGAAACGGAATTGAGAGTTGTGCCTGATAGCCTGTGCTTGACTGCTTGTGGGCTTGTGGTGGTGTGAGTGAGAGAGCTGAGAGATGAAGAGGGAGAGGCGGTTGTGTGAGACAGTGAGTGAGAGAGCTGAGACAGAGTGAGTGAGATTGTGAGCTGGAGATGAGAGGCGGAGGTGTGAGGCTGTGAGGTGAAATGAAATGAGGGTGAGGAGGGACTGAGGGAGGTGTGAGTTGCTGCTAAAAAAATGAGGGACTTAGGGTTAGTTATATATATATAGGGGGTTTTTTGTAATTTCAGGGTAACTGGGCTATATCCGGGCCGAGTTTCGGGTTGGATTTTGGATTTTTTTTTATAAAACCCAAACCCGACCCAGACTCGCTTTGGGGTTTTTTTTTTTTTAAACCCATACCTGACCCTATTCCTAATCGGACCGGGTAAAACCCGACCCATTAAGGTCGGGCCGGGCCAAGTACCCACAGGTCGGGCAAAAATTGCCATCCCTAGGGCCAAGTGCATGATTGTATGAAGCACTCTGTTACTGTGAGGTATGCAACCACTACAGACTTGTTACTATGAAAAAAACCTTCAAGAGGTTCTTGAAATCAATTGGAGGTTCTAATTGTGATTGTGGGTGGAGTCTTCATATATTAGAGAGTTCAGAGGTTTTGAAGCGGTGAAATGTTTATGCTGTAAGTTCATTTACTGAGTCTATAGAGTGTAGGGATAAATGTTTTGTACTAGATCTAAAACTTCTCTTTATTATAGTGGATTTCTTTTTGGGAAGGTTTTCCCCCAGGTTTTTTTACTGTGAAACTAGTTTGTTTCATTGGTTTTCCTAGGTCATCATATTTTATCTTATTTACTATTCCGCTATATATGATATTGATGTTTGTTTATTTGAACAAGGATTATTCATAATAGATCTAATTAACAACTTGATTTTAATTCTATCAATCGGGGTCTAAATTTCTTAACAATGTTAATAGGTATTTGATTGTACTTGTTAAGGACGAATCAAATGAATCTCACTTTATTAGGAAGTAGTAAAAGTAAATAAACAAATATTCATTTAATTGAATGTTGTGCAATTCCCTAAAAAGATGTTGATCAGATGCATTAAAAAAAAACTCACATTAATCAAAGATTAATACGTTGACGGTCGTTAATAGAACCTTTTTATCGTGCACCAATCATAGAAGAGGATATCAATGGTTGTGATAAAAAAATGGTTGTATACAGATCTGTTTGATTGGTGAAACTTTCTTTCACACTACTTTTTGGGTGTTTCAATTTCTAGAAAACAGTAGGTTTTTTTTTTAGGGTAAACAGAAGTTATACTTTGGTCTGCACTCTGTTGGGTAACTAAATGATACTTCTAACCCTATGTCATTTTTAAGAATCATTTTTGGTCTCTCTTTATTGCTTTTGAGGAACGACAGCAGAATGTATACATTCTAAAGTGCTAGTGTGCCACTTGTCAAAGCCAAACTACTGGTCCATAATACATAATGCACGAGCTGTGGACCTGTGGTAATTGCATAATGTTAGATTGTAGTGCCAGCTTTATAAGAGCAACAGTATAATGATAAGTTTAAAGTGACATTCAACCCAAACAATCACTGCCCAGGACACAAGCAAATTATAGACAGACAAAATATATATAAGCATATGATTATTCTACAGTACTAATAAAATCCCAAAACACATAATAAAATTAAAAAAAAAAGCAGTTCTATTGAAGACGTGGCTAAAATTCATTTTCAATATATATATATATATATATATATATATATATATATATTTTTTTTTTTATCAAAAAATTTCATTTTTAGTTTCAATACCGCATTTTTACTGAAGTGCAAGCCAAGAAAGCAAAAATGATATTAATGTCCTCCATAGCCATAGTAGGTCCGAAAAATGTTAGTACTACGTAAAATGTTACAATTATCTTATATGACAGACGGTGATTAATGGTTTTGATTAAAGTTGTGATGTTTTTCATGGTATCAGAATTTTTTTAGTCTCTCTATCATTTCTTGGAGAAATTATAAGGTCTTCATTGTGAACAAGTGATATGCTCCTCTATTCTACTAAAAAATTCCCACTAGTTTATTTTTATTTATTTATTTATTTTTTTAACTCAGCAATTTTAAATAGGTGTTTCTTTTAGTGGAATGGTGAACCACTTCACTTGTTCACTATGAAGACCTTATAATTTTTTTCATCTCTTGGGACCGCTAAGAAAAACGAGTTAGCTTCTAAAATCTCTAGATCACTCTGGTGACTAGTTTCTAAAAAAAAAAAAAAAAAAAAAAAAAAAAAAAAAAAAAAAAAAAAAAAAAAAAAAACATCTAGTGACTATGATGTGTCCACTACGAAGACCTTATAATTTCTCCATCTCTTAGGACCACTGAGAGAAATGAGTTAGATTTTAAAATATTTAGATCACTTTGGTGACTAGTTTCTAAAAAAAGAAAAACTCTGGTGACTATGATTTGTCCACCATGAGGAGTCGAAGACCTTATAATTTCTCCATCTTGTAGTACCACTTAGAAAAAAGAGTTAAGTTCTAAAATTTCTAAATCAACTCTGGTGACTAGTTTCTAAAAAAATAAAAACAAAAACAAAAACTCTAGTGACTACGATTTGTTACTATCCGTTCTGATTTTCTGAACCAACCTTAGCTAATTTAAAAGGGAGCAGCAAAAGAACAAGTACAAATGTATGGTCCTGATTGCTTCATACAATCATGCACTTGGCCGTACTATAGTACCCCCCATCATTATCTCTTCTCTCTTTCCTTCTTCACCAATAATTGCTATTTGCTAAATTCATGCATCCAAATTGCATATGAAGTTCACGCCTCACAAATCATAAGACCGTACAATCATGCATATGTCTACTATGTTTATTTGTATGGAAAACTTAAGGAACATGCCAAAATTTCACACCTAATTTCAATACACAATAATTCCACTTTTTATCAAATTCTGGTCCCATATATAAATAATGTAATTTAAATATCTAATCATAAGTTTTTTTTTTTTTAAAAGGGGAATGTCTAATCATAAGTTAGTTCTTAAATGTGTTATAAAATTAGGTGTGAAGCTAAATAGCTATATAGCTATTTTAGCTTCACCAAAACACAAAAACCCATACTACGGCAGTGGAGCTAAGGGTAAAATTTTTACCTTTATTGCTACAGTGCACAACTATGTATGGCTGTGCACTGTAGCTAAGAGCTAAAAAAAATAATTTTTTATTCTCTAGCCGGATTAAAATATTATTTTTTCCTTTTTTTTTCTTTTTCTTCTCTTCTCAGAACTCTCACAATCTCTCAACTCTCTCTCCTAACTTTCAGACCTCTCACACCACCACCCCCCTGACCCACGCCACCACAAACCCAACTCCGACCACGGCAACCCCCACCACCACATCAGTCACAAATCCAACCATACCCACACTCATAAAACCCACCACCACCAATATCAATCACCACCTCCACCACCACGGCAACCCCCACCCCCACCCCCACCACCACCACCACCACCACATTAGTCACAAACCCAACCATACCCACACTCATCAAACCCACCACTACCAGGGAAAAAAAGAAAAAGAAGAAGAAGCAAACATCGGCAAAACTCACAGCCAAAACATCACCAAAACCCACGGCCAAAATCCATCACTAAGAGAATCACAACCCATGAACCATAAGTGGACTTGAGAGACACACGAGCTAGAGGAGAGAGCCGGACTTGGGAGACCAATGATAGATCCACCCACGGAGAGAAGACGAAGGTTTAGCTTGGTCAAGTGGGTTGTGGTGGGTTACGTGGCCTATGATGGTGGTGGGTTGCATTGGCCTGTGATGGTGGTGGGTTGTAGTGGTCTGTGACAATGGTCTAGCCATGGTGGCTTGGTGATGCTGTTCCACCATGGGCTTTGGGTTTGAAGGGGAAAGAGCAGAACAAAAGAGAGAAGGAAGAGAGAAAGACTGAAATGAAATAATGAGAGAGAGAGAGAGAAAATAAAAATAAACCAATAATTTGTATATATATAATTTTGTTTTTAAAAAAATAATGTTGTTATACTAGATGATAATAGGCTATCATGACGATTGAGAAATTTTTTTTAGTCAAAAGATAAATTTGTATATATATAATTTGGGGTTAAAATAAAATATTATTGTTACACTAGATGATTATTTGCTATCATGATGATTGAGAAATTGTTTTAGTAAAAAAAAAAAAATTATAAGTATAATTTGGGGTTAAAAAAATCACTGGTTAACACTAGACGATTATTTGCTATCATGTGGCGGCGACGGTGGAAGAGTCGGTGGCGGCAACAGTGGGCGATGGTGGCATTGGCTGTGGAAGAGTCGGCGATGGCGGCGGTAGTGATAGCGGTAGCAATTGCAGTGGCGGTGGCGGTGGCAGTGGAAGAGTCTGTGGCGGTAGCGGTGGTGACGACGGTAGTGGCAATGGTAGCAGTTATGGGTGGTTGTGATGGTGGTAGTATGTGACTAACCAATTGCGCGGATCCCAGCACGCGACTTAATCACCAACTTGAGAAAAATGTTGGCTACAAAGTTCTTTAGTTCATCATACGATGAAAATCAAGAAGCTCCTTGGTCATAAAACCCTATGGTGTACAAATACAGTAACTTCTTCAAGAGAAAGATGAATTAGGGCATATGTCTCCGGTTCACAATATGCTTGTGAAAAACCTTTGCATTCAGTTGCATTAGCTGTGATGACCCTTAAAACAATCCTTATATATGTTTAGGGTTGTAAGAAAAGAAAGCCCAAACATACACCCACAGATTAGATTGAAATTAGCTTTGAAAAATTGAATTTCATAAACCTTGATAGA
The DNA here is from genome assembly GCA_028535905.1 of Quercus berberidifolia. NCBI lineage: Eukaryota > Viridiplantae > Streptophyta > Magnoliopsida > Fagales > Fagaceae > Quercus > Quercus berberidifolia. Next base: position 38,514,035 of record JAPQVW010000010.1, read on the forward strand.
TAGCCATCTGTCGAGCTAACTGTCGAGGCATGGGCTTCAACAACTTTAAACCTCGATAGATGCTAGCTGTCGAGTTTCAAAATCCAGCACTTTCTCACTTGATTCTTGATCAGACTTGCATGGCTTTAACACTTGAACTTGAAATTTCTTGAAGTATTAAACACATTCTAGATCTATCCAATTACAAGTAAAATGCGTTTTGTCAAAAGATTAGCCAATTACATAAAATGTTGACATATGTTCCTAACATGAATCACATATGTCCTAACAATCTCCTCCTTTGGCAATCCGTGACAAAACCACAATAAACAAATGAACATATGAGAGAAGTCATAAATCACTCAACTCATATTCACTTGTTGAATACAATAAAATCTACCCTAACACAAACTCTTGAAAAACTTTGCAAGAAGAGAGTTTATGGCAAGTAGACTTTGACAACCTGTATTTCTGAAACACTTTAAACAAAACTCATCACGGCATCTTAGTGTGAAACAGAAATAATAGATTGCATACATTAAATAAGAAACATGTGTATTAAGAAAGAAAAGAAACAACACATGTAAAAATAGGTGAAGGAACTGTAATAACAACCTCAAATGTATATATATCAATAAGTACAAGGTTTGCTATCACAACATGATCACAAGATCTAAGATACATGAACAATGTATCTAAAGAGAAAGAAAAGAAAAAGATACATAAAGTCCTCACTACATCCCTCATTATAAACACTCCCCCTAGCTCCTAAACTAACCGTCCCCCTATGAGTATGACTACTTTCATCTCAAAACTACTTCCCCTTTTTGTCACGAGTGACAAAGGGCAAGTAAATCAAGTAGACATCTCATCATCACTAGGTGAGCCATCATTATCAGGCGAGCCATCATCATCATCCTCAGCATCATCAGCACTGCTGGAGCCATCACTCTCATCCTTAGATGCCTCGGGAGAGGAAGCCACTGTGTAACCACCCATCACAGCCTGTCGTCGTGCGATACGACTAACACGGGTGTTTACCTGACACAACTCATCGCTGAGAGTGTCCAGGCAAGCATCCATGTGTATTGGCTATGCCATGATGGCCTCAAGTGTCACTCCACCCGCTGAGGAAGAAGGAGTAGAGGTGGATGGAGCGATAGAAGCTAGAGGTGCAGCTGTCTCAATCCGGGCTGCCTCGAGCAAAGCTGTACAAGACTCTGCTTAACAGTAGCAGTGTCAATGGCACATATGAATGTGAAGTGGGGAGACTCGGGATAGGAGACAGAAAAGTGGCGAAGGAGTCTCGTGATAGCGGAAGGAAAAATGAGCTTATCACGAGTCACCGTGTCCTTATAGACAACTATAAGGGAGTATAAAGTGTGAAGGGAAGTCAATAACGAGACTCTGTGATAGTGTTAAAGTGAGACAAAGGATGAAGAATAAATGATATCACCATGTTTGGGATTCTCGAACCTTTAGCAAAGGCCGAGCATGAGGTGTTTTGACAGTCACCCCATGAAGAAGGTGTCTCACAAAATAGAGACGAGAGTTCGTCTTTGGACACTGTCCTCAGACGCTTACAGCTAGGGTAGTCAGGATGCACTACCCTAGGGACGTGTAGTATCTCGGATACAATACCTGGTGTAACTACCATGCATATACCCCGAACGTGAGTGACGAACTGGGGTATAGAGTTATCAAATCCGTGCATATTAGAGTAGAACTCCTATATGATCACAGAAGGGCATATGACTAGGACGCCACAAAGTGACTCCCAACCCCTACTGTAGATAGCAGTGGGTAGGTCAGTGTTAGAAAAATCTGACAAAATGACTTGACATTTCGAATGAATGCCGCGTCGTGAGAAGTTCTCAAAGAAGTCTGATTTGGCCTTCTCATCATGGAACTGGACATGAGAGCGAGTGGGGTCAGATGGAGAAGAAGAAGAAGATGTCCCGGAACGAAAAAGGTTCCAGGACGGAGTAGACTTACGCTTAGGTGCCATGACGCAACTAACGTAAGAGAGAGAGAAAGAGAGGGAGACAATCAGAAAAGTACCAAACAACAAATATAACAAAATATATAGAATTGAAGGTACATATGCATGAGAATTCATGAACATGTGACATGCAAATATAAATTCATCATGGGCTCAACCCAATCCAAGCCTATCAACACACAGCATTGCAACAAATATAGCACATATCTATAATGCATGAAAATATTGTTATAATGAAAATGTGATGCAATGCATGAAGTTTTAAACTCAATGAAGCAACACCCAACCAAAAATTTTTACACAAACTCATCAATTTTGAAAAACCCCCCAAAAATTCTTCAAAAATCAAAACTTAGGTCAGAAAAGAGTGAAATGTATGATTAATGAGTGAGAAAGAATCATACCAGATGAAGAACACTTGATTTAGGTCGAAGATCAAGTAAGGAATGTGAGGGGTTTGAGTTCGAGGAGCTTTGGAGTGAGAAAAGAGAGAAACTGTCGAGAGAGATTGAAGGAAATGAGTGAGAAATAGCGAGGCGCCCTTTTATAGAAAAATCATAAAGCTCGATCGATCGAGAGCTAATCGAGCTTTAAAAAGGCGTGATTTAGCTATGGAACCAGCTATCAAGGATCTAACAAAAGGTTTTCTCAATAGAAAAGCTCGATGGATCGAGGAAGCTATCGAGCAGCTATTGAGGAGACAGAAAGTTTTTCGATTGATCGAACTAGCTATCAAAAGCTATCGAGAATGCGATAAAAAGAAGCTGAAGGGTCTCGATAGATAGCTTATCTGTCGAGAGCTATCGAGAAGCCATCAAGATTGCTTAAAAATAGTTTTTCGAAGGAGAGAAAAACACAGATATGAATGCAATCAAGTATGCTACTCAACTAGAGATCCAAACAACATTTTAAGCTCTCAAAAACATCTCCCAACACAAAAAAAATGTCAAGCATAAAGATCCCAAAACACACACACACACACATACACACACTAAACAAGTCTAACCAATTTTATATTTCAAAAACAAGTTAAAACGGTTTAGTGAGCATACATTAACACAAATATTCCTTGTGATGGCCAAATCACATTGTACCTGCACATGTATCAAAAGTAGCAAAGAATATTGTGTGTTGTGTGTGAAAAAAACATCGTAAGATTGCACAAGTGTCTACATGTTATGATGATTTGAGATATGAGAAAATCACTTTAACTCACACACAATCATAACTGTTTGATGGGGACTATCACCTTCGAGGTACATCCTATAACTCCCACATCTCCTAGAATACACACTTGCAATCATATATAAAGCATTTTGATCTTTTTGCTTTTATTTTTCTTTGCATATTTTTCTTTTTAAGCAAACCATGCATGGAAATATATAAGAGAGAAAAGAAATACCCAATTATGTTAAGCATTTGACATTCCACTTTTGCTATGCCGAAGCATACAAATGTCATTTCATGATTAGCGGGCAACAGTGGTGAGATGGTTACTTATGCCTTTCTCTTAGGATTTTATATTCCTTCCGATCATAAAGAGTGATACAAGTGTTAAGTACAAGAGATTACTTAATCTTACTCATCACAAACACAAGCCACAAAGTTTACTTGCTTAGTTGTGCATAGAGATGTTCATCTAAGTTACAAAAGATACAAAATTTAGAAAACTTTGTTTCAATGGCCATCCAAGGTACACAAGTACCAATGTACACAAACACACACTGTTTTTGTATTTTTCTGATTTTTCAAATATATATATATATATATATATATATATTTTTATGAAAAACAAAATAAAGCAAAACTGAAAAACAACCAAACAAAAACATGTTAAGTAAGACAAATCAATGCATAAAACTAGATGCAAATGCATGAGGAAAGAGGAGGAGAAGAAGAGATCAATCCATGGAGATGACACCAATGTTTTGGCGAAGGAATTCAAACCGTTTGCTATCAAGAGATTTGGTAAACAAATCAGCCTTTTGATCATCAGTGTGAATAAACTTAGGAGTAAGAGTACCATCTTCGACAACTCCCTAATGAAGTGATGTCGAATCTCCATGTGTTTAGTTTGAAAAAGTTGAACCAGATTCTTAGAGATGTTGATGGCACTGGTACTATCGCAATAGATGGTAAGATGTTCTTGACGAATACCATAATCATGGAGGAGTTTTTGCATCCATAGAAGTTGGGTGCAATAGCTACCGACAGCGATGTACTCAGCTTCTGCAATGAATAATGAGATGGAATTTAGCTTTTTGCTCATCCAAGAGACAAGATTATTACCCACATAGAAACAACCCCCCGATGCACTCTTTCTATCATCAGCATTCCCAGCCCAATCAGCATCAGAATACCCAGTTAAGACATCATTTGTGTCCTTGTTGTACCACACACCAAAGTCGGCAGTGGTTTTGACATACTTTATGATTCTTTTCAAAGAAATCATATGAGACTCTGTGGGATTAGCCTGATATCTAGCACACACTCCCATACTGTAACTAATGTCAGGTCTACTAGCAGTAAGATAAAGAAGACTACCTATCATGCTTCTATAAAAAGATGAATCTACACTTTTACCTAACAAGTCAACAGTGAGTTTAACATTTGGGCTCATAGGGGTTCTAACAGAACTAGCAGATTCTAAACCAAACTTTTTCACAAGATTTTTAGCATATTTAGATTGAGATAGGAATATACCTAAATCTTGTTGAGGAATCTGCAATCCAAGGAAGTGAGTCAGCTCTCCAATCATGTGTCTTGAGCAGCCACTGTCAAGGTACCACAAACACGTGTCTACAACCTTAAATGTAGACTTCATCATGAAACAAACTTCGTGCTTATATGATAGATCAGTGGAAATTGTGTTTTCTCTCATCTACCTCTTATGAGCTAAACCTTTAACTTTCATTCTTCTCAGATGAACTCCTTTGCACATTTTAATTCTAAGACAGTCTAGTTTCTTATTTGCCAAGTTGAGATCTTTTCCAATAATCATCATAATAGAATTCAAATAACTTTTAGACTTGCATTTTCTAATACACTCAAACAAGTAGAGATTAGAAAAACAAGATGTATTTGAAAACAAAGAACTCTTCAAGCCGGTTGCAGCCATGACAACAAGGGTTAATGGATCACATATGTTCTAGTAGAGATTAGAAAGTACGTTTTCTCAAAAGATTAGCCAATTGCGTAAAATGTTGACATATGTTCCTAACATGAATCACATATGTCCTAACACCTATCTCACCGAAGAGTTGTGGATACCTCATACCAGTCCAAGAGACTGGTTTCAACACTAAGCATGAGCATTCTGTAATTTTCTCACTCTCAAGCCTAGCAAATCTGAGAAAAAAAAAAAATTTTATAGCAAAAAATCTGTCCTTACCCACTTTTAGACCAGCAAATCTGAGAAAAAATAAGATTTTTCTACAAAATAAAGCTTTATTTCAGATCTCTTTCATCAATTTTGCAAAACTGGTTCAACCATTCTGGTTTTCGGTTTTTCCGGTTGAACCGATCGAACCAGTCCGTTTTTAAAACCATCTTTATAAGAGAAGTTATTGGATACTAAATGAGGGTATTTTTTACTTTAAAAAAAAAAAAGGGTCCAGTTCAAGGAAGGAAATCCTCTTATAAATAGTATAGATATAGATAATATTAATTCAAAAGAGTAGGATTCATCCCAATAGTATAGGTGGTTTTACTCTTATAGTCACGTGATGTGGAGTCAATGAGTTCAAGAAAAAAAAAATGAAATTGTAGAATTTTTCAAAATTGTTAAATCCATTCTAGTGACTGTTTTGATTTGTTTATAGAAATAAAATATTTCAGCATCAGTTTATTTTAGCTGCTTCACCAACTAAAATGGAAATTTTCAATCATTTTGAAAAAAAAGAAAAAAAAAAAGAATGGAATTGATAATATTGGGACCGATGAAAGGAAACAAGAAGGAGAGAGAGAAAAAAGGAGGGAAAAACTAGTCTAAAGACGGAATATCAAATGAGAAAAATTAGATCAAGAAGGGAGAAAAAGAAGTAATGATAGAGACAGAGGCATAGTAAAAAAAAAAAAAAAAAAAAAAAAAAAAAAAAAGGAAGGAAGTATAGTCTTTGAAAATAAAAAATTGATCATGTCAACTTGATTCATCAGGATTATTTTGTAGACACAATTGAAAACTACAATATTTTCCCAAATAATTTAAAACTTCGTCTTTTTTTTTTTTTTTTAATAATTGTTGTTTTTTAAAACTGACCACATCAACAAATATAGTAGAAGATTGAAATATTCTACTGAAATAAATAAATATATATATATAGAGAGAGAGAGAGAGATAGGTTTTTTTTTTTTTTTTTTTTTTTTTTTGAAACAGAAGCATATCATTCAATTAATTAACAAAGTTAACATCTTGGTACACAGCTTCTCTAGCTATTGGAGGAACATCTTCCATCCAATACCTATCCTTAGAAATATTTCTAGCAAATTGAGCTAATACATGAGCCGGTTCCCCCCAGAGAGAGATAGGTTCAAGTTACACCATTTGTATACCGTAAATCTATAATTGATCTAGTAGTTAAAAAAATAGCATTAAATGCTAATTGATTTACACCTCATTCACTTAATTAATAGCAATTTTGTTTCTCTCTCCTTATTTATTATTTAAAACCTTTTACATGGATTGAGATCAGGTGCATTACCCTAGGTATTGCACCTGATGCAATTCACCCACTTTCTTTCACAATTATTATTATTATTATTATTTACTTTTTAACTTTCACTTTTTAACTCTTTTTTAATATATTTTATTTAATGGTTGGGTGCTGTTTAATGAGGCTTTAAATAATAATTCTCTAAAAAGGTTTTTAAATAATAAATAAGGAGAGACAAACAAAATTGTTATTATTTAAGGGAATAAAGTGTAAATTAATTCGCATTTAGGCTATATTTTTAACCATTAGATCAATTAGAAATCTACCGCTTAAAAATGGTGTAACTCTTGTCAAGTTACATCTAGTAATGATACCTAAACAATGGCTTTTCAGACTCACAGCTACTACCTAAGAGCTTTGGGAGGAGGTTGATGTGACAAAGACCGATAACATCAGATCCGACCTGCACGTGTACGGTGAAGATGAAGAAGGAAAGTAGTATATAAGGAAGAAGAAGCTCTGAGAAAAAGGGATGGGAGATTTTACCAGAAGACACACTGTAGCAATTTGAACTAACTTTGTAACCATTACCACTGTCACTCAAGAAATATATAAGTTGAAGCTCCTCGAACTAGTGCCGAGGACTGAATTGCTCGCTCAAGTCCATATTTGTTTTACTTGTTCGTTCTTTAAATCATCTCCAACTGTTGTTACATTCATTAAAGCCCAGTTCTTCTATCCACTCTCTACAAATTTATTGTATTGGGCTTGCTGGGCTTGAATTCACTTATCCCTTAGGAATAGTGCTCAAACCCGGTCCCTACATGTACTTTTTCTTATCTCGGTCTTTACTCTCTCTTTTAATATCTCTTTGTTGTTTTTTCTATTTTTTTTTCCTGGTTTCCTCTCCTCCCATTTAGTTCCATTAGGGATTACCGTTAAGTCACTTACAATCACCCCATTTTTGTTTTCTTTGGATTTTTAAAATTAAAAAAATCCTAGTAACTAATAAAGATTATTTTTTTTTTAAAAAAATATCTTTCTTAATTTTTTTTTTTAATTAATGCTCTTATCCTATTCAATTATTCTAAATTTTTATTAAATCGGTTCTTGCCCTCCTAAACCAAATTCTCTCTCTCTTTTTCTCATGATTTGCAAATCAGTTCATTGTAACACATGATTTGTACTACACTCATATATTAAAGATGTAACTCTTAATGATTTCCTCCTTGTATGAGCGTAGTTAGGAATTTTTTTGGGGGAGCCGAAGTAAAACTATCATATTGATTTGCAATATAGCGAAAAACTCAAAGTACGGCATACCTATGTCGCAAGATTACTTTTAGAATTTTTTTTTTTGGTATAATTCTTATTAGTACTCAAAATACTAACAATCTAATCGACCAATTGAGCATCTTAAGTCTTTTTTTTTTTCCTTGAGTTTCTCCTATTCTTTTAAAAAATCATAAGTCCATAACATTTATAAAAATAAAATATAAGTATATGTTGGGCTTTATGGAGCCTAGTTGTATTTGATTTGGATGACGACCTGACCCGAAATGATGTTGCGTGGTTTTTAATGGGAGATTTTCTGAGGTTTAGTCCATGGCTTGGGCTGATAGGCCTAAGTCGTAGAAATTATTGTTTTGGTGATTAGGGTCTTTTAATGTAGTTTTTGAGAGAGAGAAAAACTGTACTGTCACACTTTGTATTTTTTTCCTTGATAATAGTGAAATCTCTACAACTCCGTGGATGTAGGCAAATTTCCAAACCACGTAAATACTGTTTTGTGCGTATGATTATTTTTTTTTTCTTCTTTGGTGTGTGTTTTCTCTATTTTGTTTCTCACAGGTTTGGGAATTTCGTGTTAATTCCCCATAGTATATATCAAAACTACATCCAAGGGGAAAAAAAATACCATACTACATTTACAATAGATAATATTCATAAAAATTAAATATAACAATATTACTATAAGCAACCATAAAATAAATAGAATTTAAATTCAACCAAAAGAAGAAGAAGAAGTTAGTATCTCTTAATATTTGCTTAGCTTTAAATAAGAAAACTCTTTGTTAAGGAAGAGTGGGGAGCTAATGAAAATATGATTATGTAAGAGCATTCTAAGGAAGAATTAAAGAAGATAAACTAAAGAGAGAGAACTAGGTGATGAGGAGAGTCTTTTGGGTGGTTGTAAAGTGGAATGGGATACTGCAATTTTTTTTGTGGGGGCCAGTCGGTCACTAAAATTATCAAAGTCAAGTTAATTGGGCCTGTGGCCCATCCAAGGATGCAAACCTGTCCGAGGAGGCCCATATCAGATTGAAGGGGTAACCAAACGAAAGGAAGAGTGAATATCACGAAAGGTGAGTTTAGCATTCGTCCGAGGACAAAATCCTTCTCGGCAATATGAGTCCGAGGACGATCAGGACGCCATCTTGTTACAAACATACTTCGGAGCTACGTCACCACTAAAGGTGGGATAAGGGACCAAAGGTAAGAGAGAGAAGGCAAACAAATATCTATCGCAACAGCTGCCTCCGCATTAATTGCCTCTCAACCAACTCTCTGGCCGCATTAATGTAGAAGTGATGACTGAACAGTGAGGAAGCAGCCTTACAGCTGCTAGAAGGAGGTTCCAGAAGGTGTTAGATGGGACAGAAAGAGATCCCCTGAACCCAACCTACACGTGTGTGGTGAAGATGGTATGAAGAGGGCGGTATATAACATGAAAGAAAAGCATGCAGAAAGGGATCGGAACATAGAGAAAAACACAAAGAACACTCAAGAAAAAAGCTTGAAAACCAAAGAACTGTATTTGTTTCAAAGGAAAACAGATTGTTATATCGGTTCTAATCCATCTATAAACGTGAGGTTGAATCTTTTTACTTTTAAAGAAGTTAATCTAGTTCTTGAACACCCACGCTCTACAAATTTTATTGTTTGGGCCTTTTTAACGTACGAACTCAAGACCGGTTTAGGATCGTTACAAATTGAGTCCTTACAGTTTTGAAAAAGTGCAAAAATTAAGTACAATTCCTTAAGTGTAATACATTAGGTTATTCAATTAAATTCAACCACATGTTTAGTATGACCAATAAAATAAAAACAATATAATTATTTTTAAGCAGGGGTGGCTCCATGTGTAATTTAGGGTGATCACAGGACCACTCTGACTTGCCAAAAAAATGTATATATATACTTCCAAATACACACACACACACACACACACACACACACACACACAAAACTAACCTATTTCAACCAACCTAATAAAGACAATGACCACACTGACTTGAGAATTACAAGAATTTTAGTTCAATAAAAATAAGATTACTGCTACATTCACAAAATTTTTACAATAATTTCACCACAAATCTTATGTGATAAGAAAAAATAGTTATTAAAATTCTAATTTAGGCTCAATATTGACATCACTTTTTAACCTACTAATAACAAATTGTTACATAAGATCTGTTTTTAAAATGTTGTAAATGTAGCATTACTAAAAAAATAATTTTGGCATCAAACATAATCCTTAATCCCTTAAAAAAAAAAAAAAAAAAAGCCTTTAAATAACAACAATAAAAAAAAAAAATAGCCCAAATAACAACAAAAATAACCCAAACAAAATTAAGACTAGACCAAATAACAACGAGTGAACAAATTATTCAACAAAAAACCTATTCAAAATAAAAATAATCATTCTAATTTGTAACTCTTTCAACCTATTACATAAAAATAATCCATAATTTCATTTTTCCTTGAAAAAAGGACTCAAGAAAAATATTAAAGTCATGAGTTCTCCTTGGTAGTGCCAGAAATTATGCTTTTTTTGGCTTTGTAGTCTATTTTTATCATTCATTTCTAACTATCATAATTGGAAAAACTTAAACCCCCCATTTATTCTATCACTAGCTTAGCTCATAATATGAGTAGATGAAAATTTTAATAAAAAAAGAAAGTAAAAATATATATAATTTTTTATTTATAGAGATACAAAATTCATTATTTAAAAAAAGAAAGCAATATGACATTGTTTATGTTTAAAAAAAAAAAAAAGCCTTGCCCTTTGTTGGATTGGTAAAGGGTTATATAAAAAATAAATAAAAAACACTTCTTAATTAATAGTTTAATAAATCTAAAATTAAATTCTCTTATGAGAAAAATGTTTTATTACATATTACTAATCATAATAGATGATTTTATGAATATTTTAGAAAATAAATTATAGATTATATTTCTTTACAAAATAATTAGATATTTCCGTGCATCATGGGAAGTTGCGACTAGTTTATATCTATATATATCTAAAAGCTAAAATGTAGCATTTATTGTTGTTACACTCCAGTTGAGCCACATCATCGACCATGTCACATTTTTTTTTCTTCATTAATTTTTTAAACAATATTAATATATAAATAAATAGTGTAACTTTACACATTCTCTAACTCAATAAATCCAACTCACTATGAACATTGAACAACCTTACACATTCTTTATCTCATTAAATCCAACTCAGCATTAATTTAGCATTCTCCCAATTCTCAACTCTTCATTTTCCCCTTCAAAACTGCTTTGCTCTTATGAAGTTCAAACCCTTCAATTGCCACTTCTGTGATTAACTATGTTATTTTTCACACTATAAATTTCCAATTGCTCTCTCTACCTCCCCAAAAGTTGCCAAAGTGACATCAAATTTGGAAAGTCCATTTGAGGTATGTTCTTTCCCTTCGTATTTTTTCTTTTTCCCCAACTTTGGTTTTTCCATTGGATTTCTAAAGGTTGTGGATGATATGTTTTTTTGCGGGTTGCCAACAATGTGATCACTTTGGGGCTATGGGTGGCTAGGATTGGTTTGTCGGTTATGAGAAGGGTTTTCAAGAATTAGAAATCTCTACAACAACTTCTTACTTCATATTCATGTTGTACAATTTTTATTTTATGTTTGTGTTTTACTAGTTCAATTTGTTTATCTTTGACATTTTAGTTTTCTTACATTTGAAATTTGTTTAGCTCTATGTTAAAAAAAGAAGAAAAGAAAACCAAAGTTTAATGCATTTACCTCTGATAATTTTGAAACAATAATAGAGTATACGATGTAATCATACTCCAATTACTGCTTTCATATTTTTTGACTCAATGGTTCTTTTTTGCTGTGGGACCTTTAATAATTTCTGTTTGGCTTCAATAAATATTATGTTTAGTAAAATTTTTCTTATTATGTGCAGCACATAATAATTTGATCTTGCAGTCCAATAGACAATAAAAAATCTGTCTCAAAAGTTTGGTCATGAGGAAATAGAAAATCTCAAAGCATGATTGGGGGTTTAATTTTTATCTGATTTTGATAATGTTAAATGTGGAATTATTCTTGTAGGGTTTAGGATCATTGACCTAGATACATAAGAGTTTGACAATGAAGGTTTCTTAAGTGGCCAGAGACATTTCTAAGGAACTTTAAGAGAAGAAAGAAAGCCTTTTTTCGAAACTTCCATTATTATATATGCAGATACCGTATTTTTTCCGCCCTTAATTTGCATGCCGGACCCTGAAAATTCCAAAAATGTTAACTTTCTTCCATGGGGCCGCGGGAAAATCTCGATTGACGAGGTGCAACCCATTTAGGCATTAGAGCACTCGAAGTGCCTTTTTAGGTCAAATTGTCCAAAATGCCCCTGGTCAACCCTAGGTTGATTGAAAGTTAAAGTTGGTCAAAATCATCCCAAGGAAACATTTTTCATGTTTCCACATCAAACCTATGCCACTTGGTGATCTTTGTCAACTTTGACCAAGTTTAACTCGAGGTTAACTTTTCAGGGCACCAAAAACCCTAATTTTGATTCAACTATCAGAATGGGCTGAAACCAGCTTCATTGCTAAAAGCATCAAATTCCCTTTCCAACGACAGCTCATAGGTCGAAATCAGAGTTAAAACGGTTGAGATATCTTGAAAACCGTGTTGGGCGTCTTAGCTCGCTTCCCATGGCCATAACTTTTGATTGAACCATTGGAATTTCAATATCTTTAGTGTTCTAGAAACTATACATCCCGACCTTTTTAGAGACACCAAGATTAGCTCAATCAAAGTCCAGGAAGGCTTTCAAATATGCGATTGAAGTTAGAACTGAGAAGCTGAAAAATGATAAAATTGCTGACATCAACCTAACGCACCCTAAAGGGCCGCCATGGCCATTTAGTGGCCACCGGGCACTTTTTTAATTTTAAAAGGCCCCAAACATCCTCATAATTGGTAGATCTAGATGGGGATGAATTTTTGGGCCTTAGGGCATCTTTTCTGGGCAGTTTTCTCTCTCTTTTCTCTACATTTCTATCCCAAAAACACCTAAAAACCTTTGATCTTTCTCTCTTTTCTCAACAATAAAGAGGTAGTGTTCTTGCACTCTTTTTCCTCGCTTCGGTCTTGGGACCTTAGATTTGAGGTTTAAAGGTTGTAGATGTAGCTTTTTAGCTACAATCTACACCCTTTGCTTTATCTTTGTTCTTAACATGTCTATTTGCTTTCCATAGTTTATTTTTGCTTTTATGTTGCTTCCTAGCATGTTTTATAGCCTTGTTAGCATGTCTCCTTGCTTTTTTTCCATGATTGATCGCTTTGATGATGTTGGCCTAACCTTCTTGGGCTAGGATATGTCTAAATTTTTTTGTTTGTGCTTAGATCCATATGCCTAATTTCTTTTTGCCATGTTTATGCCAAGATCTACATATTTATGTGCTTTTTGCCATGTTTATGCCTAGATCCGCATGTTTATGGGCTCCTTGCCATGTCTATGCCTAGATCTTTATCTTTGAGTGCTCTATTTCTTGTTCGTGTGTCTATATCTACACATTGGTTGCTATGCCATATGCTTCTAAAGCCTTTCTATCTCTTATTGTCTCCTTTTACTTGTGTTTTGGCCCTTTAGGTAGGGTGTAGATTTATATCTTGTGGTCTAGGTCTACATCTATGCATCTAGGCCTATATCAAATGGTTTGGATCATTTCCTTTATGCATATCTATGTTTGCTTGCTTGCTTCTATACTTTATATCCATGTTTTCCTATCTAGATCTAGGCTTTGCCATGCTTTGTGCCCCCCATGGGATTGTGTTTGTCGGTCTTTGAGGCCACTTGCTCGTGTGATTGCATTCGTCCCTGTTGTGGATAGGTACCACTTGTGAGATACACCTTCGTGGTGTGGGTGTGCTTGATACACCCCTTTCTCCACTCCATACGATACTGATATGCTTGCTTGCTTACCTTGTACCACCTGTATGGCTTTCTTTGCATCTTCGCACGCTTGCCTACATGTTCATGCATGAGTCCTCTTAGAACACCTTCTTTTGTTTGATAACATGCTTGTTTGCCCTTGTTTGGCATCTTTTGCTAGCTTTTGTTTTAGCATGCTTTCCTTCTATTTTGTTTCTTTGCTTGTCTGCTGGCCTGTTTCTTTTGTCATTGCATGTACAACATGGAGCATGGACATTTGGAGCAAGGGTGTGACCTCCTAGGTGCAAGCAAAAGGGCAAGGATGCAAGCAAAAGGACGCAAGCCCACAAAGGGCAACATTCAGCAGATTATGGGGCCTAGCCTCTCCTAAGTGGTCTTCTGTTTCTCTCTCTCTCCCTCTCTCTCTCTCTATAACCCTCTTCTTTAGAGCATGTATTAGGGTTCCCCCTCTCCTTCTACCCTTTACTTTTCCTCCTCTTTGATTAGGCCGCGTTCCCTGAGTATGGCAATGTCTATTTTACATTTCTTGTACCTTGTTGGGCCATACCTTTAGAATGTTGGCAATGTCTGTTTTACTTTCTTGCCTTGTGTGATGGCATTGTGCCTGATGTATGTATGTGTATATATATATATATATATATATATATATATATATATGCCTGCGTGTGTGAGGTGATCATGCATTTTGTATGATGGACTTTCATGGTTATATGAGTGACCTTCTCTGTCCATGAGTGCTCTTTGACCTTATGGCATAAGTATGTGCTGAAGAAGATTGTTGTAGGTGCATATTCATGTCATACTGTGTGCATAGTCACTGCAGTGTGACCGTCCTGATCCATGTCATCAAGTGACATCAGTTTCCCTGTGTATGTAAGGGGCTTCGGCTCGTCCTAACTCGAGCCTGTTGGCACGCGCCATATACACAGGCATGGAACCCTATCGGTGCGCCGTAGCGCACTAAATGCGAAACTCTGTCGGATTTTCACTGTGAAAATGGGGCATCCCCATTGCCGTATTCTCACGTCGAAAGCTTGGTGAGAATAGCATTTTGTGTGCTATGATGCATCTAAGGCAAAACGCTGCCAGATTTTTGCCACGAAAATAAGGCAAAATGCTGCCAGATTTTCGCATGGAAATTTGGCAATGATCCAAAACACACTTGGGAAGCATCAATCGAGACCACACCCTTTTTGATTTCAAACCTCAAAGCCCAGTTCACTTAAAGCCCTATAAGCTAATGCCAATAGCTCACTTTCAAATGCTAATGTCCGAAAATTATGATTTTATGGAAACAAAGGACTGTCTATGGACAGGCGTTGTGGGGTGCCTAACACCTTCCCTACACGTAACTAGACTTCCGAATTTAAGAATCAAGATTTTTCACCCATCCAAATTAGATTAGGAAAAACAACATTTTTTTCTTAGCCAAGGATTGGTAACAAAATCAAATAGAGTCAAGTGACCAATCACACCTAAAAATACCCAATGATTGGTGGTAACTTCACTTAGCCTTGGTAATTTCCTTAAAATCGACTCATATTTCAGTCATACACCTGAGGTAGAACACACACCTCCATATTCTCTAACACTGACAAAGCACGCGAATCTCTCCGCGATGGGTGGTTAAGTAGCCATGAGGCGTCGACAATATATAGTATAGATATGTATAGACATTGTTTTTGGTTTTTGATTCTCCATTGATTTCATGATTTAGTTATTAAAAAAACCCAAAATAGTAGAATGGAAATGGATAATACTTTTAAAAATAGTTCAATTTTTAAGGAGAACAAATTATTTTCAATAATTTTTAGATAATAAATTATACATTATACCACATTACAAAATAATTATATATTCCCACACATTGTGTGGGTTTGCTACTAGTTTAAATAAATATGAAGATAATATCAATAACGATTACAATAAAAATACAAAACAGATCCAAAACAAACCAACTCTCCAACCACCACCCCCCTCCACAAAAAAAGAAAAGAAAAGAAAAAGAAAACCCCAATTACGCATTCAAAAATCCAAAAACTAGAATATGTAGGCATAAGCAAACATCAGTTATGCACATTACTACAAAGTAGGGGTTGGCATATTAAGAATAAGAAATAGCTGGAGATGGAGGGACAGCTATATCCATTGTCCCCTCCAACATCAAGATTACATTCTTCATTGGAGGACGCAAAGCTGGATCTTCTTGAATGCACCACAAGCCCACCTTCACCATTCTTTCAAGTGTCTTCATGTCTACATTTTCCTCTTCCACAAGCTTATCTAACTCTCCAACCACAAAGCAATTATATACCCAGCTAGAAAGAAGTATTTCATCTGCTGTTGAAACATTTACTTCTATGTTGCTTCTGCAACATACAATCTCCAAAAGCATAACACCGAAACTGTAAATGTCAGCTTTGACTGATATTAGGGAATTTTTTTGCCATTCAGGTGCGGAGTACCCACTTGTCCCTTCAATGCCCATTGTAGTTCTTGTTTGATTAGGCACCGATAGCCTTGCCAATCCAAAATCTGAGATTTTTGCAGTCCAAGTATCATCCATGAGTATATTTTCGGGTTTAAGATTGCAATGGATGATATGGACTTCACACTCTTGATGTAGATAGTATATCCCTCTAGCCACTTCTAGTGCAATTCTCACTCTTTCTTTCCAAAGAGGGCGCTTCTTAGCCTTGAAGAGAAGGTCTGCAAGTGAACCATTGGTCATGTAATCATAAACAAGAAGCTTCCTCGTTCCCTCAATACAGAAACCAAGCAGCTGAACTAAGTTTTTGTGATGAGTTCGTCCAATGGCAGTCATTTCAGCTTGAAACTTCCTTTCCCCTTCTTCCTCAAATTTCTCTAGCCTCTTAACAGCAATAGTTCTGTCAGTCACAGATCCAATAGAGAGAGACCCTTTATAAACTGATCCAAAAGAACCCGTACTTAATGCTTGACTGAAGCCATCTGTTGCGCTCTCAAGCTCATTGTAAGAAAATGAACGCAAGGTAAAATCATCAGCAAATCCCACATTCACATTTTCCGACAGCTTTCTGTACCAATGAACTTGACGCCTATACTTGAAGAAACAAGATATAGCTATTACAGAACACAAGCATGCAATGGAACCCAAACTTAGAGAGAGAATCAAAATTATCTTTTTTTTGCTATCCATCAAGATTTTTGGATTTGAACGGTGATGGTTACCATTTCTCCGCTCCTTAAAGAAAGCTATAGCTGATAAATTTTGACTTCTACCATATCTAAGTGGAAGCTTATATTTATTGCAAGTACCATTCATGTACAAAGCAGCCCCACAATTACAGTCATCAAGGCAAGAGTTTTCACAGTTTTCTTGCTTTGAACGTACCATTGAATAAGGGTAATCACCCCAGGATATGTTCGGTTGTGGTATCATCGGAACATTACTGCTGCTGCAACCATCGACACTGAATTTGTCGTAGCATCCCAAAAACTTATTGTTGTGGTTCACGAAATGAAATCCCGGAAAACAGAGACATTCAGCTACGAAGCCCATGCTTAGGCAGTAACTGTTGAAGCCACAGAAACCTTTGACATCACATTGATCACCCAAAGATGACCACTCCAAGATCACTTTTGAGCTTGTATTTCCGAAAAAGTGGTGTGAATACAACTTTAAAATTCCATCAGAATCGAGTATCGCACGATAGATGATAGTCGTTTCATTGTCGCCAGAGTAGGAATTATTCACCAAAACTGATATTATGATGGAGCCGCTATAATCTATTAAGCTTAGAAGACCCCTTTGGTTAAGACTGAGCCTTACAGAAGCGCCAGACTCACCAGATTTAGGACAAGTTCTAAAATACTGAGTACTGCAGCCACCTTTTCCAACAGCTCCCGTTCGATAAAGGTCCCCAGTGCCAGCGGCAACATTATCTGATATTTTATTTGCCGAGGACCAATAAGCATTTTCTGAATTATCTGTATTGTTTACAGGGTAGGAAACAAGGTTTCCATCGCTCTGCATCCTGAGATAAAAACGACCACTTGAGTGGTTTGATCCAGACACGCTTGACACCAAATCCTTGCCATTAGACACATTCTGACCTCCTAAGATGGTGTCAGTTGGGTATTCAAAACTCTCCCAAATAACATTAGAAGAGTTATCATATAGCACAAAATTACCAGAATCAAGCATAGAAGCTGAAGCTGCAAGGCGTGACACGTCAGCTACAGGATTTTCTTCACCTTCCTCCGTGCGAAAGAGCAGCTTTCCATCCCTTGTTAAGTCCAATATAGCTTTTGAGCTGACTGGCGAGTTATTTCGATATGCAGTCCAGACAGTTGTGTTTTGTGGTTGACCAACCAGCCATATTCCAATAGCGAAGCCGTTGCCTTGTGGGTAGAAACCAAAGGCAAAAAGGCCAGAAGGTGAGAGCCATGAACGGTTAGCACTAGGGGAGAGCGAAGAACCTAAGGGGATCATCACATTAATGGAATTGTTTGGTTGGGCTTTTACATCAACGGCAAGTAGAAACGTGGATAGTAGGAAGAGAACATTTATAGATTCCATGGGAGAGTGAGGGAATTGAGATATGAAATAGAAATACCAAGTAATCCTACTTTCGGAATTAGGGAAAAAAAAAAATCCCCCAAGTTCAAGTAGAATGAAAGAAATTTCCAAGCAACTTCATTAAATTAGTTACATCTGCCCAAGTACTACTCACTTTAGGCAAAAAAAAAATAAAAGACTTTTTTTTTTTTGGGGTGGAAAAAAGACTTTTGACTTACTATCAACTCTCTGTTTAGTCTCAACTTTCAACTCCTACATTAGCATCAGATTTTCTGTTCATCCGGCCAGAAAGATAGAGCGGCTAGATGAGCGGTCTTCTCATCTAAAGCAATTCATTATGATCAATGACCTGGTCTCAGTGGTGTCAATGTCTCACAAAAGAACAAGCTAGTGGTAGCGGACCCAAATCTGATAGCAAGGAGAGAGCTAGCACTACGAATTAAGGAGTTGAAGGGAAAAAAAATACTCCTCTCTCTCATAAAGTAGTGTTTATATTATTTTATTTGATAGTTGTATTATTTTACTGTGTTGTATGTAAAAATAACAATTAAGATATAAAGTGAATTGTAAAATGTGTTGGTAAAATAGATAAAATGGTATTTGAGGATGTAAAATATGTTTTTTTTTGCATCTTCAGATGCTAGTGCTCTAAGTTAATCACATTGGAGTGGTTTTGTTGAGCGCTTGAATCAATTGAAAGTGAGAAAACAAGCAGTAAGAGTAGAACTGGTTTGAAAATGGAAGTCATGAGATAAAGAGTGAAAAAGGATTATTAAGAGAATTTTGTCCAAATTTATCGTAATTCTCTGAATAACTAAATTCCCAAGTGTTAAAGGGAACAAAAGGAAACAACCCAGGCAATTACACGGAGTTGATTGCTGCCTAAAGTAGACGTGACTTGTTGACTTGACTTAGCTTCATCTGTTGCTGTTAAGTCCCAAACCCAAAAAGACAAGCTTTTAGTTGGTGCTGCTGGGTCCGAAACAAAAACATACCAAAAGATTTATCATCTTTCTCAGCCACAGTCTTCAACAACTGATATGTATGGCAATTTCCTAAAGAAAGACAAAGCTGATTGACCCAACCCAACCTCTATAAAGTTTTCCACATGGCATCTTTAAGTTTTTCAACTCTAGAAAATGTAAATTCAAGAAGATCCTGGGACGCAATACCAAATTATTGAACTCTAAAGATTTTTTTTTTTTTTTGGATAAACACAAGAAAATGTTACTATATTTTTACAACCTTTGTATAATATTTTTTTTTTATTTAATTTTTGTTTGACCTATGAGAGATTGACACTTTAGTTATTGTAAAAATATTTTGAAAATTTATTGTATCCCTAATACAACTCGTTTATACACAAAAAAGAAAAAAGAAAAAAGAAAAGTGAAAAACAAGAAGGATGATCAAGCCGTGTTGGGTTCTGGTTTGCTAAACTAGTCAAATTTCTAGTTTTCGAACAAGAGATCTAAGATTCAAACTCAGCCTATACTAAGGCTGTATTTGGTAACACGTAAAATATTTTCTGAGTGTGGGTGTGGGAGGAAGGTGTGGGTGTGGGAGTGGAGTTTGATGGGGTTTGATGGGGAGAAACAAGGAGTGGGAGACGGAGAGACAGAGTGGGAGTGAGGGAGAGAGGACTGAAATGAGAGACAGAGATGAGAGATGAGAGAGTCAGAGATAAAATATTATTATTTTTTTTACAATACTGCTACAGTGCAATTCTAAAGGTAGAATTGCATTGTAGCAGTATTACAAAAAAATTTGCAATATTTGGCTTTACAATCCTTTGATGCAAAGCACTTTAGGGCTGCAAATGCCAAATTCTCCTTATATTTGGCATTTGTATTTCTCAATGCTAATGCTCTTACCGTAACTACTTTTGTTCAAGTAGTTTTCGGTTTCTTCATAGGATTATCATTTCCTACGCTGTCAGCCTGTCATTAGCAAAGAACCAAGTCTATACTGTCTTCTACAAGTACAACTGTTGAGATTTGCCTAGGAGTACTAATTGCACTGGCTTGTAGAGCTCGCATGAAATCTGTGAATCTGCTTCAAAGACAACTCTAGAAAATATTTATATTCTTTTGACACAGCATGCATATGAGCCCATCCCCCTCCTTTTTTATTATTATTTATTGTACAGCATTTAAAAGGAGCCGAAGAAAAGAGAATACCATGAATGACCAAGTAACAAAACTAAATAATTACACTAGTGAGAAATTATAGTTAGCTTTAGCTGATGATGTTCCTTAAAAAATAATAATAATAATAATTAAAAACAAAAAATTCATTAGTTGAGGATGAGATGAGATGATATGATGAGGTGATATGGTTTAACCAATGAAATTGCATTACGACCGCATGGTAAAAAATAGATTTCGACAACGGCCATATGAAGTAAAAAAAAAAGGTGTTGACGCAGCATGTGGCTTGAATTGCACCAAAAAACGATAAGCCTTTTGAAAGTTGGTGGGCTTCCCAAATCAGTAGTATTAGAAAGATTATTCTGATCACTCTTTTGTTGGTTTTGCTAAATTCGGCCCATTAGTTAGAAAAATAAGAAATTGTCGTGTGTTTTGTGGTAGAGATCCTCTTACGTATGTGCCCCTAGTCTAGTGTGATCTCTCCCCGTGTTAGAAGCTTCACCAGAAGCAAGTAAGAAAAGGTTGCTATGCTTTGTAGACAAGGCTCCTTCCATACTTGACTTACGAGCTCATACACTATTTTTATAGTGAAACTTTTACCTTGTTGCCATCCATGGACGTAGGAATCTTGTTGACTACTTAAATTCTTACGTTTTTTGTATGTGTGCTTGTTGATTTATTATTGTCTTTTCTATGTTAGTTTGAATCTTGAAGGTTCTATTGTACAACATTCATGTGATATATTATAGCAATGTTAGGATTTGATCTCTTGATAACACTAAAGATAACAAGCACCAAGAATGGGGGTGGAGAAATCTGGTGGTAATGAAAATTCTTGTATTTGGTAAAGGCTGATGTAGGATCTATTAATCCAATTAGGAGTTTATAAGGCATTGCAAGGGAAAGTAAGGACTAAGAAAGCTCGAAAAGTTGAGTGATTGAGAATAAGAAGTCAACCAGTGCAATTCCTTTAAACCTAGGTGATAAGGTCATTCACAACATGCTAAGAATACAAACAATAGAGCATATTTAGAATAAATTAAAATGTCTTTATATGAGAATATCTAAGAAACAAATTTTACATGGATAAGCATCTTCATGGCTTCTAGATGAACAAAGGTTTAGATATGTTGGAGCATCTTAACATGTTGAACACTCAATTGTCACGTTTTAGGGTGTAAAGTTTAAGAAGTAAGATAAAGCGATTCTTCTATTGGCATTGCTCCCTACATCCTTTAATCATCTGGTGACTACTCTGATGTATGGTAATGAGACTTTAGAACTCAAAGAGATGGTTGGTGTTATCTTACCATGCATGAAGGTAAAGAAGGATGGTGATGATTCTCAAGTTGATGGGCATGTTTCAAAGACAAAGTTGGACAATGGTAGTAGAAGCATGTCAAAAAAAAAGGAAATCCAATAGGAAGAGATCTCAATCTGGATCGCATTTGAAGAAAGATGTAAAGTGCTATTATTGTCAAAAGGATAAATAAAAGTATTAGAGGAAAGAGTTGAAAAAGGAATGAAAAGAAGCCCTTAGAATCAGCTGGTGTCGTTGAAGAGAAATAAGAGGACAGTAGGGTTGATGCAGATCGACTTTTAGTCTCATCAAGTAGTGATGTTCTATTAGAATCACAGATTTGGATTTTGCATGCCCCCGTGTGTCAAAAGAAAAAATAGTTTGACACATATAGATCTTGTAATGGAGGTATGGTCAGAATGCCCAATGATGTTGCATGCTTGGTTATTAGGGTTGGTAGTATGAAGATTAAAATGTTTTTGATGAAGTTGTGAGAGTTCTTAGATGTGCTAGATATGTTTTGAATTCAATAAATAATTTAATTATTATTTTAAGTATTGGCTAAAGGGGTAAAAAGTGGAAAGTGTATATAGGATGGTTGGAACTAGGGGGTGTCAAATGGGTAGGTTTGGGGTGGACATAATTGGATTGGATACATAAAGCCCATTTACTCATTATTATTCATTTAACTAATTACTTCTAACCCAAACCCAATCCAACCCAATTATTATGGGTAAACCCTAACCCACCCAGTTACTCAATAATTAAGATTACCAAAATATTCCTAAAACTGACCAAAGTACTCCTAAAATCCTCTAAAATTACCAAAGTATCCCGTAAACCTATCAAATGACTAAAATACCTCCGAAACCTAAAAAATCCCCAAATATGCTCAAAAACCACAAAAAAAGACCAAAATACATCCTAAACCTAAAAAATGATCAAAATATCTCTAAAACCTAAAAAATCGCCAAATATGCTAAAAAAAACTACTAAAAATTATCAAAATACCCTCTAAACTTAAAAAAATGATGAAATACCCAAAAAAACCTAAAAATAACCAAAATACCTTCGAAACCTAAAAATTACTAAAATACGTCCTAAACCTAAAAAAAAAATGACCGAAATACCCCTTGAAACCAAAAAATTACCAAAATACCCCCTAAACTAAAAAAAGACCAAAATATCCCCCAAAACCTAAAATTACCAAAATACTCCCCCGAAATCTAAAAAATTATCAAAATTCCCCCTAAACCTATAAAATGATCAAAATACCCCCGAAACCCAAAAATGACCAAAACAACCCCCTAAAACCTAAAAATTACCAAAATACCCCTAAACCTTTAAAATGACCGAAATACCCCCAAAACCTTAAAATGACCAAAATACCCCAAAAACCTTAAAATTACCAAAATGCTCCCTAAATCTCTAAAATGACCGAAATACTCCTGAAACCTATAAATTGACCAAAATACCCCCTGAAACCTTCTAATGACAAATCACTCCCTAAACCTAAAAATGACTAAAATACCCCCTTAAACCTATAAACTCCGTAGTGGACCACTCATGGTCGTCCTTAGGACAAGAAGGATAGTCAATAGTCGATAGTCGACTTGCGCTCCTTCCAGAAGCCAAAAGTGTGATCTATGATGATTGTGTCGATATCTTAGAGCTCGTAATCGTAAGTGATGACAAAAAGATCACTAAGTTAAGGGACATGCTGATTCCCCCCGAACTGCCTTAAGGCCATGCCTAGAAAGTACCCTTTATTTATTGTGGGATTTGATTGTAAGGGTTGTGTGATAGAGAGAGAGTGTGTGTGAAGACTCAAGCAATTGAAGCCAGAATATTTCTCGCGGTAGCTCGTGACTAAGCATCCTGTGAAGTGAAGCATGTGTCTTACACATGACTGGAATGCGAAGAGTTAATACAGATGGAGACAACTGTGTTTCACGAGTAGCTCGTGGGTAAAGCCTTCCCGCGAGACACCCGCGAAACATTCTATTCTACCAGACTATACTATCTGATACACAATTTATGTACCCACACTATATATACCCACATTACCCACAAATGTTAAGGAGTGCTTCTGAGAGAAAACCCTAGCCTAAAAACTTGAGAGTTAGAGATTATCATACCCATATATCTCTACACATAAGCTTGTGGATTTTCCTCAACTCCTACCTCTCAATTTCCATACCATCGAGAGGTTCATAGCCTAAACACTTATCACACTCTTTCAGAGTGTCAAGTGATCCTTTGGTGTTGCTGGGAAGCATTGGAAGAAGCCAAGGATGGTAGATACAACATGGAGCTTGTTGCGGGATCCGGAGAGCTAGACAAGACACGGTTTTAAGAAGCCTTGTTGGAGTAGGAGCTTGGAGGGCTTAGGTACAGAGGGTAGATTAGGCTTGGAGGGCCTCTTGCTCACCCATGTATCCCAACTGATTGTCTAGTGGATCGATTACCGCTTGGAGGGCGGCGGAGAGGTTTTTTGCCGAGTTCTTTGGTTTCCTCTTCGATAACACATCGACGTGTTATCTGTGTTTGCATTCTTCTTCCCTACTTTTTTACATTTCATTTTATTGTTGTGATTATATGAATATGTTGTAGAGTGGCTTGTTTGTTTATCCGCTCACATTTACACTATTCCGCACTTATAATTAAGTTAGTGTAAAATCTATCGAGTTGTAACTTTTATTTGGGGGTCTAAACAGCTCTTGTGTTTTCAACACATTTTCGAGCTTTCAATTGGTATTAGAGTGGGTACACTTGTTGTGGTTTAAATACCTAAGTGTGATCCTTGACCCCTTATGTTTATTTACCATGGATTGTGCTTTGTATGCCTCTATGCATGTTTTAGATGTTGATGAATGTAACATGCCACGTGTTTGTGGAAATGTCTCTATGAGTGATAATCCTCATGATTGTGATGCTATGTTACATGAATCCTTGGGTGTTGTTGATATTCCTAACATCAAACTCTTGAAGAAAAAAGCTAAGAAGTTTAATAAGGATTTGAGCAAGTTATTTTGTGAAAAGGATGAATTGTTGCTAAGCTCAATGAATCCAACAAATTGGTTGAAAAATATAAGAAACTTGCTGAAAACTCTTGAAAAGCTGAAAGAGTTTGAATGTTTGAATACGGACTTGAATGCTAAACTTGTTTTGTCTAACAAACTTTTTGATGAGCTAAAATGTGAAAATGAATTTCTTAAGATGCATGCCAAGTGTTTGATTGCTGAACCTATTTCTAAAAAGGATGAAAATATTTGTTGCAATCATGTTATGATACCCGATTTTGTGCCTATTGTGTATTCTACCTCAAAGGACAAATTGGTATACATTCCTCCACATAAAAGAAATCAAATGGTGGAGAGAAAGGCTGTTAAGTCAAAGCCTCTATTTAGGTCTCAACCTAAGGCTTTGGATGGATCTAAGTTTGTTCCAACTTGCCACCATTGTGGTGTGATTGGTCATATAAGACCTCAATGTCATAAGTTGAAGAGGGAACAAAACCATGTTGCTAGATCCCTTCCTAAAAAGCCTAGTGGACCTAAACATATTGTTTGTCACCATTGTAGTGCCTTTGGTCATCTAAGACCTCAATGCTCTAAATTTCATCCTTTTAAAAGAATCAAAAGAAAAGAAAAATTTGAGCTTTTTGGAAGTTGTGCTAAAAAGAGTAAACTGGTTTTGAGTGAAAATAGCATGTTGTTAAAGAAAA
This sequence comes from Quercus berberidifolia, assembly GCA_028535905.1. Classification (NCBI taxonomy): domain Eukaryota; kingdom Viridiplantae; phylum Streptophyta; class Magnoliopsida; order Fagales; family Fagaceae; genus Quercus; species Quercus berberidifolia. Next base: position 38,539,635 of record JAPQVW010000010.1, read on the forward strand.
TGTTTAATGCTCTTAACTACTTGACTATGTGCATCTCTGGTTCTCATTCTTCCAACCCTCGTCTCACTTCTCTTGAAACACTCATTCCAAACAATCGTTCCGTTTGGATGAGGAAGGGTTCTTATGGTTGAGCTTATGCTCTTTTGGTCCTTGATCTAATTCTTTCGATCTTTGTAGGACCCTTCATGCATTAGATGCTTCATTATCATGCATTTGTGCATCATGCATCTCTTTATATGCATTGTTTTGTTTTTTGTTTTTGATCTTACTTTTATGTCTTTGTTTTGTGTGTGCAAAAATCCAAAACCACATAAAAAGTGAAAAATTCAAAAAGTTTGATCGTATATGTTTGAGCACATTTCACAAGTGAGTTTGGCCTAGTATCTTCGTACTAATGGCGTAGTGCATTTACGAGCTTAGCTTGTTATGTATGCACATATATCTGTATGGGAAAAATCTTGAAAACTATGTGTGACTATTGTAAATAGATCTTCAAGCTTGTCATAAATGATTGGTCAATAGTCTTGATGGTCTTGATACTTGCATAGACTTGTGCCTATATCTCTCCCCACTTTATTTTTATGTTTTTGTTATAGAGCTCACCAAATGTAAATCTCCAAATGAAAAGAGATAATGAGTTGTAAAAGCCTGTCGCACATACTAGTATTTGACTAGGAAAAAGGAAAGCAACTCTTGTATTGAAATGTATGGTGCCCAAAATGCCAAAAGCTTATTCTCAATATTAAAATATCAAAAATTTCAAGCACCGATCTTAAAATGAGATGTATTGTTCAAAAATGATCAAATGTTATGATTTGTAAAGAGGTCAAATGAAAAGCTTTAAAGATATGTAATCATTTTCTTGTGGGAGGTCATATATGTTCATTTCTATAATTGAGATAAACCACTTGACTTAGTACCAGTTGTGTATGACTTGATTGAATTGATCATTGAAACTTCACTTTGGTCTAAGGACTATTCCACACTTGATTCACACACACAATACACAAGGTTAATGTTCAATGAATATCTATTTCATTTGTGTGATTGTACATGTTCAAATGTGATGTGTGTGTGCTCAACCATATGTGGATCAAACCAAAAAGATTTTCTGTTCTTTTTGTTTGCTTTTGGAAGTGATTTGTATCACCCATGTTTTTCAAAGTTTTTCAAGTTGTTTTTGTGTGAAAAACATGTTTTATGGGTGTTTTCATGACCCATTTCATGTGTAACCTCAACTGGGAGTTAAATGGTCCAAATCTCAAGTTTTTCAACTTTGGACAGAGAGTTTCGCGAGTAACTCGTGAGTAAGGCTTACTCGTGAAAAATTTCACGAGTAATTTCACGAGTTAGCTTCCCGTGAAAATTTCCAGATCAGCTTTTTAAAGGGCATTTCGTGGGACATTCGTTTTAAACTTCTCCCATCTTCTCCCAAACCCCTGTTTTAATATTTCTACATCAAAATCCAACAAAATTCAAGTGTTTTTCATTTCATTAACATCTCTAAGGTAATATTTACCTCTTTTCATTGATTTTGATCCTTAGATTATGTTTTTGGGGGGTTTTATGTTCATAGTTGGGATTTTCTCAAATGGGAGTGAGAGAACTTAATTTTTGTCAATCTTTTTATTGGGCTTTGTTTTAAATGATGACTTGCTTTGGATGTTGGCCCCTTTATGGCAAAAATAACATGTATTTAGGCAAGATTTTCATATGTTCATGCATTGTTTAACATACATGTGTAGTGTGTGCACTCTAAATATTTGATAAAATATCCAAATGGCATTTTGTTGTTGTTTTAGACTCTGATGAGTACCAAACTTTAGGGATCACCATGATTATTCATGTTTATCATGTTTTGATCATTGGTGGTGTGTTTTATACATTTTGCCTCGTGAGTGCTTATTCATGCATTGGTCATGCATCTCACATGCAGACTAGATGCACCTTTGCTGCACACACTCTAACACTTGACATGTTTTGCACTTCACTCATGCTAGTTAAGTCTTTTTAGACCTTTTAGCTCTTATAACATGTTCTTGTGTGTATGTCATGCCTAGGTTTACATCATATTCCATCATCTTTAGCATGTCATGTATACTTTATGCTTTGTAGCATGTTTTAAGTTGTCTTTGTTTTTTGTTTGAGCTTCATTTTCTCATTCATTTTGCAACACTCATGCATCATACCCTTGCTCATATCTTCTTTTCTTTCTTCCCTTCCTCTTGATTGTTTTGTCTATTCGTGACAAAAAGGGGGAGAGCATACCGGAGAGTATACAGGTTTGTATCGCCATTTCTATATGACTCATGTGCACACTCTTAGGGGGAGTAATTCTACCTCGTGCACATTCGTAGGGGGAGCAAGTCATAAGGGAGATGCATATAGCAAGGGGGAGAATACATTCTTTTATGAGAAAACCTTGTTTTACTTTATGCTTGTTTTCTCATTGCTTTTTGGTGCTTTCAGTTATGTTTAGTATCATCTATGCTTTGCTGCTCTCATCACATAATGCTCTTGTGCCCTAGTAGGATCTTGTTCCTAGATGCATATACTTCATGTATTTTGCATTAGTTGAGTGTTGGACATGCAATTGATCCGTGAGATTGCTCTTTATTGCATTGCGTGTTCGGATGAGCATTTACTTGCTAAATGTTCATTGTAGTCATTCTTCAATGGTTAATCCTGTTTGATCAAGTTTTGCTTACATGCTCTAGTGTGTTTACTAACTTGATCGCATTTTACTTGCTTATATACGTACCATGTATTCAACTTGTCATAAGCTTAATGGAAGTTTTGTTTGTGTGCAAGCGTTTCAGGTTACAGGTATATAAGTGCAAGTGCTTCACAGCTTCTAGATTAGGTGTGAGTGAGTTTTGCTACTATTCCCAAACTCACGTTTAAGTCTAGAGTCTATTATAGGAGTTTTGTCATGAAATAGCCAAAGGGAGAGATTGTAAAGTTGTGATTTACAACTATGTTTTTAGTTGGCTTTTATTCCATGCCAAATTTGATTGTAATTTTATTCAATCTTGTGTACCTTGTATTTATTGTGGGATTTAATTGTAAGGGTTGTGTGAAAGAGAGAGAGAGAGAGTGTGTGAAGACTCAAGCAATTGAAGCCAGAAGATTTCTCGCGAGTAGCTTGTGACTAAGCATCCCGTGAAGTGAAGCATGTGCCTTGCACATGACTGGAATGCGAAGAGTCAGTACAGATGGAGACAGTTGTGTTTCGCGAGTAGCTCGCGGGTAAGGCCTTCCCGCGAGACACCCGCGAAACATTCTGTTCTGCTAGACTGTACAATCTGATACACACTTTCTGTACCCAGACTATATATGCCCACATTACCCACAAATGTTAAGGAGTGCTTCTGAGAGAAAACCCTAGCCTAAAATCTTGAGAGTTAGAGATTATCATACCCATATATCTTTACACATAAGTTTGTGGATTTTCCTCAACTCCTACCTCTCTATTTCCATACCATTGAGAGGTTCATAGCCCAAACACTTATCACACCCTTTCAAAGTGTCAAGTGGTCGTTTGGTGCTGCTGCTAAGCATTGGAAGAAGCCAAGGATGGCAAATGCAACATGGAGCTTGTTGCAGGATCTAGAGAGCTAGACAAGACACGGTTTCGAGAAGGAGCTTGGAGGGCTTAGGTACAAAGGGTAGATTAGGCTTGGAGGGTCTCTTGCTCACCCATGTATCCCAATTGATTGTCTAGTGGATCGATTACCTTTTGGAGGGCGGCGGAGAGGTTTTTTGCCGAGTTCTTTGGTTTCCTCTTCGATAACACATCGGTGTGTTATCTGTGTTTGCATTCTTCTTCCCTACTCTTTTACATTTCATTTTATTGCTATGATTATATGAATATGTGTTAGAGTAGATTTTTTGTTTATCTGCTCGCATTTACACTATTTTGCACTTATAATTAAGTTAGTATAAAATCTATCGAGCCATAATTTTTATTTGGGGGTCTAAACAGCTATTGTGTTTTTAACACATTTTCGAGCTTCAAAGTCATTATCTCTAACGGCATCATCAGCAAAGCACCCAGCACTACCATCATTGGCATCATCACCCGCAATGGGACCCGTAGAAGGACCGACTTCATCCGCCAGAGAACTTGGGACATAACCTGGAGCCTGAAATGGTGCCTGATCTGGTGCAAGGCCTCGTGCCCAATCATTTAAGGGGGCATATTCCCAACTACCAGCTAGTTCGGGAGGAGTAGGCATATACTCTAACTCATGGCGACGAAAAGGAAGATCTTTGCTAGGAATATGAGGTGCAGGAGGTATCAGCATCCTATGCTCCTTCGTCTCACTAATCAGAACGCTGATATACCCATGAAGTAGGCCTATCTCAACTTGGAGTTGACCTCTTTCCCTCTTTGTGGCAACAACATGGGCCTCCCTTTCTCTCTACCATAGGTCCCTCTCTTGAGCTAACTACCTAGCAATCTTCTCCTATATATACCCCTCTTTAGCAGTGGTTGCACCCTCTAGCTATCTCACCCTAGTTTGTAGGGTACCTACATGCAATCTCAAATGGGCCTTCGAAGCCTGTTGTGCGCATGCAATACTGCCAAGCACTCTGCCACCACTCATAGGGCAATCATCTATGATGGGTTCGACTGAGGACTACAAGAACCAAGTGAAATAATTGGTGTCCTCTATGACAAAACCGTTGAAAGAGCCTATTGTATAGTCAAGATCATCCAAAATCACCACGGAACACAAAAGCTCTTGAGGAGGGTCCCTAGGAACTTTGAAGATTGACATAACTTGATGATAGGACATCTCAGCTAAGAAGAACTTCTAGCTCGACAAAGCCGAGAACTAGTGCCATGTCCATGACTCAGCCATAACTTGGGTGACCTCATGCCTAGCTAACAACCACCCATCATAAGGACGGTTAAGTATCTCACCCCAGGTGACACAATCCAATGCAACACCAACGGTGGATGGCTGCATCAAAATAACTTTGGTGATATCGCAAAGGGACCAAGCGTATGCCCTAGGATATATCTCAGAAGAAAGGCCAGAATACTATGGACGCAGGGCCAGGATATACTCATATGCCCACCACGTCAGAATTTGCCAGCAACCCTCGAGGCTCCTAAAGCCACACCATAAAGCCTACCTCAGGAAAGCGATGAAGAATCCATAAGAAAGGGCCCCCCAATTGTAGGCCCCTATGTCTGACACTACTCTCATGGCTCCCAATAGCTTGCAAGTCAGCATCGACTGATTGTTACCCAACAGGCAACTATCGATGAAGTAGAAGAAGAATCGCCTGAGAGCAATGTCATCCGGCTTCATCTCCCAGGGTATGCTGACTCTCAGCCACTCTATGCGAATCTAAGGCTCATCAGTAGGCCCAAAATATTTTCTCCTCGTCGGAGTAAGAAGATAGCAAATGCTAAAGAGCTAACTCGTAGTAGCAAAATCTACAAGATTGGTCAGGACCGGATAGCCACCAAATCTAAGGCCTAGAATAGCCGTCTAGTCAAGGGGAAGGGCTGCATACTCCCCACAACTCAAATGGAAGGTGTTAGTCTCTGCATGGAATCACTACACCAACATCTCTGATATCGCATGCCTCATAGAACAAGGAGGAATCCTCAAGAACTCCTCAAAACCCTGCTTAACCAAGAAACTGCGATAGCGTGCGTCCGTCCTAAAGTTAAACAGGCGTAGAAGGAATGAAGACTAGGATCCCCAACTGCGAATCTTCTCAACGGCCTATGCTTGAAATTAGAAAAGCTACCAGTTATCATGCACATCCACACATTTAGATTTGACAAGTGAAAAGGAAAAAGGAACATACCTAAGCCTTTCGAATCTGAGCGAAAGGATGCCTCTTCAGACCATGCTGAAGATGAGTATCGGCTATACTGTCATCGATCTCTCTAGTATACGCCTCAGCCTCGGACAAGACGGGCGGAAACCTCGATCTATGACTATGGCGCCTTGGAGCACCTGAACTTAGCTTAGCCCTATCATCGATCTCCAAGTTAGCATCTACATCGAACATGAGCTTGTCATAGGGAACTCCCTCCACAGTCCAAGGGAACTATAAAGAATCGCCTCCCAAACCAGTGTGGGACTGAGATGAGGCATTGGCCGTCTCCATCGAACATCGATTCCGAGTACGATGTGCTATATGTATGCCCCCAGGGGGCGTAGGGTCATCACCACCACGGTCGAAGCATTGCTAAAGGGTTGCGCGACCTATAGACTAGTTAACATAGTATCGTCATCATTACTAGATGAATCGGCTTGGGATGGAACAATGGCAGGAGCCTTCCAACGAGCACCGCTGGATCTCGTCTGTCGAGACATAACCTGTGAGAGCAAATTCAAGATTGCTTAATAAGCCCAAAAACATCTGGCAATGCAAGTAAACAAGTAAGTATGTCAGACCCTACTACCTAACACATATCATGCATGTTCATACCAAAATGTCATGTTTTCTCAAAAATATCAAAAAAATTCAAAATACCTTTCTTTTGGGATTCAAATTCGGTCATGAATGTTTAATCCTATCTCTTTTTATCTCAAAAATATTAGAAATTTTCAAAATACCTCTTTCTCAGGATTCAATTCAACTGCGTTCGTTTAATCCTATCTCTTTTTATCTCAAAAATATCAGAATTTTTCAAAATACCTCTCTCTTAAGATTCAATTCAACCGCGTTCATTTAATCCTCTCTCTTTTTATCTCAAAAAAATAAAATAAAAAATTTCAAAATACCTATCTCTCAAGATTCAATTCAACCGTGTTCGTTTAATCCTATCTCTTTTTATCTCAAAAATGTCAAAAAGTTTCAACCTCTCTCTCAGGATTCAATTTGGCCATGCCCGTTTAATCCCATCCATCTTTTTAGATTCAATTCGGCCATGCCCGTTTAATCATATCCATCTTTTCAAGATTCAATTCGACTGTGCTCGTTTAATCTCATGCGGATTCAATTCGGCCATGCCCATTTTACCCTATCCATCTTTTCGAGATTCAATTCGACCGTGCTCGTTTAATCTCATGTGGATTCAATTCGGCCATGCCCGTTTAATCCTATCCATTCTAGATTCAATTCGACCATGCTCATTTAATCTTGTGCGGATACAATTCGGCCATGCCCATTTAATCCTATCCAACTTTTCGAGATTCAATTCGACCGTGCTCGTTTAATCTCATGCAGATTCAATTCGGCCATGCCCGTTTAATCCTATCCATCTTTTCGAGATTCATTCGGCCATGTTTGTTTAATCTCACACAGATTCAATTCGGTCGTGACTGTTTAATCCCATCCATCTTTTCAAGATTCAATTCGGCCATGTTTGTTTAATCTCACACAGATTCAATTCATCTACGACCGTTTAATCCTATGTTTTCCAAAACTACCCTCACTCAAAATCGCATTGTTTTTAGATTTTCAGTCCCCTTAAAATTTTCCATCTTTACCATGCATAGTCTCTCATATTTACCTAGCTTTTCTTTTAGTTTTGTTAGTGTCTCATGTGTTTTCATAGCATCCAACATATGCAAGTTCTTCTGTGCTACTTAAACATGTGAGCAAATATATTTTCCAACATCATCATGGCATAAATGATAAAAAAAAAAAAAAAAAAAAAAAAAAAAAAAAAAAAAACATATATACAAAAAAAAAATAATGAAAATACTAGCATGCTTTCCTACTTGCTTTGCTACTAACATACTTGCAGAAAATAAAAAGAAAGAGGAAATAGATGCTGATCTCAAGTGCAGAACTGACGATTGGAGCTGTGAACTGAGGCTGAAAGCTGGACCCACTAGACTGCAACTTGCTTTAGAGAAACTTTTAGAAGTGAGAATTCAAAGAAATAAAAGCGAAATGGTCAAAATGAAGCCTTAGGACCACTTTATAGGGCCTTGTATTGCCTGGGTTGCCCGGTGCACCTTAAAGGGATACTGGGTCTGCCCGGCGCACCTATAAGGGTCGCTGGTTAGCATTGACCGGTTGACCTTTGACAAAAAAAAAAAAAAAAAAAAAAAAAAAAAAAAAAAAAAAAAAAAACCAGAGTTTCTTGCCTAGTTTCGAGGACCAAGTCAGAGATTTTTTTTCAGATCAACTGCAACAGCTCGACCTTATCAAGTAAAATCGGTCTTGATCCATGAACAATGTAGTTTCTGCATGCAATTTAGGGGCAACAAAATGCAGAATCACGTTCTTTATCTAACATCTCTCACTGCACTCAAGATGTTAGATAAAGAAGGGGCAGCTGTAGACATCGTATTTTGTCTACCCTCGATTTGCATGCCAGACCTCGAAAATTCCAAAAATATTAACTTTTTTCCATGGGGCCATGGTAACATCTAGATTGACGTGACGCAACCCGTTCGGGCAAGGTAAGTCATGCATTCACATGAACATGTATTGGATCAAAGTGATAAAGTTTGATATGGTTGATGAACATGAATATGCTTGGTTGAATGCCATGTGTTTAATGCTTGGATGTTTAGACATGCTTGTCTTGATCTACCTTGTGATGTTTCTGCCCTTGGAGATGTATGCTTACATTCCATGATTGATGAATGATTAGGTTTAGGATGATTATGCCATGTTGATTGCTTTAGATGCATGTTAGTGTTTGTGTGTGTGTGTGTGTGAGAGAGAGAGAGAGAGAGAGAGAGTTAGAATAATATGTTAAATATGCCTTTATTGAGATTAAGATTTGGAACACAATGAGTGGAAACCGACCCATAGGTCGGGTGGGGTTGGGTGCCTAATACCTTCCCATTCCCATACCTAAACTACAGATATGTGCTCTGATAAAGATTAGTCCTTCCACGAACCTTCCATGAAGGGTGTTATATTTATGGTTCCTAGACCTAAACTTGGTGGCGACTCCATTTACACCCTTCGCCATGGTCCACCCTAGGCCAAGGCATACTCACCCAAACGTGAGGATGACACCACCATCATGGGCGCTTGCACCCATAGTGTCCTTTTGGGAAATAAAAAAAGAAAAAGAAAAAAGCCTTGGGGCCTTTTATAATGTTCAGAGAGGGGTGCAAGGCTCTTCCCAAGCGATGTGGGATTAGCTCTACAAACGTTTCTGTCAAAAAACTTTCCTTACATGGCTTTTGCAAACCCTATATGTATATGCATGCATGAGAGTGCATATGTATGGTTGGTGCATGTGTACACTGATAGTGTACCAGCGCACGCATGCTTAGGGTTTATGCAAGTTTTGTCTCTTCCAAAACATCCTTCAAGTTAAAAAGTTTCCTTAGTTAAGCCCTAGACCAGTCATGGACTATCATCATTGGAGAACAGGGTTTCAAGTCGAAAGGGGTACAAAATGAGGTGTTTACAGAGGTTAATGCAATTTTCCCATAAATAGGCATACATATCTTTTAAAAAAACTACTTATCATATGAAATAAAAATATTTTCAAAAATACAAGTTTTCAAAAATTAAAAGCATAATACATATATTAAACATTTTCCATGTTATACATGTAAAAAAATACTTTTAATTGACTAAATTTCAAAACGTTTATTGATGGTCTAATCATTTATTTTGTCATGGTATGTCGTTATACACAACAATGAAATTATTAAAACAAATAAATTAGTAATTATAAAAAAAATATATATATATATTTGAGTTCTATGTTTTACTGTTTATATTAAACATTATATTTTAATTATAATTTATATAATTTGAATTTTTAGAATTTATTGCATGATTATATATATATATATATATATATATATATAATATATGTATGTATTAGATTTTGATTGAAAAAAAATTAAATATTAAATTATAATAATGTGAGATGATAAATAACTTTTAATAATTTGTTATCTTTTTTCCTAAGTAAATGTATGAAGGAATAAGTATCAAACATGAAGTTTTGAATTCCATTATGGAGACTATTTTAGATTGGTTACCAAAACATAATATTTCAATTCCAATGTGTACCAGTGTACTATTTCGGGATTATACTACATATTAGTCGCAAACTCGTGTTACGCATGGAATAGTTTAGCAAGCATTCTAGGAAAATGAAATAATTGTATATCAATTATTGCAAAAAATTGTAGAAGAATAAAAATTAACTCTTGTTGAGGGTCATTTTTGAGAATCCAAGTAGAAAGAAGAAAGCCCAACGACAAGGGCAGCAAAGAATTGGCAAATAGATGGCAAAATCATTAGGTCCAAGCGGTAGGAATAATGGATCACAGGCCCATGAAGTGAACAGATGGGCCTTGAAGAGGCAAGTGGGCTTAAAGAAGCCCGGAAAGAGAGAAATAGCATATCCATGGGCAGTATATGATGTAGGAAAGTGAGAAAGGGCCATCATAGGCCCAAAGTAATACAAATAAAGAAAGTAAGGGGTTAATAGCAGGCCCATGAACTCCAAGGATGAGAATAAGGTAATTGGGCTAGGGAAGTCCAATGAAGTTAATAAAAACCCATGGGAATGGAGAATTAGTAAAAGGGCCAAGGAAGCCCAAAGAAAGCAAGTGGGCCAAGGATGCCTAAGAGGAAGACAAGAGGGACACAGGAGCCCATAAGTAGGAAAACTAATGGCCATACCAAGTCACTGGGGGAAAGAGTAAACAGCTAGCCTAAAGAGGCCCAGCAGGATTGAGTCATTACAGTAGGAGTGACTGAGTAATATGGTAGGAAATAAGGGTAATCAAGAAATGGGCCGAAAGAAATGTAAGATCCAGTATCAAATAAAGCCCAGCTCCTCTGGAGAGCGGGAAATCGAAAAGCAGCTCAAATAAAAGGTCAAAAAGGAACGGACGGCAGACTATGCAGGCAAGCCTCTAGACCACAACAGGCGAACGACCAGCAGGCATCTTTTGGACACATATGGAAGGGAGGCACACGCAAGGCTCATGCATCACCAGCCTGTACCCAACCAATACAGGGGATGATGAGGTTGTGGGTCAGAGATTCAGAGGGCATGATTTGGTGGTGGGGAGAGGGGAAAAATCTATTTTTGAGGTTTCGGCTTAGGCTCTTTTGGGGGAAGTGTCCTGTTGGGATAACATACTACCGAAAAAAAGCAAGCTGAGTTGGAACCACTAGGTGCATGCCATGAGGGATAGGGAGAGAGAAAGAACCCAGACTGTAGCAGGAAAAGGTGCCACGGCAGACAAACAAACAAAATACCCTTCTTTATTGGAGATGGGGGGTGGCACATAGACGGACCAGTGGTGGTCGACTAGTACACCCAGACCAGACAAAGGAGGTTAAGGGCTAAAACAGTAAAATCCGGTCACGGCAGACACTATAAAAAGAGAACCTTATCGTGAACAAAAAAGGGAGCAACAACGAGAACCATAACTAAGAAATCGGAATTCGGAAAGAGATACCAAGAAATAGAAAAGAAACGAGTGGGAGGGAAAGAAAGAAAACAACCAGAAAGAAAATAGAGGGAGAATTAAAACAGCAGGCATGCATCAGTAGATTGATTCCCTCTCTCCCTCACGAAACCCTGCTCTCTGTCAAAACCAAAAGGAGCCCTTGTGCATTAATCATTCTGGTCCGTTTTCTTCGGGGTAGTTAATCTCCACGGTAGGACTTTCCTCGGGGTAGTTAATCTCCACGGCAGGCATGCATCGGTAGATTGATTCCCTCTCTCCCTCACGAAACCCTGCTCTCTGTCAAAACCAAAAGGAGCCCTTGTGCATTAATCATTCTGGTCCGTTTTCTTCGGGGTAGTTAATCTCCACGGTAGGACTTTCCTAAGAGATTAATTGCGTTGAGAATGAACGTTCTTTCCTCTTTGGTTTTGCTCTTGCAGACCAGATTTAAGCTGATTTTTTCATCTTCTGATTAACCCATACATATCACTATTTGCTCCTTTTTGTTCTTTTCTTTTTGTAAAAGTGATTATTATTACTGTGATTGTGTTTGGAGATCATTTGGTCATTTCCTACTAAGTAGCTAGATATTTTATTTTCTTTGTTATTATGTCTGTCTGCCACAACTTATTTGAAACAGTTCTGCCTGCCGCAAGCACGTTCCTAGCAAATCAAGTATAGTTTGCGCACAAGCCGGACCAAATTGAGTTGCAGTTGGACCGATCCTAACTCCCTTATCTAGAAAACTTGGGCCTAGTGCAGCAGGAAGCAACCCAACACTACTAGCACAGCCCACCACTTTACAACTCTATAATAGTAGTTGATTAACCATTCAATGCAAGAGAAAGTTTAACATAGTATAATTTTACTTTTATTTTTTTTATTAAATATGAAATATGATCATTATTAATAGACATTTATTATTATTATTATTATATAGAATTATATATTCTAAAATAAGTAACCATATTTATTTTATTAAAAAAAAACTAAAATCTAGGTTCTTTTTTTGGGTAAATAAACTAATACAATCACAAATTATTTTACAATATTTTTATAAACTATTAGTATGGTCAACTTCATATTGATTTTCATCGAAATCCACTGATAACATTATTTTTTATTTACCAATGATTTATCTCTATCATTCTTCATAAACTAGCACGTTGGGGCATTCGGAAAGTAGGAAACTTTCATGAAGATTCCTTTCAACTCACTCTCCCTATTCCCACTCCCGCCCACGTGATTTCTTTCATTTCACTTTCTCATTTCTTTTTCTTTTTCTTTCTTTCTTTTTTTTTTTTTTTTTTTTTGGAGAAACTAAAAGCGTTTAGTGACACCCACTACAATTTTTGGACCAAAATATGAACCTTATATGAACCTTTCTTGGAACACTAGAATCTCACCTTTTAACGCTGCCGCTGGTACAGGTTGGCATTTGGAGCGAGATGGAACATGGGAGGTTCTTCGCAGTTTGCACTGGTCTAAGCCCTAGAATAGAAAATTTCGGCCCAAATGAAATAACGTTCAAAACATTGGACTTTGTTTAGGTTCGTTGTATTCACTGTATTGGTCCTAGTTAGATAGTGATATATATTTAAAAGTAGATATATTTCACCATTTTAATAGGTCCAGTACTATTGGACATTGGATCAAAGTTTGATCCCAAAATATTGATTAAACAGCATCCATTTCATTTGCTTATTATTTATATTTTTTCTTTTTCAAAAAACAACAAAAATTGAAAAAAAAAATCAAAATATTAAATCCTTAACTAGTTGATTATTTTTATAACATCTTATAAAATTATATTAAGATAAAATAAGTATACTACTAAATTGGAATAAATAAAAAAAACACCACCTCACTATAGCAGGGTTGCAAATTTATTTTAGATATAGCAACTAGTTGGAGCTTTTTTTATTGCTTTGGTGGGTAAAATAACAACTTGGGGGTTTTACGCCCTAATGCCAGTGCTTTTATGTTTAATTCTATTTTCATATTGGTCCTTTTTACATTTGAAATTTTTTATTTGAGTAATACTTGGGACACATTAAAATGCACAATTTTGTGTCACAACTTGCAATGTGGTGAGTTGTGAGTGGTGAAAGTGTGTTCCCACGTGACCCACCATCACACATCCGCCAATCACAACTTGTCATGTGGTGAGTTATGGCATAAAGTTGTGTCTTTTTATGTGTCCATAGCATTGCTCTTTTTATTTTGGTCCTTCATGTTTGGTTTCATTTTCATTTTGATTCTTTATGCTTGATTCAATTTTCTATTTACTTTTCAAAAAATAAAAAAATTTTGAAATGTGAAGGCCAAACAAGAAACTAAATCAAATAAAAAAAAATCCAAAATGAAAATTAAAAAAAAAAAAAAACGTAAAAAATCAATATCAAAATAACTTCAAACTCTAAGAGCCAAACATATACTTTAGTCTCTTTGTAACAAAGAAACGTAGTTTTTTTTTTTTTTTTTTTTTTTTTTTTTTTTTGAGATCCAAGATAGAAACATAGTTTTAAAATAGATAAATATTGATATACACTCTACTACACAACTGCATACACACCTGAGTTTGAATTGAAATCATGAGTAGAAGTAATTTCCAACATGGAAATGCTCTACTAACCAACTGCATACACACCTGAGTTTGAATTGAAATCATGAGTAGAAGTTGTAATTTCCAACATGGAAATGGTAAATACGATTTTGTAGAAGAGTTTGTGTAATAAACACCCCTCTTAAAAATATAAAAGACCTTCATTTGATAACGTGTCAAGCACCTTGAAAAAAAAAAAAAAAAATTGCCCGCTCTATGTAACACGACTTCCTATCTTTTCTACAAACAGCACTTTGGGTTTTTACACCAAAAGAAATTTCCCACACCATACAAGATTCCCTCTCTTTTAGTCTTGTGATCTTTATCTACTAACCTCACTTTTGTTTTTTTACGCTGTCTTAAAATCTACCTTTTCCTATCTTTAACCCACTTTTTAAACGGGCCCTCTCGTTTTGTTTCTTCTTTGCTTTTTTTGTCTATATATAAAAAGAGCCAATGTGTGGGTTTGGATTCAGCGGAAAACGCTGAATCCTGCATTGCGTTTTCCTCCTTTTTTCTTTATTTTTTCCTTCTCTTTTTTTTTTTTTTTTTTTTTTTTGCTTTTACGCATTTTAGGGAGACAAAATTTACTATTTATGAAACAAATGTCACTGTTCACACACTGTTCTAGTACCGTTCACATATTGTTCACAGGTCCCACGGTACTATTCACACATTTAAAAATTATTTTACTACAGTGTTTTCAATTTTCAGTTTTCAGTTTCAGCAACAATAAATTCAATCCAAATGGAATGGCTCTATCTACAATCAAGTTTTGGTTTAGTCAAGTTTTGGACACTAGTTATTAAAAACGCACTGTTTTAGTACTTTCAATGGAAAAACGCACCACTTCAATTTGGTGAGCTGACATATCTCTTTATATTTTTTTATTAGTACGCCGGCTTTTTTGTTTTGAGAACAATGAGAAGTAATTAGTACACCAGCTTGGCTTGATCTGCATGTTTTTGTTTTTGTTTATATATATATATATATACTAAATTGTCAAAATATTTTCACAATGGTTGTTAATTCCTTTCAAAATAAAATAATAAAATATCATACTGGAACTAACTATAACTAAAAATAAATGTATTATGAAAAAAAGTGTTACTTTCACACCATATTTCATAACAAATCTTATTAAATTATTATTCTAATTTAAACTTAACAATGAAATTATTATTTTTCCACCAATAACAACCCGTAATAACTACTACTTATGATTTGTGATAAAAATGTTGTGGACATAGCATTTCTCTTGTGAAAATGTTAAAACATTTTGTTGTCGTCACAATATTTTCATAACTGTTGAGGTGCTAATTTTTTACAATTCAAACTAAAATATAACAAAGTTATAAAGGAATTATGAAAATGTTGTGCTATTCTTTTTGTTTTCTAGAAATTATTTTTATTAGTTAATTTTTGTTAAACCAAAATTCACTGTTTAACTTACGGTTTTTTTGGGTTGAGTTTTTGTATTTTGTTTTGTATATATTTTTTTTCTTTGTACACCATTTTAAGTAAAAATACTTATTTTTACACACACACAGAACAAAAACAAAAACTTAGGATTAAAACGCTTTTCATCCTTTATGTTTGGGGTAGTTCATAATTCCTCCTTAAAACTTTAAAATCAAGCAATTTCTCCCTTAATATTTTGGAAAAAAGCAAATATGTCATATCGTTATTCTCTCAATTAAAACCTAATGAAAGTTTATGATTCTTAAAATATTCTATTTTGTAATGTCTAAAAAAATACTTCTACTAAATTTTAACATCTCAATAATTTTCTTCACGTATTTTGAGTTTCAGATAGTAGTAATGCTTAGGAAGTTGGAATGGTAATTGTGGGTCCGAGAGTTCTGCAGTCCGGCCCAAACTCTATCTGGGCCCAGGGCCCGTGCCGAGGAGGTACCTTGCCGAAGACGAATGATCAGTGGCCGAGGTAGCAAGGGGAACGGCTGAGAACTTACCCTGTCCTCGGCATTCCAGAGCTTCAACGGGAAGACCAACACCCTGGTGTAGGCAATCCCCAAACAGCCCCCTCAAGGGGATGTGAACGAAATGGGGCCCATAGGGAAGCAGGGTGTGAACTCGGACCAAGGAAAATACGTCCCCCCCCCCCTTTTAGTAAATGCACCTGCCAATACCCAGAGCTGGTTAATGAGAAAAGACGTTTGGACGGTGCAAACGTCGATCCATGCAACTAATAGAAAGTTAGACGGGACGGTTGATGGGATGGATACAGAAATAAGCTCCTGTCTGACCTACAAGTGGAGGGTCAGGATCAACCAAGACGGACTATATAATAAAAAGGAAGGTGCACCAATAAAGTGGGTTGGGAAAAATGGCCAAAAACCAGAGCCTCCCAGCCCACCTCCTAGAGAAAGACTCTAGGGGTGAAGGAAAACTTAAACTTGTACGAACACCGCGAAAAACCCACCGCCTGTCGATCAAGGCCTACCCTTCCAAACCCACGCTCTACAAATGATATTGTTAGGGGCCTTTTCACGTGCGAACCCGACACTGTTACGGTCCGCCACGAATCGCGTCCTTACAGTAATATAAGGTGTTTTATTTGTTACTTAGAGAATATTGATTTTCTAGATTTAAATCTTCAAAACTTATAATTTATCTAATGGTAATTAGTTTTTGATGAATGTTCATTAAAAACTAATTAAACTAAAGATTACACCTAGACTCACATAGAATGATCAAGAAGAAAGAATGAATGACAAAATTTTAATTGTGTATGTTTGAAGGTATTTGATGAAGAGTCAATTGTAGCATATGACATCATACATTATGAAAATTTAAATATTGTGACAAGATTTTAGCAAAACTTAGTTGCTTATTGTTGGAAGATGATGATATTTGTTATTATTCTTAAAAGTTTTTATTGAGTGGATATTATCTTTAGCAAATAGATATTGAAATTCTTATACAAATAAAATTAATTTTGTATGACATACATTTTTTATGTGTATAATTTCATACTTCTTCAAATAAAAATTCAATCTTAACTTTCTCACTCAAGAAGTAGCACATGCCTTGCACATGTCACCCAGACTAATATTAAAAAAAGACTTTAGAAGTTTAGGGGCCGTTTGGCAACATTGTTCTAGTAATATTATTTATATTTTTTAAAAATATGTATAAATAAAAAAGTGTGTAAAAATATGTATAATATTATTTAAAAACTAAAAACACGTTGTTAAACTACTATACCAAACAGAACCTTAACTTTTTTTTGACTTGAAAACAATAATTTGCTCTTATCATCTTTGATGATTTCACTTTTGTTTCTCGACATGTCAATAGTGGGATAATGCAAAAGTGGTAGGCAATAACCAATAGGCAATGGCCAAGCCCACGTGATCACCTCTGTTTTTTGTTTCTATAATTCTATCTCTTCTCTTATCTAAAACACTATGGCATAATCACCTTTTTTTGTTGTCCTCTTCAATCGATCGTTTTCATTTTCCCATTCACTTTTTCCATTATTACCTTTCATTCAATGCCCATCAAATCAATCATGTTGCTTTTAGTTTGGCTAATCACTCAACAAAGGGGACTGCAAAGTTCCTAATCATTCAAGAACCTTAATTGATAAAGGGATTGCATAACAATTCTTGAATTTTCTTACATTGTATTTTCTTGTGCTTCTGTATCGTTGTTCTTGTTGAAAAAATAGCTTGAACTGAATAAGAAATTGATGTTTTTTATGTTCACTTAAAAATGTTATTATAAGCGGTAAAAATCTTTGAGTCCAATATTAGAAATGATAGAGAATATGAGTTGGGCTTTAAGTATGTATGAACTAGGCCACTTATCCAATTAATAATAATATTTTATTATTTTATTTTGAGTCAGTAAGTCTGTGTACATCAATTATTTCTGGAATAGTGTTTCAGTTTTTAAGTTATGTGTAATTTCATAATCCCTCATTCATGAACAAAAAAAAAAAAAAAAAAAAAAAAAAAAAAAAAAAAAAAAAAACTTTTAGAAAAAACTCTTCTAGTGAGAATATTTTGTGCATTCATTTTGTATCAAAGAGAGAGAAAGAGACATTGAGTAGTTTGCAGAGCACGACCTTGTGTGCTTCATTTTCGTACTGTAGATTATTTTATCTTGGGAGGTAGATGTCCATGAGTCTCAAAACACCATAGTGTTTCAGTTTTTAAGTTATGTATAATTTCATAATCCCTCATTCATGAAATAAAAAAATAAAAAAAACTCTCCTAGTGAGAATATTTTGTGCATTCATTTTGTGTCCAAGAGAGAGAAAGAGACATTGAGTAGTTCGCAGAGCACAACCTTGTGTGTTTCGTTTTCGTACTGTAGATTATTTTATCCGGGGAGGTAGATGTTCATGAGTCTCAAAGCACCACAGTGATTGTGTAAAGGGCGAAATTTGCTTTAAGGTGATTGTATCAAACACAAGATTTGATTTGAATAATTCATCCTTCACGCATTTGGTCTGTGAGGCATTTGGTCTATGAGTTTTTAATTATTTACAGATTTCGTTTATATATGTTCAGTATTTGTTTATTGCTCTTATCTATCATATCTATTTGTGTTTTTATTTATATTTAGATCTGTGTGTTGTTCATTTTACTTTATCACAAAAGTAAATTGTTGAAATATACCTAACAATCTTAAAGCAGATTTTATATATTTTAATTTACATTTGTGATTGACAGTGAAAGGAATTTTGTGATCGTTAAAAACACTTTATCGGCCATTGGTTTTACTCCGCGCAAAATTTTGGCAAAACTGGGTTTGTGTTTATCGGTTGTCGTGTATACCTATCTGTTAAAACTGTGAACTTTAATATTTGAAAACGTTGTATTTCGTG
The DNA here is from genome assembly GCA_028535905.1 of Quercus berberidifolia. Lineage (NCBI taxonomy): Eukaryota > Viridiplantae > Streptophyta > Magnoliopsida > Fagales > Fagaceae > Quercus > Quercus berberidifolia. Next base: position 38,558,470 of record JAPQVW010000010.1, read on the forward strand.
TTTGACTGCAGAATTTGGTCTGTATATACTGGTTTTTTTTTTTTTTGGTTAAGATTTGTATATACTGTTTTGTTGTTGATCCTTTTCTTCTTGATTATTATATTAGACTAGGACCTTTGTAATATTTGCCAGTGTCTGCTCTGTGTCTTAGATAAGTTCCAACCATATGATAAAGTTGATTTGATGCTTGACAGTAGTGATGGGTTTAATTAAATTATATTATATTAGGATTTTCGTCTCACTTGAATTATTGTTTGGCTGGGTTGGTTTCATTTGTTCAATTACAGTACGCATTGTGCCTGCTCAGTTTATGGAATTAGCTTTTACTTTCTATTTTGCACAGTAACGTTTGGGAGTTATTTTCTTAAACTTGGCTGGTTTTGAGGATTCCATTTGTTTGAATTTTGTTGAACACATGTCAAATAAAATTGTTGTGAATCTAGTTGTGGCTCAAATCAACATGAACTTTTCTGTTGTGATTTCTGAAGTGAACTTGGTAGGAGGAAATACCGTGGGTGGATACTGGGACTACTCGTTATGTATGTTCAGAAAAGAAAATGTTTTCTACATATAATCCTGTAGGTAATGGAGAAAAAATTTTCATGGGAAATTCCTCAACCTCTAAGATTAAAGGAATTGGAAAGGTTGTGCTCAAAATGACTACGAGCAGGTTTCTTACTTTGAAAGATGTATTGCATGTGCCAAAAATTCAAAAGAACCTTGTATCTGGCTTATTGTTGAGTAGGAATGGTTTCAAGTTGGTTTTTAAGTCTGATAAATTTTCACTCTTTAAGAGTGGAATGTATGTGGGCAAATGATATTTAAGCAATGGCTTGTTTAAGATGAATGTAATGACTGCTTTTCCTTCTAATGATAATAATAAGAGTACATCTTCTATTTACATGCTTGAGTTATCTAATGTTTGGCATGGTAGATTGGGTCATGTTAATTATTATACTTTAGATAGATTGATAAATTTAAATTTATAGCCTAAATTTAAAATTGATTTTAATCATAAGTGTGAAATTTGTGTGAAAGCTAAGATGGCTAGAGCATCTTTTAAATCAATTGAAAGAAGCACTGAACCTCTAGAATTAATACACAGTGATGTATGTGACATGAAATTTGTACAAACTAGAGGTGGTAAGAAATATCTCATCACTCTCATAGATGATTGCACTAGATACTGCTATGTGTACTTGTTAAGGAGTAAGGATGAGGCAATTGATGCATTCATTCAATATAAGAATGAGGTTGAGAATCAACTCAATAAAAAGATTAAGGTTCTAAGAAGTGATAGAGGTGGGGAATATGAATCACCTATTGGTGAGTTCTGTTTACACCATGGTATTGTTCATCAAACCACTGCACCTTATTCACCTCAACAAAATGGAGTTGCTGAAAGGAAAAATAGAACCTTGAAGGATATGATGAATGCGATGTTGTTAAGTTCCGGTTTACCGCAAAATTTGTGGGGGGAAGCCATTCTTTCCACCAATTATATTCTTAATAAATTGCCTAGAAAGAAAACCAAGAAGACACCATATGAATTATGGAAAGGTAAAATGCCTTCCTATCAATTCTTAAAGGTGTGGGGGTGTTTGGCAAAGGTGGATGTCCCTACTCCTAAAAGGATAAAGATAGGATCAAAATCAGTGGATTGTGTTTTCATTGGTTATGCTCATAATAGCAGTGCATATTGGTTTCTAATTCATAAATCTGACATTCCTGACATGAATGCGATTCTATTATTGAATCAAGGAATGTAGTATTTTTTGAAGAAATATTTCCTTACAAATCCACACAAGTATCAAGTTCTCTTAAGAGAAACTTTGAGTCTACGTCTAGTACCTCTCATAATCAAGAGTTGATGGAAGAGAGGAATGAGGTTGATCCTAGACGTAGTAAGAGGGCTAAAATGTCAAAATCATTTGGTCTAGATTTTCTAACTTATATGTTAGAAGATGAACCTCAAAGCCTCGAGGAAGCTATCTCTACACCTGAGGCGCCTTTCTGGAAAGAAGCTGTCAATTGTGAGATTGAATCCATCCTTCAAAATCATACATGGGAACTAGTGATCATGAAAATAACAAAGCAAATTTTAAGAGGATAAACAAGAAGAGAAAGTGAGAGAGTAGGACCGATTGAGATATAAAGATAAGAAAAAGTAGATTCCATGAATAAGAGTAGGGCCAGTAAAAAAAAAGGGAGGGTGAGATAAGAAAAAGCAGATTCCATAAAATAGAGTAGGGTCTGTTAAAGAAAAAAAGAGAGTATGAAATAAGGACCAAAATTGGAATTTAACCATGATTTCCCAACTATTTAGTTAGTAGGCATGGTTTCAAAAGTATTTAACTTACTAACATCTTGAGTCTAAGAGACTCAATTTTGGGCTTGTAAACTGGGTCTCAAAGACTCGGATTTCATGTTTGGATCAGATCTGATGTGGCATTCTTGCCACTTGGCATCCATCAGGATGCCTCAGAACATAAAAACCGAGCCTCTGAGGCTCGGTTTATAAGCCCAAAATCGAGCCTCTTAGGCTCGAGATGTTAGAAAGTTATATAGTTTGAAAAAGTGGCCTACTAATTATATTGTGTGGAAAACGAAATTAGTTTCCCATTTTCGCCTGAAATAAAAAAAATTAGATTCCACAAAAATAATAGAACTTCTTATTTTATGTAATGCGATATCACGCTCAGATCGCAAGAGTGTGGTTACAAGGGTAACTCATATATATATATATATATATATATATATATGTATGTACACACACACTAGCCTTGTTGTACGCGTTTCACGTTAACATAGGCTAGATGATGTCAATTCTTGCCAGTCAGCACAACCTTCATTGTAGCAATTACATTTATTGTAGTTAGTTTTCTTTTCTATAAGTGAGTAAAAGGATTGGGTCCTTATGTCTAATCTCACAAATGAGAGTGGAATGCCATTAGAGCATATTGGGTTTCATTTGTGTGTGTGTGTGTGTTTTTCCTTGGTATATTTTAAGTGGAATGAGATTCAAACACTTGATATCTCCATTTCAAACACAAAAAAGAAGCAATTGATATAGAGCTTAAAGATTTCAAACCACAAAATTCTCACACATGCTTTTGTTTGAACTTTGAAGTATCTCAAATTCTAGAATGGGGATTCAAACACTTGATATATTCATTTCAGACACAAAAATGTAGCAATAGATATAGAGCTTAAAGATTTAAAACCACAAAATTCTCACACATGCTCTTGTTTGAATTTTGAAGTATCTCAAATTCTCAATTCTAATGATAACCGAATGGATTTATATTATCATAAATGTATATATAGTTACAATAGACACATGCAAATTCACTCCTAATTTTATAACACATTTAAGAACTAACTTATGATTAGACATTCCCCTTTAAAAAAAAAAAAAAAACTTATGATTAGATATTTAAATTACATTATTTATATATGGGACCAGAATTTGATAAAAAGTGGAATTATTGTGTATTGAAATAAGGTGTGAAATTTTGGCATGTTCCTTAGGTTTTCCATACAAATAAACATAGGAGACATATGCATGATTGTACGGTCTTATGATTTGTGAGACGTGAACTTCACGCGCAATTTGGATGCATGAATTTGGCAAATGGTTGGTGAAGAAGGAAAGAGAGAAGAGGTAATGATGGGGGGTACTATAATACGGCCAAGTGCATGATTGTATGAAGCACTCTGTTACTGTGAGGTATGCAACCACTACAGACTTACTACTGTAAAAAAAAAAAAACTTCAAGAGGTTCTTGAAGTCAATTGGAGGTTCTAATTGTGATTGTGGGTGGAGTGTTCATATATTAGAGAGTTCAAAGGTTCTGAAACGGTGAAATGTTTCTGCTGTAAGTTCATTTACTAAGTTTATAGAGTGAAGGGATAAAGGTTTTGTGTTAGATCTAAAACTTCTCTTTATTATAGTGGATTTCTTTTTGGGAAGGTTTCCCCTCAGGTTTTTTTACTGTGAAATTAGTTTGTTTCATTGGTTTTCCTGAGTCATCATATTTTATCTTATTTACTATTCTACTATACATGATATTGACATGATATTGATGTTTGTTTATTTGAACAATGATTATTAATAATAGATCTAATTAACAACTTGATTTTAAAACTTGTTAATTCTATCCATCGGAGTCTAAATTTCCTAACAATGTTAATAGGTATTTGATTACACTTATTAAGGACGGATAAAATGAATCTCACTTTATTAAGAAGTAGTAAAAGTAAATAAACAAATATTCATTTAATTGAATGTTGTGCAATTCCCTAAAAAGATGATGATCAGATGCATTAAAAAAAACTCACATTAATCAAAGATTAATACGTTGACAATCGTTAATATAACCCTTTTTATCGTGCACTAATCACAGAAGAGGATATCAATAGTTGTGATAAAAAAATGGTTGTATACAGATCTATTTGATTGGTGAAACTTTCTTTCACACTGTACTTTTTGCGTAAACAGTAAGTTTTTTTTTTAGGGTAAACAGAAGTTATACTTTGGTCTGCACTCTGTTGGGTAACTAAATGATACTTCTAACCCTATGTCATTTTTAAGAATCATTTTTGGTCTTTCTTTATCGCTTTTGAGAAACGACAGCAAAATGTATACATTCTAAACTGCTAGTGTGCCACTTGTCAAAGCCAAACTACTGGTCCATAATACATAATGCACGAGCTATGGACCTGTGGTAATTACATAATGTTAGATTGTAGTGCCAGCTTTATAAGAGCAACAGTATAATGATAAGTTTTTTTTTTTTTTTTTTTTTTGAGAAACCAGTATAATGATAAGTTTAAAGTGACATTCAACCCAAACAATCACTGCCAAGGACACAAGCATATTATAGACAGACAAAAGATATATAAGCATATGATTATTCTACAGTACTAATAAAATCCCAAACCACATAATAAATAAATAAAAAAAGAAAAAAGAAGCACTTCTATTGAAGACGTGGCTAAAATTCATTTTCAATATATATATATATATATTATCAAAAAATTTCATTTTCAGTTTCAATACCGCATTTTTACTGAAGTACAAGCCAAGAAAGCAAAAATGATATTAATGTCCTCCATAGCCATAGTAGGTCCGAAAAATGTTAGTACTACGTAAAATGTTACAATTATCTTATATGACAGATGGTGATTAATGGTTTTGATAAAAGTTGTGATGTTTTACATAGTATTAGAATTTTTTTAGTCTCTCTTTCATTTCTTGGAGAAATTATAAGGTCTTCATTGTGAATAAGTGATATGCTCTACTATTCCACTAAAAAATTCCCATTAGTTAATTTTTTTTTTTCTAACTAAGCAATTTTAAATAGGTGTGAGTCTTTTGGTGGAATGATAAACCACTTCACTTGTTCACCACGAAGATCTTATAATTTTTTTTCATCTCTTGGGACCACTGAGAAAAAAGAGTTAGATTCTAAAATCTCCAGACTGGTGACTAGTTTCTAACCAAAAAAAAAAAAAACTCTGGTGACTATGATATGTCCACTACAAAGACCTTATAATTTCTCCATCTCTTAGGACCACTGAGAAAAACGAGTTAAGTTCTAAAATTTCTAAATCAACTCTGGTGACAAGTTTCTAAAAAAATAAAAAATAAAAAATAAAAACAAAAACAAAAACTCTAGTGACTACGATTTGTTAGAGGCTGTTTGGATGGCTTGTTTCCATAACTCAATTATCTATTTTCATAACTCATAACTCAAAAATAGTGGGACCCATAGCTAGAAGTCCGTTTGGCTGCACCATAATTCTATTTCCCTCACTCAATTCTCTAATTTTTGAGTTATGAGTTATGGAAACTAAAAACACATAGTTTCCATAACTCAAAACTCAATGGCATTTTTGTAATTAAACACACATGGGACCCACTAGTCAGAACTCAGCTGCAACTTTTGACCAATCTACCCTTTTTTTTTCACCGGGTTTGGTCTTCAGTTCTTTATTTCTTTTTGTTTTCCTTCTTCTTTCACTGGGTTCGTTTTTCAGTTCTTTTTTTTTTTTTTTTAAATTTTTTTTCCTTCTTTCACTGGTTTTGGTCTTTAGTTCTTTCTTTTTTTTTTCTTCTTCTTTCACTAGGTTCTGTCTTCAGTTCTGGGCTTCTTCTTGTTTTTTTTTTTTTTTTTTTTTTTTCCTTCTTCTTTCACTGGGTTGGGGGTTATGGGTTTCCTTTTTTTTTTTTTTTTTTTTTTCATCGGGTTCGATGAGTCTGGGTACTTGAGAAAAAAAAAAAAAAAACTGCACCGAGTGACAGGTATGGGGCCCACAAACAGTGTGACAAATATTGAGTGATGGTACCAAATGGGTAGGGTATTTTAAGTGATGAATGACGAAAATTGAGTGATGAAAAAAAGTTATCCAAACAGCCTCTTACTATCCATTTTGATTTTTTTAACCGACATTAGCTAATTTAAAAGGGAACAGATAAAGAACAAATACAAATGTATGGTCCTGATTACTTCATACAATCATGCACTTGGTCGTACTATAGTAACCCCCATCGTTATCTCTTCTCTTTTTTTTTTTTTTTTTGAAGGGTCTTCTCTCTTTCCTTCTTCACCAATAATTGCTATTAGCCAAATTCATGCATCCAAATTGTGCGTGAAGTTCACGTCTCACAAATCATAAGACCGTACAATCATGCATATGTCTACTATGTTTATTTGTATGGAAAACTTACACTATGTTTGGATGGGTGGATTTTAGGGAGGATGGAAAAATTTGGAGAGAAAATAGGAGAGAAAATGAGAAAGGGTGTTGTTTGGTAAGGAGGGAGGGAGAGGAAAATTTTTGGTAGGGCCCAAGCATTTTCCACCCAGGCCCACCTAAAACTTGTCTCTCTAAAATGGAGAGAAAATAGTGTGGGAGGAGTTTTATGGGTAAATGTAATATTGCCCACTGCACTAATTTCGTCCCATTGTCTTTTTTTTTTTTTTTTTTCCTTCTGCCTGCTTTCCTGGGCGTTTGCTCCTTTTAAGACATTTATTATTATTATTATTATTTTCACTTTCTGAGAACGATGCCTACTCCTTTTTTTTTAAATCCTTTTTTCTTTTGATTTTTTGGGCTGTACGTAGTGTTATGTTTTTTTTTTTTTAATTAGACATGATTTTTTTCCTAGACATAATTTTTATTGTTTAATAAATTTGGATGATTTTTTTTTAATTGCTTGTCATTTTTTTATTTTAATTGTGCATCATTTTTTAACAAGGGTATATGAGTAAATTTATACAAACTCACTTTTTCCATCCCTCCACTTTTTCACTCCCAACCAAACAAAAAGAAGGGAAATTAAAATCTTTTCTATCCTCCCACTTTTCTATCCTCCCACCAGTTTCTATTCTCCCACTTTTCCACCCCTCCAACCAAACACACCCTTAAAGAACATGCTAAAATTTCACACCTAATTTCAATACACAATAATTCCATTTTTTTATCAAATTCTGGTCCCATATATAAATAATGTAATTTAAATATCTAATCAGAAGGTTTTTTTTTTTTTTTTTTTTTTTTAAGGGGAATGTCTAATCATAAGTTAGTTCTTAAATGTGTTATAAAATTAGGTGTGAAGCTAAATAGCTATATAGCTATTTTAGCTTCACCAAAACACAAAAACCCATACTACAGCAGTGGAGTTAAAAGTAAAATTTTTACTTTCATTGCTACAATGCATAGCTATGTATGGATGTGCACTGTAGCTAAGAGCTAAAAAAAATAATTTTTTATTCTCTAGCCGGATTAAAATATTATTTTTTCCTTTTTCTTTTTCTTTTCTTCTTAGAACTCTCACAATCTCTCAACTCTCTCTCTCTCAACTTTCAGACCTCTCACGCCGCCGCCCCCTGACCCACACCACCACAGACCCAGCTCCGACCATGGCAACCCCCACCACCATCATCACCACATTAGTTACAAACCTAACCACACCCACACTCATCAAACCCACCATTACCAGGAAAAAAGAAGAAGCAAACATCAGCAAAACTCACGGCCAAAACATCACCAAAACCCACGGCCAAAATCCATCACTGAGAGAGTCACAACCTATGAACCATAATCGGACTAAGTGTACTTGAGAGACTCACGAGCTAGAGAAGAGAGTCGGACTTGAGAGACCAACGATAGATCCACCCACAGAGAGAAGACGGAGGTTTAGCTTGGTCAAGTGGGTTGCAGTGGGTTGCGTGGCCTGTGATAGTGGTTCGACCATGGTGGCTTGGTGATGGTGTTCCACCATGGGCTTTGGGTTTGAAGGGAAGAGAGTAGAACAAAAGAGAGAAGGAAGAGAGAGAGAAGAAAAATCAACCAATAATTTGTATATATATAATTTGGTTTTTAAAAAAAATAATGTTGTTATACTAGACGATAATAGGCTATCATAACGATTGAGAAATTTTTTTTAGTCAAAAGATAAATTTGTATATATATAATTTGGGGTAAAAATAAAATATTATTGTTACACTAGATGATTATTTGCTATCATGATGATTGAGAAATTGTTTTAGTAAAAAAAAAAATTGTATAAGTATAATTTGGGGTTAAAAAAATCACTTGTTAACACTTGACGATTATTTGCTATCATGTGGCGGCGGTGGTGGAAGAGTCGGTGGCGGCGGCAATGGGCGGTGGTGGCATTGGTTGTGGAAGAGTCGGCGGTGGCAGCGGTAATGGCAGCGATAGCGATTGCAGTGGCTATGACAGTGGAAGAGTCAGTGGCGGCAGTGGTGGCGGTGGCGGTAGTGGCAGTGGTAGCGGTTGTGGGTAGTTGTGATGGTTGTTTATTGTAGTGGATATATTATTTTATTGTAGTAAATATATTATTTTATTGCGTTGAAAGCTAAAATAGATCCACTGTTGCAGCATATTTGTAAAGTGAGTAGGTAAAATAAATAAAGTAATTTTTTGTGGTGCCAAATAGCTAAATTTTTAACTCCACTGCTATGGATGTTCTTAGCTAATTTAAGAGAAGCAAAAGAACAAATACAAATGTATGGTCCTGATTACTTCATACAATCATGCACTTGGCCGTACTATAGTACCCCCCATCGTTATCTCTTCTCTTTCCTTCTTCACCAATAATTGCCATTTGCCAAATTCATGCATCCAAACTGCGCGTGAAGTTCACGTCTCACAAATCATAAGACCGTACAATCATGCATATGTCTACTATGTTTATTTGTATGGAAAACCTAAGGAACATGCCAAAATTTCACACCTAATTTCAATACACAATAATTCCACTTTTTATCAAATTCTGGTCCTATATATAAATAATGTAATTTAAATATCTAATCATAAGTTTTTTTATTTATTTATTTATTTATTTTAAAGGGGAATGTCTAATCATAAGTTAGTTCTTAAATGTGTTATAAAATTAGGTGTGAATTTGCGTGTGTCTGTAGCAACTATACATACATTTATGATGATATACATCCATTCAATTATTGTTAGAATTGAGAATTTGAGATACTTCAAAGTTCAAACAAGAGCATGTGTGAGAATTTTGTGGTTTTAAATCTTTAAGCTCTATATCAATTGCTTCTTTTTTGTGTTTGAAATAGAGATATCAAGTGTTTGAATCCTCATTCCACTTAAAATATACCAAGGAAAAAAACACACACACACAAATGAAACCCAATATGCTCTAATGGCATTCCACTCTCTTTTGTGAGATTAGACTTAAGGACCCAATCCTTTAACTCACTTATTGAAAAGAAAACTAACTACGAAAAATGTAATTGCTGCAATGAAGGTTGTGCTCACTAGCAAGAATTGACATCATCTAGCCTATGCTGTGAAAGTTAGATCTCCATCGGATCCTTTCATTCCCTGTTGATAGGCTAAGAACGTATTGACACCTTGTGATGAATTAATTGATTAATTAGCCAAGTTTATTAATTAATCAAATTAACATGCAAGATGCGTGGTACCATAAACAAATCACCAATTAAATTAAGTATGCAACGAAAAATAAATTGACACGGTGATTTGTTTATGAATGGGGAAAACCTTGACAGCAAAAACCTCACCGGATGATTTTAAGGTCACCACTACCGAGAATCCACTATTGTCAAAACAAGCGGTTACAAGTAAAGGAATCTCAGTACCTTATACCAACCTACAGTTGAACCCTTACCCCAATACCCAATTGAACTTGTTCTATAGTGACAATCTCTCCTTTTAATGCACAGCTCCCAGTATGTGATTAAACAATTGTGCGAATCCCGGTACGTGACTTAATCACCAACTTGAGAAAGACGTTGACTGCAAAGTTCTTCAGTTCATCACACGATGAAGATCAAGAAGCTCCTTGGTCACAAAACCCTATGGTGTACAAACACAGCAACTTCTTCAAGAGAAAGATGAACTAGGGCATATGTCTCCGGTTCACAATATGCTTGTGAAAAACTTTTGCATTCAGTTGTATTAGCTGTGACGACCCTTAAAACAATCCTTATATGTGTTTAGTGTTGTGAGAAAAGAAAGTCTAAACATACACCCACATATTGGATTGAAATTAGTTTTGAAAAATTGAATTTCATAAACCTCGATAGATAGCCATCTATCGAGCTAGCTGTCGAGGTACAGGCTTCAATAGCTTTTAAACCTCAATAGATGTTAGCTGTCGAGTTTTAAAATCCAGCACTTTCTCACTTGATTCTTGGATAGACTTGCATGGCTTTAACACTTGAACTTGAAACCTTGTTTCTTGAAGCATTAAACACATCCTAGATCTACCCAATTACAAGTAAAGTGTGTTTTGTCAAAGGATTAGTCAATTACATAAAATGTCGACATATGTTCCTAACATGAATCACATATGTCCTAACAATCTCCCCATTTGGCGATCTGTGACAAAACCACAACAAACAAATGAACATATGAGAGAAGTCATAAATCACTAAACTTATATTCACTTGTTGAATACAATAAAATCTATCCGAACACAAACTCTTGAAAAACTTTGCAAGAAGAGAGTTTATGGCAAGTAGACTTTAATAACCTGTATTTCCGAAACACTTTAAACAAAACTCATCATGGCATCTTAGTGTGAAACAGAAATAATAGATTGTATACATTAAATATGAAACATATGTATTAAGAAAGAAAAGAAACAACACATTTAAAGATAGGTGAAGAAACTGTAATAACAACCTCAAATGTATATATATAAATAAGTACAAGGTTTGCTATCACAACATGATCACAAGATCTAAGGTACATGAACAATGTATCTAAAAAAGAAAGAAAAGAAAAAGATACTTAAAGTCCTCACTACATCCCCCAATATAAACACTCCCCCTATCTCCTAAACTAACCCTCCCCCTATGAGTATGACTACTTTCATCTCAAAACTACTCCCCTTTTTTTGTCACGAGTGACAAAGGGCAAGTAAATCAAGTAGACATCTCATCATCACTAGGCGAGCCATCATTATCATCCTCAGCATTATTAGCACTATCGAAGCCATCACTCTCATCCCCAGATGCCTCGGGAGAGGAAGCCACTGTGTAACCACCCATCACAGCCTGTCGTCGTGCGATATGACCAAAACGGGTGTTTACCTAATACAACTCATAGTTGAGAGTGTCCAGGCAGGCATCCATGTGTACAAGCTATGCCATGATGGCCTCAAGTGTCACTCCATCCGCTGAAGAAGAAGGAGCAGAGGTGGATGGAGCAGTAAAAGCTAGAGGTGTGGTCGTCTTAGTTTGGGCTGCCTCGAGCGAAGCTGTACAAGATTCCACTTAACGGTAGCGGTGTCAATGGCACATATGAATGTGAAGTGGGGAGACTCGGGATAGGAGACAGAAAAGTGGCGAATGAGTCTCGTGATAGTGGAAGGAAAATGAGTTTATCACGAGTCGTCGTGTCCTTATAGACATCTATAAAGGAGAGTATAAAGTGTAAAGGGAAGTCAATAGTGAGACCCTTAATGAGGGATAACAAAAACCAAGCACGAGGCTCTGTGATAGTGTAATAGTGAGACAAAGGATGAAGAAAAAATGTTATCACCATGTTTAGGATTCTTGGACCTTTAGCAAAGGCCGAGCATGAGTTGTTTTGATGGTCACCCCATGAAGAAGGTGTCTCATAGAATAGAGACGAGAGTTTGTCTTTGGACACTGTCCTCAGACGCTCATAGCTAGGGTAGTCAGGATGCACTACCCTAGGGACGTGTAGTACCTCATATACAATACCCGAAGTAACTACCATGCGTATACCCCGAATGTGAGTGACAAATTGGGGTATAGAGTAATCAAATCCATGCATATTAAAGTAGAACTCCTGCATGATCACGGAAGGGCACGTGACCGGGATGCCACAAAGTGACTCCCAACCCCTACTGTAGATGATAGTGGGTAGGTCAGTGTTAGAAAAATCTGACAAAATGACTTGGCATTCTGAATGAATGCCGCGTCGTGAGAAGTTCTCAAAGAAGTCTGATTTGGCCTTCTCATCATGGAACCGGACGTGAGAGGGAGTGGGGTTAGATGGAGAAGAAGAAGAAGAAGATGTCCCAGAACGAAGAGGTATTCGGGACGGAGTAGACTTACGCTTAGGTGCCATGACGCAACTAACGTAAAAGAGAGAGAGAGAAAGAGAGAAAGAAAGAGAGACAATCAAAAAAGTACCAAACAACAAATATAACAAAATATATAGAATTGAAGGTACGTATGCGTGAGAATGCATGAACATGTGACATGAAAATATAAATTCATCATAGGCTCAGCCCAATCCAAACCTATCAGCACATAGCATTGCAATAAATATAGCACAAATCTGTAATGCATGAAAATATTGTTATAATACAAATGCGATGCAATGCATGAAGTTTTGAACTCAATGAAGCAACACCCAACTAAAAGTTTTTACACAAACTCATCAATTTTGAAAAATCTCCAAAAATTCTTCAAAAATCAAAACTTAAGTTAGAAAAGAGTGAAATGCATGATTAATGAGTGAGAAAGAATCATACCAGATGAAGAACACTTGATTTAGGCCGAAGATCAAGTGAGGAATGTGAGGGGTTTGAGTTTGAGGAGTTTTGGAGTGAGAAAAGAGAGAAACTGTTGAGAGAGATCGAAGGAAATGAGTGAGAAATCGTGAGGCGCCCTTTTATAGAAAAATCATAAAGCTCGATCGATTGAGAGCTATTGAGCTTTAAAAAGGCGTGATTTAGCTATTGAACCAGCTATCAAAGATCTAATGAGAGGTTTTCTCAATAGAGAAGCTCGATGGATTGAGGAAGCTATCGAGCAGCTATCGAGGAGACAGAAAGTTTCTCGATTGATCAAACTAGCTATTGATAGCTGTCAAGAGTGCAATAAAAAGAAGCTGAAGGGTTTCGATAGATAGCTTATCTGTCGAGAGCTATCGAGAAGTTATCAAGATTGTTTAAAAACAGTTTTTCAAAGGAGAGAAAAACATAAATATGAATGCAATCAAGTATGCTACTCAACTAGAGATCCAAACAACATTTTAAGCTCTCAAAAACATCTCTCAACACGAAAAATGTCAAGCATAAAGATCCCAAAACACACACACACACACACACACACACTAAACAAGTCTAACCAATTTTATATTTCAAAAACAAGTTAAGACAGTTTAGTGAACATACATTAACACAAGTATTCCTTGTGATGGCCAAATCACATTGTATCTGCACATGTATCAAAAGTAGCAAAGAATATTGTGTGTTGTGTGTGAAAAAAACATTGCAAGATTGCACAAGTGTCTACACGTTATGACGATTTGAGATATGAGAAAATCACTTTAACTCACACACAATCATAACTGTTTGATGGGGATTATCACCTTCGAGGTACATCCTATAACTCTCACAACTCCTGGAATACATGCTTGCAATCATATATAAAGCATTTTGATCTTTTTGCTTTTATTTTTAAGCAATCATATCTTTCTTTTTAAGCAAACCATGCATGCGCATATATGAGAGAGAAAAGAAATACCCAATTATGTTAAGCATTTGACATTCCACTTTTGCTATGCTGAAGCATACAAATGTCATTTCATGATTGGCGGGCAACAGTAGTGAGATGATTATTTATGCATTTCTCTTAGGATTTTCTAGTCATTCCCGTCAAAAAGAGTGATACGAGTGTTAAGTACAAGAGATTACTTAATCTCACTCATCACAAACACGAGCCACAAAGTTCACTTGCTTAGTTGTGCATAAAGATACTTATCTAAGTTACAAAAGATACAAAGTTTAGAAAACTTTGTTTCAATGGCCATTCAATGTACATAAGTACCAATGTATACAAACATACACTGTTTTTGTATTTTTCTAATTTTTAAAATTTTTTTATGAAAAATAAAATAAAGCAAAAATTGAAAAACAACCAAACAAAACATGTTAAGTAAGACAAATCAATGCATAAAACTAGATGCAAATGCATGAGGAAGGAGGAGGAGAAGAAGAGATCAATCCATGGAGATGATACCAATGTTTTGGCGAAGGAATTCAAACCATTTGCGGTCAAGAGGTTTGGTAAACAAATCAGCATTCTAATCATCAGTGTGAATAAACTCAGGAGTAAGAGTACCATCTTCGACAACTCACTAATGAAGTGATGTCGAATCTCTATGTGTTTAGTTTGAGAAAGTTGAACCAGATTCTTAAAGATGTTAATGGCACTAGTATTGTCAAAGTAGATGGTAAAATGTTCTTGATGAATACCATAATCATGGAGGAGTTTTTGCATCCATAGAAGTTGGGTGCAATAGCTACCGGCAGCGATGTACTCAGCTTCTGCAGTGGATAATGAGATGGAATTCTGCTTTTTGCTCATCCAGGAGACAAGATTATTACCCACATAGAAACAACCCCCAAATGTACTCTTTCTATCATCAGCATTCCCAGCCTAATCAGCGTCAGAATACCCAGCTAAGACATCATTTGTGTCCTTGCTATACCACACACCAAAGTCGGCAATGGTTTTGGCATACTTTATGATTCTTTTCAAAGCAATCATATGAGACTCTTTGGGATTAGCCTGATATCTAGCACACACTCCCACACTGTAACTAATGTCAGGTCTACTAGTAGTAAGATAAAGAAGACTGCCTATCATGCTTCTATAAAGAGATGAATCTACACTTTTACCTAACAAGTCAACAGTAAGTTTAACATTTGGGCTCATAGGAGTTCTAACAGAACTAGCAGATTCTAAACCAAACTTTTTTACAAGATTTTTAGCATATTTAGATTGAGATAGGAATATACTTGAATCTTGTTGATGAATCTGCAATCCAAGGAAGTGAGTCAGCTCTCCAACCATGTGTCTTGAGTAGCCGCTGTCAAGGTACCACAAACACGTGTCTATAACTTTAAATGCAGACTTCATCATGAAACACACTTCGTGCTTAGATGATAGATCAGTGGGAATTGTGTTTTCTCTCATCTACCTCTTATGAGCTAAACCTTTAACTTTCACTTTTCTCAGATGAACTCCTTTGCACATTTTAATTCTGAGACAGTCTAGTTTCTTCTTTGCCAAGCTGAGATCTTTTCCACTAGTCATCATAATAGAATTCAAATAACTTTTAGACTTGCATTTTCTGATACACTCAAACAAGTAGAGATTAGAAAAACAAGATGTATTTGAAAACAAAGATTTCTTCAAGCCGGTTGCAGCTATGACAACAGGGGTCAATGGATCACACAGCAAAGATTAACCCTAATCAGAGTGTGCCTACTCTGATACCACTTGATAGGACAAGAACGTGTTAACCCCTTATGATGAATTAATTGATTAATTAGCCAAGTTTATTAATTAATAAAATTAACATGCAAGATGCATGATAGCACAAACAAATCACTAATTAAACTAAGTATGCAGTAGAAAATAAATTGACACGGTGATTTTTTTATGAAAGGGGAAAACCTACACAGTAAAAACCCCACCGGGTGATTTTAAGGTCATCACTCCCGAGAATCCACTATTATCAAAACAAGTGGTTACAAGTAAAGGAATCACAGTACCTTATACCAACCTACAGTTGACCCTTATCCCAATACCCAATTGGATTTATCCTGTAGTGACAATATCTTCTTTTAATGCACGGCTCCCAGTACGTGATTAACTAATTGTGCGAATCCCAGTACGCGACTTAATCACCAACTTGAGAAAGATATTGGCTGCAAAGTTCTTCAGTTCATCACACGATGAAGATCAAGAAGTTCATTGGTCACAAAACCCTATGGTATACAAATACAGTAGCTTCTTCAAGAGAAAGATAAACTAAGGCATATGTCTTCGATTCACAATATGCTTGTGAAAAACTTTTGCATTCAGTTGCATTAGCTATGACGGCCCTTAAAACAATCCTTATATATGTTTAGGGTTGTGAGAAAAGAAAACTCAAACATACACCCATGGATTGGATTGAAATCGGCTCTGAAAAACTGAATTTCATAAACCTCAATAGATAGCCATCTATCGAGCTAGCTGTCGAGGCACGGGTTTCAGCAGCTTTTAAACCTCGATAAATGCTAGCTGTTGAGCTTTAAAATGTAGCACTTTCTCACTTGATTCTTGGACAGACTTGCATGGCTTTAACACTTGAACTTAAAACCTTGTTTCTTGAAGCATTAAACACATCCTAGATCTACCCAATTACAAGTAAAGTGTGTTTTGTCAAAGGATTAGCCAATTACATAAAATGTTGACATATGTTCCTAACATAAATCACATATGTCCTAACACCTGTCTCACCGAAGAGCTATGGATACCTCATACCAGTCCAAGAGACTGGTTTCAACACCAAGCATGAGCATTCAGTAATTTTCTCACTCTCTCAAGCCTA
The DNA here is from genome assembly GCA_028535905.1 of Quercus berberidifolia. Lineage (NCBI taxonomy): Eukaryota > Viridiplantae > Streptophyta > Magnoliopsida > Fagales > Fagaceae > Quercus > Quercus berberidifolia. The sequence goes on from JAPQVW010000010.1 coordinate 38,575,360, forward strand.
GCAGATTTGAGAAAAAAGAAGATTTTTATAGCAAAAAATCTGTCCTTACCCACTTAGATCGGCAAATCTAAGAAAAAATAATATTTTTCTGCAAAATAAAGCTCCATTTCAAATCTCTTTCATCAATTTTGCAAAACTGGTTCAACCATTCCGGTTTTCGGTTTTTTTGATTGAATCGACAATTATCGGTTAAATCCAGTTTTTCTTACATTTTCGATTTTTAAGCATAATTGGACCGGATTACTATCCGGTTCCCGGTTGAACCGATTGAACTGGTTTGGTTTTAAAACCATCTTTATAAGAGAAGTTATTGGATACTAAATGAGGGTATTTTTTACTTTAAAATAAAAATGGTCTAGTTCAAGGAGGGAAATCCTCTCATAAACAATATAGATATAGATAATATTAATTCAAAAGAGTAGGATTCATCCCAATAGTATAGGTGGTTTTACTCTTATAGTCACGTGATGTGGAGTCGATGAGTTCAAGAAAAAAAAAATTGAAATTGTAGAATTGTTCAAAATTGTTAAATCCATTCTAGTGACTGTTTTGATTTGTTTATAGAAATAAAATATTTCAGCATCAGTTTGTTTTAGCAGCTTCACCAACTAAAATGGAAATTTTCAATCATTTTGGAAAAAAAGAAAGAAAGAATGGAATTGATAATATTGGGACCGTTGAAAGGAAACAAGAAGGAGAGAGGGAAAAAAAAGGAGGGAAAAACTATTCTCAAGACGGAATATTAGATGAGAAAAATTAGATCAAGAAGGGAGAAAAAGAAGTAATGATAGAGACAGAGGCATAGTAAAAAGGAAAAAAAGAAAAAGAAAAAGGAAGTATAGTCTTTGAAAATAAAAAATTAATCATGTCAACTTGATTCATCAGAATTATTTTGTAGACACAATTGAAAACTACAATATTTTCCCAAATAATTCAAAACTTCGTTTTTTATTTATTTATTTATTATTATTATTTCTTTTTACTACAATTGTTGTTTTTGAAAACTGACCACATCAACAAATATAGTAGAAGATTGAAATCTTTTACTAAAATAAATAAATAAATAAATAAATAAATAAATATATATATATAGAGAGAGAGAGAGAGAGAGAGAGAGAGAGAGAAATGGGTTCAAATTACACCTGATGTAACTTGACAAGAGTTACACCATTTGTATACCGTAAATTTGTAATTGATTTAATGGTTAAAAAAATAGCATTAAATGCTAATTGATTTACACCTCATTCACTTAATTAATAGCAGTTTTGTTTCTTTCTCCTTATTTATTATTTAAAACCTTTTACATGGATTGAGATCAGGTGTAATACCCTAGGTATTGCACTTGATGCAATTCACCCACTTTCTTTCACAATTATTATTATTTATTTTTACTTTTAAACTCTCTTTTAATATATTTTATTTAATGGTTGGGTGCTGTTTAATGAGGCTTTAAATAATAATTCTCTAAAAAAGGTATTAAATAATAAATAAGGAGAGAGAAACAAAATTGCTATTATTTAAGTGAATAAGGTGTAAATTAATTCGCATTTAGGCTATATTTTTAACCATTAGATCAATTAGAAATCTACCGTTTAAAAGTGGTGTAACTCTTGTCAAGTTACACCTAGTGTAACTTGAACATATCTCATATATATATATATATATATATATATATATTTAGAAAGCTCCCCCCCCCCCCCCCCCCCCAATTTTTTTCCCTTTCTTTTCTCTTCTCCTATAATTACTTTTCCTTTGCCTTTCTATTCTCTTCTCTCATGTGTACTTTTTCTTATCTTGATCTTTACTCTCTCTTTTAATATCTCTTTTTTGTTTTTCTATTCTTTTTTCCTGGATTCCTCTCCTTGGGACCGCTCAAAAGAGGAGGAAGAAGTATGTTTACAACAACAACAACAAACAAAAAAAAAAAAAAAAAACAAAACAAAAAAAAAAGAAGGAGAAAAGAAAGCTAAATTATAAATTACTCCCTCTAATTTTTCTGAAAAAATTCATTCACTCTTGTAATTTCAATTTAGTTCTTTAACTTTTAGCTTTGTTTTATTCAATCCTCCCATTTAGTTCCATTAGGTATTATTGTTAAGTCTCTTACAATCACCCCATTTTTGTTTTCTTTGGATTTTTAAAATTAAAAAAATCCTAGTAACTAATAAAGATTATTTTTATAAAAAAAAATATCTTTCTTTAAAAAAAATATATTTTTTTAATTAATGCTCTTATCCTATACAATTAGACTAAATTTTTATTAAATCAGTTCTTGCCCTTCCAAACCAGATTCTCTCTCTCTTTCTCTCATGATTTGCAAATCAGTTCATTGTAACACATGATTTGTACTATACTCATATATTAAAGATTTAACTCTTAATGATTTCCTCATTGTAGGAGTGTAGTTAGGAATTTTTTTGGGGGAGCCGAAGTAAAACTATCATATTGATATGCAATTCAACAAAAAACTCAAAGTACGGCATACCTATATCACAAGATTACCTTTTCTTTTTTTTTTTTTTTTTTTTTTTCTTTTTTTTTTTCAGTATAATTGTAATACCCCGATTTGATTTTATGATCATCGCCGTCATCATCATTATTAATATAGAGTTGAGATACTATATGTGTGTGCACAGTAAGATGGGAGTAGACAATTTTGTGGTGTTACCAAAATAGGTGAGAAAATTAAAGTTTTAGTGCATACATTTTAGTGTAGCAGATAAAAGAAAGAAAAAATGAAAAAAAGGAAGATGTTTTATGGGCCTCTTGGAGATTGAAGAGATAAGTTCAAGTGGGTTTCAAACTCCAGCCCACTACCCCACTAAGCCCACATCTTTGATGTGTTGAATATAAGGTAGAGGAAAAGATAATTAGGGTTTTGATAAAAAGGGTTTCATCACTAAGGAGGCTAGAAGGTGTATTTTTCCTTGGAACTAACTAAAGAGGCAACCAAAGAATTCCAGGTATGATTTTTCATATTTGTTAGAATCATAGAATCAAAGGTTTAGAATTTATCATGGATTACAATCTTAATATATGAATAGGACTTTCACGTTTTCATTAGGGTTAATATGTATTAAACCCCAAGTTGCCCACTGTGTGCATTCTAGTACAAGCCGTGAATTGAGAAAGGTTTTGTATATTGCTTTACATCTTCTTTTGGTTATATGTATATTAAATCGTGGGTAGCCACTGTGAGTATTTTAGAACAAAGCCACAGATTACAAAACTCAATTCATTTATATAGCTTTACGTCTTCATTGGTTTATATATATATATATATATATATATATATTAGGATGGCCGTAAGGTCTTCTATTGTGGTTATATATGTATTAGGTGGCTTTAACGTTTTTGGGGTTATGTATATTAACTTAAAACCTAAAGTATTAGCTGCTATCTCTGAGTTTTGATAAATTCAAGGAAACACATTTTTGGGTAGAGATACTTTGCATTAGTGCTATCATTTAGTTCAGCAAAGTATAATCTTAGTGAGTCAGTTTGTATAATTCGATAAGCTTTATATTTTGTGGAGGATATTAAGTAATTTCTATGATTGAATATAGGTCTTATTTAAGAGTTATTCTTTAGGTTCTTAGAAGTTAAAGGTTTTCAAAAGTTATGTTTTTGAAGCTTACATTTTATAAAGTTTATCGAAAGCATTATTTTTACATCATTGAAAGAGAAACTTTGACTTTTAGACAATGTTTTAAAGAGAGACTTTGAATTTGAAATAATGTTTTGAATTTCCAAATCTCATTTAAAAGATGATTTCTAAACTAAACTATTTTCCGAAAATAATTGAGTTTCAAAGAAGTTTTCTAAAAAGGTTCTTGTTCTTTAAGTTTGTTTAAAACCAAGTGATTTCAAAGTCATATTCTTATTTTTCAAAGGGTATTTAAGACATTTCCTTTAGCAAATTGGGCTTTCAAACTTACTCAAGAATTGTAAAAATATTTATATAAACTCTTCAGTTCTTATTCATTCCCTAAGAGAGTCAAGCATCCTTTGATTTATGTTCAATTAGATATTGTGATATTCGCTATGCCTTTATATTTGGAATAATTGATAATATTAAGAAAATTATTCTATTTTGTATATATTTTGTTTTGTGATATGTGACTCAAAATGAATGTTTTTAGAATTGATCAAATAAATGTGTAAATCCGCTCACAGGATTGTATGTGAGAATATGTGTTAATCCCTCACCAGCAGGGGTTAGATGTTGGTATCCACTCACAGGATTGTATGTGAGAATATGTGATGTGTATATGTGACATTGTGCTCTGATCAATTATATGTATGTGATTTCAAATGACTTTAAGATGCGATTACATATGTATTAAGTGATTCACTATATGGTTTGGAATAATTATTTTTGATATCATTGAATGAGTTTATGAAAAATCAAAATACTTGTACTTTGCTTGACTCTATTCCGTTGTGTATTTTGTATAATTACTTACTGGATGTGTGGCTCACCCTATCAATTACAATTTTTCAGATTAAAGTTTGAAAGTTCAAAAACGTGTACAAAAACACCTTTGAACGTTTAGACCCCCAAATAACAACTTAATCAATTCAAGCAATATGTCAAACAACTAGTGTGCGGAAACTTAACATATGCTATCAAACGAAATTGATTAAATACTATCTAAGCCATAACAGATTAATATCCCCAGCAGATAAATAAAAAGGCAAAGATAGAGAGGAAGGAAGATGCAAACACAAAGACAACACGCGATGTGTTATCGAAGAGGAAACCGAAGCCCTCGGCGAAAAACCTCTCCGCCGCCCTCCAAGCGGTAATCAATCCACTAGAAAATATAGTTGGGATACAAGGACAGCAATAGACCCTCCAAGCCTAATCTACCCAGTGCACCTAAGCCCTCCAAGCTTCTTGCTCCAACGAGGTTACGCCGAACCTTTTTCTTTTCTAGCTTCCCGGATTCCGCTACTAGACCGTAGCATCAACCAATGAAGATTGGTTCCTTCCTAACTGCTTCCCAGAAATCCAAACAGCAGTCTCACAATGATGATGATGGTGAGAACCTGGTTTGGTATAAAGCCTCTCAAGGATTTGACAATGGAGAGGAAGAGAGTTGAGGAATTTGAAGAGTCTCTAAGGTATAGATTGTGTGTGAATTAATCTAGTTTTTCTCTAGGGTTTCTCTCTCAAAATTCTCTCTGGAAGCTCTCTTTCAATTGTGGGTAATAGGGGTATTTATACTGGAGTGGAGAGGAATGTGAAACGTCAGGGTTTTTTACAAAACAGGGGTGGCTCGCGGCTTGACCTCGCGGCTTGACTAAGTCGCGAGATCCAGTCGCGAGATAACCGTATGGCCAGTTGTCCTGTTTTGTCCTGTAGTGCTCCAGCTAGCCTGACTGTTCATCTTCCAGCACGCTTGGCACGTGTGCAGCTTCTGGCGGTTTGCAGCCGCGAGTCACCCGCGATTCCCAGCCGCGACACTCTGTTTTCTTGCACACTCTTGAGCAAACTTCACTCTATCTCACTCACTACCCTTACATCAAACCCACCTAAATACAGGGTTACTAAATGCTGAATTACAAGCAAATTTGGCACGGAATAAAGCCAATAAGATGGTTGAATAAATTCAACCTTACAATCTCCCCCTTTGGCTATTCCGTGACAAAACCCTAAAACAGACTCTAGACTTAACATGTGAGTTGGGAACAGTTGAACAAAACTCACTCACGCCTAACTCTAGAAGCTGTGAAGCACTTGAATCATATGAACATAATACTCCTGAAACACAACAATACACCATGATCATTGTAAGCAGAGAATTATAAAATGCATATGAAACAGGCAATAAGTGATCAAGCAAAGATGGAGTTATGAAACAAACCATGGCTTGATCAACCAAGTGAACACCACAAGGTAGTGATCACAATGCTCATTCACACTTGGAATGAACACAAGGACATACAAGTTAACAAGCACAAGGCAAGACACTTGTATGCTCAACACTCAACCAATGCATATCACACAAGTCATATGCATCTAGGAACAATCCTACAAGGGCACAAGAGTGACAGTACATAAACCAAAATGCATACCATTTAGATTAAAGTACTGATTTCAACATAGCATAAAGGCTGCATTAAGCAAGGTACATACCATAAAGCCTACAAATATGCATAAAAACATAACCCTAAAAGCTTACATAAGCACATGGGTACAAAACACAAACAACCTTGAATAACATCATCAAAATATATTAAACTTTAAACCAAGAGTATAAGTTAAGAGTTTTAAAAAAAAAACAATACACCAAAAACATAGTGTATCAAAACCCATAAAACCACTAAATAGTACTCAAAAAACATAAATATATATAAACAAGGTCTTAGAGTTTGACATGACTCCCCCTCAACACATTACTCCCCCTTAAGGACTGCTTTTCTGCTTCTCAATCGATCATCAATGTCATTATCAACAGAAAACATCTCCCCCTTTTTGACAGGAATGGCCAAAGGGTCAGTGTTCAGGCTGAGTGGTGAAGCTGTCCAGTTTTGCAGACAAAACATCAATCTGATCCTGCATAGCTTTCATCCTCTCAGAGTGCTCAGTCTGGACTTCTCTGATCCCATCAAGTCTTTCCAGAATGATTTGGAAAGCATCTGGAGGTGTATCTGAAGAAGTTGATGCTCTTGGTCTTTTGCCACTCCTCCTGGGTGTTGAGGTTGATGCATGCCCTGCTGCCTCTGCTTCAGTCTCCATTGGGACACCTTCTCCTTCATCACCTTCATCTTCATCTCCTGGAAGTCTAACACTTATCCTTTTGCAGGTAAGCTTGTTAATTGCAGAAGGTGTGGACATGGGACTGATGTCTTGTGGAATAGGAACACCCTTCCTTCTAAAAATCCTCATTAACAAACTGGGAAAGATCAGTTTTGGCCTAGAGGTTGTTCTTGTCTCATCCACAATAGTGTCATATATGTGGGAACTTATGTCTATGAAGTTCTTTTCTTTGAGATCCATCAAAAAGACTGCTCTAGCACAATTTATTGTAGTCAACTTCTTAATGGGATAGAGGTTAAACATCATGATGATTGTTAAACACCTCATGTCCACTGGAAAGGCAGTGGTATTCAAGCATTTTCCTTCTCTCTGCCCACCTATCCTTTGTTGGATTGTTTCAATGGAGACAGACCTATCCTTGTAGTTGATAAATTCCTCATCATCTAATCCTTCAAGTCCTAATGCATCATCTATGACATGAGCATCTAAAATGAATTCTTTCCCTCTAACCCAGCAACTTAACTCATTCTCCTTTATCACAGCATTTGAGTAAAATTCCCTAATCAAGGGTTCACAAACTACAGGGAAATCACTCAGAAGTTTTTCCCATCCTCTTCCTTCAAAACAACCTGGGATAAAGGTTTGTCTCAAATCCTCCAAATCTACAAATCTTTCTTGAATAATTCCTGCACTCATGAAGTTATCCTTGTATCTCTCAAAATGATGAACTGACCTAAATAGCTTAGAATCCATTTTCAACCTTTTGTCAGCCTTCTTTGCAGGAGTTTTCTTCTTAGGAGGTGAGGGAGCCATCTGTGATCAATCAGAAGAGGCCACAACAGTGCAGAGCAATATATGTGTAAAAACAAGTCAGTCACATGTATTTATCAAAGAGATATCATTCATACAAATGAACTTGAAGCATTTAAACACAAGCTACTTAGATCAATCACATGGAAAAACAAGCCTAAGATAGGAAATACACATAAAAGCATCAGATATAGACACTAACTTAAAGGCAGTTATAAGTCAATGAGACAAAAACTGGAAAATGATATGACACATAAACAGTATTGTGAAGCACACATTTGCCCCCAAAAGATTATCACAAAAAAAAAAAAAGGCATATTTAGCACATTAAACTCACAGCCAAAAAAAATGAAAACAACTCAACAGCTCAAAGTTCAGTTAAACTCAAAGAATCACATAGCTAAGCGCAGAATGAAGAGTAATAGTGAAACAACTAAGAACAAATCATACTCTAGCAGCAGCCTTCGCAATCTAAGCATGAACAAGGAGCAAAATCCGAAACACAAACCCATTTCTAAAGCACACATATATGCGAAAAATCAAAGGGAAAAACACAAAATCAAGTAGAAAAGAGTGCAAAACTGAAAACCCATACCTGTGATGTGAAGATTTTGAGCTACAAGTGTGCAACAATGGAGATTGGAAATGAGAGCACGGAGTGTTTGGGAGGGAGAAGATGAACAGTCACAAAAATTCGAGGGGAAAACTGAAAATGATTTAAAAACTGCTCTTATTTCTGTAAGACACGCGATTTTCGCGACTAGATTAAGTCGCCATACAGTCGCCAGCTCAAGCCGCCAAAGCACTCAAGAACAAAATTTTGAAAAAATTTTCTAAGTGTTTTTCGCGACTGGAAGGTCTACCCGCGAGCGAGTCGCGAGCTGAGCCGCAAAAATCTCTGAGTGAACCTCGCGACTGGACCTTCCATTCGCGAACAAGTCGCCAAAAATTACCAGCGAAGATGCGACTGAGACTCGCGACTTGACATACCCGCGACTGAGCCGCCAAAACAGGGCAAAACTGGTTTTTTGAAATTTTCAGATTTTTCAAACAAAAATACTTTCCAAAAGCACCTAAAACACTCAAAAATCTTTTTGTGCTTGAAATAACAAAGATTGAGCATGTGAAAACACATTTCATCAAGTACAATCACACAAATGAATATGGCATTTATTGAACATAAACTTGTGTGTTGTGTGTGGATAACAACAATGAGATAGTCCGTCGTCTAATATGAAGCTTCAATGATCAATTCAACCAAGGCATACACAATTAGCACTAGATCATGTGACCTATCTCAATTATAGAAGTATGTATATATGACCTCCCACAAAACTTGATAACATGATTTGGAGCTTTACATTTGACTCCACTTTCAAACATAACAATTGAACTTTTTGATCTTTTGAGTCAATCACCTCTCATTGTGAGAGTGATATAGGATATTTCACTTTAATGAATAAGCCTTTGGCTTTTTGAATGAACAATCACTTCAATATAAGGTCGCTTACCCTTTTTCCTAGTCAAATACTAGAGTGTGCGACAGGCTTTTGCAGCTCAATATCTCTTTTCATTTGGAGATTTACATTTGGAGAGCTCTTTTTTTGCAAAACAAAAATAAAGAGTGGGAAGATATATAGACACAAGTCTATGCAAGTCTCAAGATCAACAAAACCATTCACTAATCATTCATGACAAGTTTGAAGATCTATTTACAACAATCACAAAGATTTCAAGATTTTTCCCACAGTGATATAAGTGCATAAAGACAAGCAATGCTCGAAAATGCACAAAGCCATTAGCACAAAGGTACAAGGCAAAACAAGTTTTGAGACAAAAGCTCAACAAAGTCAATCAAGCTTTTTGATTTTCTATTTTTTTATGTGTTTTTTTGGATTTTTGACACAAGAAACAAAAAGATTGATAAGACAAAATTAAAGAAATGTACAAGAAGACAAACAAACAACCAATAGCAAAAATAGCAAGCAAAACAATCAAACATAGTCACAAAGCATAGGAAGTATTGATGCATGGACATGTTGTAATGCTTATGCATGAGTACCCTTATTCACCCTCACGTCACTTGCGTTTGGGGTGATTTCCTTATAGGATTGGGTACGGGAGTTAGGGCTTTCAAACCTTCGTGAGAAGCTTTCCAAGCAGTTGGTGAATGCACCAATCATCTTCATCACGTTCATCATTCCGGGATCACCATTCTGATCTCTAGATTGATCTCCAGCCCAACTTCTTCTCTCATTTCTAGGTCCTCCTGACCTTTGAGGGGTTGCACTATTCTTTGCTCTCAGCTTTTGGCAATTTGGTCGAGTATGCCCTTGAAGTCCGCAGTAGTGGCACACATATGTTCCTCTAGGACCTCTTTGTGGTCGAGGACATGACTTGGCACGAGATTCAGACCTGCCTGCTAACTGATTGTGATGATTTAACATCCGTTGGTTCACCAAATTCTTCTTCTCCTTCACCTCGAGCTTTTCACCAGTAGAGTCAGCTACAACTGGATCTTTGGCCTTTACAAACTTTACTTCTTTTGTGATATTTCCAGACGAACTACCTCCTCCGGTATATCCCAATCCGGATTTGTCTGAAAAGCTCTTTTGAGATGATATAACATCATCTAGCTTCTTGGCGGTAACCCTCTCTACTTTAGCATTAGCTTGCACAACCTCACTCTCAAGAAACCTTACTTTTGTGTAAGCTTCGGACAACTCTCCATTCAGAGTTTCTATCTCACACTTGGCCTCCCTATATCGGATTAGGAGACTTTTGTAGTCCTCCTCAGCCTTCTTCATTTTTCTCACAGCAGCCTTGGCCACCCTTGTGTATTCCCCGGACTTCTCCAAAAGTAAGTTATAATTCTCCTGAAGATTCGCGTTGCTTCCATCTTCTTCAGCATCCGATTCTTCAACAATTCCTAGTGATTCATCATCACTATGTTCTCCAAGGTCTTGCACAAGCAGATTCAGTTCATCTGACGACTCAACATGAGCAATAGTCATAAAAGCTGAATAGTTCCCCTCTCCATCACAGCTCTCTTCAGACTCTGAGTCAGACGAATCCGAGTCACTCAAGGTCGTGGCATACACTTTACCTTTCGATTTCAAATAATTCGGACATTCCTTTTTGAAGTGTCCATGCCCGTTACATTCGAAACAAGTGACACCTTGTGTAGGTTGGGATTCTTTTCCATCTTTCCTTTTGAATTCCCTTTTCTCCCTTCCAGAACTTTGGAATTTTCTTTTATCATCAAATTTGCCATTATTTTTGAATTTCAAAAACTTTTTGAAATTTTTGACAAGGTATGCAACATCTTTGTCAACCACATCTTCTCCCGATGAGTCTTGATCTTCCACCTTCTCATTAATGGTCTTTAGAGCAAGAGATTTACTCTTCCGTTGATTTGGCAGCGACATCTCATAAGTCTGCAGAGAACCCACCAGCTCTTGCACTTTGATGTCATCGAGGTCCTTGCTCTCTTCTATTGCTGTCACTTTAGCTCGAAAACTTTCCGGCAATGATCGAAGGATCTTTCTTACAATCTTCGAGTCCTCCGTTTTCTCCCCCAAGTTGAACTTGCTGACAACCACTTCATTTAACTTCCCATAGAAAGAGTCAAAAGACTCATCCTCACTCATTTTGAGCTCCTCAAACCGAGTGGTCAGCATTTGTAACTTGGTGTCTTTCACTTTCTTCGTGCCTTCATAGGTAGTTTCCAAAATCTCCCATGCTTCTTTGGCCACGGTAATATGAGAAATCCTGTGAAATTCATCTGGAGACACACCACAGAAAATAGCATTGAGTGCTTTACTGTTAGCATTTGATGCAGCAAGTGCTGCCTTATCCCATGTGGATTTTGCTGCCTCTGGTTTGGTCCAACCAATCTCAACAGCATCCCAAACGGATTCATCAATAGAACACAGAAAAGCTCTCATTCGAACCTTCCAAAAAGCATAATTACTACCATCAAAATATGGAGGTGCATTTAGGGATTGAGACCTATCCATCTCAAAAGGGAGTCAAGGATCACACAATGGTAATGAAACCAATATCAGTGTACCCGCTCTGATACCAATTGAAAGTTCAAAAACGTGTACAAAAACACTTTTGAACGTTTAGACCCCCAAATAACAACTTAATCAATTCAAGCAATATGTCAAACAACTAGTGTGTGGAAACTTAACATATGCTATCAAACGAAATTGATTAAATACTATCTAAGCCATAACAGATTAATATCCCCAGCAGATAAATAAAAAGGCAAAGATAGAGAGGAAGGAAGATGCAAACACAAAGACAACACGCGATGTGTTATCGAAGAGGAAACCGAAGCCCTCGGCGAAAAACCTCTCCGCCGCCCTCCAAGCGGTAATCAATCCACTAGAAAATATAGTTGGGATACAAGGACAGCAATAGACCCTCCAAGCCTAATCTACCCAGTGCACCTAAGCCCTCCAAGCTTCTTGCTCCAACGAGGTTACGCCGAACCTTTTTCTTTTCTAGCTTCCCGGATTCCGCTACTAGACCGTAGCATCAACCAATGAAGATTGGTTCCTTCCTAACTGCTTCCCAGAAATCCAAACAGCAGTCTCACAATGATGATGATGGTGAGAACCTGGTTTGGTATAAAGCCTCTCAAGGATTTGACAATGGAGAGGAAGAGAGTTGAGGAATTTGAAGAGTCTCTAAGGTATAGATTGTGTGTGAATCAATCTAGTTTTTCTCTAGGGTTTCTCTCTCAAAATTCTCTCTGGAAGCTCTCTTTCAATTGTGGGTAATAGGGGTATTTATACTGGAGTGGAGAGGAATGTGAAACGTCAGGGTTTTTTACAAAACAGGGGTGGCTCGCGGCTTGACCTCGCGGCTTGACTAAGTCGCGAGATCCAGTCGCGAGATAACCGTATGGCCAGTTGTCCTGTTTTGTCCTGTAGTGCTCCAGCTAGCCTGACTGTTCATCTTCCAGCACGCTTGGCACGTGTGCAGCTTCTGGCGGTTTGAAGCCGCGAGTCACCCGCGAGTCCCAGCCGCGACACTCTGTTTTCTTGCACACTCTTGAGCAAACTTCACTCTATCTCACTCACTACCCTTACATCAAACCCACCTAAATACAGGGTTACTAAATGCTGAATTACAAGCAAATTTGGCACGGAATAAAGCCAATAAGATGGTTGAATAAATTCAACCTTACAAAGTTTAGTTGGGGTACAGAACCTTTGGATTGCTTCGTAAGGTGCAAGGTAAAGCGCGGGAGTTTTAGGCGAAGTCAATAATACTTGAAGTCTGAAAAGTTTATTAGTTATTTTTAATTCCGCTTTTAGATTTCACAGTATTTTGGAGATTATTCTAAATTTGTGGATTTTAGTTATTGTAAGAGATTTATCAATAGCATTGTTTATTTGGAGTTTTGAATTATGTTTAAATTAATCATGTTTACTGAGTTATGTAAGATCAACAAGTTAGTCATGTATCTAAATTCATGTTCCATGGATTTGGGTCGTGACAATAATTCTTATTAGAACTCAAAATACTATCAATCTAATTGACCAATTGAGCATCTTAAGTCTTTTTTTTTTTCCCTGAGTTTCTCCTATTCTTTTAAAAGATCATAAGTCCATAACATTTATAAAAATAAAATATAAGTATATGTTGGGCTTTGTAGAGCCTAGTTGTGTTTGATTCGGATGACAACTCGACCCGAAATGATGTTGCGTGGTTTTTAATAGGAGATTTTTTGAGGTTTAGTCCATGAAGCGAAGGCTTGGGCTGATAGGCCCAAGTCATAGAAACTGTTGTTTTGGTGATTAGGGTTTTTTAATGTAGTTTTTGAGAGAGAGAGAAATTGTACTACCGTACTTTGTATTTCTTTCCTTGATAATAGTGAAATCCCTACAATTCCATAGACGTAGGCAAATTGCCGAACCACATAAATGATGTTTTGTGCATGTGATTATTTTTTTTTTCTTTGGTATGTGTTTTCTCTATTTTGTTTCTCACAAGTTGGGAATTTCGTGTTAATTCCCCACAGTATATGTCAAAACTACATCTAAGGGGGGAAAAAATTACCAAACTACATTTACAATAAATAATATTCAAAAAAATTAAATATAACAATATTACTATAAGCAACCATAAAATAAATAGAATTTAAATTCAACCAAAAGAAGAAGAAGAAGAAGTTGGTATCTCTTAATATTTGCTTTGCTTTAAATAAGAAAAATCTTTGTTAAGGAAGAGCGGGGAGCTAATGAAAATATGATTATGTAAGAGCATTCTAAGGAAGAATTAAAGAAGATAAACTAAAGAGAGAGTACTAGGTGATGAGGAGAGTCTTTTGGGTGGTTGTAAAGTGGAATGGGATACTGCAATAGTTTTGAAAAAGTGCAAAAATTAAGTACAATTCCTTAAGTGTAATACATTAGGTTATTCAATTGAATTCAACCACATGTTTAGTATGCCTAATAAAATAAAATAAAATAAATTATTATTTTTAAGCAGGGGTGGCTCCATGTGTAATTCAAAGTGGTCACAGGACTACTCTGACTTGCCAAAAAAATGTATATATATACTTCCAAATACACACACACACACACACACTAAACTAACCTATTTTAACCATCCTAATAAAAACAATGACCACACTAACTTGAGAATTACAAGAATTTTAGTTCAATAAAAATAAGATTACTTCTACATTCACAAAAATTTTACAATAATTTCACCACAAATCTTATGTGATAAGAAAAAATGGTTATTAAAATTCTAATTTAGGCCCAATATTGATATCACTTTTTAACCTACTAATAACAAATTGTTACATAAGATCTGTTTTTAAAATGTTGTAGATGTAGCATTACTCCAAAAATAATTTAGGCATCAAACATAATCCTTAACCCCTTAAACCAAAAAAAAAAAAAAAAAAAAAAGCCCTTAAATAACAACAATTAAAAAAATAGCCCAAATAACAATAAAAATAACCCAAACAAAATTAAGACTAGACCAAACAACAACAAGTGAACAAATTATTCAACAAAAAACCTATTCAAAATAAAAATAATCATTCTAATTTGTAACTCTTTCAACCTATTACATAAAAATAATCCCTAATTTCATTTTTCCTTGAAAAAAGGACTCAAGAAAAATATTAAAGTCATGAGTTCTCCTTGGTAGTGCCCAAAATTATGCTTTTTTTTTTTTTTGGCTTTGCAGTCTATTTTTATCATTCATTTCTAACTATCATAATTGGAAAAACTTAAATCCCCCCCCCCCTTTATTCTATCACTAGCTTAGCTCATAATATGAGCAGATTAAAATTTTAATAAAAAAAGAAAATAAAAATATATATAATTTTTTATTTATAGAGATAAAAAATTCATTATTTTGAAAAAGAAAGCAATATGACATTTTTTAAGTTAAAAAAAAAATAAAAAAAACACTTCTTAATTAATAGTTTAATAAATCTAAAATTAAATTATCTTATGAGAAAAATGTTTTATTACATATTACTAATCATAATAGATGATTTTATGAATATTTTAGAAAATAAATTATAGATTATATTTCATTACAAAATAATTAGATATTTTTGTGCATCGCGTGAAGTTGCAACTAGTTTATATCTATATATATCTAAAAGCTGAAGCGTAGCATTTATTGTTGATACACTCTAGTTGAGCCACATCATCGACCATGTCACATTTTTTTCTTTTCTTCATTAATTTTTTAAGCAATATTAATATATAAATAAATAGTGCAACTTTACACATTCTCTAACTCATTAAATCCAACTCACTATGAACAACCTTACACATTCTTTATCTCATTAAATCCAACTCAGCATTAATTTAGCATTCTCCCAATTCTCAACTCTTCATTTTCCCCTTCTAAACCACTTCGCTCTTATGAAGTTCAAACCCTTCAATTGCCACTCCTGTGATTAACTATGTTATTTTTCACACTATAAATTTCTGTAAGGTTGAATTTATTCAACCATCTAATTGGCTTTATTCCGTGCCAAATTTGCTTGTAATTCAGCATTTAGTAACCCTGTATTTAGGTGGGTTTGATGTAAGGGTAGTGAGTGAGATAGAGTGAAGATTGCTCAAGAGTGTGCAAGAAAACAGAGACTCGCGGCTGAGCCTCGCGGGTGACTCGCGGCTGCAAGCCGCCAGACGCAGCACACGTGCCAAGCATGCTGGAAGATGAACAGTCATGCTAGCTGGAGCACTACAGGACAAAACAGGACAACTGGCCATACGGTTATATCGCGACTGGATCTCGCGACTTGGTCAAGCCACGAGGTCAAGCCGCGAGCCACCCCTGTTTTGTAAAACCTGACGTTTCACATTCCTCTCCCACTCCAGTATAAATACCCCTTTTACCCACGATTGTAAGAGAGCTTCCAGAGAGAATTTTGAGAGAGAAACCCTAAAGAAAAACAAGATTGATTCACCCACAATCTATACCTTAGAGTCTCTCCAAATTCCTCAACTCTCTTCCTCTCCATTGTCAAATCCTTGAGAGGCATTATACCAAACCTGGTTCTCACCATTATTACTACTGTGAGAGAGCTGTTTGGATTTCTGGGAAGCAGTTAGGAAGGAACCAATCTTCATTGGTTGATGCTACGGTCTAGTAGCGGAATCCGGGAAGCTAGAAAAGAAAAAGGTTCGGCGCAACCTCGTTGGAGCAAGAAGCTTGGAGGGCTTAGGTGCACTGGGTAGATTAGGCTTGGAGGGTCTATTGCTGTCCATGTATCCCAACTGTATTTTCTAGTGGATTGTTTACCGCTTGGAGGGCGGCGGAGAGGTTTTACGCCGAGGGCTTCGGTTTCCTCTTCGATAACACATCGCGTGTTGTCTTTGTGTTTGCATCTTCCTTCCTCTCTATCTTTGCCTTTTTATTATCTGCTGTGGATTATGTTTTGTTTTGGCTTAGATAGTTTTTAACCAATTTCATATTATAGCATATGTTAAGTTTCCGCACACTAGTTGTTTGACATATTGCTTGAATTGGTTAAGTTGTAATTTGGGGGTCTAAACGTTCAAAGGTGTTTATACACGTTTTTGAACTTTCAATTTCCAATTGCTCTCTCTACCTCCCCAAAAGTAGCCAAAGTGACGTCAAATTTGGAAAGTCCATTTGAGGTGTGTTCTTTCCTTTCTTATTTTTTTTTCTTTTTCCCCATCTTTGGTATTTCCATTGGATTTCTAAAGGTTGTGGATGATATGCTTTTTTGTGGGTTGCCGACAATGTGATCACTTTGGGGCTATGGGTGGCTAGGATTGGTTTGTCGGTTATGAGAAGGGTTTTCAAGAATTAGAAATCTCTACAACAACGTCTTACTTCATATTCATGTTGTACAATTTTTATTTTATATTTGTGTTTTACTAGTTCAATTTGTTTATCTTTGACATTTTAGTTTTCTTACATTTGAAATTTGTTTAGCTCTATGTTAAAAAAAGAAGAAAAGAAAACCAAAGTTTAATGTATTTACCTCTGATAATTTTGAA
This sequence comes from Quercus berberidifolia, assembly GCA_028535905.1. Taxonomy (NCBI): domain Eukaryota; kingdom Viridiplantae; phylum Streptophyta; class Magnoliopsida; order Fagales; family Fagaceae; genus Quercus; species Quercus berberidifolia. The sequence goes on from JAPQVW010000010.1 coordinate 38,592,457, forward strand.
ACAATAATAGAGTATACGCTGTAATCATACTCCAATTACTGCTTTCATATTTTTTGACTCAATGGTTTTTTTTTTGCTGTGGGACCTTTCTTAATTTCTGTTTGGCTTCAACAAATATTATGTGTAGTAAAACTTTTCTTATTATGTGCAGCACATAATAATTTGATCTTGCAGTCCAATAGACAATAAAAAATCTGTCTCAAAAGTTTGGTCATGAGGAAATAGAAAATCTCAAAGCATGATTGGGGGTTTAATTTTTATCTGATTTTGATAATGCAAAACGTGGAATTTGGTTCTTGTAGGGTTTATGATCATTGACCTAGATACATAAGAGTTTGACAATGAAGGTTTCTTAAGTGGCCAGAGACATTTCTAAGGAACTTTAAGAGAAGAAAGAAAGTCTTTTTCGAAACTTCCATTATTATATATGCAGATACTGTATTTTGTCTGCACTTGATTTGCGTGTCGGACCTTGAAAATTCCAAAAAAGTAAACTTTCTTCCATGGGGCCGTGGCAAAATCTAGATTGACGAGATACAACTCGTTCGGGCATTAAAGCACTCGAAGTGCCTTTTTAGGTCAAATTGTCCATAATGCCCCTAGTCAACCCTAGGTTGATTGAAAGTTAAAGTTGGTCAAAATCATCCCAAGGAAACATTTTTCATGTTTCTACATCAAACCCGAGCCACTTGGAGATCTTTGTCAACTTTAACCAAGTTTGATCCGAGGTTAACTCTTAAGGGCACCAAAAACACTAATTTTTATTCGACTATCAGAACGGGTTGAAACCAGCTTCATTTCTAAGAGCATCAAATTCCCTTTCCAACGACTGCTCATAGGTCGAAATCAGAGTTAAAACGGTTGAGATATCTTGAAAACCATGCTAGGCGCGTCAGCTTGCTTCCCAAGGCCATAACTTTTGATTGAACCATTGGAATTTCAATATCTTTAGTTTTCTGGAAACTAGACATCCCGACCTTTCTAGAGACACCAAGATCAGCTCAATCAAAGTCCAGGAAGGCTTTCAAATATGTGATTGAAGTCAGAACTGAGAAGCTGAAAAATGATAAAATTGCTGACACCAACTTAACGCACCCTAAAGGGCCGCCACAGCCATTTAGTGGCTACCGGGAACTTTTTTGCTTTTAAAAGGCCCCAAACATCCTCATAATTGGTAGATCTAGATGGGGATGAATTTTTGGGTCTTGGGGCATCTTTTCTAGGCAATTTTCTCTCTTTTCTCTACATTCCTCTCCCAAAAACACCTAAAACCTTTGATCTTTTTCTCTTTTCTCAACAATAAAGAGGTAGTGTTCTTGCACTCTTTTCCCTCTCTTTGGTCTTAGGACCTTAGATTTGAGGTTTAAAGGTTGTAGATGTAGCTTTTTATCTACAATCTACACCCTTTGCTTTATCTTTGTTCTTAACATGTCTATTTGCTTTCCGTAGTTTATTTTTGCTTTATGTTGCTTCCTAGCATGTTTTATAGCCTTGTTAGCATATCTCCTTGCTTTTTTTCCATGATTGTTCACTTTGATGATGTTGGCCTAGCCTTCTTGGGCTAGGATATGTCTAAATTTTTTTGTTTGTGCTTAGATCCATATGCCTAATTGCTTTTTGCCATGTTTATGCCAAGATCTACATATTTATGTGCTTTTTCCCATGTTTATGCCTAGATCTGCATGTTTATGGGCTCCTTGCCATGTCTATGCCTAGATCTTTATCTTTGAGTGCTCTATTTCTTGTTCATGTGTCAATATCTACACGTTGGTTGCTATGCCATGTGCTTCCAAAGCCTCTCTATCTCTTATTATCTCCTTTTACTTGTGTTTTGGCCCTTTGGGTAGGGTGTAGATTTAGATCTTGTGGTCTAGGCCTACATCTATGCACCTAGGCCTATATCAAATGGTTTGGATCATTTCTTTTATGCATGTCTATGTTTGCTTGCTTGCTTCTATGCTTTATATCCATGTTTTCCTATCTAAATCTAGGCTTTGCCATGCTTTATGCCCCCCATGGGATTGTGTTTGTCAGTTTTTGAGGCCACTTGCTCGTGTGGCTGCATTCGTCCCTGTTATGGATAGGTACCACTGTGAGATACACCTCCGTGGTGTGGGTGTGCTTGATACACCCATTTCTTTGCTCCGTACAATGCTGATATGCTTGCTTGCTCACCTTGTGCAACCCATTTGGTTTTCTTTGCTTTTTTGCATTTTTGCACACTTGTCTACATGTTCATGCATGAGCCTGTGTGTCGTCCCTACTCCAATTCAATGGAACTATGGACACTCGATCCAAACCTACATTTGTCCCCCTAGGATACCCTCTTTTGTTTGATAACATGCTTGTTTGCCCTTGTTTGGCATTTTTTGCTAGCTTTTCTTTTAGCATGCTTTCCTTTTATTTTGTTTCTTTGCTTGTCTACTGGCTTGTTTCTTTTGTCATTGCATGTACACGCATGAAGCATGGACACTTGGAGCAAGGGTGCGACCTCCTAGGCGCAAGCAAAAGGGCAAGGATGCAAGCAAGAGGACGCAAGCCCACAAAGGGCAACATTCAGCGGATTATGGGGCCTAGCCCCTCCTAAGTGGTCTTCTCTTTTTCTCTTTCTCTCTATAAGCCTCTTCTTCAGGGCATGTATTAGGGTTCCCCCTCTCCTCGTACCCTTTACTTTTCCTACTCTTTGCTTGGGCTGCGTTCCCTGAGTATGGCAATGTTTGTTTTACATTTCCAGTACCTTGCTGGGCCATAACTTTAGAACGTTGGCAATGTCTGTTTTACTTTCTTACCTTATGCGATGGCATTATGCTTGATGTATGTATGTATATATATATATATATATATATATATATATATGCCTGCGTGTGTGGGGTGATCATGCATTTTGTATGATGGACTCCCATGGTTATATGAGTGACCCTCTCTAGCCATGAGTGCTCTTTGACCTTATGACATAAGTATGTGCTCAAGAAGATTGTTGTAGGTGCATATTCATGTCATACTGTGTGCATAGTCACTGCGGTGTGACTGTCCCGATCTATGACATCAAGTGACATCAGTTTCCCCGTGTATGTGACATGTATCAATGTGCTTAATGCTTTGAGGGGCTTCGGCTCGTCCTAACACGAGCCTGTTGGCACGTGCCATATACACAGGCATGGAACCCTGCCAGTGTGCCATAGCGCACCAAACGCGAAACTCTGTCGGTTTTTCACCATGAAAATAGGGCATCCTTATTGCTGTATTCTCACATCAAAAGCTTGGTGAGAATAGCATTTTGTGTGCTATGACGCATCTAAGGTGAAGCGCTATCAGGTTTTTGCCACGAAAATAAAGCAAAATGCTATCGGATTTTTGCATGGAAATTTGGCAATGATCCAAAACGCACTTGGGAAGCATCAATCGAGACCACACCTTTTCTGATTTCAAACCTCAAAGCCCAGTTCGCTTAAAGTCCCGTAAGCTAATGCCAATAGCTCACTTTCAACTACCAATGTCCGAAAATTATGATTTTATTGAAACAAAGGATTGTCTATGGACAAGCGTTGTGGGGTGCTTAACACCTTCCCTACACGTAACTAGACTTTCGAATTCAAGAATCAAGATTTTTTACCCATCCAAATTAGATTAGGAAAAACAACATTTTTTTTTTCTTAGCCTAGGATTGGTAAAAAAATCAAATAGAGTCAAGTGACCAATCACACCTAAAAATATCCAATAATTGGTGGTGACTTCACTTAGCCTTTATAATTTCCTTAAAATTGACTCATATTTCAATCATACACCCAAGGTACAACACATACCTCCATATTCTCTTACACTGAGAAAGCACGCAAGTGTCGCCACGATGGGTGATTAAGCAGCCATGAGGCGTTGACAATATATAGTATAGATATGTATAGACATTGTTTATGGTTTTTGATTCTTCATTGATTTCATGATTTAGTTATTAAAAAAAAAAAAACCCAAAATAGTAGAACGGAAATGGATAATACTTTTAAAAATAGTTCAATTTTTAAGGAGAACAAATTATTTTCAATAATTTTTAGAGAACAAATTATACATTATACCACATTACAAAATAATTATATATTCCCACATATTGTGTGGGTCTGCGACTAGTTTAAATAAATATGAAGAGAACAAATTATACATTATACCACATTACAAAATAATTATATATTCCCACATATTGTGTGGGTCTACGACTAGTTTAAATAAATATGAAGATAATATCAATAACCATTACAATAAAAATACAAAACAGATCCAAAACAAACAAACCAACTCCCCAACCACCCCCACCCCCCACCCCCCCCCCCAAAAAAAAAAAAAAAGAGAAAGAAAAAGAAAACCCCAATTACGCATTCAAAAATCCAAAAACTAGAATATGTAGGCATAAGCAAACACCAGTTATGCACATTACTACAAATTAGGGGTTGGCATATTAAGAATAAGAAATAGCTGGAGGTGGAGGGACTGCTATATCCATTGTCCCCTCCAACATCAAGATTATATTCTTCATTGGAGGACGCAAAGCTGGATCTTCTTGAATGCACCACAAGCCCACCTTCACCATTCTTTCAAGTGTCTTCATGTCTACATTTTCCTCTTCCACAAGCTTATCTAACTCTCCAACCACAAAGCAATTATATACCCAGCTAGATAGAAGTATTTCATCTGCTGTTGAAACATTTACTTCTATGTTGCTTCTGCAACATACAATCTCCAAAAGCATAACACCGAAACTGTAAATGTCAGCTTTGACTGATATTCGGGCATTTTTTTGCCATTCAGGTGCGGAGTACCCACTTGTCCCTTCAATGCCCTTTGTAGTTCTTGTTTGATTAGGCACCGATAGCCTTGCCAATCCGAAATCTGAGATTTTTGAAGTCCAAGTATCATCCATGAGTATATTTTTGGGTTTAAGATTGCAATGGATGATATGGACTTCACACTCTTGATGTAGATAGTATATCCCTCTAGCCACTTCTAGTGCAATTCTCACTCTTTCTTTCCAAAGAGGGCGCTTCTTAGCCTTGAAGAGAAGGTCTGCAAGTGAACCATTGGTCATGTAATCATAAACAAGAAGCTTCCTCTTACCCTCAATACAGAAACCAAGCAGCTGAACTAAGTTTTTGTGATGAGTTCGTCCAATGGCAGTCATTTCAGCTTGAAACTTCCTTTCCCCTTCTTCCTCAAATTTCTCTAGCCTCTTAACAGCAATAGTTCTGTCAGTCACAGATCCAATAGACAGAGACCCTTTATAAACTGATCCAAAAGAACCCGTACTTAATGCTTGACTGAAGCCATCTGTTGCGCTCTCAAGCTCATTGTAAGAAAATGAACGCAAGGTAAAATCATCAGCAAATCCCACATTCACATTTTCCGACAGCTTTCTGTACCAATGAACTTGACGCCTATACTTGAAGAAACAAGATATAGCTATTACAGAACACAAGCATGCAATGGAACCCAAACTTAGAGAGAGAATCAAAATTATCTTTTTTTTGCTATCCATCAAGATTTTTGGATTTGAAGGGTGATGGTTTCCATTTCTCCGCTCCTTAAAGAAAGCTATAGCTGATAAATTTTGACTTCTACCATATCTAAGTGGAAGCTTATATTTATTGCAAGTACCATTCAAGTACAAAGCAGCCCCACAATTACAGTCATCAAGGCAAGAGTTTTCACAGTTTTCTTGCTTTGTACGTACCATTGAATAAGGGTAATCACCCCAGGATATGTTCGGTTGTGGTATCATCGGACCATTACTGCTGCTGCAACTATCGACACTGAATTTGTCGTAGCATCCCAAAAACTTATTTTTGTGGTTCACAAAATGAAATCCCGGAAAACAGAGACATTCAGCGACGAAGCCCATTACTAGGCAGTAACTGTTGAAGCCACAGAAACCTTTGACATCACATTGATTACCCAAAGATGACCACTCCATGATCATTTCTGAGCTTCTATTTCCGAAAAATCGGTGTGAATACAACTTTAAAATTCCATCAGAATCAAGTATCGCACGATAGATGATAGTAGTTTCTTTGTCGCCAGAGTAAGAATTATTCACCAAAACTGATATTATGATGGAGCTCCTATAATTTATTAAGCTTAGAAGACCCCTTTGGTTAAGACTGAGCCTTATAGAAGCGCCAGACTCACAACTGCAGCCACCTCTTCCAACAGCTCCCCTTCGATAAAGGTCCCCAGTGCCAGCGGCAACATTATCTGATATTTTATTTGCCCAACGAGGCACCCCAGAGGAAAAATTATCTGATATTATAGTTGCCGAGGACCAATAAGCATTTTCTGAATTATCTGTATTGTTTATAGGGTAGGAAACAAGGTTTCCATCGCTCTGCATCCTGAGATAAAAACGACCACTTGAGTGGTCTGATCTAGACACGCTTGACACCAAATCCTTGCCATTAGACACATTCTGACCTCCTAAGATGGTGTCAGTTGGGTATTCAAAACTCTCCCAAATAACATTAGAAGAGTCATCATAGAGCACAAAATTACCAGAATCAAGCATAGAAGCTGAAGCTGCTGACACATCAGCTACAGGATTTTCTTTACCTTCCTCCGTGCGAAAGAGCAGCTTTCCATCCCTTGTTAAGTCCAATGTAGCTTTTGAGGTGACTGGTGAGTTATTTCGATATGCAGTCCAGACAGTTGTGTTTTGTGGTTGATCAACCAGCCATATTCCAATAGCGAAGCCGTTGCCTTGTGGGTAGAAACCAAAGGCAAAAAGGCCAGAAGGTGAGAGCCATGAATTACGGTTAGCACTAGGGGAGAGCGAAGAACCTAAGGGTATCATCACATTAATGGAATTGTTTGGTTGGGCTTTTACATCAACGGCAAGTAGAAACGTGGATAGTAGGAAGAGAACATTTATAGATTCCATGGGAGAGTGAGGGAATTGAGATATGAAATAGAAATACCAAGCAATCCTACTTTCGGAATTAGAAAAAAAAAAGAATCTCCCAAGTTCAAGTAGAATGAAAGAAATTTCCAAGCAACTTCATTAAATTAGTTACAGCAGCCCAAGTACTACTCACTTTAGGAAAAAAAAAAAAAAGACTTTGACCTGGTCTCAGTGGTGTCAATGTCTCACAAAAGAACGAGCTAGTGGTGGTGGACCCAAACCTGATAGAGAGAGCTAGCGCTACGAATTAAGGGGTTGAAGGTAAAAAATAATAATAATAATAAAATGGCTTAATTTGTAATTACATTCTCTTCCTACATTAGCATCAGATTTTCTGTTCATCCGGCCAGAAAGATAAAGCGGCAAGATGAGCTGTCTTCTCATTTAAAGCAATGCATTATGATCAATGACCTGATCGCAGCCGTGCCAATGTCTCGCAAAGAACAAGCTAGTGGTGGTGGACCCAAATCTGATAGCAAGGAAAGAGATTAAGAGCATCCACAATCATAAATGCTATCGCATTCTATTTTACCATTTCAGAAATTTATTTTATCAATTATACAATACTATTTTACAATACACCTAGCATCCCAATTTTTATTTTACCATTTTACACATTAAAATTGTAAGGTTGAATTTTATCAATGAAAGTTCAAATATGTGTATAAACACCCTTGAACGTTTAGACCTCCAAATACAAAATAACCAATTCAAACTTTATGACAAACAACTAGTGTGCGGAAAATGAACATAAGCTATAAACAGAATTGGAAATCAATCTAAGCCAATTATAAATCACATCCACAGCAGAAAATAAAAGGCAAAGATAATGGGAAGAGAGATGCAAACACAAGGACAACACACGATGTGTTATCGAAGAGGAAACCGAAGCCCTCGGCGTAAAACCTCTCCACCGCCCTCCAAGCGGTCAATAATCCACTAGAAAATGTAGTTGGGATACATGAACAGCAATAGACCCTCCAAGCCTAATCTACCCGATGTACCTAAGCCCTCCAAGCTTCTTGCTCCAACGAGGTTGCGCCGAACCTTTTTCTTTTCTAGCTTACCGGATTCCGCTACTAGACCGTAGCATCCGCCATCCTTGGCATCTTCCAATGCTTCCCAAAGCTCCAAAAACACTCAACACTCTGAATGGGTGTGGGTAATGTTTGGATAGAAATCTCCTCTCAATAGGTATGACAATGAGAGAGGGAATGAGAAGAGACTACAAAGATTTCTCTCTAAGAATGAGTAGCTCTCTCTAATTGGGTGGGTGTTTTGAAGAAACCTCTTTTAGGGTTTTTCTTTCTGAATAGCCACACCTATCTTGTGGGAATGAGGGGTATTTATATTGGTGTGAAAAAAATGCAAAGAGTCAGTTTTTCCAAAAACAGGGTTGGCTGGCAACTTGACCTCGCGACTTAACTGAGTCGCGAGTTCAAGTCGCGAGCTAGCTAAATGGCCAGTCTGGATTTTTGTCCTGTAGTGCTCCAGCTGGCATGACTATTCAGCTCTCCTGCATGCTTTGCACGTGTGCAACTTTTGGCGGCTTTCAAGCCGCGAGCCACCCGCGAGGCCAAGCCGCGAGTCTCTGCTTCACTGCACTGTCTTGAGCATATCTTCACACTCTCTCACACACTACCCTTACATGATTCCCACCTAAATACAAGGTTTCTAGGTGCTGTATTACAAGCAAATTTGTCATGGAATAAAGCCAACACATGGTTGATTAAATTCAACCTTACAATCTCCCCCTTTGGCTATTCCATAACAAAACACTCTAAAACAGACTCTAGACTTAAACGTGAGTTTGGGAACAATGGCAAAACTCACTCACACCTAAATCTAGAAGCTGTGCAGCTCTTGAATCATATGAACATGAATCTCCTGAAACACAACAATACACCATGATCATTGTATGCAGAAAAGTATGAAATGCATATGAAGCAAGCAATATGTGATCAAGCAAAGATGGAGTTAAGAAACAAATCATGACTTGATCAACGAAGTAATCACTACAAGGTAGTGACCACAATGCTCATTCACACTTGGAATGAACACTAGGACATACAAGCTAGCAAGCTCAATGCAAGTCTCTTGCATGCCAAACACTCAACCAATGCATAATACACTAAGTATATGCATCTAGGAACAATCCTACAAGGGCACAAGAGTGACAACATTTAGATATAAGTACTGATTTCAACATAGCATAAAAGGCTGCATTAAGCAAGGTACAAACCATAAAGCCTACATATTATGCATAAAAATATTAACCCTAAAAACTTACAAAAGCACATGGGTACAAAGCACAAAATACTGAATATAAACTTAAACAATATAAATTAAAAGTGCTTAAAATTTCTCTCCCCTTCAGAATGATGAAAAGCTGTGATGCACTTGGAACATACAAACTTGTAACCTGAAACACTTGCACAAAACACATTAGACCCTCAAGGTAAAGCAAGTAAAAAAAATGACAAGTATAATGTAACAAGTAAATTGCGATCAAGTAAACATGATGTGAATCATGTGAGCAATTTGATCATACACCAAAAACAGTCATATAGAAATGACTACAATGATCACATAGCAAAACAAATGATCATCCGAACATGCATTCAAAGAAGCACAATAGCATAGGGATATATGCATGTCCAAAGCACAAACATGATGCAATGAGAACAACAAAGCATAACTTAAAGCACCATAAAGCCAACAAGAAAACAAACAGAACAAAGTTTTCTAGTTAACACAATGTCTTCTCCCCCTTGGTATATGCATCTCCACTATGGAAAATCTCTCCCCCTACAAATGTGCATGAGAAATAGAATTTCTCCCCCTAAGGATGTGCACAAGAGTCATATAGAAATGACAAAACACTCCGATATATACTCTCTAGAGTATACTCTCCCCCTTTTTGTCAGGAATAGACAAAGGGTCAAGAAGAAATGAGGGCAAGAGATGAAGGAACGAACAATGATAATGATGCATGAGGGGTGCAAGATGAATGAGAAAATGAAGCTCAAACCTAAGACAAAGTAACATGCTACAAAGCATAAGGTAAGCATGACATGCTAGGATGAAGAAATAAGGTAAAGACCAATGCATGACAAGGGTAACAAAAGTGTGTACAAGAGGTGGCTAAGTGCAATGCATGACCAATGCATGAAAAATGCACATGTGGGGCAAGGTGTGTTAAATACATAACCAATGAACCAAACATGTTCCTAATGAGGAAACATGAGAAACCCCAAAGTTTGGTACTCATCGGAGTCCAAACAAGTGAGAAAATGTCTAAGAGGCATTTTATCAAACACCTAGCATGCACACTATGAACAATAATGTGAAACAATGCATGAACATCATGAAATCCACCCTTAATACATGTTCTTTCTTCCACAAGGGGCCAACATCCAATGCAAATCAACAAAAGAAACCAATCCCATGAAGAAAATTGACAAAAAAATAAGTTTTCCCAACCCCTATGATAAAAATCCCAACCAAGAGCACAAAACTCTCCAAAACATAATCTAAGAATCAATATTAATGAAAAAAGTTTATAATTACCTTAGAGATGTTAAGGGAATGAAAAATCATTCAAATTGGTTGGGTTTTGATGTAAAAATATTGAAAGAGGGGTTTTAGAGAGGATGAGAGAGGTTTAAAACAAGTTTCCCACGAAAAAGCTCATTAAAAAGCTGATTCTGGGCGCTTCGTGACTGGCGAGTCGCGAGCCAAGTCGCGAGAGAGCCGCGAAACCTCTCTGGATGAACTCGCAGCTTAAACTCGCAGCTTGCAAGTCGCCAAACTGAGTAGCCAAAACTGGCAGCTTGCTGGCAGCTCGCGCAAGTAGCCAAAATGAGTAGCCAAAAATTCTGACACTTGTTTTTCAAAACAGAACATGTTTAAACATTGAAAAACAAAGTAAGCACTAAACATAAACACAAAAAATGATAAAAATCACATCCAAAAACATATAAAATGATCAAAAATCTTTTTGGATTGAACCATATATGATTGAGCGCACACACATCACATTTAGACAAGTACAATCTAACAAATGAATAAGACATTTATTGAACATTAGGCATGTGTGTTGTGTGTGTGTATCAAATGTGGAATAGTCCTTAGTCTAGAGTGAAGCTTCAATGATCAATTCAATCAAGTCATACACAACTAGTACTAAGTCAAGTGGTCTATCTCAATTATAGAAATGAACATATATGACTTCCCACAAGAAAATGATTACATAAGATTGAAGCTTTTCATTTGGCTTCTTTACAATTCATAACATTTGATCATTTTGAATCAAAACATCTCATTTTGAGATTGATGCCTAAAATTTGTGATATTTCAATTTGATGAACAAGCTTTTGGCTTTTTAGGCATCATACATTTTCATATAGGTCGCTTTCCCTTTTTCCTAGTCGAATACTAGTATGTGCGACGGCTTTTGCAGCTCATTATCTCTTTTCATTTTGAGATTTACATTTATTGAGCTCTTTAAGCAATAAAAATAAAAGAGTGGGAAGAGATATAAGCACAAGTCTACGCATGTATCAAAACCAACATGACTATTGACTAATCATTCATGACAAGCTTGAAGATCGATTTACAACAATCACAAAAAGATGTCAAGATTTTTCCCACAAAGATATAAGTGCAAAAATAACAAGCTAAGCTCGTAAATGCACAAAGCCATTTGTACAAAGGTACAAGGCCAAACTCACATGTGATATGTGCTCAAACATATACGATCAAACTTTTTAAATTTTTCACTTTTTATGTGGTTTTGGATTTTTTACTCACACAAAACTGAAATATAAAAAAACAAAACAATGCATACAAAAAAAATGCAAGATGCACAAAATGCATGAAAATATGACATTGAATGCATGAAGGGTCCTATAAAGATCGAAAGAATTAGATCAAGGACTAAAAAGAGCAAAAGCTCAACCATATGAACCCTTCCTCATCCAAACGGAACGATTGTTTGGAATGAGTGTCTCAAGAGAAGCGAGACGAGGGTTGGAACAATGAGAACCGGAGATGCACATAGTCAAGGAGTTAAGAGCATTAAACATTTTCTTTAACAACATGCTATTTTCACTCAAAACCGGTTTACTCTTTTTAGCACAATTTCCATGAAGCTCAAGTTTCTCTTTTCTTTTAATTCTTTTAAAAGCATGAAACTTAGAGCATTGAGGTCTTAGATGACCAAAGGCACCACAATGGTGACAAACAATGCGTTTAGGTCTACTAGACTTTTTAGGAAGAGATCTAGCGACATTGTTTTGTTCCCTTTTCAACTTGGAGCATTGAGGTCTTATATGACCGATCACACCGCAATGGTGGCAAGTTGGAACAAACTTAGATCCATTCAAAACCTTAGGTTGAGACCTAAACGGAGGCTTTGACTTAACAGCCTTTCTCTCCACCTTTTGATTTCTTTTATGTGGAGGAATGTACACTGATTTGTCCTTTAAGGTAGAACACACACTAGGCACAAAATCGGGTACCACAACATGATTGCAACAAATATTATCATCCTTTTTAACAATAGGTTCAACAATCAAATACTTGGCATGCATCTTAAGAGATTCATTTTCACATTTTAACTCATCAACAAGTTTGTTAGACAAAACAAGTTTAGCATCCAAGTTCATATTCAAACATTCAAACTCTTTTAGCTTTTCAAGAGAATCTTCAACAAGTTTTTTATATTTCTCAACCAATTTGTTGGATTCATTGAGCTTAGCAATCAAATCATCCTTTTCACAAAACAACTTGCTTAAATTCTTTTGAAACTTCTTAGCATTTTTCTTCAAGAGTTTGTCAACAACACCCATAGATTCAAATAACATGTCATCACACTTATGAGGATTAACATTCATAGAGGTATTTTCACAAACACGTGGCATGTTACATTCATCACCAACCAAATCATGCAAAGAGTCATACAAAGCACAATCCATGGCAAATAAACACAATGGGTCAAGGATCACACTTAGGTATTTAAACCACAAAAAGTGTACTCGCTCTGATACCAATTGAAAGTTCAAATATGTGTATAAACACCCTTGAACGTTTAGACCCCCAAATACAAAATAACCAATTCAAGCTTTATGACAAACAACTAGTGTGCGGAAAATGAACATAAGCTATAAACAGAATTGGAAATCAATCTAAGCCAATTATAAATCACATCCACAGCAGAAAATAAAAGGCAAAGATAAAGGGAAGAGAGATGCGAACACAAGGACAACACACGATGTGTTATCGAAGAGGAAACCGAAGCCCTCGGCGTAAAACCTCTCCGCCGCCCTCCAAGCGGTCAATAATCCACTAGAAAATGTAGTTGGGATACATGAACAGCAATAGACCCTCCAAGCCTAATCTACCCGATGTACCTAAGCCCTCCAAGCTTCTTGCTCCAACGAGGTTGCGCCGAACCTTTTTCTTTTCTAGCTTACCGGATTCCGCTACTAGACCGTAGCATCCGCCATCCTTGGCATCTTCTAATGCTTCCCAAAGCTCCAAAAACACTCAACACTCTGAATGGGTGTAGGTAATGTTTGGATAGAAATCTCCTCTCAATAGGTATGACAATGAGAGAGGGAATGAGAAGAGACTACAAAGATTTCTCTCTAAGAATGAGTAGCTCTCTCTAATTGGGTGGGTGTTTTGAAGAAACCTCTTTTAGGGTTTTTCTTTCTGAATAGCCACACCTATCTTGTGGGAATGAGGGGTATTTATATTGGTGTGAAAAAAATGCAAAGAGTCAGTTTTTCCAAAAACAGGGTTGGCTGGCAACTTGACCTCGTGACTTAACTGAGTCGCGAGTTCAAGTCGCGAGCTAGCTAAATGGCCAGTCTGGATTTTTGTCCTGTAGTGCTCCAACTGGCATGACTGTTCAGCTCCCCTGCATGCTCTGCACGTGTGCAACTTTTGGCGGCTTTCAAGCCGCGAGCCACCCGCGAGGCCAAGCCGTGAGTCTCTGCTTCACTGCACTGTCTTGAGCATATCTTCACACTCTCTCACACACTACCCTTACATGATTCCCACCTAAATACAAGGTTTCTAGGTGCTGTATTACAAGCAAATTTGTCATGGAATAAAGCCAACACATGGTTGATTAAATTCAACCTTACAATCAACCATCTTGTTGGCTTTATTCTGTGTCAAATTTGCTTGTATTTTAGCAATTAGTAATCCTGTATTTAGATGAGAATCATGTAAGGGTAGTGAGTGAGAGAGTGTGAAGAAATGCTCAAGATTGTGCAAGGATGCAGAAACTCGCGGCTGGAACTCGCGGGTGACTCGCAACTGGCAAGCCGCCAAAGTTAGCACACGTGTGAAGCATGCAGGGGAGCTGAAGAGTCATGCCAGTTGTTGCACTACAGGACAAAAGTCCCAGGTTGGCCAAGCTGTTAGCTCGAGGCTTGAACTCGCGACTCAGCCTAGTCGCGAGGCCAAGTCGCCAGACGACCCTGTTTGGGAAAAACTAACTCTTCGCATTCCTTTCTCACCCTACAATATATAGACCCTTATACCCACGATATTTAGAGAGCTTCTAGAGAGAATTTTGAGAGAGAAACCCCAGAGAAAAACAAGATTGATTTATCCACAATTTTCACATAGAGACTCTTTAAATTCCTCTACTCTCTTCCTCTCCATTGTCTAATCCTTGAAAGGTACATTGCCAAAACCTTTTCTCACCATACCCATATCTGTGAGAAGGCCATTTGGTGTTTAAGAAGTAGTTAAGAAGGGACCAATTTCATATTGGTTGATGCTATGGTCAAGTAGCAGAATCCGGTAAACTAAAGAAGAAATAGGTTCGGCGTAACCTTGTTGGAGTAGGAGCTTGGAGGGCTTAGGTACAGTGGGTAGATTAGGCTTGGAGGGTCTTCTGTAGATCATGTATCCCAACCACATTCTTTAGTGGATTGTTTACCGCTTGGACGGCGATGGAGAGGTTTTACGCCGAAAGCTTCGGTTTCCTCTTCAATAACACATCGTGTGTTGTCCTTGTGTTTGCATCTCTCTTCCCTTAATCTTTTCCATTTAATTTCTGCTGTGGATGTGATTTTATTTGGTTTAGATTGTTTATCAATTCTGTTTTAAGCTTATGTTCATATTCCACACATTAATTGTTTGACATTAAGCTTGAATTGGTAATTTGTAAATTGGGGGTCTAAATGTTCATAGTGTTTTATACACTAATTGAACTTTCAAAAATAATATAAAAATATTTCTCACTTCTCTCTAATCTCTATTTCTCTTACTCTCTCAACCACCCACCACCACGACCACTTTCCAGCTTCTCAGTCACACCACCCACCTCTGCTGAGCAACATAGTTACACCACCCACCCACCCACCTAGAATCCTAGTCTCGTCACTTTGCCAAAATCCATAGCAAAATCACCACCACCACGCCGACAAACCAAAATCAGAAAACCACCAATCACCAACAAACCAAACTCCAAAATCCATAGTCGAACCCCAACAAACCACCAGATGAGAGAGAGAGAGAGAGAGAGAGAGAGAGAGAGAGAGAGGGTCATGCTTCATCGATGGCGACCAAGCCACCAGGCCCACGCCGCCACAATCCCCTGCCCTTGCCGCCGCTGCACCACCTAACCCATGACCACATCAGTCACAAACCCACAATCCCCTGCTGAATCGGTCTCCAAATTTTACCCAAAAAGACATGGAAGCTTGAGCTTGCACCGAATCGGGCTCTCTGAAGCTTGAGCTTGCATCGAAGCTTGAGGTTGCTATCTAATGTTTTGTCTCTGATGTGATTTTGTTTAGGTTTGATCATTGATGTGTGATGTTGGATTTGGGAGGAGGATGGTGTTTGGGTCTGAAGAGAGGAGAAATCAGATGAGAAAGAGAGAAGGTAGAGAGAGAAGAGAAGAGAAATAATGAGAGAGAGGAGAGAGAAATTTCGGAATAAAAAAATAATATCCATACATACCATAGTGCTACAGTACCATCATATATTTACGATGGTATTGTAGCACTATGGCAAATTTTTTTACAAGTTTACATGTTTAACATTTGGGCTGCTGAGCTATTTAGGCCAACTATGCTTAATTTTTCTTACATTTGGAATTTGGCAGTTTCATTGTGGATGCTCTAAGGGGTTGAAGGTAAAAAACAATAATAATAATAATAAAATGGCTTAAATTTTTTTTTTTTGGCTGAATAAGGCAATATATTAACACAAAAAAGAGAGCGCAGAAACAAACAGAAACAAGAGAAGGGGAGAGATTTAGCCTACCCCTCCTTCCACAAACCCAAAAATTATAGAGAAAAGGGGGGGGGGGGGGAGGGGACCCAAAACTGCTACAAAAGTAAGCCCATTGGGCTAGGGAATGAGCTACAAAGTTAGAGTCTCTAAAAACAAAAGAGGCATTCCAACATACAAAAGAGTTTAGAATCACACGGGTATCTTCTAAAATAGCATTGATGGACCAATAAGGAGTTGTAGATGGGTTTAGGCTAGCTTTTATCACAGATTGGGCATCTCCTTCTACCACAACTCTAGCAAAACATTCTTTACGAGCCAAACTAGCTACTAAGAGAGCCACTTTAGATTCCGCCCTTAAGGACTCACCTGGGCATTCTTCTTGAGACTGTGCTGCTACTATGGATCCATTGGTATCTCTACAAACCACTGCCAGCACCACCTTATCAGGCTTCATTGCTGCATCTAAGTTACATTTGATCCATCTAAGAGGAGGAGGATTCCATGAAGGAGAGTTCTCTTTTTCCCCAAAAATCAATTGCCAAGCTTGCTTGTGTTGAATAAATACCTTATTTATTTGGATGGAGAGCTTTATTGAGTCTATTGGTTGGTTTCCCCAAACTGTTGGGCTTCTATTCTTCCAAATTTGGTCACAGAGAACTGTTGCAAAAAGACTAAACTCCTTTGCTTCTTTGCCTTGGATCTTTAATATTTCTCTTGGATTTATTATAATCTTTATCCACTGATCAATATTCATATCTTTGAATACATCCATAATTAAGGGCCAAACTAAGTTGGCCCAAGCCTGAACTGTGATGGGGCAGTGTATGAAGACATGTTCAATTGTTTCAACCTCTTCCCCATAAACTGGATAGCTCATGTCAGGAATTGGAAATCTTTTACTAAGAATCTCCTAGACTGGAAGAGATTTGCAAACTATTCTCCAAAGAAGAAGCTTAAGCCTCTCGTGTATTTTACTCTTCCACAACATTTTCCAATCCGCTTCATGCATTGGCCCCAGTGAGGTGCTACATTGTTGCATTTTTAACATATATGCTGATTTTACAGTAAACTCACCTGATGGACTTTGTCCCTAGCATAAGGTGTCATTCTTTGAGGAGGTAGAAATATGGATATTGAGGATCCTTGTAGCTGATTAAGTCTTAAATAAATCAAAATTTTTTTCCCTATCCCATTGTCTTGAGTCATGATGGATGAGCTCAGCTACTAATGATGATGCCAAAAATCGTCAGTGAGTTACGCAGTTCTTACGTGCTCTAGACAAAGCTTGTGAAACAGAAATAAAAAAGACCCTACAGAGAGCACCGATGTGGTACCAGCCAAATAACCTCCGAAGGTTAAGTTAGAGAACTTCTACAACTTTAGAGTGCCAGAGTTGGGGTAAATTATATGTACCTTAGTTTGTGAGGGTTTTGGGGTTTTTATAGTAGCATGGAGCTGACATTCGTTTCTTGGCGGAGAAGGTCTTTCCTTGTAGGGAAGACCCTCATTAATACACTGATAGACCACAAATTGAATGACCTCTTGTGATAGAAATTAATTAATTAATTAGCCAAGTTATTAATTAATCAATTTATCATGCAAACGCGTGGTAACACAACAAATCACCAATAAACTAATTATGCAGTGGAAAATAAATAACACGGTGATTTGTTTACGAATGGGGAAAACCTAACAGCAAAAACCTCACCGGGTGATTTTCAAGTCACCACTCCCGAAACTCCACTATTATCACAACAAGCGGTTACAAATAAAGGAATCCCAAGTACCTTACCAACCTACAGTTGAACCTTTACCCCAATACCCAATTGGACTTGTTCTGTAGTGACAGTTTCCCTTTCTGATGCACAACTCCCAAGTACGTGACTAACCAATTGTGAGGATCCCAGTACGCGACTTCAACCACCAACTAAGAAGATTGTTGGTTGCAAAGTTCTTCAGTTCATCCACACGATGAAGATCAAGAAGATGCTTGGTCACAAAACCCTACGGTGCACATACACAGCAACTTCTTTAAGAGAAAGAGATGAACTAGGGCAAGAACTTCGTCTCCGGTCACAATTTGCTTGAACAAAGTTTGCTCAATGCTTGTGCAAGTTGTGAACTATTTGACGGCCCTTAAAACAATCCTTTTATATATCTAGGGTTAGGAGAAAAGAGGCCCAAAGACATATTCACGGATCCCAAGAAAATCATATTTGAATTCTAAAAATCTTAAACCTCGACAGATAGAAGGTGTTGAGCAGCTGTCGAGCATACCAAACTTTGAACAGCTTTCTTAAGCTCGATAGATACAGCTGTCGAGTCAGTTGTCGAGCTTTAATGGATTTGCACTATCAACTTGTTTTCTTGAACAAACTTGAAGGCTTCAATACTTGATCTTGAAACACGGTTTCTTGAAGTATTTAAACACATCCTAAATCTACCCAAATACAAGTAAAGTGCGTTTTGTCAAAGGATAAGCCAATTACATAAAATCATGACATATGTTCTTAATGTGAAACACATATGTCCTAACATACATGTATTTTGCGGGATCCTTTCCTTGTAGAGATTCCTTTGTTTATGGTTAATTATGAGATGCAAGATATTTCCTTGCATAGATATTCATAGAGATCAAGCCAAGCCACGCTAGACCCATCGGCCTCTTTTCCTCGTCAGTTTCTTGCTTCGTCTGACGGTTCCCATCGACTATGTAGAGACGCCTCATCGGGTATCATGTGAAGCTGACGAGCTCATGCTTTATGTCCCATTTGCTTACAGGAAGCTAACGACCTCAAGGGAGACGTCGGCTTCCTTACGAGTCACACCTTAGGTCTTTTGGACGAGAATTCCCTATCAACTAACAAGTTGTTTGGAGCCACCCTAACCTTGAGTTTTGGTTTAAAATCTGGTTCCTTAGAGCATCCGCACCCAACATTGTAAATGCCATATGTAAGATTCATTTAGCATTTTTCCCTAAAAAACCTCCCACATCCGAAATTCTATATACGAAGTATTGCAAAAAAATTTGTAATATTGTAGCAATATTGTAAAAAAAAAAATATATATATATATATATATATATTTTATTCTTTTTCCTCGAAATTTCTCTCTCCTCTCACTCATTGTTTCTGTTCTCTTCTCTCTCTCTTCCTTCTCTCTTTCTCATCTGCTCTCTCCTCTCTTTAGACCCAAACACCATCCTCCTCCCAACATCAACATCACACATCACAGTGGTTCATTTTTTCTGGTAAGTTGTGATTCGATGGGTTCTGTGGTTTTTTTTTTTTTTTTTGCTGTGACCGATGCTTAAAGGAAGAGGTGGGTATGGCTAAAGTGGGTTGTGGGTCACGGAGATCAGAGATCGCTAGTGTTTGGGTCCAATGTTGCTGGGTTTCTAGGTTACTGATTGGTGATGGGTTTGGTGGAGATTGGTGTGGGTCACGGAGATTGGCGTAGGTCACGGAGTGGGTCACAGCAAGGTCAATGTTTCTAGGTTTCTATTGTGAGGTTGGGTTTCTGTTGGCAAGTCCGGTGTTGGTTGTGGGTTAGTGGTGTTGGTTTTGGTTGTGTTAATGGTTGTGGTTGGATGAGAGTTTTAATTTTGGTTAGGTTGATGGTGGTGGTGGTGGGTTGGGTTGGGTTTGGCTTAGTGGTGGTGGCTTGATGGTGGTGGTAGTGGGCTATGTGGGTAATTTATTAGGTAGTATAAATTATATTATTTTATTGTGTAGAAATATTATTTTAATGGGTAGAATAGGAAAATAAAAGTTGGGATGTTAAGAGTGATGTAAAATGGTATGGTATAAATGATAAAGTAGGTTTTGAGATGGTAAAATAGAATAGTTTGAAGAAACCGGATGCGAATGCTCTTAGGAACCCAAGGGTCATCCCATATATTAATACTTCTTCCATCTCCCACTTTATAGCACATGCCTTTCTTAATGAGCTTGTTACAACTAAATAGGCTTTTGCAAATCCAAGACCCTTGTTTAGGTGGCCTTGTATTGGAAAAACTTCCACCTCTTAGATATTTTCTTCTAAATATTTTTACCCAGTGCTTATCGTCATTTTTTTGGACCTCCCAAGCTAGCTTGGCTAGTAGAGCCTAGTTGAAATCTTCACTTTTTTTGAGGCCTAGGCCTCCCGTGAACTTGGGCTTGCAAATAGAATCCTAGTTCTTTAGGATGTAGTAGCATGACTCATTTTCCTTTGAACCCCACCAAAATTTCGTATTTAAAGCATCAAACTTCTTTGTTGTTTCTGTTGGGAGTCTGAGAGAGGACATAACATATGATGGCATGGCTGAGGTAACTGTGCGAATTAAGGAGCAGGTTCTAGCAACCTGTGACAATATCTTAACTTTCCAGCCTTGGTGTTTTTTCTCAACTCTTTCTACCACCTCTTGAAATGTACCTTTCTTTGACTTTCCTATCAACGTTGGCAGCCCCAAATATTTTTCTTTTGACCCTTCAATTTTCAAACCCATGCTTCCAGCTAGCAAATGATTAGAATGCCAACTAGTTAGGTTTTTGCTGAAAATCATGGTAGATTTGTGGGTATTTATCTTTTGCCCTAACCAGGAAGAATAAGTGGATAGACATTCTTTGATGGACCTTATATTCTCTTCATCTGCCCTCCCAAAAATGAACAAATCATCAGCAAATTGGAGATGAGATATTGGTTGGCAGCCCTTAGCAAACTTGATACCTTTTAACTTGTTAGTCTCTTCAGCTTTTTGCAAGAGTTTTGATAGTACTTCTGCCGGTACAATAAATAGGAATGGGGAAAGAGGGTCCCTTTGTCTTAGACCTCTTTGAGGTTGGAAGAATCCAAATGGGAGCCATTTATGAGTATAGAAAAAGAGTTAGTTGAAATGCATTTTGAAATCCAATTTATCCATCTTTTGTCAAATCCAAAATTTCTTAAGCCATTAAGAATAAAAGGTCATTTCAATCTATCATATGCCTTTTCCATATCAAGTTTTATTGCCATCCACTTTTCCTTACCTTTTTTCTTTCTCGTAGCATGAATGATTTCGTGGGCTATTATGCTATTATCTTGTATTTTTCTACCTTAAATGAAGGCTACTTGCCAAGGAGATATCATCTTATGAAGGAGTGGTCTCAATCTGCTTGCTAATAATTTTGAAATTATCTTATATAACACATTACATAGCGAAATCGGCCTAAATTGGTTTACCATGGCAGCCCTCTCATGCTTGGGGATTAGGGTCATAAAGGTATGATTTATTTCTCTCAACATACGATCACCTCGGAAGAAGCTTAAAACCACATCCACAACATCAACACCAATCAAGTGCCAGTAGTGTTTGAAGAAAAGGGGGGACATTCCATCAGGCCTAGGTGCTTTATGAGAATCCATCGAAAATACTGTTGTTTTGATCTCTTCCATCGAAGGCATTGCTAGCAACATTTCATTACCTTCTGGGGGATGCACCTTGGAATTAAATTATTTAGATCATAAGGAATATTTGGGGTTGAAGAAGAGAACAGGTTATTAAAGAAGCTTTGAAAGCATTGACCAATCTCCTCCCAACCTGAAATCCACTCTCCATTTTCTTTCTTCATAAAATCAATGGAATTTCTTCTTCACCTTATCACTGTACTTAGATAGAAGAATCTTGTATTGAGATTGAAGCTTGTAAGTGATTTGATTCTGGACTTTTGACGCCATAATATTTCCTCCGTCTTCAACAGTTCTTGGATTTCCATACACAAATTTGCTTCCTTTTCCAAGTTTTGTGGATTTGGGTCTAAGCTTTGAATTTGGTCTGAATTCTTCCATGCCTCCTTGATTTTGGATTGTACATTGCCAAAGCAGGATTTATTCCAATGTTTAAGCTCTAGTTTAGCTTGTTTGTTCTTCTTGCATAATCTAAACATTGGAGACCCAGGGAAGTTAATCCTCCAAGCATTCTCCACCACATGATTACTTGCCTCCTCCCTTGTCTAGATTTCTTCAAATTTGAATGGTCTTGGTCTACTACCCTCTTCTCCTTTGGTGAAAAGAACAATTGGGATATGGTCTGAGGAATCTGAAGGAAAGTGCTTCAGCAGCACTCTTGGGAAAATTTCAGTCCACCTAGTATTAACTAGAGCTCTATCAAGTATTTCTTTTATGTTGGCAAGGCTTGGGTGTTTGTTGGACCAGGTGTAAGGAGAATCATAGCTTGCTAAAGTTGATGCACGAACAACAAAGATGGTAGAGAATTGACAAGATTTTTGAAACAGGTTATGATTATATTGATACCCACAAGGGGCAGGGACAACCCACTAATAGGGCAGATGATAGCTCACTAAGGAGCTAAGAAGACCCACAAAGGGTAGGGAATGGTTGACTACGGAGCTAGAGCTCACGAGGTAGCCTAGGAAGACTCACGCGCATGATAGCAGACAAAGCTAATCATGCGCCAAGTAGAAGATCATTAGCTATTGCCACCCTATTCTTGAGGTTAGATGCTTTGTGTTTGATAATAAAATGGCTTATTTGTAATTACATTCTCTTCCCTTGATATTTGGGGCATAACACTTCACCCTTAATCTGAAAGGAAAAATCATTTTCCTCTTTTGATATCCCAAAAAATAAAAATAAAAAAATAAAAAATACACTCTCCTCTCTTGATAATTTACATCCCAAATTTAGTAAATTGATATTAGAAATGTTATATAATAACTTTCTATTTGCTTTAGGGCAAATTTCCAAAATTATTCTCCACTAATTACAAACCTGCATGTTGCCCATGATAATTGTTTTAGAGTCGTATCATTATTATTATTAGTATGTAATCCATGTTTACACACATGAATTTGTCAATTGTAGCGGTGCTATAGGTTATTTTTATATTTATTATTTTTGCCAAAATATGTAAAATTCCTTAAGTTATAGGATTAGCTAAAAATCATGATAAAATTTTATTAGTAAGATGTAACAACACTTGATTTTATTTTATTTTATTTTTTTGTGTTAATCAGAAGCATAAACAATGATAAAATAGTTGATAAAGAAGAAAATAGCAAAATAGATGTAGTCTAAATAAATTAAAACAGAGTATGGAATATGAAAACTGAAACAAATAAAATCTTACTTGAAAATACTTCTGTCTTTGATTAAAACTGAAAATTTCTGTCTTTCTTACAAGCTTTGAAAATAAACACTGTCTGAAGAGTTACAAGATTACAAAGTAAAATCTGTAAAGGGTTACAAGATTATCTGTCTAAAGGGAAGGTTACAAGATTACAAAAAGAAAGGAAAGTACAAAAGTCTACAAAAGTCTTTCAGAGAGGGAAAGGGAAAGCTATCAAGTCTTTCTAAAGCTTGAACCTTAATTCTGGACCTAAAAACTGGACCTTAAACTTGGACCTCTCTTCTGTCTTCGGAGTCTGTCTATTTATAGATAAAGTGAACCATGGTAAGTCTTCAAAAGTAACCTGAGTTAAGTAAAGTGAACTCAAGTTAATCTGTCGGTAGAGTCTTGAACAGTAAAAGTCTTCAAAAGTAACCTGAGTTAAGTAAAGTGAACTCAAGTTAATCTGTCGATAGAATCTTGAACAGTAGAAGTAGTCTATCTAGCAGTCTGTCCGGGTACGCATGCTAGTGAACAGTAACTTTTCTATCTGTGAGAATCTGCGTACGAATAATATTCTGTCAAAATATCTTCCTGGATCTGTCTACATTCTGTCATTTTATCTTTTGGTCTTTTGTCTTCTTTCTGTCTCCTTTTATCTTATCTATCACATGTCATAGGGGTCTTGGGAATCTTGAAATGCTTCCGGATGAGTTCTATAGTTTGGAGAAGAGAATTCCATTACTGTGTCATCTTCATCGTCTGATATTTGGGATGCAGCTTCAAGCAGTTGCTTTTTAAGCTGTCTTCTATCTGAAATAGAGGCAAGCTGGCACTGAACTTGACTCTTTTCTAAAAAGAAATTAGAACTTTCTGTCTGGGAGGAAGAGGTATTTTTCTGTAATTCTTGGCAAATATGATCAAAATTAAACTTATTCCACCATTTTAATTTAAACTTTCTGGCGAGCATAGGAAAAGGATACTGGGGATGCTTTTCTATCTTGTATTCCCATCTAATGATCCATGGGAGATCTGGAAACCTGTAAAAGAACTATAAAAGATGTGGGAAATCCCTAAGATACGGTATGTTAGGTTCTTTCTTGAAAGTCTCATAAGCTTTTAAAAGATCAGGGGGGAGAATCATAGCTTCAGGACCATAGGAATTCCACCAGTCAATGAACCATCTTGGAATCATCATGTCTTTCTTTCTGTACATATCAAACCGGAAAAACCAAGTATGCCTGTTAACAACTTTATGTTTTATAACAACTTTAGAATAACCAATTCTGTTTGGTTCCTGGGACTAAGGCATATGTGTAACTAAAATTGAGTCTGTAACTACTAAAATATGCTCATAAAATGTCTGGGTCTTAAAAGTTTCTGTCTTAGGATGTTCCCATCCTGGGGGTATGAGCTTTCTGACAAGGGAGAGGGTGTCTTTTATGTGCTGGTATTTTGGTTCAATTCACAAAATAAAATTCCAAGAGTTTTTTGGGAGTTCAATGCTGTGATCTTCTTTTGGGATTTAGGTTTGGGTTTCTGGAGAGGTAGAGGATCTATATTTTGGTTGGTTGGAAGGAGAGGCCAAAGGAGGAAAGGAAGATGCAACTACATTAAATGGTTTCTTTAGAGGAGGGGTTGAGGAGGTTGAGGGTAAGGCATAAGTCTGTTTGGATGTTGTATTGGGGCTGGGGGAGAGTGGTTGGAAAGTGTTTGGACTATAGGTTAATGGGGATCTGTCTAGAGATTTATTTGAAGAGAAAGTGGGTGAAGTGAAAGAGGGGCAAGGGAGGAATCTGCTAGGGGGAGGAGGAATCAGGGGAGTAGCATAAGACTGTCTGGTTCTGGGTTTTGGGGATTTGCTCTTATCTGCAGGGGAACACATCTTCCCTGTAGAAATTCACGGGTTAGAAAATCAGGAATTGAATTAGTTTCCCCTTTAATATATTCAATGTCAAAGTCAAAAACACTTAAAATAGCCTGCCATCGAGCAAAACTCTGTTTGGAAACAAGATTTTGAACATCTTTCTGTAAAACTTCTTTAGCACTTTTACAATCAACTCTGATTAAAATCTTTTGATTAAAAAGATCATTTTGGAATTTTGAAATACATAGCATAATAGATAAAATCTCTTTCTTAATAGTACCGTAATACTGCTGGGTAGCTGACTAAGAGCCAGAATGAAATCTAACAATTTGTTCTTTATGCTACCTATTTTAGGATTCCACCATAACCTATGTCAGAAGCATCTGTCTCAACAATTTTAAAAGTATTAGGAGAGGGAATAACAATACAAGGAAGTTGTTTAACATATTTTTTAATCTGTCTGACTATCATAGTATGTCCTGTCCAAGGTGGAGGATTCTTTTCTAATCTTTTATACAAGGGTCTGCATCTCTTTCTTAATCCTTGAAAATAATCTGAAACATAATTTAAACTGCCAAGCAATCTTTGTAATTGATTTTTATCTTTTATCTCATCTGGGAATTTATCTGCAAATTGAATAGCTCTGTCAATAGGGCTTAAAGTTCCCTTATAAATATTATGACCTAAAAATCGAATTTTATCTTGAAATAGACTTATTTTAGAGGCTGAAACAACTAAACCATTTTGTTTGATTACTCTAACAAATATATTCAAATGTTTCCAATGGTCATCTATTGTTTTAGAAAAGATTAGAACATCATCTATATAAACAATGGAAAAATCTGTGAAAGGTGTAAATATGTCATTCATTATATTTTGAAATTCACTGGGTGCATTCTTCAAACCAAAAGGCATAACATTCCATTCATAATGACCAAAAGGACTGTAAAAGCAGTTTTGTATCTATCTGTCTCATCTATCTGTATCTGCCAAAATCCACTTTTCATGTCAAATTTAGAAAATATGGTTGCTTCATGAAGTCTGTCAAGAAGATCTTTCTTATTGGGAATAGGATATCTTATCCACTGTAATGCTTTATTTAAAGGTTTATAGTTTATAACTAATCTTGGAACTCCTCGCTCCAATTCTGCCTGTTTATTAACATAAAAAGCAGCACAACTCCAAGGAGACTTGCTCTTTCTGATTAATCCTTTAGTTAAAAGATCTTCAATTTCTTTCTTACAATGTTCTAATAATTCATTATTCATTTGTATTGGCCTAGCTTTAGTAGGTATCTGTCTTTCATTAAAATCTTTTTCATAAGGTTACTGTACTATATGTCGATGCCTGTGCCAAAAAGCAGTAGGTAGACTGGAACAAATCTCTGTCTCAATCTGTTGTCTAAATAACTTTATTTTATTATTTAGTATGGGGTCAGTTAATTGATCAATTATTCTTTTATATTTTATTTCTGTCTTTAAAGATTCCAAATGTCTATTCTTTCTGTCAATTCTTTCTTTATCAATTTCCTTTACTATGGTATAAAGTGAATAAATATCTTTTGAAATTGGTGGTAAAATAAATTTAAAAAGTATATCTTTCCCTAGCACATTAGTTTTAATACCTTCTTCTGTCGTTAAAAAGGGGTAAAGTAAAGTCATAAAGGGGTTTCCTAGAATGATTTTAGAAGAAAGGTCTTTAATTAAAACAAAAACTGTTTCAAAGCAAACTCCATCATTACATATGTGAACACTAGGTATTTTATAATTAATTATTAATTTTTCTCCATTAGCTTGAGCTAGTCTTTCAGATGATTTTTCATAATACTTTAAATGTATTAATCCTTCTTGTATACAGTTCATGTCAACACCTGAATCTATCAAAGCAATTTCTGTCAAAGAAAACTCTTTATTAATTACCAAAGTAATTTCTGTATGCCATTTTTGGAAAATCACTCTGTCAATTAAACTTAAGAAATTCTGTCTATTGCCATCATCATCATCAAATTTTCTGTTTGTGGGATTAGAAAATTCTTTTAAGTTTATTAATTCTGCAATATTTCGCTCATTTATGTCTGTGGAGTTTCCTTCCTTAATTTCTTTAATTTCCTTTTTTACCATTTTTGCTTCTGTCATTAAGTCTTGTAGATTTACTGGTTTTATCTCTGCACCATCTTGTTTTATTTTCATTTTTACCTTTTCTTTCTTGTCTTTTTCTTCCTTTCTATAATCCGTAACATGGTGTCCATATTTTTTACATTTATGACGAATAGTATTAATAACATGTCTGTCAGTTTTCTCATTATCTGATAACTCAGTAGTATGTAAAACTGTTATATCTCTATTTCTGTCTGTCTGTAAAGGTGTATTTAAAATTTTCATTTTTTTAGTTAATTCTGTCAAACTATCATTTTGGGTTTCTATTGTAGATCTTTCAATTAATTTTAGTCTTTCATTTACCATTTCTTTTAAACTATTACACTTTTTGTCTTTTACTTCCACTTTTACTACATTATCATTATTTTCTTTTAAATTACCATTAATGTTTTTCCTACCTTTGTTGACTTTGACTTTTTTTTCTTTCATGTCTCATCTTTTCTTCTATTTCTATCATCCTACGTAGAGATTCTTTACTACTATTTGTTTTTGGTTTTTGCATGTCCTTTATTATCACTTTCCCTACATTTTCACTATTATGTCTTTCAAACATTTCTTTTGTTTTGTCTTGTACTATAGTATTAGTCCTTTCTTCTTTTAACTTCTGACTTATAGATTCTTTAAGGGTGTTATTTTCTTTTACCCTTTCTTCATTATCTGTCTTTATCTTTTGTCTTTCTATGTTTTCTATCATTTCCTTTACTATGCCTTTCCTTATCTTACCTCTTTCTTTGTCTTCGTTTATTATATCTCTGACACTTTCTATAGTATTCTATCTTTTATACGTGTTACTTTTTCCTTAATAGGGCCAGTTTCTTCGTCAACTAATCTGTCAGTTGCTTTTAATGTCTGTAAATTCTTATCTACAACTTCTTTTGAATTACTATTTATATACCAATTATCTGTCGTAGTTTCTGTAAAAGATGATCTTTGATGGGGTCCAAATTCTATTTCTTTTTTCAAAGTTGAATTTAAAGCTTTCATTATTTCATAAAGGTCCAAAAAACTATCATTTTTCCTTTCAACTTTAGTATATGTAGCAGATCTGTCAATATTTTCCAAGGATTCCAATTTTCTATTAATTCTGTCTAAAAAACTATTATTGTGGTTATCAGTCTGTCGGTTGATTTTATCTACTGTTAAATTATTCCAATTATTTGTATTATTATAGTTATAATTATCCATTTCACTGTCAGAATCAGAATCTATTTCATATTCCATATCACTATTTGACCAATTATCATCTATATCTTGCATGCTATAACCTTCATCATAAACTATATCATCATAGTCCATGTTTCAAATTAGTGTGTGCCTAGCCTAAGTGTGAACAAGCAAACAGATGATGAGCTGATAAATGTATTTATTCTCTTTCTAAGCAATTAATAATTACTGGCGGAACTATTACTAACCACTGGTATCCTTGCTATCGAGACCACCTCCTCGGGAAACTCCATTTCGGGACCACCCAAACAATGCCTGTCTGTCGGCTACAACAAAGGGGCTGACCAACGCGAAACTATGGTTTGCCAACGAGTCTCTAGGCTGACCAATGCTAACAAGGAGCAAGTAGTGGCTATGTAGTAATATAAGTTCCTAGTAACTTCTTAATTGCAAAGAAATAAAACTCATACACCTACCATCCATGGCTCTAATACCATTGACTACCCAGGAGTGAGCACAGCAGTAATATAGAAGCATAAACAATGATAAAATAGTTGATAAAGAAGAGAATAGCAAAATAGATATAGTCAAAATAAATTAAAACAGAGTATGGAATATGAAAACTAAAACAAATAAAATCTTACTTGAAAATACTTCTGTCTTTGATTAAAACTGAAAACTTCTGTCTTTCTTACAAGCTTTGAAAATAAACACTGTCTGAAGAGTTATAAGATTAACTATCTGAAGGGAAGGTTACAAGATTACAAAAAGAAAGGAAAGTACAAAAGTCTACAAAAGTCTTTCGGAGAGGGAAAGGGAAAGCTATCAAGTCTTTCTAAAGCTTGAACCTTAATTCTAGACCTAAAAACTGGACCTGTCTTCTGTCTTCGGAGTCTGTCCTTTTTATAGATAAAGTGAACCATGGTAAGTCTTCAAAAGTAACCTGAGTTAAGTAAAGTGAACTCAAGTTAATCTGTCGATAGAATCTTGAATGAAGTAGTCTATCTGGCAGTCTGTCTAGGTATGCATGCTGGTGAACAGTAACTTTTCTATCTGTGAGAATCTGTGTACAAATAATATTCTATCAAAATATCTTTCTGGATCTGTCTGCATTCTATCATTTTATCTTTTGGTCTTTTGTCTTCTTTTTTTATCTATCTGTCTCTTGTCTTCTTTTTGTCTCCTTTTGTCACATGTCATAGGGGTCTTCTGGGTGAGTCCTATAGTTTGGAGAGGAGGATAGAGGAGGACTCCATTTGTCTGTATCTATTGGAAACTAATCTGGCCCAAGGGGATAGTGACCTGGCGCAGTGTCTATCTTGTCTGTAATTTTGTCTAACCACTTGAATACACTGTCATTTTTGACCTTGTATTCTGAAGGGATATTGTCTCTATTGAGACGCCTTCATGCTTTAACTGAAATCTGTATTAAAGATTTCTACTTTTGGCAGAATTTGGTCTGAGATTTTAGCCTTAGAATGGCTATCTTGCTTGCCTGGCAATTGACCATTAATTTTAAAATTAACTAATTAAAGGTTATTATGAAATGGTAAAATATATGATGAGAAAGGACAAGAATAAACTAAAAGTCATGAACCTATAGTACAAGACAAAGATCCTGGCAAAGGGATAGGAGAAATGATGGAAAGATACGTAAGAACAAAAGAAAGACTAGAATAGTCAACAAAAGTAGGAAATCTTTTTTTTAATATATATATATATATATATATATACATATATATACATACTTAAGTATATATATACTTAAGTACTACTGCTACTGGGTAGGATAGTATTATCTACCATTGTAGGAATCTCATCATCATCTATTACTAAGTCTGCCATTGTAGGAATCTCATCATTATTTTTATCCTTTGAGATGGAAATTTCTTTCAATAAGCGTATATCCTTGGGGAATAGGGGTAGGAGGAACTTAAAGAAAACTTATGTCTTTAAAATATTAGTACATATTCCATTATCTGTCGTGAAGAAAGGGTAGATTAAAGCCAAAAAAGGATTTCCTAATATAACTTTAGAGGACAACTTATTTATTAAGAAGAAAGGTGTTCTGAACTTGATTCCATTTGAAAGTTCAAAAACGTGTACAAAAACACCTTTGAACGTTTAGACCCCCAAATAACAACTTAATCAATTCAAGCAATATGTCAAACAACTAGTGTGCGGAAACTTAACATATGCTATTAAACGAAATTGATTAAATACTATCTAAGCCATAACAGATTAATATCCCCAGCAGATAAATAAAAAGGCAAAGATAGAGAGTAAGGAAGATGCAAACACAAAGACAACACGCGATGTGTTATCGAAGAGGAAACCGAAGCCCTCGGCGAAAAACCTCTCCGCCGCCCTCCAAGCGGTAATCAATCCACTAGAAAATATAGTTGGGATACAAGGACAGCAATAGACCCTCCAAGCCTAATCTACCCAGTGCACCTAAGCCCTCCAAGCTTCTTGCTCCAACGAGGTTACGCCGAACCTTTTTCTTTTCTAGCTTCCCGGATTCCGCTACTAGACCGTAGCATCAACCAATGAAGATTGGTTCCTTCCTAACTGCTTCCCAGAAATCCAAACAGCAGTCTCACAATGATGATGATGGTGAGAACCTGGTTTGGTATAAAGCCTCTCAAGGATTTGACAATGGAAAGGAAGAGAGTTGAGGAATTTGAAGAGTCTCTAAGGTATAGATTATGTGTGAATCAATCTAGTTTTTCTCTAGGGTTTCTCTCTCAAAATTCTCTCTGGAAGCTCTCTTTCAATTGTGGGTAATAGGGGTATTTATACTGGAGTGGAGAGGAATGTGAAACGTCAGGGTTTTTTACAAAACAGGGGTGGCTCGCGGCTTGACCTCGCGGCTTGACTAAGTCGCGAGATCCAGTCGCGAGATAACCGTATGGCCAGTTGTCCTGTTTTGTCCTGTAGTGCTCCAGCTAGCCTGACTGTTCATCTTCCAGCACGCTTGGCACGTGTGCAGCTTCTGGTGGTTTGCAGCCGCGAGTCACCCGCGAGTCCCAGCCGCGACACTCTGTTTTCTTGCACACTCTTGAGCAAACTTCACTCTATCTCACTCACTACCCTTACATCAAACCCACCTAAATACAGGGTTACTAAATGCTGAATTACAAGCAAATTTGGCACGGAATAAAGCCAATAAGATGGTTGAATAAATTCAACCTTACAATCTCCCCCTTTGGCTATTCCGTGACAAAACCCTAAAACAGACTCTAGACTTAACATGTGAGTTGGGAACAGTTGAACAAAACTCACTCACGCCTAACTCTAGAAGCTGTGAAGCACTTGAATCATATGAACATAATACTCCTGAAACACAACAATACACCATGATCATTGTAAGCAGAGAATTATAAAATGCATATGAAACAGGCAATAAGTGATCAAGCAAAGATGGAGTTATGAAACAAACCATGGCTTGATCAACCAAGTGAACACCACAAGGTAGTGATCACAATGCTCATTCACACTTGGAATGAACACAAGGACATACAAGTTAACAAGCACAAGGCAAGACACTTGTATGCTCAACACTCAACCAATGCATATCACACAAGTCATATGCATCTAGGAACAATCCTACAAGGGCACAAGAGTGACAGTACATAAACCAAAATGCATACCATTTAGATTAAAGTACTGATTTCAACATAGCATAAAGGCTGCATTAAGCAAGGTACATACCATAAAGCCTACAAATATGCATAAAAACATAACCCTAAAAGCTTACATAAGCACATGGGTACAAAACACAAACAACCTTGAATAACATCATCAAAATATATTAAACTTTAAACCAAGAGTATAAGTTAAGAGTTTTAAAAAAAAAACAATACACCAAAAACATAGTGTATCAAAACCCATAAAACCACTAAATAGTACTCAAAAAACATAAATATATATAAACAAGGTCTTAGAGTTTGACATGACTCCCCCTCAACACATTACTCCCCCTTAAGGACTTCTTTTCTGCTTCTCAATCGATCATCAATGTCATTATCAACAGAAAACATCTCCCCCTTTTTGACAGGAATGGCCAAAGGGTCAGTGTTCAGGCTGAGTGGTGAAGCTGTCCAGTTTTGCAGACAAAACATCAATCTGATCCTGCATAGCTTTCATCCTCTCAGAGTGCTCAGTCTGGACTTCTCTGATCCCATCAAGTCTTTCCAGAATGATTTGGAAAGCATCTGGAGGTGTATCTGAAGAAGTTGATGCTCTTGGTCTTTTGCCACTCCTCCTGGGTGTTGAGGTTGATGCATGCCCTGCTGCCTCTGCTTCAGTCTCCATTAGGACACCTTCTCCTTCATCACCTTCATCTTCATCTCCTG
Source organism: Quercus berberidifolia (assembly GCA_028535905.1). NCBI lineage: Eukaryota > Viridiplantae > Streptophyta > Magnoliopsida > Fagales > Fagaceae > Quercus > Quercus berberidifolia. The sequence continues at coordinate 38,625,290 of JAPQVW010000010.1, forward strand.
GAAGTCTAACACTTATCCTTTTGCAGGTAAGCTTGTTAATTGCAGAAGGTGTGGACATGGGACTGATGTCTTGTGGAATAGGAACACCCTTCCTTCTAAAAATCCTCATTAACAAACTGGGAAAGATCAGTTTTGGCCTAGAGGTTGTTCTTGTCTCATCCACAATAGTGTCATATATGTGGGAACTTATGTCTATGAAGTTCTTTTCTTTGAGATCCATCAAAAAGACTGCTCTAGCACAATTTATTGTAGTCAACTTCTTAATGGGATAGAGGTTAAACATCATGATGATTGTTAAACACCTCATGTCCACTGGAAAGGCAGTGGTATTCAAGCATTTTCCTTCTCTCTGCCCACCTATCCTTTGTTGGATTGTTTCAATGGAGACAGACCTATCCTTGTAGTTGATAAATTCCTCATCATCTAATCCTTCAAGTCCTAATGCATCATCTATGACATGAGCATCTAAAATGAATTCTTTCCCTCTAACCCAGCAACTTAACTCATTCTCCTTTATCACAGCATTTGAGTAAAATTCCCTAATCAAAGGTTCACAAACTACAGGGAAATCACTCAGAAGTTTTTCCCATCCTCTTCCTTCAAAACAACCTGGGATAAAGGTTTGTCTCAAATCCTCCAAATCTACAAATCTTTCTTGAATAATTCCTGCACTCATGAAGTTATCCTTGTATCTCTCAAAATGATGAACTGACCTAAATAGCTTAGAATCCATTTTCAACCTTTTGTCAGCCTTCTTTGCAGGAGTTTTCTTCTTAGGAGGTGAGGGAGCCATCTGTGATCAATCAGAAGAGGCCACAACAGTGCAGAGCAATATATGTGAAAGTTCAAAAACGTGTATAAAACACCTTTGAACGTTTAGACCCCCAAATAACAACTTAATCAATTCAAGCAATATGTCAAACAACTAGTGTGCGGAAACTTAACATATGCTATCATACGAAATTGATTAAATACTATCTAAGCCATAACAAAATAAAATCCACAGCAGATAATTTAAAGGCAAAGATAGAGGAAGGAAGATGCAAACACAAAGACAACACGCGATGTGTTATCGAAGAGGAAACCGAAGTTCTCGGCGAAAAACCTCTCCGCCGCCCTCCAAGCGGTAATCAATCCACTAGAAAATATAGTTGGGATACAAGGACAGCAATAGACCCTCCAAGCCTAATCTACCCAGTGCACCTAAGCCCTCCAAGCTTCTTGCTCCAACGAGGTTGCGCCGAACCTTTTTCTTTTCTAGCTTCCCGGATTCCGCTACTAGACCATAGCATCAACCAATGAAGATTGGTTCCTTCCTAACTGCTTCCCAGAAATCCAAACAGCAGTCTCACAATGATGATAATGGTGAGAACCTGGTTTGGTATAAAGCCTCTCAAGGATTTAACAATGGAGAGGAAGAGAGTTGAGGAATTTGAAGAGATTCTAAGGTAGAGATTGTGGGTGAAACAATCTGGTTTTTCTTTAGGGTTTCTCTCTCAAAAATCTCTCTGGAAGCTCTCTTTCAATCGTGGGTAATAGGGGTATTTATACTGGAGTGGAGAGGAATGTGAAACGTCAGAATTCTACAAAACAGGGGTGGCTCGCGGCTTGACCTCGCGGCTTGACTAAGTCGCGAGATCCAGTCGCGAGATAACCGTATGGCCAGTTGTCCTGTAGTGCTCCAGCTAGCAGACTGTTCACCTTCCAGCATGCTTGGCACGTGAGGTTGCTTCTGGCGGCTTGAAGCCGCGAGTCACCCGCGAGACCCAGCCGCGACACTCTGTTTTCTTGCACACTCTTGAGCAAACTTCACTCTATCTCACTCACTACCCTTACATCAAACCCACCTAAATACAGGGTTACTAAATGCTGAATTACAAGCAAATTTGGCACGGAATAAAGCCAATTAGATGGTTGAATAAATTCAACCTTACAATCTCCCCCTTTGGCTATTCCGTGACAAAACCCTAAAACAGACTCTAGACTTAACATGTGAGTTGGGAACAGTTGAACAAAAACTCACTCACACCTAACTCTAGAAGCTGTGAAGCACTTGAATCATATGAACATAATACTCCTGAAACACAACAATACACCATGATCATTGTAAGCAGAAAATTATAAAAAGCATATGAAACAGGCAATATTTGATCAAGCAAAGATGGAGTTATGAAACAACCCATGGCTTGATCAACCAAGTGAACACCACAAGGTAGTGATCACAGTGCTCATCCACACTTGGAATGAACACAAGGACATACAAGTTAACAAGCACAAGGCAAGACACTTGTATGCACAACACTCAACCAATGCATATCACACAAGGCATATGCATCTAGGAACAATCCTACAAGGGCACAAGAGTGACAGTACATAAACCAAAATGCATAACATTTAGATTAAAATACTGATTTCAACATAGCATAAAGGCTGCACTAGGCAAGGTACAAACCATAAAGCCTACAAACTTGCAAAAGACATAAACCCTAAAAGCTTACATAAGCACATGGGTACAAAACACAAAACATCCTGAATAACATCATCAAGATATATTAAAGTTTAATCCAAGAGTATATGATAAGAGTTAGAAACAACTATACACCAAAACACAGTGTATCAAACCCATAAAAACATTAAATAAATAGTACCCAACAAGCATAAGCCTAAAAAAAACATAAGTTAAAAGTATGTGTGTATGTGTGTACTCCCCCTAACACTATGCACACTTCCCTATGAGTTTTTGTTCAACTGTTCCCAACTCACATGTTAAGTCTAGAGTCTGTTTTAGGGTTTTGTCACGGAATAGCCAAAGGGGGAGATTGTAAGGTTGAATTTATTCAACCATCTAATTGGCTTTATTCCGTGCCAAATTTGCTTGTAATTCAGCATTTAGTAACCCTGTATTTAGGTGGGTTTGATGTAAGGGTAGTGAGTGAGATAGAGTGAAGTTTGCTCAAGAGTGTGCAAGAAAACAGAGTGTCGCGGCTGGGTCTCGCGGGTGACTCGCGGCTTCAAGCCGCCAGAAGCAACCTCACGTGCCAAGCATGCTGGAAGGTGAACAGTCTGCTAGCTGGAGCACTACAGGACAAAACAGGACAACTGGCCATACGGTTATCTCGCGACTGGATCTCGCGACTTAGTCAAGCCGCGAGGTCAAGCCGCGAGCCACCCCTGTTTTGTAGAATTCTGACGTTTCACATTCCTCTCCACTCCAGTATAAATACCCCTATTACCCACGATTGAAAGAGAGCTTCCAGAGAGATTTTTGAGAGAGAAACCCTAAAAAAAAACATAAGTTAAAAGTATGTGTGTATGTGTGTACTCCCCCTAACACTATGCACACTTCCCTTTGGACTTTTCTCCCCCTTACTGAAAGCTCTCCCCCTTTTTGTCACGAATAGCTAAAGGCTCTCGTCCAACTTTCGTTGAATATCATCTAGCTGATTCTCCATAGTCTCGAGACGCATTTGAACATGGTTGTTTGTGGAGTAGAGAAGTGCCACAAGCTCATCAACGCGTTTCTGAATATGCTCGAGTACACTGCCAGCTCTATCAGTATGAGGAGCAGTCGGAGCTTGCGGAATAGGAGCTGGTGAAGCTTCAGGAACAGCACGTGATGTAGATGTGGTATGTGCTGGTGTCTCTGAGTCAGGGGCAGACGGAGTGACCGGAGAGATGTGAGCACTCCTTGGTGATTTAGAGGAGTGACTTCTGCTAGCTTGAAGAGTGAGCAAGGAAATGGGACGTTGACGAGTCAACATTTTTCCATCTGCAGGAGGAGTAATGCCTTCACGAAGAATGAGCTTCATGATGAGACTGCAAAATGGAATAACTCCTCTTGCTGCAGATCGACATGCGGTCTTCCTCAAGATGTAGTAGATGTGAGCACATATGTCAATGGGAGCTCCTGTAATAAGGTCACATAGAAACAGAGCTCTCCCAAGATTGATGAATGTAGTGTTGGACAGTGGGTAGAGATTGGTGAACATGATCAACTTCAGTGTGGTCAACTCAGGTGCAAACTTTGCGGTGCTGATGGAGGTTCCTGCACTGGATACTTCATGATCGTATCCTAGGATTTGTAAAATTTCTCCAACTTCTGGATTTCGTTCATCGTAAGGAGTGAGATTCACATTCTGAGGTCTGGTGATGCCGAGAAGATCTGCGATGGAGTCTGGGGTAACACTAAACTCTGTTCCTCTGACCCAGAAAATGAGTTGGGGTCCAAGATCAGTCGCATTGGAGAAGCATTCCTTAACCAGTTCATCCATTGGATCATCAAAGTTCCCAAACAAGTTTGCCCAATCTCGTTTCTCAAAGATTCGAGGGATGAAAGTGGTTCCTAAGGTATTAAACTCTACCACCCGTTCCACTATAGTAGTCGACTTGTCAAACACGTTTGAGTAGACGTGTGAGTTAAGAGGAAGTCTGAACCTATCCTCATTGGGGTCTTGAGAAGCCTGAGATGATAGTCGAGTCCTTTTGGCAACTGGTGATGCTGGTTCGTCAGCAACAATGTCTTTACCCCTGGAAGATCGACGAGACATCTGCAAGAGACAGGCCCACAGCAAAGAACCAAACAACAATACCACACAAGACCAATGTCAACATGATTCAGTGTAAACAAAATATCAATATACAAACACAAACTGAAGATAGTGCAGACCCAATCAAACTACCAACAATATACAGGAGCACAAAATGATAGGAGCAGCAATATGGTGATAGTGCACCAAGACATAGAAGGACAAAAACAACAAACACTTGTCGCTGAGACAGGTTATCAAGACCATGATATGCAAACACATACAGCATTCGAACATTTAGATCAGATAACATAAAATACTCCACCAGAGATATGAACAAGGAAAAATATTTCAACATGAAGAACCCAATAATCCATACTAGAGAACAAGGTTGAGATACAAACACCCAAAAAGGATTCAGTAACCAATATCATTATCAGAAACAATGCTTAAGCAAGTGAAATGAGTAAGTCAAATAGACAACAAACCCATGTAACAAAAGATTTTCAGACTCAATAATCGGCAAATATCAGAACAATGAACATCACATTTTGACTGTTCAACATGAGAATAGATGAGAACAAAATCAAACAAGATCTGCCATACCCATTTCATAAGAGAGAAGTAGTTCGTACACAATATCAACCCAAACAGCAGCAAGAAAAACCAGGAAAAGAGAAAATGAGATTGAGAAAGCATAAACCCTTACCTTTTCTTGATGATTTGGATAAGAAATGAAGCACCAATGAGGGTTGAATATGGGTTCACAGAGTTTTTGGAAAGGAGGAAGTTTAGAGAGAAGATGAACAGTCATAAAAGTTCGAGGGAAAAACTGAAAAAGGTTTAAAAACTGCTCCTGTTTCTGCAAAACACGCGATTCTCGCGACTGGAATAAGTCGCCACACAGTCGCCAGCTCAAGCCGCCAAAACACACAAGACCAAAAATTTGAAAAATTTTTCTAAGTGTTTTTCGCGACTGGAAGGTCTACCCGCGAGTGAGTCGCGATCTGAGCCGCGAAAATCTCTGAGTAACCTCGCGACTGGACCTTCCACTCGCGAACGAGTCGCCAGAAATTACCAGCGAAGGTGCGACTGAGGCTCGCGACTTGACATACCCGCGACTGAGCCGCCAAAACAGAGCAAAACAGGATTTTTGAAATTTTCAGATTTTTCAAGCAAAATACTTTCCAAAAACACCTAAAACACTCAAAAATCTTTTTGTGCTTGAATCAACAAAGATTGAGCATGTGAAAACACATTTCATCAAGTACAATCACACAAATGAATATGGCATTTATTGAACATAAACTTGTGTGTTGTGTGTGGATATCAACAATGAGATAGTCCTTCGTCTAATGTGAAGCTTCAATGATCAATTCAACCAAGGCATACACAATTAGCACTAGATCATGTGACCCATCTCAATTATAGAAATATGTATATATGACCTCCCACATAAACTTGATAACATGATTTGGAGCTTTACATTTGACTCCACTTTCAATCATAACATTTGAACTTTTTGATCTTTTGAGTCAATCACCTCTCATTGTGAGAGTGATATATGATATTTCACTATAATGAATAAGCCTTTGGCTTTTTGAATAAACATTCACTTCAATATAAGGTCGCTTACCCTTTTTCCTAGTCAAATACTAGAGTGTGCGACAGGCTTTTGCAGCTCAATATCTCTTTTCATTTGGAGATTTACATTTGGTGAGCTCTTTTTAGCAAAACAAAAATAAAGAGTGGGAAGATATATAGACACAAGTCTATGCAAGTCTCAAGATCAACAAAACCATTCACTAATCATTCATGACAAGTTTGAAGATCTATTTACAACAATCACAAAGATTTCAAGATTTTTCCCACTGTGATATAAGTGCATAAAGACAAGCAATGCTCGAAAATGCACAAAGCCATTAGCACAAAGGTACAAGGCAAAACAAGTTTTGAGACAAAAACTCAACAAAGTCAATCAAGCTTTTGATTTTCTATTTTTATGTGTTTTTTTGGATTTTTGACACAAGAAACAAAAAGATTGATAAAACAAAATTAAAGAAATGTACAAAAAGACAAACAAACAACCAACAGCAAAAATAGCAAGCAAAACAATCAAACATAGTCACAAAGCATAGGAAGTATTGATGCATGGACATGTTGTAATGCTTATGCATGAGTACCCTTATTCACCCTCACGTCACTTGCGTTTGGGGTGATTTCCTTATAGGATTGGGTACGGGAGTTAGGGCTTTCAAACCTTCGTGAGAAGCTTTCCAAGCAGTTGGTGAATGCACCAATCATCTTCATCACGTTCATCATTCCGGGATCACCATTCTGATCTCTAGATTGATCTCCAGCCCAACTTCTTCTCTCATTTCTAGGTCCTCCTGACCTTTGAGGGGTTGCACTATTCTTTGCTCTCAGCTTTTGGCAATTTGGTCGAGTATGCCCTTGAAGTCCGCAGTAGTGGCACACATAAGTTCCTCTAGGACCTCTTTGTGGTCGAGGACGTGACTTGGCACGAGATTCAGATCTGTCTGCAAACTGATTGCGAGGATTTAACATTCGTTGGTTCACCAAATTCTTCTTCTCCTCCACCTCGAGCTTCTCACCAGTAAGGTTAGCTACAATTGGAGCTTCAGCCTTTACAAACTTCACTCCTTTACTAACATTTCCAGACGAACTACCTCCTCCGGTATATCCCAATCCGGATTTGTCTGAGAAGCTCTTTTGAGATGATATAACATCATCTAGCTTCTTGATGGTAACCCTCTCTACTTTGGCATTAGCTTGCACAACCTCACTCTCAAGAAACCTTACTTTTGTGTAAGCTTCGGACAACTCTCCATTCAGAGTTTCTATCTCACACTTGGCCTCCCTATATCGGATTAGGAGACTTTTGTAGTCCTCCTCAGCCTTCTTCATTTTTCTCACAGCAGCCTTGGCCACCCTTGTGTATTCCCCGGACTTCTCCAAAAGTAAGTTATAATTCTCCTGAAGATTCGCGTTGCTTCCATCTACTTCAGCATCCGATTCTTCAACAATTCCTAGTGATTCATCATCACTATGTTCTCCAAGGTCTTGCACAAGCAGATTCAGTTCATCTGACGACTCAACATGAGCAATAGTCATAAAAGCCGAATAGTTCCCCTCTCCATCACAGCTCTCTTCAGACTCTGAGTCAGACGAATCCGAGTCACTCAAGGTCGTGGCATACACTTTACCTTTCGATTTCAAATAATTCGGACATTCCTTTTTGAAGTGTCCATGCCCGTTACATTCGAAACACGTGACACCTTGTGTAGGTTGGGATTCTTTTCCATCTTTCCTTTTGAATTCCCTTTTCTCCCTTCCAGAACTTTGGAATTTTCTTTTATCATCAAATTTGCCATTATTTTTGAATTTCAAAAACTTTTTGAAATTCTTGACAAGGTATGCAACATCTTTGTCAACCACATCTTCTCCCGATGAGTCTTGATCTTCTACCTTCTCATTAATGGTCTTTAGAGCAAGAGATTTACTCTTCCGTTGATTGGGCAGCGACATCTCATAAGTCTGCAGAGAACCCACCAGCTCTTGCACTTTGATGTCATCGAGGTCCTTGCTCTCTTCTATTGCTGTCACTTTAGCTCGAAAGCTTTCCGGCAATGATCGAAGGATCTTTCTTACAATCTTCGAGTCCTCCGTTTTCTCCCCCAAGTTGAACTTGCTGACAACCACTTCATTTAACTTCCCATAGAAAGAGTCAAAAGACTCATCCTCACTCATTTTGAGCTCCTCAAACCGAGTGGTCAGCATTTGTAACTTGGTGTCTTTCACTTTCTTCGTGCCTTCATAGGTAGTTTCCAAAATCTCCCCTGCTTCTTTGGCCACGGTAATATGAGAAATCCTGTGAAATTCATCTGGAGACACACCACAGAAAATAGCATTGAGTGCTTTACTGTTAGCATTAGATGCAGCAAGTGCTGCCTTATCCCATGTGGATTTTGCTGCCTCTGGTTTGGTCCAACCAATCTCAACAGCATCCCAAACGGATTCATCAATCGAACACAGAAAAGCTCTCATTCGACCCTTCCAAAAAGCATAATTACTACCATCAAAATATGGAGGTGCATTTAGGGATTGAGACCTATCCATCTCAAAAGGGAGTCAAGGATCACACAATGGTAATGAAACCAATATCAGTGTACCTGCTCTGATACCAATTGAAAGTTCAAAAACGTGTATAAAACACCTTTGAACGTTTAGACCCCCAAATAACAACTTAATCAATTCAAGCAATATGTCAAACAACTAGTGTGCGGAAACTTAACATATGCTATCATACGAAATTGATTAAATACTATCTAAGCCATAACAAAATAAAATCCACAGCAGATAATTTAAAGGCAAAGATAGAGGAAGGAAGATGCAAACACAAAGACAACACGCGATGTGTTATCGAAGAGGAAACCGAAGTTCTCGGCGAAAAACCTCTCCGCCGCCCTCCAAGCGGTAATCAATCCACTAGAAAATATAGTTGGGATACAAGGACAGCAATAGACCCTCCAAGCCTAATCTACCCAGTGCACCTAAGCCCTCCAAGCTTCTTGCTCCAACGAGGTTGCGCCGAACCTTTTTCTTTTCTAGCTTCCCGGATTCCGCTACTAGACCATAGCATCAACCAATGAAGATTGGTTCCTTCCTAACTGCTTCCCAGAAATCCAAACAGCAGTCTCACAATGATGATAATGGTGAGAACCTGGTTTGGTATAAAGCCTCTCAAGGATTTAACAATGGAGAGGAAGAGAGTTGAGGAATTTGAAGAGATTCTAAGGTAGAGATTGTGGGTGAAACAATCTGGTTTTTCTTTAGGGTTTCTCTCTCAAAAATCTCTCTGGAAGCTCTCTTTCAATCGTGGGTAATAGGGGTATTTATACTGGAGTGGAGAGGAATGTGAAACGTCAGAATTCTACAAAACAGGGGTGGCTCGCGGCTTGACCTCGCGGCTTGACTAAGTCGCGAGATCCAGTCGCGAGATAACCGTATGGCCAGTTGTCCTGTTTTGTCCTGTAGTGCTCCAGCTAGCAGACTGTTCACCTTCCAGCATGCTTGGCACGTGAGGTTGCTTCTGGCGGCTTGAAGCCGCGAGTCACCCGCGAGACCCAGCCGCGACACTCTGTTTTCTTGCACACTCTTGAGCAAACTTCATTCTATCTCACTCACTACCCTTACATCAAACCCACCTAAATACAGGGTTACTAAATGCTGAATTACAAGCAAATTTGACACGGAATAAAGCCAATTAGATGGTTGAATAAATTCAACCTTACAATATGTGTAAAAACAAGTCAGTCACATGTATTTATCAAAGAGATATCATTCATACAAATGAACTTGAAGCATTTAAACACAAGCTACTTAGATCAATCACATGGAAAAACAAGCCTAAGATAGGAAATACACATAAAAGCATCAGATATAGACACTAACTTAAAGGCAGTTATAAGTCAATGAGACAAAAACTGGAAAATGATATGACACATAAACAGTATTGTGAAGCACACATTTGCCCCCAAAAGATTATCACAAAAAAAAAAAAGGCATATTTAGCACATTAAACTCACAGCCAAAAAAAATGAAAACAACTCAACAGCTCAAAGTTCAGTTAAACTCAAAGAATCACATAGCTAAGCGCAGAATGAAGAGTAATAGTGAAACAACTAAGAACAAATCATACTCTAGCAGCAGCCTTCGCAATCTAAGCATGAACAAGGATCAAAATCCGAAACACAAACCCATTTCTAAAGCACACATATATGCGAAAAATCAAAGGGAAAAACACAAAATCAAGTAGAAAAGAGTGCAAAACTGAAAACCCATACCTGTGATGTGAAGATTTTGAGCTACAAGTGTGCAACAATGGAGATTGGAAATGAGAGCACGGAGTGTTTGGGAGGGAGAAGATGAACAGTCACAAAAATTCGAGGGAAAAACTGAAAATGATTTAAAAACTGCTCTTATTTCTGTAAGACACGCGATTTTCGCGACTGGATTAAGTCGCCATACAGTCGCCAGCTCAAGCCGCCAAAGCACTCAAGAACAAAATTTTGAAAAAATTTTCTAAGTGTTTTTCGCAACTGGAAGGTCTACCCGCGAGCGAGTCGCGAGCTGAGCCGCGAAAATCTCTGAGTGAACCTCGCGACTGGACCTTCCACTCGCGAACAAGTCGCCAAAAATTACCAGCGAAGATGCGACTGAGACTCGCGACTTGACATACCCGCGACTGAGCCGCCAAAACAGGGCAAAACTGGTTTTTTGAAATTTTCAGATTTTTCAAACAAAAATACTTTCCAAAAGCACCTAAAACACTCAAAAATCTTTTTGTGCTTGAAATAACAAAGATTGAGCATGTGAAAACACATTTCATCAAGTACAATCACACAAATGAATATGGCATTTATTGAACATAAACTTGTGTGTTGTGTGTGGATAACAACAATGAGATAGTCCGTCGTCTAATATGAAGCTTCAATGATCAATTCAACCAAGGCATACACAATTAGCACTAGATCATGTGACCTATCTCAATTATAGAAGTATGTATATATGACCTCCCACAAAACTTGATAACATGATTTGGAGCTTTACATTTGACTCCACTTTCAAACATAACAATTGAACTTTTTGATCTTTTGAGTCAATCACCTCTCATTGTGAGAGTGATATAGGATATTTCACTTTAATGAATAAGCCTTTGGCTTTTTGAATGAACAATCACTTCAATATAAGGTCGCTTACCCTTTTTCCTAGTCAAATACTAGAGTGTGCGACAGGCTTTTGCAGCTCAATATCTCTTTTCATTTGGAGATTTACATTTGGAGAGCTCTTTTTTTGCAAAACAAAAATAAAGAGTGGGAAGATATATAGACACAAGTCTATGCAAGTCTCAAGATCAACAAAACCATTCACTAATCATTCATGACAAGTTTGAAGATCTATTTACAACAATCACAAAGATTTCAAGATTTTTCCCACAGTGATATAAGTGCATAAAGACAAGCAATGCTCGAAAATGCACAAAGCCATTAGCACAAAGGTACAAGGCAAAACAAGTTTTGAGACAAAAACTCAACAAAGTCAATCAAGCTTTTTGATTTTCTATTTTTTTATGTGTTTTTTTGGATTTTTGACACAAGAAACAAAAAGATTGATAAGACAAAATTAAAGAAATGTACAAGAAGACAAACAAACAACCAACAGCAAAAATAGCAAGCAAAACAATCAAACATAGTCACAAAGCATAGGAAGTATTGATGCATGGACATGTTGTAATGCTTATGCATGAGTACCCTTATTCACCCTCACGTCACTTGCGTTTGGGGTGATTTCCTTATAGGATTGGGTACGGGAGTTAGGGCTTTCAAACCTTCGTGAGAAGCTTTCCAAGCAGTTGGTGAATGCACCAATCATCTTCATCACGTTCATCATTCCGGGATCACCATTCTGATCTCTAGATTGATCTCCAGCCCAACTTCTTCTCTCATTTCTAGGTCCTCCTGACCTTTGAGGGGTTGCACTATTCTTTGCTCTCAGCTTTTGGCAATTTGGTCGAGTATGCCCTTGAAGTCCGCAGTAGTGGCACACATAAGTTCCTCTAGGACCTCTTTGTGGTCGAGGACGTGACTTGGCACGAGATTCAGACCTGCCTGCTAACTGATTGTGATGATTTAACATCCGTTGGTTCACCAAATTCTTCTTCTCCTTCACTTCGAGCTTTTCACCAGTAGAGTCAGCTACAACTGGATCTTTGGCCTTTATAAACTTTACTTCTTTTGTGATATTCCAGACGAACTACCTCCTCCGGTATATCCCAATCCGGATTTGTCTGAAAAGCTCTTTTGAGATGATATAACATCATCTAGCTTCTTGGTGGTAACCCTCTCTACTTTAGCATTAGCTTGCACAACCTCACTCTCAAGAAACCTTACTTTTGTGTAAGCTTCGGACAACTCTCCATTCAGAGTTTCTATCTCACACTTGGCCTCCCTATATCGGATTAGGAGACTTTTGTAGTCCTCCTCAGCCTTCTTCATTTTTCTCACAGCAGCCTTGGCCACCCTTGTGTATTCTCCGGACTTCTCCAAAAGTAAGTTATAATTCTCCTGAAGATTCGCGTTGCTTCCATCTTCTTCAGCATCTGATTCTTCAACAATTCCTAGTGATTCATCATCACTATGTTCTCCAAGGTCTTGCACAAGCAGATTCAGTTCATCTGACGACTCAACATGAGCAATAGTCATAAAAGCTGAATAGTTCCCCTCTCCATCACAGCTCTCTTCAGACGCTGAGTCAGACGAATCCGAGTCACTCAAGGTCGTGGCATACACTTTACCTTTCGATTTCAAATAATTCGGACATTCCTTTTTGAAGTGTCCATGCCCGTTACATTCGAAACAAGTGACACCTTGTGTAGGTTGGGATTCTTTTCCATCTTTCCTTTTGAATTCCCTTTTCTCCCTTCCAGAACTTTGGAATTTTCTTTTATCATCAAATTTGCCATTATTTTTGAATTTCAAAAACTTTTTGAAATTTTTGACAAGGTATGCAACATCTTTGTCAACCACATCTTCTCCCGATGAGTCTTGATCTTCCACCTTCTCATTAATGGTCTTTAGAGCAAGAGATTTACTCTTCCGTTGATTTGGCAGCGACATCTCATAAGTCTGCAGAGAACCCACCAGCTCTTGCACTTTGATGTCATCGAGGTCCTTGCTCTCTTCTATTGCTGTCACTTTAGCTCGAAAACTTTCCGGCAATGATCGAAGGATCTTTCTTACAATCTTCGAGTCCTCCGTTTTCTCCCCCAAGTTGAACTTGCTGACAACCACTTCATTTAACTTCCCATAGAAAGAGTCAAAAGACTCATCCTCACTCATTTTGAGCTCCTCAAACCGAGTGGTCAGCATTTGTAACTTGGTGTCTTTCACTTTCTTCGTGCCTTCATAGGTAGTTTCCAAAATCTCCCATGCTTCTTTGGCCACGGTAATATGAGAAATCCTGTGAAATTCATCTGGAGACACACCACAGAAAATAGCATTGAGTGCTTTACTGTTAGCATTTGATGCAGCAAGTGCTGCCTTATCCCATGTGGATTTTGCTGCCTCTGGTTTGGTCCAACCAATCTCAACAGCATCCCAAACGGATTCATCAATAGAACACTGTAAGGTTGAATTTATTCAACCATCTTATTGGCTTTATTCCATGCCAAATTTGCTTGTAATTCAGCATTTAGTAACCCTGTATTTAGGTGGGTTTGATGTAAGGGTAGTGAGTGAGATAGAGTGAAGTTTGCTCAAGAGTGTGCAAGAAAACAGAGTGTCGCGGCTGGGTCTCGCGGGTTACTCGCGGCTTCAAGCCGCCAGAAGCAACCTCACGTGCCAAGCATGCTGGAAGGTGAACAGTCTGCTAGCTGGAGCACTACAGGACAAAACAGGACAACTGGCCATACGGTTATCTCGCGACTGGGTCTCGCGACTTAGTCAAGCCGCGAGGTCAAGCCGCGAGCCACCCCTGTTTTGTAGAATTCTGACGTTTCACATTCCTCTCCACTCCAGTATAAATACCCCTTTTACCCACGATTGAAAGAGAGCTTCCAGAGAGAATTTTGAGAGAGAAACCCTAAAGAAAAACCAGATTGTTTCACCCACAATCTCTACCTTAGAATCTCTTCAAATTCCTCAACTCTCTTCCTCTCCATTGTCAAATCCTTGAGAGGCTTTATACCAAACCAGGTTCTCACCATTATCATCATTGTGAGACTGCTGTTTGGATTTCTGGGAAGCAGTTAGGAAGGAACCAATCTTCATTGGTTGATGCTACGGTCTAGTAGCGGAATCCGGGAAGCTAGAAAAGAAAAAGGTTCGGCGCAACCTCGTTGGAGCAAGAAGCTTGGAGGGCTTAGGTGCACTGGGTAGATTAGGCTTGGAGGGTCTATTGCTGTCCTTGTATCCCAACTATATTTTCTAGTGGATTGATTACCGCTTGGAGGGCGGCGGAGAGGTTTTTTGCCGAGGACTTCGGTTTCCTCTTCGATAACACATTGCGTGTTGTCTTTGTGTTTGCATCTTCCTTCCTCTATCTTTGCCTTTAAATTATCTGCTGTGGATTTTATTTTGTTATGGCTTAGATAGTATTTAATCAATTTCGTATGATAGCATATGTTAAGTTTCCGCACACTAGTTGTTTGACATATTGCTTGAATTGATTAAGTTGTTATTTGGGGGTCTAAACGTTCAAAGGTGTTTTTACACGTTTATTGAACTTTCAATTGGTATCAGAGCGGGTACACTGATATTGGTTTCATTACCATTGTGTGATCCTTGACTCCCTTTTGAGATGGATAGGTCTCAATCCCTAAATGCACCTCCATATTTTGATGGTAGTAATTATGCTTTTTGGAAGGTTCGAATGAGAGCTTTTCTGTGTTCTATTGATGAATCCGTTTGGGATGCTGTTGAGATTGGTTGGACCAAACCAGAGGCAGCAAAATCCACATGGGATAAGGCAGCACTTGCTGCATCTAATGCTAACAGTAAAGCACTCAATGCTATTTTCTGTGGTGTGTCTCCAGATGAATTTCACAGGATTTCTCATATTACCGTGGCCAAAGAAGCATGGGAGATTTTGGAAACTACCTATGAAGGCACGAAGAAAGTGAAAGACACCAAGTTACAAATGCTGACCACTCGGTTTGAGGAGCTCAAAATGAGTGAGGATGAGTCTTTTGACTCTTTCTATGGGAAGTTAAATGAAGTGGTTGTCAGCAAGTTCAACTTGGGGGAGAAAACGGAGGACTCGAAGATTGTAAGAAAAATCCTTCAATCATTGCCGGAAAGTTTTCGAGCTAAAGTGACAGCAATAGAAGAGAGCAAGGACCTCGATGACATCAAAGTGCAAGAGCTGGTGGGTTCTCTGCAGACTTATGAGATGTCACTGCCCAATCAACGGAAGAGTAAATCTCTTGCTTTAAAGACCATTAATGAGAAGGTGGAAGATCAAGACTCATCGGGAGAAGATGTGGTTGACAAAGATGTTGCATACCTTGTCAAAAATTTCAAAAAATTTTTGAAATTAAAAAATAATGGCAAATTTGATGATAAAAGAAAATTCCAAAGTTCTGGAAGGGAGAAAAGGGAATTCAAAAGGAAAGATGGAAAAGAATCCCAACCTACACAAGGTGTCACTTGTTTCGAATGTAACGGGCATGGACACTTCAAAAAGGAATGTCCGAATTATTTGAAATCGAAAGGTAAAGTGTATGCCACGACCTTGAGTGACTCGGATTCGTCTGACTCAGAGTCTGAAGAGAGCTGTGATGGAGAGGGGAACTATTCAGCTTTTATGACTATTGCTCATGTTGAGTCGTCAGATGAACTGAATCTGCTTGTGCAAGACCTTGGAGAACATAGTGATGATGGATCACTAGGAATTGTTGAAGAATCGGATGCTGAAGAAGATGGAAGCAACGCGAATCTTCAGGAGAATTATAACTTACTTTTGGAAAAGTCCGGGGAATACACAAGGGTGGCCAAGGCTGCTGTGAGAAAAATGAAGAAGGCTGAGGAGGACTACAAAAGTCTCCTAATCCGATATAGGGAGGCCAAGTGTGAGATAGAAACTCTGAATGGAGAGTTGTCCGAAGCTTACACAAAAGTAAGGTTTCTTGAGAGTGAGGTTGTGCAAGCTAATGCTAAAGTAGAGAGGGTTACCACCAAGAAGCTAGATGATGTTATATCATCTCAAAAGAGCTTTTCAGACAAATCCGGATTGGGATATACCGGAGGAGGTAGTTCGTCTGGAAATATCACAAAAGAAGTAAAGTTTGTCAAGGCCAAAGATCCAGTTGTAGCTGACTCTACTGGTGAAAAGCTCGAGGTGAAGGAGAAGAAGAATTTGGTGAACCAATGGATGTTAAATCCTCGCAATCAGTTTGCAGACAGATCTGAATCTCGTGCCAAGTCACGTCCTCGACTCCAAAGAGGTCCTAGAGGAACTTATGTGTGCCACTACTGCGGACTTCAAGGGCATACTCGACCAAATTGCCAAAAGCTGAGAGCAAAGAATAGTGCAACCCCTCAAAGGTCAGGAGGACCTAGAAATGAGAGAAGAAGTTGGGCTGGAGATCAATCTAGAGATCAGAATGGTGATCCCGGAATGATGAACGTGATGAAGATGATTGGTGCATTCACCAACTGCTTGGAAAGCTTCTCACGAAGGTTTGAAAGCCCTAACTCCCGTACCCAATCCTATAAGGAAATCACCCCAAACGCAAGTGACGTGAGGGTGAATAAGGGTACTCATGCATAAGCATTACAACATGTCCATGCATCAATACTTCCTATGCTTTGTGACTATGTTTGATTGTTTTGCTTGCTATTTTTGCTGATTGGTTGTTTGTTTGTCTTTTTGTACATTTCTTTAATTTTGTCTTATCGATCTTTTTGTTTCTTGTGTCAAAAATCCAAAAATCACATAAAAAATAGAAAATCAAAAAGCTTGATTGACTTTGTTGAGTTTTTGTCTCAAAACTTGTTTTGCCTTGTACCTTTGTGCTAATGGCTTTGTGCATTTTCGAGCATTGCTTGTATTTATGCACTTATATCACTGTGGGAAAAATCTTGAAATCTTTGTGATTGTTGTAAATAGATCTTCAAACTTGTCATGAATGATTAGTGAATGGTTTTGTTGATCTTGAGACTTGCATAGACTTGTGTCTATATATCTTCCCACTCTTTATTTTTGTTTTGCTAAAAAGAGCTCTCCAAATGTAAATCTCCAAATGAAAAGAGATATTGAGCTGCAAAAGCCTGTCGCACACTCTAGTATTTGACTAGGAAAAAGGGTAAGCGACCTTATATTGAAGTGATTGTTCATTCAAAAAGCCAAAGGCTTATTCATTAAAGTGAAATATCCTATATCACTCTCACAATGAGAGGTGATTGACTCAAAAGATCAAAAAGATCAAATGTTATGATTAAAAGTGGAGTCAAATGTAAAGCTCCAAATCATGTTATCAAGTTTTGTGGGAAGTCATATATACATATTTCTATAATTGAGATGGGTCACATGATCTAGTGCTAATTGTGTATGGCTTGGTTGAATTGATCATTGAAGCTTCACATTAGTCTAGGGACTATCTCATTGTTGATATCCACACACAACACACAAGTTTATGTTCAATAAATGCCATATTCATTTGTGTGATTGTACTTGATGAAATGTGTTTTCACATGCTCAATCTTTGTTGATTCAAGCACAAAAAGATTTTTGAGTGTTTTAGGTGTTTTTGGAAAGTATTTTGTTTGAAAAATCTGAAAATTTCAAAAACCTGTTTTGCCCTGTTTTGGCGGCTCAGTCGCGGGTATGTCAAGTCGCGAGCCTCAGTCGCGTCTCCGCGGGTTATTTTTGGCGACTTGTTCGCGAGTGGAAGGTCCAGTCGCGAGGTTACTCAGAGATTTTCGCGGCTCAGATCGCGACTCACTCGGGGGTAGACCTTCCAGTCGCGAAAAACACTTAGAAAAATTTTCAAATTTTTGGTCTTGTGTGTTTTGGCGGCTTAAGCTGGCGACTATGTGGCGACTTCTTCCAGTCGCGAAAATCGCGTGTTTTGCAGAAACAGGAGCAGTTTTTAAACCTTTTTCAGTTTTCCCTCGAACTTTTATGACTGTTCATCTTCTCTCTAAACTTCCTCCTTTCCAAAAACTCTGTGAATCCATATTCAACCCTCATTGGTGCTTCATATCTTATCCAAATCATCAAGAAAAGGTAAGGGTTTATGCTTTCTCAATCTCATTTTCTCTTTTCCTGGTTTTTCTTGCTGCTGTTTGGGTTGATATTGTGTACGAAATACTTCTCTCTTATGAAATGGGTATGGCGGGTCTTGTTTGATTTTGTTCTCATCCATTCTCATGTTGAACAGTCAAAATGTGATGTTCATTGTTCTGATATTTGCCTTTTATTGAGTCTGAAAATCTTTTGTTAAATGGGTTTGTTGTCTATTTGACTTACTCATTTCACTTGCTTAAGCATTGTTTCTGATAATGATATTGGTTACTGAATCCTTTTTGGGTGTTTGTATCTCAACCTTGTTCTCTAGTATGGATTATTGGGTTCTTCATGTTGAAATATTTTTCCTTGTTCATATCTCTGGTGGAGTATTTTATGTTATCTGCTCTAAATGTTCGAATGCTGTATGTGTTTGCATATCATGGTCTTGATAACCTGTCTCAGCGACAAGTGTTAGTTGTTTTTGTCCTTCTATGTCTTGGTGCACTATCACCATATTGCTGCTCCTATCATTTTGTGCTCCTGTATATTGTTGGTAGTTTGATTGGGTCTGCACTATCTTCAATTTGTGTTTGTATATTGATATTCTGTTTACACTGAATCATGTTGACATTGGTCTTGTGTGGTATTGGTGTTTGGTTCTTTGCTGTGGGAATGTTATCTTGCAGATGTCTCGTCGATCTTCCAGGGGTAAAGACATTATTGCTGACGAACCAGTAACACCAGTTGCCAAAAGGACTCGATTATCATCTCAGGCCTCTCAAGACCCCAATGAGGATAGATTCAGACTTCCTCTTAACTCACACGTCTACTCAAACGTGTTTGACAAGTCGACCGCTATAGTGGAACGAGTGGTAGAGTTTAATACCTTAGGGACCACTTTCATCCCTCGAATCTTTGAGAACCGAGATTGGGCAAACTTGTTCGGGAACTTTGATGACCCAATGGATGAGCTGGTCAAAGAATGCTTCTCCAATGCAACTGATCTTGGACCTGAACTCGTTTTCTGGGTCAGAGGAACAGAGTTCAGTGTTACCCCAAACTCCATCGCAGACCTTCTCAGCATCACCAGACCTCGGAATGTTAATATTACTCCTTACGATGAACGAAATCCGGAAATTGGAGAAATTTTGCAAATCCTAGGATACGATCATGAAGTATCCAGTGCAGGAACCTCCATCAGCACCGCAAAGTTTGCACCCGAGCTGACCACACTGAAGTTGATCATGTTCACCAATCTCTACCCATTGTCCAACACTACATTCATCAATCTTGGGAGAGCTCTATTTCTTTGTGACCTTATTACAGGAGCTCCCATTGACATATGTGCTCACATCTACTACATCTTGAGGAAGACCGCATGTCGATCTGCAGCAAGAGGAGTTATTCCATTTTGCAGTCTCATCATGAAGCTCATTCTTCGTGAAGGCATTACTCCTCCTGCAGATGGAAAAATGTTGACTCGTCAACGTCCCATTTCCTTGCTCACTCTTCAAGCTAGCAGAAGTCACTCCTCTAAATCACCAAGGAGTGCTCACATCTCTCCGGTCACTCCGTCTGCCCCTGACTCAGAGACACCAGCACATACCACATCTACATCACGTGCTGTTCCTGAAGCTTCACCAGCTCCTATTCCGCAAGCACCGACTGCTCCTCATACTGATAGAGCTGGCAGTGTACTTGAGCATATTCAGAAACGCGTTGATGAGCTTGTGGCACTTCTCTACTCCACAAACAACCATGTTCAAATGCGTCTCGAGACTATGGAGAATCAGCTAGATGATATTCAACGAAAGTTGGACGAGAGCCTTTAGCTATTCGTGACAAAAAGGGGGAGAGCTTTCAGTAAGGGGGAGAAAAGTCCAAAGGGAAGTGTGCATAGTGATAGGGGGAGTACACCCATACACACATACTTTTGTCATACTTTTGTTTTTAGTCTTATCCTCTAAACTTATGGTTTTTAGGTTTATGCTTGTTGGGTACTATTTATTTAATGTTTTTATGGGTTTGATACACTATGTTTTCTTGGTGTATTGTTTCTAACTCTTAACTTATACTCTTGGTTTAAAGTTTAATATATTTTGATGATGTTATTCAGGATGTTTGGTTTTGTACCCATGTGCTTATGTAAGCTTTTAGGGTTTATGTCTTTTGCATGTTTGTAGGCTTTATGGTTTGTTCCTTGCCTAGTGCAGCCTTTATACTATGTTGAAATCAGTACTTTAATCTAAATGTTATGCATTTTGGTTTATGTACTGTCACTCTTGTGCCCTTGTAGGATTGTTCCTAGATGCATATGCCTTGTGTGATATGCATTGGTTGAGTGTTGTGCATACAAGTGTCTTGCCTTGTGCTTGTTAACTTGTATGTTCTTGTGTTCATTCCAAGTGTGAATGAGCACTGTGATCACTATCTTGTGGTGTTCACTTGGTTGATCAAGCCATGGTTTGTTTCATAACTCCATCTTTGCTTGATCACTTATTGCCTGTTTCATATGCATTGTATAATTTTCTGCTTACAATGATCATGGTGTATTGTTGTGTTTCAGGAGTATTATGTTCATATGATTCAAGTGCTTCACAGCTTCTAGAGTTAGGTGTGAGTGAGTTTTTGTTCAACTGTTCCCAACTCACATGTTAAGTCTAGAGTCTGTTTTAGGGTTTTGTCACGGAATAGCCAAAGGGGGAGATTGTAAGGTTGAATTTATTCAACCATCTTATTGGCTTTATTCCGTGCCAAATTTGCTTGTAATTCAGCATTTAGTAACCCTGTATTTAGGTGGGTTTGATGTAAGGGTAGTGAGTGAGATAGAGTGAAGTTTGCTCAAGAGTGTGCAGGAAAACAGAGTGTCGCGGCTGGGTCTCGCGGGTTACTCGCGGCTTCAAGCCGCCAGAAGCAACCTCACGTGCCAAGCATGCTGGAAGGTGAACAGTCTGCTAGCTGGAGCACTACAGGACAAAACAGGACAACTGGCCATACGGTTATCTCGCGACTGGGTCTCGCGACTTAGTCAAGCCGCGAGGTCAAGCCGCGAGCCACCCCTGTTTTGTAGAATTCTGACGTTTCACATTCCTCTCCACTCCAGTATAAATACCCCTTTTACCCACGATTGAAAGAGAGCTTCCAGAGAGAATTTTGAGAGAGAAACCCTAAAGAAAAACCAGATTGTTTCACCCACAATCTCTACCTTAGAATCTCTTCAAATTCCTCAACTCTCTTCCTCTCCATTGTCAAATCCTTGAGAGGCTTTATACCAAACCAGGTTCTCACCATTATCATCATTGTGAGACTGCTGTTTGGATTTCTGGGAAGCAGTTAGGAAGGAACCAATCTTCATTGGTTGATGCTACGGTCTAGTAGCGGAATCCGGGAAGCTAGAAAAGAAAAAGGTTTGGCGCAACCTCGTTGGAGCAAGAAGCTTGGAGGGCTTAGGTGCACTGGGTAGATTAGGCTTGGAGGGTCTATTGCTGTCCTTGTATCCCAACTATATTTTCTAGTGGATTGATTACCGCTTGGAGGGCGGCGGAGAGGTTTTTCGCCGAGGACTTCGGTTTCCTCTTCGATAACACATTGCGTGTTGTCTTTGTGTTTGCATCTTCCTTCCTCTATCTTTGCCTTTAAATTATCTGCTGTGGATTTTATTTTGTTATGGCTTAGATAGTATTTAATCAATTTCGTATGATAGCATATGTTAAGTTTCCGCACACTAGTTGTTTGACATATTGCTTGAATTGATTAAGTTGTTATTTGGGGGTCTAAACGTTCAAAGGTGTTTTTACACGTTTATTGAACTTTCAAACACAGAAAAGCTCTCATTCGAACCTTCCAAAAAGCATAATTACTACCATCAAAATATGGAGGTGCATTTAGGGATTGAGACCTATCCATCTCAAAAGGGAGTCAAGGATCACACAATGGTAATGAAACCAATATCAGTGTACCCGCTCTGATACCAATTGAAAGTTCAAAAACGTGTACAAAAACACCTTTGAACGTTTAGACCCCCAAATAACAACTTAATCAATTCAAGCAATATGTCAAACAACTAGTGTGCGGAAACTTAACATATGCTATCAAACGAAATTGATTAAATACTATCTAAGCCATAACAGATTAATATCCCCAGCAGATAAATAAAAAGGCAAAGATAGAGAGGAAGGAAGATGCAAACACAAAGACAACACGCGATGTGTTATCGAAGAGGAAACCGAAGCCCTCGGCGAAAAACCTCTCCGCCGCCCTCCAAGTGGTAATCAATCCACTAGAAAATATAGTTGGGATACAAGGACAGCAATAGACCCTCCAAGCCTAATCTACCCAGTACACCTAAGCCCTCCAAGCTTCTTGCTCCAACGAGGTTACGCCGAACCTTTTTCTTTTCTAGCTTCCCGGATTCCGCTACTAGACCGTAGCATCAACCAATGAAGATTGGTTCCTTCCTAACTGCTTCCCAGAAATCCAAACAGCAGTCTCACAATGATGATGATGGTGAGAACCTGGTTTGGTATAAAGCCTCTCAAGGATTTGACAATGGAGAGGAAGAGAGTTGAGGAATTTGAAGAGTCTCTAAGGTATAGATTGTGTGTGAATCAATCTAGTTTTTCTCTAGGGTTTCTCTCTCAAAATTCTCTCTGGAAGCTCTCTTTCAATTGTGGGTAATAGGGGTATTTATACTGGAGTGGAGAGGAATGTGAAACGTCAGGGTTTTTTACAAAACAGGGGTGGCTCGCGGCTTGACCTCGCGGCTTGACTAAGTCGTGAGATCCAGTCGCGAGATAACCGTATGGCCAGTTGTCCTGTTTTGTCCTGTAGTGCTCCAGCTAGCCTGACTGTTCATCTTCCAGCACGCTTGGCACGTGTACAGCTTCTGGCGGTTTGCAGCCGCGAGTCACCCGCGAGTCCCAGCCGCGACACTCTGTTTTCTTGCACACTCTTGAGCAAACTTCACTCTATCTCACTCACTACCCTTACATCAAACCCACCTAAATACAGGGTTACTAAATGCTGAATTACAAGCAAATTTGGCACGGAATAAAGCCAATAAGATGGTTGAATAAATTCAACCTTACACCATTATTATATATGTATGCCTTAGTTAGTTTATTACTTATTTTAGGTCTATCACCATTAGCCTGAGTTAATCTGTCTGTTGTTGATTCATAATACTTAGAGGGTATTAATCCTTCTTGTATGCAATTCATATCAGCACCTGAATCAACAAGGGCAATAACAGTTAATGAAAATTATTTATGAACTACCAAAGTTATCTCTGTGTACCACTTTTGAAATATCATTCTGTCAATTATATTTAAAAATTTATCTTTATCATCTTCTTTATGAGAACTTTCACCAGTATAATTATGTCTGTCAAGAAGAGAGGAGTCTGTCAGAGGTTCATTACAATGTTTAATTCTATCTTTTATGCTAATTACCTGCGCAGTTATCTGTTCAACCATGCCTTTTAATATGAAATTTTCTGATTTTAATTTTTTCAGTTCATTTTTTAGGTTATTAATTTCTATTTGTAGGTCTGTCATAGTTATAGGTTTATTGGGTTTAAATCTATCAGTAATTTCTGTAAAATTATAAGTTGACTTATAATCTTTTAGATCTATTTCAAATCTATCAATTTCAGTTAAAGATTCTTTTAATTTAGATAAATAGTCTTTTTTAGATTGTAGATCTGGAAGTTTTTCTATCAAATCCATTATTATGTCTTCTTGTTTTGTTAAGACACATATTTTTAATTTTCTTTTACAATAACAATTATTAGGATTATTACAGTTACATAACTAAACATTTCCATCATGTGAAGAAACATCTGTAGAGGATGATGAAGTACTGTTACTATTATCTATCTGGTGAATTTCATTATCTGTTTCATCACTATCTGTCAGTTCTATTATACCCATTAATTTATCCTTTAATTTTGCTAATATATCAAGTTTATTTATCTTTCTTTGAAAGTTACAATATCTGCTAATGTGTCCTTTTTTCCCACATTTGAAGCAAGTAACGTCACTTTCCCTACGTCTATCATGTTTCTTTCTTTTGGATTCTTCTTTCTTGTCTTTAGACTTATCTTTATAATATCTTCTATTATTGTTCTTATATCTATCACTTCTGTCATCTTTCTTTTCTTTTCTTCTTTTCCTAGAGGGAGCAATTAATGGATCAAAACCATATTGCTCACAAAAAGTTCCTAGCTCTTTTTTAGCAAATCTTTTTTCTTTTTCTATCTGGTTTTTTAGCCTTAAGTCATTACATAGCCATAAACCTGTTTTATTAATTGAAGATATTATGTCTCCATATGTTAGGCTAGGATAGTCTATAGTTCCGTCATTATTAACTATATCAAGTCTAACTTTCTGAGCAAAGAAATAGGGTAAACCAGCAATGAATTTTTCTTTCCAGTAGGACTGTTGACAATCATTCCTACTTAAAACTTTTGAAATAAAAACATCTTTATACCATCTAAAATCTGAAAGTTGTGGACATCTTAAATTAATTAAAACATCTGAAGCTCTTTCCTTATATTGATTGGGATCACCAACAAAATGTTTAGTTATAGTAAAAATTAAAGTATTAACTGCATCTTGTGAAGGCTGTCTATCTGTCATTATAACACTTCCATCTGTTTCTCTTTTAACAGCTGTCAATATTCCATTTCTGTCATCATTATTTAAATAATGATCCCACCAGCCTTTCAACTGGCCAGTAAAACCAGTGACAATTAAATGAGCTATCTGATGATCCTGTTTTCCATGATTTTTATAAACATTAGTGAGCAAAGTCATTTCATGTAAAAGGTTTATTATTTCATATTCTGACATTCCATCAATATTCCATTCATAAATTAAATCTAGCGAATAAGATGAATTAACATAAGTATGTCTTTCTTCAAATTGTAAATCAGGGGGAGTAGGTTTAGGATACCAATTCTTTTTGGGGTATAAATCTTCAATTCTTCCTTTTTTACGATCTTGCGATGAAGATGCTAAAGTTAATTTACTAATTTGTAATTTATCTGTGAATTGTGATTCCAAATTATTTATGTCTGTCAAATTTGTCAATTGATTGTCTTCTGAATCTTCACCCTCTGAAGAGTCAGTTCTTCCTGTTGTATTTAATGTTATAATATTCTTATTTTTTAATGGCTCCATATCCTTTAATGATTCTAATTTCATTAAGTCTAATTTTTTATTTATTTCATTAAGTAAATTATCAGTTTTCTCTGTCATGGGTTTCTTTAAAGGTGTTCTAAGGTGAGGAGGTATCTCATGAGGGATAAATAAAGGGGTATTAGACATGTTTTCTTTTTTTATGGAAGTAAAAGGGGGTATTATTCTGTCTTCTATATCTTGTAGCTTTTGACGAATAGTTTTTAGATAAGTATTGGTGTAATTGTTCTGTTGAATTATACTGTCTAGATTCTTATTATCATCACTTAGACTGGGTCTTTTGATAGGTGTAGCCAATACTTGGACTCCACTATTTTGACTCAATATAATTGATTCAAATGATGGATAAGTCTGATACACTTTCTCATTATTTTCTGTCTTTGTCCATGATAATATTTTCTCTATTACACTTATCTTTTTGTTATGATAGTCCAAAAAGACAAAGAAACTAAAGTGTGTCTGTAAGTCTGTCATCATTTCAAAATACTTAGTTCTTAAATTGTTTCTTTCATGTTGATTATATTCTTCAAAAAATTGGTTCTTTATGTCATTATTTTCAGGTTTTAAGTAATCATATTTTAGTAGTTCTTTATCTAAAACCAATTCTTTAGATAAAACATTAATTTGTCTATCATCTGTAAATCCTAATATATTTGTGTGGGTAGGAGAATCAGTTTGAGGTTGGGGCTGATAAAGAGGTTGGTGAACATTAGGGGTAGGTTGTGTGGTATCTGTCGGATAATAAGCTGGCTCTGTCTGAATAGGGGTTTTCTTAGTGTTTATTGGGGGAAGGTGTATAACTGGAGGAAGATTCTGAGGAGGTAAACGTCTGGAATCAGAGAAAGGTGTCCTAGAGGAAAAGGAGCTTCTAGGGGTAAACATCATAGGGATCTTTCTGCCTGTAGAACTACTAGGTCTTATGAGACTATCAGTATATCTGTCATTATTATTAAAAGAAATAATAACTGTACCATCTGTATTTTGGGCTATGAAGTCTGGTTCAGTGTTTTCTATTTTTGGTGTGGGGGCAATAGCTTCAAGTTGCCATCTTTCAGGAAGGGTTATATCTTTCGACTGTATTTGTTGAGGTACCTGTAATCTAGTATTCCAGGTTGAGGCTTGCATAAGGAGAGTTTGTCCTTTAAAGGGAAGGATCAACTATGGATTCAGGGTCTAAAGTGGTTTTCATCAGTTTATAATAAATCCTATAAATAATAGCTAAAGGTTCTGAGCCTTCTTTCATGTAATAACCATTTGTTTTTACATTTAAAGTTAAAGCATCCATAATATTTCTGTCAGATAGGCTTAAAGCAAAGTTAGGATAACAATTAAAATATACTGGTCCTTTATGTAAACTTGTTTCCATCATTCCAAGGAGTGAGTCATCAAATCTTAAATGTCTGTCATCTCTTAAGCAAAGTAAAACGCTTGCATTTAAACCTTCTCTTGTTAATGGTTTAACAGCTACTTGAACCAAACCAACATGTAAAAATGCATATTTTTGTCTATGTCAGTCAATTGAATCTATTGAGAATAACTGAATTGTTTCATATTCATTAAATAAAGAGTAAGTTCTTTCAACAGTTTTTATGATGTAATCTGTCAAGAAAGATAATTTAGAAAAAGTAGTCTGTCTGTAGATTTTATCAGTTCTTTCAGTTGGTATATTCCATTTATTCCATTCTAGTAAATTTATGTCTATATCTTTCATGCTAAATTCTTCAGAATTAACTATCTTATCACTTTCCATGTTCAGATTAGTGTGTGCCTGACCTAAGTGTGTCTTAGCAACAGATAATGAGCGACTAAACATATTCATTTTATCTCTAAGCAATTAATAATTACTAGTGGAACTATTACTAACCACTGGTATCCTTGCTATCGGGACCACCTCCTCGGGAAACTCCATTGCGGGACCACCCAAACACACGCCTGTCCATCGACTACAACAAAGGGGCTGACCAACGCGAAACTATGGTTTGCCAACGAGTCTGTATGCTGACCAACGCTAACAAGGAGCATGTAGTGGCTATGTAGTAATAAAAGTTCCTAGTAACTTCTTAATTGCAAAGAAATAAAACTCATACACCTACCATCCATGGCTCTGATACCATTAACTACCCAGGAGAGAGCACAACAGTAATATAGAAGCATAAACAATGATAAAATAGTTGATAAAGAAGAAAATAGCAAAATAGATATAGTCAGAATAAATTAAAACAGAGTATGGAATATGAAAATTGAGAGAGCACAGCAGTAATATAGAAGCATAAACAATGATAAAATAGTTGATAAAGAAGAGAATAGAAAAATAGATATAGTCAAAATAAATTAAAACAAAGTATGGAATATGAAAACTGAAACAAATAAAATCTTACTTGAAAATACTTCTGTCTTTGATTAAAACTGAAAACTTTTGTCTTTCTTACAAGCTTTGAAAATAAACACTGTCTGAAGAGTTATAAGATTATCTGTCTAAAGGGAAGGTTACAAGATTACAAAAAGAAAGGAAAGTACAAAAGTCTACAATAGTCTTTCGGAGAGGGAAAGGGAAAGCTATCAAGTCTTTCTAAAGCTTGAACCTTAATTCTGGACCTAAAAACTGGACCTGTCTTCTGTCTTCAGAGTCTGTCTATTTATAGATAAAGTGAACCATCGTAAGTCTTCAAAAGTAACCTGAGTTAAGTAAAGTGAATTCAAGTTAATCTGTCGGTAGAATCTTGAACAGTAAAAGTCTATCTGCATGTGAATAATATTCTGTCAAAATATCTTTCAAAATATCTTTCTGGTTATGTCTGTATTTGTCTGGAATATAATGGATCTATCTGGAAGCTATTCATGCATGTCGGTGAATAGTGATCTGTCTCCAATGAATAGTGATCTGTCGTTGATGAATAGTGATCTGTCGTCGTTGTCTGTTCGGAAGAGTGTTCTGTCTGTCTGTACCTTCTGTCTATCTGTCTATTAGTCTGTATCCGCGTAATTATCATAATCTAGCGATCAGAGTTGTCCTCATACTGCTCATGCTCATGGAGCACTCCATAATCATTACATAGGGCACAGTATAAAATAGGAACGAAAACAGGAACATGATCCTTGGCTGTCATCAATCTGGGATCTTTAACAATCCTTCTTTTCCCAATGAGCTTTCCTGCTGAAGGTCTTGGGCCATACACAGCTATCCTGTCGGTGTAGCCATATAAATGGAAACCTCTGTCTAATTCTTTCTGTACTTCATAAATCTTATTACTCATAAAATTAGACCATTCTTAAGCCAGAGCACCTGGATCATCAAGTGATAAATAAGTATCTCCTATATACCAGTTATATTCAGGGATACCACACCAATCATGAATAAGGACTAAAATGTGTGTTGGCTGGGCTTCCATATAATAGCTAGTGTCCCAAACTGGAAGAGTACTCCAGATTTCCATCTTCATATAATTAAGTCCTCCAATCTGTGCTGCTGCTTCTTGGATGACTCTGGGAAATAAACTAATCTGATTTGCAGAAGTAATGGTTAATTTGCTGATAAACCCTGCTTCTAGCATTTCAGATAACCATAAGGGATCACAGATTACTGGATCCTCTGTCTCTGTGTTGATAAGTAATCCCGGGTAGGGATTAAATATATCTCCTATTCTTTCATAAACTGTCTGAATTTCCAAAGCTCTCATACCATTTAGCTTTATGAGATAACCATATATCACCTGTCATGTCTTCTGTCCTGATAAATGTTGTAAAGACTATCAGTTTAAAAAGATACATCCATCTATCATAAGAACTTGTTATAGCTTTATGAGTTAATATATTCTGTTGGATTTTAAGGGGTAAGGTTCCAATAGCAAGTCTCGTTTTTTGCTGAATCTTAGGGTGGAGATTTGAAAAGCTTGTTCCATAAGATAGCTTTTTAGAGACTGTAGTTCTGTCTTTGTGGAGCTTGAATCTCCATCCTCCTTGCCAGGGAGTTGACAACCGAGTGCTTCAATAAATGCCCCGGTGCTAACAAGATGTAATTCCAAAGCCTGAAGGGTCATTTGGAATAAGGGTTTCTGTCTGAGGGTGAATGCTGCCTGTAAATTATCAAGAAGTAGTTTAATATGAAGAGGAAGGTCTGTAAATTCTCCGTCTTGAAACATAAGATCACTGTCGAGCACTTTTTGCAAAATTACACTTTTATCACCACATGAATACATTGCCTCTGCTAGCAATGTATCCTGAAGGGATATTGTCTCTATCGAGACGCCTTCATGCATATCCGAAATTTTTACTGAAGGCTTTCGGATACCTCTGGGTTGCATCGCTGGTGCCTTGCCCTTATCTTTCTGAGAGAATCTTTTACTCATAGTCTGCAATTGGGTTTTGGGAAGAGGGTTATGTTTGGAGCAAATATTTTGCAAAACTTCTTTTGAAATTCTTTCGGCAATGTCTTTCTGTGAAATTCTTTTGAAATAATTTATAAGAAAAACAAGAAAAGCATTTATAAAACAAACAACATTTATAAAACTAACTTTTCTTTGTACACTTTTGTGCTCTTGCTGAGTAGCAACAGTATTAGAGTAGTCATGATGGGATCTGTCAAGGTAAGTGAGATTCAGAATATTTCTCAAATCTAGTATGATTCTATTCATACATGTACTACTATATATCTCATCTTGTGAGAATATGTGAAATAAAATTTCTTCGTAAAGTCTTTCATTAATAGGAAAATCTATCAAGGGATTATAATTAATTTTGTCTGTTAGGAAATTAAATCCATCACTATTCAAAAAATTACCACAATTAATGTTTTCTTTAATGATCAATAAAGGAGAGTCTGTCAAAGCTTCTTTAATTAAAATATCTGTTATATGACTATTTAAAGATACTATAAAGGGTGTAAATATGTCATTTATTATAATTTTGTTTGGTACTTCTATCAGTCTTATGAGACTATCAGTATGTCTGTCATTATTATTAAAAGAAATAATAATTGTACCATCTATATTTGGTGTGGGGGCAATAGTCTCAAGTTGCCATCTGTCAGTCCATATACTATTAGTCCATGCATATTGATTACAAAAGATTGTATTCATATTTCCGTCTTTTATGAGTTCTTCTGTAGATTGGACTTTATGTAAAAAAGCAATAGGAGAATAAAAACATATCTCTGTCTCTTTGTCTTGTTTAACTTTCTTTTTGTCATTTTCTGTCAGTTGATTAATAAGTAATAATTTTGTCTTTAAAGATGACAAACTTCTTTCAGTTCTATAGATTCCTCTTTCGTTGATATCTATTAAAATAGTAACCTTTTTGGAAGAGTGTTTTTCTTTCAAGACAGGTGGTACAATGAATCTAAAGAATAAATCTTTTTCCAATACATTAGTTTTAATTCCTTCATCTGCCACTAAAAAGGGATAAATTAAAGTCATAAAAGGAGTTCCTAAAATAATTTTAGAAGGAAGGTCTTTAATTAAAACAAAGGCTGTCTCAAGATATATTCTGTCATGGCATATATGAACATTAGGTATTTTATAATTAATTATCAGTTTTTCTCTATTGGCCTGAGTTAATCTTTCAGATGATTTTTCATAATTCTTTAAGGGTATCAATCCTTCTTGTGTTCAATTCATGTCAACACCTGAATCTAATAAAGCAATTTCTGTCAAAGAAAACTCTTTAGTAATTACAAAATTAATTTTTGTATGCCATTTTTGGACAATTACTCTATCAATAGAACTTAAGAAATTCTGTCTATTGTCATCATCACCATCACTACCATCAAATTTTTTGTCTGTGGGATTTTCTTCTTTTCTGTCTGTGGGATTTTCTTCTTTAATTTCTTTAATTTCCTTTTTTACCATTTTTGCTTCTGTCATTAAATCTTGTAGATCTACTAGTTTTATCTCTACACCATTTTGTTTAATTTTCATTTCTTTCTTGTCTTTTTCTTTCTTGGCTTTTTCTTCCTTTCTACAATCCGTAACATGGTGTCCATATTTCTTACACCTAATGCAAGCAATAGGTATTTCTATAGAGTCTTTTAATTTTAATAAATATTCTTTCTTGTCTGTATGGTGATCTGGTAGATTTTCTATTAGTTTTATTATTATGTCTTTTTGTTTTCTTTTTCTTTTATTAATCTTAAGTGGGTTGGTTGATTTTAACTCTTTCTTAACTTGATCTACTTCTTTTTGACTAACATTAAATATTTCCATTAATTCATTTATTATATCTTTCTCAAATTCTAATTTACTAATTTGTTTAATAATTCTATTATGTCTGTCACATTGTTTTTTAGTACGTCCATATCCTTTGCATTTATGACAAATAGTATTACTAACATGTCTGTCAGTTTTCTCATTATCTGATAACTCAGTAGTATTTAAGACTGTTATATCTCTTTTTCTATCTGTCTGTAAAGGTGTATTTAAAATTTTCAATTTTTTAGTTAATTCTGTCAAACTATCATTTTGGGTATCTACTATAGATCTTTCAATTAATTCTAGTCTTTCATCAATTTTCTCTTTAAAACTGTTACACTTTTTGTCTTTTCTATTGACTACTTCTTTCACTATTTCCTCTTTTGCTTTTACTACACTATCACTATTTGCCTTTTCTTTTAAATTACCATAATTATTTTTCCTACCATTGTTGACTTCTTTTACTACACTATCTCTTTCTATCTCTTTTGTATCTAACTTCCTACGTATTATTTCATTCTTTTGTCTTTCAAACATTTCTTTCAAACTATCATTATTATTTCTAGGACTATCATCTTTTTTCTCTTTCTTTATCATGTTTCTTTGTTTTACTATGTCTTTTCCTATATCTAATTCTTTACGTAGAGTTCCATCTTTTGAATTGGTTTGCTGGCTTTCTATTTTTTCATACATTTCTTTCATCTCTTTTACCATTCCTTTTTTTTATTATTTTGCTTTTCCACCATTTCTTTTAGTCTGTCATTTTCTTTGTCTTTATAAGTTATAGATATAGCTTTGTCAGTTACTTTTGAATTTTTTAAAGTATTATTATCATTATCTATTAAGCTATCTTTTCCACTGTCTATCATATTGATAATATTTCTGACACTTTCTATAGTACTTCTTTCTTTTGTGAGATCTTTTATTTTATCTTCTATACGTGTTACTTCTTCGTCAACTAATCTGTCAGTTGCTTTTAATGTCTGTAAATTCTTATCTACAACTTCTTTTGAATTACTATTTATATACCAATTATCTGTCATAGTTTCTGTAAAAGATGATCTTTGATAGGGTTCAAATTCTATTTCTTTTTTCAAAGGTGAATTTAAAGCTTTCATTCTTTCATAGAGGTCCAAAAAACTATCATTTTTCTTTTCAACTTTAGTATATATAGCGGATCTGTCAATATTTTCCAAGGATTCCAATTTTCTATTAATTCTGTCTAAAAAACTATCATTGTGTTTATTAGTCTGTCGGTTGATTTTATCATCTGTGAAATTACTCCAACTATTTGTGTTACCATTATAATTATAATCATCAATTTCACTGTCAGAATCAGAATCTGTTTCATATTTCATATTACTATTTGACCAATTTTCATCTATATCTTTCATGCTATAACCTTCATCATAATCTATATCATCATAGTCCATGTTTCAAATAAGTGTGTGCCTAGCCTAAGTGTGAACAAGCAAACAGATGATGAGCTGATAAATGTATTTATTCTCTTTCTAAGCAATTAATAATTACAGGCGGAACTATTACTAACCACTAGTTTCCTTGCTATCGGGACCACCTCCTCGGGAAACTCCATTGCGGGACCACCCAAACACACGCCTGTCCGTCGGCTACAACAAAGGGGTTGACCAACGCGAAACTATGGTTTGCCAACGAGTCTTTAGGCTGACCAACACTAACAAGGAGCAAGTAGTGGCTATGTAGTAATAAAAGTTCCTAGTAACTTCTTAATTGCAAAGAATTTACATATTTATCTCTCTACAATATAATAATAAAAAAGTGATGTAGATAAAAGATTGGGATAAGAATAAGTAGTTATTTTTTAGGGTACGTTTGGTATACTAAATGAGAATTACGACAGGAATTGTAATCTTTATTGCTAGGAATAAAATGTGTTGTAATGTAATAACTAAGCATATTCATTAGTTTGGTTGTAAGTTATAATATTAGAATGAAACTTAACATTTATTTTAGAAAATTTCTTACTCATACAATTATATCTCCTTAAAAATTGTTATTTTTAAATTTAAGAGAGATATGTGTAATTTTTTATGATTTTTTATTTTTATAATTGTTAGATATATATGGAAAGTTTGTTTATTTGAAAATATATTAAGTTTTGAAATTATTACTTTTACTAAAGAATAGCTAATACAACATTTTAAAGATGAATAGTTATTCCTCATTTTGAAGAATAGCTATTGATAGGGAATGATTATTCCTTGTAATAAAAACATAACCAAACTAAAGAATAACTAAACCATAGGAATAACTATTACATTACAGCGCCTAATACAGTCTACCAAACATGCCCTTAAGGGATTTGAGGTGAATGATTCTCTTCATTTGTTTTTTTTTTTTTTTTACGTGTTTTTGAAAGTGGTGTATTGGGTTAGTAGTTTTTATTTTACATAATTGTATGTTTTTTATCTTAAATTTTAACTAATACAGTCTACCAAACATGCCCTTAAGGGATTGTGAGGTGAATGATTCTCTTCATTTTTTTTTTTTTTTACGTGTTTTTGAAAGTGGTGTATTGGGTTAGTAGTTTTTATTTTACGTAATTGTATGTTTTTTATCTTAAATTTTAACTAATACAGTCTACCAAACATGCCCTTAAGGGATTGTGAGGTGAATGATTCTCTTCATTTTTTTTTTTTTTTTACGTGTTTTTGAAAGTGGTGTATTGGGTTAGTAGTTTTTGACAGTTTTTAGACCCCTTAAAACAATTGATTTAACCTAGTTAATTAGCCAAGTTGTTACTTAGTCCAAATTCCAAGTCTAGGTTATCACAATCAAACAATCATATCATGCATAGCAGCGGAAAATAAATAAGACAATGATATGATCACCCAGGAAAACCAAACCGGTAAAAAACCTGGGGAGGATTTAACCTAGCTATCCTCAAGGTAAAAAGCAAATCCACTAGAAAGAATCGAAGTTCATACAATAAGACTTACAAGCCCCCACGCTCGACTTCTTATTGCTACCAACCAGTAGAACTTACTGACATGACCACGTGCAAACTCCGAATCCACAGACTCCTTCTTTCTTTGGCCTTTGTAAAACACAAATACCCCCGTTTGTGACTTTGAGATCCCACTCAAAGGTTTAGCAACACAAACACTCCTGTTTGTGACTCCAAGACCACCCTTGAAGGTTTAGATCATCCACACCTTTGATGACAAGAGAAGGTAGCAACTTCTACAATACCGGATCTTGAGATTCTTCAAGGAATAGCACCGGTAGAAGACATAAGAGAGCTTTTTAGGAACAAAACCCTAAATACAAAAGAGGCACACTCTTTTCTCTCTGAAAAGCCACATAAAAACGTGCTTAGGGTTTCCTTTATATACTGGGAGAAGTAGATTAGAAACCCTAATCCTAAATGGGCTTGAACTGCTGTTTGGGCTTAATTAAAATTCTGCAGATACGACTTTCGATCGATCGAGCCTGTCTTTCGATCGGTCGAACCAGACAGATTATGAAATCTTCTTCCTGCAGATTGTATGTTCTTGAATCTTGACTTGAATCACATTGAGCATTGTCTAATAAAACCTATAAACTCTAAGATCTATATCTAGACAAGTTTGTGTTCACGATTTGCCAATTGTTCTAAACATTTAGAACCTAACAAACTCCCCCTTTGGCAATTCGTGACAAAACTTTCATGCAAAATGAAATGCTCAAATACAAGAACAACCCAATACAATAAAATGCCCAATTACATCACAAATCCCAATCTAAGACTCCTAACCTAGAAGTTGTAAGAAGAGGTAGAAGGTCTTGATCAGAATGCACCTGTCTTTCCTGAAACATTCAACAAACACATCACCGCATGTGTGGAAAGAAAGACATATAAACAATAATATGAAATAGAATATAAAAAACAAAAGTAAATTCTAACTCTCCCCCTAAGTTAGATATATCAGAAAGTTTTTATATTCTCCCCTTAAACAAAACAAATAGGTCATTTATGTCTCCCCCTTTTTGTCACGTATTGACAAAGACTACCCAATCAGAAGGTAGACAGAAAATATACGCAACAGAGTAAGAGAAAATAGAGACAACTCCCCCTATGAAGAACAACAACTCCCCCTAAGAACCACAAAGGTTAAAAAAAACTTCTCCCCCTATAAAAATAGGAAAAACAAAACAAGTTTTGGGAAAAACAGTTTTTGGGAAAAATAAAGGGAGTGGGGATAGAAAAAAAGACACAAACCAAGTTTAAAAAAAAAAATAAAGTTGAGGATACACATGAAGAAAAAATATTCTCTCTTTCAATAAAATGCAAACATGGCACTATGTGACCCATAAACAGTTGCATGAGTAGAGAAAATATTTGCACATTGATTATCCATCATATCTCTTAAGAAAATAATTTTCTACAATTCACACATAAAAATAGCATATACTAGAAAGTACTTGACGCAAAAATTAATCAATCAATTTTTAAATCAAGTTGAGTACCCAATTTAGCAAAGTGTATGCATGTTATATGTGAAAACAATGAGAGATATGACTGCAAAACTGCAAGATGGATACAAAAAATAATGCAATACATGTGAATCCTAAACATAAATGATGCATAAAAAAAATTTTGGTAAAAAAAACATAGAAACAGAAAATTTTCAATTTCGATCGATCGAGAATCGATCGAACATCAATCGAGTCTGGCAGACTCAAACCAAAAATTTTAATCGCAATTTCTATTGATCGAAAAACAGGTTCGATCGATCGAAAGTCTGGAAAAATCAGATTTTTGAAAAATAGAGCATTTTATAGTAGAAACTCCTCAAAGCACATTGTTTTATAAAAAATGCATGAGTATGAGACGAAAAGTTTTTCAAAAACACTTGAATTCAACCCAGATCTTCCAAAATCAAGATTTTCAATCAATTTGTCCTCAAAGCGCAAACATTACACACATTTTGCATTAAAATTAAGGAACTTTTAATCTTGGATTGCCACAACAAGATCACACACAATATAATGTACCAAGTTTAGCAAAGAGTAACTTGTGTAGTGTGTGCAACTAGCAAAAGCTTGAGATACATGTGAGGTGATATGTGAAAAGCAATCAATCACAAAGTCTACAAAATTCATCACAAAGAATTTAAAAGAGACTATCACCTAAAGAGTTACATCATATAACTCCCACATCTCCTAGATCATAAGCTTGCAATCATGTAAGTTTCTTGAATTTATGCCTCAAAATATACATACCAATTTTAAGTCATGTGAGTTTGGCATCAAGCCTAATAGTACACACCAATTTTAAGTATTTAAGCAATTTAAACCGAGGCTTCACCTTATGTTCTTTTCGTGCATGTGCTACACTTTTTCGAGCACAAAATCTTATGATATGCACTAAGGTGTTCATGATTGGCTAGTGAACAGTGGTGAGATGGTTATTTATGCCTTTCTCTAAAGGTTCGAGTCCGACAGTCAAAGACATGTGACTTCAAGATCAAAACAAAGTGATCAAAACCATAAACATCTCCCACACAACATGCACTACAAAGCTCAAACTAGTAAAGTGCAATAAGTAAGCTCATCATAGCTAAACAAGGTACATAAACTTGTTATGTAAAGATAATATGGCCAATCCTTGATTATAAATCCAAGATGTGAAATACAAAACACAAAAATCTTTTTGGTTTAAAAAAAATTTATGACCAAAACAAAAAGCACACATTATGCTAAATGAACAATGCAAATGCAATGCATGACAGTACTTAACTAGGCTATAGAGGGTACACGAACAAGAAATATCAATTTCTTAATTAACCCTTGAGTACATGTACAAACTAGTACACACTCACATAAAATCAAAAATAGCTTAGCACTTATATAACACATACTATTCAAGTTTCTCCACAATGTCAAGCATGTTCTAAATCAAGAGAGATATCATAATTCATGTAATCCTCAAGAAAAATAAAACAAGACTCAAAATAAAATATTTTTGTCTTTTTGAAATTTTTCAATGTTTTTGGATTTTTTTTTTTTTTTTATAAAAAAATTAAAAAACAAAACAACAAAAACAAAACATGTCCACAAACAATTGAAAGAATTAAATTAGGGACAAGTCAGCAACACTCACCTTAGAGAATTTTTTTTTCTCACCCATATAGCACGAGTCTTCGGCTTTGTAGGTGAAAATCCATGTGAAACAGAGTGTATTTGAGGGATTACACCAATTTTCTGAGAAAGACTGAAATCCTGCAAATTCCTTTCACAAGCCAACAAGCTCAAATTTTTCAAAAGAATATGAAATAATTTATATGGACTTATGGCAGGAGAAATATCATCACATATCCTAGATTGAAACACTAAATGCTTAAATTTTAATTTATGACAATTAGGACAAATGTGACCATGGACACCACAAAAGTGGCAAACAGGAACAAATTTAGGAACATCAGTATTCCTAGTGGGGTTTCCGGTCACAGGCTTTGGTTCTTGCCTCAACAAAGAACAATTTGGTCTAATATGACCAACAACACCACAAATGTGACAGGTAGGCACAAAAACAGATTTATTATACTCTCTAACAGTAGGTTTAGACTTAGGTTTAGAAACTTCAGCGTCTACATCAGAACTTTTACCTTTGTCTAACCTAGCAAAACAAGCCTTTTCTTTATTATTCCTCTTAAAAGGAGGGATATAAACTTTCTCAGTTTTAGGCTTAAGAGAAACAGAAACACTTCTGTTATCAACAGCAGACTTGGTACAAGTCAAATTTTCAATTTTAGATTTAGATTCAACTAACTCTTGTTCCAAGCTTTTCATCTTCTCATCTTGAGAGGAAATTTGATTTCTCAAAAATTCATTCTTTTTATTAGATTCATCTAATCTAACAATCAATTCCTCTTTTTCAAGATTAGCCAATTTTAACTCTTCCTTGAATTACTTAACAATTTTCATAGATTTCAATAATTCCTTACGAAGAGTTTCACAGGCATCAATAAAATCAACAGAAGCATGAGCAGAAACATGATCAGAAAGACACTTCAAATTATCCATGACAACAGGGGTCAAGGATCAGCTCTTAGATCAAAAGATCTAAAACAAAAGAGCAACCCGCTCTGATACCACTTGATGGTTTTTAGACCCCTTAAAACAATTGATTTAACCTAGTTAATAAGCCAAGTTGTTACTTAGTCCAAATTCCAAGTCTAGGTTATCACAATCAAACAATCATATCATGCATAGCAGCGGAAAATAAATAAGACAATGATATGATCACCCAGGAAAACCAAACCGGTAAAAAACCTGGGGAGGATTTAACCTAGCTATCCTCAAGGTAAAAAGCAAATCCACCAGAAAGAATCGAAGTTCATACAATAAGACTTACAAGCCCCCACGCTCGACTTCTTATTGCTACCAACCAGTAGAACTTACTGACACGACCACATGCAAGCTTCGAATCCACGGACTCCTTCTTTCTTTGGCCTTTGTAAAACACAAACACCCCCGTTTGTGACTTTGAGATCCCACTCAAAGGTTTAGCAACACAAACACTCCTGTTTATGACTCCAAGACCACCCTTGAAGGTTTAGATCATCAACACCTTTGATGACAAGAGAAGGTAGCAACTTCTACAATACCGGATCTTGAGATTCTTCAAGGAATAGCACCGGTAGAAGACATAAGAGAGCTTTTTAGGAACAAAACCCTAAATACAAAAGAGGCACACTCTTTTCTCTCTGAAAAGCCACATAAAAATGTGCTTAAGGTTTCCTTTATATACTGGGAGAAGTAGATTAGAAACCCTAATCCTAAATGGGCTTGAACTGCTGTTTGGGCTTAATTAAAATTCTGCAGATACGACTTTCGATCGATCGAGCCTGTCTTTCGATCGGTCGAACCAGACAGATTATGAAATCTTCTTCCTGCAGCTTGTATGTTCTTGAATCTTGACTTGAATCACATTGAGCATTGTCTAATAAAACCTATAGACTTTAAGATCTATATCTAGACAAGTTTGTGTTCACAATTTGCCAATTGTTCTAAACATTTAGAACCTAACAATTTTTATTTTACGTAATTGTATGTTTTTTATCTTAAATTTTAACTAATATAGTCTACCAAACATGCCCTTAAGGGATTGTGAGGTGAATGATTCTCTTCATTTTTTTTTTTTTTTACGTGTTTTTGAAAGTGGTGTATTGGGTTAGTAGTTTTTATTTTACGTAATTGTATTTTTTTTTATCTTAAATTTTAACTAAAAAAGAATAATTTATAGGGAGTCTTTTAACGTTTTTTTTTTCTTTTCACAAATTAGAAATGTGGTTAATTTTTTTTCATTCATTTTAAATTTTTAACTGAAAGAATAATTGATAGGTAGTGTTTTACATGTGAGTGAGAGAAAAATCCTATTTTGTAGGTAGTGTTTTAGGTTGAGTTTGAGATGTATTTTTATCCAGTTGTTCCCAAATTTTATCCTTGCTTAAACTTAAGGTGTAGGGGTATTTTTGAATCACATAAAAGTCTAGTTCAAGAAAGAGAATTTTATGGGGTATCTTGTGACATTATTGATCCTATTCCTAAAACATTTGTAAGAGAAGTCATTGGATATTGGATGAGGGTATGTTTGACTTTAAGAAAAGTCCAGATCGAGGAGGGGAATCCTGTTATAGATAGAATAAATAGATAGATGAGTTGGATTTTAGCCCTCCATTAATTTTAGAACTCCAATTTTCATTAAGCAAAAAAAAATCTTTTGGCTTTTTTTATACCAAATATGACATGGATTTTAGCCCTATGTTAATTTTAGAATTTCTAAAACATTTAAAATTATGATTTTGCCATTTATTTTAATTTTATTTTAGCATATGTTAATTTAATTTTAATTCAACCTTAGCTAATTCTAGGGCTATAAACAAGTAGAGCTAACCCGAGTTTTAAAAGTTCAGGCTTGTTCCTTCTTTTTATTTTGATGAAGTGGCAAGCCTGAGCTCATCACTAAACAAGATTACATGTTCAAACATGGTTAATTTACTTGTCAAATTAGTTCAAACTTGTTCATGATACTTGATTAACTATTATCCTTTTTCCCATGTATAATAAAACCATGACCGAAATTATTTAATCATTCACATGTATAGTACAAATCAATCAACTTTTACTACCGTTGGATTGTTTATATTGTTAATAAACTACAATAATAATTTGATATAATTTGAATCTATTTACAAATTTACACAATTGACTTTCAAGTCTATATTAGACAAGTATACATGAAAAAATATAATATAATATCATCATATATAGTTAATTTTAGCCTCATGTTTACTAGCTTGTTCAAAAACACATAATTATGTTCGATTTTAGTTTGTTTAATAATTGAACCTAAAATTTGATGTAGGTGTGAGAGATCAGGCCTTTAGGTGCTCTCAATCAAAAGAGAAAGGTATCGACACCTCTCTTTTGGGGATTACATGGAGTCACCACTTTTCTTTTCTTTTCTTTTCTTTTTATATTAAAAAAATAAGAAAAAAAATACAATATATAATTCACATATTTGAAATACCTCAAGTTTCATTAATTGAACATATGAATACAACTTGGTAGAATATCGTTGCAAGGCTTTGGTCCTAAATACAATCTATGTAAAAAAATACAAAGATTTGGTCCTAGATACAATCTACCAACATAAAAATAAGATAAGACACTAATCTACGAACCAAGACCTATGGTTCGGGGACTAGGTTACAAAATGAGAAGGTGTTAGGCACCTGTTCCACCCAGGCAAAGCCCGGTCTTCTAGACCCTAAATGATCATTAAGTACCCTTGACCAATGGTATGCAACAAATTATGAAATGCCACATGTCCTGTAAACTTTCTTGGATCTATGGCTAAATGTTATTTAGAGACCTCAAATTTGATGTAAATAATCAAATCTGGTGTTTAATGTGGAAAATAGAGTTTCAGGATAAATGTGTAGGAGATTCTAGCCTTTTGCCCTTAATTTTTAAAAAATTTAGCAATATGCCCTTATTTCGAAACTATATAGGGATATGCCCCTGTTTCAATACTCGATTACCTTAAAATCGAGTTTCAATGAAATACTCGATTCGTAGAAAATCGAGTTATGCCCAATAAAACTACAACAAAAAAAAAAAAAAAAAAAAATGCATGGAACTCGATTTTAGGGAAGTCGAGTTCCAAAACGCCGCTATAGGGTTTTAAAACGTCACTATAGGACTTAAAAACGCCACTGTAGGGCTCCTTGAACCTAGAATGGGGACTTATAAAAAATTTTGCAGGAAAACGCCGCTATAGGGATTTAAAACGTCACTATAGGGCTTAAAAACGCCACTATAGGGCTCCTTGAACTGGGGATTACACTAATAAATTTTTTTTGCAGGAAAACGCCGCTATAGGGCTTTAAAACGTCACTATAGGGATTAAAAACGCCACTATAGGGATCCCTGAATATGGGGAATTACACTTATGAAATTTTCTTTTGCATAGAACTCGATTTCCTGCAAGTCGAGTTCCATGCAATTTTTTTTAAGTTTGATCGGCCATAACTCGATTTTCTACAAATCGAGTATTTAATTGAACTCGATTTTAGGGTAATCGAGTATCGAAACAGGGGCACGCCCCTATATAGTTTGCAAACAAGGGCATATTGCCAAATTTTTTTTTAAAATTAAGGGTAAAATGCTAGAATCCCCTAAATGTGTATATCTAATATCAATGATAAAACAATAAATAAATAAATAAAAAGTTTTGAAGACAAAATGGACATCTAGAGGAATTTTGGTGAGAAAAATTCAAATCTAATTTTAGGTATGAAAAAGATGAATTTTTAATGAAAATTTTCAGATCTGATTTTTAGAATGAGTTTGGATTCCACGTTTCAGTTGGCATTTTGCGTTTGGCGTTTGAAAGGTGGGTCCCACAGCAATTGTGCACTTTTCAGCCAACTTCAAGATAAATGCAGATTATATATTTTCTTGCATCCCACACGACACTATTTATATTTAAAAATTATTTTGCTACAATGTTTTTAGTAATAAGTTTTCAGTTTTCAGCAAATAAGCGGTATCTAAACAGGCCCTTAATTATGAAAAAGAATGAGTTTTAAACAAAAAAATTTAGATCTGAATTTTAATTATGAAAAATGATGAGTTTTAAAGAAATAATTTTAGATTTGATTTTAAATATGAAAAAGGATGAGTTTTAAAGAAAGAACTTCAGATCTAATTTTTAATTATGAAAAAGAATGATTTTTGATATAAGAATTTGATTTTTAATTATGAAAGAGAAAGATTTTTGAAGAAATAATTTCAGATCTAATTTTTAATTATGAAAAAGAATGGGTTTTGATAAAAGAATTTCAGATCTAATTTTCAATTATGAAAAAGAATGAGTTTTGATAAAAGAATTTCAGATCTGAAAAAGAATGGGTTTTTGATAGGCCAAAAACGAATTGACCCATTGTGATAAATTAATCAATTAAGTTAGCCAAGTGAATTAATTAAGTTAATTAACATGCAAATGCGTGGTAGCACAAACAAATCACTAAATATGCAACGAAAAATAAATGACACGGTGATTTGTTTACGAATAAGGAAAACCTAACGGCAAAAACCCCACCGGGTGATTTTCAGGTCACCACTCCTGAAATTCCACTATTATCACAATAAGCGGTTACAAGTAAAGGAATC
This sequence comes from Quercus berberidifolia, assembly GCA_028535905.1. Lineage (NCBI taxonomy): Eukaryota > Viridiplantae > Streptophyta > Magnoliopsida > Fagales > Fagaceae > Quercus > Quercus berberidifolia. The sequence continues at coordinate 38,668,712 of JAPQVW010000010.1, forward strand.
ACAATACCTTATATCAACCTACAGTTGAACCCTTACCCCAATACCCAATTGGACTTGTTCTGAAGTGACAATTTCCCTTTTCGATGCACGGCTCCCAAGTACGTGACTAACCAATGCACGGATCCCAGTACGCAATTTCAATCACCAACTAGAGAAGGTTGTTGGCTGCAAAGTTCTTCAGTTCATCCCAACGATGAAGATCAAGAAAATGATTGGTCACAAAACCCTATGGTGCACATACACAACAACTTCTTCACAAGAATGATGAACTAGGGCAAAACTTTGTCTCCGGTTACAAATTGCTTGAACAAACTTTGCTCAACACTTGTGCAACTTGCATACATTTTGACGGCCCTTAAAATAATCATTTTATATATCTAGGATTAGAAGAAAAGAAGGCCCAAACACATAATCATGGATTAGAGTCAAAACATAACTGAAATTCTGTTTTTCATAAAGCTCGACAGATAGTTGTCTGTCAAGGTGCTGTCGAGCAGCTGTCGAGCCTCGGGGCTGGAACAGCTTCTTAAGCTTGCTGTCAAGCTTGCTGTCGAGCTTGCTGTCGAGCTAGCTGTCGAGCTTTAATGAACAGCACTTCTTCATCTTGAATCTTGGACAGACTTGCATGTCTTTAACACTTGATCTTGAAACACAATTTCTTGAAGTATTAAACACATTTTAGATCTACCCAAATACAAGTAAAGTGCGTTTTGTCAAAGATTAAGCCAATTACATAAAATAGTGACATATGTTCCTTACAAGTGAATCACATATGTCCTAACATTTTTGATAAAAGAATTTCAGATCTGATTTTTAATTATGAAAAAGAATGAGCTTTAAAGAAAGAATTTCAGATTTGATTTTTAATTATGAAAAAGAATGGGTTTTAAAGAAAGAATTTTAGATTTGATTTTTAATTATGAAAAAGAATGGGTTTTAAAGAAATAATTTCAGATCTGAGATTTACTAACAAAGAACCATAGATCTAAAACTATATCATGAACATCCTAAATATATATGATCAAACATGTGAATCATACAATCACTGCATTTTAATCATGAAACAAATACTCAAAATAAAAATCATATCAGAGATTAATGTTCACATTTTAACGTGGAAAGCATAATTAGATACACATGCTAATAAAAGAATCAACATTCAAACATGCATGTTAATAAGGAATTAAAAGTGATACCTACATCAATTACACGAACAAATTCTACAAGGGAATTTCTTTAGAGTCAGAGAGAGTAAATCTCTTATCACTTAACAGGAAAGAAAATCTTAAAGTCAGACATCCAAAGTTTCTTTAATGTTAAGGCGCTAAGGGGTGCCAAATTCTAGGTTTTCTCCTCTATTGATAGAGGTGTATCTGCTTAAAAAATAAGCTAAGGTTGCTTAGAAAATTAGCAGATACGAATTAGGTCAGGTTTTATCCCTAAAAAATTGAATTTGATGGGTCTAACTTTGAACTAAATGTATCTAGGCCCGATTTGAAATTTGTGCCAATTGGCACTCCACAAGTGCTAATTGGCATTCCTTAGTGCTTCGCCCAGTTTCGTCTTCTTGTGCATTTTGGACTCTTTTTTGGGCTTTTTTTGCTCTGAGAATTGTTTTTGGACTTGTATGCTCAATAAAATCCATCTTAACTTGATAATTAAATCCTTAAAAAAATAAAAAATAAAAATTATCTGAAAGTGTAAACACTCGATTTTGCATCCATGATTTAATCAAGGAAGATGACTAGAGTGACCATCCACATATCCCAAAAAATCATGATTGCATCACATTCATTAATTTGTTCATTGCATATCATAAAAATGATCTTGAGATTCTAACGGTCATGACAATATGTCTGGTTCCCAAATCAAATAGTTGGATCGAAAGATATCGCATGATCAAGTTTGCACGTGATAGGCCACAAACTGAATGACCCCTTGTGATAGAAATTAATTAATTAATTAGCCAAGTTATTAATTAATCAATTTATCATGCAAACGCGTGGTAGCACAAACAAATCACCAATAAACTAATTATGCAGCAGAAAATAAATAACATGGTGATTTGTTTACGAATGGGGAAAACCTAACGGCAAAAACCCCACCAGGTGATTTTCAGGTCATCACTCCCGAAACTCCACTATTATCACAACAAGCGGTTACAAGTAAAGGAATCCAAGTACCTTACCAACCTACAGTTGAACCCTTACCCCAATACTCAATTGGACTTGTTCTGTAGTGACAGTTCCCCATTCGATGCACGACTCCCAAGTACGTGACTAACCAATTGCGCGGATCCCAGTACGCGTCTTCAATCACCAACTAAGAAGGTTGTTGGTTGCAAAGTTCTTCAGTTCATCCACACGATGAAGATCAAGAAGATGCTTGGTCATAAAACCCTACGGTTCACATACACAACAACTTCTTCAAGAGAAAGAGATGAACTAGGGCAAGAACTTCGTCTCCGGTCACAATTTGCTTGAACAGAGTTTGCTCAAAGCTTGTGCAACTTGTGAACTCTTTGACGGCCCTTAAACTAATCCTTTTATATGTCTAGGGTTAGGAGAAAAGAAAGCCCCAAGACAAATTCACGGATCCCAAGAAAATCATATTGGAATTCTGAAAATCTTAAATCTCGATAGATAGAAGGTGTTGAGCAGCTGTCGAGCGGGTGTCGAGCAGACTGAATGTAAAACAACTTCCTTAAGCTCGATAGATGCAGTTGTCAAGCTTTAATGATTTTGCGCTATGAACTTGTTTTCTTGAACAGACTTGAAGGCTTCAACACTTGATCTTGAAACATGGTTTCTTGAAGTCTACCAAAATACAAGTAAAGTACGTTTTGTCAAATGATAAGCCAATTACATAAAAGAATGACATATGTTCCTAACAAGTGAAACATATATGTCCTAACAATCTCTCCTTTTGGCAATTCGTGACAAAACCACAACAAACAAATGAACATATGAGAGAAGTCATAAATCACTCAACTCATATTCACTTGTTGAATACAATAAAATCTATCCTAACACAAACTCTTGAAAAACTTTACAAGAAGAGAGTTTATGGCAAGTAGACTTTGACAACCTGTATTTCTGAAACACTTTAAACAAAACTCATCAAGGTATCTTTGTGTGAAACAGAAATAATAGATTGCATACAAGTATAAAAAACATGTGTATAAAGGGAGAAAAGAAACAACACATGAAGGGGTAGGTGAAAGAAAACATACGTCAATATAAAGAAATGAATAAGTACAATGTATGTCTATAAATGGTCACAAGACCTCATGTACAAGAGTAATGTATCTAAAAAGAAAGAAAAGAAAAGATACATACTATCCTCACTACATCCCTCAAAATGTATCAACACTCCCCCTAACAAAATGGTCCTATACTAACTCTCCCCCTAAGATAGACTACTCTCATACCAAAACTACTTCCCCTTTTTGTCACGAATGACAAAGGGTAAGAGTGTCAAGTAGACATCTCATCGGTAGAGCTAGCATCTCCATCAACATCATCCAAAGCATCATCGTCATCACCATCATCATCATCCTCATCCTCAGAATCAGAAGCCACGGGAGAAGGTGGTGAAGGAGTAGCCTCAGGAGCAAAACCACCCATAGACGCCTGTCGTCGTGCAATACGACCGACACGAACGTTCACCTGATACAACTCCATAGAGAGAGTATCTAGGCGAGCATCCATGCGCTGCGCGCTGCAGCTGCGCCATGATATCTCCTAAAGACACATCACCCGAAGAAGAAGGAGGAGCCGATGTGGATGGAGCAGAATGGGATGGAGCTAAACAGGAGGAAGGAGTTGCTAAATCTGACTGCTGCGACCGAAGCTGGGTCTCGTTACATTTAATGGTAGTGTAATCTATGGCACACACGACGGTAAAATGGTCGAAAGAGGAAAAAGGAATGGAAAAATGGCGTAAGATCCTCGTGATAGCGGAAGGAAAGATAAGCTTATCATGGGACGTTGAATCTAGATGAACATCTATAATAGACAAAATGAAATGTGAAGGAAAGTCTATGGTAAGATGCTCAAGAAGCGATAACAAAAATCGAGCACGAGGCTCTGTGATGGAGTTATAGTGAGAGAGGGGATGCAAAACAAAAGTCATCACCATGTTCATGAATCTAGGACCTTTAGCAAAATGTCGACATGGTGTAAACAGACGCTCACCCCAAGCAGTAGGGCACTCATAGAAAGCAGACATGAGCTCATCCCTGGACACAGTCCTCAGACGCTCACAACTAGGATAGTCAGGAAACTCTATCCTAGGGACCCGAAGCACATCCGCAACAAGCTGCGGTGTGATAGGAATGTGCGTACCTCAAACGCGAGTGAAGAAAAGAGGTACTGAACGATCAATCCCGTGCATATTGGAGTAGAACTCTTAGATAAGCACGAGAGGACAGGTGACCGGGACGTCACACAGTGACTCCTATCCCCTACTGTGAATGATAGAGGGAAGGTCGGTGTCGGCAAAGTCCGTCAAAATGACTTAGCGTTCAGAATGAATGCCTCATCTAGAAAAGTTCTCCGAAAATGCCTTAAAGGCATCATCATCACGGAACCAGATATGAGATAAAGTAGGATCAGACGATGAAGAAGCACCGGAATGAAGAGGATTGCAGGCTGGAGTGGATTTACGCTTAGGTGCCATAGACACAACTAACGTAAACTAACAGAGAGGGAGAGAAAGAATGACAATCAGAAAAGTCCCAAACAGTTTCAAAATATATCAAGTATATTGAAAAGAAGTACGTATGCATGGGAAATGTATGAACATGTGACATGCAAAAGAAAATTCATCATGGGCTCAGCCCAATCTAAACCTATCATCACACAACATATAACACACATCTAAATGCATGACAATATCATTATAATGCTAATGTGATGCAATGTATGAGGTTTTAAACACATTTAAGTTTAAACCCATCCCAAAATTTCAATGAAAGCTCATCAATTTTGAAAAGCCCCAAAATTTTTCAAAAACCCCTAAACCTAGGTTTCAAAACATGAAATGCATGAATGAGAAAGGATTAGAAGCTTACCAAGTAAAGAGAAACTTGAAAAAGCTTGAAGAATCCTTGAGGAACAAGTTTGGAGTGAGATGAGAGTGTTTTGGGAGAGAAAACAGAGAAGTATCAAGAGAGAGATTGAAGAAAATGATTTCTGGATCGCGCAGAGGCCTTATATAGAGCAACCAGTAAATCTCGACAAATGCAGGTATCGAGAGGTATCGAGGGATCTATCGAGGAGGTGTCAAGAAAATGCTCGTCGACAGCTGAGGTGTCGAGGAGGTATCGAGGAACAACTCATCAAAATCAAGAACAAAAGCTCGATCAATCCACCAGGTGTCAAGAAGCTATCAAGCATACAAACCCAATCTCAATTGATCCACTAGGTATCGAGGTGCAGGCAAGATTGTGATAAAAAAAAAAAAAAAAAAAAAAAAAAAAAAAGCTTAGGAAGCTCGACAGATAGCTAGCTATCGAGGAGGTGTCGAGCCAGCTAGTTTTAAAAGCAGTTTTTCGAGATGTGAAAAACACAGACATGAATGCAATCCAACATGCAACTCAACCAACGATCCAATCAACAAATTAAGCTTTCAAAATCATCTCTCAAATAAAATTTAAGCACATGGATCTTCAAAAACACACACACACACACACTAAACACGTCTAACCAATTTTATATTTCAAAAACAAGTCAAGAAAATTTAGTGAGCATACATGAATACATGTAAAACCTCGTTGCAATCATATTTAAAGCATTTTTGATATTTTTGCTTTTGATTTTCCTTGCATATTTTTCTTTTAAGTATATCATGCATGGGCTTATTAGAGAGAGAAAAGAAATACCCAATGATATTTGACATTCCAATTTTGCTATGCCTAAGCACACAAATGTCATTGACACTGCACTTTTGCTATGCCGAAGCATACAGGTGTCTTGTTATGATTGGTGGGCAACAGTGGTGAGATGCTTATTTATGCCTTTCTCTCAGGATTTTTTAGTCATTCCCGTCAAAAAGAGTGATATAAGTCTTAAGTTTAAGAGACAACTTAATCATACTCATCACAAACATGAGCCACAAAGCTCACTTGCTTAGTTGTGCATAGAGATGCTCATCTAAGCTACAAATGATACAAAGTTTAGAAGACTTTGTTTCAATGGCCATCCAAGGTACACAAGTACCAAAGTACACAAAACACACACTGTTTTTGTATTTTACTGATTTTTCAAAAAAAAAAATAATTTTTATGTCAAAAACAAAATAAACAAAACTGAAAACAAACAAACAAACAACATGTTAAACAAACAACGTGATAGCATGAAAGAAATATGCATATGCATGAAGGCATGATACAAGGGTGCAGATGCATGAAAGCATGATTCCAAAAGTAGATAAGAAATCAAGCAAAGAGAGTCCTACTTTAGATAGAAAGAATTAAAGTAAAGGACAAATAGAAAAGACAATTAAGTCTTAGGCTCCTTTATCACCCACACAGCACGAGTCTTTGGCCGTGAAGATGAAAAGGCACGTGTCCTAGTATAACTACTATAGGACATAGAGGAATTAGAATTCCCCTAAAATTGAGTTAAAAAGTTCAAAGCTTTTAATAACTCACCAAGAATAGGTACAGAGCCTTTAGACAAAGGATGAGACCTATTTGACACACGCTTATGATACAAAGTTTAGAAGACTTTGTTTCAATGGTCATCCAAGGTACACAAGTACCAAAGTACACAACACACACACTGTTTTTGTATTTTACTGATTTTTCAAAAAAAAAATTAATTTTTATGTCAAAAACAAAATAAACAAAACTGAAAACAAACAAACAAACAACATGTTAAACAAACAACGTGATAGCATGAAAGAAATATGCATATGCATGAAGGCATGATACAAGGGTGCAGATGCATGAAAGCATGATTCCAAAAGTAGATAAGAAATCAAGCAAAGAGAGTCCTACTTTAGATAGAAAGAATTAAAGTAAAGGACAAACAGAAAAGACAATTAAGTCTTAGGCTCCTTTATCACCCACACAGCACGAGTCTTTGGCCGTGAAGATGAAAAGGCACGTGTCCTAGTATGACTACTATAGGACATAGAGGAATTAGAATTCCCCTAAAATTGAGTTAAAAAGTTCAAAACTTTTAATAACTCACCAAGAATAGGTACAGAGCCTTTAGACAAAGGATGAGACCTATTTGACACACGCTTATGATACAAAGTTTAGAAGACTTTGTTTCAATGACCATCCAAGGTACACAAGTACCAAAGTACACAAAACACACACTGTTTTTGTATTTTACTGATTTTTCAAAAAAAAAATTAATTTTTATGTCAAAAACAAAATAAACAAAACTGAAAACAAACAAACAAACAACATGTTAAACAAACAACGTGATAGCATGAAAGAAATATGCATATGCATGAAGGCATGATACAAGGGTGCAGATGCATGAAAGCATGATTCCAAAAGTAGATAAGAAATTAAGCAAAGAGAGTCCTACTTTAGATAGAAAGAATTAAAGTAAAGGACAAACAGAAAAGACAATTAAGTCTTAGGCTCCTTTATCACCCACACAACACGAGTCTTTGGCCGTGAAGATGAAAAGGCACGTGTCCTAGTATGACTACTATAGGACATAGAGGAATTAGAATTCCCCTAAAATTGAGTTAAAAAGTTCAAAGCTTTTAATAACTCACCAAGAATAGGTACAGAGCCTTTAGACAAAGGATGAGACCTATTTGACACACGCTTATGAGGAAACAACTTGAAACAATTAGGACAAGTGTGATCGGAAGCACCACAATGGTGACAAATGTGAGTAGTTTTCGAACTACTATGCTTCCTAGAAGGAGGTCTAACCTTAGAGGTTGACAAATTAGGATAGCTTGGCCTAATATGACCAACAATATGAAAATGATGACAAGTGGGGACAAATTCAGAATTTTCATTCTTCCTAGGAGGAGTTTTAGACATAGGTTTAGAAACTTCAGCGTTAACATCAGAATTTTTACCTTTGTCTATCCTAGCAATATTAGCCTTGAACTCTTCATTATTCCTTTTAAATGGAGGAATATAAAAATCCTTTTCTTTTGAGTTAGGCTCAACTACAAGTTTGGCACTAGTTAATTTTTCAACTTCAGTTTTAGATTCAACTAGTTGCTCTTCCAAACTTTTAATTTTGTCCACCTGAGATGAAATTTGATTTTTAAAATTCTCATTCAAATTATTGGCTTCATCCAATTTTGCAATCAAATCATCCTTTTCAAGCTTGACCTTTTTAAATTTAGCTTTTAATTTTGCAGAATATTCAAGAGATTTCATACAAAAATTATAAAGCTTGCAATAGGCATCTTGAATATCATCATCATCATTCAACATAAGATCATGAAAATCAAAACAATCAAGAGTTTCCATGACAACAAGGGTCACTGGATCACACAGCAAAGATTAACCCTAATTAGAGTGTGTCTGCTCTGATACCACTTAATAGGCCACAAACTGAATGACCCCTTGTGATAGAAATTAATTAATTAATTAGCCAAGTTATTAATTAATCAATTTATCATGCAGACGCGTAGTAGCATAAACAAATCACCAATAAACTAATTATACAGCGGAAAATAAATAACATGGTGATTTATTTATGAATGGGGAAAACCTAATGGCAAAAACCCCACCATGTGATTTTCAGGTCACCACTCCCGAAACTCCACTATTATCACAACAAGCGGTTACAAGTAAAAGAATCCAAGTACCTTACCAACCTACAGTTGAACCCTTACCCCAATACCCAATTGGACTTGTTCTGTAGTGACAGTTCCCTTTTCGATGCACAACTCCCAAGTACATGACTAACCAATTGTGCGGATCCCAGTATGCGACTTCAATCACCAACTAAGAAGGTTGTTGGTTGCAAAGTTCTTCAGTTCATCCACACGATGAAGATCAAGAAGATGCTTGATCACAAAACCCTACGGTGCACATACACAGCAACTTCTTCAAGAGAAAGAGATGAACTAGGGCAAGAACTTCGTCTCCGGTCACAATTTGCTTGAACAGAGTTTGCTCAAAGCTTGTGCAACTTGTGAACTCTTTGACGGCCCTTAAATTGATCCTTTTATATGTCTAGGGTTAGGAGAAAAGAAAGCCCAAAGACAAATTCACGGATCCCAAGAAAATCAGATTGGAATTCTAAAAATCTTAAATCTCGACAGATAGAAGGTGTCGAGTAGGTGTTGAGCACACCGAATGTAGAACAGCTTCCTTAAGCTCGATAGATGCAGCTGTCGAGCTTGAATGATTTTGCACTATGAACTTGTTTTCTTGAACAGACTTGAAGGTTTCAACACTTGATCTTGAAACATGGTTTCTTGAAGTATTTAAACACATCCTAAATCTACCCAAATACAAGTAAAGTGCATTTTATCGAAGGATAAGCCAATTACATAAAAGAATGACATATGTTCCTAATAAGTGAAACACATATGTCCTAACAGAATGGTCAGCATGCATTGTGTCTAGGTAAAGTCGACCATGCATGATTAACTTAAATTAATTCTGATTGTTTAAATAATTAAAATTAATTAAATAATTTTGTGATTGGTTGATAATTAGTGTTTAAAATACGATTACTTGCATAGGAATAAAAGGGGTCATTGGATAATAATAAAATTGTGGATAATCTGAACTTTATCAAGATTTATTTTAGGGTATTTATCTACAAGATAATTTTTCCTGAAAAGACCTTAATTATCCAGAAAAAAGATAAAAATCTTAGAATATGGATTGAAAACACGCCTAAGTGAAAGGACCGGCTCAAGAAAACTTAAAAAAGGAGTCCAAAACACACCCGAAAACGAAAGTGCGATCAGCACCCAAGAGTACCATTTGGCACTTTTGGAGTGCCGATTAGCATTTTCAAAGTGCTGATCGGCACTATCAAAGTGCCGAATTGCACTTTTTTGGGGTTTTGGCCCAACTCTCTTCGGGTGCTGATAAGACACATCCTTTTCGACTTTTTTTGTAGAAAGAATCGTCCCGATTCGCATTCTACCCATTGTTGATTATTTTTTGAGCATTCTAGCCTCTATAAATAGAGAGGGGATCTCAAAATTCAGCACTCTTTTATGCTCTCAGAGAGACACTTTCTCACACTCAAATTTTTCATATTTCTAGTCTCCCTTTTTTTGGTATTCTCTCTTAAACTAGGGTTTTTAGGTTTCAAAGATAATTGCATAAATTTCTTTGAACCCTAAAACTGTTAGGATTAGTGCCCTAAAATCTTATTGTATGGTACTATGTATGTTATTATGTATGACATTATGTATGACTTAATGTTGTGATTAATAAAGTTGCTTTATTCTTATCTAAAATTATAGTAACATGAATATTTGGACACTTTCATATAGTCCATGAGATGCATAGCATGTGATTTATGTGAAAAGTCACAGAAGATATAAATCACAAGTTCTTCGTAAACTCAGAATTTTAGTTCATAGTCGGTGATGAAATTGGGCATTTCATTTGTGAAGACTATAACATATCAACTAAGATAATTTATCTTGATCATGGAAGTGGAGACTTCTAGTTGATATGTTGATATGTTTTAAGAGTAAAAATATATTGAACTGGACCACTGTGAGATTTATTATTCTCCTAACGACTGTCAAATGAATAATAAATCTCACAACTTTTATTTACATGAACTCTTAATCCTGAGAAAATAATGGATCTGATCATGAAGTGTAGGTTGCTTTGATATATCAGGAATGAGATCTAAAGTTACGGTCAAAATCTCAGTATGTTGGGCAGCCACATTTAGTATTAATGGAACATATATTCTCAAGATGGAATTCATAGTCTCTTAATAGAGATACAAAATATTCCCTTGAGATAAGTTTAGTGAGTTTGTTATTTAGAATGTTAGGCCTAACTACTTTAGTAAATAGTTACTAAAGTATATATTTATGAAATTGAATTTCATAAATATATGATGAATAACTTAAAGGATTAAATCAAGTACTCAAGGATTAAGATGTAGTAATTTACAAAGTGGCAGTCTATATTCATGACTTTGTATTACTACGAATATTTTATGAAGGGGTTACATGTACGATAAAATCTTGGAATATAATTTATTAATAAGGCCTAGAGTGCAATTATATTTATATAGTGGTATTAAATATAATTAATGGTAATTTTGGTCAAGAGTTGACAGAAAAGCCCAAGACCCATTGTAGCTAGTGTCTTGTTTGATCCCTTTTGGTCCCACTCCAAGCTACATACTAGAGTCCAATTGGAAATACCCAAAAGGCTAACCCAATTGGATAATCAGTTATAAGGGGAGAAACATACAGAATTTTAGTATGAGACATGAAGTGGTTTGTATGTGAGTGTTGGACACTCTTTAATTCTCCCTTGAACAAATTCATATAACTGATTGAAAGACCACACTTCTTGGGCATTAGTGGAATTGGAGTGAAGATTAAAAGTGTTCCCAAGTACTTCTAATATTTGTTTTGAAATTCACCACACCAAGGTGCACTCTCTTGTTCTTAATTTCTGAAATTTACATAGTACATGTTATTAATTGCGAATGAAGTAGATCCGTTAATTTTTCCGCTGCGAATGAAGTACACGTTTCTCATAGATTATTATTAAAAAAAATACAAAATTTTTGTTGAATTCTTTCTTTGGTGGATTCTAGTTTATTACCTTATAGATTCAAGGAATTCCTCATGGATTCGAGGTTTACTACCAGAAACTAACATCTTAGTTTATGTCCATCAAAGAGAACATCTTGTGTGCTTTCTTCAGACTTCTGCGACATTAGTTGGTATTAGAGCCTCACTAACCCTGGTCTGATTGCTAGCCGGCAAGACGGTAACCACCACCACAATATCAACGAATAACTTAGCGAGTATTACGTAACTTACAACAAGCACTCAAAAATATCTATGCTCGGATGGCGCCATTGAGGAATGGAAATAATAGGGATAATTGCAGCGGAGATGTAACTCACGGACAACCTATTGGTAAGCCAATCTCATATAGGCCTTATAAGAGAATTGCAAGTTTTTATGGCTATTTTATAAAGAAGATTTTCTTGATTGGTTACTTGATCTAGAGGATTTATTTGATTATGAGAATAATTATGAAGAGAGAAATGTTAAACTTGCTTTGTATAAACTTAGGGAGTATGCCCTACGTTGGTGGGAATGAATGCAATTTGATAGACTCATACAAGGTAAAGAAAAAATTCATTCATGGCCAAGGATGAAAAAGATACTTGCTATCAGATTTTATCCTTTGGATTTTGATGCAGGACACAATTTACTATTTAATTATTGTAATTTATTAATTTTGGTATTAAATTTGTAATTTTTGTTATTTTAGGTTTAGGGTTATTATTTCCTTTTTTTGGGTGCTTTTAATGTTTTTTAGGTCAAATTTGGTTCCTATTTGATTAGGAATTAATTAGGAATTATTTTAGAATATATTTTCTTATCTTTCAAGTTTTACAGAGCCCTTAAATAGGCCCCTAAGTCTGTACACATTTTTCATAAATTATTATTAATAAAATACAAAAAATTTGTCGAATTCTTTCTCTGGTAGATTCCAATTTATCACCTTGTAGATTTAAGGAACCCCTCGTGGATTCGAGGTCTACTACTAGAAACTAATGGTTTATAGTTTCTGTCAATCAAAGAAAGCATCGTGCATGCTTTCTCTTGGCTTCCCTGACATCAAACTTGAGCTTGAGTTTGACTTGTTTGCCAAACACATGAATATAAATAAATATTTTCTCAAGTCGAACTTGAGCTGTTCGTAAAAAACTTGGTTTGTTTCTAGCCTGAACTAATTCCATAGAATCGATCCCATTGCCAGCTTTGATTATCTCACATAGGGCTATCAAGTTAAACTTTCACTAGGTATTTACTACTTATATATATATATATATATATATATATATATATATATATATATATAAACACTAGGTTACTACTTACTAGTTAGTGGTTCACTTAAGGTTGATTTGTCAAGGACCCTACCAACGTTTTCTAGCTTGTATTTCCCGAAAGATTGTGACTGCAATGTTATATGTTCAATTTTATGGGAACATGTTTCTGAGAAACTAAGTTGAAATAAAGACTTTGGAGACATTGAACAAGTGGGGGGTGTAATGAAAATACTGGTGTGGGCGTAACACGAGTACGCCTTGACTAAGTGGACCGGGGCGAAGAAACAAGGAGTCGTTACCTAGTTTTATGGTCTAGGAACCACAAATATAGCACCCTTACGTGGAAGGACTGATCTTACTACCAGAGTATGGGTTCAGAGTTTAGGTACAATTTTGGGAAGGTGTTAGGCACCCAAAATCACCCAACTCGTGGGTCAGTTTCCACTCATTGTGTCTTACGTCTTAATCCTATTAAAAGCACAGTCAACATTGCATCTTAACACATACACACTAGCATACATCTAAGCATACAACGTGACATTTCATCCCAAACCTAACATACATCTATCATGCTTACATAGTGGCAAAGACAGGATTTTAGTCTAGAGGGGGCAAAATTAAAAGACGATATTAAAAGTGAAATTAATCTAAAAAATATTAATCAACAATAATAACAAAATAAATAAAAAATTTTAAGACAATATGAATATATTTCATATTATTAAAATAAATAAACAAAAATAACCAATTCATAGCTACTAAAAAATTTACAAACTGATGGAGTAAAAATGTGATTAGTGTTACTTAAAAAATATAATGAATAAATGTTTGAAATTATTTTTTGTGATTGGTGACATGCCAATTTCTAAGACATAAGTAGTAAAATTTGTAGTATCTCTAGCATCATTCAATCATAAAATGCTGTGAAAAGTATCATAAATAGTGAAAATGGTGTAAATAATGATACAAAATAAAAAATAAAAAATAGTGAAATAGGTGCAATGCGTAGGAAAAGACAAAAGCTACTTAGAAGAATAGTGAAATTGGTGAAAAGCTTCCATGGTTTGGTGTTTGAGAACTTTTTTTCCTTTCTTTTTCCTGTATTAGAGTCACTTTCAACCAAGTAGAAGTCTTTTTTTTTTTTTTCCTCTATGTCAATAAGTAATTACTTTAGACTACTAATGTTAGAAAATTTTAGGAGGAGTCAAGGGGGGTAGGTGCCCCCCCTCGCCCCCCTCTGGCTTCGTTAGTGTGCTTACATCACAAACCCTAGCATACATTTATCATACATTACATCCAAGGTAGAAGCATGTACATATCAAATCAAGGCAGAAATGTAGACATGGCAACAAAATATTAATCATCAAATAAATCCAAAACATCTAGACATGAAATCAAGCATCAAACAAACATATTCATCATTAAAATGCATGTTCATGTGAATGCATGACTTACCTCACTGCATCACAGCACCCATGGCATCAATGCATGATCATATTAATGCATGTTCATGGTATTAAAGCAAGAAAGAAAGAGAAAACTCTAATCTAGCATGTTAAAGACAAACAAACAACTAAACAGAGAAACAGAGACTCGAATAGCATAAAAAGAAACCAAACAGAGGCATATTATATAAAAGGAACAAAGTAACGGAAGTAGAAAAACTCAGATTAGGGTTTCTGGGCACGAGTATGCGTGCACATACATAGGCTTGTGTACACAAGCCAATTGCATGCGTACGCATGCAGAAGCATACGCACACAGACACACCCAAAAGAACCCTAACCCAGAAAGCAAGAACAGAAACTAAAAGAGCAACAAATCTAGCAACCTAGAATGCTTTAAAATAGAAAACAACTAAAACTTAAACTAAACAAAGATATTAAAACATAAACAAAGTAAAGCAACAGGATTAAAAGCAAGATTAAAGGCAGAAATGAAAGAAACGAGGTTTGAACATATACCTCAAAACAAAAGCACTTAGGCTTGATTTTGACTGTTCCCCTCAGTCAAATCTATTCACAATCAAACAAAAATGATTAATAAACTTCAAAACTCGAGGATCAAGACCAGAAAAGGTCCCAATCAAAATAAAATTGACTTATGTTTTGTGAAAAACTCCCTCTTTGATTCACTATTTCTAGTGAATCTTAGGTTTTCCCTTAGGATTTTCTGTGTGTTTTGAAAAGGTGTCATGTATGGCTTTATATAGTGAGAAAATAGGGGTTTGGAATGGCTCCCAAACGATGTAGGATTCGTTCTAAACCTCAACATCAATGCAGAAAACTTGTCTTTCATAGGTTTCTAGAACCTTAGTTGCATACATAGGTTCATGCCTGCCTCAGACCTACGTACGCATATTCGTGTATCTATACGTAGGCCTAGGGTTTTTGTGGCCTTTATTTTTCAAAAATAGATTTAATTGCTCGTAAAAAAGACATATTTTCCATTTTAACATCTCTCAAGTCAATTTGTAATCTAATCAAGCCCTAAACTAACCTTGGGCCTTAGAATTTCAACATCATTAGGGAACAGGGGCCCGAGTCGTAAAGGGTACAAAATGCGATGTCTGCAACTGGACCATTGCACATCAAATTTTTATTTTTTTTTTAACTTCTTTTTATAGGCTACTATATAACTTCTACCTGCTACCAAGTTCAAAGTTAGTGATTGATATATCACGTAACCTTAAGGGGTGTGCGCGGTTTGGTTGGTGTAGTTTTTTTCCAAATTTATTACCGAACCGTTAGAGATCTGTTTTCCCATAATCGAAACCGATGCACATTACCAAGGGTCAGTTTTATCAGTTTGAAATATATAAAAAAAAAATGTTAATCATTACTCAATCACAATATTACTTATTATTTTCATTTTACTTAAAACTATAGAAATGATATTCATTTTAATTTAGCAAATTTTTTTTGATTGATTACTTTAATATTTATGAAAGTACAAAACAATATGACTATTTGTCATCAAGCTTGCAACATATCAGACATCTATAGGCTATAGCATTGTAGTTTAGAAAATAGAAATACAGCTGGGGCTAATGGTGAGTGGGCGTCTTTATTTCCAGCTACAAATGTCTCTCATCTGGAATGTGGTTGTTCCGATCACAGCCCCATTATTATTCATCGGCTGGGAATTCCAAATAAACAGCACAAGCCATGGAGGTTCGAGCAAGTATGGTTGAATGAGGAAGGCTGTCATGCAGCAGTGAAATCTGCCTGGGAAACTATCCAACCAGGTTTGGCTCCATCACAAGTGGTTAATAGAAATTTGAGTTGCTGCCAGTCAAATTTAAAGTTTTGGAGTCGGAACTCTTTTGGTAATATTACTCGAAAGCTGAATGAGGTGAGGAAAAATCTGAAGAAGGCCAAATCAGTGGCTGCCATAGGAGGGGATATGAATTAGGTCCTTAATCTTAAGGGAGAGCTTCGGGTTTTACTCACTCAAGAAGAGAAATTATGGCAGTAGAGAGCGAAATTGGCTTGGCTGAAGGATGGGGATCAAAACTCAAAATATTTTCATAGTAGGGCCTCTCAAAAGTTCAAGAGTAATGAGATTAAAAGATTGAAAAGATCAGATGGCTTCTGGTGTGAGGGGGAAGATCAAATTGCAGGCTTATTCATGGAGTACTATCAGCATTTGTTCACTTCTTCAAACTCGACTGCTGGTCACATTGATAAGGTCCTTGAAGCTACCCCACAAGTGACCCTTGAGATGAATCAATCTTTGTTACTTGATTTTTCTCGGCAAGAAGTTGATCTTGCCTTCAAGCAAATGTCGCCTCTGAAAGCACTAGTACCTGATGGGAGGCATTAAGCTTGGATTCTCATCATTGCCCAAATTAAGAGTTTCAAAAGTTGGTTCCACAGGTTCAATTTTCTTTAACAATTGTTTATTAATATCATTTTCAAATTCATTAGAATCATTTAAGTGTAGAATTTCAATATTATGAGACACATCAAAATAAGCCAAATCAGAATTCATCTTATTAAAAATATTGAAAAGTACATCTGAACTTGCATTACAAAACTCATTTCCCATATTCTTAGAAAACCCAACCCAAGTCCAGTTGCTAAGTTGTCCCACAGCAAGCATAATGAATTTTTGTCCTTCTTTTGTCCTTAGGTAGTGCTGCCTCCGTCTTTTTTTCTCTTCCTTGAAGAGAATCTGTAGCTCCACAGACCAATCTTCATCTTTCAAGGGCTCCCAAATATGTATGGCTTCAGTTATATCCCATGAGAATTTTTTGTTGTTGGAAGGGATATCGTCCAAAGACCAATCATAGTCATCATCGCTCTAATAGCTCGTCACCCCATTTTCTTCTTCTTCCTCCTTATCTTCGCCTTGTGCTAAGACAAAATATTGGTTGTCGTCAGAGGGTGGATCTGTGTCGCATTCAATCACAAAGCGGGTGGTAGCAGTCTAGGTTGTCACATTCGAGGTTCAATTTGGCCAATTGTGATCTTCCCACGACCCTATGCTTTCTACTTCAGAAAAGTCATTGACATAAGCCCTAGTGAAGGTCCATGGTTTGGGAACATGCTCTAGTGCTAAAAGGAGGAAGCGGACCATTCCTTTACCCGTCATGCGGTCAATATCCTCTTGAGTCACATGGTCAGACATCGTGGCACGTGAAAAACTGGGAAAAGCCATTGAAAATATAAGCACATGCCCCATTTAAAAGGTTCTTTTATAAACTTAGATGTTCTTAGAAAATCTTTAAGTCCATTTTAATGAAGGCCTAATTACAAAATCACTTCCTTTCCGCTCATGAACCTTGCCCCTTGTTTCATTGGGCTTTAGTCCATTTACAATAAAGCTCTCATTTTACTCTAATGGGCTTTCATTAAAATGTGCTTAGAGGTTTTCAACCCTTTGTCTCAAATATGGGCTTACAATGTATCCATCACCCTTGGGCTCTTCTTTTTTCCATTCATTGTCATCATTTTTTTTTAAGTAGCCCTCTAGCTAGAATATATTGTAGCCTTCTTTTCAAAGTCCATGAATTTCACATCATTTTGGGCCTAGGCATGCAACAAGGAGGCCCAAGATTAGGCAATTTCATATTAGCTTTGTTATATGTTGGATGTTAAGTCCATAGCATACTTGCTACCATAGGCCCAAGGTTCTACTTTTCAATAGGCCTTTTGATTTGGGCTTATGATAGCAATTAGGCTATAGTCTCATGAACCTTTCAAGTTAAGATATGCCTTTGGATTTTGGGAAAAGCCTCTTATATGTGAGAACTTCTTTTCTTTTATCCCAACATCTTGAGGTATGCCATAACTTTTGGGTCATCCTCAAATTTTTTACATCTTTTATTTGTCCCTTAGAATTAGGTGAACACAAGATATTTGGTTGAACAAACAAGAGATATAAAGGGTACCCTCTTATTGATAGGATCTAGGATCTCCCTAAGTGTGGGTAAGCTCCCTAAAGATAAAAAGACAGATCAGTAGGTCACTCACAACTAGGTGGGCCATGATTCCAACCTTGGACCTAAATGGACTGTTGTGGATTGGTGGCAAACCATTAATATACTTAAAGTTCATCTTAGGCAATGACACTGATTGTGAGTTGGCGGGATGAACTCCGAAAGACTTTGACCCAAATGGACCGCACTCATCTTCCCACTCATCACCAACCGGGGTGAAAGGGACAAAAGAACCAAGTGAAGTGTGTGCAAACAAATATTGAACAAACCTTTATCAAGATTAAGAAATGAGACACATTGGAATCAAACTCTCTATCCTCAACGGAGTCGCCACTATGGACGCAATGTGTTGGAGGGAAGTATGCCTCGACCGAGTGGATCAGGGTGGAGAAAAGATATTGGAGTTGCCACCTAGTTTAGGTCTAGGAACCATATATATAACGCTCTTTCATGGAAGGATTGATCTTACTACCAGAATATGAGTTCAGAGTTTAGGTATGACTTGGGAAGGTGTTAGGCTCCCAAGACCGCCCAACCCATGGGTTGGCTTCCACACACACTAGCATACATCTAAGCATACGACATGACATTTTCTGCCCAAACCCTAGCATACATCTATCATGGCAACTCTTATCAAACCCAACATACATTTATCATACATATCATATTATTCCATCCAAAGCAACAAACACATATATATCAAATCAAGGCAAAAACATAGGCATGGCATCAAACAAGCATGTGATAGGCATTGAAGCATCCAACCAAGCATGTTCATTCTTATCATCAAGGTAAACCAAAATGCATGTCCATGTGAATCCATGACTTACCTTACTGCACCAGAGCACCTATGCATCAATGCATGGTCATATCATATGCATGTTCATGGCATCTCGAGGAAAACATTGAAAAGAAACCCTAATCTAACATGTTAAAGACAGACAAACAAACAAACAAAGAGAGAAACAGAGACTTACAAACGTAAGGAGCAACAAGGCAAAGGCATATTGTATGAGAGAAATGAAGAAACATAAGCAAAAATGGTTGAATTAGGGTTTCTGGACACGAGTATGCATGCGCATGTATAGGGCCTGCATACGTAGCCCAGTTATATGTGTACACATACACGCCTTAAAACCCTAACCCAGAAAAGCAAGAATAGCAAAATAGAGCAGAAACTAAACTAACAAATCTAATAACCTAACATGCTTTATATCAAAAGATAACGAAAACCTAAACTAAGCAGACATATTATAGCATAACTAAACAAGAAAAACACAAACAAAATTATAATCAAAACAAGAAAAGGCTAAGAAAAGAAAAAAAAGATTTAGAAATTATACCTCAAAAACAAAAGCTCTTTGGATTGATTTTGACCTTTCCCCTTAGTCAAATCTTTCACAAACAAACAAGGCAGTGATTAGTAATCTTAAAACTCCAAGATCAAGGCCAAAAAAGGCTTTAATAAGAAAAATATTAACTTGAAGATGTTTTGTGAAAAACTCCCTCATTGATTCACTATTTCTAGTGAATCTTCTCTCTTTGGCTTGATTTTGACCATTCCTCTCAGTCAAATCTATCACAAACAAATAAGACAGTGATTAGTAATCTTAAAACTCCAAGATCAAGGCCATAAAAGGCCTTAATTAGAAAAATATTGACTTGAAGATGTTTTGTGAAAAACTCCCTCTTTGATTCACTATTTCTAGTGAATCTTCTGTTTTCCCTTAGGATTTTCTATGTGTTTTGAAAAGTTATTATGTATGGCTTTATATAGTTGAAAAATGGGGGTTTGGAACGGCTCCTAGACAATGTGGGATTCATTCCAAACCTCACACTTAATACTGGAAAACTTGTCTTTCATGGTTTCTAGAAGCCTAGCATACGTGCCCAGACCCGTGTATAAGTACGTATGCATAAGACTTGCATACATAGCTTGGGGACATGCGTGCGCATACGCATATATGCGTACACATGCCTTAGGGTTTCTTGGCCTTAATTTTCCAAAAATAGATTTATTTTATTCATAAAAAGAGTTATATTTTCCAAACATAATTTCCTCAAGTCAATTTCAATCTGATTGGACCTTGAATCAACCTTAGGCTTTAGAATTCCAACATGATTAAGGAGTGGGGTCCCGAGTTGTATGGGATACAAAATGCAATTGATGCCTATATCCGAAGAAACTATAGATTGCAAAGATGAAACAAAAGCATGGCATGGAACCCAAACTTATAGAAAGAGTCAGAATCAGGCTTCTTTTGCTTTGGTCAAGATTGTCAGAGCTAATGGGGGATTATGGTCTGGTAATGGTATTCTGAGATCATCCTTTATCACCTTAAAGAAGGTAGTAGATGAAAAATTATCACTTACTCTGCCATATCTTAATGGAAGCTTAAATTTGGTACACTCATCACCTGTATACAATACTGCCCCACAATTACAATCTTCCAAGCAAGATTTGCAACAATCTTCCTTCTCCATTTGTACCACTGAGAAAGGATAATCACTCCACCTCATATTCTCTAAAGGAACAATACTGAACAATATTGATGGATGTTTACTGTGTTTGCAACCATCATCACTTAAGTTCTTGTAACAGCCCAAGAACATATTACTAGCATTAATGAAATGAAATCTAGGATAGCATTTACACACATCTTTGTTGCCCATGCCTGAGCAGTAATTGTTGAATCCACAGATACCCTTGACTTCACATAGGTTAGACAATGTTGACCACTCCAACAACACATCAGAGCCATTACTGCTCTCAATGCGGTGTAAATACAATCTAAATATCCCATCTGCATCAAGTGTTGCATGATGGATAGTAATCCTATCCTTGCTAGGATAGGAGCTGTTTGCCAAAATGTGTACACTAATCACCGCCACTAAGGACTAGAATGCCTATATGACTAAGAATGAGTTGTACATTGAAACCGCTATTAGGAGTCGTAGATGACCAATAAGCGTCATCTGATTCACCGAGCTATTTACAGGGTAGCCAACAAGGTTTCCATCTTTCTGCATTTGAAGGTAAAATCTTCCGCTTGACTGGTCTGATGTAGACACGCTAGAAACCAGTTTATACCCAGAAGAAAGATTCTGACCTCCTAATATGGTGTCAGTTGGAAAATCAAAGTTCTACCAAATGACAGAGAAATCATTGGCGTAGAGGACAAAATTACTAGAATCAAGCATAGCAGCTGAAACTACAGGAGCAAGATCAAGCATTTGAGGAATTAACTTTTCTATGGCTTGCTCAGTTTTTAGCAATAGCTTACCATCTCTAGTTAAGTCTAGAGAAGCGTTTGAGGAGACAGGTGGGTCATCTCGATTTGCTGTCCAAATTATTGTTTTTTTTCAGTTTGATGAATCAACCATATTCCAATAAGAAAGCATCACCTTGTTGGTAGAAACCAAATGCAAAAAGGCCAGAAGGTGAAAGCCATGAAGTATGGTTTGCACTGGGGGAAAGCAAAGACCCTAAGTTGATCACATTAAAGTGGATTTGTTGAGCGCTTAAATCAATTGAAAGTGAGAAAACAAGTAGTAAGAGTAGAACTAGTTTGAAAATGGAAGTCATGAGATAAAGAGTGAAAGAGGATTATTAAGAGAAGAATTTTGTCCAAATTTATCGTAATTCTCTGAATAACTAAATTCCCAAGTGTTAAATGGACCAAAAAGAAACTGAAAGCTCAAATTAGTGTGAAACACTAGAGCCTGTTTTGACCCTAAATTAAAAATTACGAGTAAATTGCTTTTACCTTAACTTATCAAAGTGCGGAATAAGAGTAAATAAGCACAATATGTTGATAACACTACTCTAAGCTGTAAGGTTGAATCTATTCAACCATCTAATTGGCTTTCTTCCGTGCCAAATTTGCTTGTAATTCAGCATTTAGTAACCCTGTATTTAGGTGGGCTTGATGTAAGGGTAGTGAGTGAGATAGAGTGAAGATTGCTCAAGAGTGTGCAAGAAAACAGAGACTCGCGGCTGGGACTCGCGGGTGACTCGCGGCTGCAAGCCGCCAGAAGCAGCACACGTGCCAAGCATGCTGGAAGATGAACAGTCATGCTAGCTGGAGCACTACAGGACAAAACAGGACAACTGGCCATACGGTTATCTCGCGACTGGATCTCGCGACTTAGTTAAGCCGCGAGGTCAAGCCGCGAGCCACCCCTGTTTTGTAAAACCTGACGTTTCACATTCCTCTCCCACTCCAGTATAAATACCCATTTTACCCACGATTGAAAGGGGGCTTCCAGAGAGAATTTTGAGAGAGAAACCCTAAAGAAAAACAAGATTGATTCACCCACAATCTATACCTTAGAGTCTCTTCAAATTCCTCAACTCTCTTCCTCTCCATTGTCAAATCCTTGAGAGGCATTATACCAAACCTGGTTCTCACCATCATCATCACTGTGAGACAGCTGTTTAGATTTCTAGGAAGCAGTTAGGAAAGAACCAATCTTCATTGGTTGATGCTACGGTCTAATAGCGGAATCCGGGAAGCTAGAAAAGAAAAAGGTTCGGCGCAACCTCGTTGGAGTAAGAAGCTTGGAGGGCTTAGGTGCACTGGGTAGATTAGGCTTGGAGGGTCTTTTGCTATCCATGTATCCCAACTGTATTTTCTAGTGGATTGTTTACCGCTTGGAGGGTGGCGGAGAGGTTTTACGCCGAGGGCTTCGGTTTCCTCTTTGATAACACATTGCGTGTTGTCTTTGTGTTTGCATCTCTATCTTTGCCTTTTTATTATCTGCTGTGGATTTTATTCTGTTATGGCTTAGATAGTTTTTAACCAATTTCATATTATAGCATATGTTAAGTTTCCGCAAACTAGTTGTTTGACATATTGCTTGAATTGGTTAAGTTGTAATTTGGGGGTCTAAATGTTCAAAGGTGTTTTTACACGTTTTTTGAACTTTCATTTGGTATTAGAGCGGGTACACTGATATTGGTTTCATTACCATTGTGTGATCCTTGACTCCCTATTGAGATGGATAGGTCTCAATCTCTAAATGCACCTCCATATTTTGATGGTAGTAATTATGCTTTTTGGAAGGTTCGCATGAGAGCTTTTCTGTGTTCTATTGATGAATCTGTTTGGGATGCTGTTGAGATTGGTTGGACCAGACCTGAGGCAGCCAAATCCACTTGGGATAAGGCAGCACTTGCTGCATCCAATGCTAACAGTAAAGCACTCAATGCTATTTTTTGTGGTGTGTCTCCAGATGAATTTCACAGGATTTCTCATATTACCGTTGCCAAAGAAGCATGGGAGATTTTGGAAACCACCTATGAAGGCACGAAGAAAGTGAAAGACACCAAGTTACAAATGCTGACCACTCGGTTTGAGGAGCTCAAAATGAGTGAGGATGAGTCTTTTGACTCTTTCTATGGGAAGCTAAATGAGGTGGTTGTTAGTAAGTTCAACTTGGGGGAGAAAACGGAGGATTCAAAGATTGTAAGGAAAATCCTTCGATCATTGCCGGAAAGTTTTCGTGCTAAAGTGACAGCGATTGAAGAGAGCAAGGACCTTGATGACATCAAAGTACAGGAGTTGGTCGGTTCTCTGCAGACTTATGAGATGTCGCTGCCCAATCAACGGAAGAGTAAATCTCTTGCTCTAAAGACCATTAATGAGAAGGTGGAAGACCAAGACTCATCGGGAGAAGATGTGGTTGACAAAGATGTTGCATACCTTATCAAAAATTTCAGAAAGTTCTTGAAATTCAAAAATAATGGCAAATTTGAAGATAAAAGAAAATTCCAAAGTTCTGGAAGGGAGAAAAGGGAATTCAAAAAGAAAGATGGAAAAGAATCTCAACCCACACAAGGTGTCACTTGTTTCGAATGTAACGGGCATGGACACTTTAAGAAGGAATGTCCGAATTATTTGAAATCGAAAGGTAAAGTGTATGCCACGACATAAGCACAAGTCTACGCATGTATCAAGACCAACATGACTATTGACTAATCATTCATGACAAGCTTGAAGATCGATTTACAACAATCACACAAAGATGTCAAGATTTTTCCCACAAAGATATAAGTGCAAAAATAACAAGCTAAGCTCGAAAATGCACAAAGCCATTTGTACAAAGGTACAAGGCCAAACTCACATGTGATATGTGCTCAAACATATACAATCAAACTTTTTGAATTTTTCACTTTTTATGTGGTTTTGGATTTTTTTTTTTTTTTTTTTTTTTTTACTCACACAAAACTGAAATATAAAAGTAAGATAAAAAACAAAACAATGCATATAGATAAATGCAAGATGCACAAAATGCATGAAGATATGAAATATAATGCATGAAGGGTCCTACAAAGATCGAAAGAATTAGATCAAGGACCAAAAGAGCAAAAGCTCAAACATAGGACCCTTCCTCATCCAAACGGAATGATTGTTTGGAATGAGTGTCTCAAGAGAAGTGAGACAAGGGTTGGAAGAATGAGAACCGGAGATGCACATAGACAAGGAGATAAGAGCATTAAACATTTTCTTTAACAACATGCTATTTTCACTCAAAACCGGTTTACTCTTTTTAGCACTTCCAAAAAGCTCAAGTTTCTCTTTTCTTTTGATTCTTTTAAAAGCATGAAACTTAGAGCATTGAGGTCTTAGATGACCAAAGGCACCACAATGGTGACAAACAATGTGTTTAGGTCCACTAGGCTTTTTGGGAAGGGATCTAGCAACATGGTTTTGTTCCCTCTTCAACTTATGACATTGAGGTCTTATATGACCAATCACACCGCAGTGGTGGCAAGTTGGAACAAACTTAGATCCATTCAAAACCTTAGGTTGAGACCTAAACGAAGGCTTTGACTTAACAGCCTTTCTCTCCACCTTTTGATTTCTTTTATGTGGAGGAATGTACACCGATTTGTCCTTTAAGGTAGAACACACACTAGGCATAAAATCGGGTACCACAACATGATTGCAACAAATATTATCATCCTTTTTAGCAATAGGTTCAGCAATCAAACACTTGGCATGCATCTTAAGAGATTCATTTTCACATTTTAACTCATCAACAAGTTTGTTAGACAAAACAAGTTTAGCATCCAAGTCCATATTCAAACATTCAAACTCTTTCAGTTTTTCAAGAGAAATTTCAGCAAGTTTTTTATATTTCTCAATCAATTTGTTGGATTCATTGAGCTTAGCAATCAAATCATCCTTTTCACAAAATAACTTACTCAAATTCTTTTGAAACTTCTTAGCATTTTTCTTCAAGAGTCTGTCAACAACACCCATAGATTCAAATAACATGTCATCACACTTATGAGGATTAACACTCATAGAGGCATTTTCACAAACACGTGGCATGTTACATTCATCACCAACCAAATCATGCAAATAGTCATACAAAGCACAATCCATGGCAAATAAACACAAGGGGTCAAGGATCACACTTAGGTATTTAAACCACAACAAGTGTACCCGCTCTGATACCAATTGAAAGTTCAAATATGTGTATAAACACCCTTGAACGTTTAGACCCCCAAATACAAAATAACCAATTCAAGCCTTATGACAAACAACTAGTGTGCGGAAAATGAACATAAGCTATAAACAGAATTGGAAATCAATCTAAGCCAATTATAAATTACATCCACAGCAGAAAATAAAAGGCAAAGATAAAGGGAAGAGAGATGCAAACACAAGGACAACACACGATGTGTTATCGAAGAGGAAACCGAAACCCTCGGCGTAAAACCTCTCCGCCGCCCTCCAAGCGGTCAATAATCCACTAGAAAATGTAGTTGAGATACATGAACAGCAATAGACCCTCCAAGCCTAATCTACCCGATGTACCTAAACCCTCCAAGCTTCTTGCTCCAACGAGGTTGCGCCGAACCTTTTTCTTTTCTAGCTTACCGGATTCCGCTACTAGACCGTAGCATCCGCCATCCTTGGCATCTTCCAATGCTTCCCAAAACTCCAAAAACACTCAACACTCTAAATTGGTGTGGGTAGTGTTTGGATAGAAATCTCCTCTCAATAGGTATGACAATGAGAGAGGGAATGAGAAGAGACTACAAAGGTTTCTCTTTAAGAATGAGTAGCTCTCTCTAATTGGGTGGGTGTTTTGAGGAAACCTCTCTTAGGGTTTTTCTTTCTGAATAGCCACACATATCTTGTGGGAATGAGGGGTATTTATACTGGTATGAGAATGGAATGCGAAGAGTCAGTTTTTCCAAAAACAGGGCTGGTTGGCGACTTGACCTTGCGACTTGACTGAGTCGCGAGTTCAAGCCGCGAGCTAACTTAATGGCCAGTCTGGATTTTTGTCGTGTAGTGCTCCAGGTGGCATGACTGTTCAGCTCCCCTGCATGCTCTGCACGTGAGCAACTTTTGGCGGCTTGCAAGCCGCGAGCCACCCGCGAGTCCTAGCCGCGAGTCTCTGCTTCACTGCACAATCTTGAGCATTTCTTCACACTCTCTCACACACTACCCTTACATAATTCCCACCTAAATACAGGATTTCTAAGTGCTGTATTACAAGCAAATTTGTCATGGAATAAAGCCAACACATGGTTGATTAAATTCAACCTTACACGAGCATTGCTTGTTTTCATGCACTCATATCACTGTGGGAAAAATCTTGAAATCTATGTGATTGTTGTAAATAGATCTTCAAACTTGTCATGAATGATTAGTGAATGGTTATGTTGATCTTGAGACATGCATAGACTTGTGTCTATATATCTTCCCACTCTTTATTTTTGTTTTGCTAAAAAGAGCTCACCAAATGTAAATCTCCAAATGAAAAGAGATATTGAGCTGCAAAAGCCTGTCGCACATTCTAGTATTTGACTAGGAAAAAGGGTAAGCGACCTTATAATAAAGTGAATGTTTATTCAAAAAGCCAAAGGCTTGTTCATTAAAGTGAAATATCAAATATCACTCTCACAATGAGAGGTGATTGACTCAAATGATCAAAAAGATCAAATGTTATGATTGAAAGTGGAGTCAAATGTAAAGCTCCAAATTATGTTATCAAGTTTTGTGGGAGGTCATATATACATACTTCTATAATTGAGATGGGTCACATGATCTAGTGCTAATTGCGTATGTCTTGGTTGAATTGATCATTGAAGCTTCACATTAGACTAAGGACTATCTCATTGTTGATATCCACACACAACACACAAGTTTATGTTCAATAAATGCCATATTCATTTGTGTGATTGTACTTGATAAAATGTGTTTTCACATGCTCAATCTTTGTTAAATCAAGCACAAAAAGATTTTTGAGTGTTTTAGGTGTTTTTGGAAAGTATTTTGTTTGAAAAATCTGAAAATTTCAAAAATCCAGTTTTGCCCTGTTTTGGCGGCTCAGTCGCGGGTATGTCAAGTTGCGTGCCTCAGTCGCGTCTTCGCGGGTCATTTTTGGCGACTTGTTCGCGAGTGGAAGGTCCAGTCGTGAGGTTCACTCAGAGATTTTCGCGGCTCAGCTCGCGACTCACTCGAGGGTAGACCTTCCAGTCGCGAAAAACACTTAGAAGAATTTTTCAAATTTTTGTCCTTGAGTGTTTTGGCGGCTTGAACTGGCGACTGTGTGGCGACTTAATCAAGTCGCGAAAAACGCGTGTTTGGCAGAAACAGGAGCAGTTTTTAAATCTTTTTCAGTTTTCCCTCGAACATTTGTAACTGTTCATCTTCTCTCTAAAATATCTCCTTTCCAAACACTCCGTGAATCCATTTTCAAACCTCATTGGTGTTTCATTTCTTATCCAAATCATCAAGAAAAGGTATGGGTTTTTTTTTGCTTTCTCAATCTCTTTTTCCCTTTTCCTGGATTTTTTTGTTACCGTTTGGATTGATATTGTGTTCGAAAATACTTCTCTCTTTGTGTAATGGGTATGGCGTGTTTTGTTTGCTATTGTTCTCATCTGTTTTCATGTTGAGCGGTCACAATGTGTTTTTCATTGTTCTGATATTTGCCTGTTGTTGAGTCTGAAAATCTTTTCTTAAATGGGTTTGGTGTTTATTTAACTTGCTCATTTCACGTGCTTGAGTATTGATGTTGGATTTCGGTATTGGTTACTGAGTTTTTATGATAACATAATGTGTGTCTCTCAACCATGTGCTCTAGTGTGGATGATTTGTTACTTCATGTTGAAATATTTTCCCATGTTCATATCTCTTGTGGAGTGATTTATGTTATCTGCTCTAAATGTTCGAATGCTGTATCTGTTTGCATATCATGGTCATGATAACCTGTCTCATTGACAGTTGTTAGTTGTTTTGTCCATCTATGTCTTTGTGCACTATCACCATTTTGCTGCACCTATCATTTTGTGCTCCTTTGTATTGTTGGAAGTTTGGTTGGGACTGCACTATCATCAGTTTGTGTTTATATATTGAATTTTTTTTCACTGAATCTTGTTGACATTTATGTTGTGTGGTACTGTTGTTTGGTTCTTTGCTGTGGGCCTGTTCTCTTGCAGATGTCTCGTCGATCTTCCAGGGGTAAAGACATTGTTGCTAACGAACCAGCAACACCAGTTGCTAAAAGGACTCGACTATCATCTCAGGCATCTCAAGACCCCAATGAGGATAGGTTCAGACTTCCGCTTAACTCACACGTCTACTCAAACGTTTTTGACAAGTCAACTACTATAGTGGAACGGGTGGTAGAGTTTAACACATTAGGGACCACTTTTATCCCTCGAATCTTTGAGAAACGAGATTGGGCAAACTTGTTCGGGAACTTTGATGATCCAATGGATGAGCTGGTCAAAGAATGCTTCTCCAATGCAACTGATCTTGGACCTCAACTCATTTTCTGGGTAAGAGGAACAGAGTTTAGTGTTTCCCCAGACTCCATCGCAGATCTTCTCGGCATCACCAGACCTCAGAATGTGAATATAACTCCTTACGATGAACGAACTCCAGAAGTTGGAGAAATTCTACAAATCCTAGGATACGATCATGAAGTATCCAATGCAGGAACATCCATCAGCACTGCAAAGTTTGCACCAGAGCTGACCACACTGAAGTTGATCATGTTCACCAATCTCTACCCACTATCCAACACTACATTCATCAATCTTGGGAGAGCTCTATTCCTTTGTGATCTTATTACAGGAGCCCTCATTGATATATGTGCTCACATCTACTACACCTTGAGGAAGACCGCGTGTAGAACTGCAGCTCGAGGAATTATTCCATTTTGCAGTCTCATCATGAAGCTCATTCTTCGTGAAGGCGTTATTCCTCCTGCAGATGGAAAAATGTTGACCCGTCAGCGTCCCATTTCCATGTTCACTCTTCAAGCTAGCAGAAGTCACTCCTCTAAATCACCAAGGAGTGTTCACATCTCTCCGGTTACTCCATCTGTCCCTGAATCAGAGACACCTGCACATACCACATCTACTTCACGTGCTGTTCCTGAAGCTTCACCGGCTAGTATTCCGCAAGCACAGACTGCTCCTCATACTGATAGAGTCGGGAGTGTACTTGAGCATATTCAGAAACGCATTGATGAGCTTGTGGCACTTCTCTACTCCACAAACAACCATGTCCAAATGCGTCTCGAAACTATGGAGAATCAGCTAGATGATATTCAACGAAAGTTGGACGAGAGCCTTTAGCTATTCGTGACAAAAAGGGGGAGTGATAGGCATGATCAGAGGGGGAGGATATTACCTAAGGGGGAGTGTCTCTACATTCTTCTTCAGTTTAAGTTTTCACTTTAAGTTGATATACTCTTGGTTTAAACTTTAATATATTTTGATGATGTTATTCAGGATGTTTTGTGTTTTGTACCCATGTGCTTTTGTAAGCTTTTAGGGTTAATGTTTTATGCATAGTTTGTAGGCTTTATGGTTTGTACCTTACTTATTGCAGCCTTTATGCTATGTTGAAATCAGTACTTTAATCTAAATGTCTTGCATTTTGGTTTATGTACTGTCACTCTTGTGCCCTTGTAGGATTGTTCCTAGATGCATATACCTTGTGTACTATGCATTGGTTGAGTGTTGAACATACAAGTGTCTTGCCTTGTGCTTGTTAACTTGTATGTCCTTGTGTTCTTCCAAGTGTGAATGAGCACTGTGATCACTACCTTGTGGTGTTCACTTGGTTGATCAAGCTATGATTTGTTTCTTAACTTCATCTTTGCTTGATCACATATTGCCTGTTTCATATGCATTTTATAATTTTCTGCTTACAATGATCATGGTGTATTGTTGTGTTTCAGGAGTATTATGTTCATATGATTCAAGTGCTTCACAGCTTCTAGAGTTAGGTGTGAGTGAGTTTTGTTCAACTGTTCCCAACTCACATGTTAAGTCTAGAGTCTGTTTTAGGGTTTTTGTCACGGAATAGCCAAAGGGGGAGATTGTAAGGTTGAATTTATTCAATCATCTAATTGGCTTTATTCCATGCCAAATTTGCTTGTAATTCAGCATTTAGTAACCCTGTATTTAGGTGGGCTTGATGTAAGGGTAGTGAGTGAGATAGAGTGAAGATTGCTCAAGAGTGTGCAAGAAAACAGAGACTCGCGGCTGGGACTCGCGGGTGACTCGCGGCTGCAAGCCGCCAGAAGCAGCACACGTGCCAAGCATGTTGGAAGATGAACAATCATGCTAGCTGGAGCACTACAGGACAAAACAGGACAACTGGCCATACGGTTATCTCGCGACTGGATCTCGCGACTTAGTCAAGCCGCGAGGTCAAGCCGCGAGCCACCCCTGTTTTGTAAAACCTGACGTTTCACATTCCTCTCCCACTCCAGTATAAATACCCCTTTTACCCACGATTGAAAGGGGGCTTCCAGAGAGAATTTTGAGAGAGAAACCCTAAAGAAAAACAAGATTGATTCACCCACAATCTATACCTTAGAGTCTCTTCAAATTCCTCAACTCTCTTCCTCTCCATTGTCAAATCCTTGAGAGGCATTATACCAAACCTGGTTCTCACCATCATCATCACTGTGAGACAGCTGTTTGGATTTCTGGGAAGCAGTTAGGAAGGAACCAATCTTCATTGGTTGATGCTACGGTCTAGTAGCAGAATCCAGGAAGCTAGAAAAGAAAAAGGTTCGGCGCAACCTCGTTGGAGCAAGAAGCTTGAAGGGCTTAGGTGCACTGGGTAGATTAGGCTTGGAGGGTCTTTTGCTGTCCATGTATCCCAACTGTATTTTCTAGTGGATTGTTTACCGCTTGGAGGGCGGCGGAGAGGTTTTACGCCGAGGGCTTCGGTTTCCTCTTCGATAACACATCGCGTGTTGTCTTTGTGTTTGCATCTCTATCTTTGCCTTTTTATTATCTGCTGTGGATTTTATTCTGTTATGGCTTAGATAGTTTTTAACCAATTTCATATTATAGCATATGTTAAGTTTCCGCACACTAGTTGTTTGACATATTGCTTGAATTGGTTAAGTTGTAATTTGGGGGTCTAAACGTTCAAAGGTGTTTTTACACGTTTTTTGAACTTTCATTTGGTATCAGAGCGGGTACACTGATATTGGTTTCATTACCATTGTGTGATCCTTGACTCCCTATTGAGATGGATAGGTCTCAATCTCTAAATGCACCTCCATATTTTGATGGTAGTAATTATGCTTTTTGGAAGGTTCGCATGAGAGCTTTTCTGTGTTCTATTGATGAATCTGTTTGGGATGCTGTTGAGATTAGTTGGACTAGACCTGAGGCAGCCAAATCCACTTGGGATAAGGCAGCACTTGCTGCATCCAATGCTAACAGTAAAGCACTCAATGCTATTTTTTGTGGTGTGTCTCCAGATGAATTTCACAGGATTTCTCATATTACCGTTGCCAAAGAAACATGGGAGATTTTGGAAACCACCTATGAAGGCACGAAGAAAGTGAAAGACACCAAGTTGAGTCCAAGTCTAGTCTACCCCATTTACTTGACAAAAGACGAATGACAAAAGACCCTCCAAGTCTAGTCCAAGTGAAATACACGAATGACAAAAGACCCTCCAAGTCTAGTCTACCCCATTTACTTGAGTCCTCCAAGCTCCTGCTACCAATGAACTTTTTAGGCTCTTGTCTTCTCTAGCTTTCGGATCCCGCAATTCAGCCCAATTGCATCCACCACTAAATGGCTCCTTCCAATGCATCCCAACAACACCAAAACCTTACTTAACACTCAAATTGGGTGTGGTAAGTGTTTAGACTAAGAACCTCTCAAAGATGTGGAGATGGAGAGGTAGGAGTAGAGGAAAACCAAGAGATAATGTGTAGATGATTGTGGGAATAACAATCTCTAACTCTCAAGTGTATTTGCTAGGGTTTTCTCTCTAAAAAGCACTCATTACAATTCATGGGTAATGAGACTATATATAGTGTGAGTAAAGAATTTGGTAAAGCAACTTAACTTTTTGACAAACAGAATGTTTCGCGAGTATCTCACGAAATGAACTTTCTCGCGAAGTACTCGCGAAATGACAGGTTGGCATGACTCTTCAACTTTTAGTCATGTGCTTCATATGTAGCCTTTTCGTGGGTTGCTTTCTCGCTAACTAGTTGCGAACTGCATTGATTTATCTTTTGAAGCTTGATTCTTCACCAATCTCTCACACTCATCCCTTAGAAATAAACCCACATAAATACAAGGAAATGATTGAAGAAATTATAATCAAATTTTGTATGGAATTAAAGCCAAAAAATGTTAGTTGGAAATCACAACTTTATAGAAACAACCCAAGCAATTACATGGAGTTAGTTGCTGCCTAAAGTAGACTTGACTTAGCTTCATCTGTTGCTGTTAAGTTCCAAACCCAAGAAAACAAGCTTTTAGTTGGTGCTGCTGGGTCTGAAACAAAAACATACCAAAAGATTTATCATCTTTCTCAGCCAGTCTTCAACAACTGAAATGGTATGGCAATTTCCTAAAGAAAGACAGCTGATTGACCCAACCCAACCTCTATAAAGTCTTCCACATGGCATCTTTAAATTATCGAACTCCGAAGACTTTTTTTTGGCGGGGGGGGGGGGGATAAACACAACAAAATGTTACTATATTTTTACAACCCTTGTATAATATTTTATTATTTTTATTTAATTTTTGTTTGACCTATGAGAGATTGACACTTTAGTTATTGTAAAAATATTTTGAAAATTTATTGTATCCCTAATACAACTCATTTATACACAAAATAGAAAACAGAAAAGTGAAAAACAAGAAGGATGATCAAGCTGTGTTGGGTTCTAGTTTGCCAAACTAGTCAAATTTCTAGTCTTCAAACAAGAGATCTAAAATTCAAATTTAGTCTATACTAAAAATCAAATTGGTGTCTTGGCTTAATAATAGAAAGAGAAATTATTTATTGTATTTAAAAAAAATATATATATATATATATATATATAAATTCAAGCCATGGGTCTCGAACCTTGACCCATAAAAGATGGGTTAGATCGACTTTTATTTATTTATTTTAAATTTGTTTTGATATCATTAGTTTTATGGGAAAAATGTGTTTTCTGATACGATTGCATTTTGTGTTTTGTTGTCCTTTGTAGTTGTCGAGATAAAGACAGAAATTTTAATCTATTGTGCATAATTTTTTATTCAAATTTATTCAAGTGTGGATTATTTTAAGAAAGAAAAATGTTTTTAGAGTTGCTATAGTGCTCACTTTTTTATATATAAAAAAATACTAAATATTTTAACACACACACAAAGGGAGAGAGGAGAAGGTTTTAAAAAAACTAACAGTGGTGTATATCCAAAAGGACCTCACTATAGTGGTCACTTGGTAAAGAGAGCTACCGTAGTAACTTTAAAATAAAGTTGCATTAGGGAAAAGGCCGTCTGAGCTGATATTTTGTAGGTTTGCTATCCAAAAATGTGTTTGGATTTTGGAGAGACTGTTGGAGTCGCTCTTTTACTTTTAGGCCCTTAGAACACGAGGGCAAATTTAATATGGGGAGCGGCCCAGAGCTATTACAAAAAAGGCCCTTATTAGACGATAAGCAATGGGCCACTTCATACATTACTTTTATGTACAAAAGAAAATGCGATCCTCTGTAAGCCCATGAACCAAGTCTATAATGTTTATTCTTCTTAAAAAAAAAAAAAAAAAAAAAAAAAAAGGTCTATAATGTTTACCGTAACTACTTTTGTTCGAGTAGTTTTCGGTTTTAGTTTTCGGTTTCTTCATAGCATAGGATTATCATTTCCTACGTTGTCATTAGCTAAGAACAAAGTCTATACTGTCTTCTACAAGTACAACTGTTCAGATTTGCCAAGGAGTACTAATTGCACTGGCTTGAAGAGCTCGCATGAAATCTGTGAATCTGCTTCAAAAACAACTCTAGAAAATATTTATATTCTTGCGTACAGAGCAAGCAGATGAGCCCATCCCTGATCCCCCTCCTTTTTTTTTTTTTATTTATTGTACAGCATTTAAAAGGAGCCGAAGAAATGAGAATACCATGAATGACCAAGTAACAAAACTAAATAATTACACTAGTGAGAAATTATAGTTAGCTTTAGCTGAGGATGTTCCCTTAAAAAAAAAAAAAACTAATAATAATGATAGTTAAAAACAAAAAATCCATTAGTTGAGGATGAGATGAGATGATATGATGAGGTGATATGGTTTGAACAATAAAATTGCACCGCGACCGCATGGTAAAAAATAGAGTTCGACAACGGTCATGTAAAGTAAAAATGTAGGTGTTGATGCAGCATGTGGCTTGAATTGCACCAAAAAACCAGAAGCCTTTTGAAAGTTGGTGGGCTTCCCAAATCAGTAGTATTAGAAAGATTATC
This sequence comes from Quercus berberidifolia, assembly GCA_028535905.1. Classification (NCBI taxonomy): domain Eukaryota; kingdom Viridiplantae; phylum Streptophyta; class Magnoliopsida; order Fagales; family Fagaceae; genus Quercus; species Quercus berberidifolia. Next base: position 38,703,927 of record JAPQVW010000010.1, read on the forward strand.
CTCATCACTCCTTTGTTGGTTTTGCTAGATTCGGCCCATTAGTTAGAAAAATAAGAAATTGTCGTGTGTTTTGTGAGAGAGAGCCTCTTACGTATGTGCCCCTAGTCTAGTGTGATATCTCCCCGTGTTAGAAGCTTCACCAGAAGCAAGCAAGACAAGGTCGCTATGCTTTGTAGAAGAAGGGGCAAAAATTAGCATGAGGAACCTTCACCACGTTGGGCCTGACGGATCCAAGCCCATGGGCCGGCAATAGTTGAGCCCAAGGCCTAGTATCATTCAAGATACTTGTTACACACGTTGGAAATCTGGTAGAATCCCAAAGGAAATCAGAAACCTAGTGCAAAGAGCATTCCGAAAAATACGAGCGTTAATGAAAGACCCTCTCTACAAGGAAATGTTTTGTCCATCACGTTTGGGATTACTCAAGAGGATTCCTATAAGGAAAAGACTTCTACATCAAGGAAGAGAGGCCAACCTTCTACTACTATAAAAGCTCCAATACCCTCACAAATCAAGGTACGCATAACTTACCCATCTCTAGCACTCTAGAGTTGAGAATAGTTCTAACTTGACCTTCGGAGGGTATTTGGCTGGCACCACATCGGTGCCCTCTGTTAGATCACTTCTTTCTTCTTGCAGGTTGTTAGTTCAAGCGTGCGAGAATTGTGTAGCTCACTGGTGATTTTTCGGCATCATCAGTTGGCGCCGTCTGTGGGAACGCGAAGAGTTTAGCCAGACTATCGCCTCCCGGACATAAGAGTCGCATGGTACTCACTTGCTCGATGGCTACCACCAACAACGTTCAAGAAGACGAGCCGCCAAGATCTACTGCATTAGAGAGACAGGTCCAGACTCTCATGGCAGCAGTAGAACGACTCACAAAACAGAACCATAATCTAGAGGAGCAGCTACACCAAAGGGATGCTGGACCTAACGTTCAGGAGGAAAACCAAGAAAGTAACAGTGCCGAACGAAGGGACCAAGAGAAGCCAGAGGGCAGCAACGCCCCAAGCAGACCAGAGCGGCAAAACATAAGCCTTCCATCTCTCATGGATTTTGCCCCTCCGCCTATTATCGCAGAGATGCAGGCGATGAAGGAGCAGATGTAGGTCATGATAAATGCCCTCAAGGGACGAGTATCCACTGATCTTAATGACCTAGTAAACAGAACTGACTCACCATTCACTACCTCCGTCAACTCATTCCCCCTGCCACCAAAATTCCGCATGCCCTAGATCGAAAGCTACGACGGGGTCAAGGACCCCCTCGATCATCTAGAGACTTTCAAGACCCTAATGCACCTTCAAGGGGTACCAGACGAGATCATGTGTAGGGCATTCCCAACGACGCTGAAGGGCCCTGCGAGGGTTTGGTTCAGTAGATTGACACCAAGCTCCATCAATACTTTCAAGGAGTTGAGTGTCCAGTTCACCTCACACTTCATAGGGGGACATAGGTACAAAAGGTCCACCGTGTGCTTAATGAGCATCAAGCAGCGAGAAGACGAGACGCTGCGGTCCTACATAACTCGTTTCAACAAGGAGGCCCTTTCAATTGACGAAGCTGATGATAAGATACTTGTAGCTGCATTCACTAATGGGCTGTGAAAGGGTAAGTTTTTGTTTTCCTTATACAATAATGACCCAAAGACCATGACGGACGTACTCTACAGAGCCACCAAATACATGAACGTAGAAGATGCATTGCTAGCCTGCGAAGAGAAGTCCAGGAAAAGGGAGAGACAAGAGGACACACGACAGGATAGGGGGCGAAAGGTTGCTAGAACCGGAGATCAACGAGATGAAAGGCACCTTAGACCCCCCACTAGAAAGTTCACCAATTTCACCCCATTAACCGCCCCAATAGATCAAGTCTTGATGCAAATCAAAGATGAAGGAGCACTGACGTTCCCTGGTAAACTAAAGGGAGATCCTAACAAGAGGCCAAGGGACAAGTATTGTCGCTTTCACCAAGACCACGAGCACGATACAGCCAACTGCTACGATCTGAAACAGCAGATTAAGGCCCTTATTAGACAAGGGAAGCTAGAGAAGTTCGTCAACAAGGAAAGAACTGATCCACCCCAGGAACAGACCCCACGACGGAAGAATGAGAGCCCTAGACCACCTATAGGGGATATAAGAATGATCGTAGGGGGCACAACCGCAGTTGGATCATCCAAGAAAGCCCGCAAAACCTACCTCAGAATGGTCCATAGCGTCCAACTTATAGGATCCGTACCCAAAATGCCGTGAATAGATAACCCCATTATCGGATTTTCAGAGGATGATGCTCAGAGACTTCACCATCCTCATGACGACACACTTGTGGTCAGCTTGCAAATAGGGGATTATAACATGCATCGGGTCCTCGTCGACAACGGCAGCTCAGCGGACATCCTGTACTACCCGACATTCCAGCAAATGAGGATTGACAGGGAATGGTTAACCCTAACGAATGCCCCACTCGTGGGATTTGGGGGAACGAATGTGTTCCCCTTGGGTGCAATAACACTATCTATGACAGCAGATGACTATCCTCAACAGATCACTAAGGAGGTCACGTTTCTCGTAGTCGACTGCTCGTCCACCTACAATGCCATTCTCGGATGGCCCACTCTCAATTCCTGGAAGGCAGTGACTTCAACATATCACTTGATGATTAAATTCCCAACGGAGTATGGGGTGGGAGAACTGCGAGGAAATCAAATAGCAGCAAGGGAATTCGTTACAAGCCAGGGATTATTCTGCTACAAGGTGATGCCTTTCAGACTCAAAAATGTTAGGGCAACATACCAAAGGCTAATTAACAAGATGTTTGCACACCAGATTGGTAGAAATGTACAAGTTTATGTTAACGACATGTTGGTAAAAAGCCTGCATGAAGTTAACCACCTAGACGACCTCAGGGAGACATTTGACACACTCTGATCATTCAACATGAAGCTGAATCCAAACAAGTGCGCGTTCGAAGTGACAACTGGGAAATTCTTGGGCTTTATGGTGTCCCAAAGAGGAATAGAGGTCAACCCAGAAAAGGTACGGGCCATAATGGAGTTGGAGCCACCAAGGACGGTTAAGGAGGTCCAAAGTTTGAATGAAAAGATTGCGGCCCTAAATAGGTTCGTCTCAAGAGTGACAGACAGGTGTCTACCCTTCTTCCGCACTCTGAGGAAGTCATTTGAATGGACGGATGAATGCCAGATGGCATTCAACGACCTAAAGGCATATCTCTCATCTCCACCGTTGCTCAATCCATCCAAGCCGGGAGAAGAACTTTACCTATATTTAATTGTTTCACAAGCTGCTGTAAGCGCAGCTTTGGTATGAAAGGAGGATGGATCACAGAAGCCAGTCTACTTTACTAGCTGAGCACTCCGAGGGGCAGAAGAGAGGTACCCTCAGATGGAGAAGTTGGCTCTCGCGTTGATAATCGCGACGCGAAGACTTAAGCCATACTTCCAAGAGCATATCATCGTTGTCTTAACTGACAAGCCATTGAGAAAAGCGATGAGTAGCCCAGAAGCAGTAGGAAGAATGGCTTTGTAGGCAGTAGAGCTAAGCGAGTTTGACATCCAATACCACCCGCAGACGGCCGTAAAAGGGCAGGTAGTAGCTGACTTCATCGTCGAGTTTACTCTCGAGGACGACCAGGTGGCGGAGGAGAAAGGACAGTGGAATATCTATACAGACGGATCTTCGAATAAAAGAGCCGGAGGAGCCGACGTAGTAATCCAAACGCCGGAGGGAGATAAGATCCAATGTATGATCCAACTGGACTTCCCCACAACCAACAACAAGGCAGAATATGAAGCCTTAGTGGCAGGGATAGACCTCGCAAAAGCTGCAGGTGCAGAAAACATAGTCGTACACTACGATTCACAGGTGGTAACGAGTCAGATTAATGGCTACTACGAGTGCAAGAACGATAGGATGAAAAGGTATTTAGAGAAAGTGAAATACCGAATCAGCGACCTCAAAGTCAAATTCATTCAGATCCCAAGAAAAGAAAACGAATGTGCCGACCATCTAGCAAAAGCTTCATCAGCCGAGTTTGTGCTTGTCCCCGAACAGGTATTATCGTTCGTCCAACCCTCCTCACTTATCAATGACGGAATAAGTATGCGGGAAGTAGACTCTGAATGCAATTGGACTACGCCATTGATATCCTACCTAAAAACTGGCGTGTTGCCGGACGAGAAGGGCACCGCAAGAAAGTTGAAAGTACAGGCATCACAATTTGTGCTGATAAAGGATGTCTTATATAAAAGAGGGTTCTCTCGACCGTACCTAAGGTGTTTAGGCCGAGAGGAAGCAAATTACGTAATGAGAGAAGTGCACGAGGGTATCTGCGGAAACCACTCAGGCGCGCGATCGTTAGTACACAAGTTTATCCGAGCAGGATGCTACTGGCCTACAGTGCTGAAGGACGTGCAAGCTTATGTCCAGTCCTGCGACAAGTGCCAGAGGTTCAGTAATTTCATCAGACAACTGTCCGAAGAACTAACCCCTATGACGGCACCCTGGCTGTTCACACAATGGGGACTTGATATCATGAGCCCATTCCCGACAGCAATCAGGCAGCTAAAATTCCTAGTAGTTGGCATAGACTACTTCACTAAGTGGGTAGAAGCGAAAGCCTTAGCCATTATCACAGAGACGAACATCCAAAATTTTGTCTGGAGGAATATCATATGCAGGTACGGGATACCCCGAGTACTGGTCTCTGACAACGGTAAGCAATTCGACAACATCGCATTCAGAGACTTCTGCTCGGAGCTAGGGATCAAGAACCACTACTCGTCGCCTGCACACCCACAGGCAAATGGGCAAGTTGAAGTCACGAACCGGTCCTTGCTCAAGATAATCAAGACCTGGCTCGAGGGGGCAAAGGGTATCTGGCCGGATGAACTACCAAGCGTCCTATGGGCATACCGGACCACGGCAAGAACACCCACTGGAGAAACACCATTTCGACTTGCATATGGAACTGAAACCGTCATTCCCGCAGAAGTAGGGCTCACAAGCTACCAGGTGGAGAGCTACAACAAAGACAAGAACGAAGAGGCCATACGCCTCCAGCTCGACCTAGTGGACGAAGTCAGAGTGGCAGCAGAGCAGAGATTGGCCCGTTATCAGAATCTCATGACAAAACACTACAACACTAAAGTGACGCATAGGGCCTTTCAGGTCGGTGATCTTGTACTGAGGAAAGTAATAGGTGCCGCTAGAGATCCTTCACAAGGGAAGCTCGGCCCCAACTGGGAAGGACCCTACAGAATCGCTTCATGGCAGAGGAAGGGCACCTATCATCTTAAGACAATGGACGGACGAAAGCTGCAGCACCCATGGAACACGGAACACCTACGAAAATACTACCAGTAGAGATAATATGAAAAACAGCAATGATCCCCAATTTCCCAGTTTATTTAATTTTAGCTACAATTACTAGTTTTTCTTTAATAATTTTTGCTACAATATTTTGTGCCTTTTTAAGCCCAAGGGGGAAGGTACCTTTCCTACAAACGCATTTTCTTTTTTCTTTTCTTTTTTTTTTTAAAAAAAAGAGAGGAGGAATTATTCAGGCACAACTGTGTTTTTCTACTAAAATTCTCAGAAAAGGACGGACAACCGTAGGTGCAGATGACTACCAAAGTCCACAAAATGGACGGATCACCCACAGGGTGAGAATAATTTCAAAGTCCACAAAGTGGACGGATCACCCACGGTGAGAATATTTAGTCCACAAAGTAGACGGATCACCCATAGGGTGAAAATATTTACAAAATCCACAAGGTGGACGGATCACCTAAAGGGTGAGAATAATTTCAAAGTCCACAAAGTGGACGGATCACCCACAGGGTGAGAATAATTTCAAAGTCCACAAAATGGACGGATCACCCACAGGGTGAGAATAATTTCAAAGTCCACAAAGTGGACGGATCACCCACAAGGTGAGAATAATTTCAGTCCCAAAGTGGACGGATCACCCACAGGGTGAGAATAATTTCAAAGTCCACAAAGTGGACAGATCACCCACGGTGAGAATATTTAGTCCACAAAGTGGACGAATCACCCATAGGGTGAAAATATTTACAAAATCCACAAGGTGGACGGATCACCTAAAGGGTGAGAATAATTTCAAAGTCCACAAAGTGGACGGATCACCCACAAGGTGAGAATAATTTCAAAGTCCACGAAATGGACGGATCACCCACAGGGTGAGAATAATTTCAAAGTCCACAAAGTGGCTGGATCACCCATAGGGTGAGAATAATTTCAGTCCCCAGAGTAGACGGATCACCCGCAGGGTGAGAATAATTTCAAAGTCCACAAAGTGGACGGATCACCCACGATGAGAATATTTAGTCCACAAAGTGGACGGATCACCCATAGGGTGAAAATATTTACAAAATCCACAAGGTGGATAGATCACCTAAAGGGTGAGAATAATTTCAAAGTCCACAAAGTGGACGGATCACCCATAGGGTGAGAATAATTTCAAAGTCCACAAAATGGACGGATCACCCACAGGGTGAGAATAATTTCAAAGTCCACAAAGTGGACGGATCACCCACAGGGTGAGAATAATTTCAGTCCACAAAGTGGACGGATCACCCACAAGGTGAGAATAATTTCAAAGTCCACAAAGTGGACGGATCACCCACAGGTTGAGAATATTTAGTCCACAAAGTGGACGGATCACCCATAGGGTGAAAATATTTACAAACTCCACAAACTAGACGGATCACGCATAGGCTGGAAATATTTGTAGTCCACAAAATAGACGAAAGAAAAATAAAGTCTAGCGCATAAAACGGACGGGTAACTAGTTCGAAATAGACGGATACCAGACCGTCAACTGCACGAATCAGCCCGCTACGTGAAAATTTCATGGACGATTCGTCCAAAAAACTAAAACTATACAAGTCCATAAAGATGGCCAGTTCTCCTTTCTAACTTAAGAGGACGGATATTTATGCAAATTCCAAATAATAAAGATTGATATAGCAAGCATTAAACTATAAAATTATGCAATAATGACGGATAAAACCCTCAGAGGGTAATTGTTTAAAAACACCAAATTAAGGACGGATCGTTCTCAAAAAAAAAAAAAATCTACATTTTTGGGTTGGCATCTTCAACACTTTTTGCTGGAGCTGATTCTCCGTCACCCTAAACTGCCTCCTCAACAAAAAGGTCGTCTGTGTTCTCAGAAGCGACGGGCAAAGCAGATGTCTAGCCTTGGTCGTCAACTTTTATCATTGACACGTCCAGTTCAGGGTAGGCTCTCTTAATTTGATAGAGCGCGTCATCAAAACCTTGAAGGAATGAGTCCGCCAGCTCGCCCAATAAAGCGTCGGAATCACGGTATTCTCGAACCACTATCTCCTTAGCCTGACGAAGCTTTTCCTTCAAGTCTTGGATTTCCTTTTCTTTGACCTCCAAGGCCTTCCCCGCCTCATCCGTCTTCTGCTCAAGCTCCTTCCTTGCCTGCTCTGAAAGGTCAAACTTCTTCTCCATAGTGGACTTCCACTTGTGAAGTTGACCCAGCTCCTCTTCCGTCTGCTCTGCCTTTGCCCGCACACTTTTAAGAGCCGCCTCACGGTTAAGACACCGATCCATTAGGCCCTTCATCATGACCAAGGACTGGAACAAACAAGTTAAACAGAGTTAGACAAAAACATAGTAGAGTGGACGGGCTTAAATCGACGGACAAAGATTACCCGTCTCCCCCATTGCCTCCATCGAGTGATTGCCCAGATCCTCGTAGTCCTCCGACAAGATAATAGATGAAAGCTTCTCCAAGGCAAATTTGGAGTCGTCACGGAGGAAAGGAGGAGGCTTCTCTTGGCTTGTGGACAGGGCCTTCATTAAGCCCTTGTCGGACCCATGCTTTACTGGGGAGACGGTCTTCACACCCTCAGCCATCAACCCTACGACGGGTTCCAAAGAGACCTTTTGCTGCTTATGTGGACGGTCAGATTTGGACAACGGTTTCCTCTTTGTCGACGGAGCCGTCCCCTTAGGAACCACCTCGCCGGACTCCTTTTTCTTGACGACCTGTGATTTTATCAGCGCCCTCCTCTTTGCGTCGTCCATCTCTGTAAAAAAGGACGGATGAAGTTATTTACATATAGTTGAAGCCATTTATGCGAAGTAAAGGTTGACAGACTTACGTCTGTGAATTCTTTCGTCGTATCTGACGGCTTCAGGAGTGGGTTCAGGACCGTCACAATACCAGTGGATGGTGTTCGAATTTACCAACTTCGCCCAAGTCCTTTCTTCCGGCTTGGTGTTTTGAAAAATCTTCTCGAGGAAACTAAACTCCTCAATACTAACTTGTGGGTGCCATCTACCTGCAGAGGAAATGGACGGTTAGAAGAAAGAATTATAACTGACGAATATGAAAAGAATTACAAATTAGGACGGATGCATACGAGATGAATGCAATACTCCCCAAGTTGTGTTAACGGGCATATACTCCGTCTCTCCTGGATGACTCATCCACTCGTCACCCTCTAGGAAGAAGTAACGACTCTTCCAGTCTCTATTTAAGTCAGGTGTTTCAAAAATGACCTTCAACAAGGGGCTCCTACTGGCAAAACTATACATTCCTCTTGACCTGTCTATTTCGTCTAGACAGTAGCAATGAAGGAATTCACGCACCGTCAGCCTTCTAGCGTCGTCTATCATAGCACCATAGAGAATCTTCATTGCTATGAAGACCCTCCAGGCGTTTGGGGATATCTGGGTGATGGACAGACTCAAATATTTTAAAAGTTCTCTATGTAGGGTACTTAGCGGAAACCTAAGTCCCGCCTTTAGCATCTGCTCGTACACTCCGACACTTTCTACCCCCTCGTAATAACATTTCTCTGATACGTAGGGTAGACGGATTGGAATGTAGTCCGAAATTTGAAAGTTAGCCCTAAAAGTGCTGAAATGTTTCTCCTTAATGACATATGTGAATTTATGTACCGTCCACTTAGGTAGCATGATGAACTCCCTAAGTCCATCAGCACCGATGACGGATCCCAATGCTTGATCCTCGCCGTCATCAGAAGTATCTTCTAGCTCAACCATCTCTGTATCCTCATTTGTTGAGGACGAGGAAGAGGCGGACGGACTCCTCTCTTCGCCGGGACTGTCTGGGTCTCTATGACTGGACGGGTATACTTCCTCGTATTTCATCCCATCACGAACCACTGACTGATTACTTGACGCACTAGACATTGCCTACAATTGACGATAAAACCTAAGACTGACGGATCTAAGAGTATTGATGGATGTGTAGGTCTAGCTAAATATAAGCACAAATGCAAGACTTGTAAATAATAATAACAATACTCACCACTCTCTGAAGTAACTAAAGGTCGACGGTTGTATAGTCGACGGGTATGGATGTATGATGGAGTGCTCTAACAAGGTTGATGGTGGCACTCTGACAATGTGTTTTAGCTGTAAAGTGTAGAAATGAGGATGGAGAAGTGTGTTATATATACCTGAAATGATTCAAGATACTTGTTACACACGTTGGAAATCTGGTAGAATCCCAAAGGAAATCAGAAACCTAGTGCAAAGAGCATTCCGGAAGATATGAGCGTTAATAAAAGACCCTCTCTACAAGGAAATGTCTTGTCCATCACGTTTAGGATTACTCAAGAGGATTCCTATAAGGAAAAGACTTCCACATCAAGGAAGAGAGGCCAACCTTCTACTACTATAAAAGCTACAATACCCTCACAAATCAAGGTACGCATAACTTACCCCTCTCTAGCACTCTAGAGTTGAGAATAGTTCTAACTTGACCTTCGGAGGGTATTTGGCCGGCACCACACCAATGCCCTCTGTTAGATCACTTCTTTCTTCTTGCAGGTTGTTAGTTCAATCATGCGAGAATCGTGTAGCTCAGTGGTGATTTTTCGGCATCATCAGTAGACAAGGCTCATTCCATACTTGACTTACGAGCTCATGCACTATTTTTATAGTGACATTATTACCTTTTTGCCATCCATGGACATAGGAATCTTGTTGACTACCTTTTTGGTCATTTTAGAGTTTTGGGTGTATTTTGGTCATTTTAAAGATTTAAAGGTATTTTTGGTAATTTTTTAAGGTTTAGGGGGTATTTTGGTAATTTTAAGATTTTGGGCGTATTTGGAGTTATTTTTCAGGTTTTGGGGGTATTTCACTTAATTTTTTAGGTTTTGGGGTATTTTGGTTATTTTTTAGGTTTTGAGGGTATTTTGGTCATTTTTTAAATTTGGGATGTATTTCAATCATTTTTTAGGTTTAGGAGGTATTTCAGTCATTTTTTAAGTTTCAGAGGGTGTTTTGGTCATTTTTTAGGTTTCGAGTATATTTTGGTTATTTTTTTTAGTTTTAGGGGGTATTCTGGTAATTTTTTGGTTTCGGGGGTATTTTGGCCATTTTATAAGTTTCGAAGATATTTCAGTCATTTTTTAGGTTTAGGGGGTATTTTTGTAATTTTTAGGTTTCAGAGATATTTTGGTCATTTTTTAGGTTTCGGAGGTATTTTAGTCATTTTTTAGGTTTCGAAGGTATTTTGGTCGTTTTTTAGGTTTTGAGGGTAGTTCAGTCATTTTTTAGGTTTCGGGGGTACTTCGGTCATTTTAGATGTTTAGGGGGTATTTTGATAATTTTTAGATTTTAAAGGTATTTTGTTCATTTTTTAGGTTTCGAGGGTATTTCGGTCATTTTTTAGGTTTAAAGGGTATTTTGGTCATTTTTAGTATTTTTTTAGCATATTTAGTGATTTTTAGGTTTCGGGGGTTTTTCTATCATTTTAGAGTTTTCATGTGGATTTTGTTCATTTTAGTGATTTTGGGGATATTTTGGCCATTTTAGTGTTTTTTGAGCATATTTAGTAATTTTAGATATTTCAAAGATATTTTGGTCATTTTAGAGGTTTTGGGATATTTTTGGTCATTTGGAGTGTATTTTAATTATTTTAGTGGTTCCAAAGGTATTTTGGTCTTTTTAGTGGTTTTAGGGTATTTTTGAGTTTGGTAATTTATAGAAATGATATTTGGGTCATACTTTGGTCTAATTGGATACCTAGTTAAAACTCAATTAACTTAAGTGTTAATTGAGTTTAATTGGGTTAATGCCTGTTTGACCTAATTATTAATTGGATGGGTTTGGGTCTTATTTAAGTGGGTGGGTTTGGGTTGATTTTGCCACCCCTAGTTGGAACCCACTCCGCATGTGGACTGTGGAATAGTAGTCACCACTGGTACAGAGTCCAACATAGATGACACAAGATTATGGAATATGCTACATGGCTTAGTGAGCATGGAATATTAGAGATACACGAGAAAAATTTGCTAAAGTTGGTTAAGAATTACAAGCTAGGCTTCTACAAGTGCTATGTTTTGAGAGAAGTAATAGCTAATAAGTTTTTTTGTTTTTAATGTTAATTTTAAATTTAAAAAAAAAATAAAAAAAAATAAAAAAAAGGTGAACTATTGGTAGATATTGTATTTTGTCAAAAAATATTAATTTTTCACCATGGGACTGCAGAAATATCTAAATTGATGTGGCATAACCCATTTGGGTATCGGAGCCCTCAATATACATTTTTAAGTCAAAATGACCAAAATACCCCTGGTCAACCTTGGGTTGACCAAAATTCAAAGTGGGTCAAAATCACTCAAAAACCACCTTTTTTTCATGTCAACTCGAGCTATTCGGAGATTTTTGTCACATTTGACCAAGTTTGACCCAAAGTTGACTCTCGAGGGCCTTAAGAACCCTAATTTTGATCTGACTATCCAAACGGGCATCATAGTGAAGATTTGAATTTCCTTTCCCACGACTATTCATGGGTTGAAATCAGAATTAAAACGGTTAAGATATCTTGAAAATCGTGCCAAACACATCAACTCGCTTCCTGAGATCATAACTTTTGATCCGACCATTAGAATTTCATTTTCTTCAGTGTTCTGGAAATTAAACATCCAAACCTTTCCAGAGACACCAAGATTAGCTTAATCAGAGTTCGAGGAAGGCATTCAAATATGCGTCCAAATCTGAACCAAGGAAAATGACAAGATTGCTAATGTCAGCATCAGCCCCAACGCACGCTATTGGTCTATGAGTGTGGTCTTTCCATTATTATTAATAGAGAAAAAAAAAAAAAAAAAAAAAGGTCAGGTGAGTTGGGTGTAAAGAGTAAAAGCCTTTTTTTTTTTTTTTTTTCTTCTTCTTCTTTATTATTATTATTATTATTATTTTAAGAAATAAACACACTCAAGGGATGGGGGAGAGTAAAAACTAAAATGGCTAGACTAATTTTAAAAAAAAGAAGAAGAAGAAAAAAAAAGAAATGGCTAGACTAATGTGATCTAAAACCATTTTTAATACCCACCGAGTTATGTGGACCTAGTTGTTCAGGTTCACTGATGGCCCATGATCTTTTTTGAATTTTTTTTTTTTTTTTATTAACCGGAAATCTCTCTCTCTCTCTCTCTCTCTCTCTCTCAAGTTCTGACTTACAAGTCACAGACTTATTGAATACCATGATGCCCCATTTATTTTTTTTACCGAAACTTGCAAGTCATTGACTAATTGAGTGTCATCATTGCAGTGCAGAACACCTACCCATTCCATTTTCGGCCCAAAGAGAATGGGTTATAACTTTGGATTGGGGACTTTGGTATGGAAGTCTCAAATAGGGCTGGCCCTATTTGTCACACAAAAAGAGCATTCACAGCCATTACGCCAAAATTACTTGTCTATTTTAAAATAAAAACTTAAAATTTTTTTAAGCTAATCTTTTTTAAAAACACCCATATTTGATTATCTATTTTCAACTTTATTTTATTAAAATATCAAAAAAAATTATTATTTATAATTGTTTATCTCTTTTTAGACACAACAATCACCATCCAACATTTTCTTTCACTCACCAAAAAAAAAAAAAAAAAATCTTGCATAAGCTACAATGACTTATATATTTGCACAAGCATTGTAGCAAAACCCCATTTTGCATAATCGGTTCATAATCTAATATAGGTGATTTGTTTTGGCTATATTAGCTATATTTTAAATGCAAGTACAGATGCTCAAGCTTAGGGTTTGTTTGTACCATTTCCTCAAATCCCTGATTGAAGGACAAATGGAACAATTTCTCGTTTTCCTTATTAATTTTTTATTTTTAAAATAAATCAATAATTAGTCAAAGGGTGGCTGTGGCATATGATCATGCCTAATACCAAATCCAAAAAAAGAGAGTATGCATTTGATACAACTTAAGGAATATTTAGTGATTGTTTTGTGTTTTCAATTTGTATTGGTTTGATAATTTTTTACTCAAAACTTGGTTTCTTTTGTTTTCTTCCCTTGAGAACTTGTTTGTAATGTGTTTCTATACATTAGTGTTGTCATTCTCTTTTTTTTAAACCAAAGAGTCACAACAACATTAGCAAACTCAACAATCTAGAACCACCAACCACCAAACCTAAAGCTCACCACCAATGACGAGACCCACATTTGTGAGAGGACAAGTGATGGATCCCATGATTGGTCTTGTGGTAGATCTCAAGATCAGTCATGGTGGTCCGATTGCGGTTGGTAGAGAGGAGAACAATTGAGTGTCTATTTGGAACTTGCTTATTTTCGATAGTTTCTTTGTATAGTGTTTATCAAAGATATAAATTTTACACTAAATGTGTTACAAAAAGCTAAAAATTAGTTTATTTTGAAAAAGTAAAAAACTATATTATTTGCAAAAAATAAAATTGAGACAAAAAGTAAAAAACTAAACTTTTTCCAATGATTCCCAATCGCACACTCTGCGAGAGAGAGAGATGTATATAAAATTATATTGCTCTAGGAATTTTGAGAACAAAAACTAAGAGATGTGTCTTGTAGGGACATGGTATACAGCCCAAGTCCAAAATGTATGGAATCTTGGCCCAATGAGCCCAATACAATAAATTTGTAGAGAGTGGGTAGAAGAACTAGGCCCTAATGAGCTTTACTTTCTTTGTTCTTGCTTGATCATCTTCCAAACCCGTATTAGCCGTTGTCAAATTCATTAGGACCTAATTCTTCTACCCACTCTCTACAAATTTATTGTATCGGGCTCATTGGGCCAAGATCCCATACATTTTGGACTTGGGCTGTAAACCGTGTCCCTACATGTCTTCTTAAAAACTATTTGTAATATGAAAAATGAGAAAAATTCTTACAAAACAATTTTTTTTTTTAAGTAATTGATTGAACAAGAAATTTTTGGTGGGTCCCAATTTTTTATTTTTAAATTCAACTACCAAACATGCTATTTTTCATGTTTTTGAAAATGATTTGTTAAAAAATTGTATTATAACACATTTAAGGTGTTAAAAAAATTATAATTTAAAAGATATGCAGTTTTTAAAGATGAACCAGTGATCAAATGACTAATAAGTCAATGGGAGACCTAAAAAAAAAAAAAGTACCTTGGGTGGCATCAGCCTAAACACTTTGATATTTAGTTGACACCTCTTGATATGTCCATGACATCTAGGGTTTAATCCTCCTCTCCCATTGCAACTATTGAATCATCAAAAAAGTTAGCAGTGATCTCACCAAAAAAAAAAAAACTCTTTAAGGAGATATTTCATGTAGAATTTTTATACCTCCTCTATTTTAGGAGTTCCTCATATAAAGGCTCATTAATGAAAAATTTTCCTTATGGTAGTGGCCTTAATGAATTTGTTGATGTTTCCATTATGGATGAAATTGGTGGGATTGGCTCATTTAAGGGCAAGATTATAAGGCTCTTGCTAGTTGATTCCCACAAATTGAGGTTGTGGGCTTTAGATAGCATGTCTAGCTTTTCGGGCTAGATATTGTTCTCAAATTGGTTGGGGCCTTGGGTCCTCAAGGCTTAGCTACATTATAAGGCTCTTGCTAGTTGATTCCCACAAATTGAAGTTGTGGGCTTTAGATAGCTAGATATTGTCCTTAAATTGGTTGAGGCCTTGAGTCCTCAAGGCTTAGCTACATTATAAGGCTCTTGCTAGTTGATTCTGTAAAGTTGTGATTTATAAATTTGTATTTTGTTGGCTTTTACTCCGTGCCAAATTTGATTGTAATTTTATTCAATCTTTTGTACCCTGTATTTGTTATGGGAATTTATTGTAAGGGTTGTGTGATAGTGAGAAAGAGTGTGAAGACACAAGCTATTGAAGACTGAAGAGTTTTCACGGGTATATTGTGACTAAGCATCCCGCAAAAGGAAGCATGTGCCTTGCACATGACTGGAATACGAAGAGTCAGGCCAGATGGAGATAGTTGTGTCTCGCGAGTATCTCACGGGTAAGGCCTTCCTACGAGACACCCGCGAGACATTCTATTCTGCCAGCCTGTCCAGTCTGATACACACTTTTTGTGCCTACACTATTTATACCCACATTACCCACAAATGTAAAGAGAGAGCTTCAGAGAGAAAACCCTAGCAAAAACACTTAAGAGTTAGAAATTGTTCATCCAACAATTCTCTACACATTTGTTTATGGAATTTCCTCATCTCCTACCTCTCCATTTCCATACCATTGAGAGGTCAAAAGCCCAAACACTTACCACACATTTTGAGAGTGTCTAGTGAGGTTTTGGTACTACTGGGAAACATTGAAAGAAGCCAAGGATGGCAGATGCAACATGGAGCTTGTTGCAGGATCCGGAGAGCTAGACAAGACATGGTTTTGAGAAGCCTTGTTGGAGTAGGAGCTTGGAGGGCTTAGGTATAGAGGGTAGATTAGGCTTGGAGGGTCTCTTGCTTACTCATATATCCCAACTGATTGTCTAGTGGATCGATTACCGCTTGTAGGGCGGCGGAGAGGTTTTTCGCTGAGTTCTTCGATAACACGTCTCGGTGTTATCTGTGTTTGCATCTCTCTTCCCTACTCTTGTTCATTTCATTTTACTGCTGTGTTGCTTTAAATATGAATTAGAGTAGCTCTCTTGCTTGTTTGCTTGTGTTTACACTATTCCGCACTTAGTATAAAGTTAGTGTAAAATCAACCAAGCCGTAATTTGAATTAGGGGTCTAAATAAGTTCTTGCGTTTTCACACATTTCGAGCTTTCATTTGGTATCAGAGCGGGTACACTCGCTGTGGTTTAAATACCTAAGTGTGTTCCTTGACCCTGTATTGAGATGGACCGGTCTCAATAATTGAATGTTCCACCATTCTTTGATGGTAGTAACTATGCTTTTTGGAAAGTCCAAATGAGGGCATTTCTGTGTTCAATAGATGATACTATTTGGGATGCCGTAGAAGTAGGTTGGACGAGGCCCGAGGCTGCTAAATCCACTTGGGATAAAGTAGCACTTGCGGCAGCTAATGCTAACAGTAAAGCATTGAATGCTATATTTTGTGGTGTTTCTCCAGATGAGTTCCACAAGATTTCTCACATAACAATAGCCAAGGAAGCTTGGGAGATATTGGAGACCACCTATGAAGGAACAAAGAAAGTTAAGGACACAAAGCTTTAGATGTTAACCACCAAATTCGAAGAGCTTAAGATGGGAGATGATGAGTCCTTTGATTCATTCTATGGAAAGCTCAACGAAATTGTGATCGCGAAGTTCAATCTTGGTGAGAAGATTGAGGATGCTAAGATGGTGAGAAAAATTTTGAGGTCCCTACCGGGAAGCTTCCGAGCAAAAGTCACATCTATAGAGGAGAGTAAAGATTTGGATGAAATTAAGATCCAAGAGCTCATTGGGTCTCTTCAAATGTATAAGCTTGGACTGCCTTCTCATAAGACAAGTAAATCTCTTGCTCTTAAAACCATCACCGAAAGAATGAATGATTCCTTCGAAGAAGATGGAGTGGAAAAGGATGTAGTATTTCTGGCAAAGAACTTCCAGAAATTTCTGACAAAGAACTTCCAGAAATTTCTGAAGATGAAGAATAGTGGGAAACCGTCTAGCGAAGGGAAGTTCTCATCCTCCAAAGGTGATAGGAAGGAGTTTAAGAAGAAAGAAGGAAAGGATTCCCAGTCTCCTCAAGGCATTGTGTGTTATGAATGCAATGGCCGTGGACATCTCCTTCTAAGAGGAAAGGGCAAGGCGTATGCCACAACACTTAGTGATTTGGATTCTTCAAATTCTGATTCTGAAGAGAGTTGTGATGGAGAAGGGAACTACTCCGCGTTTATGACTATTACCCATAATGAGTTTTAGGAGGAGTTGAACTTGCTGGTACAAGAGCTTGGGGATCATAGTGATAAAGAATCAATGGAAGTTGTCGAAGAATCTGATGCTGAAGAAGATGAAAACACAGCCGGCCTTCAAGAGAATTACAACTCACTCCTTGAGAAGTTAGGAGAGTATACAAGGATAGCCAAAGCAGCCGTAAAGAAGATGAAAAAGGCAGAAGAGGACTATAAAAGTCTGCTAGCGCGGTATAAGGAGGCCAAGTATGAGATAGAAACGATGAATGGTGAGCTGATTGAAGCTTATTCAAAAACCAGATTTCTTGAGCTAGAGGTAGTGCAAGCAAATGCCAAGATAGAGAGGGTATCCACGAAGAAGCTAGATGATGTTATTTCATCTCAAAAACATTTCTCAGAAAAGTCCGGGTTGGGATATACCAGAGGGAGTAGCTCATCGGCCAATGTCACCAAAGAAGTGAAGTTTGTGAAGGCTAGAGAGCCGGTTGTAGTTGCCTCTACTCCTGAGAAAGTAAAAGATGAAACGAAGAAGAATATGGCTGACCAACGGGTGTTGAACAAGTCTCATAACCAATCAGTGGTTCGAACTAAAGCCAAAGGAAGATTACCTCCAAAATCACAAAGAAGTTCGAGAACGAACCATGTATGCCATTATTGTGGACTTCAAGAGCACATCAAACCTAATTGTCATAAGCTGAGAGCATTGAACAATCCTAGGGATCAAAGGTCAAAAGGACCAAGAGATGACAGGAGGATTTGGATTGTTGGGCAACCACGAAGTCAAAATGAAGATTCCGGTGTGATGGATGTAATGAAGATGATTGAGGCATTCACCACATGTTTGGCGAACTTCAACAACAGGTTTGAAGGTCACAATTCACGTACCCAATCCTATAGGGATATCACCCCAAACACACGTGACATGTGGGTGAAGAGGGGTACTCATGCATAATCATCTCCCATGTCCATGCATCAATACTTCCAATGCTTAGGATCATAGGTTCATGCATCATATCATGCATTGTTTTCTGTTTATAGCATGTCTTCTTTTACAAGTTTTTTTTGTGTTCTTTCAATTCTTGCTCTGTTTTTTAGTGTGTTCAAAATTCAAAAACCCATAAAAATTGAAAAATCTTCAACAAGTTTGATCGCTTGTCTTTGTGTATGTTAGGACATATGTGTTTCACATGTTAAGAACATATGTCATAATTTTATGTAATTGGCTTATCCTTTGACAAAACGCACTTTACTTTTTTCTCAAAAAAAAAGTATTTGGGTAGATTTAGGATGTTTTAAATACTTCAAGAAATCTTGTTTCAAGATCAAGTATTGAAGCTTTCAAGTCTGTTCAAGAAAACAAGTTCAGAGTGCAAAATCATTAAAGCTCAACAGCTGCATCTATCGAGCTTAAGGAAGCTGTTCTTCATTCGGTGTGCTTGACACCTTCTCGACAGCTGCTCGACACCTGCTATCTGTCGAGGTTTAAGATTTTCAGAATTTCAATCTGATTTTCTTGGGATCCGTGAATATGTCTTTGGGCCTTCTTTTCTCCTAAACCTAGACATATAAAAGGATCAGTTTAAGGGCTGTTAAAGTGTTCATAAGTTGCACAAGCTTTGAGCAAACTCTGTTCAAGCAAATTGTGACAGGAGACTAAGTTCTTGCCCTAGTTCATCTCTTTCTCTTGAAGAAGTTGCTGTGTATGTGCATCGTAGGGTTTTGTGACCAAGCATCTTCTTGATCTTCATCGTGTGGATGAACTGAAGAACTTTGCAACTAACAACCTTCTTAGTTGGTGATTGAAGTCGCGTACAGGGATCCGCGCAATTGGTTAGTCACGTACTTGGGAGTCGTGCATCGAAAAGGGAACTGTCACTACAGAACAGGTCCAATTGGGTATTGGGGTAAGGGTTCAACTGTAGGTTGGTAAGGTACTAGGATTCCTTTACTTGTAACCGCTTGTTGTGATAATAGTGGAGTTTTGGGAGTGGTGACCTGAAAATCACCCGGTGGGGTTTTTGCCGTTGGGTTTTTGTCGTTAGGTTTTCCCCATTCGTAAACAAATCACCGTGTTATTTATTTTCCGCTGCATATTTAGTTTCTTGGTGATTTGTTTGTGCTACCACGTGTTTGCATGATAAATTGATTAATTAATAACTTGGCTAATCTATATATATATATATATATATATAAAACCGAAGCCTTTGAAGCTCCCACAATTTTCCACGTCACCACTATTTTAATTTTTATTATTTTTTTAAACAAAACTACTCTATATAAAACCCTACTACAAGACCATACGCAATAAACCTGTCTACAAGACCATACGCAAGAAACCTAAAAACAAAGCTCTCTCCGTCAAATTCAACGAGAAAGATCTCAGGTAACTATATAAAGTTACACACACACACACACACACACACACACACACACACACTCTCTCTCTCTCTCTCTCTCTCTCTCTCTCTCTCTCTCTCTCTCTCTCTCTCTCTCTCTCTCTCTCAGTAATAATCTGTGGAACCAAACCCTAAAATTATTATGATTAAATTGTTATTTTGTTTTGGTATGAGAAAGGGACTATGTGACTGGGTTTCACAAGAGGAAGAAGAAAAGGAGAAAGGAAGCTAATAAGAAGCAAGAGGAGGCTCAAAGGCGAAAGCATATTGAGCTACGCAAAAAGGTTTTTCTCATTTAGTATTTTTTTTTTCTCTCTACTTAGTTAGATACTTATCATGTATTTTTGGAAGTGAGATATGTATGAATATTTAAGAATTTGCACAATGAGCCAATGTGTTTGTGTGGGTATGTGAATGAAAGTTTGGGATGTTCAGAAGCAAAGTATATTCATAAAATGTGGAAATTCGATGAAAAGAAGAGGAAGAGTTGCTTGAGATGGTTTGTGCATGTTTAGAGGAGAGTGATTAATGCATTGGTGTGAAAGATTGAGTTAATTCAATTAAGGGAAGGATAAAAGGTAGAGGAAGACAAAAAATAATATTAATAGAAGTAGTAAAGAAGAACATGTCAGTTAAGGAAGTGACATAGGTTATGACTTTGGATATAATAGAATGACGGAAAAGGATATATGTGGCTGGCCATGACTATCTTTACACTTTGCTTCTATAGTCAGTACCATCTGAGACTTGGCTTTAAGTTGCAAATGGTTTGTGTTTGCGTCTGAATTGTGGTTTGTTAAGGCTTGAGTTTAACTTGATCTAATATGTCTTTCATCTTTGAAATTTCAGAATATATCAAAAAATCCAAAAGGGAATCTCACCAGAGTGGGAATTATCTTAGAAAGCCACGTAAGGAAGAGGAAGTCAGCGAGAAGAAAAGGTAAGGCATGGGGCTTCTTTGGGAAGTTTGTTTACTCACAGCCTCCTTTTATTCGACTTATAAGTTATAATCCTACGTTTAGAAAGAGAAAAACAAAACTCTAAACCGGAAAAGCTAAAAAAAAATTTAGCAATTTAATTTGAGATTTTTTGATTTGTAGGTGGTTGCAAACCATTATGGAGTGAGCCAAGCTTCTACCTTACTGCAAGACTGAAGGTGATAAATTTTTTTGACCCTTTTGTTTTTTTTAATACTTTTTTTAATCGGTTTTCCCTACTCCCTTGCATTTTGGGGTTTATTGCATTGATTAGCAATGTTGATGATTTTTTTTAAGGGAATGCCTCAATGAAGATATATAGAAAGAGAGATTAAAGATTGGGGCGCTGTAGTTTTATTTTTCCCTTCACCACTAATTTGAAAAGGAAATAAAATCTTTTGAATATTTTTTTGGTTAGTTTATTTTTTTTTCATGATTTCAAATCCTGATGAGAATCACTTTTGCTATGGAATACTAGACATATTTCACCATTAATCTGTTACAAATATATTTGTATTTTAGCGTTCATATACAATGATGCTAGGTGTAATCAAGAAACAATAATAATTTATAATAAAAAAACTAACACATAAAACAATTGTAAACTTTGATTTATAACTTTGTTTCATTTTTTTTTTATTGTTGGTATGTAAAGAAAAGGTCGGCTAGAGTCATGAAATACATCTTTATAGATTTGAATTTAAATTATGAAATATGTTATTAGTAGCTCATCTTCAGCTTGAATTTAATGTCTCACCCTTTTTTTTTTCATATATATGATTAATTTATATTTTTACTCGATTAATGCTCTTTTTTTGCCATTCAATTGGTACCTTTTCTTCTTTTTTACATTCATATATTTCAACATCTATTCTTTCCAAATTTGTGTGATGAGGGTTTGTTTTGTTTATTGGCTTACAAGTGTCCAAAGCAATTTTTTTTAAAATAGTTCTACTATTTAAGCCAGAGGACTAAAGCAATCTTTACTCAAAATTTGGTACATTTATTTGTCTTTGCTTCCTAACAATGTCATTTTATTCATCTGAAGGTTGAGACTATACAACATTATTGGTGTTAGAGTTTCACTTTTGGTCTTAGTATTTTATTTTTCCTCTTAAGTTGTAACTTTTATAAGTGAAAATTTACAATTTTTGTTCGACTCTTCTGCGCAATTTATTTCAGCAATTGTGTAAATTGGCATTATGTTTCCTTTTCAATCCCATTGAGGTCTATCATCTTTGTTTACTGACAATGTTAGAATTTAGATACATCTTGAATATCAAGAATGATTAATGTAATTTATGAAAGATATTTGATTGAATGAGTATGGAATTAACTATATTTGTGTAATTAATTGTATTGGAGTGTACTTATATTAGTTATATATTTTCTAAATATTATCTCAAGCTCTTGGTTATCACGATATCTCATTGTATGTGATAGATTTTATTACTTTGTAAGTGATAGATTTTATTGGTTTGGTATATAATTTATACCATGATCTTGATTTTTTTTTTTTTTTTTTTTCATATTGGGGAAGTTATCAATAGTTTTCCCGTGCATCGCACGGGTTAGCGACTAGTTAATTAATTAATTTCTATCACAATGGGTTATTCAGTTTGTGGCCTATCAGTGTATATCACATGTGAGTTTAGCCTAGTACCTTCCTACTAATGGCGTAGTGCATTTTCGAGCTTAACCTGTTTCTATATGCACATCTATCTGTGTGGAAGAAATCTTGAAAACTATGCGTGATTGTTGTAAATAGATTTTCAAACTTGTTATGAATGATTGGTCAATTGTCTTGATGGTCTTGATACTTGCATAGACTTGTGCCTATATCTCTTCCCACGTTATTTTTTATGTTTTTGCAATTGAGCTCTCCAAATGTAAATCTCAAAGTGAAAAAGAGATATTGAGCTGCAAAAACCTGTCGCACATACTAGTATTCAACTAGGAAAAAGGGAAAGCGACTTTTGTATTGAAATGTATGGTGCTCAAAAAGCCAAAGGCTAATCCTCAATATTGAAATATCAAAAATTTCAAGCACCGATCTCAAAAAGAGATGTATTTATCCAAAAAGGATCAAATGTCATGATTTATGCAGAAGCCAAATGAAAAGCTTCTAAGTTGTGTAATCAATTTGTGGGAGGTCATATATGTGCATTTCTATAATTGAGATTGATCACTTAACTTAGTACTAGTTGTGTATGACTTGATTGAATTGATCATTGAAGCTTCACTCTGGTCTAAGGACTATTTCACACTTGATACTCACCCACAACACACAAGACTTTGATTCAATGAATGCTTATCTCATTTGTATGATTGTACATGTTCAAATGTGATGTGTATGCTCAAGTACTTGATGATCAAACCCAAAAAAATTTTTGAGTGTTTTATTTGTTTTTGAAAGTGATTTTATACTTTCCTGCTTTTAGTTTTTGTTCAAAATGCAATTTTGTGTTTTTTCATCAAAAACTGGTTCAAAGGCTGTTTCGCGAGAAGCTCGTGACTTAGAGCTTCCCGCGAAAGGTGCTTGAGTGAAATCAAAAGTTATATTTTTCATTCAGAAACTCTCGCTACTGCCTCGCGAGTATTTCGTGACTAACCTCATCTCGCGAAATGGTTTTTAGGCAAAAACTGAATTTTTCTCAAAATCACACAGAAACTTTTGCGACTGTCTCGCGCCTAATTCGCGACTAACAGCTTCTCGCGAAAGCATTTGTGCTTCAGTGGCTCTTCTCGCGACTTCCTTGCGACTGTTTCGATACTCTCTAACTCGCGAAAAACGCGTGTTTTCAATTTTTATGTAGCAAATGTAACAGTTTTTCAAATTTTTTTTCACTTCCCTCGCACAAGTCTCTCGAACCCCTTTCAACCCAAATCACTATTTCATTCAAACCCCATCATTTTCAAGCAAAATCTTTTCAAGGTATGTGTTTCTAACACTATTTTCGGATTATGAAGAATCTGTGCTTAGGGTTTTGAAAATTAGGAATTTTCGAATATTGGGTTGGGTTTCCTATTTTTGTGAAAATTTTTTCATGTTCTTGATTGGGCTTAGTCCCATTTGGTGTTTATGCATCTGTGTTGGCCTCTTATGGCAGTTTTAACATGTATTGAGGCATATTTTCACTATGTTCATGCATTCTCCATAATTGTTGTGCACTGTTGCATTCAAGGTGCTTGACAGAATGTCTTAGTGACATTTCTGTGTTTGTTTTGAACTCAAGTGAGTTCCTAAGGTTTAGTTCTTATCATGTTTACTCTTGTCTACCTTTTTGGTCAGTGCTCGTGTGTGTTACACATTATTTTTACTTTGTGCATCAATGCCATGCATTACACACACTAGGCACTCTCTAGGGCCCCTCTAGGCACCCCTTATGCATCTCAAGATGCACACACATGCACAAGCACATGCACAGCCTATGCACACACAGACATACTCACTCTATTCATGCATTCTGATTATACTTACATGCTCTAACATTTTTAGCATGTTGGTTATGTCTGTTTGCTCTATTTTGAGTGTGATATGCTTTGTTTTGAGATGTCTTCATTTTTGTTTGATCTAACATGAATTTAATCAATTTTTGATCTGTTTTGTGGTGTTGTACTTGGTTCTTTTCTGTGATTGTGTGACTTTGCACAGATGGCTCCTACTAAGCATGCAGCCACCAAGAAATCATCCAAACGTGCACGCATTGATTCCGACAACTTCAGGTCAGCAGAAGCATATATGAAATACAATGATTGCTACAAGGGTGCAACCATTATCATGGAAAGGTTAGTGCAATTGGAATCACTTGAGGGCACTTTCATCCCTGAGGTGTTCAAAGAAAGAACTTGGACCAAATTGTTAAACTCGGTTGGGGTTGTGTATTCAGAGATTATCAAGGAGTTTTTCTCCAATGCTGTTGTTGACGGGGATCGTATTGAGTGCTGGGTGAGGCACAAAGAATTTGTGATTACAAGGGAAATCATCCAAGACTTTTTAGAGGTTTGTCCTCCCTCACAGCCGATTACAGTGCAATATGAGGATAGATTGGGGTCTACTAATGAGATGATACGGACACTTGGTGGCACACCAAAAAATTCATCCATGAACACAATACCGTTCTCACCAGAGATGAGGGCTCTGGCATATGTGATGATTCACAACTTGTATCCAGTCACCAACCTCACTACACTATCAGCTCCAAGGACAAGATTTCTGTAAGATCTCTTTACCCATAAAGAGATAGATATTTGTGGGCATATCATCCATGTATTGAAAAAGAGCATTGAGAAGCAGAATTCAAGGACTGTAATGTCTTTCCTTCACTGATTATGGGATTGATTGTTAAGGCAAAACTGAAACTCACAAGTGGTCTGACAGTAGTCCAAAGGGACTATCCTATTGGTGCACACACAGTAAATAGGAGCACAGCTCACATCAAAGGCTCTAAAACAGGTGTGTATACGATACCACGGGATCGAGTTGAGGACAAGGGTGGTGATACTGAGGAGGAGATTGATAGATTTACTTCTGCTCCAGAGTCCTCAACACAACCATCCTCTTCTACACCAGCACGAGGACCAGACAGACTCGATGGCCTCCTGAATAGAATGGATCAGATGTTTACCATGTTAGACTTCCATGTGCAGCACACAACGACCTAGTTTGCGTACGTCCAGGGATAGATCCTTGCACTGTCTTCTCAGACTGAGGATTTGTCCATGGCGCAGGGATCAAATTTAGAGTCAGATCAGTTCTAGCCCTTTGGCCATTCTGGTCAAAAAGGGGGAGAAAATTTTGAGGGGGAGCTAAGGAAGAGCTTGCACAGTGTTAGGGGGAGCATAGGTTCAGACTTAGAAACATTGGTTTATTGGTTATCAGTTTATTTGGGGTAATTTTTTTTTGCTTCTTTAACTATTGGTTTTTGTTTATACTTGTATTGTTTTGTTTTAAAACCTCAGCACATGTTATTTTAGTTAATTTCAGTGTTTATTTAGTATATTGTGTTTGTGACTTTCTCAATGCTTGTGTAGCATTTTCTGTGTACTTCTAGATATTGCTAATATGTCTTGAGTACTTCACACTTGTGCCCTTAGTAGGAATGTTTCTAGATGCATATACTTCGTGTATTTTGCATTGGTTGTGTGAGTGGACATGCAAGTAATCATAAGTGATTGCTTCGTTGTACATGTCCAGATGAACATTTACTTGTTATATGTTCATTGGAGTCATTCTTTAATGACTGCCCTTATTTGATCAAGTGTTTGTTTGCATGATATCTATTGTTTACATACTTGATCATACTATGCTTACTCTTGTTCATACCTTGTGTTCAACTTGTCATAAGCTTAATGAAAGTTTTGTTTATGTGCGAGTGTTTCAGGTTACAGGTATAAACTACAAGTGCTTCACAGTTTCTAGATTAGGTGTGAGTGAGTTTTGCCATTGTTCCCAAACTCACGTTTAAGTCTAGAGTCTGTTGTTAGGGGTTTTGTCACGGAATAGCCAAAGGGGGAGATTGAAGATTGTAAAGTTGTGATTTACAAATTTGTATTTTGTTGGCTTTTATTCCGTGCCAAATTTGATTGTAATTTTATTCAATCTTTTGTACCTTGTATTTGTTGTGGGAGTTTATTGTAAGGGTTGTGTGATAGTGAGAGAGAGTGTGACGACTCAAGCTATTGAAGACTGAAGAGTTTTTGCGGGTATATCGCGACTAAGCATCCCGCGAAAGGAAGCATGTGCCTTGCACATGACTGGAATGCGAAGAGTCAAGTCAGATGGAGATAGTTATGTCTCGCGAGTATCTTGCGGGTAAGGCCTTCCCACGAGACACCCACGAGACATTCTATTCTGCCAGCCTGTCCAGTCTGATACACACTTTCTGTGCCTACACTATTTATACCCATATTACCCACAAATGTAAAGAGAGAGCTTTAGAGAGAAAACCCTAGCAAAAATGCTTGAGAGTTAGAAATTGTTCATCAAACAATTCTCTACACATTTGTTTGTGGAATTTCCTCATCTCCTACCTCTCCATTTCCATATCATTGAGAGGTCAAAAACCCAAACACTTACCACACCTTTTGAGAGTGTCTAATGAGGTTTTTGTGCTGTTGGGAAACATTGGAAGAAGCCAAGGATGGTAGATGCAACATGGAGCTTGTTGCGGGATCCGGAGAGCTAGACAAGACACGGTTCCGAAATACCTTTTTGGAGTAGGAGCTTAGAGGGCTTAGGTACAGAGGGTAGATTAGGCTTGGAGGGTCTCTTGCTTACCCATGTATCCCAACTGATTGTCTAGTGGATCGATTACCGTTTGGAGGGCAGCGGAGAGGTTTTTCGCTGAGTTCTTCTTTTTCCTCTTCGATAACACGTCTCGGTGTTATCTGTGTTTGCATCTCTCTTCCCTACTCTTATTCATTTCATTTTATTGCTGTGTTGCTTTAAATATGAATTAGAGTAGCTCTCTTGCTTATTTGTTTGCGTTTGCACTATTCCGCACCGTACTTAGTATTAAGTTAGTGTAAAATCAACCAAGCCGTAATTTGAATTGGGGGTCTAAATAAGCTCTTGTGTTTTCACACATTTCGAGCTTTCAGATTCCCACAAATTGAGGTTGTGGGCTTTAGATAGCACGTCTAGCTTTTCAGGCTGGATATTGTCCTTAAATTGGTTGGGGCCTTGGGTCCTCAAGGCTTAGCTACATTTTTTTTTTTTTTAAATGTTAATAATACTAAGGAAAAAAAAAAAAAAAAACCCTCAAACAAAGTTTGAATGTAGGATAGATAATGTATAAACATATGTTTATTCATTTGTAAAGATGGATCATATTAATCTTGTCATGTTGTGATCATTACTTTTTTTTTCTTTTTCTTTTTTTTTTTCCTTTTTTTTTTCATTTCTTTTGCAAACAACACCACTAAGAGATATTCACTGCCTTTTCTTCTCTTGGGATTTTCCGAATACGAATAATCTTCTTCTTCTTTCTTCTAGCTCGCACCACTTCAAATTTTGCATTTCGAGCTTCATATATAGTCCATTTGATTATCATATTCATAACCATTCAACTTGAACAATTCAGAATCCCAAACCCAAATCAAAACCCTAATTTCATATCAAACTCTGTGACTGAAAATCCAACACACTTAGAACCTCATTTCCCCAAGCATCCAAGTATTTTCATGTCGATTTTGAATCGGTACTTGCTCTCAGAATCATATATTGGCTTGAATTTAATATAGAATTAAATAAACCCTAAATTTGGATGCAAAACCTTAACAAGCTACCCTACAAAATTCAAATGCTTCTTTGTAGACTTTTGCAAATGCATAGAGAAATTTGAAAGAAAATAAAATTTTTTAGAATTATGATCTCCGAGAAAGCCACTTGATTTTTTTTTGGATTTGTATTAACTACTAGTTGTTTTTGTTTTTTTATATAAATATTTTCTTAGTTTATAATTTTTTTTAATGTAAGAGAGAAAAAAAAAAAAAAAAAAAAAAACCAAAACTATGCAATTTTGGACACTTAACGAAAGATCACCTAACGGATATTAACGAGAAAATTAAATTGAATAAAGTTAATAGTTAATGGATTGAATTGATCAAATTTGAAATTACAAGATTCTATTGAATCGAAGATTTTTTTTTAATAGTTCTTTAGCGTCTATTTTAATAGTTAACTTACATATTTACTACTACCATCATCCAACTCTATTATTAGTACAATGTCACCCCCCCCCCCCTCCCAAACAAGTATGGATGTGCATGGGTCGGATTGAGCGGGTAAAAATCAATATTTTTATCCAATCTACCACTAACGGGTTGGGAAAATTCTAATCCGTCACCGACCCACCAAAGTCTAAATCCAACGGATTGGTTACAAATTTTGGCAGTTTCAACTTGGCGGGTTAGGCGGTTTGGCATTTATTTTTTTCAAAAAAAAAATTATCACAATCTACAATTTATTATTGCATAATCTGAAAATATAACTAATGCACACAAAAAATTATAGGTAGATTTCATTGAATAATCTCGATTCCAACACAAACATAGGGTCAATGAAAAAGAGATATTTCATCTCTAATAGATCTTGTCTCCACAAAAAAGGGAAAAGAAAAGGAAAAAACAGTAGGCTGCTGCCTTACAACTGAGGAAAATTAAATCAACAAATCCAAATTCTTAACATTCCCAAAGTCACATCAAGAATTCAAAATAATAACATACTAACATAATAAATAAACTTCAAAATGGTATGCATGGTTTCAAGATTTCCAAGACTATATGGGACCCAAATCAAAAAGACAAACAACAACAATAAAAATATAGATACAAACATTAAGCAATACAAGACATAAAAACAATTACCTTTGTAGTTGTCTAGGAGAGTACACAATTGATGGAAGGTGAAGAATTGAAGGGAGAAAAAAAAGAGGCTTTAAAAAGGTTGAGGAAGAAAAAGACAAAACAACATGAAAGAGGGAGAGAGAGGAAGTGGCTGAATGTGAAGGCTAAATACAGAGTATATGTAGTATACAATTGAAGTGATTTTAGGGTTTCAATGTTGACTTTTTATATTTTGTGAATCAATTATTTATTAGCTATAAAAATTGATTAGGTGAATTGATTAATTGTGCATATAAAATATAGGGTCGTTCAATTTGAACTAATATATATATATATATATATATATATATATTATGTATAATTAAGCGGGCGGGTCAGGTTCTAGCGGGTTGGCAATATTTCAATCCATTATCCAACCCAATCTGCTATTTTGGGCGTCTAACACGCCCAACCCAAACCGCCTAATTTAATGACCCACACAAGGCAGTTGGGTCAACTACGAGCCGGGCAGATTGGTGAGTTAAGTGAATATTCTGCACACCCCTACAAACAAGGATAGAACAAGGATTCAAACTTAAGGAGGGCCAAAGTTCTTTGTTCAAGAATTTTAAAAAATTAGAATATCAATACAAGAGGTTGGCAACGATGCATTATTAGCATTTTTTTTTTCTTTTGAAAAAAAAAAATCAATAATAGAAATTTATAATCAAAAATTTTGTAAGTCAATTGACACGTCTTGATATTTTCCAAGTCTAACCGAGGTTAGACTAATTCTTTATTCTATTCACATTACAATTTTTTTTTCCAAATCTATTTATTATTTTCACATAATTCTATACCTAATAACTATATATAAATATATATATATATATATATATATATATAAGATTAAAAAAATGCAAAAATTATAGTTAAAAGTTCAAATCCATCTCAAGCATTACATGAATAAAACAACTGAAATAATGGTTAATCAACATCATGCATTAATATTCAACGAAAAAAGGGGTGAGCCAAATATTGGTGTCTTGGTTAAAGTTGACGTAGCATAAAGATGTGAGATTTTTTCCTTGAAAAATTGCAAGTTTGAAAAAATAGTATATATATATATATATATATATATATATATATATATATAAAGATATGTTAAACAAACACATGATAATGGATGGCAACTTTGAGTCTTAACTAAGATTTTTTTTTTTGGGGTTGAGAACACTTTAACTAAGTAAATAATAAAGCTTTTCCCATCAGTACATTAATTTACCTAAGGCACAAAGTTTATTACCAATAAACTAATCACAAACATGCTTTGGTGGTAGTTTAGGTAAGGCACAAAACAATAGATTTTTATTGTTTCGCATATGTATTACCATTTATGCATGCATGAAAAGTGTGTCCCAAAGTTAATAAAACATTAAAAATTAATGAGTTCTATCATTGAAAAAAATAAAATTTCCACAGGTTGAGTCAAAAAGTAGTGGCTCTTTAAACATACTCAATCAGGGGCGGACCCAAGTGTAGGCCTAAGGGGGCCTGGGCCCCCCCTGGGCCCAAAAAAAAAATTTAGTATGTAAAATTTTCAAAAAAAAAAAAAGAAAGAAAAGGGCTTGGGCACTCCTTGATTTTTAGCTCAGGCCCCCCTCACCTCAACCATCTCTATCCCAAAAAATAAAAATAAAAAGACTTGGGCCCCCTCCAAATTTGTAAAACCCAGCCAGCTAGCCCACTGCCCACATGTAAAACTGAGCAGTCCAAAACTCACCGGCCAGCCCACATGTTAAAAAAAAAAAAAAAAAAAAAAAAAAAAAAAAAAAAAGGGAAAAAGGGTAAGTTAAAAAATGTAACAGGCTACCCTACCCAGCACTAGCAGTCCGAAGAGAGTGAGAGGCGAGAAACTAAGAGAGACTCTGCCTCTGCCCAGGCCGTGAGTGAAGCCACCAAAACGCGAGGTGAGAGCTTGTTGCTGCTGCCCACGCAGTGACGCACCACCACGCGAGACCCATCTCGCAGACCCACCGACACCCATCTCGCCGTGACGCTGCTGCTGGCTTTGATCTGCTCCAGCCTTCACACTTCACACTTCACACTCAACTGACTCAAGTATTTAATCTATCCTTCTAAATCTCAGAATCTGTGCTTGTGGTGTTTATGTTTTAGTGAATCTGTGCTTGTGTTATTTTTTTTGGCTTTTTGGCTTTGTGACTGTCTTTGTGTCTTTGTGAATTGTGACTGTGTTTGTTTGTGACTATCTCTCTTATATTATATAGAAAAGAGAGTGTAGAGTCTCTAGATACTTGAGAAAATATCAGAGTTTGACTGTTTGTTGTGTGGTACTTGGGCAATAAAATAGTGACAAGTCACAGCAATAGGAAAAGTGATTCAACTTTCAAGGAATTAAAATGGTAAAGTGTTTGTCGGTAGTGCATAATAAAATCATAGTGTCAATAGTGTCCTTCGAACAAAATGGAAAATGATTTTTGGCAGACTCTTTGATGTTATACATTGAAAATGATATAGCTTCAACATTTAGTTTGGATTCAATTATAGATGATTTTGAAGATTTGAAAGAGCATCGAGTTCCCTTTTCATAGAGGATTGTATTAAGAAACAATAGTTTTTCGTGTCTTTTGTTTTTGTTGGTAGATGATCATATCTTAATATATTAAGAAACAATGATTTTTGAGTATTTGTCTTGGTTGATAGTTTATTAATACTATATGGATGCATATTTGAAAAGAAAAAAAAAAATTCGCTTATCTCCGGCCCCCCCTGGCTTGAAATCCCGAGTCCGTCCCTGTTAATATATATATTATAAACAAAAAATATGAGTTTTAATTAACTCAACTGATAACATTTTTTTATCGTTGAATAAGATATCTGAATTCAAAATCCTACTTACATCAAATCAATTGGGTTCAATAATCATAAATTGGATAACATAAGTCAGGGCCGGCCCTTCCCTTAGGCGAGTTAGGCAATTGCCTAAGGCCCCCAAGTGGAAGGGAGGTCCCAAAATTTTAGAAAATAAGAGGGAGTAGGGGCAAAAAAAAAAAAAGTTTCAGATGAATTACAAAAATCTGGCACATCCTCTTAACCAAAAAACA
Source organism: Quercus berberidifolia (assembly GCA_028535905.1). Lineage (NCBI taxonomy): Eukaryota > Viridiplantae > Streptophyta > Magnoliopsida > Fagales > Fagaceae > Quercus > Quercus berberidifolia. Next base: position 38,735,943 of record JAPQVW010000010.1, read on the forward strand.
AAAATTTTGGTAAATCAAACATTATTATCCTCTAGACAAACCAAAAATCAACCAGATAAACTATAAATCCGGTCTAAGATATTAACCACAAAACAATCACAAATAAAACAACTCAAATCCCTAAAAAAATTACCTCTCTCTAGTCTCTGCTCTCCGCCTCTCTTTGTCTCTCATTCTCTCTGATTCTCTTTCTCTCCCCTGTTCTCATCTGCTCAACAGCTCAAGCAAGGCAGCAAGCTTCCTACGCCTGGACCGCCTCTCTCACTGTATCAGGTGCAGCCGTTTAGCAGGTATAAATATTTGGGCACTTTGACTTGTAAAAAGATTGGGCCCTGGTTTTGTTTATCAGTTTTGGGCCTTCAAGTTTTTTTTTTTTTTTTTTTTTTTTTGGGTTATAGATTAGATAGGATTTGTTTTGTGTTTTTTTTTTTTTTTTTTTTGGGTGGGTCTTATTAATAAGCCTTGTGTTATAGTTGTGCTTAAATTTTTGCTATGCTTGTGCTTAATTTTTTTTTTTTTTTTTTTATGTTAATCTTGTGTTTTTATATATATATTTTAGTTAGGGGTAATATATTGAATAAGTATTTATTTATGCAGGTTGAGATTACTAAAACCTTGTTATTGTTTGATGAAACTACAACAATACTTTTTATATAAATCAGGTTCTTTTTTTCATTTGATCTACACTTGAAAGTTATTTTTTATTTTAGTCTTTATAAATATATTGTTTGAATAGAAATGTCTACTAGAAAATATGCATCTGGATATGAAAAACTTAAAAAAAAAAAAAAAAAAAAAAAAAAAAGAAGAAGAAAAATTAATTGAGTCTCAAAAAGGATTAATGGATAAATTTGTTATTAGTAATAAACAAAATATAACACAAAATTTAAATGAAAATATCACAAATAAGCAAGAAATTCACCAAAAAGAGTTAGAAGATAATGAAATGATACAATTGCAAGATAACAATGATGTTCAATTTTGTAATACAACAAATCTTGATAATGAACTTCAAAATAATTTAGAAGAAAATTAAAATAATGATGGAAATGCACAAATGAACAAGTTCACCATAATGATGTTCAACTAGAAGAAAATGAAAATAATAATGACATGTCGAATTATATTCCTTCAAATACCTATTATAGTAGCTTCTGCAGAAAGAAGTTTTTCAAAATTAAAATTAATAAAATCATATCTAAAATCGACAATGTCCCAAAAAAAATTAAGTGGATTAACTATATTATCGATTGAAAATGAGATGTTAGAAGAACTTAATACAAAAATTTAATTAGATAATTTGCATCTCAAAAGGGAAGAAAAATAGATTTTAAATGAAATATATTATAATATAAAAATATTAAATAAATATTAATTTAATTAATGTACTTTGTTAAAAAAGAAAACCTCATTTTTAGTTCTCGTCTTAAGCCCCAAAATGTCTAGAGCCGACCCTGACATAAGTTGAAACCCTATTATACCTGTAAAAGGAAACACTATGAGATGCCCAAGCTATTGTACTGCAAATGGTTTTCACGAAACATACGACTAAAATTTGGCGAAATATACAACCAATATTAGTTGCGCTTTGTTCGGTTGTTCTCCACATTGCTAACTAACATGGTGGTCTGGTGGGAGATACAAGCTAATTAAAGCTAGCTAGCTACCTTGCCGGTGACGCAGCTAATTATTTACACTTCTAAAAATTAATGAAGTTCTATCATTCAAAAGAAAAAAAATCCACAGGTTGAGTTAATGAGTAGCGGCTCTTTAATTTTATTTTATTTTTCATGGGTTGAGTTTTTTTTTTTTTTTTGAGTTAAAGACACTAATTGATCCAAGCTGCTAGTGACACTAATTGGTGTGTGGATGGAGCGATCAGCAGCATAAGAGTTGTCTTGTGGCTATGGGGTGGAGTCATTTGAGAGGGGGTAGAAAGCTCTCAAATGAGAGGTAGAAATTAAGTAAAGGCTATTGGGTTTTTGTGATTTGTTTTGTTAGGATTTGTAATTGATTTGTTGTAATTGTTTTTGTTTAGATAGTGTCCAAAGATTTTTCTTATAATCCAGATATGTGAATTGTTTTGTAGATTTTTCTTGTTGTCCAGATTTGTAAATTGTCCAAATGTTTGGCTAAAAGTTTTTCTTGATATTATTGGGACAAGCAGACAAGGAATGATTTGATAAATTTTTCATTTTTAGGATTTCATGGGTCAATTAGTAAATTTTTTGAGAGAGGGGGCTAAGTATGTTAGTTTTAGTGTCATAAGTAAAATTTTTGTGCTAATATATATACACTAGTGGATTTTTTTTTTTTTTTTTTTTCTTTCCAAATGCTGGGGACATGGCTACCCTCAGCCCTAAGTTAATTCCGTCCCTACCCCCAAATATGCTACCTCTAAACATAACCAAAAAAAAAATATATATATATATATATATATATATATATATATATTAGAAACAAGAAGTGTGAATTTTAGTTAGCTGAACTGATAATGTTTTTTGTCAATGAATAAGAGATTTGAAATCAAAATCCTACTTATATCAAAATCGATTGGGGTTAATGATCATGGACTGAATAACATAAGTTGAAATTATTATTATATCTATCAAAAGAAACACTATCAGTTGCCTAGTTATTGAACTGCAAAAGCTTTTTGCGAAATATACGACTAAAATTTGGCGAAATATTCGACCAATTTTAGTTGCTCTTTGTTCGGTTGTTCTGCACATTGCTAACTAACATGGTGGTCTGGTGGGAGATGCAAGCTAATTAAAGCTAGCTACCTTGCCGGTGACGCAGCTAATTATTTACACTTCTATTCTTATGAGGGTCCCTGACATGCTGGATTATTTATCGTTGAAGAAAATATAAATGCCGTACTGAAGAGAAATTCCTATGTATATTATGATGTTCCGTAAACAAATGAAGTTAGACTGATATAGTGATATAAATATAAGTTGACCAATGATTATTTTTACAACAGACTTTTTCCTTCAATCAAAATGGAAGATAGCCTACAATTCTAAATCGACCGACTTTTTTTTATTTTTTATTTTTTTAGTATTATTTGTTATAATGCTATCTTCCATTTTGATTGAAGGAAAAAGTCTGTTGTAAACATTAATCATTGGTCAACTTATATATATCCATGGATGACTGGGTCAATTTAAGAGGAAATGTTTTGTTTTGTTTTATTTTTTTTTTTAAGGGCAAAGTCTTAAAAACACTCCAAATACAAACTTTATCTATTGGGACATATTTAATATCGATTTCTTAATTCTGTCAATTTAGACCCAAAGCTATACATATTGCCATTGGACTAAGGTTTTTTGTTTTGTTTTTGTTTTTTGTTTTTTGTGTGGCATAAGTTGTTGTCCTAAGTTTAATTTAGAATCATTGGCGGCAACATATTATATTTAACAAACTTACATTAAATTCAAGTTGTCATCTAATGATCCAAGTATTGCTGTTCTTTTCACTTCTACCCTTTATTTTATTTGATCTGCCATTTCAATTCCTTGTTTTTTGGTACAAAAGAGAAGAAAGGAGTAAGATGCAAGAGTTATGTTAGTGAGGCTTTTACTGCAGGAAAGGTGTGCAATTTTTGAATTCCCCTCACAAGATGATACAATGGAAGAGAGTGGAAAGTATGCACATAATAATGTTGAATATAGATAGGAGGATAATTAATAGAAGTTTTGGGTATGGTTGGAGGTTGAAGTGTCTTAATTAAAAAGTAATTTTGGTCTTCTGTTTTATAAAAACCTTATCTTAAAGGGGTGTTATTCTTTCATCCCAAGCATATTCATGGGTCTCATAGTAACTTGTATTCAGGCGAGATTATAGAATATAGATACCCCACCCCAAGTGGGTGTCATGGATTGCTAGCTGTTGACTTCATTTACCATAGACCAATTGATTTCATTTTTACTCATTGAATTTTCTTTTTCCAAGTGTCTTGAATAAGCTACAAAAACATTAGCAAACATGTGACCCTTACAAGATTGAGGGTCACTATCCCTTTGTAGTTGTCGCAAAGAAAGGTTTGAGTACAGTGAATTGAAAGTGAATGTCATGGATTGCTGTTGACTTCATTTACCATAGATCAATTGATTTCATTTTTACTCTTTAAATTTTCTTTTTCCAAGTGTCTTGAATAAGCTACAAAAACATTAGCAAACATGTGACCCTTACAAGATTGAGGGTCACTATCCCTTTGTAATTGTTGCAAAGAGAGGTTTGAGTACAGTGAATTGAAAGTGAGCATATTTCACAGTTGTAACATGCACAGAGTTTGGTAGGTGAGAAACTGTGCGAAAAAATGCGGCTTCTCTTTGAAGATGATAAAGCAAGATTATGTGAAAATGACATGATCAAATTATTTTGTGCCATGCATGGATTTAAAAAAAAGAATTGTTCCATGTTAGATGAAAAATGCTGAGGAGAAACCCAATTATGTACACAATTGTAAGAGAGGTTTGAGTATGGTGAATTGAAAGTGAGTATATTTCACAATTGTAACATGCATAGAGCCTAGTAGGTGAGAAACTGTGCAAAAAAATGTGGCTTTTCTTTGAGGAAGATGATAAAGCAAGACTATGTGAAAATGGCATAATTGAATTATTTTGTGCCACACATGGATTTTAAATAAAAAGAATTGTTCTATGTTGGATGAAAAATGGTAAGAACAAACCTAATTACATATACACCTAAATTGACAACATGCTTTAATGTTTATTGTGATTGGTGCACTTAAATTTTTTTTTTTTCCAGTAAAGATCTATAATAGTCTCGTGTGTAAGTACTAAAATCTAATAATAAATTGACACCTAAGTGTGTTGTGAAATTAAATTTGAGATTGGGTGCTAGATTACCTAAAACTAAAAATATATTATCTCAGCATTCCCTTAAAACACAAAAAAATAAAAGTTAACGAAGGATGATGAAATGAAAGAAACTAGAATGCTTTTAAAAGTTTATTGACGATTTTTTTTTTTTTGAAGTTTAGATTTTAAAAAAAAAATAAATAAAATTCATTGTAAAGTTTAAAGATAAACAAAAAATATTTAGTCTAAAATTGAAATGCCTTGTCAGTTGTTATCCAACGATTTTTTTTTTTTTTTTTTTTTTTAAATTTCCCTGGGACCCCTCTCCTCATTTCCTTTTCGACTTTCAAGCCCCATGTAATCTATGATATATTGACTTGGACATCACTACCTAATATATATTATGGGCAGGTTCCTGCGTGAATTAGCAGGCCTAACAACCATGATAATTTGATTAGACATTTAGGGGGGGAAAAAGGAGGACAAACAAACAAATCTCCCATTGATATTACTGATTAGACGGCGGCAATACCAGCAACGTGAGGATTGGGAATGCCCGGCTAATAATTGAGTTGATTAATCAATAAGAGTTGCCAATGTGCACCAGCGGATTGAGTCAATTAATCTAAAAGCTTGAGTTTCTGACAAGTTATTTGTAGGATAATAAAACATATTTTGTTAACATTTATATTCTAATTGGTAGACACACGTAGGAATAATTGTAAACATTATCTTTGTGAAATATATTTAGATTATTATAATTTAGTAAACGCTTAGTGTAGGTTACTTATTTATTTTTTAATTTTTGTTAGAGATAGACAGATGATCAGATAGTAAACGATTATTGATGTGTAGTGTACTAATGTGCTTAACCATATTGTACATTAAGATTAACCAATTCAACTTATCCAAAAAAAAAAAAAAAAAGATTAACTAATTCAATATCTTATATGAAAAATATTGATTTAGACTCTTTAAAGTTCTAAGCAACAACAATAGATGATCAGATAGTAAACGATTATTGATGTGTAGTGTACTAATGTGTTTAACCATAAAAAAAAAAAAATATATATATATATATATATATATATATACATAACGTTACATTCATTGTATTGTACATTAAGATTAACCAATTCAACTTATCCAAAAAAAAGAAAAGAAAGATTAACCAATTCAGCATCTTATATGAAAAATATTGATTTAGACTCTTTAAAGTTCTAAGCAACAATTCTTCTCAACAAAAAAGAAAAAAAAGTTCTAAGCAACAAATTAATTAGAACTTAATTTTAGATTTAACAATCAACCGACTAATATTACATAATATTAAAGCACCACAAGCCAAATAAAAAAAAAAATTAAATTAGTAAAAATAACATACAAAATTTGGCGATGAAGTGAAAAACCAATATAAAACTCTTCAAAGGAAAAACCACTGTAATGACATTTAATATAATAAAAATTAACGATAAATAGTACAATAGTCATTATATACAAAACATTTGTAGCCTAAAGTCTGTTTGCAACCTCGACAAACAACCTATTCACCTTCTCATCGTATTGGCCCAGAACTCTGGAATCCTTTTATAGAACTTCCTTAATATTGAAAACAAAACAATCTAGCCCAATTTTTTTTTTCAACTTTAATTCTTTTAATTTCCTCTGAAAATTGCGAGGTTCCAAACGGTCACCTGATTCAAAAATTATGTTATTTTCAATATCTTAAAATCTATAGGTTGTAGTTGTACTGTTAATTGCATAACTAAGAAAAGTATAAGTGATAGCTCTTATACCTATTTAAAGTATTTTAGGGTTTGTATAGCCTTTCCACAACTCAAAACGTGTGATTTTAGTTTTTATTATGTGGCATCTTATTTAAAACATGACAAATGATTAATATTGTTTTTCCTCGAAGATTTTAGGGAGGACATGATTCAATTAACATAACATTTGTTAACTCGATTAGAGTTTTCTTTCACATATCTACTATAAATATGACAAAAATGAGTAAACCAAAAATTCACAAAAGAAAGCATAAAATAGAATAATTCACATAAATCAGTGTAAATTAATTCAAGTAATTTGATATTTCTTTCAACACTTTTATGAGTCCTTTATGTAATATTTGTTTGACTACAAATTTTACATTTTTCAAAATTCTTTGTTAGTCCTGGAATTAATCCTAAGCTACTCATAATTGTCACATATATACTATAAATATGACAAAAAATGAGTATACCAAAAATTCACAAAAGAAAACATAAAATAGAACTAGTAGATGCTTTATTATACCTAACATTTAATTTAAATATTTTACTACAAGCATGACCCTTGCCCACAAATATTCTTCTTTTAGTGATTAAGTGATTATATATTTGATCAAATTCCATTGTTTGGAGCCGAACTAGTAGACGCTTTATTAAACTTAACATTTAATTTAAACATTTTATTACAAGCATGACCCTTGCCCACAAATATTCTTCTTCTAGTGATTAAGTGATTATATATTTGATCAAATTCCATTGTTTGGAGCTAACAAGTCTTGCCGATTACATATTTGATCAAATTTTGGAGCCAACAAGCCTTGTTTTAGTGATTAAGTGATTATATATTTGATCAAATTCCATTGTTTGGAGCCGACAAGTCTTTTTGATTATACATTTGATCAAATCTTGGAGCCAACAAGTTTTTTTTTTTTAGTGATTAAGTGATTATAGAATAAATTAATTTCGGTAATCATCATCTGATTACATCACTAATGGCTCCTTGGTAATGTCACCTATCTCATTCACTTGTGTTGGACTTACAGTTTAGCCTAATAACTCACGCGACAAATATAAATAAATAAAGATTTTTTTTTTTTTTTTTTTTATATCAACGTAGGATTCAATCTTTTTAGGACAAAGTTTGGTTACAAATTTGGTTGTAGCCTAATACCACAATTTCACTCAATATCTTTTTATTAAATATGAATTTTGACAAATTCACCGATGAATTATATTTTCTTCTTATATCTTCCATGCTTATAATATTTTTAGAGTATTAAACATTAATAGCTATGTCATTAATCAATTGTTAAAATTGTAAATGTAAGGGACAAAAACTAGCCCGTGGTGAAGTCCATGGATTACAGTTGAAATGTCTGACACACAAGGAAAAGAGTATGATACCTTCGATTCACAAAAAAAAAAAAAGGAAAAAAGAAAAGAAAAGAAAAACTCTTTGATACCTCCGGATGGCCATTTCAATTTCTTTGTCATCTATTAAATTTTAATCTTCAAAATATTTCTGTTTTATTTATTTGTTTTGGAACATATATTGGATTTTTACCTGTCCGTGTTAAAAATATATTTATCACCGTTGTTTAATGTATAGTTTTAGTATCATATAAAATATAACAACTTTTGCTATAACTATTTTGGAGTAACTGACTATTTGTCATTTTTACATAAATCTTGAAACCAAGATTTGCTTTACTTTGACAAAGTCGCCAAGTTTACTTTTTGAAAATCAAGTCACCAAGTTTACTGAGTTGACAAAGTCGCCACGTTCTTCCAAAGCTTCAGTCCTTCAATGGTCATTGGACCGTATTGTATACTACAAGGCCTTATTAAATATCCAAAGGCTAAACCCCATTTCTCTCTCTCATGCTATCACTTTTATATTGCCAAATTGTCCCCCTCACCACTTATAGACCATCATATTTAATAAATCACATCCAAATACCTTCACACTTCACAGATCATATCTTCCAATTAACTACCTAAATTCCCGTACCAAACTTTTTTTTCCAATATATCTTCTAGTCGTTCTCTTCTCTTGTTCATATCACACACACATCTATACCAAAGAAAATAGTACTTGGTGTTTTTGAACCGACATGGTTAACAAGGAAGGTACCAAAAAAAGAAAACTCAGCTGGTACAAGGCACCAATTAGACTCCTGATCAAGATCAGGGACTTCTATGTCCGTAGCATCACTGAATGCTCTGGCCACTTTGAATATGGCATTGGCGCGGCCATAGCTTGCCCCACGTCTCAAATCACCACTCTGCCTAAGAGCTTTAGCATCAACTCCACCAAATCCAGTAGCAAAGAAGATTACAGTGAGCTCATAAGGGTTGCTTCGACAAGGAGTGTAGGCAATAGAACTCAGTTGGATTCTCTTCAAAAACAGCAGGTTACCAAGTCTCCAATGGCAGGGCCTGATGATATGCCTCGAAGCCGCAGTGTTGGTATTGGAAGGATCGACGAAGACAAGCCGTGTGAATTCGAAGAAGATATCAAGGTCAACACAGATGTATATCCAAGAAGCAGAAGCTATGCTGTCACTAGGAGAAGTAGGGCGTTTTAGAAAAGGGGAGCTTTCTTGTCTTCTTTCATCATAGTTGATTGTTTCTTTGTTTAAGTTATTACAACTGAAAGTATTTACAGTGGCTGGTGTTTGAGGCTTTGAGATTTACTGTTGTTGTTGTTGTTTGATGTTGTCAATATTGTAGTTTCAAATACTTATGAAATTCTGAGGAATAGAATCCACAAGTTTGATATTTGCACTATTGGATTTTTGTTGAAAGCCTTGCTCAATCATGAAGCAGGATTCTGAGAGCCGCTAATCAAGGGGGGGGGGGGGGGGGGGGGGGGGGGGGTGAAGTGAAATTGGAGCTTTTGTCAAAAGTATTAGAATCCTCTCAAGTTGATCGATTTACATATTGCAGATCTAAATGTGTATCAATGTCACAACATTTTAAGTGAAATTGAGATAAGCATGCTCCTTTGTATACCAATGGAGACTTAACACAATTCCAATTACCATCCAAATGGGAAATATCAAATAATGGCTGCAATTAAACATAGTTAGTCCAGATGATGAAGTGAATTTTCATGTTGGCAAATCTATTACAGTAATTTACTTCCTATTGAGATATGGAATTATGCTGTGGATAAACTAAAATCATGGTCCTGTTATGTGTTAAAATGATTAAAATCTGGCCTCAGTAATTTATCATGGTCACTCAACTAATGGTTATATTGAGTTATCATATGTTTATTAACAGGAAAAAAGAAATTAAAGTTTAGTTGGCTGGCCAACGTATTCATAGTTTGGACCCGCAGATTGTAGTTGATAAAGGTGAGGGGTGTTCTGCTCCCAAATGTTGGTAGAATACTTTTCTTCGACTAATTTAATTTTGGGCATTTCTAAACTTTTTTTATATGCTTTACTGCTTTAGCGATACCTTTTCTATTCTAAATTATATATATATATATATATATATATATATATATATATATATACATATTGATAGGTAGAACACACAGAAAGTTCAATTATAATTTAAAATTAAAATTTAATTTTAGGTCATGTGTTTAAATTTATGTGGAGACCACGTTATAATAATCCACTTAAGTTTGTGTTATGTATTCACTTAAGTTTTTAAATTTTTGTGCTAAGTGAGTTAATAAGTGCAAAATACTAAGAATTTAATATTAATGAATTATAAAATTAAAAAAAAAAAAACCAATCACATATACTCAATAAAAATTACCACACAATAAAGATTGCCACACGTTCTTTCTTATTAAAAATTAAAAAAAAATGATCAAAAATAGTATTAAATTTAAGTAAGAGTTTTAATATGTAACTAATTACGTTTACTTTTAAAAAAAATAATTTGACTAAGGGTCTATTTGGAATCTGTTTCTTTTGTTGAAATTGAAAACTTTTTGCTGAAAGTACTGTAGTAAGACCTATGAATAGTATCAAAAAATGCAATAAAATCTACAAATAGTAACAAAAATAAGTTGAATAGTAAAATAAGCTGACTATTTAATTTTTGCTAAATACATACTGATTATATATATTTTTATGATAAAAATTGTGTTATGATGCTCCCACTTTAGCAATGGGTTTCAATCTTTTTATTACCATTCATTGTAATACTCGTCAACCTGAACGGCTTGAAACCAGAAAGCATGAATAGCTCCCACCCCACTTAAAGAATCTTCATGTCAATTACAGCGACCTTTCTTTTTTTTTTTTCGGTAAAACAAGCTTTAACATTACTTAGGAATTCACAAGTCTATTACAACGCACATTAGCCTTATCAAAAGCTAATATTTCCTCCACCACAGACGGTGGGTTACAAAAAGTTACAAAACTATACAAAAGTTGCGCTCCTAGTTTAGCCAAAGCATCAGCGCATTGGTTTGCTTCCCGAAAGGCATGGATCACGCGCTTGCTTGGGATATCCTTCAAGAGGCTCCTGCAATCAGATAGGAGAGGCTCCATTAAGAGATTTTCAGATTCATTGTTCATAAGAATAACTATGCTTAAAGCATCAAGTTCAACAACAAGTTGCTGAATGCCCATCTCCTTAGCTAACAACAACCCGTCCCTTAGTGCCCAAAGCTCAGCCATAGCGCTATTAGTGAACCCAAGGCCTCTAGCAAACCCCTTCAGCCAAGTCCCCTCATGATCTCTAATTAAACCCCCTCCACCAGCTCTATCCGGACTCCTCATAGCTGAACCGTCTGTATTAAGTTTCATCCAACCCCTTGGTGGCTTCTCCCAATACCAACCGTCTGTATTAAGTTTCACAGCGACCTTTCAATACCAAGTCATTGTAGTTGTTCCCATAAAAAAAAAAAAAAAAAAAAAAAAAAAAAAAAGTCATTGTAGTTGTTGTATCAAAAAAAAAAAGAAAAAAGAAAAAAAAAAAGGAAGAAAAAGGTCATTGTAGTTGTAGGCCAGGGATTACTTTTACGTCAGTGCAAGTCATTGTAGGCCAGAAAAATCTCGGTATCTGATTTATAAATTAAGAGAGTAGCAATTATTAGCTTGATGAGCTTCCTTTTCAATAAAACTGACTTTAACATCAAAATCATATATATACATTGATTGGGAATATTTTCACCATTCAAAAAATTTAAACACTCTAAAGTCTTCGGTTACCGAAAGCATCGTGAGCTCACCAAAAGAGTCTTTGATCACCAAAAGTATCGTTAGGTACCTTTCTTGACATCATACGACACACTCCGCCTTGACGGTCATCACGTATTAAGGGGTCGTTAGCATATCCGACCCATCGGATGGTGACCACGCCGACTGACTTCGTCATTAGGGATCTGTCATGCATCCTCCTAACCCATCGGATCGTGATAATGTTGATTGACTCTGTCATTAGGGATCCATCAAAGGATGTCACGCATCCTCTTGACCCATTGGATCGTGACCATGTCGATCGACTTTATCATCAAGGATATGTTGAAGGATGTCACGCATCCTCTTGACCCATCGGATCCTGACCATGCCAATCAACTCTGTTATCAGGGATCCATCACGCATCCTCTTGACCCATCGAATCGTGACCATGCTGATCGACTTCGTCATCAGGGATCCGTCATGCATCCTCTTGACCCATCGGATCGTGACCATGCCAATCAACTCCATCATACATCCTCCTAACCCATCGGATCATTCCCATGCTGATCTACTCCATCATCAAGAATTCGTCGAGAGATGTCACGCATCCTTTTGACCCATCAGTTTGGGTGAGGATAATTTTTGATTGATCGATATAGAATGCCGAACCTTCCTCACCTGACGAACCTTCCTTGTCTGATCATCGGCCTTACACCTAAACTGATCCCAAAGGGATGACTGACCCTATGGGCTGTCGAATCCAGGTTGATGATCCAACCCCCAATCTTGATGACCCATCACCTTAGGGTTTCCTATGGAACTTGTGTGGGGTCCACTCATATGTCCATATATGGAAATTACTTGCTCATCATGACCGAAAATCCTACCGCACAATCAAATCTCCTATATATGGGAAGGAGATCCCAGGTATCTTGGGATCCTTCTCTCTACAAGGAAATTCCCCCGTATTAAGGGATTTAGGTCAGCTCTTTACTTCTATATAAACAACAAACCTTAACCTTTTTGAGGCATGCGAATTCTCCCTAACTCTTGTTGGAAAAAAAACACATGTTTATATCTCATACAAAACTTACATAGTGGAAAATTAACAAATCTACTTCATTAGCAATTGATAACATGTACTATATAAATTTTAGAATATAAGAACAAGAGAGTGTACCTTGGTATGGTGAAATTCAAAACCGAAGATTAAAAGTACTTAGGAACACTTTAAATCTTCACTCCAATTCCACTTGTACCCAAGAAGTGTGATCTCTCAATCAGTTTATATGTATGTGTTCAAGGGAGAATAAGAGAGTGTCCTACACTTACATACAAACCTTTTCATTCTCTTACAAAATTCTGTATGTTTCTCTCCTTATAGCTGATTATCTAATTGGGCTAACCTTTCGGGCCATTCCAATTGGGCTTTAGTATGTGGCTTGGAGTAGGACCAAAAAGGAACAAATAAGACTCTAGCTCCAATGGGCCTTGGGCTTTTCTATCAACTATTGACATGTCCAAAGTTACCATTAATTATATTTAATATCACTATATAAATATAATTGCACTCTAGGCCTTATTAATAAATTATATCTCAAGACTTTATTGTACATGCAACCCATTCATAAAATATTCGTAGTAATACAAAGTCATGAATGTAAACTGTCACTTTGAAGATTACTATATCTTAATTCTTGAGTACTCAGTTTAATTCTTTAAGTTATTCATCATATATTTATGAAATCCAATTTCATAAATATATACTTGTTGAGGGGAAATTTTGATGTTCCCAAATAGAATATGAGGTAGCCAACCTGAAACTCGATGATGGACCCTTGAAATAAAGCCCAAAAGCTTTCGGTGTCATGTAAGCCCGCCCAAGCAAGAGATAGAGGCTGCATTTTGACAAGAAGACAACAATAAAGCCCAATAAACATGTTACTATTGTTAGTTTGTTGTATTATTAGTCCTCTTATAGCATCATAGTTCAAATTCGTCCTCCGGCAGTACAATATTATCTCCAGCGCTAGGGTAATTTATATTCAATTATTAAATAAATTTAATAAAGTATTAACTTCAAGAAATTCTTGTGTATTTTGTTCCATAGGGTCCACAATACTCTTAGCCATCATTACATCAATATAAAGAAAAAATTCCAAAAGTCTCAAATACATTATAGCCTTTATAGTAAAACAATAAGTAAATATTAGTGGTTGCATAGTGATAAAAAAGGAGTTATTTGGCATGGTATGAAGGGAGAAAGGGAATCCCAGCTTAGTGCAGCATATGGTTACTAAGATCCTTAAGGGAAGGAGAAGCTTTTTTGTTGGGTGAGTGTGTGAGCTTATGAAAAGTTGGTTAAGAGGAAGCTTGGCCGAGTTTCATGGAGGGAGTTTAGGCTAGTTATGGTCAGTCATGGGACATTTATGGAGTAGGAAGGTGTAAGCAAGACGGGGAATGTTGGTGTTATGGTGACTATAGGCTGAGAAAGGTTGTGAGTGAGGTCAAGAAAACTTGGGGAAGCTTAAAGAAAGTTTAGGAGGGACAGAATTTCTGCAGAATATAGTCAATGACAAAAATTTTTTAAAGAGGCTTCCCCCCTCTCCCCCCCCCCCCCCCCCCCCTAAGGGTTTGGAGTGATTTGCCTGTTATCGAGAGGATTAAAGCAAGCATTAATTAGCTAAAATCCAAAAAAAAAGTAGGTTTGATTCAGGGGAGCAGGACAGCTGAATTAATAACCTGGATTTGGCCTAAAATGGGAATTTGCTTTTGGGGCTATTTTGCTTCTTTGGGCAATGTCACACATGAGTAATATTTGGGGTAATCTTGCATTAAAAGCTAAGTTTGCTGAGATTGTGTTTAGCCAATGGGATTAAGGCAAGTATTAAGGAGGAATCTTAGTGCTGTAACTGAGATTTGGACCCTAGGAAGTAGGATTCAACACCCCAAGTTAGGTGTCAAAGTTTAAGTCCACTTCAGAGGGTTTCGTTGGAGATCCCTTTATGCCCTCCAAACCACATGTTTCCAAATTTTCCCCTTTAGAATTCATGGGCTTGGTTCATGAACCAATTACATACATTTTTAGTAATAAAATAAACTAGGAAGTAGGATTCAACACCCCAAGTTAGGTGTCAAAGTTTAAGTCCACTTCAGAGGGTTCCATTGGAGATCCCTTTATGCCCTCCAAACCACATGTTCCCAAATTTTCCCCTTTAGGATTCATGGACTTAGTTCATGAACCAATTAAATACATTTTTAGTAATAAAATAAACTATTTGGTTGATGATTTCATGAGCTTGGAGGTCTTGGTTATGACTTCCTTGAGTTGTGACCAAAACTTGGGGAAGAAGGGTATTTATTGCCCATTAGCCTTTAGGTGTCAACCTCTAGTACTGTTCACGTCAAAGTTGGCAGTGGGATAGGCGGCCAACTCTTAATTTGGTTTGGGAGCTTGGTTGCTTCTTGAGGTGACCTCTAGTGAAAGGCAAAATTGAATGGAGTTTTCCAACGGGGTCAGTTTGCACACATGGGCTGTTTTGGCTGAGATTTTATATTGGGCTTGGCCATGAGGGCTGAGTATTTTTGTGGGCCTCCGACTTGGTGGTTCTCTCCACTTGGGTCTATCCTTTTACTTTCTCATTGTGAGCCCTACAAAATGGACAAAGCTATCATTTATTGCCATGGATTTTTTATTCCACATGGGTTTTAGTTGTTAGTAGAAATAAAAATGAATCTATGAGCTTTAATAAATATTTATGATAGGTTTTGGGTATTAATTTCCATGGGTTTTAAATAACAACTTGTATAGTTTCTTATAATTTTTGCTATGGATTCCTTTGTAAATGATATTTTCTTTGGGGCTTTTTAAATAATGGCCTCCAATATTTTCTTGAGAATTATATTTACCATGAGTTTTAAATAGAGGCAATATCCACTATAATGGAATAATGTGATATTCTCATGAGTTTTTCTACAGATAATCATAATGGGCATGTAAGATGAATAATTACCATGAGTTTTGGAAATAAATATTATGAATGTTTTGATGTAAGATAGATAGTGAACATGAGTTTATAATATGAAATGAAATAAATAAATGTCATGAGTCTAAGATAAATAATCATAACTTTCCATGGGCTTTTATAAGATGATTGCCATGGGTTTTGAGAATAGATAATTCATAAATTTCATAAGCTTGTAATTTATAGTAATAGGTTTAAAAATCTAAAGTATTGTTCATTGTTGGACTTTTAAGTGAAACAATTATGATATAATATTTTGCCAAGTATTAATAACCTTGGGCTTTTAATAAAATAGTGCCAAGTAGTTAGCTTGGGCTTTTAATAGTGCCAACGTAAGTTGGGCTTTTGATATTGCCAAAGAAAATTAGGTTTTGATATTGTCAATGAAAATTGGGTTTTAAATATTGCCAGCGAGACCTGGGCTTTGATATTGCCAATGAAAATTGAGTTTTGATGTTGCCAATGAAAATTGGGTTTTAAATATTGCTAGTGAGAATTGGGTTTTGATGTTGCCAATGAGAATTGGACTTTGATATTGTTAATGTGAATTGGGTTTTGGATAAATAAATTGCCATGAGTTTGAATCATGGGCTTTGATTATGGATTTGAATTCCGTTGATAAAATTGTTTTACCATGGAATTGAATCATGGGCTTTTCAAATATTTCCAAGCATAAGTATTCTTGGGCTTTAAATAGAATAGGATGTGTGTATTGGGTTCATAGGGCCGGTTTTGGGCTTAGCTAAATAATGATAATGAAATTGGATAAAATATAAGTTTTTGGGCTTTTTTATGATAGTTTATATAATAACCCAATTTAGATAATAAGATATAAAGCATTTGTAATTAACATAATAATAGAGCAAAAAATATTTGTGGAAACCTAATAACTTATTAGTGGTATTTGAAAATAAATAGGTGGTACTCAAATAAAGTTAGGTGTAAAAAAAAAGTACCCTAATAATACTTTAGTAACTCCTTACAAAAGTGGTTAGGCCTAACACTTTGAAGAACCAAACCCATTAAATTTATCTCAAGGGAATATTTTATATCTCTGTTAAGAGATTATGAATTTAATCTTGAGAATATATGTTTCATCAACACTAAATGTGGTTGCCCAACATACTAAGTGTAGACACTCAATTTTTCACCTATAATTTAATCAAGGAGAATGATTTGAATGACCAATCCATGTACCCCAAAAAACATAATTGCATTATATGCATCAATTTGTTCTTGCATTACATGCATCATTTTGCCTTTGCATTACATGAATTAATTCATTCATTGCATATCATAAAAATGATCTTGAGATTTTAACAATAGTAGCGGTGTTTCCAGTTATCAAATCAGACTATCGGATCGAAAGATATTGCATGATCAAATTTGCACAGTCAACATGCATTGTGTCTAGGTAGAATTGACCACACATAATCAATTTAAATTAATTATGATTAGTTAAACAATTAAAATTAATTAAATAATTTTGTAATTGGTTGATAATTAGTGTTTAAAATAGGGATGCATGCATGGGAATAAAAGGGATGATTGGATAACAATAAAACTGTGGATAATCTGAACTTTATCAAGAATTATTTTAGGGTATTTATCTACATGATAATTGTCCTTAGATATCCTGAATTATCCAAGAAAGAGATGAAAAATCATAGGCAGAGGATGAAAATGCGTCTAGGTACAAGGACTGGCCAAAAAACCCTAGAAGAGGAGTCCAAACGGCACCCAAACACAAAAGAGTGTTTGGAGCCATAAGGCCAATTTGGCACTTTTGGAGTGCCGAACGGCACTCTAAAAGGGCCGAATTTTCATGTGATGGGTAGATGATTATGCATACCTTTTTCGATCTTTTCGCAAAAGGATACGTCCAAATTCAAACCCTAATCGTTCGTACCTATTTTTTAGAGTCTTCTGGCCTCCATAAATAGAGACTGAACCTCATAATTCAGCAAATTTTTTTCTACGCTCTCAGAGGCATACGTTTTTTTCTCTTAAACCACCCATATTTTCTGATCCTCTCTCTGAGTGTTGCTGCTTAAATTAGGGTTTTCAAGTTTCAAAAAGAATTGAACAAATTTCTTTGAACCCTAAAACATCCTCTCAAGAACAAAGTGTGCTCATGCAAGAGGTTGTTTCCTTTACCCTTTTTTCTTTTATATGATGATGCATGTTATATCTCTTTCTTTTTCAAATATCCATAACATGAATTGTAAATTGTTGTTTTGTTAAAGCATGATTGTTTTTTATGTGATTGTTATAATCTTTTTTTTGAATGTCAATAAATCTACATGTGAACAATTATTTTTCTTAAAACAAAATAGATTTGCATCTTTATAAGATGTAGATTTGATTTTTTCTCAATACAAAAACATATTTGCATCTTTATAAGATATAGATCTGAATTTTTCTTAAAACAAAACAGGTCTGCATCTTTATAAGATGTAAATCTAAATTTTTCTCAATATAAAAAAAAGATCTACATCTTTATAAGATGTAGATCTAAATTTTTCTCAATATATAAAAACAGATCTACATCTTCCTTAGATGTAGATCTGAGTTTTCTCAAACAAAAAGAGATCAACATCTTTATGAGATGCAAATCTAAATTTTTCTCAAATCAAAACTGATTTGCATCTTTCTTAAGATGCAAATTTGATTTTCTTAATACATGCAAATTGTTGAATTAAGAAAGAGATTGTGTGTTATTGTGTTTGTATTTATTTTAATTCATGATTGCATAAATTTGGATTATGAGTGAAACTCTCTTCTTAAAAAATCTTTCTCATTCTTTGTAAAACATATAACAAAACAGATCTGAATTTTTATTATCAAAAACCACTTTTTTTTAATACTACAAAACAGATCTGATATTTTGACAAATCAAAATCATTTTTTTTAATCATTAAAAAAAATCTGAGTTAAAAAAAAAAATAAATAAAAAAAAAAATAAACCAAGGAAGAGACTTCATTCATAAATAAATTTGTGTGATTTAATTTTTCATTCACATGTTCAACATATCATTCATGACATGCATAAGAAAGTACATTGGTCACAAGAGTTTAGAAGACCAGACTCTGTCTGGGCGGAATGGGTGTCTAACACCTTCTCATTCCATAACTTAGCCTTCGGATTTAGGTTTTTGGTTTAGTAGATCTAGCCTTGTCTTCATTTTTTTTTGGGTAGAATGTAACTTGGACAATAAGCTATGTAAATATTTGGTAGATTGTAACTAGAATCCAAAGCTGTGTAACTTTTCAATTTTTCAGATACGTAATTTTCATTCAATCAATGAATGGAACTATTCAGTTATGTATTTTGTAATTAGTATTTTTTTAAAAAATAAGGGGCAACTCCATACCACTTACCCAAAAAGAGAAGTGCTCTAAAAGGTACCCGAATCTCTTTTTTGAGGGACATTCACTTTTGTCGAGGTCCCTCACACTGAGATTTTGATCGTGACTTTAGACCTTACTCCTAATATATCAAAGTAACCTATACTTTATGATCAGGTCCATTATTCTCTTAAGATTATGAGTTCATGTAAATAGAAGTTGTGAGATTTATTATTCATTTGACAATCGTTAAGAGAATAATAAATCTCACAATGGTCCAATTCAATATGTCTTAACTCTTAAAATATATCAACATATTAACTAGAAGTCTCCACTTCCACGATCAAGACAAATCATCTTAGTTGATATGTTATTATCTTCGCAGATGAAATGCCCAATTTCATCATCGACTACGAACTAAAATTCTGAGTTTACAAAAAACTTGTGATTTATATCTTCTGTAACTAAATCACATACTATGCATCTCATAAACTAAATGATAATGTCCAAATATTCATGTTACAATTATTTTAGATAATAATAAAACAACTTTATTAATTACAACATTAAGTTATACACAATGTCATACATAACATCATACAATAGGATTTAAGGACACTAATCCTAATAGCTCTTGCGCTCTTAAGTTCTTAGGAGATTATTCCATCACTAACTTAACCTTTGGAGGGTCTTTGGCCGGCATCCCATCGGTGCTCTCTGTTTGATTCTTCTCTTTTGTTCTTCAGGTACACCCATTGGCACATGTATGGACGATCAACCCATTGATGATTTTATGCATCATCAAACATATTATTCCAAATGTCCAAATATACTCACTAGCAAATATCATCAGAAAAGTAGAAGGTTTTTATGGTGAGACTGTGATGCATTGTTGGGGTGAGTGGGATTAATGGCAATAGTTATCGAATGAGATTGAGATCAATTTTTTACTTGTCCGTTATTAGTTTAAGGAAGGGGCGGTACTATGTTGGAGGTATGGGGTTGGTGGTGCCTTCTCATCACCTTTCAAATATATGTAAGCACAATCTTTTGTGAAATATAAAAACAATCTTATCTATCATTTCATCCTATGCTCTTAAATTTTAAATAATTGTTTTAGGTGGATGAAAATGAAAATGGTTCTACAAAAGGAATAGTCTCACTTGGTAACTGACCATGTCCTCTTTCACCACATAACTCACATTATTGACAAAGAAAAACTGTAGAGACATAACCAAACACACATCTAAATCCATAATATTGTCATCTTGTAAATAGTGCACCTAAATTTACTTTTTTGCCAAGTATTACTAGTTGTCTCATATAAAAAAGTGTTATAATCTAATCATAAGTTAACATTAAGGGTCTATTTGAGATTTGCTTATTTTACTGAAACTGAAAACTTTTTGCTGAAAGTACTGTAGATAAAAGTAAATGTTAGTTGAAATAGTACAGTGGGAGTCGTGAATAGTATCAAAAAGTGTAGTGGGACCCATGAATAGTAGCAAAAATAAGCTGAATAGTAAAACAAGTTGGCAAAAAATAAGCTAGCCAAACAGACACTAACTGTGCGTTTGGCTCCAGTTTAAAAAGCTAGCTTATTTTACTATTTAGCTTATTTTTACTACTATTTATGAGTCTTATTATATTTTTTGGTACAATTCATGGGTCCTATTGTACTATTTCAACTAACTTTTACCTTTATCTACAATACTTTCAGCAAAAAAATTTCAATTGTAGTGTGTGTTTGGGTTCCACGTCTGCAATGTTGCGTTTCTGAAGCTGCGTTTTTGTTCTTTTTTTTTTTTTTTTTTGTTTTCACACGTTTTGGAGTAATGCACAGTACAATAGGTAAAATAGAGTGTACAGTGAACAGTGTATATGTGCACTGTTCACGGACCCACAAATTACACTTTTCAACAACTTTTTCATTAAAAATGGGTCTCACGATACTATTCACACATTTAAAAATTATTTTGCTATAGTGTTTTCAGTTTTCAATTTTCAGTTTCAGCAAAATAAGTTCTATCCAAACAGACCCGTAGTAA
This sequence comes from Quercus berberidifolia, assembly GCA_028535905.1. Classification (NCBI taxonomy): domain Eukaryota; kingdom Viridiplantae; phylum Streptophyta; class Magnoliopsida; order Fagales; family Fagaceae; genus Quercus; species Quercus berberidifolia. Next base: position 38,757,112 of record JAPQVW010000010.1, read on the forward strand.
AATAAACAGTTTCAAACAAACTCTAAAACATGTTATGAAATCGGGCTTAGGTGTATTCCAAGGCGGACTGATGTACAAAAGGAAGACACTTAAGTGCACTTAGGCCAACTTGGGGGTGGGCCTGGCCGAAGACACATTGATGGTAAAGTTAGCTAAAATAGAGTGTACCAAAGTAATGTTAGGTCTAGCAGAGGGATTTTTTTTTTCATTTCTCGGCCAGTCATGGAGATTGGTATATTTATATTTAATTATTGATATACAACAGCGGGCTTTTTTTTTTTTTTTTTTTTTTTTTTTTTTTTTTTTTGTATTTAAGGTCAAGAAAACAAGCTCTCTGTCACGTGTAAGATTGCCTAAATAGTTCAACTGATGACTGATGAGATGTATTTCATGGCGACTTGCCTCGAAGCATAGGTTGGGGTACAGGTTGAATTGCGTCTAATGCGGATTGAAGGCTTTGTGAGGCACATTCAATGCTTATGTGACGGGACCTTTCGGGGCCTAGAGGGCACATGTTATGTCAGTTTGCATTTTTCGCATTTAATGCTACATATAGAAGATATTTCACAATATATTTCACATTTGTTAAATTAACAAGTTCCTACTTATTCTCATTTGAGGTTATTATTAACATTATTTTTTTATCCATTATTAACAATCTATCACATTAATAAGTGTGACATTTTTTATCATTTTTTTTTTTTTTTTTTGGGTGTTCATAAACTCTCATTTTAGATATCTTGCTAAAGATGACAAGATTGACAAACTCTGGGAGTAGCTGAACCGAATGACGATCGAGGAGGAGAGTGTAATTCTCATGGTTATGCTCTCACTCATTCCGTTATTAGTCACATTGTTTGCTCCAGAGTTTTATTTGTTGAGGACCAAGGTTTTAGTTTGGTCTGGTCTCCCAGGTGCGGCTCAAGATCAAACAAATAAGATATGGGGTTCAGGGATGGTTAACCCATTCTGATCTCTGAGACCCGCCAAGTTTTTCACTTATTTGGAGTTTTGTAGAAAAAACAAAAACTGAATTCCACGAGATTTATGAGCTAACTAGAAGTTTTTGTTTGGTTTCTGCCTTTTTGGTTTTTGTCAAGATCGTAGCAGCTAAGAGGTTTTTTTTTTAGAAATATTATGTCTACGACATTTTCGCAATAAATTCTAAGTGGTAAGTTGTTATAGGTTAGCAAAAAAGTAATTTTAAGTTGTGAATTCAAATCTTCCTCCTTTGATTATTGAATTATAAAAATAAAAAATAAAAGAAGTTTTGTTAAGTATTTTTATAAATTACTAGCCTTATATTGTGCGTGCAATGAGTTTTTTTTTTTTTTTTTTTTTATATAGTTGGTCTAGTGTTATAATTATAATTATTTTTTAAATTTTGGATAAGTTTTGTTTTGAAGACATGAATTAATAGGAGAGTGTCCTATTTTGTATGTATTTTAAGTGGAATTAGAGATTAAGGGTGTGCATAAGTCGGGTTGAAGGGATCTTTTGACCCAACCCACCATGGTGAGTCAAAAAAATTCAACCCAACCCAACCCACATGGGTTGGGTTGGGTCGAATTGAACCCATGAGCTGGACAATTTTTTTTTATTACTATTATTATTAAATTGAGCCGAAAAAAATATATCATACTTGCCACCTGAGTTGATAAACAAAATATACATTAATATATAAACTAATATTCCAACATAGTTGTAAACAAAATATGTTTAAGTATCAAACTGAGTTGATAAACAAAATATAAATGAATTAGTATTCTAATTCACTTATAAACAAAATATACATGAGTTCCTAATTCAATTATAAACAAAATATATCTAAAATTTTTAAAATTTTTTATTAATTATATAATATATTTAAATATATATTAAAAGAACTAATAGGATTTTATATTATATATGATAGTAGGAACCCAAGAAGTGCTCAACAATTGGGTTTTTTTTTTTTTTTAAAAAAAAATTATTAAATATATAATATATTTTAAACATATATTAAAATATGGGTGGGTCGGGTTGGGTTTGGCGGGTTTGTAATTTTATGACTCAAACCCAACCCAACTTGCTATAAAAAAAAAATTTGTAACCCAAACTAACCCACCAAGCCCTAAAAACCGACCCCTATTAGAGATACATTTTTACCTGAGTATCCTCAAGATTTTTCCTGTTAAACGTAAGGTTTAGAGATTTTTTGAACCACATAAAAGCCAAGTCCAAAGAAGAGAATTCTTCTATAAATAATATAGATAAGGGTGTTAGGTTTCTATTTTGTGCCCCCACTTACAAGCAATCTGCACCAATGAGTAGGGGTGTTCACTAAATCGCACAAATTGCAAAAACCGCACTAAAACCGCCTACAAAATGGCATAAATACACCGCACCGCATGATGCAATGTGATTTGCGATTTTATAAAAAGAAAACTGCACTGCACCCTCTCTATATATTAATATATTTATTTATTTTTAATATTAAATATATTATTAATAGTTCAATAACCCTAGTTTTCAAAAAAAAAAAGTTTGATAATCCTAGCAAGTGTTGACTAGGAAAGCTAGCCCAAAATAATGAGAAATTAGCTCAATATTTTAAAACTTGGTCCAAAACAAAGGAAAAAATTAGTTTTGGGTTGGGTAAGAAAGCCCAAAATTTGAAAAATATAGCGACTTCAAGCCGTTCTTATACACCGCACATGTGACCACAAAAATGAGGTGCGGTGCGGTTATGGTTTTGGCTAAACTCTAAACCGTACCACACATATAACCACAAAAATAAAGTGTGGTGCAATTATAGTTTTAGTTAAACTGCACCGCAAAGTGCGATGTTAAAAATGACCTAAAACCACACCGCACTGCGAACACCCCTACCAGTGAGCCGATATGGCTGCAATACCAATTTTAGTGCCGGATAGCACATTTCATATTGATGCATAAAGCCTTCCTTAGAGCATTAGCATTGAAGAATGCTAATGCCATATTTAAGGCATTTTTGGCATTTCAGGGCTTAAAAACACTTACATCAAACAATTGTAAACCCCACTATTGCAAAAATTTTTGTAATAGTGTTACAGTACAATTCTAAACTTAGAACTGTATTGTAGCAGTATGTTAAAAAAAAAAATATATATATATATATATATTTTATTCCCCTCCGGTTTTTTCTCTCCAACTTCAATTCTTTTCTCTCTCTTCCTTCTCTTCTCTGTTTCTCCATCTCTGCTCTCTCCTCTCTACGGACCCAAACACCATCTCTTTTCTCTTCCTTCTCTGTTGGGTCCGGTGTTTGGGTCGTGGTTGGGTTGTGGGTCCGATGTTTGGGTCGTGGGTGACGACGTGGGTCAGTGGTGGTTGTGGTTTTTGGTTGTGACCGGTACTTAGAGGGGTTGTGAGTCGTGGTTGGGTCCGGTGTTTGGGTCGTTGGTCGTGATTGGGTTGTGGGTTCGGTGTTTGGGTCGTGGTTGGGTTGTGGGTCCGGTGTTTGGGTCGTGGGTGGCGGCGTGGGTCAGTGGTGGTTGTGGTTTTTGGTGTGGGTCATTGTGGTGGTTGTGGTTTTTTTTTTTTTTTTTGGCTATAACCGGTGCTTAAAGGGGTTGTGGGTTGTGGTTGGGTCTGGTGTTTGGGTCGTAGTTGGGTTATGGTTGAAGTGGGTTGTTGGTCATGGATCGGCGAAGCTTCACACGGCCTCTCTCTCATCTCTCATCGTGGATCGACGAGCTGGGTTTGGATTGGTGGGCTGGAATCGGTTGATGGTAGGTTTGAAACGGTAGATCTGTTGATCGGTGGGTGGATCTATTGGGTTGATCATTAGTAGCTCCGGTGATGATATTTTTTGAATGGGTTTGCTCCGGTGGGTTTCAAATAGGCTGGGTTTCAAATCGGCGGTGTGGGTTTCTGATCGGTGGCTTGGGTGGTGGGTGTGGTGGCCGTTGTTGGCTCTGATTTGATAGTTTATGTGTGTTTGTGGCTCTGTTGATGGGTCTGTGTGTGTGATTCTGTGTGATGAACTGGTGCTAGAGGTTGAAGGAGGTTGAGGAAAAAAAAAAACTATTGGAAAGCTCAGGAAAATGGAACTGGAAAAAAGTATCAGTGAGAAAGAAATAATAAAGAAAGATTAAAGAATAATATTTTAATAAAAATAGAGTTTTAGGATGTGAGAAGTATTGTAAAATGGAATGGTATAAGTAATAAAGTGGTTTTTTGAGATTATAAAATAAAGTAGTATAGCATTCTTTGATGCTGATGCTCTTATAAGCCCACTAGCATGAGCATGACCATTGGCAGCTTTCCCTTGCTTTCTTTTTATTAATTTTTTTTGTTAGTATTATTTATAATTTTTTTTGTTAGTATTATTTATAATTTTTTTTGTTAGTATTATTTATAATTTTTTTTATGAACATAAATCTTTTTTAAGAGAAAACCAAACTACAAAGGCCGACTAGCCTCACCCTTCACAACTGAAACAAAACAAGGGGGGCTATTGCCGACATCAAAGGAACCAAAAAAATTACATTTTAAAGACCATTTTGCTAGAGCGTGAGAAGTAGAATTGCATTGCCTAGGCACCCAACGAATTGAGATGCTTGGAGAATCTGCCAAGAGAGCTTGAGAATCAGCAGTGATGGATTTGATACGCTAAGGAGGGGTGGACTCCAACTCCGAAAGGAGATTGGCACAAATTTGGGAATTTGATTCAACAATCACTGCCTCAAAATCCAAATTTGATGCCAAGGATAACACCACTTAATAGCCTCAGCTTCGGCCTAGAGAAGGAGAATGGTTTTCATTTTCATCGAGCAAGCAAATGGTAGCTCCCCTCTCTAGTCTCTGACAATGAAGGCAATGAAAAGAAAGCGATGACTCACACCAGCATCAACAATCTTAATCGAAAGTTGGGTGGGAGGAAACAACCGCTGAGAAGGAGCCAAGCTTTCCTTCGCTTCACAAAAATGTGTTATGATTAATCAATTATAATTATGGTAAGACTTATTCCCAATTAATTGTTAGTATTCTTCTCATTTTGAAGAAACAAGCTTATAATCTCGAAGAAACAAGCTTATAATCTCTGCATATACAAGAATGCAGTATAATAAAACTTGAATTGAATATTTTTATATTTTCTAAGTTTAGATATATTAATTTGTATGTAAGTATAATTGATACACAATATATATATATATATATATATATATATATATATATATATATATTTATATATTTATATTTATATTAAATTAGACTCTAATTGTATGCTCTATAGTGGTGTTCGTGGTGTGGTTTGGTGCATTTTTGGGTCATTTTAAGTATCGCACCACACGTTAATTTTACAATCACATGTGCAATGTGGTGTGGTTTAGTACTGTGTACAAGGTGAGGTTTGGTCGATTTTGGGATGATATATTTTTCAAGATGTCATGGCTAATTACTAGTTTGCTATTAATAACCATAATAATATGACAGTAAGTATATATATATATATATATATATATATATATATATATATATATATATGTATAATATAACTTGTGTAACACAAATATATACAAGTCAAAAAAAAAAAAAAAAAATTCCTCCGTGATAGATTGATGGTAAACTAAAAAATACCACAAATTAATATATATAAAACAAAGTAATAATATTAGACTTTGAACTTTTGATTTTGTGAAAGTGTGAGATGGAGAAGTGAATGAGGTTTTGAACTTTTGATTTTGTATTTAACCAAACAAAGTCATTTTTAACGTGAAATTGAAATGTAGTAACACCGGGCTGGCCACTTACTCTATATAATATTAAATTATTAATATATTTAATGTAAAATAAATATATATGTATGAGTGCAGTGCGATTTTGTGTAGTTTTCTTATCATAAAACTGCACACTGCACCGCATAATGAAGTGCGGTTACTCCATTTTGCTGGTGGTTTTAGTCAGATTGGGTGTGGTCATATGGTTTGATCGATTGATGACCACCCCTAATGCCATGTGTCCCATCCAATTTTCTTAATTTTGGTTCAACTATTTACAACACTACAAAAATCAAGGAGTCCAATTTCATTTTCTTAATTTTTTTTTTGGTGCTAAATGAGTTATTAATTAATACAGTCATAGAATTAAAATTAATAAACCTAAAAAGAAAAATTACTATCATTGATTCATTTTTCTTATAATAATAATGTTATTATTATATAAATAATGGTTGGTCAAACTAAAATTGAGAATTTCATGGATAACATTCATTTTTTTTTTCCATTTGTTTCAAATAAACTTATATTTATTTTATTAATAGCTATTTTATATTTTCAAATATACAAACATTAGAAATCTGATGCACCCAATGGTACTCTTGCATTAAAAACAATAAGGTAGAAATATTTTTTTCATCCTTCAACTTTACAAGAAATTCAGTTTTCATCCCTAAGTTATTGATAGTTATTTTTTCATTCCTAAATTATTGAAAATATTATAGTTTATGTCATTCCATCCACTTACATTCACTTTCTATCCTACATGTCTAATAAAAATCTGATATAGAAGATAAGATTTAAAAAATTACTTTTTTTTTTTTGGAGAAACAAACACACACACATATAGGGGAGAGGAAAAGAGATTCTAACACAAAGGTACACCATAACTCCACTTAAAAACTATGGTAAATTTTAAGGGAGAGTGAGGCAAATTATACTATATACAACACACTCTCTTAAGTAATGTGGAACAATTACCCTTTTTTTTTCTTTTTTTTTTGAGAAACAAACACATAGACACACACACAGGGGAGAGAGAAAGGGGTTCTAATACAAAGGAACATCACAACTCCACTCAAAAGCCATGGTAACTTTTAAGGGATGATAAGACAAGTTATTCTACACACAACACACTCTCTTAAATATAAAATTTACCAAATATTAAAAAGAAGGTTAGGACATTCTATTAGGAAAAATAAAACCCTCCCCTAGTGATACAGGCGTATGAAGCACCCCACATGTCGTGAGAGGGATCCTTCGTATGCCCATCTCACAAGATACCAACTCCTCAATAACACTTTTCTTCACCATATTTTTTAAAAGCAATTCTTTAAATATGTTGCCACATACATCGTGTAAAATTTAAGATGTATGATGATTATGAGCTTTTTTTTTTTTTTTCCCTAATGATTTGAGAGTTTATGAGCCGTAATTGTTTAGGTACGGAATTTTAACCCAATTTAATTTATCTTTTTGGTTGAGGAGGTTTGGTTATGGTTCAAGAATTTTTTGAAAGACTGTGTTTGAATGCAGAGAAAATGTGAGGAAGAGAGGAAAGGAAGATATATACATATATATATATATATATATTTTAATCTTAGTGTTGACTGTAACAAATGAAGTTATGCTACCTATTCAAACCCCTTTTCTTTTTAAAAAATAGAAAGAAAAAAAAAATTGTTCATGTCATATTAATCTAGTATCTAGTGCTCATTGTAAGATTCAATAATGACACTTAGCATTCTATCAGACACAGAAGATGTAAAGTTAACAAAAATAATGGACAAAATGACATAAGTGTAACTTTTTTTAACGATTTTGGGACACAAAAAGAAATTTTGATAGAAAGGGGACGAAAACTGAACTTCATTGAAAGTTTTACGGCAAAAACAATATTTTTGCCATACCATAAACAAACACATAAATTACATATGCAAGCGTCTTGCAACCCTAAAAGTTACCGTGCATCTTTTAGCTTCTAAACACTTTTACACTATCAAATGACTCTTTGGGGGGAAAAAATACTCATCATGGTCTTGTAAGAATAACACCTATACATAAGACTCCAACTCCCATTTCCTAGTGCATATAATGTATACCAAAGTACCAATATTTTATAAGGATCGGAAAACACTTTCAACAAAAACAAAACCTTACTATCCATTTGTTTCGATGGAAAACCCTATGTAAGATAGTTTTTTGTGTTTTTCAGTATATGGTAGCATCAAAAAAATAGAGTCAAAGGAAAACTATTTTTAGTCAACAAAAAAAATATGACTTATTTTTAGAGATTGTTTTCCACTAATTTTTTTTTGAAAAACAACTCTATCTCGCAGCAAACTAAATAAGGGAAATTAGAAGATTGTTTTTCAACTCATTTAATGTTGCTACAAAACATAAGAAAATGAGACAGATTTATAGAAATGATTTTACTAACGTATGCCCTTAGGGCATATATTAATTATTAAACCATTTTAAGAAATTTTTTTATGGAAAAACAAAAAAGTAATTAACTTTTTGATAGTTTTTTTAATTTTTTATAAAAATTTTCCTAAAATGAATGATTAATGTGTGCCCAAAGGGCATACATTAAGTGAGTTCTACTTAACTTAACTAGTAAAGTCTCTAATGGTTAAATAAGAGATATAGGTTTCAATCCTTACCTACACCAGAATCCAATTAGTGTTTTGGTCTAATAATAAAGAGTTATTATCAGAAACTGACGCCATAGGTTAAAACTCTCTAATAAAAATGTATACATTAACCGGATCCTCATAGAAAATACTTTTTGGAAAATAACTCATTTTCAAGAAAACAATATTGTTGAAACAAACATATCGTTAGTTTCATTTTTTATTTATTTTTTAAGGAAAAAACTTTCTTAAAAAAAATATAATTTCGTAAGCTAAGTTAGGAATTTGAGGAAATAAACAATAATTGGAGCATGTGATTAATGTATAATGATGTGCCTAGGAGTTTCATCATAATTAATTGTAGTCATGTGTGCACTCCCGCACAAACGAAGTTGGGCATATGGTTATGGATCTAAGACCATGTTAGAGGCTCCAAAAAAAGAAGCAGCAGTATTTACTATTTAGAATAGTGCCATAAATAGAATTTTTGTGTGTCTAGCAACCTACAATTATGCTCATCTGATGTGCCATTAGGCATATATAACGTAGCCCCTTAGTTCCTTGACACTGCCATGTGTTCATCCTAACTGAGCCTAATTTTAGTGTGTGAACATGCTTTTACGTACTTTGGTTTTTTGTAGGCCCTATGAGGTTTAAAATGGTTGAGTACAATGGCAGCTTACCAACTTTTGTGCTAAATCCATATTCATGGACCAAGGTAAATACAACATATTGACTACGATTGTGCAATTGCAAGTTCTTTTTCCGTTTTCTGAGACATGTTTTCAAATATACCTAGGTTGCTAGTGTAATATTTGTAGATTCTCCTGTTGGCACTGGTTTCTCATATTCAAGGACACTGCAAGGGTCTCAGACAAGAGATACAAAATTTTCTGATTCGATTAATGAAATTTTGAGAAAGGTGCGGTATCATCTTCAATCACCTTCCAATTTACTCACACTAATTTTGTTTCGCTATCGAGTAACTTTGTAAAAAGAGAATAAGGTTTGATATATTGATATAACATTGTTAAGAATATAAATTACCAACTTATCAATCCATTTTGCCCATAATTTGGCAATCTGGTACGAATTTTTGTATACCATGATGGTTGTGCATCTAATACGAATTTTTGTATACCATGATGGTTGTGCATCTAATGAGGGTGCTATTAGATGCACAACCATATCTCAGTTTCCATTGTTAGTTATAAATTCTCCTCTCTTTTTTTGAGAAATCATATAGTCTCATTAACGTCACTATTTTGGCCTTACAGTGGTTGCTTAGTCATACCAGATTCATTGCTAATCCACTCTATATCGCTAGTGACTCATATTCTGGCATGGTTGTTCCAATCATTGTTCAAAAAATATCAGAAGGTACTGATAAAAATATCTTTTTGAGCACTTCCATAGCTTCTATTGATTACAAAAGTCATTTAGTTACGATGCTGCAGGTATTGAATCTAGGGACAAACCACCACTCAATCTCAAAGTACATGATCTAATTCCAAATCCTCAATTATTTTGATATACTCTTGCTATCCACGTAATGTTTCAAAAACTGTACAGGGTTATTTGCTTGGTAATCCAGCGACAGACAAAAAATTTGATGTCAATTCAAGAGTTCCATTTGCTCATTGTATGGCAATTATTCCTGATGAGCTTTACGAGGTTATTTGGTAACATCTCTTCTAGTAGATTTCCTAGTTTATACAGAAATACCTATTTGCCCTTGATTGTCACCAATTGTCTTAATTCTGCATTTAACAAGTGAACGTCTTTCAAATAAAAAATAAATAAAAAGTGAACGTCTTTGTTCGATTTTTTGTGGAGTGCTAAAAGAAGTTGCAATGGTGAATACGTAGGTGTAGACTCCAGCAACATACAATGTGCAAATGATCTTCAAGCTATCTCAAATGTCAGTAGGCCACTCTGTCTTTTCCAATTTAACACAGACTATTCATTTTAATCTTATATTCTTTTTGCATTATTGATTAGATTGCCATCTTGATTATATAGTGCACTGAAGGGATACAACAAACGCTCGTCACTACGCCTAAGTGCCCTTCCAGCTTTAGGCGATTACTTATAAGAAGGCCTAGAGACCCCGATCCCTCACGTTGTAGTGTAAATCCTTCAACCCCCCCCCCCCCCCCCCCCCCTCTCTTACTGCAAGTTTGTTTCATGGATGTAATGAAGTCTGAATAAGTGACTACCTTATATTATAGAACTACAATAATTTTCTCAGCCACATATGGGCAAATAACGCTACTGTCCAGAAAGCACTTCATGTCAGAAAGGTAAGAGAAGCTCTCTAGAAATTAACATTGACGTAGAGTACTGTTGCTAGCTAAAGAAAATAAAAATAAACAAACAAACAAAATCTAAACAAGATTCATCCTTCAAATAATTTGTATGATGAACAGGGAACAATTAGATGGTGGATAAGATGTAACACAGACCTACCTTACAAGAGGGATGTTAAGAGTACAGTAAGCTATCATTTTTATCGCAAAAGTTATCGAGCTCTAATATACAGGTTTGATAGCAGACTTTTTTTACTTATACTTCATGTTCTCTCTGCAACTAACACAAAACAAGATAAGAGCAAGTGAGACGTTTTAAGTAGGCCATATATCCTAATTGGCAACTGAAAATAATAAGATTAAGCCGCAAAAATCAAATTTGAGTGTATTAATACTGTATGTATCTATCCTGCAGTGGTGATCATGACATGATCATTCCATACATAGGAACCCAATTGTGGATCAAATCTCTAAATTTGTCCATTGTTGATGAGTGGCGTCAACAGCTGGTAGATGATCAAGTTGGAGGGTAGGCCTATCCTATGGTTATACTGATGTATTTTACTATGTAGAGTTCTATTTCAAGTTTTGATTGTTTGGATTTTTATGCAGATTCACAAGGGGATTCTCAAAACACCTCACATATGCTACTGTGCTATTGCTATTCAACCATAATTGTTTGCAAGTGAAAGCGAGGGGAATTTTAATTAGTATGACTTTTGCAGGGAGGGGGTCACACAGCTCCAGATGAAATGCCTAAGGAATGCTATAACATGTTCAAAAAGTGGATCTCTCATGAACCACTGTAATCACTCTCTAATTCCAGCTCCAGATAGCAGATACACTAGTAGTTGCTATTTGCTAATAAATGCCAGTTATAATAAGGCCATGATGTGCTAGATTGAGATCCGGTGGGTATTGCACAATGCAATGTACAATAGCCCGGATCCAAATCCACCTTTTGTAAAGTGTATGTAGTGTACAAACAGTTGGGATCCTTCATACACACAAAAAGAGAGTTGACCTGGGGCATCCTTAATTTAGGCTTGAATCAACGACAATTGATATGCCTTGATTCAAGCTACAATTAACAATTTCTTTTGATTAAAGTTCGTGATATGCCTTTGTGTTAGAAGTCAAAACATATTTCCCTCTTCCTTATGTGTATGTTTCTCCCAAAAAAAAAAAAAAAAAAAAAAAAATCTTTTAGGCGAAACCAAGAATTAACTAAATACAATGCTAAAACTACAGGGAAAAAAAAAAAAAATATATATATATATATATATATATATCAGGAAAAACGTGTGTCACTAAGAGCATCCACAGCAATGGAGCTAAAAATATAGCAATTTAGCTCCACCAAAAGTTACTTTATCTATTTTACCTATACACATACCACAGCAGTGGATCTATTTTAACTTTCAATACAATAAAATAATATAAACACCATAATAAAATAATATAACCACCACAATAAAATAATATAACCCACTATAAAAAAATTTTCACAACACCAACCACAACCGCTTCTACAATCAGCCACAGCCACCGCCGCCGTCAGCGCCACCGCCACCACCACCACTACCACCAGTCCACAGCAGAAAAAAAAAAAAAAAAAAAAAAAAAAAAAAAAAAAAAAAAAAAAAAAAAAAAAAAAAAAAAAAAACCGATAACTCCAATCTTTTTCCTCTACCAGACCAAACAAATTCACCGATCACAAACAAAATAAAAAATCACAAATCACAAACAAGCAGCACGTCGGCGAGCTCCATGGGTTTCAGACCGGCGGCTTGATGAGCAAGCGATCAGCGGCGTGAGATGAGGCGATCGGCGAACAACGTCGGCGAGCTTCAATGAGCTTCAGACTGGCGGCTTCGATGAGCTTCAGACCGACGGTTTCAATGAGCTTCAGACCGGCGACTTGATGAGAAAGTGATCGGCGGTGTGAGGCGTGAGGCGTGAGGCGTGAGGCGGCGTGAGGCGATCGGCGGCGTGAGGCAATCGGCGGTGGAAGAGAAGTTTACTTGAGAGAGAGAGAGAGATGAGAGAGTGACTGGGGAGATATTCAGCAAAAAAAAAAAAAAAAAGGCTGGGGAGATGAGAGAGTGACTGAGAGAGACTCTGAGGAAGATGAGAGATGAGCGAGAATGCCTATTATTTTATTAACCGGTTGAATAAAAAATTCTTTTTTTTTTTTGCTATTAGCTACAGTACACATCTATATATAGATGTGTACTGTAGCGGAACATCCAAAATTTTCCCTTATACCTCCACTGCTGCAGCGTGTCTTTTGGGTAGGTGGAGCTAAATTTTAGCAATATAGCAATATGCCTCCACTGCTGTGAATGCTCTAACAAGTTCAAAAAAACCTACCCCCACCCTCCAAAAAAAAAAAAAAAAGAAAAAGAAAAAGAGGATTAACAAAGTGCACTTTGATTGCAAAACATATCATTATCCCAAGAATTAAAATTAATGGCTTGATACATATTTGTGTTTGGCATGACACTTTATCATGGACTCTTTAAAATCTTATCGTCACATCATCAACTATTTAAATAAATAATTAATGGAGATCTAACCATGTGATTGGTGGCTCTACTTTCTCGGATCCATAAGGAATTGTTAATGAAAATCAAAATTGAGAGGTTGGCGTTTGTGAGGTTGCTACATACCTAAATAAAAAATAAATAAAAAATTTAACGCCAAAAACATATACAATGATGATAAAAAAGAATTAAAAAAAAATTAATGCCAAAAACATATACAATGATGGTAAAAAAAAAAAAAAAATCTTAAAAAGAAAAAAAAATACAAAGAAGGAAAAAAAAAAAAAAAGTGAGGAAGGAGAAGGAAATAGTAATTAATCATTTATATTTTGATCATTAATCAGGGAGTATTGTGGTAACTATTTTTATTTCAATTCAAATATTTTAAATAAAATGTAAACAAAGGCTACTAAAGAAGGTAAGGGAAGTCATACTGTTTAACTATTCACGATTGATTTTAAATGCTTCTTTTGTACCATAAGGCAGCCTTGTCTTTGAATCACAATACCTACAACATGAAATGACAATTGATTTAGAAGTATAATAGTAAAGTATATGAAGGAACCATTCATTTTAAAATTACATTTAAAAAAAAAAAAAAAGAACTAACGTGATACATATAAAAATTTAAAAGAAAAAAAAAAGAGTAAAACTTAAAGAAAGTCAATCATAAACAAAAGAAAAGAAAACAAAGAGGAACTTGCAAAAGATAGAACTTAAAAATTTGTTGGAGCTTCTGACAGTAAATGTCTTTAATTTGAAGAAAAAGAAAGGAAGATGTAGAGCTAAACTAAATGTCTTCAATTTGAAAAAGAATGAGAGATAGAAAGTGAGATAGAAACTACAAAACCTACGTGAGTTTGTTTATAAACCTTAAAGTGTAGGAGTTTTAATTTATATATTTATCCCCTTAATTAAAAACTTATAAGTAATTATGATGAGAGTATTTTAGATATAAAAAAAAAAGAATCCAAACAGGGAAGCCGTTAAACGGTCTAGAATAGACGTGAAGAGGAGAGATCAATTTGATTACTGCTTACAAACTCCGAAAACCCATTTCCACTGAGCTGAAACTCAGAAGTCAGAACACCATTGACCGTTGTATGCTGTAGGGAAAAGCTCAAATGCAATTACTAAACTAAAGGGCATTACCAGACAGAAACAGCCTTGTTATTTCCACTACTGAAATTTTGTCTGTCTCAATATTCTAAACCAATGAATCGTGAACAAAAACGACGGAGATTCAATGAAGCCCTTGTCAACATGCTCTATCCGCAACCTCCACCTTCTCCGCCAGTAATCTCTCTCTCTCTCTCTCTCTCTGTTTCTTGTACTGTAATGTGGATTGTAATTGTGTGACATTACAGCCAGAAGAGGAGGAGGAAAAGCCAGTGAAGCTATTAGAAGAAGAGTTTGCTGTGGATCTTACTTCAGGTTTCAATATCTATATAATTATTATTATTATTATTATTCTCTTTTTTCAATTTCTTTTTAGAATAAGAAAAATTGATTCTTGATTGATGATTTGACGATTGGATAAAATTCAGATGATTTGGAAAAGAGTAGTTGCTCTGCAAGTGATGATAATGATGATAGCGAGTCTGGGACGCAGAAGCTGACGAGGGCACAGAGGAAGAGGCTTCGCAAGAAGAAGCTCAAGGAGGACGCTTCTCGCCGCGGGAAAATGATTGGGCCGTTGTTACCTTCAACAAAGGAAGCTGGTGATGATGATTGTACAGGTGGTGTTCGACAAAATGCCGCTGAGAATGTTGATGCTGCAAGTGATAAGTCAGGTGAGATTCTCAAACGCTAACCAAGAATGATGTTTATTTGGTCATCAATTTTCTGATATTGCTGAGGAGAGCAGCACATTGTAATTTGTATTGTATATATATAGAATGTTGACAGTAATGGTAAGGTTGATTTTTGCATTTGTTTAGCAGAGCAACCAGCTTGTGCTAACCAGAAGAAACGAAAGCACAGAAGGATGGCTAAAAGGCTTGCAAAGGAAAGGTGCAAAATAGCTGATGTGGAGCATTGCGATCCAAAATAATCACCCTTCTGCAAAAGATTGGGGATTTTACTTGAAAACATGTGCTCGATGTTGAATTTTCTGCTTTGAAGTGTTGGAGCTGAAGATTCCTAGCTAGTGTCTCAAAGCAGATTCTTATTGTATATGATCCGATAAGTGGATTCATTACACATGTTGGAATTGCCGATGATGAAGAAATATGTTAGATTAGATCCATTGGAAGTAGCAGGATGAATCTAGTACCAATCCTGATTGAAAGGTTGAAAAGGAAATCCTAGTATGGGACTCTGTCAATTGCCCTTGTGGATCGCTGCATCATTTGATGTAAAATTGAGAGAGATTATAAAGTAAAATTAGGATTTAGAGTTATCATATTTGGAGAGACTGGAATGAAAGAAATCATGATGGGAAAGTCAAACATGTATAGCAGATTATTAAGTCTATTAAAGGTGATGTAAGGGGCAGAATAGTTAACGGAGTCAAGATGAAGAACTCAATCTTGAAGAATAACTTATACTGCATTTGGAGAAAGCAATGCCCTGTTTTCAAAATTTGAGTCCTCACTCACACTGTTGCTATATTCTGTTTGTAGTTTGTTGTGTAATCTGTACTTTCAATCTTTGAAATGCCTTTTTTTTTACACCTGAACTGATGAAAAGTCTTATTTATCAGGAGAGGATTATGAATCAACTTCTTGAGTATAAATATTTGATCACTATTCACAAATAAAAAAGAGAAGAAAGAAAAGGCTTTTATGTTTATATGGACCAGCACTGTATTGTAATTGTATACGTATAAGAGAAGCAGTTTTTGTTGTGGAGTACTCTCACCTTATCTGTCTCTGATGCCTCACCTGAATCAACTCAAGTGTGAAAATTTCACTGTTTCTGATTTTGAGCCTCACCCACGACTAGAGAAAAAAAAAAAACAATTTTTACTTAAATACAAATTAAATCCAAATCTAGTGGTAATCATAGATAATATTTTACTACTACTTCTGCTACTTCATTCATGTTTTTAAATACCAATATATTAGGACAAAATTTAGCTACAATATTAGTTGTAGCCTAAAACTATAATCTTACTTAATAAAATAAATATTACAACATATTTTAAAAATCTAACCATTGAATTGTATGATCTTTATATTCTTAATACACATGTCAAATTTTATGTCAATCGGATATTATATATTATATGATTTATAAGCTTATATTTTATTTATAATTTTAAACTTCAAAAACTAGCAATTTAAACAATTTATTGATGGCATAACTATTGATTTTTAATTTTCTAGAAATTTTACAAGTATAGAGAATATAAGAAGAAGATGTATTTCAATTGTGAAATTTTCAAAATTTACCTTCAATAAAAATATATTAAATAAGATTATAGCCTTAGGTTATAACCAATTTTGTAGCTAAACTTTGTTCAATACATTATCAAAGATACAAGAAAATGCATGGCCATTTGGTCCCAAATATGATGTAAAAATCTAGAAAGCTATAATACTACTAACACCACCATTTTTATGATAGTTGAATTGGAAGTTTTTATTTATTTTCATCTGATCTACTACTAACACCACTTAATTATCTATTATTCAAAACTTGTCACCTTGTTAGTTCTGAGCCCTTATCCCTTGTTGTGGACAACCAAAGGGTAGAAAACTAAGTGGGGAAACTCTTGACAATAGATTGGACTAGACCAACTAAAGGCATACTTGACATGTTTTGTTTGGTGCATAAAAGAGGTTTTAGAGAGGAAATTCAAATTTTCTATATCACATTTCTGGCTTCACCAGAAAATAAATTGGTTTTAATAGTGGAATTCAAATCTTTTATTTCACTTTTCCTACCCCACCAATAAAAGTAAATTAAAACACTGTTCTCCTATTTGTTTATCAAATTAAAAAAAATTTAAAATACATTTTTTTTCTACATTAAATTAAATTCCGCTGCTTCTCAAAAAAAAAATAATAATAATTCCGCTGCTATGGTCAATGTAGTTTTATTCATCTCTGTCAACGATATATGTATATTTTTTTAAAAAAAAATTTGAAAGGTTACTAATATTATTATAAACATTTAAAAATTCTCTCTTGAACTCGTATAACGGAGGTAATGTGCAAAATAGCTGTGCAAAAGAATTGTACATAATTAGTTAGGCAACGTTTGAAACAATAAAGGAAAGTAGCATCTCGAGTTTTAAAAACTCGAGATCCATATTAGAACTCGAGTCCGAAAAACTCGCGCTGCGAGTGTGAAAATGGCACATAGATCTCGAGTCTTTAAGACTCAAGTTTCATGCAAAAAAAAATTTCACCTATAGTGGCGTTTTTAAGCCTTACAGTGACGTTTTAAAACCCTATAGCGGTGTTTTCCTGCAAAAATTTTTTATAAGTACAGGTTTAGGGAGTCCTATAATGACGTTTTTAATCACTATAGTGACGTTTTATAACCCTATAGCGGCGTTTTTATGGAAATCGAGTCTTTAAAACTCTATTTTCAGCTTGATTTTTTCCCAATTTAAACTAGTCCACTTACAAATCGAGACTTAAAAACTCGAGTTTTATCTTAAAACTCAAGTTTTAGACACTCAAGATACTAGTTTTTAACATTGTTTTGAAACGTGACAATTAACTAAATTTTTTAATATTTATTGTTATTTAGAAAAAAAATTCCGTATAACGCAGTCAGGGAGTTCAGTCACTCCAGAAACTTGTTTGGGTACAAAAGTAAAATAGACAAGAGTAGGGTTTAGCATTTTAACCAGCCCATCTCTCTCTCAACTCCACTCTCTCTTCTTCTATTCAACTTCAAGAGCTAAAACTAAAACCCCTAACCTAAAACCCAAATCCTCTCTCTCTCTCTCTCTCTCTCTCTCCTTCACAAACCAACAATGGTGGAGGTAAAGCTATCAGAGAACCGAGACCTAACCCGGATAGAGCGCATAGGCGCACACTCCCACATCAGGGGCTTAGGTCTAGACTCTTCCCTCGAACCCCGCGAAGTCTCCGAAGGCATGGTGGGCCAGACCACTGCCCGAAAAGCCGCCGGCGTCATCCTCCAGATGATCAGAGATGGCAAAATCGCCGGCCGCGCCGTCCTCTTAGCGGGTCAGCCCGGCACAGGCAAGACCGCCATAGCTATGGGCATGGCCAAGTCCTTAGGCCTCGAAACCCCATTCGCTATGCTCGCCGGTAGCGAGCTCTTCTCTCTAGAAATGTCCAAAACCGAAGCCCTAATGCAAGCCTTTCGCAAGGCCATTGGCGTGCGCATCAAGGAAGAGGCCGAGGTGATCGAAGGCGAGGTTGTTGAGATCCAAATTGACCGCCCTGCAGTCGCTGGGGCTGCCTCTAAGACCGGGAAGCTCACGCTTAAGACTACGGAAATGGAGACTGTTTATGACTTGGGTGCTAAGATGATTGAGGCGCTTGCCAAGGAGAAGGTGCAGAGTGGCGATGTCATCGCCATTGATAAGGCTTCGGGGAAGATAACAAAGCTTGGGAGGTCCTTTTCGCGGTCCAGGGAGTACGACGCCATGGGACCTCAGACAAAGTTCGTGCAATGTCCTGATGGGGAGCTTCAGAAGAGGAAGGAGCTCGTGCATTCTGTTACTCTTCATGAAATCGATGTCATCAACAGCAGGTATTTCACTTTGTTTTATTGTGTGTTGGTTGGTTATATCTGTTGTTGGTGTTGTTGTTGTCACAATTTCACTCCTACTAGATAAAGAAGGTTAAACAAGGTATCTGGTCTGTTAACTATGTTAGAAGTGATTATTAGTAGAACAAAGTTAGACAATTTAGTATATGTGCACCTTCTATAACTGAAACAAAATCGAGTCTTAGACTCTTAGTTCTGGGCAAAGTCAAGCTGACAGTTATGGCAAACAAAGAAAAACCATTGGGTTACTGTAGATTGTGCTTGACCTCTTAAACTATGTTGCTGCATACTATGTCTTTAATCATGATTTGATCTGCTCACATTGAGCATTCAGTTTTAAGGGTATCTTTCTTGCGGAAATAGGCGGATGTTAAATTTTGTTAAAAGTAATACTGCACAATTTACAGGTAATTCGGCTCATCTTATAAATAGGAAAACTTAAGCTACTGCTAAGTCTGTGATTTCCTTTTGGAATGAATATGTGTACTCAAATTATAAGGGACACGTACCGGTTTTTACCATGGATATTTTTTTTGAAAGGATAATTACACTTAACCAACCTTCGGTTTGGGGCGGTTGCACCTTGCCTACCCATGTTTTATTAAGTATCACTTTATCTAGCTGAGATGAGCTCTGTTATGCAGCCATAACTCACCTCTGTGCCTGCAGTTAAAAAAATGATAATAACATAAAACATAAAACAAGCTAGTTCTTTCAAAATAGCCCTTTTCTTTCCCACTTTTCTCACTTTCTCTTCTCACCAAATACACACCAGAAAATGAAATCTTCTAAACCCATTGAATAGAACAAGGATGGGAACGCTAAGGAGACGCTGGCTCTGGTCAATTATTGAGAAGAGTACACAAATGAAAGTGATGAGGAGTACCACGTCCTTCATATTTTCACAGGCGGCTGCTCTTAACACTTCTCTACTTCTTGTTTCAAATCCATTCTCAGAATTTCCAATTAATATATTTATGAATATTTCCAAACTTAGGTTGTTTTTCTTGTCTCTGTTTTTTATTATCAAGGCATTGATATGGAGGTGTTATCTGCAGGTCTTTTTTATTGCAGACTCTCTGTTCTTAGTTAGCCACGGTATTTCATATTTTTATGTTTGGTTTTTGATTGGCTGAAGACTAATTTGAACCGGGATTCTTTTAGAAAATGGAGTCAATCATAATGGATTTCTCCTTGGAGATTGTCAATATAACATTTGTCATAACTTGTCATAGCGTTTCTGACATCAGTTTTGCAAAATGTTTGGAGACAAAGGAGAGAGAGTGATATAAATTAGAAACATAGACCAGGTGGAGGCTATAGTGTGTTTATAATGATCACTGATCTTTCTATTGTCATCATCTCAATTTTGTACCTCGGTTTTGGTTTATATGAAAACTGGTATCATTTTTTCTTTAAATTTTGCTCTCTTATCTTGTATACTCCCCCATGTACTTGATTTTTGTCTTTTTTAATAAATTTATTTACTTATTAAAAAAAAAAATGAATACTGGAATCATAGGGTTATAACTAGTAAATCTGTCTTCTTAGAGTTGGGTTTTAGTAACTTTAGTTAGTCTTTTCAAAGAATAGAATAAGTGAAGACAAAAGATGGCCATTAATCCTTATCCTATGGTAGGTCTTTTCCTTCATCTTTGATTCAATTTCTCTCTCAGTTTACACTATCACCCATTTGAAATCCATATATTTGCCAAATCCTTTGCAGAGCCTAACATAGTTGGATTTGCTTCCTTTCCTTTGGCAATACTGCTTTGTTTCAATGCTTTAGCTTATTAGTGTTACTAGGAAACATTTTATGACATAAAAAGGGAAATGAAAGTTCCTTTGGTGATGATGGTGTGTTCACCAATGTTGGAATTTGGAGCCAAACTATCTTCCAGTGGCTAAAGCTGATTTTTAAAAGGGGTTGAGTCAAAAAGTTAAGTTGCCTCGTATTCCTTCAGTTCCTCAATCTGAAACAGCAGAAAAACAGAAATATGAAGCATATTCATTGCCAAAGGCCATGGTCTTTTATTTTTCCTTTCTCTGTAGGAGTTAACACAATTGCATCTTATCTGTTTCCCTTTCTAATCACAAACTTTGTAAATTGTTGGGAAAGGAAGGTGATTGAGCATGAAGCATCCTCTATGGTCTGATTCTTGCTTCCATTTATTTTCTTCACAAAGACAATGATTTTTTGGTGCCAGCGCATCAGTGTACAAGTAAGGGCAGTGCTAATGGCATTAATTTACAAGAAAGCTCTATCCATTAAGTATGCTAGCTTAAGCAATGGTAAATTCATAAACGTACTCAATGTGAATGCTAAAAGAATTGGAGACTTCTGCTGGTAACATCATCTTAGGGAAACTAAGGAAACTAAGAGAAGAAGCTGAAAAGATAGTTCTATTCCTGATCAGCAGTGGACTTTCTCATTTGGGCTTCACCCACCTTTGTTTTAGTTAATACTTTTGATATCTGCATTGTATTGAACGTTAACAAGGCTTCATTGTTCGATTATCTGGTTTGTTATGGAGAGAAAAGGGTTCTTCTGAAAAGAACGTGGCCTTTTCTAAGTTATTGGTTTTTTTAATGGCTGGGACAAATGTGGGTTACGGCTTAATCATGGAGGTAATCTCAAATAGGTGAATTGATGCCTTTTAAACCATGGGTAGGCAAGATGCAACCACTCCAAACCATAGGTGGGTTATAAGAAGGGTTTTCTTTCTTTGCTAGCCGCTTTCCTTGCTTGCTGTGAAAGGGAAAGACAGATTCCATACAGGAGTTTCTCTCTACTCTTCCCCCCTTAGCAATCCTCCCAGATGAGAATCAGAGCTGGAGGCAGCCCTCATAGTGTAATTATCCCATTTCTTATAAGTAAAATCCCATTAAAAAATGCAAAGGGATCCTACCCAAGTATACAGGAAGTACTCAAGGAAAATCCATAGCAAAGAATAAAGAGTAAAAAAAAAAATTTTAAAAATATTTATACAATCTTATATGAAAGAATGATATCTAATTCAAACTTATATTGTTCAAAAGTCCAAAGAATAATCAAATCAAGAACCTCCATACGGTGTTAGTTTACTCCTTTCTCAAAAAGCATGCAATTGTTCACTACTGATTCTTTTTAAGCAAACACAAACATGTACATGTATGCACATGTGTGTGTGTGTGTGCGTGCACGCATGTATGTATTTTTATAACTATATTTTGATATTACAGTTCAGTCCCCGAAGCAAAAATTCCTGGCTTCACCCTTGAGTATATATTTAAAGACAATTTGTCCAAAATGGGGGAGGCACAGAACTCACTAACTTGAGAATCCTAAAATCAAACTTGTGCTGGAACTAATGAATTAGAAGTGTTTGGATCATGTCATTCATGTGATTGTTTTAAAAAAGTTATAGTAATCAGTAATCACCTTAATATGACCGTTGCACCAATTGTAATCCTTTACTTTTCTGTTTAAAGGAGGTCAAAATTTCTTTCTTCTTTGAATTCCTGTTCATGGTTCATATCATGTTTGTGTAGCTTACCATTTTTTTTTTTTTAAATCTATATATGAAATAGCATAGGGTGTTTTGTCGGCAGCTTCTGTGTCGCATTCACAAGATTCTTTCATGCTATCTAGCTTTGTTGAAGAGAATTTCCTTTTACCAGCCATACAGATCAAGCTAAAATTTTGGTTCATTTAGGCTGCAGGTTACTTTTCCTGTTCTTACACTAATTGTCTAAGCTATCAATTTCAGGACACAAGGATTTCTAGCTCTCTTCACTGGTGATACTGGTGAAATCCGTGCAGAAGTGAGGGAACAAATTGACACAAAGGTGGCAGAGTGGAGGGAGGAAGGAAAGGCAGAGATAGTGCCTGGTGTCCTCTTCATTGATGAGGTGCACATGCTTGATATTGAATGCTTTTCTTTCCTGAACCGTGCTTTGGAGAATGAGATGGCTCCAATATTGGTTGTCGCTACCAACAGAGGGATTACTACAATCCGAGGCACAAATTATAAATCTCCACATGGGATTCCAATTGATCTCCTTGATCGCCTTCTCATCATCACAACTAAACCTTACACAGAGGATGAAATCCGCAAGATTTTGGACATCAGATGCCAAGAGGAAGATGTGGAAATGTCTGAAGAAGCGAAGCGTTTGTTGACTAAAATTGGTGTAGAAACATCATTGAGATATGCCATCCATCTCATCACAGCTGCTGCATTGTCTTGCCAGAAGCGAAAGGGAAGGATTGTGGAGATGGAGGACATTAACCGAGTTTATCATCTGTTTTTGGATGTGAAGAGATCAACACAATATTTGATGGAGTTTCAAAACCAGTACATTAATGAAACTGCAGATGGTGACGAAGAAGATGCCAATGCCATGGAGTCTTGAGAGTTGGTTTGGAAGTATGTGATTATACATGTGCCTCTATTTATTATTTGCCAAAGCCTGCTATTGACTAAGGGTAACTCTGCTTGATGTGTTTTTCATGCACCTAGTTGGGATTAACAGTAGTCTGTTAGTTTTCACTTTTCACTGTGCAAGTGCATACTGTATGTTTGTAGGACTGACCATTGCAATTGTTTGTTAGATAGTTCTTGTGTCTGGAAAAATACTATGCATTTTTCAAGCTATCAGGCACTTTTGGTTTACAGTTTGCTAACGGAAATGAGGCATGCACTTAATGCGTAATCTCTGAAATTTACAATATAGTGTGGAAAGTATTTATCAAGTGCTACTACCAAAAACTACCAGAAGTAGACCTTTCTAGAACCTTCTTCAGGATCGATTTTATGTGCTAGATTTAATTATAGGCTCCATTTTGCTGAAGGGTAATGAATCACAAAAATAGGATCCATTTAATTATAGGCTTCATCTTGACTACTTTGTCATTCAAGGTTCACCTTGTAATGACTAATGATTGGGACATCGACCCTCCATACTGATCCTAACAAAAAAATGGAAGCATACATTGTTCTCTCAGTCATTTTAAATTGTGTTTCTGTGATTAACACCGAGTTTTCAAAAAGCTGTATGCAAACTGAGGATCAAAATAAGTTAGATTTTAAAACTTACTAGTAAACATAAAAATTGGAGTGTTATGGAGTCCGGAGGTAGTCACTGGCATCCAATTTATTTTCGACCATATCACTTGCTTTGTGTTTATAGCTGCTGGTGCTTCTACAAATGAACACGCGCATCTATCTCTCTCCCTCTCTCTCAATCACACACAACAAAATGATTCGATTGCCCCACTCTCCCATGAGTGCATGTTTCCAGTATGACAGTGAAATAATATAAGGGAAGAAATTTAAACCACAAATTTTTGCTTTATGAGACATCATCTTGGCCTGTCACAGCACTTTTGATTTGCCCCAAACCAAGTCATCTACAGTGAAAGCTGAAAACTTTGGCGAATTATAAAGGCAGTAACGTGTATTTAAAAAAAAAAAAAAAAAAAAAAAAAAAAAAACCATGTATTTTAATAATCGGTATAAATAATTGGCATGGCTCATGCCTGGTGGTTTGCAGAATTAATTAACAAGAGCAGACAATGAATAATGGAAATTAATGCAAACAAAATAAGTTAGGTAGCTGCATACAATTCAAGCTAGTACCATATTGATCAGACATTGAAGATAGAAAAATATTTGTTCGAGAAAAGTTAAGATTTTTTATTTATTTATTTATTTATTTTGGAATGTAAAGAGTTTATTTGGTTAGTTGAGTTATCATGGATGAAAATAAAATGATTGTATGTCGTGATATGTTTGAGATGCTGAGAAATAAATAGATTCGAGGACCAAAGGTTCTTGATCCTTTTTTTTTTATGTGTCTTGATCCCGTTTTAATTACAAGAGATACACATAAAGTGTACAAACACAAAAAATGGGAAGTAAATGTTTGGACTCTTTCGCCTTTGAGACACATTAAAATTAATTTTGATGCGGGTGTGAGGAGCTCTTTGGTGTTGCTGATAGTGGTATGCAGAGATCATAAGTTGGAAATGCTTTTTATTGGACTAATGCTCTATTTGGTTGGAGGAGTAAAAAAGTAGAAGGATAGAAAATATTTAGTTTTCTCTCATGTATGTTTGGATGGAGGAGTGAAAAAGTGAAAGAGACGGAAAACTTTTTTATTTGGTTGAGGAAAAAAATGGAAAAATAGAATATATAATTTATTTAAATTTATTCTTATGCCCTTATTACATAATATGTAAGAAATAATTTATTTATACTCATTAAATAATTCAAAAATTAACATATCATACAAATAAACTTATATTATTTTTCTTTGTTATTATAGATATTATAATCTAATATATATATATATATATATATATATATATTTATATAATCTGGACATGTTTACCAGTCTATATTACAGCTCAAAGACCATTTGGCAAATCTGAACATGTTGCATAGAAGACTTTATTAGGAGCTTGAAACCTAAAACACAAATTCAGTTTTATTTATATACATACCTTACAGTAGTTTCTTGGCTGAAAAAAAAAAAAAATAAATAATAGAGCGAGTAAAGGGGAAAAAAAAAAATATATATATATATATATATATATATATATGAGATGAATTACCGTAGAGCTAAGCGGAGGAAAGTGGAGAGGAAATACAAACAAAGCCACTGCCCTTTGCTCTTTAGCCTCTCTAGATTTTCCAGTTGTAAAGCGGAGAGGCCTTTTAGGTTTGAAAAAATGTGGCTTAGCCATCCTGGTTTTCCTCTCATTGTTGAAAAGGCTTAGGATGGGAACCCCATGCTTGACCAAGCAATCTCCTCTTTTGTTAAGTTTGCCACCACTTGGAACAAAGAGGTTTTTGGTAATATTTTCGTTCGTAAGAAAAAATTTTTGGCACGCCTTAATGGTGCTCAAAAAGCTATGGCTTCTAGTCCCTCGGCTTTCCTCATTGCCCTTGAGAAAGATCTATCCCTTGAGTACAACACCATCCTTAATCAAGAAAAAGAATTTTGGGCTCTTAAAGCTCATTTGAACTGGCAGCTTCAAGGAGATAGAAACACCACTTTCTTTCACATTAAAACCCTTAATAGAAGGAAAGCTAATAGAATCGATCGCCTCCAAAATCGTGTAGGGGACTGGCTGGATTCGGAACAGCAAATTATAGATCATATTTTGGGCGGATACCAGGAACTTTATAAAACCCAGCATGCTTCTTCAGTTGATAAGTCTGAATTTGAGGTGGACTGGGCCACTAGTTTGTCTGAGGAGGAGTCAAGGCTTTTATCTGCTAATGTCACCCCAATTGAAATCCACAATGCCCTTCTTTCTCTTAAGCCTTACAAGGCTCCTGGGCCGGATGGCCTACACACGGGCTTCTTCCAACATTTCTGGCCCAAATTGGGGAATTCGGTCACTGAAGAAGTCCTAAGAATATTTGCTACCCAGAAAATGCCCTCTTACCTTAATCAGACCCTTGTCGTTCTTATTCCAAAAAGAATTGGACTCGAATTACTAGGGCATTTTAGGCCAATCAGTCTGTGCACCACGGTTTACAAAGTGGTTTCTAAGGTTATTGTGAGCAGAATAAGGCCCTTCATGCAGCAACTTGTCTCCCCCCTCCAAGCTGCGTTTATTCCCGGTAGGAAGGGTCTTGACAATATGATTATAACCCAAGAGATTCTCCATTCAATGGAAAGGAAAAAAGGCCGTGTTGGAGTAATGGCATTGAAAATCGACTTGGAGAAAGCTTTTGATAGGCTGGAATGGAGTTTTGTGGGCGAGGTGCTAGTCCATTTCAACTTTCCTCCAACCTTGATTGCTCTCATTATGGACTGCATCTCATCATCTACTGTCTCCATCCTCTTCAATGGAGGCAACCTAGATCCGTTCACCCCTTCCCGCGGGATTAGGCAAGGAGATCCTATCTCTCCTTACATCTTTATTCTTTGCCTTGAGTACCTAGGGCTGCTCATTCACGATAGGATTACTCTCAAGGCTTGGAAAGCAGTTAAAGCATCTAGAACCGGCCCTGCCTTCTCCCATTTGTTTTTTGCTGATGACCTTATTTTGTTTGGTCAAGCTACTCTTTCAACGGCCCATGCCATTGATGATGTTCTCAGCCATTTTTGCCACTTGTCAGGGCAGAAAGTCAGCAATGAAAAATCCCGAATTCTTTTATCTAAAAACACCCCTGACTTGATCAAGAATAGCATATGCTCCTCCCTTGGTTTCTTGGAAACTAAGAAGTTTGATAAATATCTGGGGTTTCCTCTCAAATTCTCCAACCGGGGCAGCAAGGACTTCGACTTCATTATCCAAAATATTCAAGGAAAGCTTGCTAGTTGGCAAGCCAATCTCCTCTCCTTGGCTGGAAGACGTATCTTAATTCAATCTTCTTCTAGTGCTATTGCTGATTATGTCATGCAAGGTGCTTTGCTTCCTAGTAGGGTCTGCCAAGAGATTGATCGTGCTGATCGCAATTTCCTGTGGGGCTCCACCCCTGATAAAAGGAAACTCCATTTGGTGAACTGGAATACTGTCACCCTGCCTATTGATCATGGTGGGCTTGGCATTCATGCCGCTCGGCCAAGGAATTTAGCTCTCCTTGCTAAACTTGATTGGAAACTCTCCACCGGTGAGAACTTGCCGTGGGCTAAGGTATTGAGAGCTAAGTACATTTCCAGCCGCACCACTTGCTCCCCTTGGCTCTCTAAAGGCGCCTGCTCTCGTACCTGGGCTGCCTGTAAGGCTGCCAAACCCACTCTTGATTCCGGTTTGAGGAAAGTTATCTCCTCGGGCAATTCCACCTCTTTTTGGTATGATACCTGGACCACTCTTGGTGCTCTTAGGTCCGCCATTTCTAGTCCCCTTAATCTGCAGGAAGATCAAAAGCTGGTTGTGAATTTTCTTGATGATAATGGGAATTGGTCATGGGATAATCTCTCCTTTGTCCTTCCCCAATCTATTTTGGATGCTATTAATGCTATCCTTATTAGCACCTCCTCTCCTAGTGAAGACCTTATTGCTTGGGAGCCATCTAAGAATGGTTGTTTCTCTCTCAACTCTGCATATTTGTTGGCTAAAGGGTTAAATGTTTTGAACCCACACACTTTTTCTGCTAGCTGGATCTGGAAGCTTAATGCTCCCCAAAAAATTCTCATCTTTCTTTGGCTGTGTTCCTACAACAGCATTCCGGTTAGAGAAGTTTTGGGTTCAAGAGGTTTAACCATTGATCATTCTTGCCCCTTATGCAACAATCACTCTGAGTCAATTATTCACATATTTAGAGAATGCCAAAGTTCTGTCAGCTTCTGGAACCAGCTTGGGCTGCACTCTAAAGTTATTCAATCTTTTGGCTTGCCTTTCATGGAATGGCTTCATTTTAATAGCACTTGTGGCTTTCCTTCGAAGACTCTTGGTATACCTTGGAAAATTGTCTTTATTTTTGGGATATGGACTCTTTGGCTAAATAGAAACTCTATGGCTTTCCGGGGTAAACATATTAGTCCTGATATTGTGAAGCTTTGCATCGCGAAAGCTGCTGAGTTTCACTTCCTTATTCAAGGTTCAAGGCCGCATGCCCAGAAAATCCAGCGCTCTGTTCTCTAGTCTAGGCCGAGTGTGGGATGGTTTAAACTGAACACAGACGCCTCTGTTCTTCCCTCTTCAGGCTGTGCTGGTGGGGGCGGTCTTCTTAGGGACTTTAATGGTGATTGGGTTCAAGGCTTCTCTAGGCTTATCGGTTCCTCTAATGTCCTCCTTGCGGAGTTGTGGGCGTTAAGGGACGGATTAACTATGGCCTCTAACCTTAACATTGATAAACTTATTATTCATGTAGATGCATCTGAAGTCATTAATCTTCTCTCAAAGCCATATAACACTAACTGGCTAACTCAGCCTATTGTGACTGACTGTAGGAGCATTCTCCAAGTTTTCCAGGAGTATTGCGTGCAACACTGTTACAGGGAAACCAATAGAGTTGCGGACCTACTTGCTAACATGGGGCGCTGTGAAGATGTGCAGTTTATTTCTTTTGTTAATCCTCCTTTTGCTATGTTGGAGGCTTTAGAATATGACTCTATTGATGTTAACAGGCCCTCACGGACCTCTCTGGCTTTTGGTTAATATTATGCTTCATCCTTTGTTTGTTTACCAAAAAAAAAAAAAAAAAGACATCAGATGTGTGGACTGTGTTGTGAAGTGGGTGGGGGTAGCTAAGATTTCGTGAGAAGTACTAAAA
Source organism: Quercus berberidifolia (assembly GCA_028535905.1). Lineage (NCBI taxonomy): Eukaryota > Viridiplantae > Streptophyta > Magnoliopsida > Fagales > Fagaceae > Quercus > Quercus berberidifolia. Next base: position 38,786,261 of record JAPQVW010000010.1, read on the forward strand.
TTTGAGGTCAATTTCATCATTGAGCTGGAACAGAAGTTTGCACTCATATTTTCTCTCCCATTTTAAGAGATAAATTTTTAGTGGGTCAGGGGAGAAAAAGCTTGGGCTCCACCAAAATTTCTATTATTTCTTTCCTTACCAAATAACACCCAAACCTATTTTATCTCCTTTATTTTTCATCCTCCCTATTTCACTTCCAACCAAACATACTCTAAGGGATGAAGGATTGAGTTAAGTGAACAACTTAATGCATAAGTAAAGGCCGTACTTCTTGCGGTTAATTGAAACAAAAGCGTGTTTGATGTGGTAACCTCACACACTCTTTTTTTGCCAAAGTAATCCTCACACAATTGAGTGTTTTTATTGTATTTATATAAATGAATGTACATAATAAGGATTGTAACAGATAAAGATTACAATAATTCAAAATATGAATATGCTAAAATCAAAATAAGGAGATATGGTTAATAATTTCTAGAGGGAAGGCACGTGTTCGAACCATTAATGAAACCAAAAGGATCTTGACCTTTAAGTTATAGAAGCAATTGGGTTTTCTAATACAGAACATTATTGTTGGTAAGATGAACGAAAAATGGTGGGCATTGGACAAGGAAGGGAGGGAATGGGTAAGGGAGATGTCGTTGGGTTGACGGTAGAAGAAAATGAAGAAGATGAATCAGAGGCCATGAGTGTGTTTAAAAAACAAGAACAGAAAAGAAAAGATGCTATAATACCAAATTGAAACAAATGTATGTTCGATATAGTAACATTCACACACTCAATTAAGTGTTCTATGATAGTCCCGGTTATATCCTCGTCCATAGAAAAGACTGTGGACGAGAGCAACATCAATGTTCATCCATCCCATGGTACTCACCAGATGAAGATGAGGCCATTCACCCACAAACAATGACAAAGCGTTACATGACAATAATAAGTCTCCATACTATTGGAGAGACAAAGATCTTATCATTAACACCCCGCAGGGGCATTACAAATACCACATTGAAACCACCATTAAAGCACCACCAACAACTAGAAGGAAGAAACAGGCGCATGTATATATACCAACGCCCTAAGACCTAATGAGGTACTAAAACTTTAGCTAATACACTCATATTCTAGTACTGAAATTTCTTTTCTTTTCTGTCCATTCTGACTTTACATCGGAGGTTTTGTGGCAGGCACCACACCGATGACCCACACTTCTTCCATTCTTCATTTAGCTTTACAGGATCTTGTTGGTTGTGGATGACTTTATCTCTAGATGAACATTCTAACTGACGATCTCAGCTTCATCAATTTGGCACCGTCTATGGGGAACGACTTTCTTCACACCTAGGTTCGAAAGCACAGTTCCACTCAACTCACAAGACCAGATGGAATCCAACGCTAATCAAGATCTTGCAACATTGGCTCTGCAAATTCAAATGCTTGCAGCCACTGTGGAGGAGCTTACCAGACAGAACCAAGAGATGAGGCTGCAACTGCAACAGGAAGACAATCGCTCAAAGACCAACCGAGACGATGATAGAGACAACCAGAAAAAACTATCAGGAACTCCAGAAGGGGTGAGCTCGAACCTTCTCAAAGAAATGAGAAAAGAGATGGACGAGCTAAGGAATGCAATCAAAGAGAAGATGGACTGGAGTTTGGATAGAATGGTCAGGAGGACAGATTCACCCTTTACCATGACAATTCTAGAATGCTCAGTACCCTTAAAGTTTCGTCTACTGCAGCTCGAGCCATTTGATGGATTAAAAGATCCCTTGGATCACCTCAACACTTTCAAAATGACTCTGGGTCTCCAACAGTCCCCTAACGAAATACTGTGTCGTTCTTTCCCCACTACTCTCAAAGGAGCAGCCAGAGAGTAGTTCACTAAGCTACCAACGTCGTCCATTGATGACTTTGAGCAGCTAGGCAGTTCCTTCCTTCGTCACTTCATTGGCGGGTAGCGTCCAAAGAGGTCATCAAACCATTTGCTCACCATCAAGCAATGAGAGAAGGAAACCCTGAGATTGTATGTAACGTGTTTCACTCGTGAAACTTTGGAGGTGGACGAAGTAAATGATAAAGTACAGTTGACAACCTTCAAGGCTGGATTGACATCTAGGGAGTTCGTGATATCCCTAGCGAAGAATCCTCCTAAGATGATGGTGGAAATGCTCTTGAAGGCGCAGAAGTATATGAATGCTAAAGATGCCTTGGCAGAAATAAAAGGGGTGGAGAAGCCCAAGGAGAAGAAGAAAGAGAAGGAAGACGACCAAAGAAGATGAAAAAGGGATCAGGCAAATCGCCAGAATGTTGAAGGAAACGAATGAAGAGACGACAAAAACCCTCGCATAGTAAAGTTCACTCCTTTAGTTATGCCCGTTCACTAGATTTTGGCGCAGATTAAGGACGAACACTACCTCAAATGGCCTAGGCCATTACACTCGTCCCCTAACGTGCGTGAGAAGAGAAAATACTGCCGTTTCCACAAAGATTACGGGCATTATACAGAGGACTGCAGAGACCTGAAGGATAAAATAGAGAAGCTTATACGAAAAGGGAAGTTGCAGAAGTTTGTGAAGAAGGGAGACTCTAGCAGATCTAGGGATGACAACAAGGGTCAACACGAAGTCCCTCAAAGGGATGAAGATCACTTGCCCCTTCGTCCACAAAGTGCCATAAGGGAGATAAAGACAATCACAGGAGGATCATCTACAGGGGGGTCATTCAAGTCCCTCAGAAAGTCATATCTGAGGCAAGTGAATAGTGTTCATAGGATGCCACCTTTGAAGCAAAGGCGGACAGACTAGGATATGCTATTCTCGGAAGAAGATGCCAGAGGGGTGAAACAGCCTCATGACGATCCGTTGGTCATTATGCTCATGATTGAAGGATTCAATATCGAAAGGGTTTTTGTAGATAATGGAAGCTTGGCAGATATCACTTACCCCTTCGCCTTCCAACAGTTGAAAGTAAACTCAAAGAGACTTCATCCATTCGAGTCTCCCCTCGTCAATTTCAATGTAGACAAGGTGTACCCATGGGGAATAGTAACACTGATGGTCACGGCTGGCTCGTACCCTATCTAAGTAACCAATAAACACAACTTCTTGGTAGTAGACTTACCTTCATTTTACAATGTGATCATAGGAAGGCCTACCCTCAATCATTGGAAAGTAGCCACTTCCACATATTGCCTGAAGGTGAAGTTCCAACAAAACAGGGAATTGGGGAAATAAGAAGAGATCAGGTGTTGGCGCGAGAATGTTACCAGGCAATCTTAGTGTCAAAAGAAAACCATACATGGATAATTGAGGAAAAGACACCAGAAATTTTCGAGAAATTGGCGATGGTTGAGTTGGTCGAAAGAGATCCTACAAAGACGACCCAAGTAGAGACGAGTCTGAACCTCTAGACGAAGAAGGAAATCATCAGCTTCCTGAAAGATAACCTGGACGTGTTCGCTTGGAGTCGTGAAGATATGCCAAGCATACCAGTGAGCATCATTCAACACACCTAAACGTGGATCCTGAGAAAGCAATGAATAAACCTAAGGTTGTTGAACGGATGGTGTAGTGGGCCATCGAGCTTAGTCAGTTCGATATAGAATATCGACCTCGAACGGCCATAAAAGCCCAAGCTCTGGCGAATTTCATAGCAGAGTTCACCTCCCCCGAACACGAAGATAACCAAGAAGAACTCTGGATGATACATACAGATGGGTCATCAATACAGAAAAGAGGTGGAGCAGGCGTCGTCATCACTTCCCTGGAGGGGGACATTTTGAAGTATGGGGTTCAACTTAAATTCCTCTAACCAATAACGAAGCGGAGTATGAGGCTATATTAACGGAGTTGAGGATAGCCTAAGTGTTTGGAGCTAAAAACGTTTTACTAAGAAGGGATTCACAGCTCGTCATAGGGCAAGTCAAGGGGGATTTTGAAGCAAAGGAGACGAGGATGCAGAGATACCTCAAGTTAACGAATCAATTGGTAAGAAAGTTTGATCGGGTAGAATTTGCCCAGGTCCCATGGGATCAAAATGTGAAAGCTAATAAAGTGGCTAGAAATGCGTCAACAGACAATTAGGCAAAGGTGACAGGTTGGAAATTGGAAGAGCAGAACTATCCCAGCATCAAAAAGTTTCAGACTTTCCCGATGACGCCCACTCAGAATGGACGAGCTCAATCCTATCCTATCTTAGGAATGGACGATTACTGCCGAATTCTGACAAAGCCAAGTAGATCAAAAAACGAGCAGCCCAGTTCACGGTGTTGAATGACGAACTTTACAAAAGAGGCTTCTCACAGCCTTACTTGAGGTGTGTAGAAGAAGAAGAAGCCAAGTATGTTCTGGAAGAGGTTCACGAGGGCATCTGTGGTGACCACATGGGAGCAAAATCCCTCGTGAGAAAGATCATGAGAGCAGGGTATTTTTGGCCAACAATGCAACAAGATGCAACAGATTTTGTAAAAAAATGTGATACCTGCCAAACGTATGGGAACATTCAGCGAGTCCCAAGAGAGAAGATGACGGCCATCACATCCCCCTGGCCATTTGCACAATAAGGGATTGACATCATGGGACCTCTACCACAATGAAAGAAGCAAGTAAAATTTTTGCTCATTGCTATTGACTACTTCACAAAGTAGGTGGAGGCAGAGGCACTTGCCACGATCACAGAAGCAAAGGTACGAAGTTTTGTATAGAGAAACATTATGTGTAGGTTCGAGATCCCACTAGCGATCATCTCGGATAACGATCGCCAGTTCGACAATCAAGGATTCAGATCGTTCTACTCCAGTCTCAGAATCAAGAACAAATATTCGTCCCCAGGACATCCCCAGGCCAATGGGCAAACCGAAGTAAAGAATCGGACATTGCTGAAAATCATCAAGGCCCGATTAATGGGGGAAAAAGGAGCATGGTCTGAGGAGTTACCAAGCGTTTTATGGGCCTACAGAACCACAACAAGAACCCCAACAGAAGAGACACCCTTCAATCTAACATATGGCATAGAGGCAGTTATCCCCATTGAAATAGGACTTACCAACCTCAGGAAGGAGTTCTTTGACGAATACAGCAACGACGACCAGTTGAAGTTGAACTTGGATTGTCTGGACAAAGTCAGAGACCAAGCCTCTCAAAGGATGGCCAAATACCAGCAGAAGATGGCCAAATACTACAACCAAAGGGTAAAGCTCAAAAGATTCAACATCGGAGACCTCGTCCTACAAAAAGTGACACCTGCAACGAAGAATCCAGCACAAGGAAAATTAAGCCCAACATGGGAGGGACCATATAAGGTCGTCCACTACTCTCGATGTGGAAGCTATCACCTAGAAGATTTGGATGGGAACAAATTGCCTCGTCCATGGAATGTTGAGCATCTGAAAAGGTATTACAAATAGAAACTGTAGCCCATTTGTAAGCAATCTGTGATAACTAATGTTTCCTTTTTCAAGAAGATCAATAAAATCATTATTTAGTGTTTAACACATTCTGCCTAACTTTCTCCCTTATGTCTGAACTAAATTGCCAACGAGATACAAAAATTCCCAACCTAGTCAAAATGATAAGATTCCCCAAGAAGGATGTAAATCATTTTAACAAGAAAAGACAATCAAAATCCTTAAATGGATGTACATCGTCCACACAAAGAAAAAACGAAAAGATTCCTTAAATGAATAAACGTCATCCACACAAAGAAAAGATGATAAGATTCCTTAAATGGATTTACATCGTACACAGAAATAAAAGACAATAAGATTCCTTAAATGGATGTAAATCGTCGACCACATTAGAAGGACAAACGTCGACCACATTATTTAATAACGAAAAGGTCTCTTGAACGGACGTACATCTTTCTCACTAAGAAACCTCGAAAAAGTCAAAACCTTGAGTGGAAATCCATAATTGGGCCAAAAAAAATAAATTATAAGTCCTAAGAAGGACGAAGAGCATGCCTAACAAAAATTCCTTCTAAGTCCTAATAGGGACGAAGAATATGCCTCAGCAAAAATTTCCCTAAGTCCCAAGATGAACGAAGAGCATGTGCCAACAAAATACTCTTTCAAATCCCAAGATGGACGAGAGGCATACCCCAGCTAAGCAAGTTATAACAAAACAAGAAAGACAAACTAGAAGCATTCACAAACCACATGAATTCAAGGAAGGTAAGCACACACACACACACACACACACATATATATATGAAAAAGTTATAAACTGTTCAATAGCCCCAAAACAAGCAGGGCACCCAGCACTTATAAATTATTCAATAGCCCCAAAACAAGCAGGGCATTTAAAAAAAAAAAAAAAAAAAAAAAAAAAAAAAAACTATGCTGTAGGAGCATCATTCCCATCTTTCTCAGATTCTAGAGGATCATCCCAGCAATTACAGTAGCTTAGGATGCCTGTGCTGCCTCGTCAACTTCAATTTCCTTGTCAATGGTTTCAAAGTCCAGATCCTCTAAATCTACCCCTGGATCGTGCTTCACCAGGTATCTTCTTAGCAGTTCAAAACCTTTGAAGTACCAGCCGAATAAGATGGCATTATACTCGTCCGTAAGTTGGAAGGCATGGATGGCTTTAGTAATAGCGCTCTTCATCTTCTGGCTGGCCGCAGCGAGCTGCTTGTCCTTTTGTTTCACCAAAAGTTTCTCCGCGCTCAGATAAAGTCTTGATCTTTTCCTTAGAGGAGTTGTTGGCATCCATCACCGCTATCAAGTCTTTTCTTAAACCAGAAGCTTCAGCCTCCAACTTAGAAGTAGCCACCACGGCCTTCTCCTCATTCACCAAGTATTGGGAGGTAATGTGCATCGCCTCTCCCAACACCTGGCAACCAAAAACACAATAGTCAAGACTAATTGAGATAATTGACACTTAAGGATGAAAGAAAATAAGAAATGAAAGAAGGTTACTTGGACGAGTTTGTGAATGTGGTGGTCAACAATCTCATGAGAAGGCACGCCAGAAATCTCCTTTAGTTCATCAGGCGTCACGACCTTGGTGGCGCAAACCAAGGCCGTCCCAACATCTGTTCAGATGCTGGCCTCTACCTTCCTTTTCCCTTTGTCCCCTGTCTTGTGTTTCTTTGCATGAGGAGTAACCTCCTCGAGGGAAAGGTCCAAGGAAGCAATTCGCCCTTCGTCCAAGGCAGGGGTGGACGAACCCTTCTCTGCCACCTCTTTCTCTTTCTCAACAACCTTCACCCTCCATTGGCCAATGCTAGATAGGGGCTCATTCTTCTTCGACTCGATCTTAGCGTACAACTCCTGGTTAAACTTTGTCGTCATCTCTACCAAAAAAAAAAAAAGAAGTTAAAAAGAAGAGAAGAAATGGAAGAAAGACGATCCACCTTCATCCCAAGTTGACTTACTTTTCTCTTCTCGGCGAATAGTATGAAGGACGAAACTAGAAGGCTCCAGTCCCAAACAGTGACGAGCTAAGGTCTGAGGATCAACCAGCTCGTCAAAGTCATCTATTGTGCTCGCGTACTTTATAGCCTCTTGGACTCGCTCCACAAACTGGCTTCCAAGCTCGGGATGCTCTTTAACTGCAAAATAGAAAAACACACAAGGTCAGAATGGACAATCAAAGTAAACAATATTAAAAGGAAAAATGCGTCACATAAGAAGCGAATGCACCAAGTTGAGGAATCTCCCACCGACCCAGCAACATAGGGACATCCCCCAGAAGTCGTCAGAAAGGGTTTCCCAACCATCACCTGACACGAAAAAGTACCTAGATTTCTAGTAACGGAAGGATGAAGGTAGATTGACGATGAGTCGAGACTTCTTATCCCAAGGCATGAGCTCATAATACCTAAATTCTTTAGATTCCTTCAAACGGTAAAGGTAGACAAACTCATTCAAAGTGATCATATCCCCGTCGGCTATGATCGTCCAAATCACCATACAGCTTATGACGATTCTTCACGAATTCGGCATAAGTTGTCCCGGAGCTATGTTCAAATAATGGAGAAATTCCATTATAAAGGAATGGACGGGAAATCGAAGGCCACACAAGAATGCAGCCTCATAAAAACAAACTTCACCATGGGCAAAAGCATAAGACTTCTCACCTTTCCTAGGAAGACGAACCCTAGTCTCGTCAGGGAACTGAAAGCTATCCCTGAACCTTCTAAAAGTATCTTTTTTCAAAGAACACTCCTCTTTAAGGGCGTGAAACAGTTGAGATGTATCAAAGGCAGAAGGATGGGAAGACGAGGGTACCAAAGAGGGTATGGAGGTAGCAGTGTCCATCTCAGCCCCAACTAGACCAACACTAGAAGACAGGCCGGTCTCTAAGTCACTCAATCTAATCTCAGATCCAATAGTTTCCCTCCTTAAAACCCCACGCACAGACTTAAACCAAGGTAAAGATTGGCGCAACAATGGTTACAGATTACCCAACACCAAACTAAGGCTACTATCACCTAGGACAAAATCCTCAATCTGTAGGCGTTGGTCACTAGAGTAGTGTGAAAGCGTACCTAATTGGTCACTAGAGGAGTCTAATAGCACCCCTAAACGCGCAAAAAAGAAGGCAATAGAGGGAGAAGTGTGCTTAATTTTAGAATAATCAACCATTAAAAAGGAAAAAGGAGCACAAAGAAAGGAAAGCTAATAAAACTTCAAAAGGAAAAAATGGCGTACCTGAGAGAAGGAAGAAATTGAGAAGACAGAGAGCAAAACACAGAGAGGAGGAAGGAGTAGCTGTGAAGTCAGAAAAACTAAACGCAAGGGAAAAATGAAGAAATGGGAGGAGAAAGGTAAGGGTTAAAAAGATTTGCCTCGAAAAGCGTGGGAAAGCTAAAAGGTTTCGCTGGAAACGAGACCTTTCAGCTAGTCAAAATATGACACGTAGCCACGATGTGTGCCACGCCGCCATTGAGCAGTTAATGCAAGGAGTGGAACCCTAAGCACCACAATCACCAAAAAAAAAAAAAAAAAAAAAAAAAAAAAAAAAAAAAAAAAACCTCTCCATATTCCTTTGGTCGTCCCAAAGTTGGACAGCCTTAAAATGGGTTTGGTAGTTGATAGTCCCGATTATATCCTCATTCATAGAAAAGATTGTGGACGAGAGCAACATCAATCTTCATCCATCCCATGGTACCTGCTAGACGAAGATGAGACCATTCACCCACAATCAATGATGAAGCGTTACATGACAATAATGAATCTCCGTACCGTTGGAAATACAAAGATCTTATCATTAACACCCCACAAGGGCGTTACAGATACCACATTGAAACCACCATTAAAGCACCACCAACGGCTAGAAGGAAGAAACAGGCGCATATATATATACCAGCGCCCCAAGACCTAAGGAGGTACTGAAACTTTAGCTAATACACTCCCATATTCTAGTATTGAACTTTCTTTTCTTTTCTATCTATTTTGACTTTACCATCAGAGGCTTTGTGGCAGGCACCACACCGGTGACCCACACTTCTTCCATTCTTCATTTACCTTTACAAGATCTTGTTGGCTGTGGACGACTTTATCTTTGGACGAACATTCTAACTTACGATCTCAACTTCATCATTCTATATTGTATTTATATAAATGAAGGTACATTATTAAGATTGTAATAGAAAAATTACATTATTCAAAATGTGAATATAATTAATACAAAATAAGGAGATATGGTTAATATGGTCCAAGTGATAAAAAAAAAGGGTTTCACTTCAATACAAATTTGTGTCCTTTTGGAAATAGATTGTTTAAGTTTTTGCTGAAAGTGTGTTACAACTAAAATATTCTTGTGTTTTGAAAAAGTGAGAAAAGGTAAGAAAAAATGAAATTTTAAAAAGTTATACATAAAAGATTAAAACTAAATTTATAAACTTTAGCAAAACAAAGTTTTAATGTTGTGGATCCAATTAGCTGCTCTTTAAAAGTTCCTACTAGTTTATTGCTCCAAATAGGAAAATATTTTTTTTTCCAAACTCCTCATTTTCTTCTTTTTTTAATTGAATTGAAATTTTGAAATTCGGATCGTTGAATTGCAGGTTTTTTTTATTGAATTGAAATTGTGAAATTTGAATCATTGAATTGCAAGTTTTCTATGTTTTTAACACATATGTCAAGTTTCACTCAAATAGAATATTATTTACTATTCGATTAATAAACTTATTTTTTATGTATAATTTTTTATTACAAAAAAAATTAAAATTTAAACATATCATAGCTATTGATCTTTGATTTTTTTTTTTTTTAATTTTACAAGTATAGAAAATATAATAAGACCATACAACCTAATATTTATATTTTCAAAATGTAAAGATTATATTTTCAAAATTTTAGTAAAAAATTATAAGAAAAATCTGAAGGTTGTTTTTTCAAATTAAATATTTTGTTGGTCTTTATAATCTTTCTATTTTCACAAATCTCGTGTGGAAGATCCGCTAATTCTTTTACCACTATTGCTAGATGAGATTCCTTTCCACCTAATTACAACAAGAATCTCAACTAGCATAGTCAGATTGCATTTAAAATGTGTCACATCATTTATAAGGAATCTCATCTCCTCTATTCTATGTTCTACTTCGTAGCCCTACTTTACATTTAAAATGTGTCACATCATTTATAAGCGTAATAATTACTAAATGACGTGTCATTCTGACATTTCTACCAAAAAAGAGATGTATCATTCTGACACTTATTTAAGAAATAATATCTTAAACCTTTAAATGACACTTGTCATTTGTCGGTTTAAAATACGAGAATGAACAAGAGCCACTAAAAAAATCGAAAACATAATATCAAAATGTTTTTTTAAATGTATGGATACTATTGTGAAATTTAATTTTAAAATTATTTTTTTTAAAAAAAATACATACTGATCTTATAAACAGTATATAAGACTCATTAAAAAACCTTTATTGCTGAGAAACCCACTAAAAAACATTTATTAATGAGAAACGTAATTACATAGTATTTCAGTGCAATCCAAACGAATATTTAGTGTGAAATAAATAAATAAATACATATATAAATATATATATATATATATATATATATATATATATCAAAGGCATTTTAGTTTAAGAGTCATTTTACAAGTCTTATTTTTTCATCTGGAAGAATAAATATATATATATATATATATATATATTTTCTAAGGCAATCCCACCAAGGATTGTCATAATCTTTAATTGGGGCATCCATCCAAAGAATATTCACGGGATGTATAATTATAACACGATGATCATAAGGTCTGAGAAAGAGAGTTTCAGTAAAACAAGAAATACCATTCTGGGTTGAAAAATTAGAATGAAATATATACGTACACAATTCCTGTGTCAAAAAACCCCGTGTTTTAATCAAATTTAGGTTCCATTTGGTTAAATAATTTATAGGCCCATTTAGTATGTATGTTTAAAAAATAATTTTTAATTTTTTTAAATATATATAAATAAAAAAATATATAATAATACGTATAACGTTATTTAAAAATTAAAAATATATTAAAAATATATGTTAAAACTTACGTAAAATTGTGTTTTTTTAAATCCAAAACTCTATTTCACATGGCAACCTTTCATAACTTTTTTACAAACATTAATTTTAAATCCAAAAATTTTGCAACAGCTTATCCAAATGTTCCCTTAATGGTGAACCCATAAATGCTATTCATCTACCATTTCTTAATAATAAAGGAGGGGCACAGGGCACCCACCGACCCAAAAACATGATGCATCCATCATATGACATGAAGCTCTTAAAATTATATCCTTCAATCATGCATTAATTTAAGCCCAAAAAGACAAAGTCATTCTTTAATATCGATGGAAACGTTAAAGTAAAAGCAACAAAACAGGGAATCAAGTGCATGCATAAAATACAGAAATAGATACTGCTAGTAAGCAAAATCTAATGTTAAGATCGCTCTCGAGTATGAATATCAAAAAAACAAAAACCACCCTCCGGTCAAGGCCTTTTACCAAAAGTCGATTCTTTCTTTTTCTTTTTCTTTTCCTTTTCTAATAAGAGTTGTGCTAAAGCTCATGTGATTCCCAGCAGAATAAGTCAATTAAAGTATCAAAATTATCCCATATCTCTCGACTAAAACAAGATTATTCTTATGGAAACCACATTATCGGAAAGAGTAATGGTACACGAAACACTAAACCAAAAGCAAATAAATATAGACAACTCTCTGTCTCTAATCGAAAAAGTAAAATATAGTATTCACTTTAGCAAAACATTAATTTAGCAGGACTAAAAAATAAAAATCTTACCCAAAAAAACAAAGTGAATTTAATACTAAACACATAATACACGCAATCAGATTACACCGTTTCTTTTAGAAAAGTATCACAACAAATTATATGTACAAATCATAGTCATAGAAAAGTTTCACAATTTGTTGTAAAAATAACATGCTAATAATATTTTTCTTTTCTTTTTTCTTTTAACAAAAACCATCTCACCAACCATCCTCCTCAGCAGCTGGGTAATCAAAGGGCACGGCAGAGAGAGAGGAATCAAGTGGATTGGGGTGCACGAAACCATACTTACGAATCACCTGATTATCAGCGAAATTCAAAGCCTTTCGCATCCCATCCCAGCACGATGTGCCTGGGTACATCTGATTGTGGTCCCCACTACAAGGCTGACACCCAGTAAAGTGCGTGATAAACGGTCTTCTCCAGCTCCACCTTCCATTCCCAGCATCTTTCAAGTGCTTCTCCCTAAGCGCACCGTATTGCTCGCTCACTTTCTCTGCGTGCCTCCGCCTCAACTTTCTGTCTTCTCTCTCTATTTCCATGTACCTCTCGGTGATGTTATCGAGTGTCCCCACTATGTCGTGCCAGTAACCCTGGAGATAATATTCTCCCTCTAAATAAATCTTGTCCGCCCATCTGTCACCCTCTTTGTAAATCAAGTAAATCAGACCCGTCTGATCGTCTGACTCTGGAAACAGCTTGTCTTTGAACGTTGATCTGAGAATCTGGCCCCACTTGTTGTAGTCTGGGGTTTGTGGACCCATGCTGGCCCACACATCGATAAGGTCCATGGACCACTGACAGTTCCTGATTAAGAAAACGCCGGCGTTTAGGCCAGTCCAGCTCTTGGCCTCGTAAATCATCTTGGCCCACCCGTGAACGATAAAGTTATGATCTTTGTACCTATGTAATGGGGGTTTAAACTCCATGTCGGTGAACAGCGCGTCCGAGTCAACCCACCAGATCCACTCGGCTTCCGGGTGAGCCAGCATGGCTGCTCGGACCACCGGTAGCTTGGCCCAATACGAGCCCATTTTCGGGTGCAACAAAGCGTTGTTGTAGAAGATATCGTAGCCATGGATTCTACAGTAGTCAACCTTGTTCTTGAAAAACCTTAGCAGCAAATGATCGCCGATGGGGTTCTTGCAAGGCTTCGGCTGCGACCCACTCACCATCACGACGCGCTCGCTCGCTCCGGCGGCGAATGAAGGGTGGTGCTCCAGCCACTCTCTTCTCTTCTCGTCCCAGTTCTTCACTGGGTTTCCGATTGAGTAACCGAGTTCGGGGTCATCGTAGAAGGTTGACTCGTCCGAGTCATGGGTTAGGTTGACAGCGCAGTTGAGGGCAGAGTTTGAGCGAGCTTGAGTGTGAGAGAGATCAGGGTTTGGGGTAGGGGAGCTGAAGGAAGAGAAGGTCCAGACAAGTAAAAGAGCGAAGAATGCTCCGCTGAGGAAGATGAAACTGTCGGTGAGCCACACAGAGGCTTTGTTCCGCACAGAAGGTTTAGCCATGTGAGAAGTGTGAAACTGGGCCATTTCAGGCGAGACCATTACTAAGGGGTTTTTTTTCTTTGATGGGGCTCTTTTGTCTCTTCTCGTTGTGGCTGTGTGAGTGACACTCGTATAATGGTAGGGATTAAAGCAGCACATGCATCTCTGTGAAGCTTTGTCAAACTTCTCTGCTAAAAATTATAGCAGAGAGAGAAAGAGAGAATTTTACACTTTTTTTTTGCACTGAACTGTTGAGGGTGTAATTTGCAGTGGGGTTTTTGGTGAGAGAGTGACAGGATGTGTAACCGTGTCTGTCTGTTTGTGTGAGCTCACTGGTTAGAGAGACTAAAAGAGAGTACTGCGTCGGTTCTACTAAAATGCGCTGCCGTTTGAATGGGGATAGGGCATGAAGTAAGGCAAAGGCTGGTCCCACCTTTAAACTTATGCTTGGCATGGCGTGGCCAGTTAGATGAAGAGTTTTGCTGGCGCCACGTACGTGAGAGTTGTGAGCGGTAGAAGGCGACTCTTTTACCGCTTACAACTTACGTGGGTGAGTTGGGCATAAATTGTACTACCAGTATAACTCTTAGATTAATGTTACAAATATAAATTATTTAAAAAAAATTAATTGCAATATTTCACGAACAAAACTATTTATACGATCAATTTTTACTAATTTTTTCATTATTAACATTATTCTTTCATTATCCCACACATTTGATGTGATGATTAATCCACATCTATTAGTTTTGTACGGTGTAAACAATGACCGGAGTTTAAGTTGCAAGATTAAGGTCTAGTTTGGTATGGTAACTCAAACATATATTTTCAATTTTTAAATAACATTATACGTATTTTTATATTTTTTTATTTACACATATTTTCACACATATTTTTAAACAACAAAGCATATATTTTTGAGTGTATATACCAAACATCTCTAAACTTTACGCACATTATATTAAAAATGGACTAAATTAAATATCGTATTAAAAAAATAAGAAAATAATATTTAAAAAAAGCACGAGTTTTTTTTTCATTTGTTAATATCCACACTGCACCACGACTTGTAAAATACTAGAATCTTGTAGACCTATAATTTATCTTTTTCTAATGTTGAGCTGGACAGGTGGAAAAGAACCGACACAATTTGCGTGAGATTTTTTAGCTTTTTGTTTTGGAGTTGGGCCACTTTGGCTGCAAACCCTTCCTTCTTTCCGTTTGGCTGTCGGTGTTTACTTTCACGGATTCCACGCTAGTAAAAGAAGCTGCATTGGTTGGAAGTATATATGATTCATCGTTCATTCCTGCTAAAACGGGTATCACATGAATGGCGGTTGTTTTTAGTTGTTTGTTTGTTGAGCCTTTAAGAAGTTTGAAGGGCCACGTTGGCCACTGCCCATCTCCTCTCCTCTCACAGCCATGAGTTGAGTATCATCTCTCAGTAACACCATTGAAATTATATAAAAAAATGACACACGAATAGTAATTATACAAGTCTGTAACATTAATTGCCACTGTTCTGTTGAGATAAGATAACTGTAGCAATTTTGTCCAAACTTGATAACCGAGGGTCGTTATATAACAATTGTTGGTTCATTGTATTTAATTTCGAGGGCTCAACTGGGTCCAGTTTTGTAACCTTCCCTTATTGAAATCAACTAACGAGATCATTTTCAGATTAAAAAAAAAAAAAGTTACATGCAATCAATCAACTAGACCTTGCGAGTTCAAATATTTCGCAGTTACAAATATACTGCCAAATTTGTATCAAGATGAATTACCCGCGATTAAGGGATGTGCAGCCAACCTGATTATCTGTCAAAATCGATTTGATCCAACTGGGTTGAATTAGATTGTTAAAATTTTTTTTACAATGAGTCGTGTAAGGACCAGATTTGAGTTCCTTAACCCAAAAGGTGAATGGAATTAGGCCCAAAAAGCCCAAAACAATGAATTTGTAAAAAATGGGTTGGAAAACTGGACCTTAATGAACTATACAAACAATAAAGTGGATTCAGATTACGAGAGAATAGAGATAGACAAGTTTTTACTAAAAAAAATTGTCCTCGGCAGAGTCTGAAGAGATCAGTTCTTATATATTTCTCTCAAATTTGGTTACAAAAGCACTTCTTGATTATAACAGTCTTTTTCTCTTAATTTCTCAATCCCTTTCTCTCACTGCTCCCTTCCTCTTTTATACCGTCTTTCTCTTTCATCTCTACCCACCACGTGCAGACTAGATAGTTGGTATTGATACTTGTCCCATCAACACCTTCCTGAAGTCTTTGTCTAGTAGCTGTAAGACTGAAAACCACTGTTCAGGTATCACTTCCACATTAATGCGACCAGAGAGTTAGTTGCAGAGCATTTAATGTGGTGGTAGCAGCTTTCTCCTTAGATATTTTAGGGCTCTCCCTTGTCCTATATTTCTGCAATGCTTATCCATATCAACAGAATTTCTTGAAACGTTCTCCTAGATGGCAGACCAATCCTGCGGACTTCGGCTTTGATTAGCCAAGGAGGCATCTATCCTCGGACCACCCTCATGGGCTCTTATGATCAAAACTAAATTCTTCATTTATTAACACAGGCTTTCCTGGCGACGTTTACTCCTCCTCAAACGACTTTACGTCCTTGGATTGGGCCCCAGCTCCAATAAATACATAAATAATGAGCTCCTGGGCCTAATATCCCTGCAAGTCGAGTTAGGTCGAGTTAAGTTTAGGTTAACACTTATATTTAATATATATATATATATATATATATTTAAAAATATATATTATATAATTTTATTATTTATTCTATTGTTTATCAATTGAGTTGGGATAGAAATATATGATATTCTTAATAACTTTGAAGCACTAATAAAATAGTTTGTATTGATTTGGTGTTATGCTTAGATTTACTAAGTAATAAATTTGCTCTTATTTGTATTCGTGTTATTTTAATACGCAATTAAAAATTAAAAAAAAAAAATTGTCCAACTAGATTCAAGTGGGTTGGTTTGGGTTTGATTTTTTTCAACCCAACCATGATGAGTCGAATTGAAAAAAACCTTAACTTGACCAAATCCGACCCATAAACACCCCTACTCGCCTCTCTAGAGTAGATAAGGAAATAGACAAAAAGGACATAGAAGTTTAGCCACACCCCAACAAAAAAAGAAATACAATAACCTAAATTTCTGTGCTTCTTGCTAACATCTTCTTCTTTTTTTTTCTTTTTTTTTCTTTTTTTATAATCTTTTAATTTTTGTTTATGCATAGTTTTTTTTCCTAGGTATAAATATATTTTAATCAATTTTTAACAAATGAACAAGTAAGCTTTTAGCTATAAGTTACATATAAATGGACACTAGCATTGTACATGAAGATTGATGAACCATACCCCACACCCTAATGTGAGCATGCAAAAAATATGAAATGCATAAACACAATTGCTGCCTATCTGGAAAATTCCAAGCCAATGTACTAGAACGCGTGAGTGAAACTAGACTGGGCCTCTTTTCTACCAAAAATATGATAGAAATCAACACTAAGGGTCCATTTTGATAGAACTTATTTTGCTGAAACTGAAAACAGAAAACTGAAAATACTGTAGCAAAATAATTTTTAAATGTGTGAATAGTGCCGTGAGACCCATTTTTAATGAAAAAATTATTGAAAAGTGAAGTTTGTGGGACCCGTGAACAGTACACAGGTGCACTATTCACTGCTGAAAAGTCAAAACATGCGACTGGGAAAAAGAAAAAAGGAAAGAAACGCAAACGTGGATCCGCAAACGCAGATCCAACCGGATACTAACACTCTTGTCTCTAGAAATTTCTAGAGTTTCACTCAATTTGCTTCCCTCCTGAATTCTCTAGAAAATGTGCTTCTCTCCAAAATTCTCTAAAAAATTTTCTTACATTCCGACAATTTCTCCATGATGCTCTTTCCGGATCGTTCTATGAAATTTCTCTAGAGACTTTATGTAGAAAGTAAAACTCAGCCACAAATTGTTGTAATAGTCTAGAGGCTGTCATGGGCTAGATATTAAAATAATAATAAAATAAAGCCTAGAACTACTAGAACTCTATTGTGGCAGAAATTAGATGAAGCTAGAAGCTTCAATTTCGGTTACTTAACCGACCTTATGCTTGTATAAATAAGAACCTTTGGTTCCTACTTGTGATGTATGAGATGTGTGAGAGGCTTGTGACACGTGTGAAGTCAGGTAATGTGAAGTGGTGTAAAGGGAAGTGTGTCATAAAGCACCAAGTGAGAGATGTGTGAAGTTGTATGAGGTGGTGAAGTGTTTGCCATAGTTAGCAAGTGTGTAGAGTGAAATAGAGTCAAGAGCTAGTGTCTGTAGGTGTCTAGAAGTGAGGTGTGTGCAAGTGCATTTGGTGAGTAAGTGCCGTGTGTGCAGTGCCCTAGTGTCAATGTGTGCGGGAGTCAAGCATTAGTGCATGTAAGGTGTTGTAATTCAAAGAGTTATGTTTTAAATAAAAGCTCGTTGTTCAATTTTTTGTTCAACAATTTAGTGTCAATGCTTCCGCTAACTCAATTAAAAATACATATGAAATCACAAGAATTGTTTACAGTGATGTAAATGTTAGGAATATTCAGTATATAAACTTTGTAAATTGAAATGTCACATTAATTTAAAAATATTTTGAAATTAAAAAAAAAAAAACCTTTTATAGTAAAATTTGTTCTAAATTAATGTTTTAATGACACTTCTTGGTATTTATAGTCCAAATACTTCCTCTCATTATAACTATTAAATAATAAATTTAAAAAAATCAATTATTGAATAAAGTGTATTAAAAAAAAAAAAAACTATAGTACTGTGGGGCCCAATAGTTTATGGACCAGGCCCGTTTACTCGTAGGGAGTCCAGAGGTCCAAGCCGAAGAGGGCTGTGGCCCAAGCCCAATAACGTAAAGCATAGGATAGCCTTGAGGTACTGCCGAGGACCGCTCAGTCCTCGGCAAACCCAAGGTCCCACCAAAGAGAGGGGCAAAAGGGGTATAGGACTAAGTTTGAAAGAAAATCTAAAATATCCGGGGAAAGCTGCCCTTACTGCCATTCAATGCTCTGCACCTGACAGAGCCGCATTCTTTGGCTTTTACAACCACCCCCGACGACTTTGAGTATGGGTTGATGGGACAAGTATCAGTCTTGGAAAGTTTGACCCTACACGTGGACGAAGGACAGCGAACACAGGCCAATATAAAAGGGAAAATTAGTGACCTAGAGAGGGGGCTGGGAAAAAGGGCCAAAAACCAGAGCCTCCCAGCCCACCTCCAGGAAAAAGGTTCCAGGGGTGAAGAAAACTTGACCACGCATGACCACCACGAAAAACCCACCACCAGGTGACTAAGGCCTAGCCTTTCAAACCCACGCTCTACAAATGATATTGTTTGAGCCTTTTTACGTGCGAACCCAACACCGTTACGGTTCGTTACGAATCGTGTCCTTACAATTGGCGCCGTCTGTGGGAAGGCTTGTGTGTTGGCATAGGCGGTGGGTCGAGAGAGTTCCCTTGTCATCTCTGACAACTGGTTGTAGAGTTTTAGAGTAAAGTTCCGCTAGGGGGCTATGCTTCTTGACTAGGGGCTACGCTTGGTAGCGTTAATCGCACGGATAATTCTAGGGGCTTGGCCGGGGAGCTAACTCCCCTAAAGCCAAGGTCCAGCGCCAAAGGAAAACTAGGTTTTGGACAGAACCAAGGCATTGCATAGTCCTCGGACTCAAGCCTATGGGGAAACCAACTACCTAGATGAGGAAAACTAGGTTTTGGACAGAACCAAGGCATTGCATGGTCCTCGGACTTAAGCCTATGGGGAAACCAACTACCTGGATGAGGAAAACTAGGTTTTGGATAGAACCAAGGCATTGCATAGTCCTCGGACTCAAGCCTATGGGGAAACCAACTACCTGGATGAGGAAAACTAGGTTTTGGACAGAACCAAGGCATTGCATAGTCCTCGGACTCAAGCCTATGGGAAAACCAACTACCTGGATGAGGAAAACTAGGTTTTGGACAGAACCAAGGCATTGCATAGTCCTCGGACTCAAGCCTATGGGGAAACCAACTACCTGGATGAGGAAAACTAGGTTTTGGACAGAACCAAGGCATTGCATAGTCCTCGGACTCAAGCCTATGGGGAAACCAACTACCTGGATGAGGAAAACTAGGTTTTGGACAGAACCAAGGCATTGCATAGTCCTCGGACTCAAGCCTATGGGAAAACCAACTACCTGGATGAGGAAAACTAGGTTTTGGACAGAACCAAGGCAGTGCATAGTCCTCGGACTCAAGCCTATGGGGAAACCAACTACCTGGATGAGGAAAACTAGGTTTTGGACAGAACCAAGGCATTGCATGGTCCTCGGACTCAAGCCTATGGGAAAACCAACTACCTGGATGAGGAAAACTAGGTTTTGGACAGAACCAAGGCAGTGCATAGTCCTCGGACTCAAGCCTATGGGGAAACCAACTACCTGGATGAGGAAAACTAGGTTTTGGACAGAACCAAGGCATTGCATAGTCCTCGGACTCAAGCCTATGGGGAAACCAACTACCTGGATGAGGAAAACTAGGTTTTGGACAGAACCAAGGCATTGCATAGTCCTCGGACTCAAGCCTATGGGAAAACCAACTACCTGGATGAGGAAAACTAGGTTTTGGACAGAACCAAGGCATTGCATAGTCCTCAGACTCAAGCCTATAGGGAAACCAACTACCTGGATGAGGAAAACTAGATTTTGGACAGAACCAAGGTATTGCATAGTCTTCGGACTCAAGCCTATGGGGAAACCAACTACCTGGATGAGGAAAACTAGGTTTTGGACAGAACCAAGGCATTGCATAGTCCTCGGACTCAAGCCTATAGGGAAACCAACTACCTGGATGAGGAAAACTAGATTTTGGACAGAACCAAGGTATTGCATAGTCCTCGGACTCAAGCCTATGGGGAAACCAACTACCTGGATGAGGAAAACTAGGTTTTGGACAGAACCAAGGCATTGCATAGTCCTCGGACTCAAGCCTATGGGAAAACCAACTACCTGGATGAGGAAAACTAGGTTTTGGACAGAACCAAGGCATTGCATAGTTCTCGGACTCAAGCCTATGGGAAAACCAACTACCTGGATGAGGAAAACTAGGTTTTGGACAGAACCAAGGCATTGCATAGTCCTCAGACTCAAGCCTATGGGGAAACCAACTACCTGGATGAGGAAAACTTGGTTTTGGACAGAACCAAGGCATTGCATAGTCCTCGGACTCAAGCCTATGGGGAAACCAACTACCTGGATGAGGAAAACTAGGTTTTGGACAGAACCAAGGCATTGCATGGTCCTCGGACTCAAGCCTAGGGGAAAACCAACTACCTGGATGAGGAAAACTAGGTTTTGGACAGAACCAAGGCATTGCATAGTGCTCGGACTCAAGCCTATGGGAAAACCAACTACCTGGATGAGGAAAACTAGGTTTTGGACAGAACCAAGGCATTGCATAGTCCTCAGACTCAAGCCTATGGGGAAACCAACTACTTGGATGAGGAAAACTAGATTTTGGACAGAACCAAGGCATTGCATAGTCCTCGGACTCAAGCCTATGGGAAAACCAACTACCTGGATGAGGAAAACTAGGTTTTGGACAGAACCAAGGCATTGCATGGTCCTCGGACTCAAGCCTATGGGAAAACCAACTACCTGGATGAGGAAAACTGGGTTTTGGACAGAACCAAGGCATTGCATGGTCCTCGGACTCAAGCTTATGGGAAAACCAACTACCTGGATGAGGAAAACTAGGTTTTGGACAGAACCAAGGCATTGCATGGTCCTCGGACTCAAGCCTATGGGGAAACCAACTACCTGGGCAGCCAATTTCTTGGATGAGAAGAAGATTGAGTTTTTGTAAGGTTGGCTACTTAATAACAATTCTAAGTTGCTCAGTCCTCAGCTCAAAAACTGTAAAGGGCTAATGCCAATAGGAGTGGTAAGAAAATGTTGAAACGCGTCACTATTAAGTAGCCTAGGGGGCTGTTCATTTCGTGGGTGATATGTCCTCGGATGGTTACTTCCTACACTGCATCGTGCATTGAGCTATTATCTCGGCCAATTTTGGGGTAAGTATCGTTTTTTACAGGTCGGCATTGTTGTGCCAAACACCTCTGTTAAGGTTATGGTGATATCTTTTTCTTAGCAAGCATTTTTGGCCCTAAGTGTCATTGATTCAAATGCTATATTACTATGCTGAACAGCACTTATCAATACATAATAGCCCCAAGTATGGTACTCTAAGTTCGGCGGTATGGTGCCAGACCGATTCAGTAGACCTATCATAATGTCCTTTCTTTTCCTGCCTGATGGGAGTGTCAGCCCTAAGTATCTTTTGTATGATTCAATATTATTAAGCCATATTGTTTTTATAAGCGCAGAGCAAGATCTTTCTATTAACTGGGACTTTGTTCCTAGGCGTCGGCCACAGTTTAAAAAAAAATCTTTTCATTCACAAGATTGTATGTCTATTCATTGTTTTATCATTCCGGAAATATAGAGATAGAGTATGTGAAATAAAGTGATAACAATTTTCATTAATACAAAGATGTATTACAACGTACAAAGAGGGGCTTAAACAAGCCTATACAAAATATAGATTGCTGAAATCATAAAAAAAACAATACATTGGGTAAACAGTCAGATCTCTTTTTAAACTCGTTTCCGAAGTCTTTCCAAACTCTGCCTCAATAGCGCCCATATCGAGAGAAGGACCTTCCTCAGAAGAAGATGGAGGAGATGAACGAAGAAGATGGAGGAGATGAATGAAAAGAAGGAGGAGAAGAAGAGGGAAGAGATGAAAAGAAAGAAAAAGGAGCAAAAGAGGGAGAAGGAAAAGCGCCAGGATGGATCTGGTGCTGGGAAGACTAAGAAAGGGAGGCGAAAGGAGGCGCCAGTGAACGAAGAGAGGAAGAAGCAGGGGCATTTAGTCCCTGCCTCGGTCCTGACTCCTAACACACTGGGGCCATATTAGGTATGCTCATAAGAGAGCGGTTGGTACTGATAACGGGTGTTCTCGACTCAGTCACGCCGAAAGTTTGACGTGATGAGTCCCTGCTTCGGATTTTGGCTGAAAGGAAGGTGAGACAAATCTTAAGTCTCCGCCATCCTTGCCCTGACCGAGCCATTTCGAGTTTTATTGGAACATGATGCTTTGAGGAGGGGTATGGTTCCTTCATCACTCGTTATGGTAAACGTGTTATGATTTGGTGTATAACTCTGGGGTTAAGTAAACGTTAAGGGAGGCCAAGGGTTTCAGATCTCAGAAAGATAAAAGGGTTTCTGTACGAAAGCGATGGCCACCTGCTTGTCTTCTTATAGGAAGGGCAGAACGGAAGGCATTAAATTCGTTCAGGTTTCCAAAGGAATCTGAAAACAAAAATGTGTCCGTTCCACTTCCCCATCCCATTAGACGAACCGTCGAATGTAAATGAATCTCGTAAAGGGAAGCCATTAAAAGCGCGTCTTGGACAACCAAACGGCGGGAGCGTGTCATGAGTAAATTAAGGGGAACACCTTGTAAACCGATATATTTACTGGGCAGGTGGAGAACCGCCAGCATCAATGAATGGCTAAATTAAATGAGCCATAATAACGGTCCGGCATTACCAAAACCCACCTTTCCAACTCAAAGGTCGGACAGCAGGGTTTTGAGGGGCTATTGTGGGGCCCAATAGTTTATGGACCAGGCCCGTTTACTCGTAGGGAGTCCAGAGGTCCAAGCCGAAGAGGGCTGTGGCCCAAGCCCAATAACGTAAAGCATAGGATAGCCTTGAGGTACTGCCGAGGACCGCTCAGTCCTCGGCAAACCCAAGGTCCCACCAAAGAGAGGGGCAAAAGGGGTATAGGACTAAGTTTGAAAGAAAATCTAAAATATCAGGGGAAAGCTGCCCTTACTGCCATTCAATACTCTGCACCTGACAGAGCCGCATTCTTTGGCTTTTACAACCACCCCCGACGACTTTGAGTATGGGTTGATGGGACAAGTATCAGTCTTGGAAAGTTTGACCCTACACGTGGACGAAGGACAGCGAACACAGGCCAATATAAAAGGGAAAATTAGTGACCTAGAGAGGGGGCTGGGAAAAAGGGCCAAAAAGCAGAGCCTCCCAGCCCACCTCCAGGAAAAAGGTTCCAGGGGTGAAGAAAACTTGACCACGCATGACCACCACGAAAAACCCACCACCAGGTGACTAAGGCCTAGCCTTTCAAACCCACGCTCTACAAATGATATTGTTTGGGCCTTTTTACGTGCGAACCCAACACCGTTACGGTTCGTTACGAATCGTGTCCTTACAAGTTCAAACATTAAGAAAATGTGCTTTAAAATAAGGCCTAACCCCTCAACCATATGGATCTTCCGTAAACCGATTAATTTATTTCGTTATATTTTAAATTAAACAGTTGCCGACGTAAATAATTGTATTCAAATTTAATAGAGAGGTCTATTAATTTACTAGTATTCTAGAAAACAACCATTGCGGAAGACAATATAAAATGACAAAGCATAAATGAAAAGAGTAGCTGTATAACAAGAGACACAACAGGAGGACCATTAGAAGGAGAAACAATCGAATTTAGTTTATTGGTTCATCTAGTTTTAAGAATCGCATTCTTACAATGCCCACTTTCTACTTGATAAAGAAGCTGGAATAATAAGTATGATTTCACATGACATGGATGCTCCACTCAATATATGTCTATAAAGTTTTGTCTTTGAGAGCAATATTCCATTTTTTCTCTCCCTAACATGATGGAAGATGACACTTCTAAAGGGTCAATCTAAGCTATATATTCTCCCTATAATTCTATCATTTTTCAAACTACCCACACATAGAGTCATGCTCTCGAGAGGACAATACTTACATACTCCGGGAACATTGTTCCCTCCTCTCATATGAGAGGTGGGTCTCATGATAAGAACCATGTGTAAAGCCCACTCTTTATTTGAGAGGAGAGAATATTATTCTCAAACTATCTAATAATTTTTTTCTCTCAAGGTACTTACAATAAAAGGAAACTACATACAATCCCTTGCTTGTTGTGACTTCAATGGAAAACGTTGATTTATCTTAATTAAATAAATAACTCCATAAGAAAATAAATCATAATTTTGGGGTTACTAAATTTATTATGAAATTATGTTGATATCAATTACAAATCATAATTTTGCCATTACAAATGTATTATGAAATTGCGATAGTGGTTACAAAATATTTAATTTCTCTTTATGTAACTTGCTTGTATCCAAATTCTATATAAAGGACATACATACCACTACCGCTGAGTGAGATATATAGAAAAGGTGTGAGATAATATGTGATATATGTAATATGTATGACATAATTTTATGGCGTATTTTATGTAGTTTATTTTGATGGCAAAGAAAAGGTAGTTATTTGGTGGAGTTTTGAACTTAACCACTTGTGCAGAGTTGGTATGAGCTATGTGACAATTCGCCAGATTGTAATTGTTATATCTTAGAGGGGACAAGTTTAACAGAAAATTTATTACACTGATTTGTGTCCTTTGCCAATTGCAAAAGAATTAAATCTCTTTAGAGAGAATGAGATTTTCATATCTCAACCAGATTGGTTTTGTTATCATTTTTTTTACTTATCTAGTTGGTTTCATTTTTTTAATTTTACATTATGAATTTTTTAAATTATATTTTAGTGTATTATCAAAAATAAACAAAAATAAAAATTATATTAACTAATATTCTTAAATCTAATTGAGGACCGTGCAAAAAGCACCAACTCCATCAAAAAAAGAAAGAGATAGCACCATAATTCAGTCAAAATTGGTTATTTCTTTATACTTGCACGAGGTGTTTTTATCCCAAATTTGAAGTAAAAAGACAAGGTCCAATCTACCATTGTAGGCCCGTTAGATTTAATTTTTACGGGCCTTTTATGCGTGCAAAAAGCAAAAGCACCAATTCCACCGAAAAGAGAAGCAGCCCATGATTCAGCCAAATTGGTCAATTATTTATGCTTGCACGAGGCACCTACCAAACAAAATGATGCCCTCCATCACACAAAATTATTGAAAGTCGAAATTCCAGCCAAAAAAGGAAGAAAAAAGTGAAAATTATCCTACAATCATGCACTATTTTAACATGTTAAAAGCTAAAGTACAAATTCACATTTTAATAATATATATACACTCTTCCATATCATGTCCATATTCTTTCACATTATGTGTAAAATGTGAAAACTTAATATAAACATATGGATATTGTGTAAAATCCTATACATCTGAGAGTATGAAACAATAATTTCCCTCAACAAAGCGAAAACGAAAACAAATCATCCTTATCCTAGCACCATAATATTGATTTTACAAAATAACCCAACCTTCATTTTGAACCACTTGTCCGTCCTCTTACTTGTAGAGATAAAAAAAAATCCATAATATGTGGTTACACTCTGTTAATAGTTATTCTAGGCCCCCCCTTTAAGTCAACAAATTTGTGTAAAATGAATTAATAGACAATACTTAACTCTGCTTTAAATATGATTATGAAACAAATTGATAAAGATTGATAAGCCCAACATACTTTCCTCAAGAAAAGTACTCGTCCATAATGGTCAGCACTAGACGAAGGAAGACCATTAAACCCCAATCAATGGAGAAGGTGTTACATGCCAACAATAAGTATTCTTGCCGTTGGGAGGAGCAAGATCCTCTCATTCAAACCCCTCAGAGGCGTTACAGATATTACATTGAAGACTGCCATCAAACACTCCCAACGGCTATGATGAAGAGGCAGATACATATATATATATATACGTACCTAAGGACCTTGGGAGAGGTACAAAAAAATTCTCATCCCTATATTCTAATATTCTGATATTAAGTTCTCTTTTCTCTACCAGTTTATCTGACTTAATCATTGGATGTTTTGTGGCAGACACTACACCGGTAATATGAAGCTAAACCCGACTAAATGCGCCTTTGGGGTCTCCTCTGGGAAGTTCCTCGGCTTCATGGTGTCACAGAGAGGAATAGAGGCAAATCTAGAAAAGGTGAAGGCCATCCTCGAGATGTCCTCCCCAAAGATGATCAAAGAAGTACAGTCCCTCACAGGAAAGGTGGCAGCCCTCAACAGATTCGTCTCCAAAGCAACTAACAAGTGCCTCCCCTTCTTTAAAACCTTGAAGCAGGCTTTTGTTTGGACAGACGAGTGCGAAGCAACATTCCAAGAGCTAAAGTGTTACCTGAGCAATCCCCCACTCTTGAGTCCATCCAAAGAAGGTGACGACCTATTTCTATACTTAACAATATCCACAACTGCGGTAAGCGCAGCCTTGATCAGGGAAGAACAAAGGGTGCAATGCCCGATGTACTACATTAGCCAGGCCTTTCAAGGAGCTGAAGCACGGTACCCATGGATAGAGAAAATCACAATCGCCCTGATAGTGGCAAACCCAATCATAGTCATGATGGATCAACCCATTAAGAAAGCGATGAATAAACCCGAGGCTGCAGGACGAATTGATAGGCCAAAAAAACGTATTAACCCCTTGTGATAAATTAACTAATTGATCTAGCCAAGTTAATTAGTTGATTTAATTTGCATGCAATACATGTGGTAGCATAAACAAATCACCAAATAACTAAATGCAGCGGAAAATAAATTGACACGGTGATTTGTTTACGAATGGGGAAAACCTACATGGCAAAAACCCCACCGAATGATTTTAAGGTTACCACTCTCGAGAATCCACTATTATCAAAACAAGTGGTTACAAGTAAAGGAATCCTAGTACCTTATACTAACCTACAGTTGAACCCTTACTCCAATACCCAATTGGACTTGTTCTGTAGTGACAATCTCTTCTTTTCAATGCACGGCACCCATTATATGACTAACCAATAGATGCACAGATTCCAGTACGTGACTTGATCACCAACTTGAGAAATATGTTGGCTGTAAAGTTCTTCAGTTCATCACACGATGAAGATCATGAATATCCTTGGTCACAAAACCCTAAGGTGTACAAACACAGTAGCTTCTTTAAAAGAAATATGAACTAGGGCAAATTTTGTCTCCAGTCACAATTTGCATGAACAAGACTTTGCTCTACACTTGTGCAACTGTGCAACCTTTGATGGCCCTTAAAATAATCCTTATATATGTTTAGGGTTGTGAAAAAAGAAAGCCTAAACACATACTCACGGATTGGATGCAAAATAGAACTGAAAATCTATTTTCATAAATCTCGACAGATACCCTATCTATTGAGCTAGCTATCGAGTTTTGGGCTTCAACAACTTTTTAAATCTCGATAGATACTAGCTGTTGAGCTTTAAAAACTAGCACTTCTTTACTTGTTTTTTGGACAGACTTGCATGGTTTTAACACTTAATCTTGAAACCTTGTTCTATAAAGTATTAAACACATCCTAGATCTACCCAATTACAAGTAAAGTACGTTTTGTCAAAGGATTAGCCAGTTACATAAAAATATTGACATATGTTCCTAACATCAAATCACATATGTTCTAACAATCTCATCCTTTGGCAATCCGTGATAAAACCACAACAAACAAATGAACATATGAGAAAAGTCATGAATCACTCAACTCATATTTACTTGTTGAATACAATAAAATCTATCCTAACACAAACTCTTGAAAATTTTTGCAAGAAGAGAGTTTATGGCAAGTAGAATTTGACAACCTATATTTCTGAAATACTTTAAACAAAACTCATCACGACATCTTAATGTGAAACATAAATAATAGATTGAATACAATAAATAAGAAACATGTGTATAAAGAAAGAAAAGAAACAACACATGGAAAGATAGGTGAAAAACATACATCAACATATATATATCTCTCCCATAGACCTAAACCAATCTAAGGATTGGCACAACAAAGGGTACAAACTGACCAGCGCTAGCTCTAAACCACTATCACCTAAGACAAAACCCCCAACCCGCAAACAATGGCCACTAGGGGAACCTAAGAATGCTCCCAAACGAGCAAAGAAGAATGCAACAGAGGGAGAAGTATGCCTAATATCGGAGTAATCAACCATTAAACACAAGAAAAATGAGGAAATAAAAAGTCCTAAAAAGGAAAAAGGAACGGAAAAGGGGTGGAACTGAGAAAGAGGAAGAGACTGAGAAATCAAGGGAGCAAACGCGTATCAGAAAAAAGGAAAGTGAAGAGAGAAGGAAAACACAAAGATACTTAAAAGGTTACCTCAGAAAACAAAAATGTGTGGAAAACCGAAGAGTTTCATCGGAGCGAAAACTCCTCAACTACTCTAGGTGTGACGTGTGGCTACAACACGCGCCACGCCGCCACTACGCAATAAATGCGGAAGGGGTGGATCCCAAAAAAAAAAAACTTTACATATTCCTATGGTCATTCTCAAGTGGACGACCTCGGAATAGGGGGGCAACTGATAAGCCCAACATATTTTCCTCAGGAAAAGTACTCGTCCATAATGGTCATCACTAGACGAAGGAAGACCATTAAACCCCAATCAATGGAGAACGCGTTACACGCCAACAATAAGTATTCTTGTCGTTGGGAGGAGCAAGATCCTCTCATTTAGACCCCTCAGAGGCGTTACAAATATTACATTGAAGACTGCCATCAAACACCCCCAACGACTATGATGAAGAGGCAGATACATATATATATATATATATATATATATATATATATATACACACACACATAAATGTACCTCAAGACGTTGGGAGAGGTACAAAAAAATTCTCATCCCTATATTCTAATGTTCTGATATTAAGTTCTCTTTTCTCTTCCAGTTTATCTGACTTAATCATCGGAGGCTTTGTGGCAAACACCACACCGGTGATCTTTTCCATTCTTCATTTATTCTTGTAGGATCCTGGACGGCTTTCCCTTTGGACGATCATTTAACTGACGATTTTGGCATCATTAAAGATAATGCTAAAACTCAAAAAGGAATTCAAACTCAGCCTTATCAAAATAACAAGATTAAGTCTATCTTATCTGATTTGGTTTTGAAGACCAAATATGATCTCGAGATCGAGATCAACATGGAAAAGATATCGAGACGATATAGCCTCAATCAACCATCAGAGTGTTTGAAATGACACAGTACACGTTGAGACTAAAATGTGGTCTTGAGCTTGAGCCTTTCCAACATGAGCTCAATATCGAGATTCGAGACCGTGATTCATCAATTGACCACGTTGTAATTAAAGTATTAATACTCATAATTGGCATAAGTCATACAGTAGTTTAGAAATTATATCACCTGTAAGTGGGTAATTATGCCACATGTAAATTTAATAATCATGCCAGGTAAATCTTATGGGAAGTTCTTATAAAAAGTTAGAAACTCTTTTTTTTGAGGGAAAAAAAAAAGGGCACATCTCAATTCTTCATTTTTAACAGAAGTTATATGGTAGGAAATAAATGTAAAAGACTTAAAACTTAAAAGGCACATCACACTCCCATAAAGAGAAATGTTATATTCATAATATTTTCACAACACTTTTTCAACAAATTTTAAGAAGCAATTTATAATTGATGAGCAAGAAAGTAATTTTAGTTGTGAGTTTAAATTAGAATCAATAACAATTTACTGCTTAAAATTTGTTATAAAAATTTTGTGGACGTAGTACTTCTCTTTTTTTAAAAGACTTAAACATAAAAGAAATGTGGTTAGAATGAAGTTAAGTAACTAATTTTAGTTCTAATTATATTTAAATTTATATATTTTTTAATTCCTAAAAAACTTAAAAGTAATTGATTTTAGTCCGTAACAAACTTAAAACAATCACTTTTAGTCCCAAATGAGTGATGATGTTTATATTTTTAGTTTAATTACGTCATTTAATGAACTAATCACTTTGAGTTTTATACTAATGCTACTTTCACAATATTTCACAATGAATCCTAGTTTGCATGGTAAGTTAAAAAGTGATGTCAGTGATAAACTTAACATTTCACAACGTTTATGCACCTAATTTATAGAGTAATTTCTAAAAACGAAAGATTTTTTGCTTAAACCAATCTACATTTATCATAGTAAAGAATCATTATACCATACACTTTTTTTAACTTCGTCTTAACCATTAATCTATTATTATAAAATATATATTAAATAAATCAACGTCCTATATTAATTGTAAAAAAATATGTATATATAATATAATAAATAAATAAATAAAGGAGGGAGAAAGAGATAGCATGTGTGCATAAATTTATTTTTACTGCAAAAAAAAATTTTCTCCCTAAAATGAATGAGACTATATTATGAGAGACTATGACTATTCAATATTCATAATTCACTGGCAAATAAGATTTAATATTTTACCATGATGGCTCAAGCCGGATAATCAAATGGTAGAGGAGATACAAAAGAGGAATTCATTAGATCAGGGTGTACATAACCATAGTTGCGAAGCACCTGATTGTCCGCGAAATTCAAAGCCCTCTGCATCTCAATCCAACACGTGTCCCCAACATACATAGGGTTATGGTTCCCATTACATTGCTGACACCCAGTGAAATGCGTGACAAAGGGCCTCCTCCTCCTCCTCCTCCTCTTATATCCAGCGTCTTCCAGATATGGCTCCCTCAACTTAGCATAATACTCGCTCAGTTTCTCTGCGTGTCTCCTCCTTAACGTGGGCCCCAATATCTCAACCTCTTTGTACCCCTCGGTGATGTTATCATATGTTTTCACTATCTCTACCCAATACCCTTGGAAGTAGTACTCGTTCTCTATGTAAGTCTTGTTCCCCCATTTGTCTTTATACTTAAATAGCAAATAAATCAAAGCCGACTGGTCATCTGAATGTGGGTTTGTCTTGTCTTTAAATGTTGATAATTGGATCTGGCCCCATTTCTCGTAGTTTGGGCTATTTGGGCCCATTTCAGCCCAATCATTCACCAAGTCCATGGACCATTGACAATTCCTAATCATGAACACTCCAGCATTAAGGCTCTTACCACTCTTATTACCTTTGTCCTCGTAGACCAAATTGGGCCAGCCATAAACAACCAGATTATGGTCCTTGTACCTGTCCAGTGAACAAGTAAGAAAGACTAAGTTAATTCAAGTTTAGGAATAATAAAAATGGACATTTTATAATTATTGAAGTAATTGGGGTTATGATATATTTAAGAAAAAACATAATGGTAGAAAAAAATAAATATGGCTGAGCCTAATTAATTTATTGATGACTCATAGCCGACCCCAACAACAATATTGTTGTACCTGTCTAATGGAACCTTAAATTCCATATCAGTGAACACCGCGTCCGAATCAATCCACCAAATCCATTCAACCTCTGGGTGGGCTAGCATGGCGGCCCGGACTACCGGAAATTTGGCCCAATAAGCGTCCATCTTGGGGTGCAAGTAAGCGTTGTTGTAGAAAATATCGTAGCCGTGGATTCGACAATAGTCAACCTTGTTCTTGAAAAGCCTTAACAACAAATGATCACCGATTGGGTTCTCACAAGGCAACGGTTGTGATCCCGTGACAACTAGGATGCGATCACGTGCTCCTGTAGCAAATGATGGGTGTTGTTTCAGCCAATCACTTCTCTTCTCGTCCCAGTTCTTCATTGGTTTCTCAATCGAGTAGCTCAGTCCTGGGTTGTCATAAAATGATTTCTCAGGTGGGTTGCAGAGTTCATGTGCAGCACAATTTGGTGAACCAACAACAACCCCATCTGGTTCAAGTTTAGGTTCACTTTTGGGTTTGGTGAAAGGAGAGTGAATGATAGGGATGGGGTTATAGAAGGACGATAAGGTCCAAAGGAGTAGAAGAAGAAAAAGTACTAAACTAAGAAAGAGAAATGTATTGGCGAGACAGACACATGTTGTGGGTTTGTTTTGAAATGTGGATTTCGCCATGGTATGTGAGGGGTTTGGGAACTGAGAACAATTTTAAACAAGAGGAGGCCATGTTAAAAATGGAGTTTTTAAGGTTTTGAAGTCGCCTAATATGGGAGATTTCTATGCACCAATGACTTGCCTTCAAGCTTGCCTATATATGGGAGATTTATAGGTATCAATGAGTTTATAATATGTAAAATGCCATATATGGTAGAGGTTTTATGTAGACATAAAATTTCATAAAATTCTGTGTGGCTGCATTTAGTAGCAAGTAGGGTTTATGGTAGCTTCGGCCAGCCACATTTACTAAGCTGCACTAGTCGAATTATATTGTTTGCGTTAATATATTTTAGACTGACTCATAGTACGAACAAGCTTTCATAGCTCAGTTGGTTAGAGCACCCGTTTAGTAAGCGGGAGGTCTTGAGTTCAACTCTCAATGAAAGCACAAATGGACTTCTTTTTTTCTTCTTGCAAAGCACATCTCAGCATAGGTAACGCTGGATCTTTCCTATAATTTTGTCAAAATTATTGCACGGTCAAACCTACAATTCTAATAGAGATGACCATAACCACAAGACTCATCCATGATCCGTCACAACACAAGGAGAAGTAAGCTTTTCACTCTCTCTCTCTCTCTCTCTCTTTTGGTACCCTTACTTTTACCCAAAATTTGCTCAATAACATCCATTAGAAACTTATTCATTATTTTTGAATTCAGATACCATTGGTAAAAATACAGATTACAGACCCAACTTCAATAGGTGGGCATCACCCAATTCCATTTTTCCTATTCTGCTGAAAATGAGTTATCAAATCCCACACAGGGTTCAATGCATAAATTTACATTAAGTGGATGGTAGGAGAGAACCTTACTCCACTGCCATCTTATTATCTACACCTATGCGACTATCCATAAAGTAACAACAATTGTAGACCTCACCAACTAGGCTAACTAGCCCATCTTCTTGGGATTCAATATGAACAACCTTGAAGATCACGCCATCGGAGATAAACTAACCCTGCCCGATAATGAGTGTAGGCTCCAGCAACTACTAGCACATGAAATAGTTGGTGGCTGTGCCCTGCAATGTCGAATTTCCCAGGCATCCATCGTTCAGGAATCCTTGTGGCATAAACCACTGCTCCAAGACCATAGAAAGCCCCCATCAGCAGTTCATATCCAGTTGTGTGGAGAACCTCAGGTTGGCCCCAGAACAAGATAAGTTTGTGCAGGATTGGTGCTACCCCAGAGAAACCCATGCCACAAAAGAGACATGCACGAATGGTGCGGAACTGAGGGGTTTGAAAGACTGGCAGGAGAGAAAACAAAACTGTGGTAATTCCCAAGACAGTTATAAATCCCAAGTAGAGGTTACAGAAGAAGGGGCTGCACATGAAGGAGTAGTAGACAGGAGGAAAGAAGGAGGTAGATATAAGGACAGCAATTCCAACATAATCAAGCCTGAGCAGGATGTATGATAGGCGCTCAGAGTGGCAAGAAAGGAGGTGGCAAGTGCTGCTAGATAGCAAGCAAAACATGGCCCCACCTAAGAATGCAAAAAATGGCCACCGCGTGATTGGTCTAACCAGCACGGGTGCTATAATGTTTGCCACATCTTCCTTCATGCTACGCTGCATTTGATCAGAAAGAAAATGAAGACATTAGCTGCATGAAGCTTTAGAAAATAAGTCAATCCATCATAAGAAAAAAAAAAATATATGTATATATATATATATTATATGACTCAAAATTATTTCAATTGTTTATACTATCAATTGAACCAGAAATTGGATATTGTCAGTTATGATCTTCCTCTGTACAATATACACTCACCAAGAATCTATTAAAATCTCAAATATTGGAACATTGTTTCCAAAAGGAAATTGTAGAAAACTTTTGCCCTAAACAATTGTGTAAACAAGCGATGTGAAAATTTGGTTTAAAAAAAGAATAAAGGATCCCAATGTAGAATGCATTAAACAAAAAGGCTGATTTTATAAGGACTAATATGCAGTTGGTGGCAGCATTACAAAAGAATCACATCCAACGAAAAATCATGAACTAACAGCATCAAAGAGGTTCAACAGTAAATCTTAAGATACAGTACTTAATTCTATGTTATGTTATAATGACATTCATTAAGCACCTTGCTACATGCATGATCAACCCTGCCATTTCTGAAAATAAGGTATGACATGGTAATTATTGTCTGTTCGATGAAAATAAAGATATGCCAAACCATTTCTTTAAGGAAACGCTAAGATACAATTTTACTTGAAGCTCATTATGCCTTTGTTGGCACTAACAAGCCTTCCTTCACACTACTCTGTTGATAAATATAGAGTCAGATAAGGCCAAAATTCTATGACACATATAATGTCTTTGGTGGGGAAGCTCCAAAAAATAAAGTTCACACAGGTGCCAAAACTACATTTCCAATAGACCACCAAAAATAAAATTAGTCTTACAAGAGGTTGAACATCACTGCTTATTTTTCTTTTTCTTTTTTCTTTTTTTTTTTTTTTTTTCCCCTTTAAAAATCATGGACATCACCAAATCTTTAACAGTGAAATCTCTGGAACACTACAAGCCACATCCATCTACACTACTTCATGGAATTCTGCAATTTTGTTAATTCAAAATGGATGGCATTAGCATATTGATGAGAAATATATCAAGAAGTGAGGCAATCATAACAGACATGCATTACTAGGATACATATTGCTTTTTTTTCTTTGGCTGAACTAGGATTCATATTCCTACTTAAACCACTACTTCTACTACATGGTCAATGATCACTATAACTCTGTATTTTCCATCTATTAATTGATGGCTCAACACATTTACCCAGGGACTGTAATAACCATGCTATTTCGAGCAGCCAAAAGTCATATCTTCCAATTTTCAATTTCTCTCACAGATGATGCAACTTCTCTCTTGAAGCTTTCAATTCACCATCAAATAGTCTTTAACTAGTACCATAACGAGTTCTCACTGACACAACCATCTATTCCTTTATAGGATCAAACCATCTCAATTAGACTCCCTAATCTCATCATCATGTAAAACTACACTTGATTTCTGAATGAGTTCAAACACTACAGATCATATACTCAGTAAGTGGCTGGAATTGATTGCTTTTTAACTCAAAATTTGTAGTATCTGGTGATGATAAGATTAGGGAGTCTTATATAATTTAAATTCTAAGGAATTAAAAGACTAGTACTAAAAATGTGTACAAGATACTACAAAAATTAGTTGGCTAGAGGAATATTACATAATAAACACCAAAAGAGAATACTATGCCAATAATAAACATTAGAAAAATGCATGATGAACCAAGAAAAATCAGATAGAAATTGTTTGCAAATTACTGCCATAAAGCCAACGTTATAAGGACCTGATGAACAAACATAAACAACCATCCAGTTTTTTAAAATCAATCATGAAATGAGTAGTAACCATTTAAGATTATCATAGCATTCAAGCATTGAGGTGTGGAGGGGTAGCATTACCAAAACACATACATCTGTGTAGTTGCCACTGGAAAATCGCTTAGGCAAACAATTATTTAGGAGTTCCATAACATGCCAACCCGAGAGTGATGGAAGAATATCCATTGAAGGCAATGTAGTCTTTAACTCCTCCCTAAGTTTGTGCAGATCAG
Organism: Quercus berberidifolia; assembly: GCA_028535905.1. Taxonomy (NCBI): domain Eukaryota; kingdom Viridiplantae; phylum Streptophyta; class Magnoliopsida; order Fagales; family Fagaceae; genus Quercus; species Quercus berberidifolia. The sequence continues at coordinate 38,822,575 of JAPQVW010000010.1, forward strand.
GCATGTTGGGCAAGGAAGGGAGGCATGTCATAAGTTCAGCACGCAGTTTGTGCAGGTCAGCCTTTTTCAGAACGTCAGGAAAATGTTGTAGAGAGTGAAGATCAACACTTGGAACCATCTTCGCAGTGTATATGGTCAGGGAAAGGAAGAAGAAGAATCCAATCAAATGCCTGTAAAAGAAGTACATGCTTAATGATGTTTAGAGGAGTTCAGAATCTTTTTATCTTTTGAACCATGAATTGAGCAACAATCATTTAACAACCTATATATAAGTAAAGAAGATGCAGCACATACATGTTATAGAGAGAACAAATCAAACAATTTAGCCTAACAACATAGATACACCTAACCAAATATTGTACCAAAGTCAAAACTATGTTTTTCTAATTGTTAACAAGAAGTCTTAAAATGTAGTACTTTTTTTTTGTTTGGTAAAGTCACTCATTCACTTAAGGAACACATCAAACCCAATAATAAAGTTAAAATCAAATTATGGAATTTCCTTGTTTTATGGGTAAATACAACTCACCCATCCATACAAGATTGATCCCATGATCAACTTTGAGGACAATGCTTGTCAATCAGCAAATATCTTCCTTTTGTTTCCCCTTCAAGAATATAGAAGAAAGAAAACTTTTTTTTACATAAATCCTTTTCCCAGCAACTCCCAATTCCAAACAAGAAGATTACACACATATAAAGAAGTTTGGATTTGGTTACTAAATGGACTAATCCGCATTTGAATGAAATGAACCTATAACACTTCATGGGTTCTAACATTTTTTAAACCCACAACTTTCATTGGTTCTAACTGTCATCATAACCCAAAGTTCACATAACTTTTTAAATCCTTGTCCCAGATACTCCCATTTCAAACAAGAAGATTACATACTAAAATACTTCTTTCTACATATATGTCCAGTCCAACCAACAGATTTCCATTAAAATCACATAATGAATAATCCATTTACTCTTTCAAAGAAAATAAAAGGAACAGTAAGCCTTACGTCCAAACGTTTAGCGTCTCATTGTGAATGGTGAACATGCTACGCAAGATCTGCTTCAATGGCCATTCAGGCCGGTAATGGCCCACAATGAACTCATTGTCCTTCAAATACGCAGGCAATGAGTGGTACTCAACCAGCTGGTACTTCACCTTCTTCCAAAATCTCTTCCTTTTCCCTTCCTTTGATGAATGTGTTGGAGAATTCTCCATTGCTTCAGAGGAAGCTTTCATTTCCTCACCACTTCGAAGACCTTCACTCATCCTTTGATTAACCCAAATACACAAAAATAAAAAAATAGTTAATAAAACAGCAATAAATAATAATATATTAAAAATAAATAAATAAAAAAACCCCACAAAAACCCAATTTTAAATATTTATCACCAAGATCGGCATAATACAGCAACCCAGCTTAGTTTCAATAAAAAAATTTCATTCTTTTCAAATAAAAGCAATATAAAACAAGAACCCCAAAAAAGAAAAAAATAATTGTTTTTCTTTTTAGTTGGACATACAATTGTAAAGTACAGAAATTGAAGAAATGAAGCAAGCAAGTGAAACCCAGATGAGGGAAAAAAAAAAACCTGAAATTGAAGTAGCAGCAGCTGAGAGCGATGACCCAGAAGAAGATTCTTCAGCTGCTTCAATTATATTTGTTATATATTGTTCATATAACAAATTATAAACGAATTTTCAAGGCTGAGAAAACCAGCAGTACCTTCAGGAGAAAACGGCAAAAAGATGATTAGAATAAGAAAGAGAAAGAAAGCGTAAGAAAGTACGGAAAAATCTAACGAATGGTAAAGTATATGGGTTTGATTAATAGTCGATACTTTTTGGCGGTTCGGAAATGCCTAGAAAGAAATGTTTTTTTTTTTTGACATAAATAACTACGGCAAGTGTTTATAAAAGAAAGAGAGAGATTCTTTGAATAGATGCGAAGATGCCACGTTCTCTGGGAATATGTGGCGACATATAAAATTTGATGCCAATGTTTGTGTAATGCGTATTAACAATCTGCCGCTAGTTCTGGGTCAAACAGATTTTGGTGCTTTTTTTGTGGACCCATCCTCAAGGCGGGGTATTTATTTGGTTTTTTTGTTTTTGTTTTTTTTGAAGTGTATAGTTTCAATTTTAGAACAGGGTAGTGATGTTTCTGTTAAAAATAAAAGTTGATGTTAATTTTTTTTTTTTTTTTTGAGATAGTTTCAATCTATGGCATCCGTTTCTAATTATAGTTATTTATTATCAAGCTAAAACACCAAATGGTTTTTGATGGAAGCGAAAATTGAACATTATATCTCTTATTCAACCATAAAAAACTTTACTAATTAAAATAACTGGAACTCACAAAAAGTGGACTTAAGCAAATAAGCTAGTTAAAAAAAATATATATAAATAAATAAGAGTTTTATAATTTAATTGGTTGGCACGTTTTGGCATTTCTAACTGCGGCATCTATGATTTATATTTTTCATTTTCCAACCATCGAATTATTAAAAAAAAAAATGTCAAAAAATACTAAGTGGATTGGAACTTTGACTGTGGCTCTATTTGTTTTGATGGGAAACATTATGTGAAAATGGTCTTTCGTGTTTTTTTTATTTGGTAGTATTAAGAAAAAAAAAAATAGTTCAAATGAAAACTATCTCTTGACTTCCCTTATATTGCTTAGCATGAGATAGAGTTGTTTTTCACTAAATTTTTTTGGAAAATAACTATATTATGTCTAGCTAAATAAAAGAAGTCAAAGAAAAGTTTTCCAACTTATTTAAAGGTTGCTACTAAACATAGAAAAATAAGATAGTTTTTTTTAGAAAATGTTAATGTTTAAACAAATGAAAATATCTTCATGGTCACACACCTAGCAAAATGAAATATACTTCCAGCAAGAGAAAGAAGAGAGCAAATTAACTGTTGTTAACAAGTGTTAGAAATATATATTAGACATATTAGCCCAATGTAATAGGCCCAAGCTCACTCCTGCTTATACTAGTAGTTTAGGGTTTAGTCGCCTATATATACTCATATTAGGATTCATTATAACACAGGTTATTGCATTACACTCTTACATAATAAAGATATAACCCTTAAGGGATTCCTCTGTGGATGTAAACCGACAAGGCTGAATCACGTCGTGTTCTTGATGTTCCCATTCTATGCTTCCTCTTCCGCATTCACTCTAACATATACAATATAGTATAACACATCGCGTTGCTAATAATACATTTAACAACAAGCACTACCCAAAACTATGTCCTCCCCTTCTCTCACTCACTTTCCTCTCTACCTTGCCACTTGATTTCAACTAAAATAGTTCTGCTTTGATATTGATTAGTGATCACGTTTATAAATTTTACTGTCGATGTTTATGTTACTTTGCTAATCTCTTTTACTTGAGCGTGCTGGACACTTCTTATTACATTATGAGAAATAATTGAGCATGTATGCTTTGTTTTGCTACACTTTTTTACATTGATTTGAAGCATTGCTGGACTTTTTGTAGCCTTGCTGGACATGATCATTTAGTATGTTGCACTCTTTGAATCTTGTCAACTTAACCCTGCTAGACATATTCATTTGAACTTTACTAAACACATTTGATTACCATTTCTAGATACTTTTTTTAAAGTTCTATCAAAAATACTATATTGAATTCACTAAACGCATCATCCTAGCTTTGCCGGAAGAATTAAAAAGACTTTGTTGAACATGTTATTTTTACTTTCCCCTCTTGTTCTCATTCTTACTAAACACTCTGGATTGTTTTGCTAGCCCATATAAGTGAACCAATATGAATCTTCACTTCTCTTCCCATGATTTGAGTGTATATTTAACTTGTCACCACTATAAATCTCTAATTGGCAAGATGTAATATTGTTAAAATTATTTTGGAATTGATTTTTAAGGTTGTTGAGGTTATTGTTGGATGTCTAGTATTACCACTAGATGTCCAGTTTTGTATTTGTATTATCACTTGTAAGAAAATAGAGTACATATCTCTATAAGATCGTATACTTGTTTGTTCCACATTGTAAACCATTCCTCTATAGCTTGAACGGTTTCTTGCTCATGGTGGTGCTTGCTACTATAGCAAGTCACACAATATCCATGGCCTAAAAACCATAGGACAGAACCCAAAGACATGAGAGAATAGTGGAAATGAAAAAAATGTTCTATTTTCCATGAGTTATACAATTGAGAGAGGTTACACCCTTTTGTAACCCATTTTCATGTAACCTATGTCACATGAAATTAACCCCATTAAATGTGGCTAGTCAAAGGTCATACTCATACCCAAACTATGTCATATGAAATTAACCCCATTAAATGTGGCTAGTCAAAGGTCATACTCATACCCACTAATGGGTAACTGTCCAAATTCTAACACCACTAGAAGCCTATGGTTTACTTAGACACCACCATACCATGTCACAACTAACATCAGAGCCGTTGGATCTCTTACTCTTGTTGTTGGATACTCTAGGATCTAACTACCCCCATAAAGGAAAAGTTCTTTAGTTTTGTTCCCTACATTGTTGTTTTTCTTTTCTACATCATTCTTCATCTTATTTTAATTATTAATTACGTTATTTTATTGTTAAAGAGTAAACACAACTATAGCAACCAACAGTGATCCATTGACATGAGTTCTAGACTCGACTATCCCCTAAGAGTTGGTTTTAACTGTTAACATGTTAAGTCACGACACGTGTTATTGCAACAAAAAGACCCTAACTGTTGTGATCAATCCAAGCTTTAAGCATTGCATAAAAGAACTAATAGAAGAACATTTGAGTTTGGATTGGCTCATAAGTCATAAGTGAATGAGTCAACATTGACTCTAGCTGGTGATATGTTCTTGAAGCATTATGCATGTTGCTTTTTAGTAACCTAATTTGTGTGCCTTTAGGGTGGCTACAAATTACGATTGGGACAACATCATAATTTAGTCGGTAGGATATTGTCTTTCAATTTCAATTTGTGATGAAAACGTAAGCAATATGACTATAGAGTTTTAGATAAAAAAGAGTTGATTTTGTTGACTTTTATTTTTATTTTTTTTACATGGCCCAACTTTTGCAATTTTTAGGTAATGGGCTTTTATTGTCTAATTTCATTCCTTTTAAATTGGATTTAACTGTTAAGGAAGTTGCGTTTCATGTATTATATATAAACCTTCCCACCGATTGGAAAAGTATGCAAGTGAAATAAGAAGCAAGAGTGCGTAAATGTAGTGTGGTGGGTAGGGGTGTGTAGCTAACTCATCGACTCAACCTAACTCGTCAGGTTGGGTTGGTTTCTAGGGGTTGGTAAGTTGAGTTGAGTTATGAAAATTTTTTTAATAGTGGGTTGGATTAAGTTCTAGTTATAACAATCACAACCCGACTAACTCGACCCGACCCACATATATATTTAAAATTTAAATTATATATATTTACAAATATATTATATAATTAATAATTTTTTATTTAATTTTTTTCCCTCGTTCGGTTTTTCCTATATAAAACTCAATTATCTTGCAAACCCTAACAATCTTATTTCTTTCTATGCTGCCTTCCACTCTCACTCAACTCCTATTTGTTTATAACTGAGTTGGGATACCAATTCATGTATATTTTGTTTATTAACTCAATTGGATATATTTTGTTTATAATTGAGTTAGAATACTAGTTTATGTATATTTTGTTTATCAACTTAAGTGGCAAGTGAGATATATATTTTTTTACTCAATTTAATAATAATAGTAATAACAAATAAAATAATATAAAAAACTGTCCAACCCATGGATTCAACCCAACCCAACCCGATCCATGTGGGTTGGGTTGAACCCCTGTGATGGGTTGGGTTGGGTTTGATTTTTTTTAACCTACCATGGTGGGTTGGGTTAAAAAAATCTCCTCAACCCGACCTAACCTGATCCATGCATAAGTCTAGTGGTGAGTAGCAAATTGTGTTGTAACGGTTTAAGTATCAATAAAACTTCTCCTTCATTGAGAACTAATTCTGCTTAATTACAAAGTATTTGATATGATTTTTCCAATGTATAAAATTAATAATTTTAACAAAATTTTTGTAGAGAAAAACCAAGATGAATTAAAAAGTTCCTAAAGATATAATTACGACTCGTAATGAAGCTTCCAGGCAAAAAGATGGGCCTACATAGATATTATATCAAATCTTTTACCATTTCAAAATCAAAAGTTATTTTAGGCTTTTTAGCTTCTTCTTTTTTTCCCTAGGAGTGATTTAAACCCACAAATTCCAAGAAGACGGACAGAACTTGTTTTTGCCGAATCAGATGCTAACTATAGAACTAACTTTAATAATATCATTATTTTGCAAGTTGTTTTTTTGAAAAAGAGGATTCGTCGGGTGCGTTGGGTAGAGTTGTTAAACAACTAATTTTTAGTTTTTAAACAACATTACACACATTTTTTTATCCACGTGTATTTCAAAAAATTACAAACAACATTACTCAAACTTCTCTACCAAACAGATCCTAATTATTAAAACTTAACAAACACTCTACAGATGACAATGAGAGAGCCCAAATCCAAGACACCATTTGGCATACAGTCATCAACATCCAGAAATGCTATCTCATCCCATTTTACCATTCCAAAAAGCTACTTTATCAATTATACTATACCATTTTACAACACACCCAACATCCCAAAATTCTATTTTTTTCCCATTTTATTTAAATATTCTATTTTATTCTTTTTTTAATATCTCTCTCTCTCTCTCTCTCTCTCTCTCTCTCTCTTTTCCTTTTCGTCTCTCTCCCTCAACCTTTGGCACAAGAACAGATAAGAAAAAAAAAAAAAAATCTGCCACCTGCTGATCTAAACAAACCCAATCAACACCCACAGCACACCACAAAGAGATTGGCTCCATCGCGAAGGCTTTGCACGCCACTGAGAGATTGGCTCGTGTCGCTCCAAGCATTGGCGATTTGCACGGACTCAACGGCGACGACGGACCAAAATCCACGTTTGGTTTTTGGACCTTACATTGGAGACTCGACACCGAAGATTTCCACATAGACACTGCGCTTACTGTCCCGGTTGTCTGGGCTGAGTTCGTATCTGAGAAAGTGTGAGCTCCGATCTGATGCATGATGCTCAACGCCATATAGTATCTGAGAAATTGTGATAGAGAAGAGGGAGAAAGAGAGGAAAGGGAGTTAGAGACAGAGAAAGACAGAGAGAGATGTGAGATGAGAGAGAAAAGTATGAATAAAATATTAATATTATTTTTGGCATAGTGCTACAGTGCCATCTTACAAGATGGCACTGTAGCACTATGTCAAAAAAATTTGCACTTTCCCACTTTTAGCCTTCCAGCTGCTGAGTATATTTTGGGCCTAGATGCCAAATGCTGCTTACATTTGACATTTCCAAGGGAAGCTACCTAACATTATTTTGCAACTTTTAGATTGCAAATAGTGCAGCATGAGTAAAACAACCACGCGGATTATTATTAACTTATTATCACGATATGCGACTAAGGACTAGTGACTAGAGAGGTTCTTTGCAATGAAGATCGACAATTTCCTCCTCCTCCTTTTCCTCCTTTTTAATATTTTTTAATAAGCTTCGTCTTATCATTTTGGGATCTTCTATCTTCTATTCTATCTAAATAAAAAAATTTGTTTTACCTGTCCCAATTGCCCTTTTCTTTGAAAAAGAAGCCTGACAAGAAAAGCGAACGTATCAAGAATAACAGGTAACAGCAACCAAATCTAGGTAATTTTGACTTCTAAAATACAAAATCTAATTAGGTTTGGCTGTATGTACAAGCGGATGAATGTTTAAGCTCCAACTCAATATCAAGTTTTTGAGCTCAAGGACATTATCAAACTCATTTGGTTTGGAGCAGTCATCATCTTAACCCTCAATTAATTAAAATCTTAGTAAAATATGAGTATATTTATCAAGTCTATATCAAGCTTATTACTAAGCCTAGACCTAGCTTGATTTTTTTTATTGAGCTCTATTGTTCACTAGCCCGTTCATGAACTTTTTTTTTTTTTTTGTTTGGACTTAGCTTGTTTATTAAACAAGCCTAAAACTAAGAGTCAAAAAAGATTGGTTTTTTTTTTTTTAATAAACAAACAAACAAACATAAATGAGTTTTTCATCTATTCAAACCCAAGCTCTATATGAATAATTTGGTTCATTTACTGTCCTAAGCTTGGGTTGATGCTAGGAACTATGAATGTTTTTCAAATTATCTAATTTGCTCCCTAAACACAAATGTAACTTAACACCATTTGAAAATTGCCCAACTTCTCCTACTTCTTTTTTCATCTATGGCTGCTATTTATTTGTCATTGATTACCCAAACACTTCATCATATATATAATTGTCATAATATAGTCATTGTGAAACACGTGCAATCAAGACAAGCTATTGGAAGGAAGTAGAGGACTTGAAGGAGTAGTGAACTTTCAAACGGTCTTAAGTATTGATTGTGCTTAAGAAGCAAATTAGATAGTACCTATTATTAGCCCAGACCTTAGAGGTGGTCTTTGTATTTTATCCTATTTAATTTAAGCAAAAATATCATTTTGGTCTCTACATTTTGGGATCGCTATCAATTTGGTTTCTATATTTTGGTAACATTCAATTTGGTCTATGTTATTTTCAACTTATAATTAATTTAGTCCCTAGCTACTGTCAACTTACTAATAGAAAATGCTAGCTGTGACGGCAAGTTGAAAACAACATGGATTAAATTGATAATAGAGACCAATTTGACTATAAGTTGAAAATAAACTAAATTAACTCAACTTAGACAATATAGACCTTGACTACAAGTTGAAAATAACAAGTACCAAATTAATTGTTACTAAAATAAAAGGACTAAATTAATAATCGCCCTAAAACCTAGATACCAAAATTATATTTTCAATTTCAATTTAATTTGGCTAAGAGAAACTTCCTTTTTCAACATCATTCATTTCTTGCACTCATGTGCCCCTGAACTCGTGAATTAATGCCAGGAAAAGTCCTAGTATCAGAATGGACTTTTTTATCACCTTTTTTTAGATTTATGGGAAAGCTTGTCTGTCTCCAGCAAGCTCCTAGGATCCTTCCTTGTTTCTGTCTTTTATCTCGAATATATTCGATGCTTCTGTAAACACTTCTGGGTAACACTTTGTGCTGGACTGTAAGCATAATTACATAAGTGCTTATCTGCAATGTATATTCTATTTTTTGTGGGAGAAAAGTGACAAACTCGTCAAACTGAACTGTTTTTGTTTTTGCGTGTGCGCGCCCTTTTGTTGGGATGTGCAAATGAGACCCATTTTCGGAGTGCTGCGGAAATCCCAATTGAAACCCCTTTTCTAATCATAATAAATTACATACTTATTTCTTGCAGTGACATATGGATCTAAATTTTGTACTAGTAATTAGTAAAATACTAGAGCAAAGAAAAAACAGCATGGAAATAGCATGTCACTTGCCAGATAATTTTCTATGGCACCAAAATGTCATTTTTGCTCTTGTGGTGGACAGCAAGTGTTGCTTCATTGATACTAAGTGCATGGCTCAGTTGGCCAATTGAGTCATAAAATCACTGATCCTTTCACAAGAAGCAGCCTTAATGACAATGGAAAAGGTTGGATTCCTAGTCATCATGGGTATGTGCAAAGGTTGAATATACGAGTCCTTCAAGTCATCACGGGCATGTTATTCAAACACACAGGTGTCCATACTATAAAAAAATGAAATTCACCTTGAAGTTTACTTGTCTGTTGTCAATATTTTCAACCAGATTCTGACGGGAGCTATGAAAAACTTGCTTTCATGTCACCTTATTGAATCGATTTTCACGGAATTTGTCAATAATAAGAAAAATGAATTGTACAAAATTTCTTGGTTGTGACAACTGACAAGTACCTCAGCCTTTTATATTACATATTTTCATACGAAAATTGGAATCGGTCCAACACAAAATGAATAATGTCAAACAGCATACTGTTTGAACAAGTCAGAAGACTTCCCTCACAATCATCTTACAGTAGCTACACACACATACGAAGAAACTTCAAACAATAGACGAAGTAGAAGGTAAGATTAAACATCTGATTCCAGCACTAATTCAGTTGTGAGTCTTGGCTTTACTTCAAGTCCTTGTTACCCCAGTTTTGTGAACATTGAAGCTTATGCCAATAGCTGCATCAGTCACTCCTACAGTACTTGGTGGCATTGGCTGCAACTTTTTTTGTTTAACGTGTGCCAGTATGCACTTTGTCTGCTCCATAAGGTTGTAACATTTTTTCACCAATTCCTGTGCCAGAATTAAAATTATTCTAACAATTTGTATGCTTATATTACTTCACACATTAGGACTAAAAAAGTTCACTGTGTCTGGTCTTGCTAAAAAGAGAAACAGGACATCATTGACAATGCTGCTTCTCATGTAGCATAAATTGGCATTGTTTGTGGATTCTACCACCAAGAAAAGCCTATTTTCATTTATTCGTTTGTCACTTCATTAAAAGTGATGAGTCTTGCAAGCCACACAACAAATTTATTTGGCAAGGACTAACTAGCTTCTAAAAGTAGTTTACCAGTAAGCCTATGCTTAGTCATATAGGCAGCATCATATTGATAATTTGAATTTGCAAAGTGAGGCATACTTTTCTTACTCTTTTGTGAAAGTAGCCCAACTCTTGGTCATCCACATATTGATCTGTTGCACATAGTACGGCAGCTGCTGCTATTGAAGATGGTGGATAGTCCAAGAAATCGATCACTGTTAAAAACATCATGTTAATTAGCTATAATATGTGTGTGTGTGTGTGTGTGTGTGAGAGAGAGAGGGAGAGTTTCAATTCAGGAATTACCTTGACACGTGCTGATAATTAGATCCGAGGCACGCGAGAAAACTTGACTGCAATCTTTTAGTGGAGAACCAAGACATGAAAGCTTAGCAATGAAATAATGGACAAAGTCGAAAGGTGTAGTCCTGCGCAATCTCCACTTAAGATTGGCCATGACAAAGAGCTCCATTCGTTGAACTGTTTTGGGCTTGAACAGGAATCTCGGTTCCTTCACCTGCAGGTCTAATAGAAGTGGCACGCTTGTTTCTTCCATTTTTGCTGCCAGGGCCAGGCAAGCAACCGATAATAGCTGCAGGGGCCACCCTTTACCTTTCTGCAGAAAAGCATAACAAGTTAACACAAAACCAAAACAATCCTGCAATGTAATTGTATACTTTGTTTCTGTTTGAGTGTTTGTCTAACATGACTGAGCCTAAGGATAAGAATTACCGGCAATGTATGAGAGGAGAGAAAACAATCCAGATAGTTTACAGAAAGATATGCCGTTTCAGGCCTAAACTGGTAGTAAGCATGCACCTGTAGGATACAAATCATTATTGAAGAAAATGATACAAGAACAAAATACCAAATATATATGTGATGTAGTATAATTACCTTCAACATCCAATTGACCGCGTCTTTTCTAGCACTGATAATACTAGGATTTCCACGTAACCGATGTAGTAATTCAAGTTCAAGCATTTGATCAATCTCAGAATCGAAGACACTAGTAATAGAGCTCTCCTCGTCCGACAGGAAATCCAGAGTTGCATGAAAATTTTGGTCACATGTTTCAGCATTTGAGGAAACCACATCATCAGATACTTCATTGCAATATAGATTAGGAGTAGAGTAGTCTGATGCCATTGGCATTGTAGGCAGCTGGTAGTGAATTAGTAGAGACTCAGCATCACCATTTTGATTCTCTCTTCGAAAGAATGGTTCAGAAATATATGCAAGTCCTATTTGGGAGGCTGAGCCAAGTCTTTTTCGTGGATTTGCATATGGGAAAGCCATATGACATGGCAGAATAAAATTGGCCACTACAATATGAAGCTTCGTTGAGGAGCAGCCAAAGTTAAGTAGGGCCAGTTTCTGGCTTTTCAAGGTTTATTTTGTATCACTACATCCTTTTCTGCAATGCCCATTTACAGTTCCTGAAGTTGGTTTTCTCTCCATTATTGTACTTCCAAGGCCACAGCGAAAATTGACTACATGATGAGGCAGCAATAATGTTGGTGGGTAGCGAGAATATTCGATTTCATGAATGACCATAAACAGTACATACTGAACATAAATGATATGATGTTGCTATCAGGGACATAATCAGCATAGTACAAATCAAGTAGATGTCGGCTCACTTGACTGGCGCAATTAGAAGATGGTGAAGAGATAATTAAGTCATAGGACTGATTTAAAGAAGCAGTTATAATAAGTACATTATCTTGATTCTTGATTGAATAAATCATTATTAAGAAAGAAAATAGACAAAATAAAATGTTGTAATTGATTAATTACTCTTCTTTATTCTGCCTCTCGCATTAATTAAGTAAAGATTTTTGAAGGAATGTCTTTGACAAAAAGAGATGGAGGGATTAGGGTCCTCTAAGATTCTTAGGGTACGTAACTTCTCATTTGAGTTTTAAAAACATATTCATCTTTTTTGAAATTAGTAAATTAGATTTTGTCACATCACTAACATTTAAGTATCATCATTTTTGTAATTATTAAATTATTGCCACATCCACTCCTCAACCTTCCTTGAACTTATGTTGCCCAAGTATAAGAGCATCCGCAATAAGCCCAACAAAATCATTTTCCCCAAATTTTGGTGAGTAAAACTGCCTTTTATGGTCTTTAACGAACTCAACTAGTACTGCCTCAACCCATTTTTTTTCCCAAAATTTGTCGAGGCAGATTGACTTTTATTAGATATGTGCCGAGGTCACTAAATCTCTAATGCTTTAAAGTTCTTGAAGGAATCTGCAAGGAAATTGGTAGAAACTAACTTTGTTGGCCCATGGGGGTCATGATCATGAAGATGGTGTTAGGAAAAATCATTTTCTGATTGGAACATAATTTGCTTTTCAAAAAGAGAAGAGGAGCTGGGTTGTAGGACAATGTGACATATGAACAAAGCTTTGTTAGGTAAACAATTTTGGAGGGTTGCTTCTAACCTAAATTATTTGTAATCTAAGTTATCACAGTCCTAGAATGTAAACAAATAATATCTTCAATGCGTTAGGATGCTTTTGTATTTGTTTTTTTGTGTGTAAGTTAGTCGACAATGCTTTAACTATCAAAAGTAGAGTAGTGGAACACTCAAAAGTAAAATGGCATTGGCAAAGTGTTGAGGTAATAGAGTCCATAAATTTCTCTCTAATTTAGAGGGGTTTATAACTTTATTAATTATATGAGATGAGATTCTTCCAGTGGCGGCTAGCGAGATCTTCCCCATGCAATCATGAAAAGAACCTAACACCATACCATCCCTCCATAATTTTTTAAGGGATTTTTCCTAAGGACACATTCACCATGATTGCAAGGAAAGGTCCTATTGTGTCGCATTAAATGCAAACTAGGATAGGCTGGCCTTAATTAATACGAGATGTGAATGGAGATGGCCCCTTGTAGACACTTCTCTTTAGGCAAACGAGGTCGGCCATTGTTGATCTTTGTGTGAGCTTCTCCTTTTTGGTCCCAAATAGATCGCTTCAGCTTGAGGGCTTAATCATTTTATGCTGTTGTTCGGCTATATACTTGGTTGCTTCGGCTGAGGAATTATGTTTGGGGTCTTGATCAGCCTAGTGGCCTTGACCCTTGAGCTTAGAAGAATGCTTAACAGTTGCCAATTGTTGCCTTTTTAGGCCTCACCTTTTAGGTTGGGTCAATAGAGCTAGGTTTTCTCAAATCGAACCCCCTTAGCCAAATTGGAGGATCGCAAGGCCTAAGCTTGTGCAATTTCCCCTTCCAATATTAATAAATAAATTTGTATATACTAATATTATTTATGTGCGATGCATAGTTTGATGAAGATTCATATGTAAGCTAAAATCTATTTCTATTTCTATTAACTATATAAAAAGTGCCAGTAAACCAAGGAATAATAACTTTTAGTTTATTCAAGTTTTGGAATTATGCTACTTTCTAAAGTGGCTTTGGTGTGGTGAGCTGACATTTGTTTCTTTTTATACCAACTATGCTAGTTTGTTTGAGTTTTTTTTTTTTTTTTAATATATTTTTTTAATGCAGATTTTGGTTTAGGAGTTGTTATGTTGATACAATAAATTGTCACCATATTTTAACAATTGTTGAGATGTCAGTTCTTTATTTGTCAAAATAAAATAAATTAAAATAGTAAAATATGAGACTGCAACCAACTACAATTGAAATAAAGATATTGTGAAAATGTTGTGACTTAGGTGTCAGTTCTTATAGATCAAAATAAAATAAATTAATAAAATATCTGACTGGAATCCATTACAACTAAAAATAAAGGTATTGGATTATGAAAACACCATAACATTTTGTTGTCATCACAAATATTTTTACAACCACTGAGGTGTAAGTTCCTTATAAGTCAAAATAAAATATCATATTGGAACTAACCAAAACTAAAAATAAATGTATTGTGAAAACAGAAATGCTACATCCACAATATTTCTTACAACACTTTCATAACAAATCATAGGTAGTAAATTGTTATTAGTTCTAATTTAAACCTGTAGGGTCACGTTTTTCAGGCCAAGCCCAAGATGCATGGGACCTTAGACTAGTGAGCCCGATACAATGAATTTGTAGAGAGTGAGCCAAAGAGCTAGGCTTTAGTGTATGGACAACGACCATCACAGTGTTCCTCATGGGCTGAGTTTACTAGAGAGAATTGGTCATCGACACAATCCGAGGAGCTTTTTCTGGTGCCTCTAGTGTGTGTGGGGGGGGGGGTCTCCCCCCTTTCTGTTTCTCTTTACTCACTTTTTATAGTCGTTTTCTTCCTCCTGAATGAGGTCCCTAGGGTAGGTGCTTGTCCTATCAACCCCTCCCTCCAGTTGTTGAGAGTGGTTGTAAGGACAGAGAAGTATGGCCGTGTCAGGCACAAGGTACTGAATGCAGTAATGGAAGTCTTTCCCTTAGTCTTTCCCTTATAAGTCAAAATAAAATATCATATTGGAACTAACCACAACTAAAAATAAATGTATTGTGAAAACAGAAATGCTACATCCACAATATTTCTTACAACACTTTCATAACAAATCATAGGTAGTAAATTGTTATTAGTTCTAATTTAAACCTGTAGGGTCACGTTTTTCAGGCCAAGCCCAAGAAGCATGGGACCTTAGACTAGTGAGCCCGATACAATGAATTTGTAGAGAGTGAGCCAAAGAGCTAGGCTTTAGTGTATGGACAACGACCATCACAGTGTTCCTCATGGGCTGAGTTTACCAGAGAGAATTGGTCATCGACACAATCCGAGGAGCTTTTTCTGGTGCCTCTGGTGTGTGTGGGGGGGGGGGTCTCCCCCCTTTCTGTTTCTCTTTACTCCCTTTTTATAGTCGTTTTCTTCCTCCTGAATGAGGTCCCTAGGGTAGGTGCTTGTCCTATCAACCCCTCCCTCCAGTTGTTGAGAGTGGTTGTAAGGACAGAGAAGTATGGCCGTGTCAGGCACAAGGTACTGAATGCAGTAATGGAAGTCTTTCCCTTAGACGCTTCCGTTTTCTCCGTTGTCTTTTTCTACTTTTGTGCTTTTCCTGCCCTGTGGAATGATATGGAGTGTCGCTATTGGTGGTATGTTGCCTCTTTTACCCTTGGCTATATCCATGTCGAGGCGGATTCTCCCATGGCCGAAGAGGGGTTTTTCCTTGGGCTGGGCCCCTGGCCTAGTATAGACATCAACATGAGCCTATTAGTCTTTTACCCTCCACAAAGCCTATCAATGAAATTATTTTTTTGCCAATTGGTAACAACTTGTAACAACCTATTACTTATGATTTGTTGTGAAAATGTTGTAGACATAGCATTTCTCTTGTGAAGATGTAAAGACATCTTGTTGTCATCATAATATATTGACAACTGTTGAAGTGTCAATTCTTTACAAGTCAAAATAAGATATAACAAAATTATAAAGGTATTATTATTATGAAAATGTTGTACCATTCTATTGTGTTACTAGAAATTGTTTTTGGTTTAGTCAACTTTGTTGAGCCAAAATTCATAGTTTCGTATCCTGTTTTTTTTTTGTTGATTTTTTGTACTTTTATCTTTATGCGGAATTTTAAGTAAAAACACAGTCTTACACACCAAAAAATCAAAAACTTAGGATAAAAACACTTTTCATCCTTTATATTTGGAGTAGTTCACAATTCTTCCTTAAACTTTAAAATCAAGCAATTTTTCCATTAATAGTTTGGAAAATAGTAAATATGTCATATTGTTATTCTCGCAGTTAAACCCTAATGAGAGCTTATAATTCTTAAAATATTTCATTGTATAATGTCTAAAATACTCCCAATAAATATTAACATATAAAAAATTTTCTTCATGTATTTTAAGTTTTAAATGGTAATAATGTTTAGAAAGTTGGAATTGTGATATAAGGTGTTTTATTTATTAACTAAAGAACATTGATTTTCTAGTTTTAATCCTTCGAAACTTCAAATTTATCTAATGGAAAATTCGATTACACATGCCTTTTATTATCTTTTTTTTTTTTTTTTCTTCTCTTGCCTAAAATGGGTGCTTATTAAAAACTAAGTAAGCTAAACATTGCACCTAGACTCATGTAGAATGATAAAGAAGAAAGTATGACTGACAAAGAAGAAAGTATGAATGACAAAATTTTCTTTATGTATGGTTGAATGTATTAGATGACAAGATTCAATTGTAGCATATGACCAAAAAATTAAAAAAAACACTTAGACCTTCCTAATTAGGTCTAACCCATGTCCATAGGTTCGGCTTGAATTTGGTTTGAACATAGACATGCTAAGGCCCAAAGAATTAGGGTAATTTTGTAGCCTGGGCAAAGCCCATATGTCAGTTATGCCCAACATTTCATTCCAAAAAAAAAAAAAAAAAAAAAAACAAAAAACAAAAACCCATTACAAGAAGAATGGTAATAGAGATACAAACTGTAGGGTCCCAATTTGTAGCCCAAACTCAAAATGTATGGAGTTTTGGCCCAATGAACCCAATACAATGAATTTGTAAAGAATGGGTCAAAGAACTAGGTCTTAATGAGTTGAACAGCGGCTAGTATTGAATTGCATGACAATCAAACACAAATAAAGGACGTTGATATCAATTGACTTTCAGTCCGAGGAGGTCAAACCTGTATATAATGATCACTCTTGGATATCAAAATGATTTAGATTGTTATAATATTTTTCTCTCTCTATTTTCCGATCCTCTTCTCATGGAGGGTCTCTCACATTATATAGCTCATTTTGGATCATCTTGATCCTACACTTGTTGATCATCTGAGCCCCTACTTGAGTACCTATTCCATCAGACACCCTTTTTGGCATTTTGTGAGTTGTGGTAGCTAAGGCAATACTGTTTAGAGGTCGTTTCCACATAAATGCAGCCAAAAAAGTAGGTACAATACATTTAATGGGGTGGTAGCAGCTTTTCCTTAGATATTTTTGAGTTTCCTTCTTTCTCGTATGTTCATGAGGCACGATCCTGTCGTTGGAGCCTCTTGAAGGGTCACTCTAATTGCTGGAGTTCACACTTGGGTTACATTCATCGTATCCGAGGAGGGGTTCCTTCTCGGATCATCCTTTATTCGTTCTCTACTTACAAGGCTTTAATTGGGAACTCCTAACATCTATTTGCTCCTCCTCGGATGTATCATTGTCCCCAGACAAAATCCAAGGCTCAATATATAATCTTGGGCCCTTACCCCTACACAAACTGTTTTACAAAAAATTTTATAAACTTCTGATGTGGTGAGTAATTATTAATAAATGAAAAAGTAATATTAATAGTGGGCCTAAATGAAAACCAATAAGAGGTTGGTCACATCAATATTTTATAAGAATGTTGTAAAATAGTTTGAGTGTAGCATTACTCTAACAGGAAAGTTGAATTTTAACTCAATAAAATTTGAGTCCTTGGCCTACAATGATCTCGTAACATACTGAATAAATGGGGAGTAGATGGTTGTGGAAATGGAGGGTTAATAATGCCAGTCCTCGCAATTTTGTTCAATTAAAGCTTCTGTCCAATTCTGTTAAGGGTGAGTTTGGTTCAGCTTTTTGAAAAAGTGCATAATGAAAAAGTGGAGTTTTGTAAAAGTGCATAATGAAAAAGTGGAGTTTCAAAAAGCTGAGTGTTTGGTAAAAGCTGTTAAAAAGTGCATAATGAAAAAGCTGAGTGTTTGGTAAAACCTGTTAAAAGTGGCTTTTTGAGGGATAAATGACCAAAAAGGACAATGTATATATAAGGGATATTTCAAACTTTTGTTTTTTTTTTTTTTTTTTGTGGATGTGAGTTTATTTCATACTTATTATAAATCATCTATTTCATATACTTACTAAACAATAATAATAATAATAATATTAATTAAATCTAAATAATTTCCATCAACATGAAGTACAAAATAAAAATGTAAAAAGATGATAAAATATACACCAATAATCTAAGTTTACGAATAGTATTACATAAAAATGTAAAAACATATAAAATACATATCAATAATCTAAGTTTAAATTGTACAACACAAAAATATAAAAAAGATGATAAAATACATACCAATAACCCAAGTTTAAATTGTACTACAGGATATTATAAAAAAAAGACAACTACTAATTATTATCCCCCCAAATGGAATTAGCAATGGAATCACGAAGAACCACCATCGTAGGGTCTGTTAAAGATCCTAAATTCTGCTTATAACTGCTATCTGCTTCACTATTATTTTCTCTTCTAGAAATTGAATCTCGATTGGCATTTATGAAGCCCCTATCATCCCTATCATTTAGTCTAACAAAATTATGAAGAGCCATAGTAGCAGATACAATAAGCATTTGGATATGGAATGGAAAAGATGGCATGTTTCTGATAATTCTCCATTTATTCTTCCACACACCAAAAGTGCGCTCAATCGTACATCGAAGAGATGAGTGAGCATGATTAAATTTTTCATGTCTAGTTCTAGGGCTTCCACCTCTCCTTCGAAAGTCTTGAAGATGGTATGATATCCCTTTGTATGGTGCCAAATAACCTTTCATCATTGGGTATCCAGAATCAACTACATAATATTTCCCTAGAAAAAAAAAATTCAATTGTTTTAACACACTCATATAATATGTAATTATAATGAACAATTGATTAACCAATTACAAACCTGGTGGTGGGTGCGGAAAGTTGTTACTCTGTTTACGAATAGTATCAAGAAAAATGTGAGTGTCGTGTGCTGCACCTTCCCATCCAGGCAAAACAAATGTGAATAACATATCAAAATCACATGCAGCCATCACATTTTGGGTTGGATATCCTTTTCTTCCAAAGTATGGAATGGACTTCTCAGTAGGTACAACCGCTGTCACATGTGTACCATCAATCGCACCGATGCAATCCTAATAAAAACATTAATAGTTTTCAGTTCCACATGCATTTTATTATCTTATAGACAATAACACTTATTCAAATATATAATAGTACACATACTTTGAAATGTGGCCAATAAGTTGGATGGTCTTGTATTTTGGTTGGAACTTCACTAAAAGTTGGATCCGAAGGCTTTACATATGCAGCTGCAAAGCGAGCACCCAACAGAGTGATCATCTTCTCAAAATGTCTACTTATGGTTTCACCCGAATGTTGAAATATTTCTTGAACCATTCGGTTACATGTTCCATGACCAAGTATCATTAAACAGATTGCCACTGACTCTTCTAATCTTATATTCCTTGAATGTTGAAGTCCAAAGTCACGTTCTAAAACGTGACACAAATTAAGAAACACCTCCTTTTTCATTCTAAACATGTTGTAGCACAATTTCTCATTACCTTCCATACAACGTCTCACCCAAACCCATCCTGTTTGTTCAGAATCATAACAAGGAGTCTTATTAATGTACTTATTGAAATATGTCACAACTGCTTCGCAGGTAACTGCCACAAGCTGGTAAAACTCATCAGAATCGTCGTTACTATCATCATCATCAGAATCACTGTCACTGTCATCATCACTATCACTACTCTCATCATCATCATCATCATCATCATCATTGTTATCATCATCATCATCATCATCATCATTGTTATCACCATCATCATCATCATCATCATTGTTATCACCATCATTATTATTGTCAGCATTATTATAATCACTAGCATCATGATAATCACAATAATTTCTGTAATCCCCATCCATTAATAGTTCCATAAAATTGCCACTCTCATAAGTACCATTATAATCATCCATATTGGTTTAGGCTACACAACAAAGTAACAAATAATCAATCATTGCTAATACTTAATATAAATCAACATAGTAATCAACAAAGTATTACATAACTTTGTAATCAACATATATTAACAAAGTAATCAACAAAGTAATCAACATATATTAATCCAAAGCTAATAAATCCATATTACATAACTTAGTTTAAAGTTAATACAACAAAAAGCTAATATTAGTCGAAATGTGTTTACATTACACATATATTAATCCAAAGCTAATACTAAATATCACATAACATTGTTTAAAGTTGATACAACATAGTTAATAAAACATAAAGCTAATATTAGTCATAAGCTAATATTAGTCCTAAGCTAATATAGAGTATCACATAAGGTTGGTCACTTCTTTTGCTTCAAAGAAATCAATTCTTGTAGGTACGCCAACTGTAACTCTGGCTCCTTGAAAGTTAGAAACATATTCCTATGTATCTTTTTTAGTAACACTAAGGAAGCTTGAACCACAAACCTACTATCCACTCCAGGAAGTGCTCTCACAATCGCCATGACATTATCAACTGAACTTGGTGACTCTCGAGAAGTACCTTCAGACTTATTCTTACATACAGTTATTAATTCACTAATACGATTGTCCAACATTGCAGCTCCTCCTATCTTCTTCTTTTTCTTCTGTGAGGGTATTGATTCACTAGTTCGCTTAAGTCCTGAACTACGTGATTGACTAGTATGTCCTTGTTGCAAACTATCAATGTCTAAACTCATGTCACATTGATTATCCTTAAATTCGGAGCTACCATCCGAATCACCAACACCCTCTTGTGGCATTGTTGGAGGGAGTGTATTTGAAGAAGGGGTCCATGCAGCTTCTCCAGTTGCTGCAACATCCCTAAACATTATATCAAGTTGTTCTGGATTCTGTAGACCTTTCTCTCGAAATTTTTTAGCTTTGGGTAATTCCTACAAAATGTAAAAGTGCTTTCACTCAGATAACAACAATATAAAAAAACTATTTCCAACTAACTACATATTAATAAAATATTCAACTCACCTTCAACTTTCGGTCCCACCAATCATCAGGAGCAAGAATTGTTCCCTTCGCTGTATCCCAACCTAAACCTGTGTCATGCATCCTCAATTTTTCCCACAATCTCCAATCACCTTTTAACACATCCCACCTACTTTTTAATTGCTCCCTATCATAATTTTGACCGGTTTCATCACAAAATTTGGTCACTATATTGGTCCAACCTAGGGTACTAAAGGCAGCACCTTTATTCCTATTCCCAAGTTGAATCTATTCCACACAAAGATTACAAAAAGTAGTGGTCCAGCTTGAATTATTGTCCCATAATGCTCTAGCCTTTTTTGCCTCGGGGTTGGAAGTTGTGTTTTTACCCATCTATAAAGTTCACCAATGAGGTTGAAGCATATTAGCAAAACTATAAATTTTTTATTAAGATCAAAACAAATAGGTACAATGACAAGTCTACTTTAACAATGACAGAGGTCATGAACATCAAACATATCACAATGACAAGTCTACTTTAACAATCCATTTCAAGTCTACTTTAACATGCAAACAAAGAATAAAGGTCATTATGAGGGCTTTAAGATTATGTAAATGACAAAGATGATCCAGCATCTAAATACTACTTATAAGGTGAAGGTTGATTCTAAATTCAAGATATTAATTCCATTTAAATCCCAATACAAATATAACAATCCTAAAACTAAATCATGACCAATGTTCTAGTCCTCATTCGAACAAGTTTTCATTTCTACCAAATAATATATATATATATATATATATATATATTATACTGCTTTTAATTTTAACACCTGCAACCAGACTTCCAAAGGGTACAAAGCCTTGTTATAATTATATATACGTGTCCATAAACATATCAGATTATAAGAAAATGAGTATGATCAAATAAAAACTCCTAAAAGCAGTTGGCATAGCTTTAAGAAGTGGAATAAATGAGGATCCGGTAACTGATAAAATCTATTTTATGGTTTAAATTAAATTTTACAAATTCAAAAAAATATGAAGCCTTTTCCTCGGACTTGAGCCTTTAGATTGCTCCTGCTGCTAAGGGGGGAAATTTTTTGAGCTTTTGTTTAATTCATGAAGTTAGGGATGGTAAAAACATTTCACTTTGGGGAGAAAGATGCGTATATATTAGATATCTCTTATAATACCAATAATTATCTTATATATTAGATTAGATATATGTGTCATTCCAATCACGTTGTGTTAGCCCCACAGTTATGTGGGACACACATTATGAGAGAAAATACACGTATAATATATCTAATACATAAAGACACTTTCTCTTATGATACATGATTGCTTGACGTTAGACATGAAAAAATGTTAGATCACAGTACCTGGGAACTATGTTCCTAACCTACTGTCACTATTCCTTAAGGGAATGACCTCCTTGTGTATTATTTGGTGTTTGTGAATTGGGGTGATAGTTTTGTATTGTTACTATAAAAATGTGTTCTAATGCCGTGAAATTCTATTATGGTTCTTTTCATTTCATGACACCTAGTACAAGAAATCTACTATAAATATAAAAGAAATTAAATAATTGGCAAAAGATACAAAAAGACTTAATTGGCTTTTTTTTTGAGAACTAAATACATTGTTCAAGCAGCCAATTTGACGTGCTCTAACATGAAAATACACTCATCATAAAACACTTGGTCAATAAATTTCAGCTCCAAAGGGGTTTCCTTCATTTCTTTTGAATTGAGAGCATAAACTGAATTCTATTTTATTTTATAACAAATTGAAAATATAGGAAAAATTAGCTGCAAATAAACTTCATAGTTTCACAAATTACATTCTACTCTTTAAATTTTAACATTCTTGTCTTACATTCTACTCTTTAAATTTTAACATTCTTGTCTGAAGAAAAACTAAGCATAGCTTGAGCTTGCAAGTGAATCAAGTGAATCAGATTTACAGAGATCAACAAGAAAAGAAGAACTGAGAGTGAAAGAAAGAAAGAGAATTCTAGAAGAAATGCTTGCTTAATCAATACAAAGTACAAATGGTTCAATATATACAACTGATTGAACCAATCTCAATTAATCAATCACCAAAGAGAAGAGCAAATCATCAAACACCAGGCTAAATCTTAAATTTTAGCATTAAAAGTAATATGATTTGTTACAAAAACAATTCATATACGGACTCGGGAAAGCAGGGGGTAGGTAGGTATTCATGGGATTAATAGGTTCACTGATGGTTTCATGTGTCTGAGGCAGACAAGGTTGCTGCTACTACGGGGACTGCAGGCTAATAACACATAGAATAATGCAAATGGAGAACACGCATATGACGTTTATAAAGAGATAAACAGACAAGTAAATAAATGTGAATCACAGAAAGTCACACATCCAGGTTATTACATTTAAAAAAAAAAAAAAAAAAAAGGTTCTTTGAGCTATAGGTTAATCCCAGATTACTTTGAGAATATAGGAAGAACATGTATATTATCTAGTAGTATTATCGAGGTTGAATGTCTAAATTCATCAATCTAAGATTATTTTAGACGAAGACTGATTAACCCCAAAGTATATTCTAGCCAATCATTAACGGAATGCATTCCCAAAAAAAATAAAAATAAAAATAAAGAATCAGAAAAACATCACATCTACTCAATGGTTAAGATCATCCCATTAGAAAAACTACAACTATGCAACTTCCATTGAGAGTTATCATCAAAAGTTTCTTGGTGGAGTTGGAGGATGACCAGAAGATGCAGCAAAGCTACCTTTGAACCCAACAGGGAAAAAGAGCTCTAAACATTTTTAACTAGGGCAAAAAAAAAAAAAAAAACTATCCTACTGAAAATGCCTTTCCATCTCAATGTCACTCCAACTTCAGAGTCCAAAGGTTAAACTATCTGATTAAATCACTTTCAGTTCTTTGATGCTAGCACTGACCATACAAAAACACTTCATGAGAACATGTATATATTCCAATCAGCAAGATCCGACCACAATACCCATTATATATTCATCAAACTAACACTTCATTATATATTCCAATCAGCAAAAACAAATAACAAAACAAAACCCACACACTCGGTAAAAAAAAAAAAAATTCAGATCAGTGTTGGTACCTGTTTTTGGTAGCAGATCAGTGTTTTTGGTACCTGAGAAATCAAAACCCACACAACAAAAGTGAGAAATCAACCAAAGAACAGAGAAATCAAACCCAGATCCGATTGAAATCAACCAAAGAACAGAGAAATCAAAACCAAAAAAACCCAAATCAGACCCATGAGAATCAACCCCGGTTCGGTCCAAATCAAAACAACCCATACCCATGACAAATCAATCAAAACCCACACACAGAAAAAGCATTACCCATAAAAAAAACCACAATCCAAAACTACAGAAAGACTTACGGAGAGGAAGAACCAGAAAGAAAGAAAGAAAGAAGAAGAAGAGGAAGACGAAGCGGAAGAAGAAAAGGAAAAGAAAAAAGACAGAGATGAGACTTACGAAGGCAGAGCACGGCAGAGAGAACAGATGGAGGCGTCAAATGCGAAGGGAGAGCAGAGATGAGAGATGAGGGGCACAGCGCGCACAGAGATGAGAGATGTGTGGGTATTTCGGTCTTTCCCTGTTTGTAACGGTAATATAACAAAACGCGCTGTGCGCGTTTTGATTTATGGACTGGTCAGGCTCCATTTCCGTTGCGCGTTTTCCCTTCAGCTTTTCTAAAAGTTCAAAACGCAACTTTTTTATAAAAGTTGCGTTTTGAAGTTACCAAACGCACATTTGGGCCCAGCTTTTTTGAAAACGCCCGTTTTGGGCTGAAAAAGTGGAACCAAACGGTACCTAAATGCTTAATGTTAAAGTGTCCAATTTTGTCTTTTTTCATTTTATTTTATTTTTTCAAATCTTTAAAAAAAATATATATATATATATATAGTTTCCTAGATCTGCATAATGAAGAAACACGATCAGGTACCCAAACCAAAAAATGTCTTTCTTCTTTAGCTTCACCACCACTCTCTTCTATCTCCACCTCTTCCTCAACCCCACTTCATACTCAAACCTTAGTCCTCAACCCCCTCACTACCCCATAAACCATATCTAGAAATTGGCAACCAACAGTTTGAATTCCTCGTACTCATAAGCCTCCTTTCGTCCCTTCCTCTCTTTTCTTTTGATTTTTGCAACTGGAATTTGATTAATTTGGTGGGGTTTTTTTTTTTTTGGTGTGTGTGTATGTGTGTGTGTGGAAGTTTTGACCAATGAACATATTTAAGAGTAATATGTTGTATGTGTTTTTCTTGTTTTGAAGTTTCGGTCATTGGAATAAGCTTGTTGTTCCAGTTGTCAATCAACGAACATAAGATCTATTATTTCTCCCATGGAGGAATGACCTGCTATTGATTTTTTTGAGGATGCTACCAAGGCTATAGGATCTATGTGAATTAAAAATGTGCTTTGATTGAAAGCTTGAGTAATTGAATATTTTTTTTCATTGGGATTGAAATCATTGATTGAAAGTTACAAATCCTTTTTTTTACTCAAAAAAAAAAAAAAAAAGTTACAGATGTTGAGTAAAATAGATTTTTTGAATTCATGCCATGAGAAGTTTGTGGGGGGCAATAAGGGAGTTGATGAGTAGAGTTTGGGCTTGAACATTTAAGCCCTTAGACGTCGCACCCTATGGGATGGGACTCCTCGGAGTTGATCCGAGGACCATTGAGGCCTTACCCCGGTTATCCAACGACGGACTTTCTTCAGTGAAGTCCGGTGTTGTTGAGATGTTCTCCCCCGTGTGATCTTTCTTTTTTGGAGGTGGGATGGGGATCCCCTTCAGATTCACTTACTTTCTTATTTTATACTAACTTGCATTCGCTGTCCTTCGTCCACGTATAGGGTCAATCTTTACAAAAACTGACATTTGTCCCATCAGTCCAATCCCGGAATTGTTGGGGATGGTTTGATAAAGCTGCAAGGTACGGCTCTGTCAGGCGATGGGTCTTATCTGAAAGGGTAGTAAGGATAACTTCTCCAAGATATTTTGGATCTCCTTACAAATTCGTCCCTATACCAGTTCTACCCCTTTATTCCGGTGGGGTTCTGGATCTGCCGAGGACCAAACTGTCCTCGGCTGCCTTCCAAAAACTGTTTTGTGCTCTGTATTGTAGAGCTTGGGCCACAGCTCTCCTCGGATTGGGCCTTCGGATTTCCCAGGAGCAATTGGGCTTGGCCCTTAAATTATTGGGCCCCACAATAGCCCCTCAAAACCCTTCTATCCGACTTCCGGGTTGGAAAGGAGGGTTTTGGCAAACCCGGGCCCTTAATATGGCTTGTTTGGTTCAACCCCGCATTTATGTGAGCGGTTTTTCCACCTATCCAGGAAGTTAGCCGGTTTTCAAGGGATTCCGTTTAATCTGCTCGTGATCTACTCCTACCGCTTGGCTGTCCCAAACGCGCCCTTAATGAATCCTCTTTACGAGGCTCATTTATGTCCGGTGGCTCATCTGATAAGGTAGGGAAATGGAACGGACGCCTCTTTTTTCTTCAGATTCCTTCGGGAAACTTGAATGCATTTAATACCCTCCGTTTTGCCCTTCCTATAAGAAGGCAAGCAGGAGGCCATCACTTTCGTGCAGACTCCTCTCCTTCCCTCTGAGATCTGAAACCCGTAGCCTCCTTTAGCGCCTGCTTAGCCCGTTTGTTATACACCATATCAGTACACGCTTACCATAACGAACGATGAAGGAACCATGCCCCTCCTCAAAACACCATGTTCCGATAAAGCTTGAAATGGCTCGATCGGGGCAAGGATGGCGCAGACTTAAGATCTGTCCCGCCTCTCTTTCAGCCAAAATCCGAAGCAGGGGCTCGTCATGTCGAATTCTCGGCGTGACTGAGTCGAGAACACCCAATATCAGCACCACTCGGCTCCTCACGAGCGTACCTAACATGGCACCAGTGTGTTAGGAGTCAGGGCTGAGGCAGGGGCGAAGTGCTTCTGCTTCTCCCTCTCTTTGCTCACTGGTGCCCTCCTCCGTCTTCCTCTTATAGTCTTCCCAGCACCAGTTCCGCCCTGGTGCTGTCCTTCTCCCTCTTTTGCTCCTCTCTTTGTCTTTTCATTTCTCCCACTCTTCTTCTCCTCCTTCTCTTACTCATGTCCTCCATCTTCTTCATTCATCTCCTCCATCTTCTTCATTGATTTCTTCCTTACTATTTCCTTCTTCTTCGTTCTTTTTTTTTTTTTTTTTTTTGAAGTGAGTTCTCCTCTTAGTATGAGCAACAATGAGGCAGAGATTGGAGAGACTTTGAAGACAAGTTTAAAAGGCGCTTGACCGTTTGCTTATCTGTACTGTGGATGTTAGTACTGCTTCGGCAGCCCCTCTTTTGTATAGGCTTGTTGAAGCCTCTTTTTGTACATTGTAATAATTTTTCATATTAATAAAACTTGTTTCTATTTCACTTTGCATGTTCTGTCTCTTTGTTTTTATAAATTTGTAAGCGCCGCTCGGCACAATCATATAGCATCTAAATCAATGACGACTAAGACCAAAATACTTAATAATAAAAAGATGTGGCCATAACTTTAATGGAAGTGCTTGGCATAATAAGGCAGACCAATAAAAAGTAATACTTACCCCCTTGGCTTGGGTCCGAGGACCATGCAAGGCCTTGGTTCTGTCCAAAACTTGTAATAATAATAACTTTTTGTACTTGGTTTCCCCATAGGCTTGAGTCCGAGGACCATACAAGGCCTTGGTTCTGTCCAAAACTTGTAATAATAATAATTTTTTGTACTTGGTTTCCCCATAGGCTTGAGTCCGAGGACCATACAAGGCCTTGGTTCTGTCCAAAACTTGTAATAATAATAATTTTTTGTACTTGGTTTCCCCATAGGCTTGAGTCCGAGGACCATACAAGGCCTTGGTTCTGTCCAAAACTTGTAATAATAATAATTTTTTGTACTTGGTTTCCCCATAGGCTTGAGTCCGAGGACCATACAAGACCTTGGTTCTGTCCAAAACTTTATGCCCTCCCTTTTTCTTTTTGCACCTGTCTTTCCTCAGGTGTCTCATAAGTTGCCGAGCAGGAAGTTGTCCTCGGTAACGGTTATTCCTTGGTGTGGGCCATAGTCCGTGGGCTTCCATGCAGAACGGGCCTGGGTCGCGAATTTATTAGGCCCACAGATTTAGAGGCATTTCCGTAGTCTTTGGTCACGCGGTACTTTTTGGCGTCCCAGTATTCGAGGTGCGCCTTCACGAGGCTCCTTTAATCTCAGGGTTGCAGACGGCATTGGAAATCGAGCCGGAGACATTTTGTCTGTAGCGTTCCTTGGGACGCTGCGTGAATTAAATGCCATCACCTCATCTTTTAAATAAATAGGAGAGAAAGTTGCTTTATCTTCGCACGAATTCTTCAGTCTCCTCTCTTAGTACATCATGTTTGAGGCGAGGATTGGGGCAAAGGAGCTCTCTCCACCACAAAAGCGCCGTGTCTTCCTGAGACCCCAGATAGTGAGGTACGGGCCAAGGAGGCGTAGACTCAAGAGAACATTTCAATTCGAGAGGGGGGAAAGGATGTTTCTCCTTCTTTTAGTCAAAATCCGAAGCAGGTTCTGGTCATGCCAGATTTTTGGTATGCCCGAAGAAGGAATTTCCGCCATCAGCGCCGTCTGCCTTGTAGCAGGCAAATTTCTGCGGGGGCTTCCCAACTTCCGGCTCCCTACATCTTTTCTGTAGATGGTGTTAGCCTGAGGTCAGGTTCTTTGGCTGCCTGAGTTATGGGCATGTAGAAGCGTCGAGAAATAGTTTCCTTAGACGACATCTTGGAACAGTAGCCAACCTCTCCTCTGAGATATCTCCTCGGCATCATCTTTACTCTTTTGTACTTTTCTTTTGCTTACGCAGTTAACTCTAATGTAAGCTGGTTTCAGCTTTTATTGTACACTACTGTTCTTTTGTCTTAATAAAAGATGTGTTTATTTCTTTATACATACTTTTTTTTTGCAACAACCACTTTGGGTCTGAATATTAAGTCTAAGCCTGCCTTTAACAATATTCTGGACGGAAGAACACTTTAATACAAACCCTTATTAGTTTAAACTCGCAAATATTATCAGGTATAACAATGGTAATCCTCAATAGATTGAATTCATGGAACTAACCGAGATAGCTGCTGAGCGCTGCGTGATGCACGCTAGACGAATATCCGAGAGAGCAGCCGAGCAGCGATGGACTTGGATCGTGCCCTTGGGGTAACATACTGTGCCGTATCGTATCAGCCCCTTTGGCACTGGGGATCTGAGGGTAGACCGGGGAACCCGTGCAATTAAAGGATTGACCCAACTGTTAACGAGAAGTTCTCTTCGGATGGATTTTGAGGTTTATATGCCATGGTAGTTTCTTTCTTTCTTTTTTTTTTTATAGTTGGTTTCCCCATAGGCTTGAGTCCGAGGACCATGCAAGGCCTTGGTTCTGTCCAAAACTTGTGATCTTTTTTAGTACTTGGTTTCCCCATAGGCTTGAGTCCGAGGACCATGCAAGGCCTTGGTTCTGTCCAAAACTTGTGATCTTTTTTATGTACTTGGTTTCCCCATAGGCTTGAGTCCGAGGACCATGCAAGGCCTTGGTTCTGTCCAAAACTTGTGATCTTTTTTATGTACTTGGTTTCCCCATAGGCTTGAGTCCGAGGACCATGCAAGGCCTTGGTTCTGTCCAAAACTTGTGATCTTTTTTATGTACTTGGTTTCCCCATAGGCTTGAGTCCGAGGACCATGCAAGGCCTTGGTTCTGTCCAAAACTTATAAGATTTTCTTTTTTGGTACTTGGTTTCCCCATAGGCTTGAGTCCGAGGACCATGCAAGGCCTTGGTTCTGTCCAAAACTTATGAGATTTTCTTTTTTGTACTTGGTTTCCCCATAGGCTTGAGTCCGAGGACCATGCAAGGCCTTGGTTCTGTCCAAAACTTATGAGATTTTCTTTTTTGTACTTGGTTTCCCCATAGGCTTGAGTCCGAGGACCATGCAAGGCCTTGGTTCTGTCCAAAACTTATAAGATTTTCTTTTTTGGTACTTGGTTTCCCCATAGGCTTGAGTCCGAGGACCATGCAAGGCCTTGGTTCTGTCCAAAACTTATGAGATTTTCTTTTTTGTACTTGGTTTCCCCATAGGCTTGAGTCCGAGGACCATGCAAGGCCTTGGTTCTGTCCAAAACTTATAAGATTTTCTTTTTTGTACTTGGTTTCCCCATAGGCTTGAGTCCGAGGACCATGCAAGGCCTTGGTTCTGTCCAAAACTTATGAGATTTTCTTTTTTGTACTTGGTTTCCCCATAGGCTTGAGTCCGAGGACCATGCAAGGCCTTGGTTCTGTCCAGAACTTATAAGATTTTCTTTTTTGTACTTGGTTTCCCCATAGGCTTGAGTCCGAGGACCATGCAAGGCCTTGGTTCTGTCCAAAACTTATGAGATTTTCTTTTTTGTACTTGGTTTCCCCATAGGCTTGAGTCCGAGGACCATGCAAGGCCTTGGTTCTGTCCAAAACTTATAAGATTTTCTTTTTTGTACTTGGTTTCCCCATAGGCTTGAGTCCGAGGACCATGCAAGGCCTTGGTTCTGTCCAAAACTTATAAGATTTTCTTTTTTGTACTTGGTTTCCCCATAGGCTTGAGTCCGAGGACCATGCAAGGCCTTGGTTCTGTCCAAAACTTATGAGATTTTCTTTTTTGTACTTGGTTTCCCCATAGGCTTGAGTCCGAGGACCATGCAAGGCCTTGGTTCTGTCCAAAACTTATAAGATTTTCTTTTTTGTACTTGGTTTCCCCATAGGCTTGAGTCCGAGGACCATGCAAGGCCTTGGTTCTGTCCAAAACTTATGAGATTTTCTTTTTTGTACTTGGTTTCCCCATAGGCTTGAGTCCGAGGACCATGCAAGGCCTTGGTTCTGTCCAAAACTTATGAGATTTTCTTTTTTGTACTTGGTTTCCCCATAGGCTTGAGTCCGAGGACCATGCAAGGTCTTGGTTCTGTCCAGAACTTATAAGATTTTCTTTTTTTTTTTTTACTTGATTTATTTTTTTCGACCATAAGCCCCTACACCAGGGCGGGGAAAGTGGGCTCGAGGCTGGAAGCCCCTAGAGATGCCCGCGCCCTTAGTACTGCGAGGCGTAGCCCCTAGCAGAAGTTTTCGTCGGAGCGACAACTATATGTTGCCGGAGACGGAGGAGATCCCAGAAATTTCTGCTTGCCAATGAGTTGATTCCACCGCCACCTGCGCCAACACGCAAGCTTTCCCACAGACGGCGCCAATTGTAAGGACACAATTCTCTGGCGGCCCAATAAGGATGTTGGGCTCGCGTACGAAAGATCCCTCACAATATGATTTGTAGAGAGTAGGCTTGAAAAGCTAGCCGCTGGTCACGGGGCGATGTCCAATCCTGGTTTTAGAGGAATTCAGGTAGAAAAAAGGAGTTGGGCTTGAACATTTAAGCCCTTAGACGTCGCACCCTATGGGATGGGACTCCTCGGAGTTGATCCGAGGACCATTGAGGCCTTACCCCGGTTATCCAACGACGGACTTTCTTCAGTGAAGTCCGGTGTTGTTGAGATGTTCTCCCCCGTGTGATCTTTCTTTTTTGGAGGTGGGATGGGGATCCCCTTCAGATTCACTTACTTTCTTATTTTATACTAACTTGCATTCGCTGTCCTTCGTCCACGTGTAGGGTCAATCTTTACAAAAACTGACATTTGTCCCATCAGTCCAATCCCGGAATTGTTGGGGATGGTTTGATAAAGCTGCAAGGTACGGCTCTGTCAGGCGCTGGGTCTTATCTGGAAGGGTAGTAAGGATAACTTCTCCAAGATATTTTGGATCTCCTTACAAATTCGTCCCTATACCAGTTCTACCCCTTTATTCCGGTGGGGTTCTGGATCTGCCGAGGACCAAACTGTCCTCGGCTGCCTTCCAAAAACTGTTTTGTGCTCTGTATTGTAGAGCTTGGGCCACAGCTCTCCTCGGATTGGGCCTTCGGATTTCCCAGGAGCAATTGGGCTTGGCCCTTAAATTATTGGGCCCCACATTAGTTGTTCTTAAAATATTGATAATAGACTTTTAGTTGGAGTAGAAGTCAAAACGTTGGTTTTTTTTTTTTTTTTTTTTTTTTTTTTAAGAAATAAAACATGGTTTGTTATTTGGGATTTAAGTTTATAATTTTTTATAATAGACTTTTAGTTTGAATAAAATTTAAATTTATTGAAATTTAATGATAAAGTTTTACCTAAATTAAACCGGTGTTAAATATTATCCTTTAATTTGAGTAAATATATCATAACAAATAATATAAAATTAATTTACTAATTAGTTGTTCTTAAAACGTTGATAATAGACTTTTAGTTGTAGTAAAAGTCAAAATGTTGGTTTTTTAAAAGAAAGAAAACTTAGGTTGTTGTTTGGATTTAAGTTTAGAATTTTTTATAATATACTTTTAGTTTGAATAGAATTTAAATTTGTTGAAATATTTAAGTTAAGAAAATTTTGATAAAAAACTTTTAGTTTGAATAGAATTTAAATTTGTTGAAGTTTAAATGTATAATATTAATTTACTAATTAGTTGTTCTTAAAATATTGATAATGGACTTTTAGTTGAAATAGAAGTCAAAATGTGGGTTTATATATATATATATATATATATAACATGCACTGTTGTTTGAGATTTAAGTTTATAATTTTTTATAATAGACTTTAATTTTAATAGATTTTAAATTTGTTGAAATCTAAATGATTAAGTTTTATCTAAATTGAACTATTGTTAAATATTATCCCTTAATTAAGTAAATATATCCTAACAAATAATATAAAATTAATTTACTAATTAGTAAAAGTAACCATTTAGCGCAACCACAGCTTATTAGCCCAATTTTTATTATATAATCTACGATATTATGATATAATATTACTAACACTTTTTTCCCCTCTGAATTACTAGCATAGCACCTCTTTATTTTGTTTTGTTTTGTTTTTTCCTTTTTTTTTTTTTTTTCTTTTTAAAATACTAAGACCTCTTCTTCTTCTTTTTTCTTTCTTTCTTTTTTTAATGATAAAGATAACCTGACTAATTATATTGACTTTTAAAATCTTTCCCTTATTATAATTGGTTCTACAACATACATTGTTTATCCATGTGTCTCGGACAAGTATTTAAAAATATCGAATTTGAATTGAAGAGCCCTACCCTGCATTTTCTATTGGAGTTGTAGTTCTCACCAAAAACTTTGTTGTTGTCCAAAATCCAAAATAGCTTGGTCCTGAATCTCCTGATCATTACGCAACCATTTCATTTGTCTTAGGAAATGCTGCACGTGTCCCCGATGTTTCAAAAGTTTAATGTTTCCCTTATTCTAAGTTAATTACTAATTTGTTGATATAATTTTTTTTTTTTTTTTTTTTTTTTTTGGTGCTAAGATAATGTGTTGATATAATTATAATATTTGTTAAGAATGGATGATTTTTTTTTTTTTTTTTTTTTTTTGAGGGGGTAGAATGGATGAAATTTAATACCATAACTTGAGGATCTAGAGCCATTTGTCATTTGCTATCATTATTAAGCCCACTCCGTGACTGGCTTTTGGACTATAACTTAGACCTTCTTAGCTCTAGCCCATGTCCATAAGTTCGGCCTGAATTTGGTTTGAACATAGATATGCCAAGGCCCAAAAAATTAGAGTAATTTTGTTGCCTGGGCAAAGCCCATATGTCGGTTATGCCCATCAAAGAACATTTCATGCCAAATAAAGAACCAAAAAAACAAAAACCCATAACAGGAAAGTTGAATTTTAACCCAATAAAATTTGAGTCCTTGACCTACAATGATCTCGAAACATACTGATTAAATGGGGAGTAGATGGTTGTGGAAATAAAGGGTTAATAATGCCAGTCCTCTCAATGTTGGAATGGTCATGAAAGAACAGTCAGTAATTAGGTGCAAACTCATTATAAATATGATAACTGTGGGTTTTTACCTTCCAAAAAGATACAAAATGTGTTTCACTTTCACCTGTAAGCTGCTAATATGGTTGCCAACGTAGAAGCCGCTTCGTTTGGTCAAAGCAATAAATCAGAGAAACCAAATCAAATTTGACAAGCTTGAAAAAGTGATAACGAATTAGCCTAACTCCTCTGTTTGGCTAAGACTTCAAGACAATGGAGAAGGAGAGGAAGATGCGTACGAGTACGAAATTAATTAATATTAGTTAGAATCCCACTTTCACTACCGGAATGTTGTATTAATAGTCGTTATCTGGTACTGTATGGACCACAATCCTTTAAAATTGTGAAAATCGTGATCAACCTATGATAGCTAGGGTTTGGTTGTCAATATGACTATGATGATGTGAAAACTCATAACCGAAGATAAGATTATATGATTTTAATTACTACACTAAGCAAAGTCACTCTTCCCCCAACATTTTGATTTTGATTAAAGACCAAGGATCAAAACAGGAACCATTTTTAGTAGGTGATTACATTTTGTCAAATTAATAAAGGGACGTGAAGAATTTTGAAAGCAAGCGTCGGATAATGGGCTAGTGACAATACACTTTACCAAAGATGATCAACCGAATAATTTTGGTGGAGCTCTCTCTCTTTTCTTTATTTATTTTGTTTGACAAAAAAAAGGTAAATTACAAAATAAATAAATAACATACGAGTAACATATTCAGCAATCTAAGTATAAGGATCTATTATGAAAATTTAAATGGAATGTAGAGTGGAGGAGACAAAAATCGAACTTAGGACTTTTTACTTTGATACTATGTTAAAATACCAATTCTCTCAAAAATTTAAATTATTGAAATATAGTAAATTTAATAATTTAACCACACGATTTTAACACTATATGTTTTGCCGTTTCTTTTTTTTATTCTCTCTCTTACTCATCCAATCATCCTCTCTCTAAAACAAGCATTATCCTTTTTTGATTCTTTCTCCGTCATTCTCGAACATGCATGCCACATGTGTTAGGTGTAAAATATATATTATTTTAATATGATGTATTATATAATAAAAAACAAGATGTATAATATATTGTAAGTCATTTTATAGAATAAATAAAGTGATTTTTTTATTAAGACGAAATATTAATACTTTTATTAACATACTTTGATACCATGTTAAATTACTAATTCTTTCAAAAGTTTAAGTTATTGAAGATATAATAAATTTAATAATTCAAACCTCACAATTCTAACCCTATGCGTTATTTCTTTTCGATTTTTTATTCTCTCTCTTACTCATCCAATCATCCTCTCTCTCAAACAAGCATTATCCTTTTTTTTATTCTTTCTTTGTCATTCTCAAACATGCATGTGACCAGTGTTAGGTGTGAAAAATATATTATTTTAATATGGTGTATTATATAATAAAGAATAGGATGTATGATATATTGTAAGTCATTAAATAGAATAAATAAAGTGATTTTTTATTAAGACAAAATATTAATACTTTTATTAATTTATAAGCGGATGAAAATGCTCTTACACATAAAGCTTCCGAAGTCATTTTGTTCTTGTTGTTATCCGTGCTTCATAGTAACCACCACTAAAAATTTCAATTTTCACTTCAATTTTTCTCCCCAATCTTTTACCTTTAAAAGTAAATTTAATCAGACATAGAACAAACTATATTTGTATAAACCCATTTATATAATAATGATTTTATCATTATTAATATTTTGTCTTTAGACTGTGACAATACATCCAATTTGATAATATTTCATCACATCAAATAATAAACCTTTTGTTTTTGCCACTTTGGAAAATTAATAATACAATTTTAGACATGACATTACTAAATAACTTTTATGTCTTATTAGATTCTTTTTTTTTGAAAAATTATGTCTCATTACATTGAACAATAACTATATCATGAATCATATGCCCTGATCTAAATTTTTTTTTTCCCTCTTTAACCCAACGTATCTACCAAGTATCAATGAAGAAACCTACCATTTTTATCAGATCATGACCTCACAAATCCTCCAATTAAATTTTAAGATCCAGACCGGTCCCACAACGCACTCTCTATCTCTCTGGAACCTTTAGACGCAACCCCCAGGTGTTTTTGCAGATCTAACACGTCTCAACTAAAGAAAAAGTTTTTTCTCTGTATTCGTTCGTACACCACTTACTCTTTCTCCTCTTCAATAATCTGATCATGAAATCATCATTTATGATTTAAAGCACCCACCACTCTCATCTCTCATTCCTCTAAAACCCACGCACACCCACCCAAAATGAATCATTTCCCATTGTTCTAAATGAGCTAAAGTTGAAGTACTGAGAGAGAAACAAGTTCTGGGTACTCGGTGTTTTCGTTATTCGGTGATCTCTCTTACTCCTTGGCTATATATTGTCAATCATTAATATCTGATTAGCTTCCCTAATACAGGGACTCAATCCCTTCCCTTCACCTAGGTGTAGTACTATAGTATTAGAATAGAAATGAAACCATAAATATTACGTCTGTTTTCACCGTACGTATTTTAACGCTAGCTCCGAAACAAAACGTTTTTTTGCTCTTTCAGAGTACTAAATAAGAGACATTTTTGAGTGTTTGGAGAATTAAATAGCTTCAGTTCGTTTAGATATATTGTTGGGTTTGCAGTAGTTTTTAAGAGTTTCACGCGGAGTTTGCTAGAGAGAAAGAGATCATGGGGAACTGTCAGGCGGCGGAGGCGGCGACGGTGGTGATCCAACACCCGGGGAACAAGATCGAGAGGATTTACTGGTCGGTGAGTGCCCAGGAGATCATGACCTCGAACCCAGGCCACTACGTGGCACTTGTGGTGACCTCTCTGACTTTGAAGTCAGAGAATGGGACGCCATTGAAGCAGCTCAAGCTTCTCCGACCAGACGATACCTTGCTCATCGGACACGTTTATCGTTTAATCAGCTTCGAAGGTAAAGTTAAACACTCTAAAGCCTAGTATTACTGCACTACACAGTCTACATGTCACAATTATATAAGATCATGCCATTCCCATAACTCGTTTAATGGGTAAATTTTTTT
Source organism: Quercus berberidifolia (assembly GCA_028535905.1). Taxonomy (NCBI): domain Eukaryota; kingdom Viridiplantae; phylum Streptophyta; class Magnoliopsida; order Fagales; family Fagaceae; genus Quercus; species Quercus berberidifolia. Next base: position 38,859,923 of record JAPQVW010000010.1, read on the forward strand.
GCTATTAATTTTTGTCATGGCCAGTCTATTCTAGCTTAATTGTTGGTTGCAGATGTGTTGAAGGAGTTTGCTGCAAAGAAGTGTGTGAAACTGGGCAAATTGCTTGAGAGAGGAGGACTTGGGCTTGGCGCTGAGTTGAGGAAAAAAGGCTCGGGTTGTTCGAATCCAAATCTGAATCCCAAATCTGATAATAAGGTTAGTACTTAAACAGTTAAACCTTAAAAGAAAAAACACTTTAATCTTCATTGATTTTTACTGTTAAATTATTCAAATGTTTTAGGGTAAATTAGTCAGAGTGGCATTTGATTTTGTTTTTTTTGGGCTTCGATTTCGAGAAACCGTAAGTACGGGGCCTCGTAGGCATATTATTTATTAGGCTCATGTCATAGTCATAGCCATATGGATAGCTTTCGCGTCTATTCCATTCTTTCATGAAACTGACGGAAGGACTATTCCAGTAATCAAAAGTACAGTAGGTTATCTTGTGCTGTCTCCTTTTTCTTAAAATTATAAACAAATTTTTTTTTTTGGCAAAAAGTTAACAAAACATAGTTATTAACCTATTATTCGATAGTCTAACTTAGACTAAGTATTCTGTGCAAAAATTTATGTATATTTTAATATATGTGTTTATCTTTTCTATTTTACATAATCATTAAAAAAAATACTTGTATCAATTTTTAATTAATTATTTACTTTATTAGGATATGTATATTTTTATTTTTTAAATTATTTTTCCTACTCCACCTTTCACAACCATCATCTACTACTTTCGATATTCATTTTTCTAAAACGTAAAGAATGAATAAAAAACACATATACACATCTACAATTTAATAGTTAAAATGCATAATTTTATACTAACTGAGATAGGTATTTTTAAAGTTGAATAGCTAAGGGGTATTTGGAAAAGTAATTTGAGAATTGTTGCTTGAGATTTTTTGAAATACATATAGGTAAAAAATATATAAAAATGTGTGTAATGCATTTTAAAATATAAAAATGTAAGTTTAAACTCGCTTCCCAATCAAATTTTGCATTTAGGCTATTTTGCATGACTGATGCAATGCTTCAGTTACAGTTAGGTCGGTTGATTAAGTTCTTTTGTGGTTGAGCAAAAGATTCGGGTGGGAATTCTCTTTATACCAAAAACCAATTTATAAAAGAAAAGAAAAATAGGAACGAAAACCAAAAAAGTGTCAGATCATGTATATCTTTGGTGGAAAATTGTGTTGGAGGAATCTGGACTTTCCTTAGTTTACGGATCTCGAGGCATTTCCTCCATGTACCATGTTAAACATGCTTTATTTTATTTCATTAGAAATTTTCCCTGGATAAAAAATGCGTAAAAGAGATGACGTTGTAAAATTGGTTTCAAATTCCTCACAAATGTGCCTTTTTAGCCAAACTAATTAAGACTTATTGTTAATTTCTTTTTCCTCCATGTACCATGTTGAAATTGGTTTTGTTTGGTATGGATTATTTTTGTTAACTTAGTTTATTATTTAGTTTATTTTTACTAATATTTATAGGTTTTACTGTACTTTTTGATATTATTTATATGTTTTTATGTATTATTTTCACTAATTTTTACCTTTATCTATAGTACTTTTAGCAAAAAAAATTTCAATTTCAACAAAATAAGTAGATTCTAAACGGAGATTTAGGTGGTGTTTGGTACATGTACTTAAAAACTAAAAATACGTGTGGGGAAAAAAGTGTGAAAATACGTGTGGGTGAAAAAGTGTGTGAAAATACGTATAATATTTAAAAACTGAAAACATGTGTTTGAGTGAGTGTACCAAACGGGTCTTAATAAGTCTACTTACACAAAATTTCAAAAAAAAAAAAACTAATTTTATTGCTTTTTGTTTCTTAAAAAAATTGGACAAAAAGCAAAAAAACAAAGTTTGTGGCAAGTAGGCAACGTATACTAAGTTTTGAAAAAATAAGAAGTATTTACAAATTTTACTTTCTAAAATTTATAAATTATGTGATAATAAATATAAATGATAGTCATAATTGATGACACAGCAATTTATAAACTAATTCATTTGGTATATTTATTAATGTTATCTAAAACACAACCCCCCACCCCACCTACACCCCTCATGCTCCCCAAGCTGCAGATTAATTCTTTTTAGGCATTGTGATGTCGGCCTTATTTATAGTTATCAAAAAGTTTTAAGACAATTTTAGCCATGCACGTGTTAAACAATGATCAGATTACTTTTCATCGCTAAATATAAGTATTTAGTGTTAGAGTGGACCCATATGTAAGTGAAATCACAAATTGAGAAATGTATAAGTTGAGGCTATGTGTGTGTTTAGAACAATTCTATAATTATTCCACAAAAAGAAAATTTGTAGACAATTTTTGTGCTATAATTTTTGGCACAATTCTAAAAAAGTGGCGAGTTGAAAGTGATAATGATAAGTAATCACTTATAATCTATCAATAAGTGCTGTGATAAAAAGTTGTTCTTAGAAATCTATTGATCATGAAGGGTTTGTTTAGGATCCGTTTATTTTGCTGAAATTGAAAACTTTTTATTGAAAGTACTGTAGATAAATATAAATATTAGTTAAAATAGTACAGTGAAATTCTTGAGTAGTACTTAAAAAGAACAGTGAAATTTATAAATAATAGTAAAAATAAGTTGTATAGGAAAATAAATTAGTAAAAAATAAGCTACCCAACGGACACGAAATTTCATCTAGGCTCTTCTCCAAAAGAATAATTGGCGCTCATTATTTATTTTTTCTGTCTTCTTGCGTTTGTTTTAGCGGGGGAGAGTTGATTCTAAAGTCTAAATGCTGCAGATGCAATCTAGACAAGGTACCAAATGCAGTTGCAGACTGCATTTATTAGGAGAAACATAAAGTTGGACTTGGTTATCTGTTCATTTTACCCTTTAAAGCATGCCACGGATGCTTATAAGTCATATCCGTGTACGTCAATGCTCTGTGTGCTGTGTCCATTATCAATTTCTGTACTTTTTTTTTTTAATTTATAGGAATTGATTTCTGTACTTGGAGTCTTCAGTTTTGTAGGGAGTAATTCTTGTGATATACAAAGTGGCACAATATTGGCCACCACCATCACCCCCTCCAAAAACCACAACCTCCATGGAGTGGCCAATGTGAATTTTTCGTTTTGTAGGTGGTTGCTAATACTTTATCCAAAGGCGTTTTGTGATAACTTCAAGGTATAGGAGTCAAGGAACTACAAATGAAATGGAATTGTTTCCTGTAGTAGTTCCATTCCATGCTACAGCTAGGAGAGTTTAGAAACTTAAACATGAATGGTCAATATATAGTTTAACAAATGAACTTCAATTGTAGATCATCATGGTGACTGAAGTGCATGCGTGTACTGTCCTTCGAAACCATCTTTTCACACTGTTCATTTCAACATTAGCACCTTTAATTTGCCGAAAAGATCAGTGTCATCGTCCACCATTCACTTGTCTCTTATTAGGAGCAACGACAAAGAAACAAAGTCACTTTAAGAAATCACGCAAAGGCTTTTTCCCCACTTATTGACTTTTTGGTACTTTGTCCTCTATTAGATTGATGAATTTTCAATTATCTTTGCTCTGAGGACTTCTCTCTCGAAAAGAAAGAAAAATAAATAAAAATCCTTGTTCTGTGGTCCGTGTGGCTCTATTGGACCAAATGGTAAGAATAGACCTTAGACAATACTATCGGAATTCGAAATATGTTGATGCAGTTTACTTTGTTAACTTTTTACAACTTCTTTAACTGCATTTTTTTTAATGGTTCAACAATGCTAATAAAATTTACAATTTTTTTACATTGTTGCTTTTATCGCACACCAATCAGAATTTGTCATTTAAACCATTGCCCAAAAAAAAAGAGTATTAAAATTTATTGTTTATCTAAACTTATTGGATTTTGTTTTTTAGTGCATAAAACTTCTTTTTTTTTTTTTGAGAATAGTGCATAAAACTTCTTAAATGCAAAGGATAGGTAATGCTGCATTTCTTAGATGATTTACTTATATTGCTTCAATATTAATTAATTTATTTATGCAAATCTTTTAATGCCAGTTGTACTTTTATCCTTATTTAAGCAAAGTTCCAAACATAAGCTTATGACAATTGACAAGTAACAACCAAGTCATACTTGCTTCAAGCTAGTAGTGAATCTACTGCAATAGCAAAAATAAACAAAAAAAGAGAGGTGACAATGCCTATTGCTTTTATGAATTGTCAGTGTCTCATGACGTGAGTCTTAACTCTAATTCATGCCTGTGTTCTCTCTCATTTTCAGATGGAGCAGGAGATTCACCATGATCTGGGAAGCAACGATGGCAGCACCAGCAGCAGCACTGGTAGAAGCGTGGGTAGGCACTATGGTGGTGGTGGTGGTGGTGGTGGTGGTGGTGGGCAATGGAGGCCAGCCTTACACAGCATTGCAGAGATTGGGACTTGAACGCACTAACCCAACCAAGCCCTTCACTTTCCACTGCTTTTATATTCTCTGTCACCAATAAAACAACAAGCAACCATGCATCCTTTCACTACTTTTATTATATTCTCTCCTCCTTTTTCAGAAAGACATGTTTTCTGTTTCTGCTAGACCTTGCTAGGGTTTTGTGGTAGATGTACCTCGTAAAAGTTGGACAAGTACGTATAATACTCTGAAGACTAGATTAACCCCTCTGCTTAGAATGTAATTAATTAGCTTTCCATTAAAATTGTGGGTTGGATATTTGTCGCTTGTATATATTTGCTCCTAAACCGTTCATTAAAACCTCAGCTACGTGATTAACCCCTCTGCTTAGAATGTAATTAATTAGCTTTCCATTAAAATTATGCACGCTAATTAGAAAGTGTGTTTTTTAAGTTAGCTCTAAAGACCTGCACTGCTACGTACGTACTCTTCGTACTGAAAATGAAAAAGATATGCATCTAGCTAAAGAGAGAGAGTCTAATTGATGTATCATAATGTGATGATAGTGGTTGTCCCAAATAACAATAATGTTACCAATAATTATATTCTGTCAATTCAACATGTCGTAAAAAAAGTTGTGAAATTTGTTAGGTATGTATCATTGTTAAGCTTAAAAAAAAAACTGCTAATCTAGCAGCTCTCAATTAAGCATAGTTGAGTGTTGGGATAGTGGGGGGAAGGAAAGAACAATGAAGGGTTACAGGCAAATAGTCTCAAGATACAACAAAACTTGAGTATCTACTGATGTTAATTCTAGAAATACTCAAGAAGTTATATATATATATATATATATATATATATACTGATGTTAATTCTAGAAATACTCAAGAAGTTATATATATATATATATATATATATATAATGTTGTCTTCAGTATTTGTTTTGTCCTAACTTCACAGAAACTAAAGGGCTACAGCCTACAGGCATTTTGTCTTCAAGATACAACAAAACCTAATATATACATATAGTAATTCTAGAATTACTCAAGAAATTCTATATAAATTATTTTATGTAGAATATATATATATATATATATATGTGTGTATACACATATTGCGGGAAACAACTGATTTTGTCCTCTATTTTAATTTTATAGATATAGTGAGGATTCAAATGAATAGGCACCATAAAATGACACTAATTAGGTGTAATACCATTTCAAAAAATAATTGAAAGCACTTTTAATTGTAAAGCACATGAAATCATGTCAAATGGGTTAGTAAAACTTTTTTTTTTTTTTTTTTTTTTTTTTGCATAAAACACATCATTTTAAGCTCACTCGAAACTTTCCTGAGCAAACTATGCATAATTTTCATATAGAAACGTTTGTCTAACACTCGCATGATATCTCATTCAAAACAACTTGTCCGAATTTCAAATAAGAAGTCTCGCCTGATATTCACTAGGCACTCTCTCAAACGAACTAATGCAAAATCATTTCCTCATTTCACAATTGGATTCTTGTTTATTCCAACTTCTAATATTACAACCTACGTATCAAATTATACGACAGAGAGCACAGTCCAAAACTAAATGGACTGAATTGGAGATGGGTCCTAACACAAACAAGTTGTCTAACGGGTAGACTCAGAACTTAAGTGTATGGAAATGAGTTGAAGATAATTTCACTGAGATAGTTGGAATTGGATCATGGATGTTGCCGGTTGTGATGTTTCAGGAGAAAAGGGAAAAAAAAATACATTGCCAAACCGTTTTCATCATTTTTTTTGGATGGTAAAACAATAAAAAACCAATTTAAAGAGTAAATTCTCAAAAACGTTTTCATTAATTTTTTGAACAAACTTAAAAAAATATATATTAACAATAGTCTCCATGAAACACACTAAATCTTAAAAGCTGAGAACGTGAGTGGTAAAACTTAAAAGCTGAATGAATATTTTACGTTCCCCAACAAATCAAGCACCACGCTGAAAAGCATCAATGTCTACATAGTGCTTGCACCACTAGACTCCCTTTTAAAATTAGAAAGTGTAGAATGTTTCTGTCGAACAATTGATTGAATTATTGGTCAATAATGCAATCACTTTATCTCTTACTACTTTTGATACATCCCTTACCTTTAATCATAAGCTCATAAGATTTGTGTGCCATGTTTTTTGTCTTGGGCTTAAGTCTTTAACCATGTCAACCAAACCAGAACAATATTTTATGCAATGAACATGATTTCCACCGTTGGGAAAGCACGTAGCTGAGGTTCCATATTTTCTTTCATTTGCAAGCAACTCTTGTTGACAAAGAAATAGGGAGTGGAAAGTTAAGCAGATGATCATTAGAAAATTGCTAGGAATATTTCTGATCGTCTTTTTGGGCAAGTGGCCACTAGTAAATTGGCAATCAACAAGTGGTCCAATTCAAACCTCAAAAATAATACTTACACAAAAGTTATATATAGTGTGTTAACTTTAAAATAAAAGCGTTGATGATGCTCAAATCGTCAGCCAAGGATGATCGTCCAGATTGATGTCGTCCTCAACCAACTCGATATCCAAGAACGAATGAAGGGAAGAATGGCTGTAAGTCGCCAGCGTGGTACCTGCCAAAAAGCCTCCGATGCCAAAGTCAGAAAGATTGACAAAAGAGAAGCTGTGTAAATAATATGCTAGAGTTTTAGAATTACCTCCTCCCCTTTTGGAGTTATGTATTTATATGCATGCACTCGCAGGTGGTTTCTTCTAGCCGTTGGTGGAGCTTTGATGGAGACTTTATTCTTCCTTGGTAACGCCCCTGCAGGGTGTTAATGATGAGCTGTCCCTCCCAACGACCTGGAAGCTGATTAATGTTTTATAACGGTTCATTGAGGAGTGGAGGTGGATTCACTCGTCCTTGATCGACGGCCATTGCTTCCAGGACGAGCTTGGATAGGTTGTCCGTCCCTAGTCGTGAACGGATGGACGTTGGTGATATGATTGAGCCTATCAGCTGCCCCCCTATTCTGAGGTCGTCCATAACTTGGACGGTCGTAGGAATACGAAAGGGTTTATTGGTTTATTTAAGTGTGAATATATATATATATATATATATTTTTTTTTTTCTTTTTTTTTTTTTTGCGGTTATGGCGTTTGGGGTTCTGCTCCGCATTGATTGCTTAATGGCGACTGTGACTCACTTCGCGGCCACGTGGTTGATTTTCATTGGCTGGGGGGTCTCGTTTCCGATGAAAACCCTTTCAGTTTTCCCGCACTTTCCAAGGCAGAACCTTTTGATTTTTGGCCTTTCCTTTTCTCATTTCCCCATCTTCTGTGCGATTGGTTTCTCTAACTCCCTTAGTTGCGTATTTTGCTCTTAGTCTTCTCAGTTTCCTCCCTAATTTCCAGGTACGCCCCTCATTTACGCTTTCTTTCCTTTCTGAATTTTGCTTGTATCTGTGTCTTTTAAGTTCTTTCTTCTTTCTGTGCTTTCCTTTCTTCTTTTCGAGTAGTGTTGTTTCTCTTTAATGGTGGATAACTCCGAAGTTAGGCGTACCTCTCCTTCCGTAGCATTTCTCTTTGCCCATTTAGGAGCCTTAGTGGAGTTTTCCGGCAACCCATTGGGTACGCTTTCGCCTAGCGATTCATACCCACAAGTTGAGGAGTTTGTTTTTAGGGATAGTGGCTTAGGTTTGGCGTTGGGTGTTTTATACCCTTTACTGTACAAATCTCAGGTTTGGTTTCGGTCTGTTCGAGGGATCCTAAGGGGGAAAATATGGGGTCTGAGGAAGGATCAAGTGACTTAGAGAGGGGCTTGTCCTCTAATGTAGGTGAGGAAGGGGCCGGGGTAGATACAGCGACCTCCGTGCCTTCTCGCGCCCTTTCGTCCTCCCATTCTCCCGCTCCGGCCATTGTCCATCCATTCCATGCCTTCAAAGAAAAATGTTCCTTGAAAATAGAAGTCTTTAGCAAATTTAAAGATAGGTTCCAGTTTCCTGAGGGGACTAGAGCTCGTCCTCCCAGAAAGGGTGAAAAGGCTTGCGCCTTTGCTCACAGGGAAGTTTGCTTTTATAAGGCTGCTTTTTCGTGCGGCCTCAGATTTCCCGTCCATCCGTTCATCATGGAGCTTCTTCATCATTTAAACCTTGCACTAGGGCAACTTATGCCCAATTCTTGGAGAATAGTTGTTAGTTGTATGGTGATTTGGACGACCATCGCCGACGGAGACATGATCACGATCAATGAGTTCGTCCATCTGTACCGTCCGAAAGAGTCCAAGGAATTTGGATATTATGAGTTTGTACCCTGGAATAGGAAGTCGCGCCAAATTATTGATCTTCCGTCGTCCTTTCGCTACTGGAAGTCTAGATACTTCTTTGTATCGGGTGACGGTTGGGAAACACTGTCTGATGACTTATGGGGGAACGTTCCTAGGCTGCTGCGCCGGTGGGAGACCCCTTTGATTGGTGCGTTTGCTCCTTATGAGATGCCCCTCACCTTTTTTTTTTTTTTTTTTTTTTTTTAATTTCTCCTTTGCTGTTGTATTTGTAGTGAAAGATCGTCCTGAGCTTGAAAGCAAATTCGAAGAGCGGGTTCAGGCGGCGATCAGGTACTCAAGGACGATTGAAGATTTTGGTGACTTGATCGACCCGCACACTTTTGCTCGTCACTGCTTAAGGCCGGAGCCTTCCCTCTACGTCCTTAGTACCCTTGACCGAGAAGAGAAAAAGTGTAAGCTGTCTTTGCGAATGGATTCGTCTTGTTCTCTTTTTCTTCGTCCTTAACTTCTTGTTTTCTTTTTCATCCTTAACTTCTTATTTCCTTTTTCTTCGTCCTTAACTTCTTGTTTCCTTTGGCGTAGAGATGACGACCAAGTTTAACAAGGAGATGTACAAGAAAATCAAGGAAAAGAAGAATGAGCCTCTTTCCAACATTGGTCAGAGGAGGCTGAGGATCACAGATAAGGAGAAGGAGAAGGAGAAGGAGAAGGAGGTGGTGGAGAGGGGTTCGTCCACACCTGCCTTGGATCTGGACGAGGGTCTGGCTGCCTCTCCTGGCATTTCTGTTGAGGAGGTGACCCGTCCTTCCAAGAGGTAGAAAGTTGTGAGAAAGGGGATGGAGAAAGTTGGTGCCAGTGTTTGGTCTGATGCCGAGACGACTATGGACCGTGCTAATGAGCTCCTTACTCCTGGGGAGATGAAAGAAATCACGAGCGTACCTTCCCACGAGATGGTGAGCCGTCACGTCCACAAGCTCGTGCAGGTAATCCTCCACGTCTTTGTCCTCTTCTTCGTCCTTAACTGCTCAACCGTTTTTATTGACTTTGGTGGGACCTTTTGTCGTCAGGTGTTGGGGGAGACCATGCATATTACCACACAGTACTTGGCAACTCGAAGGTGGAAGCGCTGGAGGCTGAGGCTTCGGGCTTGCGGAAGGACTTGATCGCAGCCATGGACTCCCTCAACACTTCCAAGGGATAGATTCAAGTCTTGACGGAGCAGCTGGAAACTGAAAAACAGTTAGTGAAGTAGAAGGATGAACTCCTTGCAACAGCTGCCTAGAGGATGAAAGTTGTCGTGGCCAAGGCCGTCACTGCTTTCCAGACCACGGACGAATATAACACCATCTTGTTCCAGTGGTACTTCAAGGGATTCGAGCCGCTTCGGAGATATTTGATCAAGCATGGACCTGGCACGGACCTCGAAGACTTAGATTTTGAGGCCGTTAACAAGGAGATTGAAGAGGACGAAGTAGCTCAGACAGCAGCGTCCACTAGTGCGGAACCTTCCCAGGTAAACAAGGATGATGATGTTGCCCCTTAAGCTTGATTCTGTCTCTTCTTATCAAAGTTTTTTTTTTTTTTTTTGGTTGTTGTATGTATTAAGTTTTATGGACAGCTGGTGTTTGGATGCCCCATTTGTTTTTTGGGGCCCCCTTTTGCCTTTGAACAATTTAGCTTTATATAATATGTCTACTTAACAGTTTGGTTTTATATAAATGTCTATTTATTTACCTTTGCCCTTTATGATTGCATGTGTGGCGTCAAGATCTTCTTTTGGATGTTCTTCTCTCTCCATCAGGGACTTAGAAAAAGTTTGTTGGCATACTAAATTTATCCTCGTCCTCTTGTGCATCTTAGGGGATTTTGTCCTGTGCACTTTTGGGGGTTTCGCCTCTTTGTTTAGGACAATGCCTATCCCTTCGTGTAACCTTATCGTTTTTTTTTTTTTTTTTTTTTTTTTTTTTTTTTTTTTTTTTTTTTTTTTTTTTTTTTTTCTGGACGACGTTCATCCATATTATCGTCTCTTTTACTCTGGACGATATGTATCCCTTCTTAGGAACCTTATCGTCTTTCTTTGCTTAGGACGATGTACATCCACTTAAGGAATCTTATCGTCTTTCTTTGCTTAGGACGATATACATCCACTTAAGGAATCTTATCGTCTTTCTTTGTTTCGGACGATGTACATCCACTTAAGGAATCTTATCATCTTTCTTTGTTTGGGACGACGTATATCCATTTAAGGAATCTTATCATTTTTAAGGAATCTTATCATTTTTCTTTGTTTAGGACGACCGTTTGGATCTTTTCGGGGAGGGAAAAATTGTAGTGCATGGCTTGCTGAATAACACTTATGAAATGCTGAATAATACTTAATGAATTGAATAATACTTAATGGATTCTGAATAATCACTTACATAAGACAGGAAGTATTAAATTGGGTTTTACAATCAGGCCATGGTTCCTTTTCGTAATACCTCTTTAGATGTTCGACATTCCATGGATGAGGTAGTCTCTTTCCCTCTGAGTCTTCTAGATGGTAACTTCCCTAACGTAAATAGTGGACGACTCTGTAGGGCCCTTCTTAGGTCGGGCCAAGTTTGCCTTGTGCTGGGTCTTTTGTTGCGGGAGTGACTTTTCTAAGGACGAGATCTCCGATGTTGAATCTTTTCAGCTTCACTCTCCGATTGTAATACTCGGCTATCTTTTGCTGGTACTTAGCCATTCTTTGGGATGCCTGGTCTCTAACCTCGTCCAGACAGTCCAGGTTCTGCTTCAGTTGGTCATCGTTGATTTGCTCGTTAAAGAATTCTCTCCTAAGGCTAGTGAGCCCTACTTCGACCAGGATGACTGCTTCTGTACCGTACGTCAAACTAAATGGTGTTTCTCCTGTTGGTGTCCGCGTTGTCGTCCTGTATGCCCACAAGACACTTGGTAACTCTTCAGGCCATGTTCCTTTTGCCCCCACTAACCGGGACTTGATAATCCTGAGTAAGGTCCGGTTTGTTACTTATGTCTGTCCATAGGCCTGAGGGTGGCCCGGCGATGAGTACTTGTTTTTGATGCCCAAGCCCGAGCAAAATGATCTGAATTTCTGGTTGTCGAACTGACGACCATTATCTGATATGATCGTCTTGGGTATCCCGAACTTGCAAACAATATTTTTCCATACAAAATTTTGTACCATTGCTTTGGTGATTGTTGCCAGGGCTTCAGCTTCCATCCATTTTGTGAAGTAGTTAATCGCGACGAGCAGGAACTTCATTTGTCTCTTTCCCTGGGGTAAGGGACCCATGATGTCGATCCCCTACTGTGCGAATGGCCAAGGCGAGGAAATTGTAGTCATCTTTTCTCCAGGGACTCGTTGAACATTTCCGTACCTTTGGCAACTATCACACTTCTTCACGAAATCGGCTGCGTCTTATTGCATTGTCGGCCAAAAGTAGCCTGTTCTCATGATCTTCCTGACGAGGGACTTTGCTCCCATGTGGTCTCCGCAGATTCCCCCGTGCACTTCTTCCAGGACGAATTTAGGCTCTTCCTCTTCTATACATCTCAAATATGGTTGGGAGTAACCCCTTTTGTAGAGTTCATCATTAAGTATCGTAAATCTGGCGACGCGTTTCTAGATCTTCTTGGCTTCTTTTGGATTTGGTGGAAGTCGTCCTTCTCGAGGGAAAGACAGAATCGGACTCGTCCATCCAGGGTTGGTGTGCACCGAGAAAGTTTGAAGTTCCTAAATGCTAGGGGAGTTTTGTTCTTCCAGCCTCCAATCAAGCATTTTATCTTGGTTGTTCGTTGAGGCGCTTCGTGCTACCTCGTCAGCTTCAGTGTTTTGATCCCTGGGGATCTGAACGAACTCTACGTGATTAAAGGCACTTACCAGCTGGTTCGTCAGTTTGAGATACTTCTTCATCCTCGTCTCTTTTGCTTCGAATTCCCCTCTCACTTGCCCTATGACGAGCTACGAGTCGCTCTTGAGCACAATATTTTCACCTTCGAGTGCCTAAGCTATTCTCAGTCCTGTCAGCAAGGCCTCATATTCTGTCTCGTTATTGGTTACAGGGAATTTGAGCTGGACCCCGTACTTGAGAACGTCTTTTTCAGGGGAAGTAAAAATGATGCCTGCTCCACCTCCTTTCTGAGTGGACGACCCATCAGTGTTTACCGTCCAGAGATTTTCTATGTTCTCGGGGGTGGTGAATTCTGCTATGAAATCGGCCAACGCCTGAGCTTTTATGGCTGTCTGTGGACGGTATTTTATGTCAAACTGGCTGAGCTCGATAGCCCACTATACCATTCGTCCTGCCGCTTCGGGTCTGTTCATTGCCTTTTTGATGGGTTGGTCCGTCATTACAATGATGGGGTTGGCTTGAAAGTATGGACGAAGTTTTCTAGAAGCCACAATCAGGGCAAAGGTGATCTTTTCTATGCGAGGATACCACGACTCGGCACCCTGGAAAGCCTGGCTGACGTAGTATACAGGAAGTTGCAACCTGTTTTCTTCTCTGATCAATGCTGCGCTGACGGCCGTAACAGATACAGCTAAATTCAGGAATAAGTCTTCTCCCTCTTTTGACGAACTTAAGAGCGGAGGGTTGCTAAGATAGCGCTTCAACTCTTGGAACGCCGTTTCGCATTCCTCCTTCCAGGAAAACATGTTCTTCAAAGTCTTGAAGAATGGAAGGCATTTGTCTGTGGCCTTCGAGACAAACCTGTTAAGGGCTGCTATTCTTCCTGTGAGAGATTGCACTTCTTTGACCGTCCTAGGTGAAGACATTTCAAGGATGGCCTTGACCTTCTCGGGGTTTGCTTCGATCCCTCTCTGTGAAACCATAAACCCGAGGAATTTTCTTGAGGAAACCCCAAAAGCACACTTGGACGGATTCAGCTTCATGCTGTACTGCCTAAGCATATTGAATGTCTCCCTAAGGTTGTCCAGATGATCCTCTTCCTCTTTGCTTTTGACGAGCATATCGTCAACGTACACCTCCACGTTTCTCCCGATTTGTTTCTTGAACATCTGGTTCACCAACCTTTGATAGGTGGCACCTGCGTTCTTGAGTCCAAAAGGCATGACCCGGTAACAGTAGAGCCCCTGGCTGGTGATAAAAGCAGTCTTTTCTTGGTCTTCTTCAGTCATTTGTATCTGGTTGTATCCGGAGAACGCGTCCATAAACGTGAGAAGTTTGTGTCCTGTAGTGGAGTCCACCAACTGGTCGATTCTGAGTAGTGGGAAAACTGTCTTTTGGGTAGGCTTGATTTAAATCTGTAAAGTTGACACACATTCTCCACTTCCCGTTCGCTTTCTTGATCATGACAACGTTGGCCAACCACTCGGGGTAGTGGACTTTCCAAATAAATTTTGCTGCAAGTAACTTATTTACTTCGTCCATCACTGCCTTGTTTCGCTCGGGGGCAAAGACTCTCATTTTCTGCTAGACGGGCTTCTTTCCCGGGTCAACATTCAGGTGATGTTGGATGAGGCTTGTTGGGATTCCCGGCATATCCTCATGGCTCCAAGCGAATATATCAAGGTTACTTTTCAGGAAGCTAACGATCCCTTCCTTCGTCCTGGGACTCAGATTCGTCCCTATTTGGGTCGTCCTTGCTGGACTCCCTTCAACCAGCTCTATCGTTTCTAGCTTCTCCACAATCTCTGGTGTTTTTTCTTCGATTGTCCACGTATGGTTCTCTTTTGAGGCCAAGACGGCCTGGTAGCACTCTCTTGCCAGCACCTGGTCTCCTTTAATTTCTCTAATCCCCTGTTCTGTCGGAAACTTCACTTTTAAGCAGTATGTGGAAATAGCAGCCTTCTAGCGATTGAGCATTGGTCATCCTATGATCACGTTGTAGGATGAGGGTAAGTCCACTACCAAGAAATTGTGCTGGTTGGTACCTGGAGGGGGTATGACCCGGCTGTCACTGTCAGCGTCACTATTCCCCTGGGGTATACCTTGTCTCCACTAAAACTGACGAGGGGGGACACAAAAGGAGGGAGCCTTTTTGAGTCTAGTTTTAGTTGCCGGAAAGCGGGAAGATAGATTATATCGGCTGAGCTCCCACTGTCGACCAGGACTCTTTGCGTATTGAACCCCTCGATCATGATCATAATGACGAGTGGGTCATCGTGAGGTTGCTTTACACCCCTGGCGTCTTCTTCTGAGAAGTACATATCTCGGTTGGTTCGTCTTTGCTTCAAGGGAGGTATATTGTGAACACTGTTTACCTGCCTTTAGTATGACTTCTTGAGGGATTTGAATGATCCCCCCGTGGTTGGTCCCCCAGCGATGGTCTTTATCTCCCCCAATGCGTTTTGTGGTCGAGGTGGGGGGCGGTCTTCGTCTTTCCTTGAACCGCCTTGCTAGCTTTTCTGGCCGTACCTGCCGAAATCTCCCTTTTTTACATACTGTTGTAGTTTCCCATTACAGATGAGCTCTTCAATCTGCTCCTTCAGATCCCTGCAATCCTCTGTGTAATGCCTATGGTCTTTGTGAAAACGGCAGTATTTCTTCTTATTGCGCAAACTAGGTGCTGAATGGAGTGGTCTTGGCCACTTGAGAGACGATTCGTCCCTTATCTCCGTTAAAATCTGGTCAACGGGCATCACCAACGGTGTGAATTTCGTTGGACGAGGGTTCTTGTCCTCCCTTCGCCTATTACCTTCGTCATTCCGTCGATCAGCTCGGTCTTTTTTTTGTCCTTGTCGATCGTCCTCCTTTTCCTTCTTCTTTTCCTTACTCTTTTTTGCTTCATCAATGACTGCTAGAGCTTCTTCCGCGTTCATATACTTCTGTGCTTTCAACAATGCCTCGGCCATTGTCTTGGGGGGATTCTTTGCCAAGGACGCCACGAAATCTCTGGATTTCAACCCTGCTTTGAAGGTCATGAGATGTACCTTGTCATCCGCCTCGTCCATTTCCAGCATTCCTCGGGTGAAACGTGTCACATAAGACCTCAATGGTTCCTTCTCCCCTTGTTTGATGGTGAGCAGATGGTTGGCAGTCCTTTTTGGACGCTGCCCGCCTATGAAATGACGAACAAAGGAACCACTCAACTGTTCGAAGTTATCAATGGACAATATTGGTAACTTGTTGAACCACTCTCTAGCCGCCCCTTTGAGAGTAGT
Source organism: Quercus berberidifolia (assembly GCA_028535905.1). Classification (NCBI taxonomy): domain Eukaryota; kingdom Viridiplantae; phylum Streptophyta; class Magnoliopsida; order Fagales; family Fagaceae; genus Quercus; species Quercus berberidifolia. The sequence goes on from JAPQVW010000010.1 coordinate 38,875,740, forward strand.
AGGGAAGGAGCGACACAAAATCTCATCAGGTGGCTGTTGAAGGCCTAGGGTCGTCTTGAAGGTATTCAGGTGATCCAGGGGATCTTTCAGCCCGTTGAAAGGTTCTAGCTGTGGTAGACGAAACTTGGAGGGTACTGGACACTCCTGGATGGCTATGGTGAAAGGTGAGTCCGTCTTCCTGACTATCCTCTCCAAGCTTTGGTCCATCTTCCCTTTGATGACGTTTCTCAATTCGTCCATCTCTTTCCTCATCTCTCTTAGGAGATCCGAGCTCGCCTCTTCTGGAGTGCCATTTCGTCTTCTGTTGCTGTCTTTGCCATCACCCCTGTCTGCACGATTACCTTCCTGTAGCAACCGTTGCCTCATCTCTTAGTTTTGCCTGGTGAGTTCTTCCACAATGGCCGCGAGTGACTAGATTTGTAGGGCCAATGCAGCGGGATCTAGGTTAGTACTGGATTCCATCTAGACTTGCGAGTTAACTGGGACAGATCACATGTTGAATGGAAATCGTTCCCCACAGACGGCGCTAAACTGATGATGCTCAGATCGTCAGCCAAGGATAATCGTCCAGATTGATGTCGTCCTCAACCAACCCGATCTCCAAGAATGAATGAAGGGAAGAATGGATGTAAGTCGCCGGCGTGGTGCCTGCCAAAAAGCCTCCGATGCCAAAGTCAGAAAGATTGACAATAGAGAAGCTGTGTAAATAATATGCTAGAGTTTTAGAATTACCTCCTCCCTTTTTGGAGTTATGTATTTATATGCATGCACTCGCAGGTGGTTTCTTCTAGCCGTTGGTGGAGCTTTGATGGAGACTTTATTCTTCCCTGGTAACGCCCCTACGGGGTGTTAATAATGAGCTGCCCCTCCCAACGATCTGGAAGCTGATTAATGTTTTATAAATGTTCATTGAGGAGTGGAGGTGGATTCACTCGTCCTTGATCGACGGCCATTGCTTCCAGGACGAGCTTGGATAGGTCGTCCGTCCCTAGTCGTGAACGGATGGACGTTGATGATATGATCGAGCCTATCAAGCGTAATAATAAGGAAAATTATTTTTTATATTATTAATGTAACATTAATAATATTCATCACTACATTAATTTATAAATTTTTTGTAATAAAATTGGTAGTATTTTTTTGGAATAAAAATCTTTTGTTCTATTTTTTATGTTCTATTTTGTACTTCATCAACTACAATTGTCATGTGCTTTTTTATTTATTTTCAAAATTGACTTGTAGAATATACTTATAGAAAATATATACAATTTTATTGACAAATAATAATTGAATGAATGATATAACATAATTTTTACATATGTTAGGAGCATCTCACCAAACAACTATGCATAATCTCTACTATCATGTGTTAAGCATAAAGCTCAAATGGTGATGAAACACAACGGCATCGTTTATGACAAGCGTGTATGTGTTAGTTAATGAAGACACGTGTGGGAAGTTTAGTTTAAAACTCACGTGTAGTCACTTAAGTTACACGACACCGTATTGGACTAAAGGCTATTGTTAAGACAGCCTACACAGACCATAATGAAAAATAAAGGAAAAAAGATAACAAATTAAAATACTACCAAATCGCATCAACTTAAAGTAGTATTCAACACAAAAAATTCATCAACCTAGAATAGAGATGCAATCAAAAATTTAAAATCTACCAAAATCCAAAAGAAATTAATATATACTAGCCTCTAAGCACGCGCGTCAGAGGCTTTTCTATATTTTTTTGGTAAAGATTAATAATTTGCATTTATTATAATTTAGGATTTCTACTTTTTCCAATCATAAAAAAAAAAATACGTGGGGTGAGTTTTGTAGATTAAAGGAGTTTTAAAACTAACAAAAGAGTGATCCTATTTTGTAGGGAGTTAGTGAGTAGAATTAGGAATTTAAATCAACGTAAAAGTATGAGTTTATTAGAAGCATGAAGGCATTTCAACGTAGAAGTAGAAATTTATTATTTTGTCAATTTACTATTTTAACCCAATTTTTAAGTTTTAGGTAGGGGTATTTTTGACAGTAAAAAAAACAATAACTAACTTTCTTTTGTCAATTTACTATTTTAACCACATTTTTAAATTGTTGGTTAATTAATTTAGGGGTATTTTTGACAGGGAAAAAAGCAATAATAATATATACACAGAGAGAGAGAGAGAGAGAGAGAGAGAGAGAGAGAGAGAGAGAGAGAGAGAGTATTCACCTTTTGTATGGGCAAAATATGGATTGAATGAAAGAGAGAATAACAAAATTTATAAAAAAATAAAATAAAATGGAAGAAGAAGAGTCAAAATAAAAGGAAGATGAAAAGATGGAGGAATTGTAATGCTAAGATAAAGAGTAGTGGGAGATAAGAAGGTAAAAGTGAGGAGGAAGTGTTGGAGAAAGTGTAATTGTAAAGTGAAAAATAGTTAAAAATGAGAGAGAAAATGCTAGAAATAAAAGGATGATGTGACTGCTAATGTGGCTCCACTCAATTGGAGTCCAGCAACAATAAATACTACACTGTAACTTTTAGATATACAAGAGCAGCCACGTTTTTGGCTTTTGAAAAGCTTTTTTCACATATTATTTTTGGAAGTTTTTATTTTCTATGGAAATTTGAGAACCTAAGTCAGGGTTAGGGTTGAATCCCTAATATTGTAAGTTGTTCAGAATCAAAGCATATTTTTAATGTTGAAATTATCGAAATCAATTGTTCTCTTTTTATATTTGTTTTGTAAGATTGATGTTTAATTTCTAATTCTTTCATAAATCTATTTTTGAATCTTCTTGTTGTTATAATAGGGTTTTATAGTCTCTCTAGCAAACCACGTTAATTTTGTTAGATATTACCTTTGTCATTGTATTGCCTTTAGGGTATGCGATGTTCTTGGGTTTTCTGAACAAAGTTATTATTGTCTAAACTAAATTTTTGGAACAATTGATTGATAGAATCAACCAAGAGTTTTACTAACTAAGCTTATTTCTGAATCTTCTAATTGGGTAGTTTATGTGTTTACTTACCCAATTGTGTGCTAAAATTGGTAGTAGATGCTTAATGTTATTGGTGGACAAATCTCGACACCCTAGTGATTTTACTTATTGAATTTTATCAAACTTCTTTTGTGCTAGTTTCAATTATATTTGTCCATATATAATTGGTGCTTTTGACGTGTTCTTATTTTCCTTTTCTCGGTGGAAGGACAACTTTAACTACACTACAATTTCCGTTACAAAATTAGATGACATCACTATGAAATGCAATAAATTAATTACGCTAATCATGTAAATTTTACATAAGGAAACTGAATATTATTATAAGTCTTCAATGCAAAGATACTTTAATAGAAAAATATTTTTTTATTCAATTTTTTTTCATAAAACATAATTTATTTATTTTTATCACACCACACCCTAATAGTATCAAGATTCATATCATTTACATATCACACAATTCATTTTGGTTGGTGGGTTGCAAGGATGATTAAAGTTTTCCACATGTTTCACTTACGATTAATTTTTTCTAATTAATCATGTTGAGCATCAACTCATGCTGAGATTGGAGGATGATGTATAGGATTGGGTCCTCTTAGTGACTCCCAGTTAATTCTTGCTCAATGATTCTTTAGAGGATCAATCAATGAAGAGACTAAAGGATTATGTATAGGATTAGGTCATCCTAGTGTCTGCTTGTTAATTCTTGCTTGATGATTTTGTAGAGGATCAATCAATGAAAAGACTAGAGGATTATGTATAGGATCGGATCCTCCTTGTGTCCACTTGTTAATTCTTGCTAGATGTTTCTGTAGAGAATTAATCAATGAAGAGATTGGAGGATTATGTATAAGATTGAGTCCTCCTTGTGTTTGCTTTTTAATTCTTGCTTGATTATTTTGTAGAGAATTAATCAATGAAGAGATTGGAGGATGATGTATAGGATTGGGTCCTTTTGGTGATTCTTTGTTAATTCTTGCTCAATGATTCTGTAGAGGATTGGTCAATGAGGAGATTGGAGGATTATGAATAGGATCGGGTCCTCTTGGTCTCTGCTTGTTAATTCTTGCTCGATAATTATGTAAAGGATCGGCCAATGAGGAGATTGGAGGATTATGTATAGGATCAGGTCCTTATGGTATTTGCTTGTTAATTCTTGCTCGATGATTTTGTAAAGGATCTGTAAATATAGAGATTGGAGGATTATGTATAGGATTAGGTCCTTCTGGTGTCTTCTTGTTAATTCTTACTCGATGATTCTATAGAGGATTGGTCAATGAAGAGATTGGAGGATGATGCATAGGATTGGGTTCTCTTGATGCATAGGATGATGCATAGAAGGTTTTTTTTTTTTTTTTTTTGGGCCGAAAGACACAACCATTGTTTTAAACGGTGTCTTTGCTCCTAACAAATGACGTTGGTTCGGATCTAAAACAACATATCATTTAAGGATTTAAAAACGTTTGGTATGCCACATATAATAACGGGAGTGAATCGTAGATTATGCTTCCTCCATTATCTATACTCTATACTACTATTTAAGGGGCTACACCTGTTTTAACCGGATTTTTTTTTTTGTTCCAAAATACCCACACATTCCTATGTTTAAGTAGAGACAAACTAAAGGATAATTTTGTAAAACTATTTTTTTTGGTTCCAAAATACCCACACATTCCTATGTTTAAGTAGAAACAAAACTAAAGGATAATTTGGTAAAACTATGTCTATTAACTCTTGCATAAATATTGCCTACAAAATAGGACCATTTTCTGTTTAGGTATTTGAAATGCTCCAACTTCCCATGTTCCTTCCGTCAATAAACTCACGTTTGCAATTTTTTTTTTTTTTTTTTTTAAAGGCTTAACCGTTTTAACATTAATAAAAAAAATCCTTTTTTTTTTTTTTAATTTACAATTTCTAACTCTAATCTCACGTTACTTTTAAATTTTTTATTAAAAAAAAAAAAAAAAACCTGCTCCCAGTTAATTGTTTATGTTCACGTTCATTCTCCTCCCTCACCCTCAAAAATAGGCCCTACAACTATCCAATCCTCATGTCCTTTTTTTTTTTTTTTTTTTTTTAATTTATAATTTTATATATACCAAGAGCAACCACCATTTTTGCATTTTGGTAACAGGTGACAACCACTCAAACCAAGATTCAAAAGGTATTTACTCAACACTCAAAGAGATTGCCGCTGCGTCCACCACCATCACAGCAACATGGACACTTAAAGAAATCTTGAAACGTCGGTCAGTGAGTCCTATCGAGAGGTTTGAAGGTGCAGGTCTCGCCACTGAATCGTGTTCCATTACTCTACAAAAACAACAACAAAAATTTGTGTACCATTATATACTATATATTTGGTAGCTTTTCTTTTTAAATGTTTGGTTGAGGTTGTTCTTACTTTTTTAATACTTCTATTACTTTTGATGTTTTATTTATTTATTTTATTTTTATTTTTATATTATAAATTATTACTTTTGTAAATACTTATTTCCTTTGATTTAAGTTGTTCTTTATGCGTGTACTTTGAACTTACGTTTGGTTAAAGTTGTTTTTTAGGCCGTTCATGATGTTGTGTGGTGATTGATGAAATCTTGGGAAATTGCTGTCATTTGAAAATATTTTGCATTTGTCTATGATATAGCACCCTGTACCACATAAGGTGCTCAATATTACCAAGCAAATAATGCACACATATATCTTTGGCTTTGGCATTATAAAATACATCCGTAACAAATTCAACTGAAAAAAAAATATATAATTATCATTCAACAAGCATCCACATTAAAGAAAAAATTAAAAGTCTTCATGTGTCGGTCCAGTATTGATCAATTTGTTTTGGAAGTTATTGAATACAAAGCATGATTTGATAAACTTTTCCTTTCATCAACTAAGCTTCTCAGATTGATTTTTTTCAAGTTGGATTTTGTAGAATATAAGTGCACAACATCTCATTGGAATCTACAACAATTGAGTTTTGAGGAGATTTTCTTGCCATTGGTCCGTATTTTATATAACTGTAACTGTAATTATCTAATCAAAATTAGTGTTAAAATTTGATGTCTAATTTTCTGGACTATTTACAATTTTATCTTAGCTTCATTTGATCAATGTCTTTGGATGAAGGAGTATAAAGATCAGCGATCTGCAAATCACAACAACCATGTTTCTCTATCAAATTCCTTCCAAGGATATTCTCACCATTTCTTTTAGCTAGGCTTTTTTTAATTGATAGGAAAATTTTGTCTCCATCACATATGATATTAAAGTTCAATATTGTTACTTACAATATATTTAAAACTAGCATCTGAGCACGCACTCACGATTATTATAACGAATGCAAATTATTAACGTTTACCCAAAAAAATATAAGAGTCTCTAAACATGCACTTACCCAAAAAATAGAAGAGCCTCTGAGCACGCGCATAAGCGTGTGCTCAGAGGCTAGTATATAGTAATAGATATAGACTTTGTTTTTAAAAGTGATTTTATGATAAGGAAAAAAAGTTAATAATAAGTTAATAACAACTAAGTTTTTGTGTTTATCTAAAAAAATTAATAAAATCACATAAAAATGACAATAAAGCAATAGAGGAAAAATCGATTGATAAAACATTAAAACCAGAGAAAAGGATGATAAGAAATGGGGAAAAAAAATGATATTAATAATTAAGCTTTTGTGTCTATTCAAAAAATTGATATACATTATTTTTTATTTTTTTTGATAAAGCTGTAGAGAAAAATTCAATAAGAAAAATGTGTCTATCCAAAAACTTGATAAAGCAGAGAAGGCAAGTTGATAACAACAATGAAATTTAAAGGATGAAAATGACAATTCACAAAAATATTAAAATATGTTACTTGTAATTTTCAAAAGAGACCGAATTTGGTAAGGATGAAGTGTAAAACTCATGTTTTACACCATCCAATAAGAGATTGTCACATTAGTTTTTTACATAAAACTTAATACATTCTACCACACATAATAACATCTTAATAAATTCATAGTTAAATTGGATTTTCAAATAGGTATGAGAATTAATTAAGTGTGGTTATGCCTATTCTTTACTATGTAATATGATAATATGTCATGTTGGAATTTGAGGGGTGAAACTTGAGTTTTAAACCGCATCCTTATAGAATAGAATTTAATCATTTTTTAAAAAAAACTTTTTATTTTGTAAAGAATAATCGGAAACAAAGTTGAGGACTTGAAATTGAAAACTGGGGTTTGAGAAGAAAAGCCCATGGGCCATGGCCATCCAACCTAGACGGGCTGGATTAAAGTCGGTTAGGCCCAATTAAAGCTGTAGCGTGCATTGCAAAATAGCAGAACTACCCTCTCCACTTCACCGTATTTTCAAACCCCACCACCTTTCCCACTCGAAAACCCAGAAAATGATGGGTTCTGCAAAACCGGTTCGGATCTCCGCCCGCTTTGCCTGCCTTATCTTCCTCGCAATTTCTGCCTGGGCTTCCATTGCCTCCGCCACCGAACCTTCTTTGGGTACCATTTCTTCCATTACATGTTCTATTTCGCAATCTAGGGTTTTATTTTATTTATTATATTGAAATTTGTATTTAGTAATTGAAAGCATTAAGTAGTATAATTGGATTTTCTTTTTCTTTTTCCTTCTCATATGGTTCTGTTTGGTGTCGAAGAAAAGTACTGAGGGAAAAAAATGGCATTCTTATCTTTCTAGGGCAAACAATGACAAAATACCATTTTACAGCCAGTTGATTAGTAACAGATATTTAGGTAAAATTATGTTTGATATTTTTGCTTATTGTTGTAAAATGTTACAATGTTTGTGGTAAGGAAAATTATTTATTATCTTTTTCATTATGCAATGGCATTTGAATCAGTTAATTTGATAGAATTAAGTGTTCCATTTCAGTTTTTTTGTGATGCAAATTTGATTCTTAGATACCAAGTTTGGATGTTATGCCCTCTGTTTGGTTTTCGAAAGGTAGGCTTGAGAAATGAAGTTGTAGGGGAGTGAGAGTTCCGTTAGGTACATTTGGAGGTAGAAATTGGTGTGGCTTTTGAATGGGTAGATGGGTAATGGTTTTTTGCTTTTATCGTTTTGGTTTCACAGTTGTTGGTGAATCTACTAGGCTGCAGCTATATCGTGGCTTGCCAGTAAATACTTCTACCAGTTCAAAGCCTGGCACTTCAGTGGTTTGTGAAAGAGTTCATATACGGGGATTGCTGAGGCTTAAAAATCATGGAAAAATTTCCCATGTAGTGAAGGTGAATGTATCTCAAAGATATCCAAGCATTTGTACATCGAAAACTGAGGTTTGATTTCATAGGTGAGTCATCATATCATGCAGTATACACACCTGACATTGCATAGCTAAAGACTGATTTGACTGAATGGGAAAATAGGTTACTGTATTATAATTCCGTATTCTTGAGGTTATAATTCCATTTAGTGTTTGCTGTGGCTTTGGAGAAGTTGGCAGACATGTAGCAATTTTGTCTTTGTTCAAGATAATGAATTCTACTACTTGGTCTAATCCATTATTTAAAAATGTTGGGAAGTAAGCATGTGGAAGAGCGATCTTGGCTGTATAGCTGTAGTAATCTCAAATAACAGATATTTTGAATTCAGTTACATTAACTCAATAATTTTAATTGATATCTTAATTTTAAGAGTATAATGTAGAAATAACTTGTATTAATGATGTGCCCATCTGTCTCAATTCTCAGCTAACAATTAAGGATTTTTTTTAATATGCATTTTTAAGAGGTTAGAAAAAATACTAGTTGAGTCAAATAATGATTGAGGCATATGTTACCAATTTAAAAGCATATTTTTAGTAAGTAAGAGTGGTATGTTTACTTTGCAGGAATGTCTCTCTTGGCATTGGGATGTGCCCTCAAGGTCCATGTCACCTTTTGATCACAAGATCTTAAATACACAGACTGCTGGTTCTTCCTTAGAACCTTTGGGGTGTCCATTGAAGAAGGTAATTATTTATTGTTTAATCTGTGGATACCTTTTCAACCTACAATATCTATGAAACTAGTAACTTGTTCCATTACTTTGTTGTTTTTTTCTGCAGAATTTTTTTAGTATCGCATAATATGTTTAATCCTGGGTAGCTTTGATGAGCCTGGCATCCCCTCTGAGCAAGTCATTTGTATTTTATTATGGAGGTGCAATGTTAATCAGGGTCATTCAGGTAATATAGTTTTCCATTACTATTAATATTATGGATGCCATTTACAATTTTAACCTGTAAATGTAATTTGAATTTTCTGTTAAGATTTATTGGACTTGCCAATTAAGTATTCAGTCCATGTTAACTAGTCAGTTATATTTTTCAAGAACCTTGTTGCTCAACTAGTTGGCAAATCCTAGAGATTCCAAAAGAGACATTTAAGGTTCAAATCCCCCCCTCCCTTAATTATCAAATTATCAACCAAAAAAAAAAAGTTTTACCTAACTTTAAGATAAAATGTTAAGTGGTAACTATGACTTCCTTGTTTTCGTTGTTGTTATTTTATTTGTAAACAAAATCTGGAGGTGTGAGGATGATGCTTTGGCTCTTGTTAGTCTTCAGCAGTGTTTCACTTACAGTTTTGTTTGTGGTGGTGTCTATTTGATATTCATTTGCAAAATCTTTGTTTTTGTTCAAATTTGTAATTTTAGTAGCAGACTCTTCAAGCACCAATATCTCTTTATTTTAATGTCCATTCTGATGTCTTTCCTCCTACTTCTTCTTTTTATTCTTCTTCCTTCCTTTGGTTAAAATTGGTTGTCCCAGCTTTGCTTCTGTATTGTTACTTGGGTAAGGTTTCCTAACAGTCCAAAAGAATTTACTGGATCCCACATTCTGTTTGAAGTTTGAAACTCATATATGCTTTGCATTCAGTTTGATATTTGACATCTCTTTAAAGTTTGTTTTAATGTGTATTTATGATTTTATCTTATGCATTTCTTTTCAACTCAAATTGGATTGATCAGTTTTGTTGTTGTCATTTATGTCATCTTGTTGGTGGGGTTGAGGCTTTAAATGATTTTTTTGCTCTAACTTCAGCCTGGAGAATTTAAATTAGTTGCTTTGGCATCTATCTCTCATTTTGTATTATGTTAGTATTGTTCTTGTTATTTACAAGGGATGAAGCTTCTCCCAACTGGTCAAAGGAACTCTCTTGCAATTTTTATGTACCCATCTGTTGTGGGTATCAACCTTGAGTCAACTCAGTTTTTCCCTCCTCAATTGTAGCAAAGAGATTCTGTGAATACAATGATTTTTTTTCTTTTTTTTCTAAGGTTGGTTTGGGATCTTTTCTTCTCAGTTACTTACCTGGATTGTTGCGTACACTACTTACGGAGATAGGAATCAGTGAAGACATGTACAATCCTATATGTGAGTTGTTTTAAATTATTTTGGTAACTGCCTCGTAAATTCATTATAAAAAAAAGGGTTTAATTACCATTTTGGTCCCTAATGTTTACCTTATGTGTCAAAATAGTCCTTAACATTTCAAATGTGTCAGTTTAGCCCCTAACCTTTTGGTATTGTGTCAAAATAATTTCTGCCGTCAAGTGGTAAATAGAAAAAGCAGATGTGGCTAGTGTGCATATTAAAATATTAATTTTTACCATGTGGTCTGCCACATGTCCTTATCCGGTTTTCTTAGGCCTTCTTTTGATGAGCTAGTATTTAGGAACCTACCTCTTTATCGACCTCTTCAACTGTTTTTTTATAGTATATTTACTGAAGTGTTTCACCATTTTACTTTTATGCATGAAGTTCTGGGTTGTCTTCATTGTCATGGCTTTGGCTTTTGTGGTAAAGAGGTGGGTGGGAATGCAATAAATCTTATATATCAAAAAAGAAAATAACCAGGTTAAAGCATGGTTACAATCATACAAGTCATGTACATTATCCAGTTGCAGTTGAGAGCTTGGCAAATCCTATGTAGGGTTTATTTTTGTTAGCATCGTTGTAAGTGATTTAGATAATTCTACATGTGGAATATGCTGATTAACTGCTGCACTTTTCCACTCTTACAATGATTTAGATAATTCTACATTTGAAATATGCTGTTAACTACTAGCACTTTTCCACTTCCCCTTGAAGTTGTTACATGGAAATTCTTTAATGTCTATAAGATTTTGCAGTGTACAATTGTATAATAAAATGTATTCATCTCTTCTCTTAGTTTTTGATTGCCATCTTTCTAATATATTAACCTTTACTTAATTAAAAAGGAAAGTTTTCTTTGGATGTGTATGTAATAATGGTTGCCTAAATTGAATCAAATTCTTAGTTCACTTGAAACCATAGAAGTACAACACTATTCTTTGTGTTCATTATTTGTTATCGTTGTTTCAGTTATTGTATCCAGCAGTTTCATTCTGTTGTGCACTTAGATTTTGTGTTAAAGCAGGTAGTGGTTGTTGGTTTTCAATGCTTGTTTGCTCACTTGCAATACTTCTCATTTTGCTTTCCTGGATTTGTTCATGCAATTTCTTGATTTCTTTAGCCCTTTCGTCAGCATCACCACTAGGACTCTTAGTAATAGAAAGTGGTGTCAATTCAAGTGGTCCAGTAGAATTAAGACCATAAACAACTTCAAAAGGGCTATGACCAATAGTTTGGCTAGTGGATTGATTGTAAGCAAACTCAACTTGAGCTAAAAGTCCACTGTCTAATGTTCTTCTACACGAAGCTTCTCAAGAGATTTCCCACACTTTGATTCACAACTTTAGTTTATACATGTGTTTGTGGATGGTAAGAAAAGCTGAATTGAAGTATAGTTCCAAACTTCCTCCAAAGAGAACGCCAAAAATGACTTACAAACTTTGAATCATGATCTAAAGTGACAGATTTTGGAATACCATGAAACTTGACTCTCTCTGAAATGCAAAGTAGCAATAGAAAATGCATCTGTGGTCTTGTTACAAGGAACAAAATGAGATCTTTGAAAATCTATCCACTAACACCAGAATAGAATCCTTGTTTCTTTGAGTTTGAGGCAAACACAAAACAAAGTCTAAATTGATATCTTCCAATAAAGCCTTGGGAACTGGAAATGGTATGTACAACCCGGTGTTCTAATTGTGGCTCTTAGCAATTTGGCAGGTTCTGCAACTTCTCATGGGAGACATAACATCATAAGTCAACTTGGGCCAATAGAAATTTCTTGCACGAGCAAATATCTTCTCTCTTCCAACATGTCTAGCAAGACTTTTCATGAGTTTCTTGGATAATTACCCTTTGCAAAGAACATTGAGGATTGCATAATTTGTTGTCTTTGAAAAGAAAACCTTCTTGCTTCAAGAAATGATTAACAACACCCTTAGAAAAATATTTTCGCACACTACAAAGTTTAGATCAGCATTATACAACTCCTTGAGAATTTCAAAGCTTAACACTCGCACCACCATAGTGTTTAGCAAAGAATGTCTTCTACTCAATGCATTAGCCGCTTGATTCAGCTTACCAAACTTGTGTTTGATAGAAAAAGAATAGGATTGAAGAAATTCAGCCTATCTTGCATGTTAGCTATTAAGTTTCTGTTGGCTATTTAAACACTTCAAAGCTTCACGATCAAAATGAAGTAGAAACTCATTTGGAAAGAAATAATGATTCCAATGATCTAAATTACGAATAATGGCATAGAACTCTTTATCGTAAGTAGAATACTTGCATTCATTTAATTTCTCACTAAAGAAAGCAATAGGCTTACCCTCTTGGTCGAAGGCAATACCAATTCCTACACCTGAAGCATCATAATCGACTTCAAACAACTTGTTGAAATTTGGGAGTCCAAGAATTGAAGCTTCTGTCACCTTCTTTTTGGGCTGCTCAAACCTCTTTTGGGCATTTTCATTCCGCTAAAACCTTCGTCCCTTCAAATATTCAGTAATAGGGGCATTGAGGCTGTTGAAGTCTTTGATAAAATGCTGATAAAAAGAAGCAAGCCCATGAAAACTTTTAACATCATGAAGAGAATTTGGCATGGGCCAACTGAGTATAGCCTCAATTTTACTTGGATCCATCTTGGTTCCATCACCTGAAACAACATAGCCTAAGATGACAAGGCTATCAGTTAGGAAATGACACTTCTTCAAATTCGCAAAAAGCTTTTGGTCTCGAATAGTTCGAAACACCTCATGAAGATGCTCCATATGCTCTTGCTAAGACTTGTTGTATACTAAGATGTGATCAAAATATACAACAAAATAACTGATGAAGGGCTTAAAGACATGATTTATTAATTGCCTAAAAGTACTAGGAGCATTAGAGAGTCTGAAGGGCATCACCATCCATTCATACATCCCTTTTCTAGTTTCAAAAGCTATTTTCCATTCATCACTTGGTCTCATTCGAATTTGATGATAACTATTGCAAAGATCAATCTTAGAGAAAACCTTAGCTCCATGAAGGTGGTCAAGAAGATCATCTAACCACGGAATAGGAAAGCGGTATCGACTGGTGATCTTGTTCACTTGTCTACTATCAATACACATGCCATGAGCCATTCTTTTTGGGAACAAGGAGGGCTAGAATAGCACAAGGACTCATACTCTCTTATAGGCCCTTTTGCTTAATTCTTCAACTTACCTCTATAACCTATCTTGCTCTTTTAGATTCATTCTATAAGTTGGCTTATTAGGCAAAACAGAATCTGGTGCAAGATCAATGCAATGTTTCATATCCCTCTTAGGTGGAAGGTGGAAAGGAATTTCATCTTGAATAACATCACTAAATTCCTCAGGAAAGTGTATCAACAAAAGAGGGATGTTTATAGGATCTTTCTCTTCTCTTACCACAATAGCAAACCTTTCACCAGATTCTATTAATGCTTTCTCCAACTCTGTGGTCAGTAAATTGTTCCCGTCCTTAAGAGAAGGTTTGGGAACATGAATCATTTTTAAAGGAGCCAAAGTTATTTTAACCCCATCTTTTTCAAAAGAGTAAGTTTTTGAAACCATCATGACTAGTTTTCCTATCATACTACCATGGTTTACCAAGTAATAAATGACATGCATCCATGAGTACAACATCACAAACTACTGAATCACTATAATTCTTGCCAATAGAAAACTAAATTAAGCATATCTTATTTACCTTCACTTCATTGCCTTTGCGAAGCCCCTAGAGTTTGTATGGCTAAGGATAATTTTTAGTTTTTTAACTCTAAGTCTCCAACTTCTCCACCATGATTGTTGCAACAACATTATCACAATTTCCCCCGTCAATGATAACATCACAAACTTTTCCATGAGAAGGGCATCTGGTATGGAATATATTGGTCCTAAGCCATTCATCTTCTGCATAGGCTACCTTGAGATTTATTTGAATAACAAGTGACTCTCCTTGATCAGCATAAATCACCTCCTCGGAATAAGCATGTTCAAGAACTACTAGTGCTAACTCATCTTCATCCTCTATTTCCACATCTTACTCCACAAGAGAAACTATCTTGCTATTTTGACAATCAGAACAAAAATGTCCTAAGCCTTGACATTTAAAACATCTACAGCATGTTCTAGAGGTGTTGGGACCATTAGACCTGGTGTAGATTCATTCTTAGGTAGTTGTTTGATAGCGGCTGTTTTGGGTGGTGCAACAACTTTAGAAGTGGAACCATTCCTTCTGTTAGAAACTTCCTCTCGATTATAAGATCGAAAACTACTGCCACGTCTTTCCTTCAATTGCTTCTCCACTTTCATAGCTAGCTTGCAAACATCATTGTAAGTCCAATAAGGTTGTAGTTGCACCACATCACTGATTTTAGCACATAACCCACCAAGATAGCTTGCTATCATTTGCTCTTTAGGTTCTACAACATCATATCGAATCATAAGATGATCAAACTTTATTGTATACTCCTCCACAAAAACCTCTTTTTGCTTGAAATTATGAAATTTTCAAAAAAGCATCTTGCTTGTAGTGGTTAGGCAAGTATTTTCTCTTGAGCTTTCCTTTCATCTTTTCCCATGTCACAATATGATCTCTTCTTGCACGTTGTCACTACCTCTTGATAAGCTCCCACCAGAACGAAGCATGTTTCCTCAACTTGATAGCAACAATCTTCACCTTTCGATTTTCTAGAACATCTTTGAAATCAAAGATGCTCAACAGTAGTCAGCTAATCAATGAAATCATCGGGTTGCATTTTCCCTTCAAATTCTAGAATGTCCACCTTCATATCATAAACTTGTTGTAAGTTTTTGATATGATGAGGATGGGGTGGAGTGCTCCCACATGAGGAGTAATTAGGGGTGTTCACGATGTGGTTTTAGGTCATTTTTAGCACTGTACTTTGCGGTGTGGTTTAACCAAAACCATCACTGCATCTCATTTTTGCGGTCACACGTGCAGTACGAAGTGTAAGATGCGGTTTGAATGGTTTAAAGCCAGTATATTTTTCAAATTTTGAGCTTTTCTTGCCCAACCCAAAACTGATTTTTCCCTTTGTTTTGGGTCAAGTTTTAAACTATTGAGCTAGTTTTTCTTTATTTTGTGCCGTCTTTCCTAATCAACACTTGCTAAGGTTATTATTATTATTTTTTTTTTTTTTGGTTGAAAACTAGGGTTATTAAACTATTAATAATATATTTAATATTAAAAAAACAAATAAATTAATATATAGAGAGCGTGCAGTTTATGCGGTTTTCTTATTGTAAAAACGCAAACTGCATTACACCATGCGATGTGGTGCAGTATTACTTGCAGTGTAGTGCAATTATGTCATTTTGCGGATTTAATGAACATCCTTCCAAATGACTATGAGCATAGTGAAATGGATTCCCCTTTTTATCAGCATCAACATCTCTAGATTCTGAATTATGATGCCTAGGGGTCACATCCTTGAATCTCGTAAAACTCCAAACACTCCTAGAGTTACTAAAGTTGTCTCCTTACATCATTCATCTCAACATTATTACTGTACGGTCCACGGCTATCCGCTTGCACCAAGCTCATGACATGTCTCCTAAATGGGTCCATCTCACGCTGCTTACTAACCTAGCACCTAGCCCACTCCCTGGATGGATCTGGCCTGAGCTCCCAACCCTTATCGAACAGCCTCTACGCCTCTACGGTGCCGAGGTCAAGGGATAATGTTTTGGGAAAATTCGCTTACTGAGCAATTATTAGTGCCTGGTGCAAGTTTCAAGAGAGTCATGTCAGTCACGAATAGTGGGTCTCACCCAGTCAAGAATATAGCTCAAAGGAACCCATCGACATGGAAAACCACCCTCTCATCATGGCGACCCCTTTAAGGGAAGTCTATAAATAGAGATCGATGGGTAGAGGGTGGGGGGTTGAAAAAATTAGAGAGTCACAAAAGTGGTAAGGAAAAATAGACACCAGGGAGAACGAAATCCTGCTCGGATTTTGCTAGTAAAGGTCACGTTCAGTGAATCACGTTGATCAGAGGAGGGTGATGAGGGAAGTAGTCTAGGATCCCTAGTCCTTTCCTACAGAAGCCACAACACCATCTTTAAGGCCTCCCATTGTTGGATATCCTTAATTCCCAACGCAACTAAATTGGGCCGCTCAACCCAAAGCCTTCTAATATTTGGGTTGAGCTTCCACAATTACCATGTCGATGATGTCTAGCCATTGAACCAAAGCTTTGATATCGGATTTGTAAGGGAAAAACTGAACTAATCTGATAAGGAGGTAAAGGATGGCTGGAATATAATGTGGTACGATGGATTGAACCAAACACTTAATAAATAAAGGGATAAACGGCTCACCACTCTATGGAATACAGAAACACTACTCAAAGAGATACAGAACCAAAACTCGTCACCTAAAGGAATCCACCAAAGGGAAGTAGTCTAGGATCCCTAGTCCTTTCCTATAGAAGCCACAACACCATCTTTGGGGCCTCCCATTGTTGGATATCCCTAATTCCCAACAGAACTAAATTGGGCCACTCAACCCAAAGCCTTCTAATATTTGGGTTGAGCTTCCACAATTACCATGTCGATAATGTCTAGCCATTGAACCAAAGCTCTGATATCGGATTTGTAAGGGAAAAACCAAATTGATTTGATAAGGAGGTAAAAGATGGTTGGAATATAATGTGTTACGATGGATTGAACCAAGCACTTAATAAATAAAGGGATAAACGGCTCACCACTCTATGAGATACAGAAACACTACCCAAAGAGATATAGAACCAAAACTCGTCACCTAAAGGAATCCACCCAAGGGATAAGTATTAATTTAGAAGAAATCCATCTTCTAAAACACAAAGCTTTATAATCTAAAAATTCACTATGCTTTTATTTTTAATTCAACTACAAGGCTTATATAAAGCTTAGAACAACCCTCTAAGCATAGGAGAACGGAAATCGTAATTAAAATATTAACTTAGCAAGACCAAAGTCAAACATGACTCTTAGGAACTAGAAGCACAATAAAAGACTTGTTTGCTTAGGAGAATTCAAATATAAAGTCTAATACTTCCTAGGAGATACTAATTAAAAACTATTTGACTTCTTTTGAACAATAACTTATTAATGATAAAAAAAATTAAAAAAAAAAAACATTCAAAATAATGGGCTGCACTTCTGGATTTCAAGGAAAACACTTGGACCAAACCTAGCATTAAATTGGGCTTACTAGAACTTAGGACACTCCGGTATCATTTCATGCCAATAAATTAACATCTCTTCAAAGAATAGAATCTCTGACCCATGTGCCTCATAAAGGGATCATCTTTAAGCCAACAGCAATTGGCATGCCCAAAAATTCAACGAATGCACTAAGTAACCACTATGCAATTGTGAGAGGTGTTGTGTTCACGAACGTTCCCAGGAACTCAATTATTATGATTTGGAAGATTACAGTGCAACTGAGGACGGCCACGAAAATATAGCTATCCAGTATGCCTTTGAAAACATCTATTTCCTTCGTCTCAAGGGAGCTTACCTCATTAAAAATCCGTAAAATTCAAATCATATCACTTTGTAGTAAGGTAAATATCTTATAGCTAAGAAATTGAAAATACTTCAATGTTCACTAATCTTTGTGACTCGGTGAATTACTATAGATTCAATTTAGAGAAATGCACGTGTCTAAGCAATAAGTTGCAAGTGCAAGTGCTCCCAATGTATCCATGATCATGTTGACCCATAATTGCTGAACAGCTGTGAGGGGCGCGGTCCCTAAATGCACGATTTTATGCAAAGGCGTTAGCAGAATGAGAAAATGGTTTTTTTGACATAAAAGGAAGGCAAGTTCAAAATGAAAACAAATAGTATGTGGGCTTCTCTAACCTGTCAAACAAGCTGAAGAGAAGTTAACAATCAATGCAACCACATTAACAGTCAGCTGGAACTGTACAAATTTTTGAATATTTATGTAAACTGAACGTCCCCACTTGGCCACTGTCACAATTGTGGAGAAATTATCATCCAGAATTATCACATCAGCACTCTCTTTAGCCACTTGAATTTAGTAAAGATTAGTTGAATTGTTCGCAATGTGTGCCTATGTTTTCACATTGTTATATACTCACCTCAGTTCCAGCAATGCCCATTGCTAGTCCAATATCTGCTTCATGAAGTGCAGGGGCATCATTTGTTCCAGCACCAGTTACAGCAACAACCTCACATAATGAGGTACGCAAGTGCTTCACTAGAGTATGCTTGTCCAGAGGTGAAGATCGAGCCATCGCCTATAAATAAAGTCAAAACTTATTGTTACTAATTAGAAAAAAACCATACTTATTACCGAGTGATCCAATCAATTTGCAGATGCTCCATAAATACAAATGAAGAAATCACTTGAAGTTTAGGAATTAGTTTGAGCTTTTCCTCCTCACTTTTCTCCTGGAATTCTGGACCTTCAATGGCTATACCATCATCTATGAGAATCCTGCACTCCCTGGCTATAGCATTTATTAATATCGTCTCCTGAAACCATTCATACTCCCTAGCCAAAGCATTTGTATTATTAATATCGTCTCCTGTAACCATTCATACGGTGATTCCAGCCGAATGGCGATCTGCTACAGGCTCTTTAACATCAGGACATACAGTGTCTTTCATACCTACTACTCCTATAAAAGTATACCCCGAACCTGGGATGGGATTCTTTGTAGAGAACCCATTTTCTAATTCCATATAAGCAAGACCGAGAGTTTGTAGTGTCTCATTAGCAAATTGAATAATTGTATTGTTAAGATAATTAATGGATGCTTCATCAAGGGGAACAGTATTACTATTTTTAGTGATCACCTTATCACAGGTGGCCAATATTATCTTTGAATCACCTTTAAAATGGGCTTGTAAACCACCTTTGGGTAACGTCGGTAATACCCTCATCCGTTTATTCACAGAATCGAACGGCTCAACTTTAAGAAGTTTAGATACTTGTCTCTGAGCATGAAAATTCCCACCAAGTGACAAGCCAAAGTCCAACAAAGCAGTGTCAGTGGGTGTTCCCAATATCTCAGATTTGCCACTTTGTTTACAACTTCGCCCTCAGTATTATTAAATATTGATTGTAGCAGAAATTTCAAAGCAGAAGTCAGGAGTTTAGAGCACAGAAGAAAAGCTTCATTAGGTCTGCTCATTTCCTTGACAGTCTTGAAAATGCAAGATTTCACAACAAACAAGTGCATGATCACAGTTTGTCACTACAAATACTTGTGGATGATCCCATGGTCTCACATGCAGCCAAATGGCGCATAAGTGCTTTATCATTCATCATCTTTTTCATGGCAAAGGCAAGGCTCAATTTTACAGCCAATGGAAGCCCTTCTGGAACAGCAACAACAACACAACGGCGAAAAATTCCAACATTTCCAAAGCTTCATCTCCAGACCACCTCAAGTAAGTTCCATCTTGCCATTTACGGCTCATCAATCCTTGCACCAACACTGCAAAAGTCACAATGGCAAAGAAAAGTCCTATCTTACCGATAATTGTTGCTACTCCATTCAATTTTACCTGCAATGGGGTTTCATAATCTCCGCCTTCACTAAGAGTTGCCATCAATTTACCCCATTGGGTCCTCATCCCAACATCTTGCGTGATCCATCCTGCACCTTGGTCCTTAGTTCCAGACAGAAGAAAAGGATTTTCTGCAGTGACCATTACTTTCTCGCTCTCCCCAGTTAAACTTGATTCATCAATTAACATAGAAAAACCTGAAACAAAAACTCCCATCTGCAGGGACTTGGTCCCCGATAGCAAGATGTACAATATCACCAGGAAGTAAATCATATATTGACATTTTCTGCCTAAATCCATTTCTCGTAACTTGAATAGAATCCTCTTTTTTTCCTTGTCCAAATCATTGAACTGTAAAGATTGACGATAATCACTTGTTGCAGTATCAAAACAACCAACAAGATGCTTGCAACAATTCCTAGGCCATCATGAGCCACTTTTGGCCATCCTACCATAACTATGCCAAATGGCAAAGACACAAAAGCACATACTCCAAGGAGAATAAGAGTCATGTCTTGAAGGGCTTCCCAAACAAATACCAAGAAACTCCGTCCTTCACTCTCAGTTATTAATTCCAAAAATCTCGTCTGCGATTCAGCAAATCATCATCAGCAGTAAGCCCATTGCTGGTTGAAGTGGAGAGCTTTTCTGCAATACCGGCTACTCCTCCATGAATATTCAGCTTCTTCAAATCATGACCTTCAACAATAGGTCCCAATTCTTCACCACAAATCCCAAAACCTGCAGCTTTAACTTCCTCAGGTACAGCGTAGTCACTTGGTTGCACGCCTGCAGACATCATAGTCAGAATGGAGAAACCTTTTAATATAATCTAAATTTACACTTACCTTGGATAAATTGAAATGCAGCTTTGGAAACTAAAACAGCAACCCTTAACTTGTCCTAGAATACTCAAATAGAAAAGTAGTTAAGTCTCCCAAATTTTGACGGAGTTACTATCATAACCTCAGTACAATTTGGTGCTTGGTAATCCGCCTGCACATAAGGAATTCAGGTATCTGGATTTCCATTTTGTATCCCAAGTCCAAAAAAATAGGAGTAAGTCAAAGAATGCAATTATCAACAAGAAGATCTAAGAAGAACTACAAGAGTAACTAGACTATGAAACGTAAAATACAACCCAAGGGGGAGTCACAAAGTATGTGAATTTAAAAATAAAACACAATTATCTTTTGAAAATATTCAAAATACTTCAGGGATTTTTAGATTAACAAGTAACCAACTCCTACCTGTTGCGTTCATGATGAGTAATGAGGTCTACAATACTAATAACTTCATGACACAATTCATGTTTTTTTATTTTTATTTCATTTTTTTGAGAATCCAATTCATGTTCTACTCTAATACCAAAGTGCTCATTCTGCTTTGAGAAATTTAAATTCACATAAGATTCTCTTTCTAAGATCAACTCATGTTACCACTTCCACCAATTACTGTCATGATACCAATTAGCTTCTTCAATTTCCAAAACTGGATTACTAGCTAATGTGCTTATTTAACATGGTCTACCACTACGCATCCTTGGTGCGGTGGTCACTTCACAAGTATAAGTGCTTGTGGGGTGTGGGGGGCAAGGGCCGGAGTTCAAGTATTTAGGAGGGAGTTTCACACACATATATACTTAGATTAAGCTAGAGTAGAATTTTTATATTGTGTTAAAAAAACATGGTCTTTTCCCACTCGATTACGACAATATTTGTGAACTGTGATACTAGGCCAATAAAAAACAAAAGAGGTTTTGATTGATTAAGCAGTGACTGAAAATTCCATCACAATATATATTTAATTCGATCAGATATGGAATTATTAAGCACCAGACATAATTAAAAATGGTTCAAAACTTTGAGATTAAGCATATTTATAAAATAAAAAATAAAATAAAAATCTTTGAGCAAAGACACAAAAGCACATACTCCAGGGATCATAAGAGTCATGTCTTGAAGGGCTTCCCAAATAAATACCAAGAAACTTAGTCCTTTACTCAGTAAATTTATTAATTCCAAAAATCTCGTCTGCGATTCAGCAAATCACCATCTGTAGTAAGCAAATCACTTTTTTGGGGTTGTGCAGGGGAAGGTTTTCTACATTAGGGCTAGAATTTGATTTGTTAAATTACTGAGTAAGGGGAAGGGCCCACCTACACATTAGTCCTTACCTTGCACATGGATGAGAATCTAAGGAGGAACCACGAAGAGGCCGACATTCCGAGGAGCCCGAAGAGCGAGCGTTCCTTGGGAATTATTTGGCAGGCCACTTGCACTAGATAACAGAATGCCAAAGAATACGGTAGAGACATGCAAGCAAAGAAGAAGGGAAGTATCTAGACAAAGTAACCATCACCTCCGCATTTAATGTACTACCCCAACTCAGCTGGTTGCATAAATGGAGGAATGACTTATGGATAGTGCCTTAATAGCTTGCACCATACTCTACCACTTCTAGCAAAACCTTGATGGGACAAGCATTTAAAGGAAGGTTAGTTAGTGACTGTACAAGTGGAGTGCTCAGATGTAATTCAGCTAACTATATATAGAAAGGAAGCCCCAACAGAAGAGGGACGAAAAATTGAAAGGAAATACTGATATTGTGTAGCACTATCTTGTGATTAAAACTTGAACAATTTATGAACAACTGCTCTTTGGCCAGGCTTAAGGAAGTGTTAATTCTAAAATATGTTTTTTTTCCTTCAATTGTCTAACTTTTTCTAATCCATTTGAGGCTTAAATCATAATAGTACGTTAAAATTGACTTCAAAAGCCCATCCTCTAACAAATTAATTGTATTGGGTCTGACCTAAATCCACCATTCTAAGTGGGCTTAGCTTGTTAGACCCACTTACATTTTCTTTTTGCATTTTATTTTATTTTATATTTACACTTTACGATATATGATTTATTGATAATGATCTGTTACGTAGTTATCTTTATTTACTTTTTCACTTATTTTCAATTGTGAAGAAGAAAGAGATGTGGATCTATATTTTGGAGAAAATATACCTATAAGAGTTGAATCGCATACATTTGTATAGTAATAAACAAAGTATATATAATTACAACTTGGTCTAATAGTTTTCACACTATCATTTTTTTTTTTTAATTATTGGATTATGTTTTCGTACATATCTCACTATTTATAATACCTTACTACAAAAAAAACTTCTAATTTAAAACATAATTTCAAATAACAAATATTGAATTTTAAAAAATATACAATCTAATATATTAATTCAATAATAATCCAATAAAAAATAATCATATCAAATTTTCCCGTGGGTCTGCAACTAGTTCCTTAATAAATTTTTGGCGCATGATCCTTCATGTCATGCTTGATAGTACCAATTTTCCATGAAAATCAAACTAACAATTTAGCACACTTCATATAGAAAATTGTGTACTATTTTCACTGTTAAAATGCAAAGTAGGTAATTTACTTGATTAAGTGATATCTCATTTGATTCAAACCCAATTTTTGCCCATAAGAAGCCGAATTAAAAAGAATTGCATGATCTAAAATATAGCACCAAAATTAATCCAATCACATGGATAAATTTCAATTAAATCTCAACTAAATCTAGCGAACAACATGGAAATTGATAAGAATCAACAAAAAAAAAAGGGTTTAGCTATTAAAATCATGAAATCCTTAAATTCAGGCCTAAAACTTTTACTAAAATTTAGTGCCAGACAAAATTCAGTATTAACACCAAGAAAGCATGATTTTCTCAACAAAAAAGGAGGGAAAAAAAAAAAAAGAGGCAAATAGCAAGTCCGTGTCCAACACATAAAAAGAAAATGGGTACTTTAGTCATTGACTACAACTATTTTTCCCTTTTCTATTTTCTCTCCAATTTAGAAAAATACAATTTTGGTAAGAGGAGAGAAAACACATGGCCCCATCAATTTTCACCCAAAAGGGCCCATTTAACCATAAAAAAATATATCATATATCCGATGTATGTTTTATTCATTTCACATGAAGGTGAATCGCATGTGTGTGGGGTCCACTTCCATGTGGGATCAGGGATACATGCACCCTCAGCCGACAGACCCTTTAAGGAAGAGAGTAGATTGTTTGCACGAGTAAAAGAACCCTTTAAAGCACATGTTAAAAGGACCGCAGTAAGTGCGTCTCGAAAGTAAATACAAAAATTCTCTTGTCTGCGATCCAGCAAATCACTATCAATAGATCCCAATTCTTCACCATCACTATCAGTAGTAAGCCCATCGATGGAGGGATTTTCAACAATAGATCCAAATTCTTCACTATCACTGTCAGTAGAAAGCCCATCGATGGAGGGATTTTCAACAATAGATGCAAATTCTTCACCATCACTGTCAGTAGTTAGCCCATCGATGGAGAAATTTTCAACAATAGATCCCAATTCTTCACCATCACTATCAGTAGTAAGCCCATTGATGGTTGAAGTGGCGGGATTTTCAACAATAGATCCCAATTCTTCATCAAAAATCCCAAAACCTGCAACTTCTTCCTTAGGTACAGCGTAGTCACTTTGTGGCCAGCCTGCAGACATCATAGTCAGAATGGAGAACCTTTTAATATAATCTAAATTTACATTAACTTTGAAGAAACTTACCTCCGGTATCAATTATAATCGTGACCGTCTCCTACAATACTCAAATAGAAAAGTAGTTAGTCTCCCAAGTTTTAATCGAGTTACTATCATAACCTCTGTACAGTTTGGTTTTGGTAATCCATCTGCACAAAAGGAATTCAGGTATTTGGATTTCCATTTTGTATCCAAAGAGTAACTGGCTATGAAACGTAAAGTACAAACTAAGGGGGAGGCATAAAGTATGTGAATTTAAAAATGAAACACAATTATCTTTTGAAAATATTCAAAATACTTCAGGGATTTTAGATTAACAAGTAACCAACTCCTACCTGCTGCGTTCATGATTAGTAATGAGGTCTAAAATACTAATAACTTAATGACACAATTCATGTTCTTTTCTTTCTTTTGAGAATCCAATTCATGTTCTACTCTAATACCAAAGTGCTCATTCTGCTTTGAGAAATTTAAATTCACATGAGATTCTCTTTCTAAGATCAAGCTCATGCTACCACTTCCACCAATTACTCTTTCATGGAAAAGCTGAGTCAAGATACCAGTTAGCTTCTTCAAATTCCAAAGCTAGATTAATGGCTAATGTGCTTATTTAACATGGTCTTTTCCCACTTGATTACGACATAATATTTGTGAACTGTGATTCTAGGCCAATCAAAAACAAAGAGGTTTTTTTTTATTAAGCCGTGACTGAAAACCCCATCTCAATATATAACTGATTGGATCAAATATGGAATATCGGTAGTGTTGATGTTTATGTCAATCTTGGACGATGGAATTATTAAGCACCGGACATAATTAAAAATGGTTCAAAACTTTGAGATCAAGCATGAAATGATAAACAAGCCAATGACAAGAGCCAAAGAATGGGAGCAAATCATATAATTATCAATTTCGCTTGATTCATGATTTAAACCCGCAGCATATGGTTGTATATCACATGTAGTCCTGGACAACAATGTTGACTATTGAATAATTGTAGCTCTAGAAATTTTTTCTAAGGTACATTGATAAACTTAAAATCTAAGAAGCACGGGTGCGTTTTAGGATTCGGGTGCGAGTGCGGGACTCGGCAATTTTTGAAAAAATAGGGTGTGGGTACGGCGGGGTGCGGCAACTAAAAAATTATTAAAAATATTTTTATTTATATTTTTTATATATTTTTGCTATTAAAATATTTTTAAAAAACACATTACTATGGCCTTGGTTCACAAAACAAAAAAGAAAACACAATAAATAATTAAAAAACGCTGATTCAATCACAGATCAATGAAATTCAGGATCCGTTTGGATTGAGCTTATTTTTGCTGAAACTGAAAACACTGTAGCAAAATAATTTTTAAATATGTGAATAGTATTGTGGGATCCATTTTTAATGAAAAAGTTGTTGAAAAGTGGAATTTGTGGATCTGTGAACAGTGCACTAATGCACTGTTTACAGTTGATTTGGTCAAATAATGCGACTGGTAAAAAAAAAAAAAAAAAAAACAGAAAACGCAGCCCAGGATTCAGCAGAAAACGCTGAATCCAAACGGGCACTCAGCAAAAAAACAAAATCGGAAATCTCTAAATCATCATATATTATACATATGGTTTCGAAACGTGGTTTGACTAATAATATTCTGTGACATTAATATATTGGATGGACAGTTGGACATCTTTATGGGTTTCGTATATCCAAAGGCTCAACCATATATTTATCTGGTATAAGACCATACGGCCCTACCAAAGGCCCATGACGTGCCTTACAGTTTTCCATTACTGCAATTTACACACAAAGACACCAACTCATCAAGCTTTGGCATTCTCCACCTTTAATAGTTAATACTGTTCCCATTCTCACCCGCAATCCTTCACGTGTCCCACAGAACTACACAAAGAATCTCTCCCACATTCCCTTCACGTGGCTCAAGATTGTTTGAGGCCTAAGGTGAGAATTTTATTGAGGTATTTTTATATTTAAATATCACTTAAATAATATTTATTTATTTTTATTTAATTTCAATTCCATTCTTAATTCTTACTTATTAAGATGACTAATTTACCTAAAGTGAGCTAATGATAATTATTATATAGATTTTACAAATTGGCATATCACCAATAAAAAAAAAGTTATTCAAACATTCATTTTATTATATTATTTAAGTATCACAAACCATATTCCTGTTACATCAGTTTGTAAATTTTTTTTCCTAAAATTTGTATTAGCTTTAGCATTTTCATACACTTAATGGTGACTGTGTTGTATTATTATTATTATTATTATTATTATTATTGTGGAGAAAATGCTAAACTTATTACAAATTTTACTAAAAAAAGTTTACAAACTGATGTAGCAATGAGGTGACACTTCAACAAAAGAATAAATGAGTGTTGAATTACTTCATTGATGACATATCGATTTGTAGGACCTATGTGATAAAACTTGTAATATACTAGTATAACTCTAATGTTTTAGACCTTCTTAATATTAGGATAAAATATATACTTAACTCACACTTTTTATTTAATTAAGAAAAAAAAATTACCCCCCATATTTGGGGGCCTTTTTATGTCAGGGGGCCTTAGGCCATGGCCTAAATGGCCTAGGCCTAGGGCCGGCCCTGGTTCCAGCATGATTCAAGGCTGATTTCGGCCTTTTTCGGTCAGTCTCGGCGGCTGGTCAAAATGACCTGATTCAGCTGATACAGCCCGATTTTGGCCGAATTAGCCTGGTTCGGCATGAATCGGCAGGAATCGAAGCCGAGTCGGCATGAATTGAGCTGAGTCGGCACGAATCAGAGAAAAAAAAAAAAAAAAAAAAAAAAAAGCTCAGACGCAGCATCGACGCGTGGGCAGTCGCGTCAGGCCACGTCGGACTCCGATGCGGCACCCTTCCAACTGCGTCGGTGCTTCATAGCTTAAAATTTATTCCAAGAATGACTTGCTACAAACGTGAGCCGAGCCACCAAGAAAAGCAGAGTTGCTATAATCATGATTATTAAAATCGGCACCTTACGTAGGACCAACAAGAGGGTTTTGAGGATTATAAGATTCTATTTGTTTTTGATAGTTCGATAATTGAGAGTAGGAGAGTTAAACCCAAGACTTCTCCATTGGAAACTAAAAATGCATGTTGAGCTACATGACTTTTAGGGGTGTCCACAGGTCGGGTTTGTGCCCAACCCGGACTTGACCCGACCTTCTTGAGTGGGGAAGATTTCAACCCGCAACCGACCCGAATACAGTTTCAGATCAACCGGGTCCGATTGTATTGGATTTCGAGTTTTCCTCGCTTGGTTTCGGGTTTTCTGATTTCGCCGGATTTTGGCCGAAATCTAGCCGGATCTAATGAGATTTGGCCGATACGAAAGAAAGATACGAAAGAAAGAGGGAGGGAGTGTCACTTTAGCTAAAAAAGAAGATTGGCATAATTCAGTTTTGATAGTCTAGAAATGAAGTTTGCAAATCTCGAACGGAGATTAGTTAAACCAGAATGAGGGTCAAACTGTTTCTCTTGGGTGTAAAAAAAAAAAGGAAAAAAAAAAAGAGTTCAATTCAAGGTGTTTGGTTTGTAAACGCGGAAGAAAAAGCAGATAAAGAAAGTATAAAATTGGAAAGAACAGGTTAGGTTTCAATTTAAAAAACGAGAGCAGTTACGTGTGGGGACTCGTCAGATCTATGTCCTTTGATCATATAATCTCAACTCTCCAAATAATCAACCTAGGTATAAACTATAAAGGACATGAGATAACTATGGAGGTTTTTATTTCAAGAAGAAGAGAAAAGGAAAGAATTTCTTTCGTTTTCAACACTAAATCGAATTCCATTGGTAATTTGTGACATATTTCTATTTCTGTAAGCTTGTAACGTGATGTGGGCACTGTTCCTTGTAGCATTTGTTTCTGTATTTGGTTGAATGAAATAAACCGAATCATAAATAAAATAAATAGTTCAAGGGAGAGAGGGGCGGGACCTGGTTGGAAGAGCGGATAGGCTGGGATTCGAAACGCTCAGCTTCCTCCAATTCCCTCAGCTTCAACCAATTCTGAATCGTCTTCTCATAGGAGTGTTTCTGTTTCCGATCAAAAGGCTTCGCTAATCGGATCTCCATTTTCGACTTCTACTTGCAATATTGTAACTAATCTCTCTCAAATATGCCTCGCCTTGTATACGCACAAAGGCGGAATTCAAATAAATACAGTCCCTTTCTCTTTTTAGAGAAATTTCAAACTTTAGCTGTAGGTGGGGCCTAGGTGCGAGCGAAAACCTGACCCAAAAAAAATAAAAGGTTTGTTTGATAGGCCATTTCAAACTTACATTTTCACATTTTAAATAATTTTACACACATTTTAACATATTTTTTCATCTACACATATATAAATACACTAAACAATATTATTCAAACCCTTCTGTTGGGCCAAAGATTCCCTTTCTCTTCTTAGGCTGTGTTTGTTTCATGTAAATGATTTTCCGGAAAATACTTATTTTCCGGAAATGTTATTTTCCGGAAAGGAAAATAACTTTAAGTGTTTGGTTGCATTTCAGAAAATATTGTGAAAAATATTTTCTAGTGTTTGGTTATATGGGTGAAAATGCTATTTT
This sequence comes from Quercus berberidifolia, assembly GCA_028535905.1. Lineage (NCBI taxonomy): Eukaryota > Viridiplantae > Streptophyta > Magnoliopsida > Fagales > Fagaceae > Quercus > Quercus berberidifolia. The sequence continues at coordinate 38,904,870 of JAPQVW010000010.1, forward strand.
CCTACCCAGCAATTCATCCCACGGCAGGAAACACCGGCAATCAAAAACCACAACCACCAAAACACCACCACCACACCACCACAACAACAACAAAAATCAAAATCACACAGAAAACACATTTTCGCACCTGCCAAACAAATATTTCATCCCTCAATTCAAAAACACAAATAAAACCCAGGAAAATTATAAATCATAATCCGGTCACAGAGAGAAGAAGGAAGAGAGGGAGGACGATCGGTTTTGGGGTCGAGGACGATTGGTTTTGGGGTGCGACGATCGCGATCGGGGACGACGAATCTGGGTTCGCGATTGGGGACGACGAATCGATGCTGCGACTGCGATCGCGATCGGCGCGAAGGCGAAGTCGAAGGGCGAAGTCGAACGGCGAAGTCAACGGGCGAAGTCGAACGGCGAAGTCGACGGGCGAAGTCAAAGGCAAGATGGCGATCGGCGCGGCGCTGCGGCGATCAGACCCGGTGCTGCGACGATCGAGTCGTTCTTTCTCTCTCTTTCTCTCTGTCTTTCTCCCTTGCGCGTCTTCTTTCTCTCTGTCTTTCTCCCTCGTTCTCTCTCGCTCGTCGTTCTTTCTCGCTCGTCGTTCTTTCTCTCGCTCGTTCTCTCTCGCTCTCGTGTTGTGTTTTCTGTTTTTTCTCTCCCTCTCTCTGCGTTTTGCAAGACACGGAAATGAATTGAAGTGAAAATGAAGGCAGAAATTCATTTCCGTGGTCAAGGCTTCAAATTTCGGTCAACAGGAAATCAATTTCCGGAAAATAATGTTTTCCGTGACAGCCAAACGCAAAATTTTCCAGAAATTGATTTCCGAAATTGGTTTGAAGTCGAATCAAACGCACCCTTAGAAAAATTCCAAACTTTAGCTGTAGGTGGCCTAGGTGCGAGGGAAAACCTGACCAAAAAATAAAGTTAGACATAACGGTAATATTACTTTGTTGCTTTTTTTTTTTTTTTTCTTTTTTCTCTTTTTTGAGCAAATCTATGTTGCTTTCTGAGTAATTGCGTTTGTTACAGAATTTTTTTTGGAGATTGGAGAGGAGAAGGAAGAAGATGATCCGAAATTTGATTGCACTACTTATTAGTTAAAGAGTTTAATTGGTGTAACTGAACTGGCTGGGCCTGGTTCCTGGTCATTTGAAACTACCATTAATACTACTCTGGATGTTGGAAGTTTGACAGGTGTCGTTATCAGAAATTCGATTTTTTTTTTTTTTTTGAGAGAAGAAGAAATTGGATTAAATTAATGTAATAATTTTAAATTAAAAAAAAAAACAGTTGTGAAAATTTTCACAACAAATCATAGGTAGTTAATTGTTATTGGTTCAAATTTAAATCTAACACTAAGATTACTTTTTTGCCCCTACAATAAGAATGAGTAACAATCTGCCATTTAAGATTTGTTTTAAAAATATTGTGAAAATATTATAGACATATTATTTCTCTTTTTATTATTATAACTTTTGTTAATTTCCTATCAAAATATTTTTTTTATTTAACTTATTACGCGTTTGGAACGCGTAGAACGACGACTAGTTACGGCCATGTTCTAGAAAGGACCAAAGACAAAGTAGTCACTAGTCAATGAATTTGACAACAAATTTCAAATCTGTGTGGAGGTTTATTGCTGTGTCATAAAGTGAAAGTGATGATGATACGGTCGAATGCTCTTACAGACAATGATAGAGTATTGTAAAGGAGTGGCACCGGACTTTTTTTTTTTTTGGGTTAAAAGGAACTATTATTAAACACTAAGTCAAAATGGCTAAGTTAGAAGCAACAAGCCTACATATACTTTCCCCATTAGTATCAAAATACACAAAATTTGCTATTACATCAGATGGGGGAATATCCCAAACTACAAAAGGATCTTGCATCGCTCCTCCTAGCTTAGCCATAAGTGGCACCAGACTTATACATTGTAAAGACAATCGATGTGTTCACAATATTTTAATTTAGGCCTACAGTTGAAATTATTTTTTCTGCTAAAAATTTATTGTAATCAGATTAATTGGGTTTTTGATGAGAATAATGCTTGGCAAGAGGATGACTTGTAGATTGCTGAGATCTTTCACAGTTGTTATTCGGAATTATTCATGTTGTAAAATAGCGAAAACTTAAATTATTAAGATTAATTGTGAAAATATTTTAAACTTGAAAAAGATCTTCAAACAAATAATAAGAAAGAAGAAAATTAATTTAAAAGAAAATAGATACAAAATACCCAAACTTATATGGTTCGATAATAGCCTCGTCCGGTTGAAATATGAAATTTTTAACATAAAAAAGTAGTTACCTAAAAATTGCCAAGCAAAATTTATCCCAAAAAAAACAAAAAAATGAACAAGTTTGTGGGTCAAAAATATATGTTCTCTTAAAAAAAATAACAAGATGTTAAAGGTGGGACGTGTGGTTAAATAAAATATCTCTAGCCACACGTACCACGATGGAAAGCCTGCCTCATTCAGCCAAAAAAAAAATCAAAGATGGAAGGAAAGCAACGTGGGAATAGTTAGTTGCACTTGCAACACATCACCTAAAAATAAGAGGATTGATATATATTAAAAAAAATCACACGAGTCCAAAAGAAAAAAAATATATTAAACCCCACTCGTCAAAAGAAGTGTAGCCTGCCAACTGCCAACTGCCAACTGCCTGAAAAGAGAAATGCAGAAACAAAAGAAATGCTGAAAAGTGGGGTTGGCACAAAAGAAAAATATGGAGCCAAAGGAAAGGTCGGCACAGCATTATCAAAAACTAGTCTGCCATATATATATATATATACATATATATATATATATATATATATATATACTATTGTTGGCAAGGCACGTGCTGCCCAGTAGTGAGAAAATTAATATAGATTTTGTATGAGAAATCGTGAATTTTGACTCATTTAATTTGACTATATTAAAAAAGAAGTCTAAGAATACAACAAAATATCATAATATTTTCACAATATCTTCATTTTTTGAATCTGAATAGATTTTTTTTTTTTTGGAGAGAAATGCTATATTCATAACATTTTTAGAACAAATTCTAAATGATAATTTATTATTGGTTTTAAACTGATAACATTGTTATTGTTATTCTCAAAACATTTATTTTCAATTGTGGTTGGTCACAATCTCATATTTTATTATTTTATTTCGACTTGTAAGAAATTGATACTTCAATATTTGTAAAAATATTGTGAAATTTGTTGTGTCGGTATAACAATATATATGCTAGCTTACATAAATATTTAAAAGAAGAAAAAAAAAACACAAACCGATTACTGGGAAAAAAAAAAAAAAACTTTAGGCACGGTATAAATTAATGTTAAAATGTTGTGGAGTTAGCATTTTTTTATTTGATCTATAAGAAACTGAGATCTCAATAATTGTGAAAATATTGTGATAATAATAAGTGTTGTAACATTTTCTCAAAACATTTATTTTCAGTTGTGGTTAGTCATAGTCTCATGTTTTATTATTTTATTTCGACTTGTAAGAAATTGAAACGTCAATAATTGTGAAAATATTATGAAATTTGTTGTGTCAGTATAACAATATATATGCCAGCTTACATAAATATTTCAAAGAAAAAAAAAAACACAAACCGCTTACTGTGAAAAAAAAAAATTAAAAAAAAATAGCCATTGTAGCTACAATGCCAGTTGAATAAACCAAAAGCACTGTAACTCCAGTGCTATCCATCAATAATAGCTTACCTATAATTTGTTGTGAAATTAATGTTAAAATGTTGTGGATTTAGCATTTTTTTTATTTGATATATAAGAAACTGAGATCTCAACAATTGTAAAAATATTTTGATAACAATAAGTGTTGTAACATTTTCTCAAAACATTTATTTTCAATTGTGGTTGGTCACAGTTTTATATTTTATTTTTTTTATTTCGATTTTTAAGAAATTGATACCTCAATAATTGTGAAAATATTGTGAAATTTGTTGTATCAGTATAACAATATATATGCTAGTTTATATAAATATTTAAAAGAAAAAAAAAACACAAACCAATTACTAGGAAAAAAAAAAAAACTTTAGGCACTGCAGAAATTAATGTTAAAATATTGTGGACTTAGCATTTATTTGATCTATAAGAAACTGAGATCTCAACAATTGTGAAAAAATTGTAATAACAATAAGTTTTGTAACATTTTTTAAAAATATTTATTTTCAGTTGTGGTTAGCTACAGTCTCATATTTTATTATTTTATTTCGATTTGTAAGAAATTGACACGTCAATAATTGTGAAAATGTTGTGAAATTTATTGTGTAAATATAATAATATAAATGTCAGCTTACATCAATATTAAAAAAAAAAAAAAAAAAAAAAAAACACAAACCGATTACTAAAAAAAAAAAACTTTAGGCACTGTAGCTACAGTACCAGTTGAATAAACAAAAGGGTTAAAAAAAAGGGACACACGAAACCAAAGCACTGTTGCAGCTACAGTGCGCGCACAGTGCAAAAACACTGGTTGTACAATATCGAAGCACTGTGCGCGCATTGGCGCTTTTATTATAAAGATATATACTCTGATACCAAAACGACATGTTTTGGATCTGACATTAAGTTTAATATTAGTTCCAAAACTACATCCTTTTGGTATTTAGCTTAAAAACAAAAACAAAAACAAAAACAAACAAATAAAAAAACAAAAACAAACAAAATGACAGCATCACAATTTTAAACCCTAGAAATTATTTAGATACCCACCTCCTTACTCTCTCAATCTCATCAATTGCCCAAGCCCCAAACTCTCCCTCTCCCATAAATGTCTACCTCCTCTCTCTTTCTCTCTCCTCACTTCTCTGTCTTCACCTCCATTGCTTGTTACCACCGTATTCTGCCCCTTAATATCACAATTCTTGGAGTGTCACTCTTTCCTCTGTCATTTTCGCTATTCTTAGGAAGTTTTATAGAAGATTTCGAATTTTGATGCTCCTCCTTACAATGCTTTCTTTGAGGTTTGTTTATTTATTTTATTTTCAATGGTTTTGAATGATCTTTTATGGATTCAATTTAGTTTTTTTTTTTTTTTTTAAATGGGTTTTTTGTGGATTCAGTTTATTTATTTATTTTTTTTAAATGGGTTTTTTCTGATTTGAAATAAGATATTTTTGAGAGAAAGATTGTGAATTTGTTTGTGTTTGTGTGTTTTCTTTTGTTTCTTTTTTCTTTTTATGGTATATTTGGCTTTTTGAATGATTATGATGGGGTTTGAATTGTTAACTACATTGTGTTTGATTTTGGGCAATGATTGACGAAACCAGATTTTTATATAGTTAATATATATGGATTCAGTTTTTTTTTTTTTTTTTTAAATGGGTTTTTTTATGGATTCAGTCTAGTTTTTTGAATGATTATGATGGGGTTTGAGTTGTTAACTACATTGTGTTTGATTTTGGGCAGTGATTGACAAAACCAGATTTTTTTATAGTTAATAATAGATATGGATTCAGTTTAGTTTTTTTTTTTTTTTTTTTTTTTTTTTTAAATGGGTTTTTTGTGATTTGAAATAAGATATTTTTGAGAGAAAGATTGTGAATTTGTTTGTGTTTGTGCGTTTTCTTTTGTTTCTTTTTTCTTTTTATGGTATATTTGGCTTTTTGAATGATTATGATGGGGTTTGAGTTGTTAACTACATTGTGTTTGATTTTGGGCAGTGATTGACAAAACCAGAAATTCCTGAGCCGATCTGGTCCTCTCATCCTGAAATGATAGAGAGAAAAGATAGAGAAGAGATACAGAGAGTTCTTCCAGAGAGAAAAGAGAGAAAGAAGATATCCGGAGAGTTTCAGATCACCTTTGGCCTCTCTCCCTTTCATTGTTATATGCCTCTGTCCCTTTTATTGTTTTATATATTTAGCCAAAACGCATCGTTTAGCCCTCCACAAACAGACAAAAAAGGACTCACAAAACCAAAATTACTGTAGAAATCAGTGTAGATGGCATAAGCGCTTTTTATATAGTTAATATATATATATATATATATATATATTATAATAAAAAAAAAAAAAAAAAAGAGATAAAAGCAGCATTTGGAGACCGCTGACGTGGGTCCAGCGTTTTGTTTTTTTTTTTTTTTTTTTTTTTTTTTTTTTTTTTTGTGACTAGCACTTTTTGTACTATTTATAGAATATGAATAGTACAAAAGGAGAATGAACAGTAACTCATACGTGAACAGTAACTTTTTTATTATTTTTAGTTTTCAACAAAATAAGCGGTATCCAAATGCACTAAGGGTCTGTTTGAATATCGCTTATTTTGCTGAAAACTGAAAACACTGTAACAAAATAAATTTTAAATGTGTGAATAGTACTGTGGGACCTAGTTTTAAAATTTTTTTTTCTGAATAAAGTACTTGTGGGTCTTGTGAACAGTGCATAGGACCCACTGAAAAAGCAAAAAAAGCTATTCTCTTCCTGCATGAGACCCACAATGCACGTTCTCAAAAAAAAAAAAAAAAAAACACCAAAACACATACGCTGCCTTTATCAGCTGTATCCAAACGGGTACAAAGACTGAAAAGGTGACCACAGTAGGAACAAAAATAATAATAAACTAGCCTCTGAGCATGCGTGTGAGCGTTTGCTCGGAAGTTCTTCTATTTTTTTGGTAAATGTTAATAATTTGAATCTATTATAATTTGAGATTACTACATTTTCCATTCATAAAATACCTAAGGTGTGATGAAAAAAATACCTAGGGGTGTGATAAGTGTTATATATTTGTAAATAAAATATTTTTTTATCACACCCCTAGGTATTTTATGATTGAAAAATATAGTAATTCCAAGTTATAATGAATTCAAATTATTAATCTTTACCAAAAAATAGAAAAGCCTCATGTGCGTACTTAGAGACTAGTATTACGTAATTATCATCAATTTTTGGCAATTTTGTTTATGCAATAATCAATGTTTTATTGATTGGAAGATGATGCTATAATTCGGTATTAATCTTTAGGGGGAGGAAAGAAAGATCCTCTTAATAAATCTTATAAATTTACATTATATTGAAAATGCATAATGAATTTGTAACTATAAAACTACTTTCAAAATACATGTGAAAATATTTACAAAAGCTATTATGAAGAAGTTGATAGATCAATATAGAAAATTTAAATATTTACATCAGGTAAAACTTTAAAATAACTCACTACATTTGAAGCATGGAATAGGTCAAAAGTTTAATGAATGAAAATTATTCATTATGGATTGTGAACTTTGTAATGACATAAAAAGATATATTGGTCATAGAGTGTCACAATTATCTCTTTTTTTTTTTTCTTTTTTTTTAATGAGAGTTATCAATTTTTTAAAAAAATCCTAAAAGGCAGCCACTTAGTCCTAAAAGGTAGCTAAAGACTTGGTTATTTCACATCCATAACAAAATTTTTAAATGCTAAAGACTCTCAAGTTGTAAACACAATTTTTTTAATTAAATTTTTAAAAATGGTAGTTATTTAATCCCAAAAAATAGGCACTTAGTACACATCCATAACCACATTCCGAAATAGGATGAAAGCAAGTTCATAGATTTCTTCCACGATTCTTATGTTTCTCATCACATGCACCCTAAGCTTTACTTGGAATTTTTTTTTTTTTTTTGGACAGGGGAAACAATTTCTTTAATACTACACACTTGACATCCTAGGTAAGTAATTTTTTAAGACCAATTTTTAATAATAAAAAAAAAAGAAAAAATATATATGATAAGTAATTTTTATTATTCTCGTTCTATTATAATTATTCTCTATCATTATGCTTGTAGGGACACGTTTTGAAGTCCAATCCCAAATTGTAAAGGGATATTGGCCTAGTGAGCCTTGAATAATAAATTTGTAGAGAGTAGGTTAGAGAACTAGGCCCTAATGAGTTAGACAACAGATAGAATGGGTTTGAAAGATAATTAAACAAAAGTAAGAAGGATTGATCTAAATAAATTCACTCTCGGCATGGCTCGAGGAATTAAGTTCTAGTATATATTGATTGGAAACAGTTACAAATACAACTTAAATTGCTACAATGCTTTCTTCTTAATTTTTCGATCACCAATCCATGAAGGATCCCTTACATTATATAGTTCCTTTTGGACGATTTTGATCCTACACTTGTTGGTTATTTGAGCCACTACTTGAGTGCTTGTCCCATCAGACACCCTCTCTGGCCTTCTGTGAGTTGTGGTAGCCAAGGCAGCACTGCTCAAGGGTCTTCTCCACATAAATGTGGCCAGAAAGTTAGCTGCAAGACATTCAATGCGGTGGCAGCAGCTTTTCCTTAGATATTTCCTAGCTTCCATTCTTCCAGTACGTTCACGAGGCACGTCCTTCTTAGTGGAATTTCCTAAAAGGTCACTTTGAGTGATAGAATATACGTTTGATCTATGTTTTGTTTGTCTGAGGAGACAATTCTCCTTGGACCACCTTTCCTAACCTTCCACTTGCATGTTACTTATGAGACTTTGAACTTAACACCCTCACTATTGTTCATTCGTTTTCGGACCAATCAACGTCCTCGGACAAAGTCCAAGGCCCAATATGCAATTTTGGGCCCTTACTCCTACAATGCTAAGACACAAATTTTTCACACTAAAAAAAGAGGATAATATTATATTTCATATAGTAGGATATTTACAAAAAAAAAAATGGTTAGTAACAACTACTTGATAGATTGACTACCACTTCACTCACCCGAATTCATCCAATGTGTCTGCCATGCAATCTAACAAAATTATTGATATGTCACCCTAAAAAAAATACAAAAAAATAGAGAGTAAGGCTTAAATGTAAGAAAAACAACAAACAAAAATAATAGGAGGAAGACAGAGCACCACTTAAAACACATACACTAAAATAATTAATCAAACTCGATAACCACAAAAAAAAAAAAAAAAAAAAAAAAGACAAAAATATATATCATTCCCACTCTTTAAAAAAGAGTCATTAATTAGAGCAAAATATTAAACAATTATCAAACTGACCAAATAAAAGAAAAAATTAAAAAAGAAAAGTGTGATCTTATTTTGTAGGCGGTATTTACGTGGGAGTTAAAAGAATTTTTTTTTTTTTTAACTCTAAATCACATAAAAGAATAAATTTTTTTTTTCTAAACTCTAAGTCATCGTTCAACTAAATTTTTTGTTGAAAAAAAAAATCAAAAAGTAATTTGAGTTCAAATAGAACTCATATATGAAAACGTGAATATAAGAAAATTTGAGTTCAAATAGAACTCTTTTTTTTTTTTTTTTTTTTTTTTTGAAATATTCACGTTTAGAAATATAAGAAAATTCATATTTAGAAATATGAACTCATATTTGAAAATTTTAGTTCAAATAGAACTCATATTTGAAAATTTTAGTTCAAATAGAACTCAAATAGAACTCATATTTTATATTCACATTTTCAAATGTGAGTTCTAATATAAGTTCAAAACGTTTACATGCTAATATGAGTTATATGACTTCAAAACGCGAATATAAGAAGTCATATTTGAACAAAACAATAGGAATATAAGAAAATGTGAGTGTGTGAGTGTGTGAGTGTGTGTGTTTTTTTTAAGATAAGATAATGATATGGAAAGGCTAATGATAACAAAGTAAGGAAACAAAATATGAAAGCAAATACTAAATGGCAACTCATAAAAGCAAATGTAATGTAGAGAACTCAATACGCATAAGACATTCTAAATAGAGGTCATGAAAGATACTTACATTTTTGTCGTTGACTACACTTCAAATCCAAAGTCCAAATAGTTCGTTCGAGTTGGAGGACAGAGCACATGAAAATCTTGAAATCAACACCCTAGTGCAAGTTCCTTGAAGTTTAGTTACCAAAATCTTGAAGATAGACACCTCAGTGCATGTTCCTTGAAGTTTAGATACCAAAATCATGAAGATAGGCACCCCAGTGCACGTTCCTTAAAGAAATATGTGAAAAAAAATTAAAGGTGAGGTTGAACTATAAGGGCTATTTTACACAAATATTTGATTTGTTCCTAGAAAATAAGAAGTTGTTCATGAGTTAGAAAACCAAAATAGAAAAGACCAAAGTATATTGACATACACATACCATTGAGTAGGAGCAAATTTAAGTAGAGCAAATAGAAAAAATGATGATAATGGTGAAAAGAAGATTAACATAGAATTGAGAGAATTGGAGAACTGAAGAAGAAGTAATTTGAGTTTGAAAATCAGCGTGAGTATACTAGGAGTGTTGTCTTATATATTTTGTAGGTAATGTTTTACATGAAAATTTTCATTTAGAAAAATAATCCAACCAAATTGTGGTGATATGGTTAGCAATTTGAAAACCAACATGAAAGGAGTAGTGTCTAAATTTAAGGGATATGAATGAAAAGTTATAGTGATAGTTTTATAGTATGAGTGTTTTTTTTCCTCTCTTCAATTTCAAAATAAAGAAGAATTGTTATAAAAAAAAAGTATTGTTATAAAAATAAATAAATAAAGAAGAATTGATTTGAAAAAAAAAAAAAAAAGTAAGATCTCTTATTAGGGAGTAGAGGTACGGGAAATGTGAATTAAAAAAAAAAAAGAAAAAAAAGAAAAGAAAAGAGAGAACCTAATATCAAAAAGGAATAAAAGAAACAAAGAGGTAAGTATCGAAAAAAAAGAGTGAAAAAAAGAAGAAGAAAATGACGAACTTCAGGGAAGTTAGACATGGGTTTAAAAAAGAAAAATGAAATGGATAACAAAAAAAAAATTTGCGGCCAATTAAAAAAAAAAAGATCACATCAAAAAGAAAGAGAAAAGTGTAAATGTTGAGTTATGGAGAAAATTCAAATCTCTTAATACTTTTTTCTAAAAAAAAACTTCTAAATTTATCCTATTTTATTGGCAATGTTTTAGAAAAAAAAGTGGATGGCAAGGGAATGAAATTTACGGTTTTAACTTTTTAACATGGGTTTCTAATTTTTTTTTTTTTTTTTAACTTTTTAACGTGGGTTTTAAAAAAAAAAAGAAATATTATCAGCCAATTAAAAAAATAAAGAAAGGGAAAAGTTTAAACTTGAAGTTTGCTTTTGAATAAGTGGGTTAATGGGAGGGTGATCCAATATTGTAGGAAATGTTTTAGGTGAGAATTGGAAATGTATTTTTATAGTGTTATCCTTAAGTTTTGTCCATACTTGAACGTAGGCTGTAGCCTGTAGGGGTATTTTTTTTTTTTAAATCCAGTCCAAACAGGGGAAGTCCCTTAAATAGTAGTATAGAAAAATTGAAAAGTTGAAAAATGGATGATGGCATGAACACGTGAAATAAGTTAATGGGAGAGTGATCCAATATTGTAGGAAATCTTTTAGGTGAGAATTGGAAATGTATTTTTATAGTGTTATCCTTAAGTTTTGCCCCTACTTAAACGTAGGCTGTAGGGGTATTTTTTTTTTAAAAAAAAAAAAATCTAGTCCAAACAGGGGAAACCCCTTAAATGGTAGTATAGAAATATTGAAAAGTTGAAAAGTGGGCGATGGCATGAACACGTAAAAGAAGTTAATGGTCCATGGAAGTTGCCTATGAACTGATTAGTTGAGAAAAAAAGTGGGAACGGTTTCCCAATTTCTCTACAAATTAAAGAGTCTCCAGTAGATTACAAAGGAGAGGTACGCATAAAAGAAGAAAAGCACAACAAAACACAGAGAAAAAAAAAAGAAAGAAAGAAGAGAGACACAGACAGAGATAGAGAGCAACAAGCAGAGGACGAACACACAACATTAGGTTGGGATTTTATCAGTCCCTTTCTTCTCTAAATCTCTCCCTCTTCCTCTTCTTCAAATCTGAATTTTTGTTTGGTAAAACAAATAGGGTTGGGTTTCATGAGGAGTTCCTAACTCTATGCATGAAGCTTTAGATACGAGTCCCTGACTTGTAAATCCTATTTGAACATTACCAAATAAAAATTCTTTCAAGTTTTGGTTCAGTGTATTCTCAACTAGAGTCCTTAACTCTACAAAATTAATGAAGTCTTTGACTCTACCCAATTAACGAAGTCCTTAACTCTACCAAAATTAATGGAGTCTTTGACTCTGCCCAATTAATGGAGTTCGTAATTCTACCATATTTTAATAGAGTCCTTGACTCTGCCAAATTAATGGAGTCCTTGACTTTACCAAAATTAATGGAGTTTTTGACACTACCCAATTAATGGAGTCCTTGACTCCCTTAAATAAAGTGGGGATTCTAATTCCTTCAAATTCTAACATGACTAATTCTTTGGGATTTGTAATTTCTTAATCAAGATTGGAATTAATAATTCTTAAAATAAAATGACCATAAAAAATTGATTTAAGGAAATTTTCTAATTCCCAATGTTCAAAAAAAAAAAAAAAAAAAAAAAAACAAAATTGTTTCAAAGGAGTTTTCTTTCCCTTAATTAAATTTGGGAACCTCAATCAAAATGTCATTAAAATTCCTACAAAGAAGCAAATGAAGAAAGGGAAAATTGCTTGGACATTCAACTTCTCAAAGATAGAATTCTTGGTTCAATTTCCATAAAAACATGGTCCATGACTTATCCTTGAGAATAAAATCAATTATCTCAGCCAAAGCAAAATTAAGTCGATGCTTAATCAAACACCAAGTATTTGTCTTAAATGTCCATTATTTAAATTGGGCAAAATCATATTTGAGGATTTAAATCTAAAACCTCACATTAAGAACTACGAATTGGCTTGATCCCCATCAAGGGTGCGTAGGCAACCTAAATAAATTATTAGGTGCAGCCACAAATAATTAAAAACACATATCCCCTTAAACATGAAAATAAATAAACTTATGTACAAAGACAACGTGATTGGAATCAAAGGGTTTTCCCTTGAAATAAGGAATTGTAATTAAGAGATACATTATCTTAAATGGGCACTACTCATATCAATAAAATTCATACGCCAAAAGGCCTATGGGCGAAATTATGTTTGATGAATTTAACTAATTTGTCAATTCTTGTTAAACATAATTTAACAATTCTTGTTAAACATAATTTGACAGCGTTTGTCAAACATAATTTGGCAATACTTGTTAAACATAATCTAAAAATTATTGTTAAACATGGGTTAACAACTTTCATCAACATAATTTTTGGCACGCCCGCTGGGACCCATTCTCCTTTTCATCTCCAACTATGTTTCTTATACATCAATTTTCGTGTTTTAATTAGGTTTACCAATGGCTCCCCAAGTGACTGTTTACTTCCGCAAGCTCCCTGCAATTGCACAAAGAGCAAGTGGTTGTCACATGACATTTACCCTTGGTCACCCTTCTGTCAAGCTCGAGGTACCGAATGATGAACACATGACCAACATCCAAGTTTCATCAACTTCAAAGACTTCAAGGAAAAGGAGTGCGAGGAAAAATGCCAAAGCTAAAAAATCCCAAGCTGAGCGTTCAAATGTGAATGACTCTAGCACCATGGGTATGGCCCCAAGGCTTCTCCCCATTCAAATCATGATTGGTTCCATCCCAATCACATTGGGAACAACTAAGTCAATAATGGTGACTTCAATGGAGAAAGGGAAGCTAGTCATCCTGAAACCCCGAAGGTTAGGGTCACTAAGAAATCTATCAAGATTTCGAAGAAGGCATCGCTAAAGCAAAAGGTGACTCCTCAACCAAAGGCAATGCGGCCTCGCATTCTTGAATTAACTTCACCAAAGAGTGATCCTGTTGTCAAAGGAAAAGAAGTAGCCATGGACATTGATGCCTCCTTTGAAACATTGCCACCAACCAAGCAAGGTCCTAGAAAAAATGTAAGAAGTGAAGAAAGCCAAACTTCTGAATTATTTGATCACTATCCGTTAACGGCTCTTTGTGCTAAACAATCAAAAAGGGCCAAGTCAAACTTGGAGGTTCAAAAATGGGCATTCTTCTCAAGCTATTTGTTGGCAAAAGAATAAAATTTTGGATTAGAAACAAGTTCAAAGCACAAAAATGTGACAGAGATTTGTGAGGAGGTTAATAAGTCACCAAGGCCTTACTCAGGTCCTATCACACGCTCTAGGGCCTGCCTCATGTCCCAATCCATCATCGATGATTCATTAATCTCCACCACTTCTTCCGATACTGTGGAAACACAAAGTGATTTTCATAGTCCACTATACGGAGATTCAAAGTCTATTTTTCAAGAAGAAGACTTTCTAGAAATTCTAATAAATCAATTTGGCAAAGTGTTAAAGATCTCAGATGAAAGTGATTCTAAAGACATGTTGGTTCTAGTAACTAGCACCACAAATTTAGAAGAGCAACATCAAGAGTTGCAAAGGAAACTCATTGAGAAAGATGTCGAAATAGCAACCTTGGCAGCCCAAGTAGCTTCTCAAGCAAGTACATCAGCTAGACCTCATGTGGCTACAGCCAAAGAATGGCACACATCATCTAGTTCTATATCACAAGATGAATTGAAGACACTCATTATTGAAGGAATCAAAGAATTTCAAGCATCTATAAATTTACCCGTTCATGGATATCAAAAACCATATCCAACTCATTATGATTCTATTTCATTCCCAACAGGTTATCAAAAACCAAATTTTGAGAAATTTGATGGCTTAACTGGTTCCCCTCAAGAGCATTTGGCACATTTTTATTTGGCGTGTGGAGAATTTGCTTTGTTAGATGCCTTGTTGATAAGACAATTCATTCAGTCTCTCAATGGTTTTGCATTTACTTGGTACACTCAATTACAACCAAGATCAATTCATACTTGGGATGATTTACAAAGGGCTTTTCTTGCCCAATTTGTGAGTTCAAAGAAGAAAGTTTCAATTGTTGATTTAACTGATGCTCAACAAAAATCGAATGAAAGTGTCAATGGCTTCATTACAAGATGGAGAAGCCTAAATATCCAATGTTCTGAAAAGTTGACTGAACAATTTGTAGTACAAATGTGTTCAAACAATCTCTTACCGGAGATTGCCACTTTCATAGGGATTGCGGAACCTCAGAGTTTTGATGCATTGGTCTCTAAGGCAAGTAAGAAAGGCAAATTGCCCGACAAAAGAGTACCACGCAAAGGGGGTGTAATTTAGAAGAAAAAAACTCAGAAGGAAAAAAGCCTTGAAATAATGGAGAAGTAATGGCTACCTTTGTCAATAATGAAGGCAAAATGGGAAAGGTAAGGAAGGCTCGAAAAAGCTCACTCTTGAAGAGAAAAAGAAAATGAAATACTCATTCCATGATGATGATGTGGAAGAAATTTTTAATGAGTTGATGAAAGAAAAAGCAATACAACTCTCTGAGCCTTAAAGACCTTCTGAAGTTGATAAGATAGATGACCCTAAATATTGCCACTACCATCGAATCATTAGCCATCCTCTATCAGAATGCTATATCTTGAAGAATATAATTCAGAAAATGATAAATGATGGTGAAATTGAGGTAGATAGTTCCTCTCGAGTACCAACTGCTACATCAAATAGCATTTCCTTGCTTGAGGAGGAACCAAAGTCCACTTTGCCTTGCCCACTGGGGGCAAAGCTAAATAATGTTGAAAAGGTCAAAAAGACTCTTAATGTCAAGGCTGAGTTAAGCAATCTCTCAAGTCTTTATGAGCATATGACTGAACCAAAATTAGACTGTTGGGACAATTCCTCTAACATAAAAGATAGAAATGAAGAAGAGTGGCAAACATATATTGGTAAGAAATCCAAGAAAATGGCTAAAAGGCCATTACCAATCATTATGCCCTTTGAGAAGCCAGGAGTCAAAATCCGTGGAAGGAAGTATTCCAAGAAAAACAAGAAGAAAAAGAAGAACACTCACAAGAAAAGCATGAGTTTAGAGGAAGAAAAATATATTCAATTTGAGAGAATGCCAATAACTCTAGTTGAATATCTTCCTAAGGAATTTCTTCAAAATCATTTAGAGGATGAGATGAAAGAGGAAGTTGTGCAATGTTGCATGGTTTCAATTGATGACAATGAATGAGAGATAGATGAAGTAACTTTGCTTTCAGGCCAACATTTGTCATTACCACAGAAGGAAAAATTAAACCAAAATGCAAAAGATGATTCTTCTAAAGAGAAGAAGGTAATTCCTCACAACCCTTGTCACCAAGACTATGCGCTTCATGTTTGGCATGCATATTGTTTAATGATGAGGACCTCCAGCTAGGGGAAAAATTTCATAATCGGCCCTTATATGTCAAGGGCATGATTAGAGATGCATGGTTATCAAGTATCCTATTGGATTACGGATCAACTGTAAATCTTCTCCCTTATAAGACACTCAAAGTAATGGGGATGAAGTCCAAACAATTGTCCCCATCCAACTTGACCATTCAAAGCTTCAACCAAGTTGGACAAAGAGCCATGGGAACCATCTTATTAAAATTGGAATTAGGAGAATTGTATTCTAAAGCTCTTTTCCATGTAATTGATCATGATGCTTCCTACAATGTTTTGTTGGGACGCCCTTGGGTACACATTATGGCATAATTGGTTCCACACTTCATCAATGCTTTAAACTTTGTGATGAAGATGGAAATGTGAAAAGGGTGTACACCGATCCTAACCCTTTCATGGGAGAAGAGGTGAATTATCTTGATGCCAAATTTTAAGCAACAATCGTGCTTATGCATCTATTTTAAAAAAAAAGGATATTGAGGAAGAAGGGTGAGGGACAACGTGTTTATCCTTGTGTAAATGAGAAGTTCATTAAAAAGTTCTACAATAAAATAAAATTAAAAAAAAAAAAAAAAAAAAAAAAAAAAAAAAAAAACCTACTAGGTTGAAAACCATTTTTTATAAGGCGACCTAGACAAATGTTAAGGCACACAAAAAAAAAAAAAAAAAAAAAGGCCCGCTAGGTTGAAAACCTTTTTTATAAGGTGACCTAGGCAAAAGTTAGGGCACACAAAAAAAAAAACCCTTTGCCCCTTTGAACTACGTGATGACTTGATCTCCTTTTGGGGACGTAGGTGGCTTAGTATCATTTACTAAGTTCAATCACATCTTCAAAAAAATTCCCCTTTCCTGAACTATGTGTTGACTTGATCCCCTTTCGGATACGTAGGTAGCTTGGTATTATTTACTGAGTTTAGTCACATTTTCAAAAAAAATTCTCCCTTTTGAAAATCCCCTCTGAATTACGTGATGACTTGATCCCATTTCGGGTATGTAGGTAACTTGGTATTATTTACTGAGTTCAGTCACATCTTCAAAAAAAAAAAAAAATCATCATTCTTGAACTACGTGATGACTTGATGCCTTTTGGGTACGTAGGTAGCTTGGTATCATTTACTAAGTTTAGTCACATGTCAACAAAAAAAAAAAAAAAAAAAAAACATTTCCCACCAAATAAGTGATCAATCTTATGCACGCAAGAAAATTTGCATAAGTATAAAGTGCAAATCAATGCCCAAAACAAAGAAACAAAAAAAAAATCAAGACAAAAGATGCCAAAGCCAAATCAATCTACCACTTGGGACAATAAATTCAAAAGAAAGAGATTCCAAACCACACCAAAAAAAAAAAGAAATCAAGATACGAGTATCATGCAAGAATCACCACCAATCTCACATGACACTCGGGGGGCACTATTGAAATTTCAAATTTTCAACATAAAAAAGTGGTTACTTAAAAATCGCCAAGCAAAACTTATCAAAAAAAAAAAAAAAAGTTTTGGACAAGTTTATGGGGTCAAAAATATATATCCTCTTAAAAAAAAAAAAACTAGCCTCTGAGCACGCGCGTTACTCATCTATCTTTTTGGGAAAGACTTAATAATTTGCATCTATTATAATTTGGGATTACTACACTTTCAAATCACAAATAAACCTAGGGGTGTGATGAAAAATTATTTTACCTGCTAACGCATAATACTCATCACATCCCTAGGTTTTTTTATGATTAGAAAATGTAGTAATCCCAAATTATAATGGATGCAAATTATTAATTTTTTTCCAAAAAAATAGAAGAGCCTCTAAGCACACGCATTAACGTGTGCTCAGAAGCTAGTATTCCGTAATTATCATATGTTTTTGGCAATTTTTTTTTATGTAGTAATCAACGTTTTATTGATTGGAAGATGATGTTATACTTTAGTATTAACCTTTAAGGGGAGAAAAAAAAAAGATCATTTGAATAAATCTTATAAATTTACATATATTGAAAATGCATAATGATATTGTAACTATAAAACTACTTACAAAATACATGTGAAAATATTTACAAAAGCTATTATGAAGAAAATGATGGATCAATGTAGAAATTTGAAATATTTACATTAGGTAAAACTGTAAAATAATTCACTACATCTAAAACATGGAATAGAAGAGCCTCTGAGCACGCACTCATGTGCGTGCTCAGAGGCTAGTTGTGATTAAAAAAGGTGAAAATGCACTTTTGGTCCCTACATTTTGGGCCTTGTTACAATTTGGTCCCTAAATTGATTTAGATTCTAGGTCAGTCCCTGATTTTCAAAAATCATTTTTAAAATAGTCCCTATCGTCAACCCAGTGACAGAAAATGCTGAGGTGGCAAACGACATGTCCTACTTGCTGACATGACGCTAACATAGATATTAAAATATTATTAAAAAAAACTTATTTGGCATTTTTGAAATGCCACGTCAGATTTAAATTAAAAAAAATTAAAAAAAATCCAGGTCAGAAATTTTAAAATAAATAAATAAATAAATAAACATTAATTTAATAAATACATTAAAACAAAATAAATTAATTGAATGTCTTTTTTTTTTTTCTTTTTCTTTTTTTAATTCCTTTCAGTATTTTTTCTAAAGTTCTTGTTCTTTGTTCTTCCCCATAATCAATCTCCAGAGCAAAGAACCAAACCCCAAAGCCAGATCTCAACCAAACCCCAAATCCATATCTCCAGCACAACACAACACACTCGCCACCCAAATCGACTCACCACCCTAACCGACTCCACTGCCTCCATTGAGAGAGCTATTTTTGGATTCTCCAGGAAACCCAAAAACTCAGTGGCTCCAAACCTAAAAGCTCGACTGCTTCAAGAAACTCATAAACTCAAAAACTCCAAAAAACCCAAAAACTCAGTTTCTCCAGGATTCAGATTCCCTAGGAAAGCCAAAAACTCAGTTTAAATTAAAAAAAAAAAAAAAAAAAAAAGAAGCTTTTTCAGTTTAAATCTGGGTTTCGTCTGGATCTGTGATTGACCGAAGCTCCAGCGGTGTTGGCGTTTTGTTTGGGTCATCTTGCTTCAACGGAATCATCAATCGATTGGGTTGTGGTGGTGGCATGGCCATGGGTCTTCGTAGCATATGGGTTGCGGGTTGTGGGTTAGGTGTGTTATGGGTTTTGTGGCTAAGGTTTCTGCTAGGTTGTGGCGTGTTGGTGGCCTGATGGTTGTGGCGTGATGGTGGGTCGTGGTAGCATGGAGGCTGTAAGCTATGGGTTTTGATGTAGATCGGCGGTTGTGGCAGAGGATTTGGGTGGAGGTGGTTTGCTTCGATGTGTTTGTGTGGGTAGGGATGAGTTTATTGTTTTCTCAGATGGGTTTATGTGGGTAAGAATGGGTTTGTTATTTTGGATTTGTGGTGGGTGATTTGGATTTGTGGCAGATTCGGTGGATTTATGGCTGTTACTTTTCCCAATTATCCCAAAAATTATATTTAAGATTATAAAAAAAAAAATTAGATTTAATTTTTTTTTTTTTTGGATAGGAACTCAATTTTTTAAACTGAAAAAGCTTTTTCTTTTTCTTCTTAATTTAATTAAATTAATGTTTATTTATTTTAAAATTTATGACCTGAATTTTTATTTTTATTTTTTATTAATTTAAATCTGACGTGGAATTTCAAAAATGCCAAATAAGTTTTTTTAATAATATTTTAATATCCACGTCAGCGCCATGTTAGCAAGTAAGACATGCCGTTTGCCACCTCAGCATTTTCTGTCACTGGGTTGACGGTAGGGACTATTTTAAAAACGATTTTTGAAAATTAGGGACTGACCTAGGACCTAAATCAATTTAGGGACCAAATTGTCACAAGACCCAAAATGTAGGGACCAAAAGTGCATTTTCGCCATTAAAAAATGCATCAATCCCGAATTATGATGGATAAAAAGTTTTGTCCTTTAAAAAAAATAGAAGATCATTTGAGCACGTGCAAAGCGAAAAGGCTTGTTTTAAAATAAAATAAAATAATACTTGACACAAAATCTAAAATGGACATTTTTTGGGCAATCAATCTAAAATGGAAGTCTCTTGATGATGCAATGCAATAAATAAACTTTGGACTCTTCTTCATCCAGTGCGATTGAGATCTCAAATTAATGGGTCTACCAAGTTGCCTTTGTTATTTAAAAGTACCATTTTATTGAACATGTTCTTGCAACTTTACCAAAGGTTGGTTGTAAAACCTTCAAAGTTCAAACCATGAAATATTGAATGATAATCCTATTTTTTCTCATAATTTATATTGATATTTTTGTCCAAATTTAACACATGAATTTTTATGTCATAAGCCAAAGGAAACTTTATCTTTAATATACAAAGGAAGGGTCTACTTTATAGGTACCCTTCCTTCACATCATCGGCTTTCAAATGCATATAAATCTCTCTCCAAATACTTCACATCACCATCTTCAAATGCAATACACTCTATTTTTTTGTTTGAAAATTAAGTATAGAAAGTTTTATTTCCTACAGCTAGCCATTAAGGACAAACAAAGTAACCCATTTTTCTCATAAAAACACTCATAACTTGCATTGTCCTTGTGTCTTGCCCGCTAGTGTTAACTGGCATGTTTGTAGTCTTGACTCTTGAAGCAGTGTTTTAGCCAAATCCATTATTTGCTGTGAGTGAAGCTATTTAACATGTTTTGACTTGTCTAGATTTCCCAGACCAGTACTACGCCATAGCTCCCCCCTCTCTTCATTCCATTGTTAATCAATGGAAAAGGCCAGAGAAATAAATCTTCATATCAGTAGATCATGTCTGTAGTCTTCCTAGATTTCATGCCATTGGACATTCCCACAACACGTGCATCATTGTTTAAGTTCATTTAAACATACATACCTGATAAAGTTTTTCATATATGCACACCTTAAGTAAGTACATTTCCACAAATTATATATAGCCTATTGGAAGGATCTTTAGGCTACGATTTAACTATGGATTTAGGGCAGTGAATTAATAATTTCATAAAAATATATATACCTTACGATGAGAACATTTCTTGACTCAAAGGGCTATTGTTGGTTTAGTTTGCATTGATTTGGTATTCAAAGAATATGTAATCTCTCTCCTGTAATCCAAATTAAAAATGAACAATCATAATTGAAATCTTTAAAAAAAAATGAAAATAAAGAAAATAGACCCAGAATATAGAGAGACCTACCCAAATTGGTTGCCTTTATTTTTTATTTTAATTTAATTTTTGGAACCCCAAATTGTAGCCAAATAGAAGTGGAGAAACAATTATGTAGCAACTTCTTGAGTTTGCTATTAATACATAAATTTATATATACACATGGAAGAAGAAAGAGTACCTCGGCAAGTCCAAATCTGATATCTCACGCTCTCTACGGCCATAGTCGCTCTCTTCTACTATTTCTCAAATGAAGCTGCACTGACTTGGCACACTGGCCAACGATGATGCTGAGCAACTGGCGTTGATTTCAATGACAACTTCACTGAGGTTGATTTCTCAATAGGTTTTGAATTTGGGGTTTCTATTGCGATTTTGCACACACTTTCACTAAAATAAAAATAACAACCAATACCCAATTCAAGAAATATAGAAATTTGAGAGAGAGAGAGAGAGGAGGGGGAGGGGGGGGGGAAGAGGAGTACCATCTGCACTGAGTAGCCGTGGGAAATCGTAAAACATAGGCTTGAAGAATTGTGGCCTACAGAAGTATCTACGTGTGAATGAATTCTTGAGTAAATAATGATAAGAGAGTTTGAATATGGTTTTTCAAATTGGGTAAGGATGATAACTAATAAGGTGGTTGCTTATGGTTTTTGAATTTGGGTAAGGATGATAACTGATGAGGATGATGAGCCATTTTAATTTGAGTTTGAAGCATGGAGGAGTGGGGAAAGTGTGAGACGTTAGGTGAAGAGTTGAGAGAAACATGGATAAGAAATTGATGGATGAGAAATATTAATTACTCATTTAACCGTATTATTTAAAAATCACACAAAAATCCAGTGGAATATTTTGTAGTAGTTTAAGATTTAAAAAAAAAAAAAAAAAAAAGAAGTAAGACATCAACTTGTGTTTTTATTTTTTATATATAATTTTTTCTAGAATCTAATTTATAAGTGAATCAAGCAATTTGAAAATAATAGGAAAGTGACCCTATTTTGTAGGTAATGTTTTAGTGGGAGTTAGAGTTGTATTTTTACTGAAGTGTCCTTTAACTTTGCTCCTACTTAAACCTAGGGTGTAGGGGCATTTTGGAACAAAAAAAAAAAAAATTCGGTCCAAACAGGAGAAGCCCCTTAAATAGTAGTATAGATGACAAAATGTTGAACGGTGGGATGTGTAGTTAAATAAAACATCTTTGGCCACACGCTTCACCACAATCAAAGATGGAAGGAAAGCAACGTGGAAATGGTTAGTTGCAGTTGCAACACATCACCAAAAAATAAGAGGATTGATATATATTAAATTGAAAAGCTTAAAAGTGGGTGATGGCATGAACACATGAAAGAAGTTAATGGTCCATGGAAGTTGCTTATGAGCTGATCAGTTGAGAAATAAAGCGAGAACGGTTTCCCAATTTCTCTATAAATTAAAGAGTCTCTAGCAAATTACAAAGGAGAGGTACGCACAAAAGAAGAAAAGCACAGCAAAACACAAAGAAAAAAAAGAAAAAAGAAAGAAGAGAGACACAGACAAAGATAGAGAGCAACAAGTAGAGGAAGAACACACAACATTAACTTGGGATTTTATTAGTCTCTTTCTTCTCTAAATCTCTCCCTCTTCCTCTTCTTCAAATTTGAGTTTTTGTTTGGTAAAACAAATAAGGTTAGGTTTCATGAGGAGTTCCTAACTCCATGCATGAAGCTTTACATACGAGTCCCTGACTCGTAAATCCTATTTGAACATTACCAAATAAAAATTCTTTCAAACTTTGGTTAAGTGTTTTCTGAACTAGAGTCTTTGACTCTACCAAATTAATAGAGTCCTTAACTCTACCACATTAATGGAGTCCTTGACTCTATCATGCTTTAATAGAGTCATTGACTTTACCACATTTTAATGGAGTCCTTGACTTTACCACATTTTAATGGAGTTCTTGTTTCTACCAAAATTAATGGAGTCTTTGACTCTACCCAATTAATGAAGTCATTGACTCTATCCAATTAATGGAGTCCTTGATTCTACCATATTTTAATGGAGTCCTTAACTCTACCAAATTAATGGAGTCCTTAACTCTACCAAAGTTAATGGAGTCTTTGATACTACCTAATTAATGGAGTCCTTGACTCCCTTAAATAAAATGGGGATTCTAATTCCTTCAAATTCTAACATGACTAATTCTTTGGGATTCGTAATCTCTTAATCAAGATTGGAATTAATAATTCTCAAAGTAAAATAACCATAAAAAATTGATTTAAGGAAATTTTATAATTCCCAATGTTCATAAAAAATAATAATAATAATAAAATTGCTCCAAAGGAGTTTTCTTTCCCTTAATTAAATTTGGGAACCTCAATCAAAATTTCATTAAAATTCCCACAAAGAAGCAAATGAAAGAAAGGGAAAATTGCTTGGAAATTCAACTTCTCAAAGATAGAATCCTTGGTTCAATTTCCATAAAAACATGGTTCATGACTTATCCTTGAGAATAAATTCAATTATCTCACCCAAAGCAAAATTAAGTCGATGCTTAATCAAATACCAAGTATTTGTCTTAAATGTCCATTATTTAAATTGGGCAAAATCATATTTGAGGATTTTAAATCTAAAACCCCACATTAAGAACTACAAATTGGCTTGATCCCCATCAAGGGTACGTAGGCAACCTAAATAAATAATTAGGTGTAGCCACAAATAAATAAAAACACATATCCCCTTAAACATGAAAATAAATAAACTTATGTACAAAGACGACGTGATTGGAATCAAAGGGTCTTCCCTTGAAACAAGAGATTGTAATTAAGAGATACATTATCTTGAATGAGCACTACTCATATCAATACAACTCATACGCCAAAAGGCTTATGGTTGAAATTATGTTTGATGAATTTAACTAATTTGACAATTCTTGTTAAACATAATTTAGCAATTCTTGTTAAACATAATTTGACAACGTTTGTTAAACATAATTTGACAATGCTTGTTCTAATAATTATTGTTAAACATGGGTTAACAATTTTCGTCAACACATCCATGGGTGACAACAAACAAATTTCACTATAAAAAATTTGGAATAATACAAATTAGTGTAGAGACACTCTCACAACCCAAATCCCAAATACACTCAAATAGCTCACTCTAAAAAATACAAACCAAAGAACTAAAAGTTCACAAATACTGAATACTAATACCAAATACGAATTACGAATTGCATAAAAACTAAAGAGAGAGCTACAAAACAAATTCAAAAGTTGCAATACACAAAGAAAGAGCAAATCACCAAACCGTAGAACCAAAACTAAGCACTAACAAAACCTCTCTCACTATTCCAAATTGCAACCCTCAAATATCAAAGAACCAAAATAAGAGAAAGCCTTGTTTTTCTCACCACTCACTAAATTTGCCACAATAGCACTATGCTTATATAGGATACTTGAATCTGCTAACATATCTAAAACCAAGAAAGACTAGACTTCTTTTCCATACACAAAAGGAGAGTCACTCCTATTCCAAATAGAACTTAAAATTAAATGGTAGACAAGATTTCTAATAAAGCTTGATAATTTCAAACAACAGTAACCCAAAAGGAATAAAATTCCTTTCTTATTCAAATCCAACAAGGAGTTGAACTCCTAATTCAAAGCCATATTCTACAATTTACATCTTTAGTCTCATGATTTTCATGAAATTTTGGATGTTGTTCAGCCAAAGGTATCAGATGAGATGAACTGTGTATTGACAAGGGAATTTCAAGCTAAAGAAGTCTCGCGAGCTTTAAGGCAAATGTATATAAAAAAAAAGCCCTAGGTTCTGATAGTATGCCTCCTCTATTTTACCAACGTTTTTGGTCTCATATTGGTAATTGTGTGACTAGTACTGTGTTAGAATTTCTTAACCATGGGAGAGCTCCACCAAAGTTTAATGAGACTCACATTGTTCTTGTCCCTAAAAATAAATCTCCTACTAGAGTGACTAATTTCGCCCTATTAGCCTGTATAATGTGGTGTCCAAATTAGCTTCAAAAGTTCTTGCAAATAGACTTAAGAAAATTTTACATACTATTATTAGTGATCCCAAAGTGCATTTGTGCATGGAAAGTTAATTACTGATAATGCTATAATAGCTTGTAAAACTATGCATCATATTAGTTAGAAAAGGGAAGGGAAGATTAGTGAGATGTCTTTGAAGTTGGATATGAGCAAAGCGTATGATAGAGTGGAGTGGGTGTGGCTAGAAAAATTATGGAGAAGCTGGGGTTCCATTCTAGATGGAGAGAGCTAATGATGCAGTGTATTACATTTGTAACATATTCTATGCTCTTTGAAATGGGCAGCTGTTCCAATCTTCCTTTGGCAATCTTATAATAGACATGTTGTTTCTTTACAGAACTTCTCCTTCTCTCATACAATTAACTAAGACAATACTTTAGCTCATGCTTTACCCAAGAAAGTAAGACTTTCTTCTTTTCTCGTTTGGATGAAGTCTAATTCTCCAGATCTTCATTATTGCTCTGTATTTGATTTATTAGCTATCAAATAAAGCCAATTTGGGCTGTTTCTTAAAAAAAAATTAAAATTAAAATTAAAATTAAAAAACTTTTGTGTGTATCCAAAAAATTTGATAAAACAGAGGAGAAAAGTCAAAAAGAACAATGAAGTTTAAAGGATGAAAATGACAATTCACAAAACATTAAAAGATGTTATTTGTATTTTTAAAAACTTTTTTTTAAAGGATAATTGGGAAACAGAGTTGTGGACTTGGAATTGAAAACTAGTGGAGAAGAACAGCCCATGGGCCACGGCTATCTAAGAATTAGACGGGCTGGAGTAAGGTCTGTGAGGCCCAACTAAAGCTGTAGCGCTCCTTGCAAAATAGCAGAACTGCCCTCCCCATTTCACCGTATTTTCAAACCCCACCACCTTTCCCACTCGAAACCCAGAATATGATGGGTTCTGCAAAACCGGTTCGGATATCCGCCCGCTTTCCCTGCCTTCTCTTCCTCGCAATTTCGGCCTGGGCTTCCATTGCCTCCGCCACTGAACCTTCTTTGGGTTCCATTTCTTCCATTACATATTCTATTTCGCAATCTAGGGTTTTTTTTTTTTTTTTTTTTTTTAATTTGTTATTTTATAGTAGAATTGGATTTTCATTTCTTTTTCCTTCCCATATGGTTCCATTTGGTGTCAAAGAAAACTGAGGAAAAAAATGTCATTTTATATGCTGTAAATTAAATGTAGCAGACTTATTATTGGGTTTTTTTTTTTTTTTTTAGGGTAAACAATGAAAAAATACCTTTTAAAATTTTTTTATTTATTTATGCTTTGCCTTTATTTACAGCCAATTGATTAGTAACATATAGTTATCTCCTTTTAATTAGGTAAAATTATGCTTTGATGTTTTTGCTTATCGGTGTAAAATGTTACAGTCTGTTTCAGAAATAGATGTTTATGCTATGGAAAATTATATATCATTTTTTTCATTATACAACAGCATTTGAATCAGTTCATGTGATAGAATTAAGCGTTCCATTTCAGTTTATTTGTGATGCACATTTAAGTCTTAGATACCAAGTTTGGATGTTATGCCCTCTGTTTGGTTTTTGAGAGATGAAGTTTTAGGGGAGTGAGAGTTCTGTTAGGTACATTTGGAGGTAGAAATGGGTGTGGCTTTTGAATGGGTAGATGGGTAATGATTTTTTTTTTTTTTTTTCTTTTTTTTTTTTTGTGTTTTTTTGGTTTTTGCAGTTGTTGGTGAATCTACTAGGCTGCAGCTATCTCATGGCTTGCGAGTAAATACTTCTACCGGTTCAAAGCCTGGCACTTCAGTGGTTTGTGAAAGAGTTCATATATGGGGATTGCCAAGGCTTAAAAATCTCGGAAAAATTGCCCATGTAGTGAAGGTGAATGTATCGCAAAGAGATCCAAGCATTCGTGCGTTGAAAACCGAGGTTTGTTTCCATAGGTGAGTCATCATATCGTGCGGTTTTCACACCTGACTTTGCATACCTAAAGACTGATTTGACTGGATGGGAAAAATAGGTTTCTGTAGTATAATTCCGTATTCTTGAGGTTATAATTCCTTTTAGTGTTGCTGTTGCTTTGGAGAAGTTGGTAGACATGTAGCAATTTTATATTTGTTCAAGATAAAGAATTCTACTACTTGGTCTAATCCATTATTTAAATGTGGGAAGTACGCATGTGGAAGAGTGATCTTGGCTGTATAGCTGTAGTAACAATCTCAAATAACAGAGATTTTGAATTTGGTTACATTAACTCAATAATTTCAATTGATATCGTAATTTTAAGAGTATAATGCAGAATTGACTTTATTAATGAGGTACCCATCTGTCTCAATTCTCACCTAACAATTAAGTAATTTTTTTTAATATTCATTTTTAAGTGGTTAGAAATATTACTAGTTGAGTCAAAGAATGGTTGAAGCATATGTTACCAATTTAAAAGCATATTTTTAGTAAATAAGAGTGGAATGTTTACTTTGCAGGAATGTCTCTCTTGGTGTCGGGATGTGCCCTCAAGGTCAGTGGGAGAAAGTTGTTAAGGGATTTTGGGTTAGGTCCATGTCACCTTTTGATCACAGGATCTTAGATATACGAACTGCTGGTTCTTCCTTAGAACCCTTTGAGGTATCCATTGAAGAAGGTAATTGTTTTTTGTTTAATCTGTGGATACCTTTTTAACCTACCATTATCTATGAAACTAGTAACTTGTTCCATTACTTTGTTGTTTTTTTCTGCAGAATTTTTTTTGTATCGCATAATATGTTTAATCCTGGGAATAGTTTTGATGAGCCTGGCATCCCCTCTGAGCAAGTCATTTGTATTTTATTATGGAGGTGCAATGTCAATTGGGGTCATCCTTGTAATATTGATTATCCTTTTTCAGGTAATATAGTTTTCCATTACTATTAATATTATGGATATCATTTACAATTTTAAGCTGTCAATGTAATTTGAATTTTCTGTTAAGATTTATTGGACTTGCCAATTAAGTATTTAGTCCATGTTAACTATCAGTTATATTTTCCAAGAACCTTGTTGCTCAACTAGTTGGCAAATCCTGGAGTTTCTAAAAGAGACATTTAAGGTTCAAAATCCCCCTCCTTTATTATCGAATTATCAACAAAAAAAAAAAAAATCGGTTTTACCTAACTTTAGATAAAATGGTTAGTGGTAACTAAGACTTCCTTGTTTTCGTTGTTGTTATTTTATTTGTGCACAAAATCTGGAGGTGCGTGTGAGGATGATGTTTTTGCCCTTATTAGTCTTCTTCTCCAGTGTTTCACTTATGATTTTGTTTGTGGTGGTGTCTATTTGATATTCATTTGCAAAATCTTTTTTTTTTGTTCAAATTTGTAATTTTAGTTGCAGTGTCTTCAAGTACCAATATCTCATTATTTTAATATCCATTCTGATGTCTTTCCTCCTACTTCTCCTTTTTATTCTTCTTCTTTCCTTTGGTTAAAATTGGTTGTCCTAGTTTTGCTGCCATATTGTTACTTGGGTAAGGTTTCCTAACTGTCCAAAAGAATTTACTGGATCCCACATTCAGTTTGAAGTTTGAAACTCATATATGCTTTGCATTCAGTTTGATATTTGACATCACTTTAAAGTTTGTTTTAATGTGTATTACTGATTTTATCTTATGCATTTCTTTTCAGCTCAAATTGGATTTATCAGTTTTGTTGTTGTAATTTATGTCAGCTTGTTGGTGGGGTTGAGGCTTTGAATGATTTTTGTGTCTCTAACTTCAGCCTGGTGAAATTATTTTAGTTGCTTTGGCATCTGTCTCTCATATTGTAATATCTTAGTATTGTTCTTGTTATTGATAGGGGATGAAGCTTCTCCCAACTGGCCGAAGGAACTCTCTTGCAATTTTTATGTACTCATCTGTTGTGGGTATCAACCTTGAATCAACTCACTTTTTCCCTTCTCAGTTGTATCAAAGAGATTATGTGAATACAATGATTTTTTTTTTCTCAGGTTGGTTTGGGATCTTTTTTTCTCCGTTACTTACCTGGATTGTTGCGTACGATACTTACAGAGATAGGAATCAGTGAAGACATGTATAATCCTGTATGTAAGTTATATTAAATTATTCTGATAACTGCCTTGTAAATCTATTATATAAAAAAAAGGGTTTAATTACCATTTTGGTCCCTAATGTTTGCCTTATGTGTTGATGCATAAAGTTCTGGGTTGGCTTTATTGCCATGGCTTTGGCTTCTGTGGTAAAGAGGTGGGTGGGAATGCAATAAAATGAATAAATATTATATATCAAAAAAGAAAATAGCCCAGGTTAAAGCACAGATACAATCATACTAGTCATCTACATTATCCAGTTGCAGTTGAGAGCTTGGCAAAACCTATATTAGGTTTTATTTTTGTTAGCATCATTGTAAGTGATTTAGATAATTCTACAGTTGGAATATGCTGATTAACTGCTAGCACTTTACCACTCTTACTCCCCCTAGGAAAAGGGTAAAATTATCTATTTCCCTGTTCAAACTGGAGTGTCTCCTTGAAGTTGTTTCATGGAAATTTGCTAATGTCTACAAGATTTTGCAGTGTACAGTTGTATAATAAAATGTATTCTTCCCTTTTCTTAGTTTTTGATTGCCATCCTTCCAATCTATTAACCTTTACATAATTAAAAAGAAAAGTTTTCTTTGGATGTGTATGTAATATTGGTTGCCTAAATTGAAACTCAAATTCTTAATTCAGTTAGAACCATAGAATTACACCAATATTCTTTATGTTGATCATTTGGTATCTTTGTTTCTGTTATTGTATCCAGGATTTCTTGTGTATTAGAAGTTTCATTTCTGTAGTGCACTTGGATTTTGTGTTAAAGCAGGCAGTGGCTGCTATATTGAATGCTTCATTCAAATTAGAAAGGAAAAAATTTGGCTTTTTAGCAGCTCCCACTTAAAAAATTAATATGACAACATAATTGGTTGTTATTTACTATTTGATTCATAAACCATTTTTTTATGCATAATTTTAGATTACAAAAACTCGAAATTTTAAACATTTGGTTTATGACATAGCTATTGATCTTTGATTTTCTGTAAATTTTGCAAGCATGAAGGATATAAGAAGAAAATGTAATCTAATGGCGGATTTGTCAAATTCACATCCAATAAGAAGATATTAAGTGGACTTGTAGTCATTGGCTGCAACCAAGTTTGCAGCTAAACTTTTTCCAATTAGAAAAGCCCTGCACTTTAGATTTATGTAGTTATAATAAATGTGGAAGTACTATAGGTATTAACTGATGGTAATGCTTAGCAAATTAAGAAATTGAGATGTTTCTCAAAATTGTGAATTGCAGTTAGCAATATTTCTGCTGGCTTTTCTTGTTCTGACCGGAGCATGGATGGGCTTCTGGGCAGTCCGCAAACTTGTCCTGACAGAAGATGGATCAATTGATATAAGCACCTCAAACTTTGTTGCATGGTCCATCCGTATTTTGGCTGCTGTTATGATTCTTCAGGTTTCTTTTCATTGATCTCAGAAGTATCAAATTCTTATTCCCCACATGTGTATATATAGCAAACCATGATCTAGTTTATTGCATATGAGTGTTTCATTCTTGAACAAAAGGTAACCACCTTGACAAGTATGTTCTGCT
Organism: Quercus berberidifolia; assembly: GCA_028535905.1. Taxonomy (NCBI): domain Eukaryota; kingdom Viridiplantae; phylum Streptophyta; class Magnoliopsida; order Fagales; family Fagaceae; genus Quercus; species Quercus berberidifolia. The sequence continues at coordinate 38,935,842 of JAPQVW010000010.1, forward strand.
TTCAGAGTTCTGCGGATCCTCTACTGGCAGCAGAAGCTTTGATATCTGGAATAATGATCTCTTCATCATTGTGGAGAATTTTTAGATTCATTCGTCGCCTGTACAAGTATGATTTAACTATTCCGGAGCTTAACGATTACCTTCCATCATCAGGAATTCAAGATCTGCTTCCTTTTCATCCACTAAGGTCTTCAGCACTGATATGTTTAATAGGTGTCTCCAAAATTTGATAATGTGGGAAATGTTCTGTGGTTTTTTTATTTTATATTGGGAGGAGAGAGAAAAGGGGGGGGGGGGGGGGATACTTTCTTAGTTTCCAGTAATCTGAAGATGATTTATTGATTGGCCTGGAAAAATTATGCAACATATTTGCATAATCTTTTGAACCTTTTTAGCTCTAATAACTCATCTTAAACTATGTGCAATATCATCATGCATATTCCTTTTCACTTGTCATGTGTCCTGTGGTTTCAAATGCATTACATTTGTGAACTACTTGTACAGGAATACAGTGAAATCTCCAAAAAAGAACCGCAGGAGATCTCGGGTTCCTGATTTATCAGCCTTTGAAGATTCACGTGACAAATATAAATACAAGGTTCAGAGTGATGAAGACCCCATTTTCCTTGCGCCTCGAACCAAAAATTTCACTCTGGCTTCATGCAAATCTGCTGAACGAGGTTTGCCTGATTCTTGTATTCTTAATCTAACTAATAAAAAGAAATATATTAGGATCAATGCCTGTTAAACACTGGAAATGCTCTTTACACATTCAATCCTTCAGGTTTTTCCAGGACATCACCTTGTCAGCAGTCAGATTCAGACTTATACCCTTCCACATTCCATACTACACCTGAAAAGAAAATTTTCTCGAAGGCTGAGTGGAAAAACTTCACCAGACACTCCACAGAGAAAGCTATGGAAGAACTTGTTTCTTCGCCTGATTTCAGCAAATGGCTTATTGGTAATGCAGAAAGAATCACTGTAGACCCCAACACATCTAGAGCTGATAAGCGTCGTAAGTGGCTCTTCTGGTTTTAAGCAGCCATCATTATAGCTCAAAGTAGTGGACACATTCTGGTTTACTTGTTTGGTAGGATCAATTAAACATCACGATATTTACCCAATTAGGCTGTTGTTTTCATTCAGTTTACCCCTCTCTCTCTCTCTCCAGGGATTGAACAGGTGGGGATTGATTAATAGACTGTTTCAACAGTAATATCGTTGATGTGTCCACTGCTTATTGTGGCTTTGGATTTTGTTGGCCATGTCATGAAGCATTTTGTGTGCCTAGCCTAATGCTCTCTGGGAAGTATTCCTTGCATCCTACTGTGATTGCAATGCAAGGAAATCTCAGTGGCCTATGCTGCATTAACAGTTATACTACAATAGTGCGAGGCTTGTTGGTGCTGTGCCAAATCTTATCAAGGTGGTGCTGTGCCTGCTATGAAGATGAGATTGTTCAAGAAATTAGATTTTATCTCTTCATTTTTTTTTTTTTTTTTCATTTTTTTTTTTAGGGGGGAGAGAGAGAGAGATTGTGTAATTTATGTGCATAGGTTGTTGTACGTGCTAATTTCACTGTGATTTTTCCTCCTGTACAACAAACCCTGGGTACCAAGATTGATCGCCTTGTTCATGGGATAATTAAAGAGCTCAGTGAATTAATTTGTACCCAGACTTCTTTCTTCTTTCACACTTGCAGTCAAAGGTTCAGATCAGACACACCATTTTCCTCACACCACTCAATATTTTTTTTGGGTAAATAAGGGAGTTAACTTTCATTAATTTTTGCCTAACAAATGAAAGAAGGGTGTAACCTAGCTAAGATGTTTCAGTTTCACCGCAAGTTAACTTTCATTACCCAAAAAAAAACAAATTCTGGAACATCATAATAGTGGATGACAGGGCTTATCTAGGTGGACTCCAGTTAAAAAAGAGCTGAAGATGCGTTTGGCAGTTCAGACTCTGGGAGTATAGTGTAAACCATTCCGCTGCACTTTTTGACATTTAAAAAAAGGCCAAACGGGTGGGTTCTGGCTGTTTCAAAGACGACAACATTTATGCGGTTTTTTTCAATGTTATAATTTGCGTGTCTTAATTCATTTTTAGTTTTCGTGAGTCTTGGTATAATATTTACTTATTTTATATTATATTATTTTAACTTGTGACTGGCACAAAAATATATTTAATATCATTTGAAAGTTCTTTGCTCATCCAAATTCTCTACTTTCTTGCAATATTGTGTTTTGACTGCACATGTCATCACAATGAATGTGACAATTATATAGAGAAATTGTTTATACTTTATATAGCCAATGGTAAATAAATACAAACCAGAGATGGAAAAAGAAGCAGATAATATTGAGAACTAGTATTATTCTTGTGTGATGCAGTGATGCACGGCTTGATGAAGATTTATAAGCTCAAATTTTTTTTAAATAATTAAAACTAAATTATTAAATAAATAGTAATAATAAATTATATAACAAGTAAATAATTTTAATAAAAAAATTAATTTAAGTTTTCATTGTTTAGAGTTAGACTTTACTAGTGTTTATCTATTTTTATATTTTAATTTTTTTTTTTTGGTGTTTTGTGTTAATTGCTTAATATGAGATATATAATGAGTTTGATAATTCCTATTTGGGTTATTTTTAATCTATACCTTAGCTAGCACAAACTATAATAAACAAAATAGTTCCTCAATACCGATTTTTTTCTAGTGATAGTCTAATTAAAAAAATCAACACACGCACAAATTAGATACAATAACCAAAAGCAAAAATCAAAACATACACAAAAGAGTTAAAAAATTTTAGAATATAAAAAAATAAAAAACTTATATAAGAGAACCAAGAACTTAAATGGATGTTCGTTGTTTTGCTTCTTTATAGTAAACTTCTATAAACTTCTTTTGGCATAATATTTTACATGCAAATTCAGAAGTAAAGAACAATAAGTAAGATGGATTTATTAGATTAAAACATAAGCATAAGTTGAATTTTAAAAAAAAAATCATAATAAATACAACAACGTGAGGTGTATTGTGTGAGATTTAATTATATGGATGACTTATTGGTTAAGAGGGATTGTATCGAAAAGCCATGGTTGAATATATATTAAGTTCTGAAAATTTTGATAATAGGTTTTTAGTTGGAGTAGAATTTAAATTTCTAAAACTTAGATGATAAAGTTTTATCTAAATTAAATTATTGTTAAATCTTATCCTCTAGTCAATAACTTTGAAATTTAATAACCTAATAAAATAATAATTTAATGAGATGCAACTTGAGGAAAAAAAACAAACACAAAAACAAAAATGTGGGTGGTGTGGGATTTAAGTTTAGAAAATTTTGATAATAGATTTTTAGTTTGAATAGGATTTAAATTTGTTTTAAATTATTGTTAAATTTTATCCCTTAGTTAGAACATGATTTAAAAAAAAAAAAAAAAACCTTGAGTTTTTGTGTGGGATAGTTTAGAAATTTTTTTATAATAAAATTTTAGATTGAATAGAATTTAAATTGTTGAAATTTAAATGATAAATTTTTACCATAGTTGTTAATATTATCCCTTAATTGAGGAAATATATTCTAACAAAAAATATATAATTAATTTACTAATTAATAAGAGTAGTCACTTGACGCAATCATGACTTTTAATTTAACTTTTAATTTATATATATATATTTTTTAAACAGTGTTAAGTGATAGAGTTAAAAAAATATTGTAAGAAATTTTAAAATTTTATATTATAAATAAACTATCTATCGAAATAAATTGAAATGATGAGATAAGATAAACACGCCTTTAGCACTCGCGTTATATTATCATTTATCCATATAAAGAATCTGAGAAATAATTATTTTTAACAAAAAGGAGCTTATAAAAAGTTGAAACTACTTTTTAAATTAAAATTTAAAAATAAAAAGATATTTTCTTCTTCTTCGACCTTCTTCTTCTTTCTTCTTAAAAATAAAAAGATATTTTTAATTTTTTTTAGAAAAGAGAGGAAAAGTTAAAACTTGAAACTTCTAGGTGTGGTTTGGATAGCACTGAAACTGCGTTTACGTTTCCTACATTTTTTTTTAGCTCGCATTTGTTGATTTTTTCACCGTAAATAGTGCATTTGTGTACTATTTATGGATCTACAAATTCTACTTTTCAGTAATTTTTTTATTAAAAATGGGTCTCATGGTACTATTTATAAATTTAAAAATTATTTTACTACGGTATTTTCAGTTTTCAGTTTTCAATTTCAACAAAATAAGTTTTATCCAAACAGACCTTGAGGCTTCTACACGTTCTACACTTCTAATACATACTTTTGCTTTCCTATTAGCTTTACGAGTGCGATGCGATTAACTTTTATTCTTTACCTTATTGCTAAGGCAGAGTAGAACCGTGTCTCTCGCCGTTCTCTTTTGAGTCGGTTTGGGCATCGAAATTCGAAAGGAAACTTCGTTTCAGATTCCAGTCTCATACTTCGTTGCCTTTTTAGTTTTCTTCTATAAAAACCACCTTAAGCCTCAAAACTTATTCCAGTCGTTCTCAAATATTTTAGTTAAGCAGAAGGAGAGATTTGTTTTGTTGTGAAGAAAAGATGAGTAATTACTACCCCCAGCAACAGCCTCCAGTTGGTGTTCCTCCTCCTCAAGGTAAAACGTGTTCTCAGAATCTCATATGGGGTTCTTTTGAACTTAAAACAAGTACTAGTTTTTGTAGTTAACTATATATATATATGTTATATAGTCTAAAAGCATTGATGGGTTTTTGTTGTTGAATTCATGTAGGTTATCCAAAGGATGCTTATCCTCCAACAGGATACCCTGTGCAAGGCTATCCTCCACCTGGGTACCCGCCACAACAAGGGTATAATCAGTACTCACAGCCTCCTAGGCAAGATCAGTCTGGTTGTCTTGAAGGATGGTATATCTCTCTCTCTCTCTCTCTCTCAAACACACACACACACGTGGTTCTAAGCATTATTGGATAATTAGTTTTGCTGGTACAGTGTGGTATGTGTTTTGCTTTTCGTCTTTTTTCAAGCAATTGGGAATTTTTACCTTCTGTTCCAAACATTTTTTTTTTTTTTTTAACTAGTTAATTTTAATTGTTTGGGTTTGGTTCTGAAGAGGGTTGCACTGTTTCACACGGCTTATGTTATGTTGCTAATTTATTTTATAATAAAAAAATTCGTCTACATTTTTAGAATGTGAAGTTTGAAGATTTCTGGTCTCCTTTGATCTTTTAATTGTTCAGCAGATTAGTTTTTTTGGGGGGTTAAATATAGGAGATAATGTTAAAAACTGGGCACGGGTTAGCTCCAGTGCACTGCCGCCAACACCATATGAACACGTGTTCATGTTGGCTCTAGAGCACTGGAACCCTAGCCCTTAAAAACCGAAAGAAGTGTCAAGTGTTAACAGTATGAGAAAATTAAACTTCAGGCAGATCTAACAAGCATAGAGGTTTTTCGTCAGCCGGGGGACGTTTAAACAAAAAAATCTGTACACTTCTTCCCTTTCCTAGTGTTCTATGGAGCTCTGCTGTAACATGTACAACGGATTCTTGCTTTCACAGACAAAAGGCATCAAGTAACTTAGGCTAGTATTAAATTCAATTGCAATTTAGCAGAGTAAGCTATAAATAGTGTACTACAATCCTCTCCATGTCTTTGAAATGTGCATTGGCCTAAATTCGGCTCTAAGGTCTGATGATTTCCTAATGTGTGCCTCCTCAATTTAAAGGACACAATTTTGAAATAAATACCTGAGTAAGTGGTTAAAATGTGCATTGGCCTAAATGCGGTTCTAGGGTTTGATGATTTCCTAATGTGTGCTTCCTCAATTTAAAGGACACAATTTTGAAATAAATATCTGAGTCAGTGGTTAAAATGTGCATTGGCCTAAATGCGGTTCTAGGATCTGATGATTTCCTAATGTGTGCTTCCTCAATTTAAAGGACACAATTTTGAAATAAATACCTGAGTCAGTGGTTAAAATGTGCATTGGCCTAAATGCGGTTCTAGGGTCTAATGATTTCCTAATGTGTGCTTCCTCAATTTAAAGGACACAATTTTGAAATAAATACCTGAGTCCGTGGTTAGCTCTACTATTTTTTTCGGTGCATCATAGTTCCACATCTACCATTGCTATTGCCATATTGATTTTGGTTTTTTGTTTTGAAATCTCCATATGAATGGTGACGTACCATTTAACTTTGCCTTAGTTGAGGGAGATTCTATTCTTTGTGCCTTCCAGCGTGGAATATTTGAAAGCAGAGAATAATTATTTTTCACCCATCATTTATGGTAGCAATTTTGCACTAGTGAAGATGGCATCTTTTGTATTTGAGTTTTCGTAAACACTAGGCTGCATACATTGTACTAAAAAATGCAAACAAGTATTTGTTTCTGATAACATGGATCAATTAGTAAGAACTATTTAATTAGGTGATATTTGTATTTAAAAATATGAAGCTAAGAAATATGGTGATTCGGGAAAAATTAACATGGTTTGGTGCTTTTTGCAGTTTAGCAGCACTCTGTTGTTGCTGCCTTTTGGATGCTTGCTTCTGAGGAGGACCTTCAGCTATGCAGCCATGGTCATTCATCTATGACGTCTCTTATTTGTTAGAGTGGATTCATGTTTAGGAAAAGTACTTTCGTCTAATGTCTGAGTTGATATTTTATTTGGATATGTATAAACACTAATTAAAGATTTTATAATAAGTAATTACTTTTGTGATAAACGTTGGTATGTCTTTTATTTGCAGTTTGTTGGATTATCTGCAATGCAATTCTGCTAAATGAACCAAATTTTTTTTTTTTTTTTAAACATTGTAGATTGGTTCTCTCTCGGGTCTTTGTATGATGCAGGGCATTTTAAGAGGTTGTTTACATTTGCAGCTAGCCTTTTGTAAATCAATTTTTGTATGCAAATGAAATAGGTATTTGAGCACTTTTCATGAGAACTTTGTGTTCTTTGTTGAAGTGCCTAACCACTATCAATTTGTTCTAAACAACTCACATCTCATTAAGTTCTAATTCATATAACAACCCATCATACTTCCCTGCACCATTGTACTTTCCCAGTTTCTAAGAACACTTGCAAGAGTTTTGACGCGTTGAAGCTTTTGGGCTTATCAAGTGTACTAAGATTTCTTTGGGTTTTATGAGCAGAATAGATCCTCTCCATTTCACTCTCGATTTAACATTTAAGATTTTATTTCGTCTCTAATAAATTACATGGTATCATGTTATTTGGCACTAGATATACTAATTAAATTTGTAATACATTCCAAACCATTAAATGAAGCCATTTAAACCACTAATTTGGATTGTCGTGAGCCCGTGACCATGATTTAATACTTGCACGTAGTAGTTGTCCCTTTTGTAGAAGGTATTATCACTTGCCCAAGCAAGCAGATTGCTGAAACTTGATGCATGCTTAATGTCAGATGATAGACTTGAAGAAAGTGCTAGGGACCAAATATTTTTACTTAAATTTAGGTGCAGGTATATCATCTGAAATGCCTTAGCAGTTAGTAGGACCATACACTAGTAATTCGTTTTCCCTTCAAAAATGAAAGGAGAAAACTACTTTTGATATCCAGTTTGAATTATGTAAAATTTGGTCCAACTTGGCTTGCAAGCCTCCTTAATTAGCTTAAATTTACAAATAGAGTTTTATCTCCAAAACTGATTTGGAGGAAAATTCTTTTCAATCCACTATATGCTTATTCAAATGATCAGCCAAGTGTACTTTTTGTCACTTCATCTGTTTAATGAGCTATATGACTTATTTATATAAACTAAATTACCCTACACCTAACTTTCGAGTTAGCAACAATTATTTTTATTTTAAGGCATTACCTATGGTTATATGGAAAGCAATGCGATATATTCACTAACCACGAGCCTTAAGTACGTCTTTCATAAGAAAGAGGACGTGGTTTGAGACTTGGGAGTTTTTAAAAAACTATGAGCTAACTATTAATTACCATCTTGGGAAGCCAACGTTGTCGTTGATGACTTGATGCCTTGAGTAGGAATTCCGCATGAAATTTGGTAGCATTGTTGACTCTTCAAACACACATCCTAGAAGACCTAAGGAAGTTAAGGATAGAGGTAGGTTTTTTCATGAGCCAAGAACACGGTTGGCAAAGCTTTAGAGTTCAGCCTACTTTGGTTGAAAAGATAATAAATGTTGCACAAGGTAATGATTCATAGTTGCAGAGGATTAGGAGTATGGTAGAGACGGGTTCTGATGGAGAAAAAAATGGTGAAAAGGGAAGATGTTTTAGAAAGCTTAAGTTGCTTAGAGAAAAGAAAGAATGAACTAGCTTTTCAAGAGACACACTCTTGGAATAATACCTTATACGTAGATTTCTTGGATTCAAATTCAACTAATTACAATGAGGGCAGCCTTGCTTATTTATAGATATATAGGCAAGTTGCTAATTGACTAGAAAGTTTAGTTTCAAGATTCTACTATGTGGCTGCCATGTGATTGGTCAAAGCCTAACAAAATCTCTAACTATTTATTAGGCTATTGCACTTATCACTAACAATCTATCAACTAACTAACTTTCCGTTATAAGTGAAAGGATCTACTTATCATACAACATAAGCACTAGTAAACAACCTAGCTTTAAAAATGAACTGCATCAGCTTCACAATCCAAGTGATGAATTCTTGAGGTTTGATAATGGATTTGTGTGCCAAATGATCCAAACTTAAAAAGAGTGACTTTAAGGCTTTGTTTGGGTAGTGGAATGGAAAAGTTGAGGGACATAATAGATTTTAACTTTCTCTCGTATTGTTTGATTGAGATAATGAAAAAGTAAAGGGATAAAAAACTTATTTATTTGATTGAAAAGAAAAATAATAATAATAATAATAATATATGTAAAAATTTAGTCTTTTACTCTGTTACATAAAATATTATAATTTTTTTTTTTATAGATAACAAATATATATATTACTCACTAACATTTTTTTTTAATTATACAAATTATTATAATAATAAAAAACCATCTCAGCCTTTTATTATTATTAGTTTTAAATTTTTTTTTTTTAAAAAAACACATAAAATTAGCCGTTGGTGGCTATTTTTTGCAGGTTCTTCTAGTACTGACCGTTAAAATATATATATATATATATATATATATATTTAAAAGAAAAAGAAAGGCTCCTACATGCCTGGTACTGACTGTGGAAGACGAAAAATGAAAAAAATATGTTTATTAAAGAAAGACGGTTAATATGGGACAGTGAGGATCGAGGAGAGCAAACTTGACTTTTTGGAGCAGAGAGAGAAGCATCAGTTTTCAACTTTTTTTATTTTTTATTTTTTATAATGGGGAGATTAAAAGTGTGCGTTTCACCTTTGCTGAATTTTTTTTTTTTTTTTTTACTATTTAGTTTATTTTTATTATTACTTAGCTTAAATTTGCTACTATTAATATTTATGAGTTTCATTATACTTTTGATATTATTCACGGGTTTATTGTACTGTTTCAGCTAGTTTTTAACTTTATTTACAATACTTTCAAAAAAAAAATTTAATTTTAACTAAATAAGCTGTTCCAAACAGACTATAAATTTTGGTGGACATAAAGAAAAACACGCTAGGACCACCAATTTTTCATGCTCTTTTCTCTTGTTACAACTTACAGTGTTACTAAACAACTGAAATTTGCGTACTTTCTCCACTTTTCTTCTTTCATTTTTTCCATCCGCCTACTTTTCACCTTAAGTAAACAGACGCTAAGAAAGTTTTTAATAACTAAACATACACTAGGGAAGTTCTTAATTGATGCCCAGTGCACCCACGGGGCGCACCAAGATATACTGAAATTTGAGAGACTTCCCTGGTCGAACAATATGAAGAGGGAGATTGCTCAATATGTTGCATAGTGCATGGCATGTCAACAGGTGAAATTTAAACATCAAAGGCCCACGGTCTTGTGACACCCTCTTCCCATTCAAGAATGGAAGTAAGAACGCATGACTATATGCACATTGTGACAAGGTTGCCAAGGACTAATAGGGGTAAAGATGAATTTGGGTGATTGTGAATGAGCTAACGGAGTCAGCACACTTTCTAGCCATTAAGGTGGATTTCTTACTTAAAAGGTTAGCAAGACTGTGTTAATGAAATAGTTAGATTTCAAGGGACTCTCGTGTCGATTGTATCTGATAGGGATTAGAGATTTATGTCTCAGTTATTGGGGGAACTTGCATAAGGCAATGGGGAACAAATTGAATTTAGCACCGCTTTTCACTCCCAAACGAATGGACAATAAAAAAGAACCATCAATGTACTAGAAGACATGTTAAGAGTTTGTGTTATTGACTTTAGAGGCTTATGAGAAGAACACCTACCTCTGGTGGAGTTTTGAGTATAATACCTACCAAGCCAGTATCCAGATAGCTCCACATGAAGCTTTGTACGACAGGAAGTAGTTCACGTCACCTACTCGTTGGAATGATATTGCAAAATGGAGAATGTTGGGCCTTGAACTTGTACAACAGAAACAGAAAGTGGACAAAATTCAACTGATTAGAATTAAGGAAGCGACTACAGACAATATCCAAAGTAGACAAAAGAGTAATGTAGATCATAGGAGACGAAAAATGGAATTCGAAGTGGCTGATCATGTGTTCCTAAAGCTGTCACCTCCTAGTGGAGTAATAAGATTTCATCTTTGGGGTTTAGGGCCGTAAATGAAGCAAGTTGTTTATAAATAACTCAGTCTTGACTCGATATAAAACTCGTTTATTTTTATTTGTTTAAAAACAAAGTCAAGTTCAAGCCTTAATTTTAGGCTTGTTTAATAAATGAGCCGAGTCTAAACAAAAATAAATGTTAATTAACAAACTCGGGAACAATAGGGTTCAATAAGAAACAAGTCGAGTTTTGGCTGGTTTATGGGATTGGTAAAAAGCTTGATAGGAGCTTAAAATATACACTCATATCTTACAAAGCTTTTAATTAATTGAGAGTTAGGACCACATGTCCAAACCAAATAAGTTTGATAATATACTTAATATAGGTTTGATAATATATAGTTGTATTGGATCTCAAGCTCAAAAGCTTAAAATTGAGCTTGAGTTTGAACTTGATATTGAGATTGAGCTTGGCTTGACTAATGAATTAAGTCACACCAAGCTAAGTTCAAACTTTAGAACTTTCTAATGATCCCAAACTCAAACATAGTTTGTAGACTTGGTTCGAGTCCAGACTAAGTTTGAACATTTTACATTTGTTGTTGAGCCAAGCTTAAACATCTAATACTCAACAAAGCTTAGCTCATTTACAGCCCTAGGCAAATTACTCCACCACACGCTTTAGTAGGGGTACGTTCACAAACAATTCTGGATTGGAGAGTTCTCAAGGATTTAAAAGAGAAAAAGCTTTAGCAGGGGTATGACCTCATACAATTCTTGATTGGAGAGTTCTCAAGGATTTCAAGAGCGAAAGGCTGAATATTCTCTTGCTGTAAGAACCAAGAAAAAACTTGTGTCTAATAACTATAGGGGATTGAATCTGTAAGTGGAGTGGCTGAATTTGAATGTATTTTCAATTTTTTATTTGTAAGTGGGGGTTGGGTTATGGGCCAGTCAGTCAATCAGTAGTTAGTAAATGTTAACATTAAAGACAATTAAACAACTAGACAAGGGATGATTTTAAATAAAATAAAATAAAAATTAGACAAAGGGCATGGGACAGGGGAGTGATTGAGTGAAAACAAAAGCAAATATTAACACAACAAAAATTTTCTTAATAGAATTACAAAGATCAATAGTTGTTAAAGTTAAGTTGAATTGTTATATAAAGTTACAATTAATTTATACTTTTTTTTATCGAATTTGTGAGTTGAGTGGTTGAATTTGAATGCATTTTTAAATTGTTATTCGTTAAATGAGGATTAAGGCATGGGCCAATAAGTCAATCAAAAATTAGAAAATGTTTACACTAAAATAGAAATCTCACTCTAGCCTAATCTAAGTATATATGTTTGTGAAACTCCTTCCTAGAGACTTGAACCCCGACCCTTATCCCCCCACCTCACAAGAGCTTGTACTTATGAAATGACTATCACACTAACTGTGCACAGTGGTATTGTATTTAGAAATAATAGATTGTTTCCATGATTTAATCTTAGCATCATAATTAGTATGGTCATTGATGAGTCAAAAAATAACCTGGACGACCTGAGGGAGACCTTCAACACACTATGTAAGTACAAAATGAAGCTGAACCCAACGAAATATGTTTTCGTTGTTTCATCAAGGAAATTCTTGGGATTCATGGTATCTTAATGGGGCATTGAAGCTAATCCTGACAAGATAAAGGCAATAATGGAGATAAAATCCCTAAAGACGGTGAAGGAAATACAGATCCTAACAAGAAAAGTTGCAACCCTGAACAGATTCATCTCCCGAGTGACAGACAAGTGTCTGCCCTTCTTCAAAGCCTTAAAGAAGGCCTTTCAGTAGACTGCCGAATGTGAAGAAGCCCTGACGAAGCTAAAAGACTACGTAACATAGCCACCATTGTTAAGCCCTTCAGTGACAGGAGAGAAGCTGCATCTCTATTTGGCAGTATCTAATACGGTAATAAGCTCGGCACTGATCAAGAAAGAGGAGGATGTGCAGAGACTGGTGTACTATACTAGCCAAGCATTCCTAGGAGCTGAAGCAAACTACCCAAGGCTAGAGAAGATTGCCTTTGCCCTAGTCGTAGCCTCTAGAAAACTCCGCCACTACTTTCAGGCACATCCTATCATCGTCATGACAAACCAATCAATAAGGAAGATAATGAATAAGATAGATGCAGTAGGGCGCCTCATCTAATGGGCTATAGAGCTTGGCCAGTTCAACATAGAATATCGGCCTCGGGTTGCAATCAAAGCCCAGATCCTGGCTAATTTCATTGCAAAGTTTACTTGCCCTCAAGAAGAAGAAGAGCCTCAAAAGAAGACATGGACGGTCCAGACAAATGGATCTACCACCAAGAAAGCTGGAGGAGCAGGTGTAGTCCTCATATCACCAGAGGGAGAAATCCTGAAGTATGCGGTCAGATTGTAGTTCCTAGCAACGAACAACGAAGTTGAGTATGAAGTACTTCCAACAATTGCAAGAGTATTAGAAGCCAAAACCCTCGTCATCCAAGCTGACTCTCAGCTTGTAGTTAGCCAGGTAAGAGGAGATTATGAAGCAAAGGAAGAAAAAATGCAAAATTATTTAAAGATCGTCAAAGAACTCCTACAATATTTTGACAACGTTGATTTCCAGCAAATCCCTCGAACAAAGAATGCTGAAGTAGATTTCTTAGCACGACTAGCCTTGTCAGACAACCATGGCATATGTCCTGAACTATGTATGGAAACAAGGGGATAACCGAGCACGGAAAGAGAGCGGGTGATGAAGATACAGGAGCAAGACAAATGGATGACTCTCATCATCCGTTACTTGAAAGAAGGACGGCTCCCAGAAGACAGGAATGAGGCACGAAAGATACAGGTCAAAGATGCTCGCTTCGTCATTATCGATGATGTCTTATACAAACGAGGACACTCTCTCTCCTATCTTCAATGTGCTAACAAGGAAGAAGCCGACTATGTACTGCGAGAGATACACGAAGGAGTCTACGGTAACCACGTGGAAGTAAGATCTTTGGTGGGAAAATCACTCAGAACAGGTTATTACTGGCCAACACTACAGAAGGACGCACATGATCTCGTCAAAGCATGTGTCATTAATACATGACTTAGAAAAAGTTATTAATTTACAATAACGTCATCATTCATGCATGAATTAGAAAAAGTTATTAACATATAACAACATCATCATTTATACATGACTTAAGAAAATTTATTAATACATAACAACATCGTCATTTATAAATGACTTAAAAAGAAGTTATTAATAGATAACAACATCGTCAATTATACATGACTTAAAAGGAAGTTATTAATACAAAACAACATCGTCATTTATACATGACTTAAAAAGAAGTTATTAATACATAACCATATCATCATTCATACATGACTTAGAAAAAGCAATTAATACATGACCACACTGTCATTCATACATGACTTAAAGAAAGTTCCTAATACATGACCACATCGTCATTGCTACAAGGTTTAAAAATGTTATAAACACATAACGGCATTGTCATTCTTACATGACTTGTAAATGTTATTAATACATAACAACATCGCCATTAGAGCAAGATATCACTCTTACTAACGACATGGTCATGAATATGTAACTGCTAAAAAAAAGAAAAAAAGAAAAAAAAAAAAGAGCAATGATGAAGGAAAGTAAGAAGAGCTAAAAGTTAAGAGCTGACGATAAAAATATAAACATACTCATTACCTGAGTAAATTATGTGAGGGTCCTTTTTGGACAGTACCAATCCCAAGTAGAAACAAGGATCCTAGGCCCTTTAACAAGGTTCCTGGACCCTTTACTTGTTGTTTGGTGGACTAGACTTGGTTCACCGCGGTTAAATGGGAGCTGCAGGAAAAAAAAAAAAAAAAGATCAATGATGAAGGAAAGTAAGAAGAGCTAAAAGTTAAGAGCTGACGATAAAAATATAAACATACTCATTACCTGAGTAAATTATGTGAGGGTCCTTTTTGGACAGTACCCATCCCAAGTAGAAACAAGGATCCTAGGCCCTTTAACAAGGTTCCTGGACCCTTTACTTGTTGTTTGGTGGACTGGACTTGGTTCACCGCAGCTAAATGGGGGCTGATTACGAACCAAGTTGTGCACAAATCACATAAAACTCCTCAAGGCAAAATGTGATTCCTCCTAAGCAATAAAATACCATTATAAGAGTTTTAGTGTCATAAAATGACCCTTTACTCTTATGAAACAAGTAAAATAATTGTTCATAATATTCACAATGAAAAAGAGATTGAAATAGAGTATTTGAGGCTCATCTTTTATTATGTAAACATTTAAAAAAATTTCCTTCACTTGGTACCCCAAGCGTACTGTCATGATTCCCAGGGGTACTAGGCCTGTAAGAACCTAAAATGCTGATTCTTTGAACTACACGATCTTTCTCCATGCTTATTATGCAATGGAGTTTTGTCCTTTCCCTTACCTCTATAGGTCCTACATAAGAACACACTATACAATACACATATATTCAAATAATTGTCAGTTTCTTAGATTAGGATATACGTTTTAATACATATACATATAAGTAAATAAATTTCATGAGAATGATTCAGTCACGAGAATTCTGACCCCAATTCTCATAGACTTAGTGCTTTTGCACAAGACTTGTGGAATTTGGAACTCAAGTCCAAGTGGCTTTGCTTGGGCATTGCCTTCCAAGATAGTCAGGTGAGAAGGATTTTTGTGGGAAAGAATGATATCTGATATGTGCATGTTTCGGCATGTGTTTCTTTGGAGGCTAAGTGTGTCCAAGGCTCAAGTTGAAGTGAGGACCTCGGTAAAAAAGACTCAGCTTTTGGCTGAGTAAAAGGAAAACTAGCAAGCAAGAATATATGTATTGATTAGCAAGAAAGAAGCAAAGGAAAACACTGTAATGAAGAAACACACGAAATAACTGTTAAGGATCCTCCAATCAGTATGAAATATTTCATTATTTTTCTTAATTGTGGATTACAATGTGCTTACTAAGACGTGTTACAAGGTCCAAATAAACTCAAAAATTACAGACTTAGATGGCTATCTAAACCTCTAAGACTTACAAAGTTTGAATCCAAGTATGTTCTATAGTGGCTGTTTTTGGGATACCGAGCGATATTTCCCTACTTTCTTTGAGTTTTTGACACAGTTTTCTCAATGATTTTGTTGTGATTTTCTATTTTTGAATCCCCTTTCAATGTTGGCTGTCCTCCCCTTTTATAGTGCCATTTTAGGGTTCAAGATACCACTGATTCCCTCCCTTTGGCTCCCTAGGTACCAAAGCCCATGTTATACCAGCCATTCTGATAGCTAATTCTTTCTCTGTTTCTCATAGTTTTTCTCTTTTATTCCTGTTTTCCTAAAAGCCACTTGCTAACTTTCCATTCTGAGGTGTCATTGGAGAGCTAACCTTCACCCTCTCTTCTTTCAAGTCTTTTTGCCTTTTAGACTCAGCTTTTTGGCTGTCATTCTTGCTATCATTTTCCCCAAATGAGCGGAATCCATTCTTGCTGGGTTAAAGGCTTTCCTAGCTACTTCCCCTTATAGTTCTTCATTCTGGGTTTCCCGAGGTACAGCCTTTTGTTCATAAATTGTCACTCTCCAAGCTTTCTGGTTCTTTGCTGCACCACTAGGTGCTTGAGAAGGACATATCTGTTCTTCATTTCTTGTATTTCGTGGTACCCCTTTTGAGCTGTCTCAATCCCACTTTAGCTGTGCTACACGTCCCGAGGATCACGAGCTTCTGGCAGCCTTTAGGTATCCCGACCTAGTTCTTTCACTGGATTTTGCTAGATTTTTAATAGCCTTTTTGCTGGAAATCTGAACATACATAAGGCCTTGATGTTGATTCTTAGCTTCATGAATTGGGCCTTCTTTTGTTAAGACCCATGGCCTTTCTTTACTTTTCATGGAATGAGCTTTCTTGTGAAATTTTGGTCCTCAACAAATTGTTTGCTCAAAACAGACGAGCCCAAGAGATTGTTCAAAAAGAAGAATAAACACGCTCAAAAAAACGAGCCCAAAGGAATAGAGTTTTTGTAGAAGAATAAACACACTCAAAACAACGAGCCCAAAGAAACAGAGTTTTTGTCTTACAAAAATAAAAGAAAAAAAGTTCTAAGGCAAAGCAGAAAATGACGGGTCAACCTGAACAGCTTCGTCAACAGCAGCAACTTCACCACCTTCGGTAAAGCAGAAAATGACGGGTCAACCTAAACAGCTTCGTCAACGGCAACAACTTCACCACCTTCTCTAACTCCCTCTGCGGATTGACAGTTAGCTAATATCTCCTTCTCAACAGCCTCCATGTCAACTTTTGAAAAGTCCAAGCTAGGATGATGCTTGGCCAAATACTTTCGGAAAAGCTCAAAACCTTCCACGTAATAGTCACACAACTTGTCCAAGTATTCATCAAAAATTTTAAACTTCTCCATTGCCTCCGAGCCAACCTTCTGAAGAGCCTCATCTATCTGCTTATCCTTCAGTTTAGAAAAGACCTTCTTAGTGTCGATGCTCTTCTCTAAAGTCTTCAGATGATCCTTGTCTTTCTTGGCCTCGTTAACAAGAGCAGAGATCTAACCCTTGAGTGATTCATTCTCAACAGAGAGGGACTCTACCTTGGATTTCGTCACCACGTACTTCTCTTCATAATCCAAGTACTTCCCAAAGATGTACAAGGATTCGCCCAACACCTACAAAAAAAAAAAAAAAAAAAAAAGCAAACAAACAAACGTTGAAGAAGAGAACACAAAAAAGAAGAAGAATTTTTTTTTTTTCACAATTCATTCTTGCATAACCTTATGCACATGAGAAAATATCAACTCTTGAGACAGCTTCACCCCCAAGGGCAAAAGGTCATTAACTGATATTGCCTCATGAGCCTTTAAAACTGAAGCTCCCACATTGTTCTAGAAAGAACCTGTGGGAGTCTTTTCCTTTCCTTTGGCTTTGGAACTATCGTTAGTAGAAGCAATTTACTCCAGAGAAGAAGTAGGTGAGGTTGGGCGTTAGGACATGGACTTGGCAACGAGTGAAGTCACCATGGGATTGTCCTTAGGTGGCTCCACATCCCTTCGGCATTTCCTTGTCAAAAGGCCACCAGTCAAGCTAGCCTTAGCCTTCTTCTCCTGAACCTCGGCCAGTTTTGCCTTGCTAAACCTGGTCGTCATTCCTAGAAAAGAAAAGAAAGAGACGATGATTCCCACCAAAAAGAGAGAGAGAGAGAGAGAGAAGAGAGTCAGTGCACTTACTCTTCTTAACAGTCTTAATGTCCTTTCGAATTTTGCTGGAAGGTTCTAGATCAAGAAAATGAAAAAATAGAGATTGGGGAGAAATAAGTTCATCAAAGTCCTTAACAGACTCAAGATAATCTCTAACCCTCTCAACATGAGTACGGTACCTCTTCTTTAGATGAGGGCGAATGGAAACTGCAAAAACAACAACATGTGCACATTTATCAACACCACATTCGTTTAGAAAAATTATATACATATCAAAGAAGTTAAACAAAAAGACGCACCAGACACAAGAGTACCCCAACTATGGAGCAATTTAGGAGCGTCATCTAGATCCTCACCCGAAGTGAACTCCCAACCGTCACCAGAGACGAAGAAAAAGTTGGTTTTCCAATTTCGGAGAGACGAAGGGGAGTCCAGAACCAACCTTAAACTCCTACCCCTGGTTTAAACTCCCAATAGCCCGGATCCTTAGACTTTCAAAGACGATAGAAGTGCAAAAACTCATCTATCCTAAAGATGTATCCATCATTGGCAGACATCCATATCACCATACTATTCTCCATGAGTTTGGCACTAACTAGGCTAGAGAAAGTTGTAAGAAGGTGAAAAGCTCTCTAATGAAGGGATGGATGGGAAAACGAAGTCCATTGACAAAGTCAACCTCATAAAAGAATACTTCGTCAGCGTAGGAGTGACAAGCCCTATCGTTACCATTAGGGATCCTAATTTTTGTAGAAGAAGAGAATTGGAACCTATCTCTAATCCTATTTTCGTCCTTCTCCCTAAGAGAACAATGTATACCCTAGGCTTTATGAGGGGTAGAAGCAGGGACGGACCCAGGTACAAGGCTAAGGGGGCACGGGCCCCCCCTGGGCCCAAAAAAAAAATTTTTTAGCAAGTAAAATTTTTCCAAAAAAAAAAAAAAATAGGGGCTTGGGCCCCCCTAAAATTTTTGCTCCTGCCCCCCTTCCCCTAGCCCATCATCCGGCCAGCTCAGAGCAAAGCCCATAAGGCCATAACCCATGTCAATCCACAACAAAAACAAAAAAAAAAAAGAAAGAAAAAATCTCAGCCCTCAGCAATCCAAAACCAAACGGAGAAAGCAAAAACCAAAGGAAAAAAAAGAAAAAAAAGAAAAAGAAATGAAAGTGAGAGACCGAGAGGCGAGAGCTACGAGCGAGACGGAGAGAGACAGAGAGGCAGCGGTGTTGCCGTGACGCCGTGACGGAGAGAGACAGAGAGCGAGAGAGTGCGAAGTGCGAACCAACCCAGCTTCGAGCGAGACCCATGCCGGCGAGAGCGAGACCCACGCCGCCACGCGAGACGAGATCCACTTGCCGCTGGTTGCCGTTTCCCGATCTGCCCAGCCCAGCTTCGAGCCTTCACAGAATCACAGTTCACAGAATCACAGGTCTTTAACTCTTATCTTTTCCTTCAAATTTCAAAACCTTGTGAATCTGTGATCTGAGATTCTGAGAATCAAAGAAACTGTGCTTGTGGTGTTTGAGTGTTTCTTGTTTGTGTTTTTACTGATGAACTGAAGTTACTGAACTGATTTGGTGATTTGGTGCTTGTGCTACGGCTGAACTGAATTGTTTGTGTTTTTTTTTTTTTTTTTTTTTTTTTTGGGTTTTTGGCTTTGTGAGTCTATGACTCTGTGTTTGTGGCTCTTGCTGCCTTGCATTATATAGATAAAAGAGATAGATAGAGAGAGTAGAGATTGTAGTGACAGTCAGATGCTTTGTTGATCAGTAGTTGGACATTAGTTGGACATAATAATAGGGAATAGGGAAAAGTGGAGTTGCTGTTGGGCAAAGACAAGTGACAGGGGAGAAAAAGAAAAAACAAAAAAAAGGTAAAGTTAAGAAAAGTTTTTGTTAGTAGTGCTTGACTGTCTGTAGTGGGATTCATTGGATATTTGGGTTAGTGGGTCAGAATTAGGAAGATGAAGACAAGAGACAACACAAAGATACAAAAAACATAAAAGATATAAATAAAGGAAGAGACAACACAGAGACATAAATAAAGGCAGTTTAAACACAAAGACATTAAAAGCAGACCAAAGACAAAAAGAAAAAAAATAAATCATATAATATAAGAAATTATCACACAAATTTAAAAAAATAACGGTAATTCTTATATAATTTTTATTTTATTTGTAGATCATGAAAAAATCAACTACAATGCTTGATTTTTTCAAAAGAAAAGGTTCAACTTCAAATTCTTCTGAAGTCAACGTGAAATTGCCAACAACTAATGTTGCTATTCCAATTCCGGAAAATGCGGATGTTCCAATTCTGGAAAATGCGGATGTTCCAATCTCTCAAACACAATTTCAAGGAATTGACCTTGATTCTTTGGATTATGATCCCAGAACACATAAACAAATATGGGAATATCATGTTAATCAACGTGATGAAATTCGACGGGCTTACATTAAAAAAGGTCCGCACCAACCTCCTCTAGAGACATTCAAAAAAAGTGGAAAGCACAATCGTAGCTTTCAAGCTTCTTGGTATAGAAATAATTCAAAATGGCTTGAATATTCTCCTACAACAAATGCAGCTTATTGTCTACCCTGCCTTGTCTTTCATAATCCAAATGTGGTTGTGGGACAAAATACATTTATTGTTGGTGGATTTAGAAATTGGAAAAAGGTTGGGGGTAAAGATTGTTCTTTTCAAGTTCATATAGGAAAAGATCCTAACTTAGCTCATAGAGTTGCTGAGCAAATGTGTAAGGATTTGATGAACCAATCGTAGTATTTGCAAAGGATAGTTGATCATTTCACTACTGAACAAATTGCAAATAATCGGTTGCAATTGAAGGCCACAATTTTTATTGTGCGATATCTTGCCTTTCAAGCTATAGCTTTTAGAGGTCGAGATGAAAGTTTTAGTTCATTAAATCGTGGGAACTTTCATGAATCATTGGGTATTGTGACTTTTTGGAATGAGAAGGTTGTTGAAATAATAGAAAAAGCTCCAAAAAATGCAACCTACACATCACCTAGGATTAAAAAGGAAATTCTACATGTTTTCTCAGCCAAAGTGAAGAAGGCCATTCGGGAAGAAATTGGTGATGCAAAGTTTTGCATAATGGTTGATGAAGCTCGTGATGAGTCCATGAAAGAGCAAATGGCTGTGGTGTTTAGATATGTTGATGCAGAAGGCTTTGTGAAAGAACGCTTTTTTGGGCTTATTCATGTTGTTGACACTGCAGCTTTGACTCTAAAGAAGGGGATATATCCTTTGTTATCTCAATATTGCTTAGATATACAAAATATTCGAGGGCAAGGATATGATGGAGCAAGCAACATGCGAGGTATGTGGAATGGATTACAAGCTTTGATTTTTAATGATTGCCCATATGCTTACTATATCCATTGTTTTGCACATCGCTTATAATTGGCATTAGTAAAAGCATCAAAACAAGTTGTTCCCATTAGTCATTTTTTTCTTACATTGCTTTTTCTGATCAAAATTGTTAGTGCTTCATGCAAGCGCAATGAGCAATTGAAAGTTGCCAATGCTAATGAAATAGCACGTTTGATTGATTTTGAAGAGCTTGAGACTGGAAGTGGACTTAATCAAATTGGTACTTTACAACGACCTGGAGAAACACGTTGGAGTTCACATTTTAGATCAGTTTCTAGCTTATTAAGGATGTTTAGTTCAACTGTTGAAGTTTTACAAAATATAATTGATGGTGCAATTGATGGAGAAAATCAGGCAGAAGGAGAGTCAGCTTATGAAGGTTTAACTTCATTTGAATTTGTTTTCATCTTGCATCTTGAGAAGGAAACTATGGAGATCACTGATAAACTTTGTCAAGCTTTACAAAGCCAATCTCAAGACATTTTAAATGTCATGCATTTAGTTTCATCTACTAAAGCACTTATCCAAAAATTTAGAGATGATGGATGGGATGGCTTACTCACCACTGTGATATCATTTTGTGAGAAGCATTGCATTGATGTCTTGGATATGAATGCTCGTTATGTTGTGAGGCGAGGTCGAGCTCGTAATCAACCAGATAACGTTACAAATGAGCATCATTATCGAGTAAATATTTTTTATACTACAATAGATTCTCAACTACAGGAACTAAATTATCGGTTTAATGAAGATGCAATGGAGTTGCTTAGGCTTAGCTTAGCTTTAGAACCTCGAGAGGCATTAAAATCTTTCAGAATTAGTGATCTTTGTTTGTTGGTAAAGAATTTCTATCCACAAAATTTCACAGATTATGACAAACAAGTGTTGGAGAAGGAACTTTATCATTTTGAGCATAATGTAGTCCAAGATCCAGGGTTCAAAAAATTGAAAAGTTTATCTGAGTTGTCTCAATGGTTAGTGAGAACTGGAAATTCAGAACACTACAAACTTGTTTATAGAATGGTGATACTTGTGCTTACTCTTCCAGTTTCTACTGCTACTACAGAGCGAGCATTTTCAGCTATGAAACTTGTCAAAACTGAACTTCGAAACAAAATGGAAGATGACTTTTTGAATGACTCTTTGATGTTATACATTGAAAATGATATAGTTTCGACATTTAGTTTGGATTCAATAGTAGATGATTTTGAAAATTTGAAAGAGCGTCGAGTTCCCTTTTCATAGATGATTGTATAAAGAAACAATAGTGTTTCGCATCTTTTGTTTTTGTTAGTAGATTGTATCTTAGTATATTAAGAAACAATGATTTTTGGGTATTTGTCTTGGTTGATAGTTTATTAATACTATATGGATGCGTATTTGAAAAAAAAAAAAATTTTGCTTATCTCTGGCCCCCCCCCCCCGGGCTTAAAATCCTGCGTTCGTCCCTAGGTAGAAGGAGAAGTAACTTCAAGGGCTCCACGGTCCTTAGACGAAGACAAGCCTGTTTCAAGCTCACTAGACCTAACCTCCTCACCAGACATTATCAAGGTCTGAACGACTCCTACTGAACGATGAATCAAGGGAAAAAAGAAAAAGCAAGACGAACCTATAAGAACAATCTCGCCTTACAAAGGATCCAACCCTAGGACATTTCCTACCTACAGACTCAAGCAGACCACACAGACAAGCAAAAAAGAAAGAAATAGAAGGGCAATCCAACCAAACTAAGGAATGATCTACCACAAGAACACAAAAACAAAAAGGGGAGTTCAAAGAGACGTACTAGAAACAAAAAGGAGTTGATGAGGAAAGACTTAGAAGAAGAAGAAGAAGAGCTTCAAGCAAACAAAATGCCATGAAGAGAAAAAATGAAATGAAAATGGAAAGAAAAGAAAGGGAGGGAAAAAAGTAGAATAAATAGAAGATTGTGCGCGGGAAAATTGAGATGAACTGACATGAAGGAGATATCCTGTTTGTACACGTGTCATGCGACAAACGAAACATCAACTCGCAATAAATGTGCCGAACACAAACACGAAGCGATAGGCGGTTATGTTCTTATCTCGTCTCAAAGACGAGAATACGAACAGGGGGCAGCTGATGAGTCAAAAAATAACCTAGGATCTTCATTTCTATTAATGACATCAAAGCAAGCATTACACATTTATTGCACGCATTGATGATGAAACGTAACGGACGGAGCTACAGTAACAAGTGAGTTGTGCACTTTAGAGCTCCCATTGATAACGTACTAGCCGTTGAACATAAATACAGACATTCATTGTCCATTAAGGCAAGGAACAACTATAAAATAAAGGAGCAATAGAATTCAAAGGTACACACAAATACTCATCCAAAAATCACTCCAAGTCATTTTCTTTTTAAACAAACTTTCTCTTTTTCTAACTTAAGTAGTGTTTTTGGCAAACACCACACCGGTGTGTTCCATTCCTTTCCAAAGCTTTCTTGCAAGTTTGCATAAGAGACACGACCAATCACAGCATTGTCCATCCACTGAGACGAGGATCTCAACTGGTGATTTTTCGCATCATCAGTCATTATATGAAGAAAAAATATACCAAATGAACTTATGATTTATCTTTTATTATCTTTTTAGAACTATGGACAAATTTGTAATAAAAACATATAGACCACAAAATTTATCTCCTACTTAAGTTTTATCTTCTTATTGACTTTTTAGAAAAAAATTCAGGAGTTGCCACTATATATATATATATATATATAAAATTTTAGTTAGCATGATTGCCGAGTTAGGTACTTACTATAGGCTATAAATGTAGTGCATTTCTAAAAAAGTTCTGTATTTTTTTTTTTAAAAAATTTTAGAACGTCAAAGGAATTTTACTTGTCGTTGAAAATAGTTACTTTAATTTTATTGTGCCTTGCCCACTTGTAAAGTGAACTTTCATGAGTGTGTAGCCATTGTCATGTGACTACTTTATATATTGGGTTTGGAAAGTGATAATAATAAAGTGATTTTAGCAGTGAATACATATAAAAATGATATTAATCTAACCAAAATTTGTTTTGATGCATGATAATAACAAAGTGATTTTAGCTGTGGGTACATATAAAAGTAGTATTAGTTTAATCATAATTCGTAATTTTAAGGAACGAACAAATATTATGTCAACGTTGCTTCTATCACAATGATAGATATGTACAATATGCCGTAGGTGTAGGGTCTTGCAGGCCATAGTTTGTTTAACCCTTTAATTTCTATGGTGGGCAATTTTTTAAACCTAATCTTACAATATCCAATTAAAATTAGCAAGAAGATAACGTTAAAAGGAATCGGTAAGGAATAGCATTTCTTCTCATAATTGATGAAAAATAAGACCTAAATATTCAGAAAGAGGCATTTTTCACCCTAATAATTCCGAAAATATGCATCTCATATCCTAATAATTGAAGAACACGATAACATAAGATAAAAGGATAAATTCGTTCATCAAAAAAAAAAAAAAAAAGGATAAATTCGTTGACCTAGAAAGCTATCAAAATAATGGAGTTGCATGTTTGATGTTTCTGGACTTTGTCCAAAACAAAATAATAGAGATGCCATTTGATTAAGAACCACATAGCTAGCTAGCTAGCGATCGATCGATATGCCACAGGAATCTTGTAATCTTATTGAGCATAATTCTCGGTCTCCATGCATGATGGTTTACAGTTCCACTGAATCGTTATCCTAGTTTTATTGGGTGGTTTTATTTCAGGGAACACTATTCCATAAAGTTTCCAGGGACAAACTTGTACCTCAAAATTGATTTTTTTTCTTTGTAATTTAATTTTATGTAACGATTTTATAGTTTATACAACCTTGTATATACGTGGTAGATATTAGAAAACATTTTTATATTTGTAATGTGAGATGTGATCTCTTTTCACTGTTGCTTCTCATCATGCATGAATAATCCAAATCAAAAATGGACTTCACCTTAGATGTGCTTTGCCCGACCCTACCGTTGTGAAACTACTCTGCTATCTACTTTTGCATACCTTTTATATAATATGAATTCCCATAATACAGGGCTGATGCATGGAAAATGTCGTTCTTGCAGATATCATGTGCCGTATCTGAACAAAAAATCATTTATATCATACAACAAATATGAAATAGCATAATTTTCAAATTGTATCGTATCTATCATTAAAAAACATAAATAGTTGGAGTATATATGCATGTCACATGTGAAGTGTGGAATCGTTTAAGGGTTAATTTTGGTTTGCCAAATTGTAATTTTAATATGACATTTACTTAATTAAGATTTGTTCTTAATTTCAATATTTTTCTTAAGCGACTGCATACTTTGGCGTCAAAGTTTGTTAAATATTAACCGAATGGACCTCATGTGATTAAGAGGGTATATCATGTTTTGAGTATATACACCCAACTCTCTCATAATAAGTGGGTCTTACATTTTGTGAGCAACTAGGTGCATGGATATGTCAAAAACATAATATCCTTATGCTCATGTAACTAGGTGAATGCATAAACCACACATATATGGATCGATTTGACATCAAATCACAGGAAAAATCTTTCCTTCTTTTTTTTTTTCTCTATATCTTTACCTTTAAAAATATTGGAGGCACCCTAAAGTAGCTAATTTCCAAGGGGTCTTAAAGTAGTATTAATAGTCTGAAGCAGACCAATTCAATCAAAAGTAGTCTGAAGCAGAAGCACCCTTAGAATTATTTTTTTGTGGGTCTAGGCAGAATAGAAAGCAAAATTGTATTCCTCTACAGCCAATGTAAAAAATGCGAAAGTAACGATACAAGAGGTCATAACTCATCCTATGCATGCTCTCATTATCAACCATTGAACTGCAGCATGTCTTCCACTTGTATAATGTGAAAAAACAAAGCAACTGTAATTTCCACAATCCGTTTAGTTTTGGTTTGCCTTTTTTGTCCTCCAGTCTCCTAAACACTGCCGTTTTGCCGCGTATTGTGCTTTCTCACTTTACTCCAATACTTACCCAACACCTGAGGGCTAAAATAGTACATTACTGTGTTTCAACTTTCAACTTAAATTTCCAACTTATAATTAGCCTGAATTGAGGAATTCCAACTTTTGCTTTCAATATACACGTAAGAAAAAATAATGGCAACTTCAAAATCAAGGCCATGGACTTGCTTGCAGCGACTTCAAGACCAAACATGGCCTTTCTGTCACTGTAGGCCACGTTTCTCCAGTTTTGGTTTGAGCTTCAGAAATGGCAAAAGGGTTCCTTCGGCTTGTGTGCAACTGAAAATGAGAAGAAGAGAACTGAAACTGTTCAGAAATTGTGTGGTCAAAGGGTACGGGTTGGAGGGTCAAGTAGTGAAACATGGTGATGATATTGGTGGTGGTGAAGGATATCATATCTCGGAGGCGGACATGGGTTTTGTCAAGGCTCTTCGGGAAGCTCAGCCTTATGTTCATTTGCACAGAGGCAGTACCTTTGTTGTGCTAATATCCACAGAAATTGTTTCCAGTCCTAGCTTGGATGTCATACTCAAGGTACCTCTTTCCCTTTCTCTCTCTCTGAATTCAATTTGTAATAGAAGTGAATTTGGCATATCAGCAAGGTATCTGGTCAAGGAATTACAAATCAGTAGAAACTCATAGATCATAGTTAGCAGGCTAAGAATTCGCTTATTTCGTTGAAATTGAAAATTTTTGCTGAAAGTATGGTAGATAAAGGTAAAAATTAACTGAAATAGTATAGTAAAACTCATAAATAGTATCAAAAAGTGCAGTGGAACTTATGAATAGTAACAAAAATAAGTTGACAAAAATAATCTTTACCAAAATGACCACTTCGACATTTTCTATTCTTGCTTGCTTCTAATTTGTTTAATGTAGCTGCCAATGGCGGTGGTCCACTGAAAAAAATTAGAATCCACTTTAGGCACGCTTGGCTTTGCCACCCTCCCTAGCAAACGAAATTCTTTTCTTCTCCTTCCTGGAAAGCGAATTATTATTATTATTATTATTATTTGGTTAAAGGGATGATATGCATTAATTAACTAGTCATAAAAGGTGAAGTGCTGACTGAAAGTCTTAAGGAATACAAATTAGAAGCATTAGAATCTAAGATAATACATAATTATTTTGTAATAGGAGAGTCTAAAACAACAAAATTTCCTATAAGGGTGCAGCCTCCTTTGACGAGATGGTCCGTGCACCTATTCACTTCTCGAAAAACATGGCTGATCCTGACTTGGTGAAACTAACGAAGTAGGTACCTGAGTAGAGAAGAAAATGAGTTACTTAAGGGTTTGGAAGAGTGTATAAGCGAAATTCTACTACTTTTAAAGTAAGCATTTTATATTTAATTAGTTTAATCTTTAACTGAAATAAAATATTAATATATTTTTATCAAAACTTAGTTGAAAGTGCACTTACATAAAGGTTGTAACAAATGATTTATTGGCATATAAAAAAAATAGAGAACGATCTGTGTTTAGTGGCTAGTTTCACTGGACACGTGTCTAAGATTGGACATGTATCCGCATCTAGCCACTAGACACAAGCGCCACCTAAAAATATATATTTTAGTGTCAGTTTGGCTAAAACTTATAAGTTTATTTTTTTAGTTTTTACGTACAGTGTTTTAAAATATCACTTTTTTTACCTTTTCAAATTACAAGTATATTTTATCTCACTTTTACCAAAAATTTAATTAAACTATTCACAAATGAGCACTTATGTGGTTGGATGAACTTATTTTTATGTTACGAGCTTTATCTTGTTTAGGCCATAGTATCTATTGTTGGTTTCTAAATTTTAGCATATGTGTAATTTTAATTCCCGAAATTTAAGACAATTATTTTTAGTCCTTACAATCCTTTTGAAAAGAAAAATTTTGTCCCTAAAATACTAAAAATGATTATTTTTAATCTCTAAAGTGTCTAATGGAGTGATGATATGTTAATTTTTTGTTTGACCAGATTATTTAAGGAATTAAAAGCAGTCACTTTAAACTTCAAGACTAAAATTGTTCATGAACTAAACTTTAGAAACCAAAAATATATTTAAGTCTTCTGTTTATTTTTCAAAACTATAATTGTACCTAGAAAAACGTGATGCTTTAAAGATATATTTATTTTGTTTTGAACTGAAAGTAGCTTATCCAAACAAATGCTAAGCAAATAAAATTTATTTAGTTATTTATATTTTGAGTAATGCTACAGTTACAAACTATTTTATAACATTTTTACAAAATATTGATGTGACCAACCTCTTATTAGTTTTCATCTAAGTCTACCATTAATATCACTTTTCATTTACCAATAATCATTCATCACATCAGTAGTTTGTAAATTTTTTTGTAGAATAATTTGTATCTCTAATATTATTCTTATATTTTTTTATTGGATTGGGTTCAAGTTACACCTAATAACTTGTTTTTTAATTCATATTTTAAAAATCTCACTGTTAGATTACATGTTTTATATGATCTTAACATGCATACTAATTTTCATATCAATCGGATCTTATTTACTATTCAATTCATAAACTCATATTTTATACATTATTTTAAACTACAAAAACTTAAATTTAAACAATTGATTAATGATATGACTATTGGTCTTTGATCATCTTAAAATTTTGTAAGCATTCTAGAATACACGAAGATAATGTAATCCAACAGTAAATTTATTAAAATCTGTATCCAATTAAAAAATATTAGGTGTTGTAACATTACTTAGAGTTACACTAGGTATAACTTGAATTCAACCCTTTTTAATTATTTAATGTTCTTAAATTGTACAATAAATTATACTTGTTTGTCCATGAAATTTAAAAAGTACGGATTTAGCTCATAAAATTTCAAGATGTGAACAATTTGGTTCTTCCATGTATTTTTCTGTTTAAGTTACAAATGTAGTGCCAAGGTATTCCATTTCTTAGGGACCAAAAAATCACATATTTAAGTTACCAAAACCAAGCCGATCCTATTGAGAGAGAGGGATGAAATTGTAGCTTTAAAAAAAAAAAAAAAAAAAAAATTCATGAACCAAATCTAAACTTTTAAACTTTTTTAAGGATCAAAATAGAACTTATCCTAAATTTCAAAAACAAAAATGCCAAAAATTTTGAAATCACAAGTATAATTTTACCTTAATTATATTATGTTTGGGGTTAAAATTATTCCGTCACTAACAATTTGGGAACCCTTTAAACAAGTGGTATAACATCTAAAGAAAATGTTTCAACTAGATTAATTTTATACATACATACGTACGTACACACACACACACATATATAGACACATGAT
This sequence comes from Quercus berberidifolia, assembly GCA_028535905.1. Taxonomy (NCBI): domain Eukaryota; kingdom Viridiplantae; phylum Streptophyta; class Magnoliopsida; order Fagales; family Fagaceae; genus Quercus; species Quercus berberidifolia. The sequence goes on from JAPQVW010000010.1 coordinate 38,965,443, forward strand.
TTAAGTGAGAAGGAAGATTTGAACCCTAGACATTTTTGTTAGAAATGTTAGAAAATGTCATTTGACCTAAAAGTCATTTATGTCTAATTTCATACATTAATAGTGTAATTTGAAAGAATTTTAATTTAAATTTTTCTTCATAATTAATTTAGTGAAAATAGGATCCAGTTAATTAAGCAAGTAAAAAAGAATAAGTTGGAACCACATTTACATCAAAAAGAATTTATAATTTGATAGCTACAACCATTGGAGGGGGGGATTTCAACCCAAGACCTTTTACAAATATCAAGAGGTTCTAAAAATAATAATAATAATAATTGTAAAAGCATGCCGTTTGTCCCCAAAAAAAAAAGTGAAGGTACGGATGGGACATCTTGAGTTTTTACTTGGGTTTGGATAAAACCTTAAGGTTTGAGAGAAAATAAAATATTTAATTTCATGCAGGTAAGGTGCTGGGTGGAGAAAAGTTAGAAAGAAAATTGAAAAGTTGCTGAGTTGCTCCATTTCTAACCTTAGACTTTGTACTTACTCTAAAAAGAAAATATAAAAATTATTAGAAAAAGTTCTTCTCCAAATTAGTTTAGAATATTTTTTTTTTCTTATCTATCATGTGACTAGTTATAAAATTATTTACTTATATTATTTAAACAATTCAGATAACTTATTAAATAAATTATATGATTTAAAGTACATATGAATGATTTTAATAATCACCACGTAATAGGTTGAAGGAATTCTCTTTTATTTGTAAACTTTATTCAAAAACACTTTATGCCACTGTTTTATAAAATCTATTTTTAATGAATAATGGGCATTTGTTTAAAGGAAAATCTGCAAATTGTTGGTTATAATATTTTAAAGAGTTCAAGACATCATCAAGTTTCATCTTCAATGATGTCTGCCTTGTCCTTTCGGTATGGCCTATTTGGCTTGTCCTTTTTAATAATTGTGGGATAAATTGTAATAATTAATAAAAATTTACGTATAAAAAATAATAAAAATTTAGTTTTAAAACTACATGTAGAGTCAACCAAACCATATTTTAAGTATCTTTTAATTTGTGATGGCTTATTTGTATTAGTTTTTACTTTACTTAATAAAACAAGTGATTAAAAATACAATTATAACAAAAAATAAAGCTAAGTTTTTAAAAGTTAGACATAAGATAACCGTCAAAATAAGTTAAACAAATTGTTTGGTAGAAAGTTGGAGAAGCAGAAAGGTGGAGAATTATAAGGGGAAATAAAAGTTGGAAGATGAAAAATATATAGTATTAATTTTCTATTGTGTTTTTTTTTTTTTTTTTGATGATTTTCTATTGTGTTTGTTTGCTAAAGACTAAAGTGATGAAAAAGTCGGTGAAAAAAAAAAGTCATGGAAATAAAAAAAAATAAAAAAAAGAATAAAAATTGAGATGTTGACATGAGAAATTAGGAATAAAGGGTAGATTTTTTTAGTTTTGTTTGGAGAGTGGGAAGTTTTGTAAGTATATTTCCCCTTAATGTTCGTTTGGGAATAACTTATTTAATTGAAACTGAAAATTTTTTATTGAAAATATTGTAGATAAATGTAAAAGTTAGCTGAAATAATATAGTGAAACTCATGAATAGTACCAAAAAGTATAGTGAGACCCATAAATAATAACAAAAATAAGTTAAATAGAAAAATAAGCTAACAAAAATCATTAACGACAAATGCACATTTATTGTGCGTTTGTTTTGCGTTTTGTGCTTCTGGCTTTTATTTTTTTTTTTTTTACAAGCGCCTGGTGCACTGTTTATCTGCCTTGGTACATTGTTTATGTGAACAGTAATTGTAATTTTTTTTTTCAATTTTTAACAAAATAAACGATATCTAAACATACACTTAATACCACTCTCCCTCTCTTTTCTGCTTTCATCCAATGCGGGACAGCCGACAGACTAATAGGGGAAAAAAACTGTACAGATTAGCTGTGGAAAACATTAGACCCGCTCCTTTTCTTTTCGAACTTCAATCACACTTTTTTTTTTATCCCCAAAAATTATATGCTTCCACATAACGCCAATCCAAGCCTCCTGTTTTCCAATTAGCAATTACCACTCTTATGAAAATAGTTGATGACATTGACACCCAAATTTTCATATCTTCCTTCTTTTGGGCTTGTGTGGTCTACTTTAAATATGAGTCAAATCCACTACTATTTACAAACCTGTAGCTAATGTGATTGAAAAGAAAATTGAAACACTCATTCCTATCCGCCCGTGCAACTACGTTGTTGAAGAAAAAAAACTAAATACAAAATAACTACTGTTCATGTAAATTTACACAATTATTTTAGTAATTATGTATTTTTGTATAATTTTACATTAGTAATTATGTATTTTTGTATAATTTTACACAATTTGGTGGGAATGAAATTTGGACTTGGTAGACTAAAAATGTGTTAGCACTATGTGAAAAAGTAAAGAAAATTGACATGAAAGGAAAGAGAAGAAAAGAAAAAGATCACTTAAAAAAAGAAAAGAAAAGAGAGCAACGTTAATTATGATTTATGGACATTCGGTTTGGGTCCACTTTGAACAGTAGTATTTTTGGTAAGAAAAGTTAAAAATAGTAAACCTTCGATTAATTTTAAGGTAGCCCGGTATTGCTAAGCTTCAGCTGAGCTGTCTGAATTGGAAGCCCAACCCTTTTATTCTTAACATGGACAATGCCAAAACAAAAACAACACCAAACTGGTCTGGGCCTTGTATTATCGTCGCTGGCCCCTAACTTTCGAGGCTGAGAGTTGAAACAGCTGTAGGTAACTTCTGGGAAAATCCGAACTCAACCAAACTAAAAAGGTTTGGCGGCGGCGGCTCAGATCAACCTCTTTTCTGATTCAATCTGGGTCCCACCGCCACAACTAATCACTATTACCAACCAGTCAGCCATGGCGTTCTCTCTTTGCCACACTTCTTTCTCACCCTACTACGTGCCCTGAGCTTTCCTCTCTCTCTCTCTCTCTCATCGAAGCAGAACCTGTTGTTTCAATGGCAGCTTCGATTTCGAGCTGTTACAGTCCAATCCAAAACCTCCCCATTTCAAAAAGCAGGCTTCTTTGGTGTCCTCCTTCCCGTAGCTTCCATTTCAGGACAGAAAGAAGCAAACTTTTGAGACCGTTGACGCTAGTGGGAGTGAAGGGCAAGAAGGGAATTTCGATGAGGTGCAATGTGCTTGGCGAACCAGAGAGTGAGACAGAAGAGAACTATAATTCAAGGGAGGACGAGCAGTTCGTGCGGTGGTTTCGGGAGGCGTGGCCGTACCTGTGGGCCCACAGGGGTGCCACATTCGTTGTCATCATTTCCGGTGAAATTGTCGACAGCCCTTTCTTGAATCCCATTCTCAAGGCACGTCCTCTATTTTTTGTAAACTATTTGTTTGGTTAGTGAGAAAATGCAAGAGAAGAATAATTCTAGTATGATTGTTAGCTTTTGTTCCCTAATTAGCAAATTCAAATTAAGCTATGCTTGAACTTTATTGGGTCTTTTGAGAATTGCAATTATAATAAGAATCCTGCATTTGAGTGTTTTTTGGAAAGTAGCAGTCTCTATATGATTAGGTTGTAAAACTTTAAGAGAGAGTGAAAAGTACATGTGTATAGTATCCAAGCAAGGACTAGGAAGTAGGAACTAGTTACACAGATAGACAAATGCATTGTCAGTGTGGAAATAAATATGTGGCTGAGCTTCCTGAAGGGTCTCCACAAATTTCTTATCTTCCTCCTGGAAGTGTGTAATTTTCACCACAATGTTTCTCACTACCCTCCCACCTGTATCCTTTCACCCCCAAAATTCTTAGTTTTATATTTCCCATGCCCAACTGTAGACAAGCCAAAGAAAGCCGTTCAGTTCTGGGGCTCAAATCAGAAATGGAGAGCCTGGCCTTATAGTGACAGGTAGACCTGGTTTCTCCATGTTCTTGATATTTTGGTAGTTACAATTGGGGAGGGGGGATTTGGAGGTGTCAGTTGAGCTACAAGGCTTTTGGCCTGATTTCTTCAAGTTCTTGCTGGAAAACTCATTAACCTGTCTGCTAGAAAACACAAAGAAGCCCTCCCAAGTCCCACCCTTACGTAGGATTTGATTTTGTGTCTCTGCTACAATGCTTGAAGACTTTTCAAGCTAAAAGTATGATTCTTTGGTTACCATAACGAGTTTATGTCTGTGTACGCCTAATATCTTACCCTTCCAAGCTATGTTTATTAACATGATTAGTTGTCTCTGGGTTCACATTTTTATAGCGCAAATATATCTTTATGCAGGATATTGCTTTTCTTCATCATCTCGGGATAAGATTTGTGATTGTTCCAGGGACCCATGTGCAGATTGACAAGCTTTTGGAAGAGAGAGGTCAGCGAGGACCTAGTTGCTTTTGAGCCTTTATGTATCTTATTGTACATGTGCAATTTTGAGCCTCAGGGTCAAAATTTTAAATTGAATGATATCATTCTGTCTTTCGGTTAATCCATTTTCCCATAAAGCCAGTTTATTAAAATAATATATTCTTTACCTGCTTCTGATTTTTGTTTATTTATTATTTTTTCCCCAGTGAAATGCTTAGATAGCGCTTGAGCAGGTGTGTAATTCTTGCAGGAACCGAGCCCAAGTATCTTGGTCAATACAGGATAACTGACAAAGAAGCACTAGCGGCTGCAATGGAAGCAGCGGGGGGGATTCGTATGATGCTTGAGGCAAAACTTTCTCCTGGGCCCTCCATATGTGACATTCGTCGACATGGTGACAGTAGTCGTTGGCATGAAGTTGGTGTTAGTGTTGCCAGTGGCAACTTTCTTGCAGCCAAGGTAAGGATATATACTCTTTATACTAATGTCTTCAGAGACCCACATCCAATTCCTTTTCTTTTAAAGAATTGGTGGCCTTTCTGAGCTTCTTTTTTTGGGTTGTGGGTTTTCTGTCATTGCTACTGTATGCTTGTTGGTCTGAGCCTCATTAAATTCATTTACAGAGAAGAGGAGTTGTAAATGGTGTTGATTATGGGGCAACAGGTGAAGTTAAGAAAGTCGATGTTTCTCGCATGCGTGAGAGGCTCGATGCTGGTTGTATAGTTATATTAAGCAACTTGGGCTATTCCAGCTCTGGAGAAGTTTTAAATTGCAAGTAAGCTACATAGCTTTTGATAGGTATTGTTGATTATTTCTATTTCTTATCTGTCTTGTTGTATGCTTTTCTTCTACCTGATTCTAGAACATATGAATCTTCATTTCGTTTGCAATTTTATTTGGTTAGGGCCTATGGGTGTTGTCTTTGTAGTTTTGTAATCTCGGTTTGTTTTGGTAGCGAGAAGTTGGTCATGTTTATCTCCTGCTTCCCTTGCATGTAAATTGTAATGTACCTGAGCCTCATTAACCAGTGTCATCTAATAAGTTGACTGAATGGTTATCCCCCACCAAAAAAAAAAAAGAAGAATTTTAAGAAAAGTTTGTTTAGTGATAACAAATTCTTTGTGCTTTTATAAATTTCAGCACATATGAAGTTGCAACAGCTTGTGCATTAGCTATTGGAGCGGAGAAGCTTATTTGCATCATAGATGGTCCAATTCTGAATGAAAGTGGGCACCTTATGCGCTTCTTGACTCTTCAAGAAGCAGATATGTTGATCCGTAAACGGGCTCAACAAAGTGAGATAGCTGCTAACTATGTGAAAGCTGTTGGATTCAATGATTTCACTTCTCCTGGACTCAATAATTCTAATGGGGCTGTCCCTTCTCCCCAGAATGGGAAATTTTTTAGTGAAAGGCATAATCCAACCTTTCATAATGGTGTTGGTTTTGACAATGGGAATGGACTTTGGACTGGTGAGCAAGGTTTTGCTATTGGAGGTCATGAGCGGCAAAGTCGATTAAATGGTTACCTCTCAGAATTGGCTGCTGCAGCTTTTGTTTGCCGGGTAAGTCCATGATAGACACATTTTCTTTGCATCAACGTCAGTAGTGGTGGGTGTTTCCTAAATACTGATGCCCTTATATTTTGTCATTTTTTGGGAATTTGTTAGAAAATTTTGCTGCAGTTAGTCTCTTTAACCATAATGTGCACAGAATCTGAGTGGTAACACGTACCTTCCCTTAATATAGGTTATTCTTATTAAAAAAAATTAAAAAAAAAAGAGCAAATGAAATTGCCAATGAGTTGCTCAACTGGCAGTGGCACTTCCTCCTTCCTTAATAATGGGATGGAGAGTGAAGTTGTTCACTGGGTGCATGTGTAACTTTCCAATAAAAGAAATCAAAATTGATCTTTTTTTTCTGTACACTGCTGATATGTGGATACTACATATAATTTTCAAAAGGTCCTTAGTCAAATTTTATTTACTTATGTATTTTCCCTGCCTGCTGGGATGAGAAAGGGTGGGGGGGAGAGGGAAGAGGAAGAGCAGGAGGTATTTTCCTCATGCTTCCTTATTCTTCTATTTCTGTTAATACTAAACGTTAGAATAATTTGATCTTTGTCTCAAAAGAGAGGGTTGCATTGATACTATCTTGATGTTTATGTGCCTTGTGTGGTGTTTGGTTTCTCTGAAAAAATAATCCATCATATTCTCAGGTTTTAGAAAGCCCTTCACATGATATGTGCCTTATTTGTTTGAAGTTTCAACTGCTTTTTATGTTGGTGCCTAGCACCCTGCCAACATACTTTTCTGTTTTATTGTCAGGGAGGTGTTCAAAGAGTTCATTTGTTAGATGGTACTAAAGGTGGAGTTTTATTATTGGAATTGTTTACAAGAGACGGGTTGGGGACTATGGTGGCTAGGTATGACTATCATCTTGTGAATAAAAACTTAATATCTGTGACTTATGTGGTGGTTATAAGCTAAAGTATGTGCTCCTTATTGGTAGGCATTCGCTCTCTCTCTCTCTCTCTCTCTCTCTCTCTCTCTCTCTCTCTCTCTATATATATATATATATATATATATTGGAGTTCCATGTCCTTTGTTCATTTCTAAAGTGTCGTGTGAATCAGTTAGCTGGTACTTGATTAGCATCCTAGTGGACTTTCAAATACCATTCTTACAAGTCACCATGTGGCTTATTATTGTGATTTGACTTTGCATATCAACTTATGAGCTTTAGTGGTTTCCTTGTCCTTGGTTAAGTAATTTTTAGGCTTATAACCTTCCCTCACAAGAAGCCCAAGTGGGTTTTGTATCTTTCCTTGCAGACCTGTTGCATTTATTCTTTACCTTTTTCCTTTGAGCCAATTACCCTTTGAAAGGTAGGTCATTAAACTTTGCTAATAAGTGAACCTGGCTAACCTGCTTTGCTAACTTGCCCTTTTCTTTTCTTGGTCTTTTACCTAATTGCTTCAGTTTTCTTCAATGTAAGAAATCATTTGATGATTAGCCTGTATTAAGTTCTGATCATAAGGAACAGACCCCTTAAAAATAGAATTGGTGGTAAAGTTTTGCTGAAAATTATTCTGAAGTGATAGGTGGTTAGTGGGAGTGCGGAACTTTTATTATCAGAACTTATCTGGTTGACTTTCCTTTATGGTAAGAGCTTACCTAGAGCTTACCTCATATCATGTTTTGGTAACTTGTTTGGGTACAAAACAATAAAGTCAAGGTACTTTGGTGAAAACTGAAATTTGAAAATGCCTGCTCTCACTTTGTTTCATTCTTCTATTTATTGTCACTTGAATGAAGACACCCAATCGACCCCAAGAGCTATCTCACCTTTTGCTCTAATAAAGATGTGAAGAAATCTTCAACATCCTCAAAAAATATTATATCATCAGTTGAGATGTTACAATATCTACAAAAAATAAAAATAAAAATAAAAAATCAGTTGAGATGTTACAGCTTTATTTTTCAGTCAGAACTTCCTCATAGTTATCCCGTTTCAATTGCTTATATTATTTGTTAGGTACGTGAAGCTTAATGGTTTTACAGTTTTCATTCTCAAGTTTAGCTTTTCAAGACAGTATAGTGCTAAGCAGTTTTAGTGTCATCTCATGATTCCTACTCAAATGACCTATGAGTAAAATAAATTTAAGAAATAAGGAAGATTGAATCTATTTGCAACAAACTAATCAAAATAGTTATGGAAGATAGATTGTTTGAAAACTACATTTACCTTGAAGTGATTCCTTGTTCAGAAGTTGCACTTGAAATGGCATGGAATCTGCCACTAAATCTATGCCGTTGACATTTGATTGTTAGAATCATGCGGTCATGATGCTGATCTATACTTCATCAAGCTGTTCTTCCTCCCATTCGCTAACTTGTGCATTAAATTCTATTCTTAGTGACATGTATGAAGGAACCCGGATGGCTATGGTCCAAGATCTCTCTGGAATAAGACAAATCTTACTGCCTTTGGAAGAAGCTGGAACATTGGTTCGCCGGACTGATCAAGAGGTTTGCACCCTTGCCCTTTCATATTTTTGTTAAACAGGTCTGGATATTGTTTTGCAGATGTTCTTGCAAATGTTAAAACTCAAAACGGGCCTAATGTTTGGTAGTTTTACTTAAACTGGAATAATTTATTTGTTTCACATATTTTGTGTTAATAGCTTCTTGAAGCATTGGATTCATTCATCGTCGTTGAAAGGGAAGGTCAGATCATTGCTTGTGCTGCTCTTTTTCCTTTCTTTGAGGAGAAGTGTGGAGAGGTTGCTGCCATTGCAGTTTCTCCTGATTGTCGTGGACAAGGACAGGGTGACAAATTACTTGGTATGATTTTAAGTATTCCCTTCTTACAGTACTTCTGGAACATCTAGATGTGTATCCATAGAGTGAAACGTATTAAAGTTTAGGAGGATTTGTGGACAAGGAATTTAGAGTTGTTGAAGAAAGGGTTATGGGTTGTTGTAGGAATTGAAAGATGGTTTGATGAGTTATTTGATGGCTATTTGGTAGAAGAAAGTATGTTGGCTTCTAGGGTTTTGATAGGTAAAAGAAAGGGGTTGATTTGGGGTTTTTTAAGGAAGCAGAAAAAAGAGAAGGTTTAATGATGTTCAAGGGCTGTATAAACAGTACTCGTGAACACTAAGTTCTTTTCTTTCTCTCAGTTAGTGTCACTAACTGAGAGAAAGAAAAGAAGAAGAGAAAATGGAGGAAGAAAAACCTTAAGGCCAAGGTGGCCCAATACTCTAATTTTATTAATCAACTGTCGGCCTCCTTTAAATACATTGAGCATAAATATATATATAAAGACTCTTCCTTGTACCAGTAGTAGACTAAAACCCAATAAATTTACTAAGTTGGACCCAAATAAAATAAAATCTAAGATACTCTGGATCTCCTAGAAGATTCAACACTCAGCTAAATTACCAAAATACCCTTAATTCGCAAGAATTATTGAAATTAAAGGTTTGCCCCTGAATATTAAATTGACTGTAACTAATAAAATAAAAAACCCAAATAAAAAATCTTTTTAACCTTAAAAGACTCGTGCTTAGACCTTTATAACCGCATGACTTTTACTTAAATTGGACTTCACAAGTGAACCCCATAAAATAATTCTTGAATAGGCAAATCGCAAAGTTATAGCAAATTAATCTTCCATGGCTGGGTCACAAGTAGTAATAAAAATGACTTATTAGAATCATTCTTTTTAGAAACCCTTTGGAAGCTTCAGTATATCATAAACATGAGGTGATATTTTGCTCCAAACCAATGTTGTTGGAGATTGACATAAAGAGGGGGAAAAATTACTGTAATTGTTCACATGAACTGCTTCTGCCCAATTATATGTCATGTCTAAAGTAGTTTAGCTTCTTTCAGATGCTGCAGTCACATCTCACAGAGAGTATAGAATACATTATATACTTTGTTTCTTGCACGTGATCATGAATTCATAAAATTCTACACAAGTTTCAAGTTGAACTCCAAAAAAAAAAAAATATATATATATATATATATATAAAAGAAAATTATATAACTCAAGTTCTGCTTCCATGTTAGTCTTATATTGCTTTTTGTTTCTACATTTTTTTTATGTCTAATCTCCTAGAATCTTCTTCAACCTCTTTTTCTTGGTTTGAGAGGGATGCTTCAGGATCCGCTTGGTCCATGAATCCTTTTTCTATTTGATTTCTATTTTCTAATTCAAGATTTTTTTTTTTTTTTCCAGTGATGCTTTTATGTTTATTAACATTTTCATTTACATTAAATTTTTTTTTTAAAGTAATTTGATTGGTATGACCCGTGGTTTAATCTTATATGTATTATAAAGTATCACAAATTCTAGGAGAAACCAAAGTTCTAGATTCGATATAGGATTGGTTCCAGGTTGGTTGTGGTTTCTGCAGGCTCCCCCCCACCCCTCTTTCTCTTTTCTAAAAATACAAGCTTTGCTGTTTGTGATACTCTTTTCTTTTCCTGCAATTATATAACTGAAGAATAAATACCTACAGATTACGTTGAGAGGAAGGCGGCCTCCCTTGGATTGGAGATGCTTTTTCTGCTTACAACCCGAACTGCAGATTGGTATTTTTGCAACCACCTACTACTTTACATTAATTCCATAAATGTATACTAATTGTGTCGACTTGCAATGTGTTTGATAAAATATATATAAAAAGCCTGTATGGTTAATGCTGCAGGAGTATTTCTGCTCCTAAACTTGTAGGATACATATTCTTTCTACGCACAGATTTTTTGTCGTTAAGTTGATATCATTACATGTACTGGTCCAACTTTGGTTTGTCACTTGATGAATTTCATAATTCTAGGAAAAGCATTGTCATCACTCCTATGTTTTTCTTTTACTTGATTGACAATTCATAGATCTGTTGGTTTTAATCTACTATGTTTATGGGAATATGGTTTTAAGGGAGGGGATTATTTCCTATTATTACTATAATCTGTTTAAGATGCTTCTTAGGGAGAGCTCTGATTATTGATTGTTACAACTCCATTCCTTAGCATAGTATTGTGCATTTGATAGCCCAGGAAAACACAATTGGAAGATGTCATGTCTACTGGTGTCCCAGCCTGCCATGCAGAAACAACTCTGTTTAGTAAAATGCTTAATTTTAAAAAATGGATTTCCACCTTTTGTTTTACAGGTTTGTGAGGCGTGGTTTCTCTGAATGTTCATTTGAATCAATACCAGAGAAGAAGAGGAGAAAGATCAATCTATCACGTAAATCAAAGTATTATATGAAAAAGCTGGTACCTGATACAAGTGGAATTACTGTTGATAGGGCAGTCATTTGAAGTTGCAATACCACAGTTTGGAAAATTATCTAATCTATATTAAGATCAGAAAGTATGTCCTAGATGTCTCACTTCGCTGCATCAGATTTTTGGAGTTCAGTTTTGTTAGATTAGTCTGCCATCTTGTTAAGGCTTCAAAAATAGCTACTAGTATTGGATAATACCAGCGTATGGCTGCTTTGGAGTTTTGGAGTCATGAGTCTTGTTGTATTTTAAGTAGTGCAAGATATCAGCTTGCTGATGCTTACTTCAAAGCTGGCAAATTTTTTAGATAATATCTAGAAAAAGTTGGCTGTAACTGTCTTAATCAGTTATTGCATCCTTCTGAGATAGGATTACTTACAAGTTGGTTTACTTTTGGATGGCACATAACTGTAAGATGCTTTGATGACACAAGAATAATGAATGATATGGTGATTCTTTCTAAAAATGTTTGCTTTATTGTTCATTTGGTAGAAGATTGGGTTGTTTTACTCTCTTGGTTGAAGATTGCTGTGTCACTAGTACTAGTGGGCTAAATTATGTATACATCTATGTAACAAAAAGGGTTTGACTTGTAATGGTTTAACTGTTCCAATGAATAGTACGTTTGAATTGTGATATTAACTCATGCATAAATAACTTCATGTTTGATGAACACCATTTGATGTGGAGCAAATGCTGGTAAATGAACCAACCTATTTATAAACATCTTAGTTAGACTCAAGAAAATACATTTTTATGTTCATTTGTTAGGCTTGACTATTAAACAAGTCAAGCTCAAATATTATATTATATTTGTGAACAAGTCATGACATGAACTCAATTTTAACAATATATAATAATATTATTTTTTATATGTATACTGTAGGGACTGGATTTGAGCACTTCTTCTATTAGATGAGTGGACTCAGGTCCAACTAGACCAATACAATAAATTTATAAAGAGTGGGTTTAAGAACTAGGCCTAAGTGAGGGTTACAACAACCAAATATGGTTATCAGTGGGTTGAGTAATAAGGACGTGGGCCAAAGTGTGAAATTCAATCCTCAGCCCTCATCCGAGGAGCTTGTTGTTCTTCTTATTACTTCAGTGCTTGGTTACAAATGTTTCAAAGATGATACAAACTGCTACAATATTCTCAATTTCTAATTCCCGATCCTCCCCCCCCCCTTCCTTTTACTAGAGGATTTCTCACATTATATATCCTTTTCCAGTTGATCTTGGCCCTCTATCTGTTGATCATGCAAGTTACTACTTAAGTGTTTGTTCTATCAGCCGCCTTCACAAACCTTCTGTGAGTTGCAGCAACCAAGGCTGCACTGTTCAGAGGTCATTTCCTCATTAATGGGGTCAGAACGTTAGTTGTGGGCATTTAATGCGGATGTGACAATTTCTCCTTGAATTACTCCTCCACCATGCTCCCATGGCTGACTCACAGTATTTGTCCCTTTTCTTAGGATGCCCTGGGAGGCTGCCTTTGATGGCATGCCGCTCTTCTCTTCTAGGATCTCGGTTGGCCGAGAACAGGATTGTCCTCGGCGATGCTTCTTGGCAATTTGGACTTTCTTCGTTCATCCTTGGGCATTTCTTCTTCCTCGACGTGGGTCTTGGGCTTAGTATAAGGTGGGCCGGGGTTGCCAAATTCTTTGACCCCACAATAGCCCCTCAAAATCTTTCTGTCCGGCTCCTCGGACTGAGATGAGGATTTTGATGTCCTCGGGCCTTCATCATGGCTTTGTCAAGTCTTGTCCTCCATCAGTGCCAGAGCCTTTTCACTTGTCTAAGACACGTTCCTGGTGCTTCGGTATACAGAGCGCGTCCTCATTAAATTCTGGCAGCTCTGTGCTCCTCACGTTCAACGGTGTGATGGTAATCTAACGATGGAGATTTTTTAACTTTATGAGCGGGAAAACCCGCACGGTTATTTTTAATTGGAGGTATAAATACCCATTTGAACCGATTTGCCTCTTTACTTTTACACTCAAGAGTTCTTACGCACATATTCTGAGTTCAGTCAAATCTCCAGCCAAACTCACGTCTCTTTTCAGCATAAAAAGCCTGTCCGAGAAGCTTTTCCTCATTCTATAAGTTTTCTTCTCTCTCTAACTCATGTTTTCTCTCTTCTAAGTTTCGTTTCCTCTTATTCCTCTCTTTCTTTCGTCCTTCCCTAAGTCTTTTAGCTGTTTCTAGGGATGGGTAAGTTAAAAAAGTTGGTTGAGTCCGAAGAGGCAATGGAAAAATCCGTCACCGATTATAGGATACCCCGTAATGTAGGTTTGAGATACTGTGAAGAAAGGGAGTGACATTTTAAGAGGCAAGAGGGTGAAGTAGTGATTCCTATAATCACCTTCATAGTAGGTGGTGTGAGAATCCCTATGGGGTCGGTGATGAGGAACTACCTTAGGCATTTCTGATTAGCTCTCACCTAGTGTGCCGCCAACGTGTTTAGGATCCTGAGTTGTGTAGACGCCTTAAACGAGAAAATGGGGTTAAGATTAACCCATCACGATGTAAACTAGTGCTACAACCTCCAACACCTAAAGAGTAAATCCTATTATATGAAGACGAGGGACGATAAGGTTCGGCTTATTCAGTGCCTCCCCGAGACCAGCAAGGGGTTAAATAAGGACTTTCTCATTGTGTCTGGGGAGTGGCACGACGGCCTTTATTGTCCAACAGAGGAGGGGGAACCACGTGGGGTATTCAGAGTAGGAAAGGATTAATCTTTTGTGCTATCATAGTTTGCATTGTTCGGTTGCTAATATGAATATGCTTTCTTTTTGCAGATCCACAGGCATTTGAACAACATTTTCACTTGGTCAACCGGGAAGATTTGGAAACCATCCTTAAGGCGGAGGTCTTTGTAAACGAAGCAGACAACCCAGTCAGAGCCGTTCACAAGATCCTCGAGTACGATCCCATCCAGAAATCGTTCTCGGCTCCGAAGTACGTGATCAGAGCTAAAGATCCTCGGCTTCACAGAATCACCGTAGCAGAACACGGGTTCTTGCTTCCCGAAGGATCTCCTGTCCCAGAAGGCGTTCCATTGGAAGGCCTTTCTTCATCCCATCAAGTTGCAGAGGCCGAGGGAAGAAAAGTAGAAAGCAAAGAAGAGGTTGCTGATTTAGGTCCACCCGAGGACAAATTTGGTGTATTCGGCCAAGTTGATCTATCCGAGGATCCCTCTGGTGACTTAGGTGTCCCCAGTTTGACTAAAGCGGATCTCCTATCAGAAGAGACTTCTTCTCAGGCTAAAATGGGTTTTAAGAGGAAACCTCCAACCAACTTGCTCGACCTAATTGAAGGCCAGCTAGGGAAGGACGCGCCGGGGAAGCCACAATCCAAGCTTCCTTCTCTTCCACCCAAGCCTCAGCCTGCTCATACCAGGTCATCTTCCACCCAGTCACAGCCATCATCTCGACGGTCCAAACTTCCTCCTCCTCCTCAGTCGACTCTGCCTCCTCGACCCGAGCCCGCCGATCCAAAAAGGAAAAGGGCTTCCAAAGGCAAAGAGCCCATGGATGGGGGGAGGTCTCACTCCTTCCAGGAGGAAGATGAAGCCCGACGAGCTTCGAAACAACTAAAAATCGGGCACCAGGGCCAAGAAAAAGAAGTTGCCAATCAGTTCGAGCCCCAGGCCTAGCTTCCTGCCCCAATGCTCCACGGGGAGCCTTTGATAGACAACGCCTCCCTCAAGGACTTCCGAGGGGGTGAAGGCACCTATGTGGCTGATGCATTAAAGAGGTCCCTACTACTTCCCGCCGATATGGCTGAGCTGGGGAATTTGAGAAGGTAGGAGGTCTTTCTCAGCATCAAGAGGTACTTAGGCATGGTAAGACTTCTAACAGGCATGGTAAGACTTCTAACACTTGTGATTCCATTGATTTTTGTCCCTTGGTCTCAAACTTACCATGTGCTTGTTTCAATTGACAGGCTGTCCAAACCACTTATAGATTAGAAAAGGCAGCTAACAAACAGAGCAGGACCCTGGAGCTCGAGCGTGACAAGCGCTTGGATGCTACGTGGACCCTTAAAAACTCCGAGGCCGATCTTTTGAAAGCAAGGGAGGATCTGAAGGAGATGACAAGGGCCTAAGATAGCGCTAAATCAGGCCTAACTAGCGCTCAAAAACAAGCCGAAAGCCAGACGAGGCGCCTACTCGAGACTGAGGATCAGCTGAAGATTGCCAAGGAGCAAATCGCTGATCTAAAGAAGAAGCTGTCCGAGGCAGAGGGGGCCAAGAACGTCGCGGAGTAGGCTAGGGATGAAGCCTTGACGGCTAAGGCAGAGGCGGAGTTCGCCAGGACAAAGGTTGAGAGCTCCAAGGAGAAAGCCGAAGAGGAGGTTTATGACTTAGGAGTGGCTGAGACCCAGGCCACTCTCAAGGCTCAAGTACCTGGGGTATGCGGGCTTTATTGCTCCCAGGTTTGGAATAAAGCTCTTAAACAAGCTGGGGTTGAGGCGTCATCCGACCTGTGGAAGGTGGAGAATGTATTCTACCCTCCTACCATCCGGGAAAATGCCCCTCTAGCTCCGAGGTTGAGGTTGCTCTTGAGGAGGTTGAGACTGCTCAACCTAAAGCTACTCTGGCCATAACCGCTCCTGATGAGCCAGCTAAGGAGAGTGAGCTTTCTAGGGCGACCGAAACAAATGAAGGCTCGAACCCTAAAGCGCCCCAGAAGACTGTAAAGTCTACAGCTGATGCTCAGGCCTCTCATGCCGAGGAGTCAGCTCTCTCAATTCAGCCCCTTCAGACTGTTCCCCCAAATGAGGGCTCCAAGGATCCTCAGCTCTCCAAGGATGGAATCAAGATAAAACTGAAGAAATAGGCCATCTTGTCTAGCTTCTGTTTTTTTTTTTTTTTTTTTTGAACATTGGAATCATTGTAATCAGACCTTTAGATTAAATATACGAAATTCCTTCTTTTACATTATGTGTTTATTGTTATTATTATTATTAGTGTGAATCTCGTGTCTCATGAGTTGGTTATCCTAATGGGTAAAAATGGTTATGTACATACCATATTTGAAATTAGACCTTTAAATTCTAACTCACCGGCATTAAAGGGACACTTAGTTTGCGTTTGCTCACATTTTTAAGGGGCGGGGGCTGAGTATATGATCCGAGGTACCGAGCGTATACTTAGGCTATATTCGCAACTTGCATGGATGCTTGATCTTGCTAATTTCTTCAAAGGTTGTGGTCCGAGGATCCGCCCAACATTTGGATTCTACCTACCACCTAAGCTCTTGCTAGAAATAGTTAGTTTCCACATAGGTTTGAGTTCGAGGACCATGCAAGGCCTTGGTTTTGTCTAGTATTTATATCTTTCTTGAAGTAACTAGTTTCCCCATAGGTTTGAGTCCGAGGACTATGCAAGACTTTGGTTCTGTCCAGTACTTAGATTTTTCTTGAAGTAACTAGTTTCCCCATAGGTTTGAGTCTGAGGACCATGCAAGACCTTGGTTTTGTCTAGTACTGAAATTTTTCTGGAGTAACTAGTTTCCCCATAGGTTTGAGTCCGAGGACCATGCAAGACCTTGGTTCTGTCTAGTACTAAAATTTTTCTGGAAGTAACTAGTTTCCCCATAGGTTTGAGTCCGAGGATCATGCAAAACCTTGGTTCTGTCTAGTACTTAGACGATTGCCAAAATACAAAACATATAATCATAATAGACTTTAAATTTGAATTAGAGAATTGTTTTTGTTAATAATAACACATTCTCAGGTTATTTACATTCCATGGACGAGGTACAGCTTTTTCATCTAAATCTTCTAAGTAGTATGCACTTATTCCTGCTACTGAAGTATGGTCCTTCCCAATTGGGTCCCAGCTTTCCCCAAGAGAGGTTCCTGGCAGCACCCACAACTTTCCTCAACACTAGATCCCCTAGTGCTAGTGGTCTCAGCTTCACATTGGCATCATATCCCTGCTTAAGCTTCTAGAGATAATAAGCCGACTGGATCACTGCCTTTTCTCTTCGTTCATTAATCAGATCTAGGCTTTTCCCTAGTAGTTCATCATTACTGCTAGGAGTGAAGGAGCTCGTCCTCAGCGTTGGGAAGCTTGCCTCTAGAGGGATAACAGCCTCGACCCCATAGGTCATGGCAAAAGGTGTCTCCCCTGTTAATCGTCGTGGTGTAGTCTTGTAAGTCCATAAGACGTGTGGCAGGTCTTCTACCCATCTTCCCTTAGCGTCATCCAGTCTGTTCTTAAGTCCATTGACTATGACCTTGTTGACAGCCTCAGCCTGTCCATTTCCCTAAGGATAAGCTGAGGTTGAGTACCTGTTTGTGATCCCCAGTTCGCAGCAGTATCTTCTGAAGGCTTTGCTGTCAAATTGGAGTCCATTATCTGAAATGAGGGTATGAGGGACCCCGAATCGTGTAACAATGTTTCTCCAGATGAATTTCTTAGCATCCACATCTCTGATGTTGGCCAATGGCTCAGCTTCGACCCATTTGGTGAAGTAATCTGTGCCGACCAACAGATATCTCTTATTTCCTGCTGCCTTGGGGAAGTGGCCTACAATATCCAAGCCCCACTAGGCGAACGACCATGGATTGGATAAAGGGTTGAGGAACCCTCCTAGCTGATGAATATTTGGGGCAAACCTTTAGCACTGGTCACATTTCTTAGCATATTCTAGGGCTTCCTTCTGCATCCCCGGCCACCAATATCCCTAGGTAATGACTCGATGCGACAAAGATCTTCCTCCTGTGTGGCTCCCACAGATCCCTTCGTGTAGCTCTTCAAACAGTAATTCTGATGCTTCAGGGTGAATACACAGTAAATATGGCCCAGAATAGGAGCGCTTATACAATTTGTGGTCCTCGGACAACTAGAACCAAGGAGCGTTTCTTCGTATTTTTTCAACCTCTAACTTCTCTCAGGCAGTATATCATCTTTGAGGAACCTCACTATAAGGTCCATCCAGCTAGGACCCACTCTAACCTCATGGATATGGACCATGCCTTTTGCAACCTCATTTGCTCTATTCAGATACTCGACAAGAATAATTCGAGGCAGACCCCCTGCCTAGGAGGTAGCAAGCGTGACCAATGAATCTGCATAAGCGTTTCCACTTCTGGAGACGTGTGACAGGCTGAAAAGATCAAAGTCTGACTGCAAGCGTTTGACCTGGCTTAAGTACTCTTGCATCCTTGCATCTCTGGCTTCCAACTCTCCCTTTACCTGGCCCACTATTAATCTCAAGTTCGAGAACATCTCTACTGTTTTTCCTCCCATTTTTTGCACCATGGTCATTCCTTGTAACAAGGCCTCATATTCGACTTCGTTATTCGTGGTCGAGAACCCAAGTCTTAGGGATTTCTCTATGATAGTCTTCTCAGGAGATACTAGGACTAGCTCTACTCTGGACCCCTTTTGATTTGCTGCGCCATCAACGTACACCTTCCAACATGGGGGTCTTGGCATAGAGATCACTCCAACCGATTTTCCATCCATGTTGCGCTCCTCTGTTACTATTTCTACTGGTGGTTCAGCAAATTCGGCCACCAAGTCAACTAGGACCTGGCCCTTTATAGAGATCTGGGACATGTACTTGATGTCAAAAGCTCCCAGAATTGTGCTCCATATGGCAATCCTTCCAGTGTAATCAGCGGTCCAAAGTACGGACTTCAAGGGTAGTTGGGTTAGAACAACCACTATGTGGACTTGGAAATAATGGGGAAGCTTTCGCGTAGCATGGACCACAGCCACTATGGCTTTCTCCAAGGGTAAGTATCTAACCTCAACTTCATGCAGCAACTTGCTCACGTAATAGACTGGCTTTTGAAGGCCCGTATTAGCACCAAGCTCACAGCATGAGGGGCCATAGCAATATATGCGTATAGGACTTCATCGGTCTCAGGACTGGACATGATAGGTGGCTGGGATAGGTATTCCTTGAGTTGCTAGAAGGCCATAATATAGTCCTCGGACCACTCAAATCCTTTCCACTTGTTGATCAAGAGATAAAATGGTCTGCATCTATCCGCCGACTTGGAAATGAATCGATTCAGGGCCGCTATCATTCCAGTAAGCTTTTGGACCTCCTTGGCGTTTTGCGGTGGTTTTAGATCATTAATAGCCTTGATCTGTTCAGGGTTAACCTCAATTCCTCTATGAATAACCATGTAGCCTAAAAACTTGTCTGGTCCCACGCCAAATGAGCACTTGGAAGCATTTAGGCGCAACTTGTGCTTCCTTAAGACATCAAAGGTGCTGTCGAGGTCTCTTAAATGCTCGAACACCATTTTACTCTTCACCACCATATCATCAACATAGATTTCGATACTCTTGCCCAACTGCGGCTCGAACATTCTTGTCATCATCCTTTGATAAGTGGACCCTGCGTTCTTCAGACCGAACGACATTACCTTGTAGTGGTAGTTCCCAGTAGGTGTCACGGAGGCTATCTTCTCCTAATCCTCTACGGCTAGTGGTATTTGATGATAGCCTTAAAAGATATCTAAGAAGCTCATCCGAGGATGGCTTGCTGTTGCATCTACCAGCTGGTCTATCCGATGCATGAGGAACGAGTCTTTTGGGCATGCTTTATTTAGGTCTGTGAAGTCTACACAAACCCATCATTTTCCACTTTTCTTCTTGACCACCACGGTGTTGGCCAACCATTCGGGGTAAAAAACCTCTTTGATAGCCCCCGCACGCTTAAACTTCACCACTTCGTCCCTAATCGCATCGGCGTGCTCTCTTGATGGGCGATGGGGTGGCTGCTTCTTGGGAGTGATGGACGGGTTGACATTGAGATGGTGACAGATGAAGGCTAGATCAATCTCGGAAGCATCGCAGGCATCCCATGCAAATACGTCAATATTTCTTTTGAAAAACTCAATCAACTCCTCCTTCTCCTGAAAAGGCAGCTGAGCCCCTACCCGAAAGAACTTCTCCGGGTCATCACCAATGACCACCTTCTCTAAATCTTCGCATTTTGCCTTCTCGGCAACTGTATCAAGAGGCGACATCGGGGCCTTTGATTGCTATAAGTTCTTTTCAGCAGAGGTCGAGGACTCCGTATCAAGCCAATGTGAGATGGCAGCCACCACACACTACCTTGCTGTGGTTTGGCAACCACGGATTTCGAGAACCTAGTCCCCTACCAGGAATTTCACCTTCTGATGCAAGGAGGAGGCAAAAGCCCCCAAGGTATGGAGCCAGGGCCTATCGACGATGGCCGTATAGGGGGAGTAGGTGTCCACCATGATAAAGTTCACCTCCACTGTTTCTGGGCTGGTCTGGATGGATAGCCTAATCATGCCCTTTGGAATAACAAGCTTCCCATCGAAACTCATCAAAAGGGAGTTATAAGGCATCAAATCTTTCGGTTTTAACCTCAGCCCCTTGTAGAGGTTGAGGTACATAACCTCGACCCCACTGCCACCATCCACCATCACCCTTTTCACGTCGTAGTTCTAGATTCTGAAAGTGATCAACAGCGCATCGTCATGGGGCTGGGTGGTTCCGATCTTGTCTTCTTCTGAAAAACTCAAGGTTGGGCGAAAATTCATTCTAGCCCTCTTCGGCTCTAGCTGGGATTCCTCGACAGGCCGTTAAGCCACAGAAAACACTCGTGAAGGGCGCGTGCCTGTTCTTCCTGACACGGCCAAGATTATATTGATCGTCCCTAGGGGTGGCCTTAGGGCAGTATCTCTCTGGGGTTCCTGATGGGTCTGACCTTGATGACCACTGGAATGATGCAGAAGGTGCTTCAGTTTTCCTTCTCGAACTAGCTGGTCCAAGTAATTCCAGAGGTTCCTGCAATTCTCCGTGGTATGTCCGTGGTCCTGGTGGTATTGGCAATAAAAGTTCTGATTGCACCTCGTGGACTCTCCCGCCATCTTATTCGGCCACTTAAAGTATGGCTCGTTCTTGATTTTCTCCAACACCCGATGTACTGGTTCTCGGAATATAGTATTGACAGTCTGTGTGTTGGTTACTCCTGATTGCCCTACGAAATCTCTCCTCGTTTATATTTATCGATCTGATCCATCAGTTGGTGCACACTAGTGGCAGGCTTGCCAGTTAGAGACTTCCTCAAGCCGTGCTCGGTTGGGAGACTATTTTTGAAGGTGCTGATGGCGACATCGTCAAAATTGTCGTCCATTTCATTAGACATCTCCCAATATTTGTCCGAGTAGGCCTTTAAAGTTTCTCTATCATGCATGGATAATGACAATAAAGCACTCAAGGGCCGAGGAGCTCTGTTGTTTGTAACGAAACGGGAGCCAAAAACTTGGGTTAGCTACCTATATGAATCTATGGAATTCGTCTTTAAGCCATTGAACAACCTCATCGCCACTAGTCCCAAGCTAGATGGGAAAACCTTGCACATCAGCGTCTCGTTTTTAGAATGGACAGTCATTCTTTGGTTAAACTGGCTCACATGCTCCACGGGGTCTGTTTTGCCGTTATAAATGGCAAAGGTTGGCTGCTGGAATCGTCGAGGAAGTGTAGCCCCTTCTATGCGACGTGTGAAAGGTGATTTGGAGAGTTGATCCAGTGCCCTGCTCATGGCATCGTTTTCCAAGCCCCTAGGAGATGGGCTTTTACGTTTACACCTCTGGTAGTGCTCTTTTTGGTGAGAAAAGGTCTCGCTTGAAGGAATTCTCGATCTTTGCCTATAGTCATCATCGCTTTCATCATCGGAGGGCATGTCAGGGCTAGAATGAGATCGCCTTCGTTGTGCATGGCGCAGCTTTCTCTTCAAATTGTCTATCTCTCGCTGCATGGCCTGCTTATCATTCTGTCTTTGGGATACGTGACTCCTAACTTCTTCTGGTTGCATGGCCCGGTTGTTATTTTGTCTCTAGAGCACGTGACTGCCCACACGAGAATAGCTTTTGCTGGTTTGAGTGGTGTGCACACTTCCCTCTCGAAACTTTCCATTCTCTTCATTTTGATCACCCTCAAGGTTAGGAAAGTTACCCTGTTGTTGGGATCTAGCCGGTTCAGGCTGATGGGAGCCTGCTTGATGAGGGCCTAATCCTACCATGCTTGATTGTTGCCCTTACTAACACACAAGTTCTCTCCACAGACGGCGCCAATTGTAGGGGCTAGGTTTGAGCACTTCTTCTATTAGATGAGTGGACTCGGGCCCAACTAACCCAATACAATAAA
This sequence comes from Quercus berberidifolia, assembly GCA_028535905.1. NCBI lineage: Eukaryota > Viridiplantae > Streptophyta > Magnoliopsida > Fagales > Fagaceae > Quercus > Quercus berberidifolia. The sequence goes on from JAPQVW010000010.1 coordinate 38,987,766, forward strand.
TTTATAAAGAGTGGGTTTAAGAATTAGGCCTAAGTAAGGGTTACAACAACCAGATATGGTTATCAGTGGGTTGAGTAATAAGGACATGGACCAAAGTGTGAAATTCAGTCCTCAGCCCTCATCCGAGGAGCTTGTTGTTCTTCTTATTTCTTCAGTGCTTGGTTACAAAGGTTTCAAAGATGATACAAACTGCTACAATATTCTTCATTTCTAATTCCCGATCCTCTCTCTCCCCCCCCCCTCTTACTGGAGGATTTCTCACATTATATATCCCCTTCCAGTTGATCTTGGCCCTTCATCTGTTAATCATGCAAGTTACTACTTGAGTACTTGTCCTATCAGCCGCTTTCCCAAACCTTCTGTGAGCTACAGCAACCAAGACTGCACTGTTCAAGGGTCATTTCCTCATTAATGCGGCCAGAACCTTAGTTGTGGGCATTTAATGCGGAGGTGACAATTTCTCCTTGAATTGCTCCTCCACTATGCTCTCATGGCTGACCCACAGTACTTGTCCTTTTTCTTGGGATGCCCTAGAAGGCTGCCTTTGATGGCGTGCCGCTCTTCTCTTCTAGGATCTCAGTTGGTTGAGAACAGGATTGTCCTCGGCGATGCTTCTTGGCAATTTGGACTTTCTTCATTCGTCCTCGGGCATTTCTTCCTCCTCGGCGTGGGTCTTTGGTTTAGTATAAGGTGGGCCGAGGTTGCCAAATTCTTTGACCCCACATATACTTATCTAAAAATATATTTATATAGACTTAAGATTAAATTGTGTAAATTTGTAAATAGGTCTATATAATATCAAATTATTATTGATATGTTATTAATAATATAAACCTTCTATTTGTAATAAAAATTCATAAATTTGTTAAGGAGTAAAAAATTTTAGTCACAGTTTTACCATGTGTTGAAACCCACTTTTGATAATATGGACCCAAAGGGCCAATGGCAAAAAATCCAAACCAAGAAAAAGACAAAAGAAATTAGAGGATAGAAGCAAATCGATAGGGCCATGCCCCTAAGGCCCAAGGAGGAGAAATATCTATTGACCCACTACGGGATATGGGCAACGTGGAAGAATCAACCAAGGTGAAATGGCACTCTCCCAGAAATAAGAATGGGCCTTGAATGGGCAAAAGAAGAAGGAATGAGGCATAAGGCCTAATAGGCAAGCCGGCAAGAATTAATGGAAAATAATAAGGGAGAGACCTGGAAAGGCCCACTGGCAACAAGACAAGGTGAGGCAAGCCCAACAAACTTACACCAATCTCTATAAAGGGGCAAACGCAAATGGAAAGACAAAATAAAAGGGACCACAAAAAAAAATTCAAATAACAGCAACAAAAACCGCGTGGAAAAGGAAGAAAACAAGGCCTGAAAAGAAAAAACAAAAATGCAATGGCTAAAGCACCACCAACTTGTACCTAACCAATGCAAGGAAGGTGGACCCATAGCTGAAGGAATTACAAAGGGTGTAGTTTGGTGGAGGGGGGGGGGGGGGGGGAAGTATATTTCCTGTATCCTACCAGGACCTCTTTTAGGAGGTGCTCTGCTAGGAAAGCATCTTTATCCAAAATAAGTAGTAAATCGGCTAGGGAGCACTTGATGCATGCTAGAGGTTAATAGAAAGAGACCCAAGGTTTTACCATTCAAAGGGGAGAGAGAGGTACACAAAAGAACGAAACGGATGAGAGTTGTCGTGGGATACATAGTGGAAGAAAGAGAAAACGTTGTACATGCTTAGAGGTAGTGGAGGTTGAACCCCATACAACCAAATGGGTAGTGGGCACCTCTAAAGAGTGATTGCAGGAGACAAAATGGTTGGTGAGCAATGAGGGTAAAAGAGAGAAATCACACAAGCTTGATTAGGTGTATAAATAGGAACAATATCCATAAGAGGAAGGGGGATAGTGACTTAGGCAATCTAAACAAAGAGTTGAAAATGAAAGAAGAGAGAAAAGAGAAAGAGTGAAGTAAGACTTAATAAAATAGAAGGGTGTAAACGGTAAAAACAGCATGCATTAATAGACAAATCTTTTCTTTCTCTCGCATAACAAACCCACTCTTTGTAATTTCATTGAATGAAAAGTCCAAAATGTACAACTTTATGGCCTAATCCAGTAATAAGATTGAATAAGTTGGGGTTTGGGCTCTCTTATCTTGTGCACATATTGACTCTGAGTAGATCCTGCAGAGATAACAAGTCAAGCCCAACTCTCCTACCCACTGCAGAAAGCCTTAGCCCAAAAGCATAAAAGGCCCCGACGCTATGTAAGTGTAAGAATTTTTTTTGCATTTAACATTATTTTTGAAATATTTTAGTTAGTTGTCATTTTACAAAATTATGTAGCAAACTAACATCTCGAGACTCTAAAACTCGAGTTCAAAGGTGGAATTTGAGTTTTAACTCGAGTTCAAAGGTGGAATTCGAGTTTCTAAAACTTGATTTGTATGTGATGGCAATGTGGAAAAAATCCACATGGAAATCGAGTATTTAAAACTTGACTTCCTGTGTTCACCTGGTACTTTCTTCTTCGTTGTTCTTCTTGGTTCTTCTTCTGTGGAATCCTTTCTTCTTTGTGCTTGGGTTCTTCATTGTGTTTTTCCGTGGGTTCTGTGGGCTCTTCATCGTGTTCTTCCATGGTTTCCTTTCTTCATCATGTTCTTTCTTTAATTTCTTTAGATCTTCATCGTGTTCTTTCTTCAGATCTTCTATGGGTTCTTCTCTTCGTCTTCAATTTCTTCAGAATCTCAGATCTTCATCGGGTTCTTCAGATTCATCTTCTTCTTCTATGGAACTCGAGTTTTTAAGACTTGATTTCCATGAGACAAAAATATCTCTATATCTTCTTCCTCACTGAACTCGATCCTCAAAGACTTGAGATATTATCCTCCAAACTTCTTCCCACTTCCTGCTAACTAACGATATAGTGTAGCAAACTCATGCTACTCTACAAATTACCTCGTAAGTGTAATCAAGTAGCTTGTGAATAAACTCAAGCTTGTTAAACATGTTATTAACTAAGCCTAAACTTGTAATCTTGTTTAGTAATGAGTTTGAGTTTGAGTTGTGTTCAAAATAGAACTAAATAAACAAATCTAAACTTTTAATATTCGACTCAGTTTGGCTTGGCTCGTTTAAAACCTTGCAAAATGCTCGTGAGACTTTTTTTTGGCAGACTTAAGAGTCTGTTTGGTATCAACTTCAACTTTTAGCTTCTAGTTATGTATAGTTTTTTAAAACCTTACTTTCTCTCGTTTTTTATCACTTTTTCAATTTTTTTTCAAGATATAAATATACTTTAGCACATTTTTAGCAAAAAGCTAAATAAATTGTTCCCAAACAGACACTTAGTAATGTGTGAAACAACCTTTCACCAAACAACAGGAGCTATTGACCAGCTTATTATAGCTTTGTGCTCTACCATGGCATATTTCAACTGCCTCGTGGATGTAGTTGGAAGCCTTGGCTACTGGCCTAGAGTGGGTATTGGCCTATTTGGTCGCTAATCATCTTCAACAAATTTTGTATTCAGTGTGAATGTTTTCTAGGCCAACCCGGAAAAGTAAGAACCCAAAGCCTAAGGATCCTTCAATTCAAGACACCAGCAGCATCGTGCCACATCACCTCTCCAAAAATGAAGGGTTACGTATCATTAGGGCCAGTGGCCGAAGGCATTTTTGGTGATGAGCAAGGTACCTCAAAGTTGAGTTAAATATACTTCTGGTAACCATTTGCGCCATACCTGATATTTATTATTGAGCACCTAACCTTTTAAACAGATTATCGATAGAATAGCAGTTTCAGAAACACATGGCATCAGCTCCTCCAATGCAGAATTGCAGAGCAAGGTTTGTAAACCAAAGCATGAACAACTTAAACGTCAAACAAAGGAATAGGAAACAAAGCTGGTGTAGTAATCCCTTTGAATACAAAGAAAGAGGACACAAGAGACAACTGTCCAATCAATTAATTGTAAAGGGAATGCAACTTAAACTTGCTATGATTTTACAAAAAGGGTACAACCATAACTCCCATTTATTAAAATCAAGGAATTCATTCGGGATGAGTGACTTTCAAAGGAAAACTGCATGCCCCATTGCCTTATGATAGAACCAACAGAAAAGATCAGTGAGAGAAATAAAATCAGTTTTCCTCAGTTTTTTGGGGAACCTCAGTTTTCGGGGGACCCTTCCACTTGAAGTTTTCTGCATATGTTTTCACCTGCAACCAGAACAGAGAAGGGTTCTACAATTAGTAGGGCTGATATGGATATTTTGATCAAGCAGAGGAAACAATATTCTAAGGATGGCTATGATCATGTTATGTTTCTTGGGTCATGTGCCGATACAACAACACAAGACTAGCCACATGCTGACTAAAACCCATCTAAATCGTGAACTTACATGGCCACAATGAATCAATATTCCAGACAGTGGTGCTTAATAACCTAGAAACCTGACCTAAAGGGTCGCGGATGGGTTTGAACAAGTAGAAAGTCAGCTTGGGCCATGGGGGGGCAGTTTTTTGAGGAAATTTAGCATTCAGGCAGGTGTCAAGTGTGAGAAAAACCTACCCAACAAACCCAACCCATCCAAATTTAATACATCTGATTTATTTTTTAAAATTGGCTGCTTCTTATTGGCTCCTTGGATTATATTATCAACTATTGACCAATCACATTTTTCTCCCTTGATTATTCGAAAGAACTCTCTTTCTAAGTTTCATTGCCACCATAGATTATATTATCAACTATTGGCTCCTTCCACCAGCATTGCTGGAACTCATTTCAGCCACCTGAATCCATGTGGCTTCTCATTCAGTGTATCATCATCCTACTCAAAGTGAAGATGAGTGTATCATCCACAAAGAGAAGAGAAATGACTCACCTCTCAAATTTTTTGACAATTCAATAGTTGGGGGAGGGGGGATTTGAATCTTGGATATCTCTATTGAAAACACCAAGAGGTGCCAGCCAATTGAACTACAAGGCTCTTGATGACTCACCACTCAAATTGTCAACGGAAACTTCAGATACCCTCCTGACACCGCCCTTGTAATTATCCTACCCAAAGCTACCATGACAATCACAAACAGCAATGGGAAAGTGGAATAGTGGATCCCCCTGCTGGACACCTCTGCTACTAGCAAAAATACCAGTAGGTGTGCCATTCACCAAAATAAAGAATTTTACAGTAGAAATATAAAACTCCACCCACTTCATCCATCTTTCACCAAAACCACACCTTTGAACCACACACAGCAGAAAATCCCAATTGAAATGATCGCAAGTCTTCTCCACATCCAATTTACATGGCACCCCTGGTCTGCTAGATTTTAGACGACTATTCAAACATTCATTCGCTATCAAGACCAAATCAAGAATTTGTCGCCCTTGGATGAAGGCATTCTACATATTAGGCACTATCTCCTCTAATACCCCTTTCAATCGGTTTGCTAAAACCTTTGCCAAATATTTTTTGATGACATGGAACCTTACCAAGGAAAGGTCCTTTGGACCCACCCTTGGGGAGTAAACTCAAGATACATGACTCCGCCTGCCAGAAGTGTGTATCAGGTAATCCATGGAAACTCCTCGTGGGGATTTGAATCTAGGATGTCTAAAGTTTATCCCAAGCCTCCCACCATTAGGCACCTTTGCCAAAATTTTATATATACTACTCACAAGGCTAATTGGCCTAAAATCCTTTACTTCAATAGCACCCATTTTCTTTGGAATTAAAGTCACAAATGTTAAGGTAGCATTCAAACTTTTTTCAAAAAGCACTTATCATAAAATTCAGAGAAGAACATTATAGTGTTATTACCACAAACTAGCAAGACTGGAAGAAGGCAATAGTAAACCCATCTAGACCCAATTCTTTTCTTTTAATTATTATAAGTAACACATAAACACCCAATGCATCTTGAACCCAAGACCTCAACCTAATCATTCCATTTTCCAAAAAAATAAATAAATAAAGCATGTTCCCTATTCTTATGGCCAGCCAAAAAGTGTTATCTCAATGTCAAATCTAACAACTATTGTTGAGTCCCCCAGTCCAACAATAACCCTAAAGATATAAATTCAGCTATTTGTAGGATCGTGAAAATAGCTAAAACTGTCAAAAGGAAAGTGGAAGAATCTCAAACCTTCAACAATGGTGTGTGGCGTTTCTTAACCTGCAGATGAATTAAAGAACTGTTGTCAATAGGATAAATGGGAACAAAAACTTGAGGTCAAAGAAAAAAATATGCATTCATCAAAGAACTATCAATGGGAGTTTTCAACCAATAATTTAAACAATTTGAAAGCAAAGTAGCGACAGTGAAACTACAAGCATTTTACGACACAGAAATTAAACTGAAAAATAAAAATTCAGAACATATTGACACAAAAATTTAAAGTTTCAAAAAAAGAAAAGGTAATAGAACATAATGCCATCAAATTTAAAGTTCCCAAACTGTAGAAAAGCATTATACAAGACAAGCAGACAGCAGATACAAAGCTAACAACAACACAAAATTGAGACAAGGGAACAACAAAAGGCAGATTCACAACTCATATTTCATGTCCAACAACAATCATACATTGACCAGAACCCTCACAAACTTAAAGATGTGAACTACTGAACTTGCTTGTGCTAAAACACGCACCTAAACAAGACAAAACAAGAAAAACTAATGTATAAGCATGTGCAATTGCAACAATAGTTTAAAGCATACAAGAAAAAAATAGAATAATTTGGTTGTTTCATCAAAATAGTAAATAGGGGGCTAAAACTCATTTCTGAAAATGGGAGGAGGTTCCTGACATTCTCCCAAACCTTGAGGGAGGATAGTGTAATTTACCTAAAATAAAAATTATAAAAAAAATCCCTTGCAGTAGAAAATATTTAAAAAGGGAAATAACACATACCACATAATCCCAACCATGCCTTTCTGCAAATGACTTTGCAGCTTCTTCACTATCAAAACTCAATGCAGCATCACCAACATTGGCATATGGGTCCCCAGTGGATGTCCAGCCCATCAATGGATTTTCCCACCTACAAACATATTAGTAGGAACGTTAATCACACGATAAAGGTGATAAAATAATTATTCCAGTAATATTGAGCACTAAAATTCGTATATAAGGACTTGATTGCATGCTCCTTGCAAAACATTTGAGGGTAGTAAACATTGTAACATGCGTTACCCATAAACCTGTGCTTGACTGTTAGTTTCCTGAATGTGTAAAGGATGTTCATTCCCCTTTGGTCCAAATTCAAGAAAGACATTGTACGGTAAAAGTGAAGCATTTTAGCTTTCTTGGTTATTCTAGTAATTCATTAAATTGCAAATAATTTAAGGAAGTATTCACAAAATAGAGAACAATCATTGACAATAAATCACTTGAATAAACTTGGGCATTTCACTTTTAATCATCAAATAGTTTAGTATAAATTTGAAAATTTCAGGAAAAGATTAATTTATAGTCTTATATAAATAGTTTAATATAGTTTAGAGATTATGCATTAATCAGTAATATAGTCTTAGCACATGTAAGTGTCATTTCTAATAGATCGTTGAGGCTGCTCAGTGGAAAGCCTAGTACATAAGATTGCACGAAACAAACACTATTTACCTACCTACACATTACAAATCGAATTAGAACATATTCCTACCACAAAAAATCATTGACTTGAAAGAGAATTCAAATTTCTAGACAAAAATGTCAACCCTTTATACAGATAAAAAGAACATACTTCTGTGTTGACATAAAATTGATCTTCCACCTTCCAACTTTTCCCGATCCTTGTTGAGTCGCAGTTCTAGCAGGCGCGTAAATGACAACCTACAATGCACTTCAAATTATTGAAGAAAAAAAGTACTTTTGAAAGAAAACCTTAACCTATCAGTACTAAACCGCATTTCCAATCCGCCTAAATATAAACAATTCCAGCTCCCCTCAATTCCCAAAACACTAGCCAGTAAAATACCCAGCTCACAACTATCAAATTATCCACACACACACACAAAAAACCCAGCTCAATTTTCATGTTTGAAATTGAAAAACCCAAGTCTACTTAGCAAAAATTCAATCTCAGCAAGAAAAAAAAATATACCCAAATCCCAAGAAGTCAAATTTTCATTTCATATATTAAAAATGAAAAATTGAAAGAATATGATCCATTAGAAACTGGGTCAAAAAAGATGAATCAAATTGAAGCCTAAAGAAAAAAAAAAGAAAGGTGTACCCTGCGACGAAGGTGTTCATCGGGGATTCCGGAGACGACGCCGATCTCGCTAGGCTTTCTCTCGACCAGTGCGTCGGCGGAGAATGGTCTGGACCACTGGACTAGCGTGGTTCGGAGACCACGACCATGGCTCCAGATATTGCGTTGCAGAGAGTTCGCCATCAATCTATGCTATGAGTAGTTGCGTACAACAGCACCGTGAGTGCCCACAGTTTTTAGCTTTCACATAAAATAAAAAAACTGGAACTGAAAGTAAAGCAATAGTAATGCTAGTAAGTAAAAACTACCACCAAGCACTGTGTGAGTGTTAACACTATAGTATACTTAGGCATCTTTGCGGGTTGGCCCCTATTTTGTTATTTATACATGAAATATGCCCCTAGCCCTCATTTTTTTAATAATAACTTTTTCTAATGGATACCATGGGATTTTAATCAATAACTGTTTTTTATTAGTAGATTAAAATATTAATTGATTTTGATGTAAATAGGAGTATAATGTGCATTATTGATTGGATGATTTTGCAATTATGTATGAATTTTTGAAAGAAACTTTTAATTTTTGAGAGTTTATAAATTCTTTTTTTTAAGATTTTTTTTTTTAGATTATAATTCAAAAAATATCTAAATTTTCATGAAAATACAAGACCTCTAACTTAAGGTTCAAGTGAAAAACATAAAGTCTTGCATAAATTTAATTATGATATTACCAATGATATGGAATACTAAATTTCAAAATATCACACTAGGAAAAAAAATTATGGCATAAGTTCATCTTTGAACAAATAATGTTTATGTTATATCAATGTATAATGGTTTATCATTTATTTATTTTTAATTATTGTCAAAATATTAATTCTATATCTATTAAATGAATAAAATTGTTTTGAATAATTAAATTTTATACTTTTATCATGATTTTTAAAACTGGAATGGTCAAATAACTGAAAAATGATCCGATTTTTGGTTTTTACCCACAGTCTTTAATGTTGAATCATTGATTTTATGGTTTTTATTAGACCGATTGAAGGTTTGATTTCTAATTGAACCAGCCAATCCAATTTGGTTTCTAAAATCATGACTTTTATATATTTTTTTACCTAAAGTATGTCATACTTCCAAAATTTATATATATCCTAGTAGTAATAATAATGTTAATTCAATATTAATTCTTATGACTTTAAAAAATTAAATAAGTTAATTTTTTAGATTTAAAATATCATACCCTAATTTTTTTGATATATTCAATATAATAACAGGAGACGAAAAATTTGAACTTTAGACATCTCAATTCAAAATGCTTGAAAGTGTTAGCTCAACTACAAGGCCAATGGCTCATACCCTAATTGAGTCATCAATGTTTGTTTGGTATCATTTGATTTTTTTTTTTTTTTTTTTTTTTTTTTTTTTTAACTATTGATGCATTTTTGTTGTGTATCCTAGCTCATGGGAAAAAAATTAATAAAAATAATAATAATAATAATATTTGCTAAGGGTGCGAGTGCATATTATCGTATGCAACCAACATTGAATTTGATTTAGAAAACTTTAGAGTCAAATTCGTAATTTCAGAAAACATAGTGGTCGCAGGTTTCATAACTCATAAGTCATAATAAGAGCAGTAGAAGGTGTTGTATTTCTCGGACAAGATAAAAGAAAAAAGATCAAAATTTTCACACTCTTAGAATTATATATGCAGGTCTCACTCGCATGTTTTCGTCAATTGTTCTAACAAAATTTGGCATAAACCAAACTGATTTCCACGTTAACCATCTCTCATCTCTGCGGCAATTCCTTTGATCCGGTACACCTCTGCCTCCAAATCTTCTTCTCTATGTTTTTTTATTTTTTATTTATTTTATATTTTATATTATATATATATATATATATATATATATTTTTTAATAATCTTTTTTCTTGTCAGTCTGTTCTTACCAAAAACCTCGGAGTTAGAATTGAATAACATTGTCTCTGAATCTTTTCCGTTTCATTCTCTTTACAAAAGTTTTTGTTTTGTTTGGTTTGGTCTGTTTTTAACGTTAATCAAATTATGCTTATATTTTTTTTCATCAGATTTAGCTCATTAGCAAATGGATGGATTTTTTTACTTTCTTTTGTTTTCATTTATATGCAGTAGGATCTAGCATTGCGTCTTAAGTATGAGTTTTGCCTAGGAGTTGGATTTGGAACAAAATCTTTTATCATCTTTGAGAATAATTTGAAGTTATATTTGTGGTTGAAATTATATATATATTTATTTATTTATCTGCGTCCAGACTGAATTTATGTTTGCCAGCTATAATTCCACACTAAAAAGTGGTACATAATTTTTATTTGTACATGGCTGTGAGTATGGGTAGCTTGTGTGAAGAGGTGAAGTTTAATTGTGGTTTTGCTTGATTAATAGTTAAGTCACACCTAACTACTAAGGTATCAGATCGAGGTCTATAATGCTTGATTACATTGTTGTAAATTGGTTTTTTTTTTCTTTTTTTTTCCACATTACATTGACACATTGCTGGCAATACAAATACAATCTTGCGCTTCTATAAAATTTGTGTCATACTGATGATATTGGTATTGTCACAACCCAAACCCGATACCCGGATTTGTGACCATGACCGGCATGTTAATATCAAGCTTGCCTCCCGGAATGTATATATTATCATTCTGTTTTTTCATTTTGGTGATAGTGGTCCTTGAAGGTTTACATGTACATTCCAAAACTGCATGTTTTGTTCAAGATTTCTTTGTTGGTTATCTTTGCTGCAGTATATATGTGTTTAATTTCTATCCAGTGTCTGATTATCTGTATATGGGTGGATGCCCTGATAGGCAGCAGCATCGATTGTACAGATTTTGTTCAAAGAGCTCTGGACACCCACGTTAGCAAAAAAAAGATGGGTGCTCCTAAGCAAAAGTGGACAGCAGAAGAAGAAGCAGCCCTTAAAGCTGGAGTCTTAAAACATGGAGCAGGCAAATGGCGCACAATACTTACTGACCCAGAGTTCAGTGGCATCTTACATCTACGTTCAAATGTGGATCTTAAGGTATCTATTTTATACTTTCAGCTGGAACTGTCAACCATTACTGAAGAAAGTGTAATTACTCATTCAGCTTTGAAGATCTAGAATTTGATCTTATGGATAGTGCGTCTGTTTATCGCATTTGGGAAACTAAAATCTCTGTGCTTAACTCGCTTGTCAATTTCAAATGATGTGTGGTGGTGTATTAATTTGAGTATTATATATGATGGACAGGATAAATGGAGAAATATAAATGTGACGGCAATATGGGGGTCCCGTCAGAAGGCCAAACTTGCACTTAAAAGAGATCTACCTACCCCTAAACTTGATGATAACCCTATTTCTCTAATCACTGTACCTCAGAGTGATGCAGAAATTGTTGATGCTAAGCCTCTTGTGCTTTCGAGAGGAACATTGCAGACTGCTGATTCAAAGGAACCATTTGCAAGGTTACATCTCTTGCAATTTTTTCATCTATAAAACGTAGATACTTCTGATGACGACATGTACTTTAAGTAGTTTTCATTCTTAACTTATCTGATCTAGATTTCATATAGTAGTTAATCCATTCAGAAACTTATTATGTTGCTATAATTTAGAAGAATCTATTAAATTCTAGTATTACTTTTCTTTTAAGAAATTATGGGAAAGAGTTTATCAGATAATTAAAAATTATGCAATCCGTATGTTTATGGCATGGGGTCTTACTAAAGTGTAGTATTTCAATAATACTTCCAGTTAGTGGGAATGAATAATTGGAGAGTACATCTGTTCCATGAAATAATAATCACAATATCCTGCAAGATCTCTTAGTTGGGATGTTTTTGTTGTTCTAGTATGGTATTAAAATATGCATAAACTTTAATGATCAAGGAAAACTCTAACTTTTCCTCTACTCCTCCATTTTAGTTCACACAAAATTTTCGGCCATTCATTATATTACTGAATTGCAATGTAAATTTAATTTCACATCTGAAAGAAGTCACTGGAACACCATTGTTAATTCCTCTTTAAATTCTAAAGCGTCATCTTTTATAAATATTTGTTTAAGTTTCTAATGGTTGTACCACTGGGAAACAACAGCTCGTTTTTTCTAATAGACTTTTCTTTTCTTTTTTTCATTTCACTTCATTCAGTGAGAGTCTTTCATAAACTATGTGCTAAAATTGCTTGACTCACCCCATCTAAGTTGCACATATTGTACCATGCTTGGAAAACTTACTCAAAGTGAAGACATGTCTCTTGTTTGATAAATCTCTTTAGGCTATTTTTGTGGCTTCAATATTTGGTAAATGGCACATCAGTCATGATCAATGTTACAATATATAACAGCTAAAAGATGGTGGTTTTATAACTTACAAACCTACTGTCCACTTTATTTATTTATTTATTTTTGGGGGTGGGGGGTGGGGGGGGAAGGAGGAGGGGGGGAGATCCTCCAAAGATGAGGTGGGGGTCTCCAGATGTCATAGGCCATAAAAAACTTGTAATGGGAGCCAGGTTATCCTATTTTTCTTAACATTGTTATTTATTTCTTCTGTTGGACCCTCCTTTGCATGGTTGTAGGTTGGATAAGCTTATATTAGAGGCTATTACCAATCTGAAGGAGCCAAGGGGTTCTGACAGGGCTGCAATTGCTTTGTACATAGAGGTAATCTCACTTGTGTATCTTTAAGCTATGACTTCGTAAACCTATCATGCTTGCAGAAACTAATACTAAGTGGTCAAACTTCAGAACATCTAGTGCTTGTAATGCTTTTAAGTTGTAAAGACCTTCTATTCCAATTCTTTCTTGAGCAAATTTCCTTTTCTACCTTCTCTTAGTTTCTAATAAATTGGTGTTCATACAGATACAAGGTTATTTCAAATGTATTCCTCTTAATCATGATTCTTTTAACAGTACAGAAACACTATTGTGATTTCTGCAGCTCTTTATGCAGTTACTCTTTTTTTATTTTTTTTTATAAGTAGCAATTTAATCGTTTCTTCAATTACATTAATCAATGACTGATGTGGATTTTGTTCTTAGATCCAAGACTGCAGTACTATTGAGTATTTTTCTGTCAATCACAATTCACAACTAGTGGGTATCCAGCAGCCTTTGATAATATAACTATTATTATCGGGCTGCTTATAAATTATCTGCCACTAGGCCCACTACTAAAACTCTCATCAAATTTTGTGTAATATTTTCTCAGTTTTGAAAAAAAATGCATCAGAGAATCTCTCCCAACTTAAGATGTACTAGTGCATGTTCAGTTGAGGATTTTTAGAAACATTGGCAATGCTTGTGCTTGATTCTAAACGTTATTAGTTTTCTTTTCTTTCCTTTTTCTTTTTCTTTTTTTTTTCTTGTAGGAGCGGTACTGGGCACCACCAAACCTCAAAAAACTATTGTCGACAAAGTTAAAGCATATGTCAGCAAATGGAAGATTAATTAAGGTACTCAATCAATCAAAATATTGGTGTAGAGAGGGAAAGACATTAACATTTGTCTGTGGAAACTAACAAGTCAATGAAGCTATTTGACTGAAAAATTGTTCCTGCATTCCTGAAAACCGTTTGATGCATATCCTATTTCAAGGTCATATAAAAATATATCTAATATGACAAAAACTTGTGCTTGATAATACATTTTAATAGTAGAAACGATTATGTTGTCCTATTGGTTGTCAGTTGATTACATGAAATTAGAATTTGTGATATGCATATGTAGGTATGTTTGTGATGAGAGGTAATACTATTTGAGTAATAAGTTTGTAAGGCATGGACATACAGTTTTTCAGGAAATTAAATGGTATCATCATGACTCAGAATTGGATACTTTTTATGGTGGTTGCATTGACAGATAAAACATAAGTACAGGATTGCATCAAGTTCTACATTTTCTGAAAAAAGAAGAAGCTCTTCCTTGTTAGTCTTGGAGGAAAGGCAGAAGGATTCTTCAAGAGCAGAAAAGAGAGAGATCAACATTCTTACTAAAACCCAAGTTGACACAGAGCTGTCAAAGATGAAGGGCATGACTGCACAAGAGGCTGCTGCAGCTGCTGCACGAGCAGTTGCAGAAGCAGAAGCTGCTATTGCTGAGGCTGAAAAGGCTGCAAGGGAGGCAGAGGCTGCAGAAGCCGAAGCAGAAGCAGCACAAGTTTTTGCCAAAGCAGCAATGAAGGCATTGAAATGTGGAACACTCCGTGCTTGGTAAAATTTTCTTTTATGCTTTGCCATTCAACTATTCCAGCATCCTGAGTCTAGAGATTTTATGGTTAGGAATCTAGGATGCGGCATCACATCCTGTCAAAAAGCTAAGCTTGGGAAATTATGTTATTTTTTCCTCTGTATATAAATTGGGACTTCCTCTTTAGTTAAGTTCTCAGAGCTTGGCTGGATGTCTTTATTATTTCTTAACATCACAAAAAATACTTATCTAATCCTTTGCATATGCAATGCTTCACTGGTCTCGTAATGACATTTTATTCCACTTTTTCCAAGGGGAGATGCCACAAACATTCTGTTGTTTGTTAATAAACTGATGCCCATCCGATCTGTACTTTTCAAACCTGTACTTGTTTCTTACTTCTTCTTTTTTTGTGTTGTTTTTGGACATCACACTATTTTGTCCACTACTACATGAAATTTTTGCATATTCCCATGTGAATCACCCAGAAATCCAGGATTTGTGACTTTGGATGTTATGCTACGGTGGAAAGGTTCTTGTCATCCTAGTGCTGCAATATTCATAACCTGAATATAATTTTAGTCCTGTTAGTGTCCTTTATGGTTCTTAATCCTAGTGGTATCTTTGCTAATTTTGCAGATGATGTGAACTTCACATATGGGTATCCAGTTCTTCGAAGGTGAACCGTGCATTGGGCTTTAGGATCATACTGGTGCAGCTCTGAATTCTACCAATATGTCTATAACTGTATATATGGCTTAGGTTTGTAAATTTGATAAATGGGATATTGATATTTGAGTTGTGTTTGCTTTTTCGGGGTCATTTCGCTAGGAGCTTATAGATTTTCCTACTTCTAGAACTAAAGGATGAAGAGTAATTCTACTAAAAGAAATAGATATAGGGGCTTCGGGAGCCAAGATACATATGTAATTCACATGTCGTGGTGACCGTCATTTGAGCCAATGGAAGAGTAAATGAAAATATGAACTTTCTTAAGATTTGTGTTTCAGAAGCTGTGTTCATGGCTCACTAAAAACAAGCCTGTGTTTATTAGCTACTGTGCTTGGCACAATAACATTTATGTTTTCTTTTCACCCACTCCAATTTATGTGTGCATGAGCACATGTGTGTTGCGTTTTCTTCTCATGAATTTTGAGCATTGCATGAAGAGAATAGGTGTAACTACTATTCATGGGTCTCACTAGACTATTTCAGTTAACTTTTACCTTTATTCATATTACTTTTAACAAAAAAATTTCAGTTTCAGCAAAATAAACGAATCTCAAATAGAACTCTCAAAAAAAAAAAAAAAAGATGAGGAGGAGGAGGAGGAAAAGAGTGGCTATCTTGATTCTTTAAAAAATAAAAAATAAAAATTTAGGCTATCTTTTCTTTTACACCAAGTGATTACACTCTTTTTGTACCAACCAGTTACCATTTTATTAAAATTTTAGGTAAATTGTATAGTTCCCTATAATTTGGGTGTTTTCAAATTATATCCTAAATTTTAAAAAGCTTCAATTAAAATCATGTACTTTTTGAATAGTTCCAATTTGCATCTTCAATGATTCACCATTAACTAAAAGTAGAAGAAATTTACATAAGTTTTGGCTAAAACCTAGCTATCTAAAGATTATAAATACAAAACATCCTTCTATGTGATATTATAAGATGTGTGTACACTGTTTTTTTTTTAAAAAAAAGACGTGTACACTACAAAAGAAGGAAAATTCTGGTGACACAATTTTGTGCACAGAGTTGTGGCACCAGAACCACTTACAAAAGAATTGTACAATTATATGATAATAACTAATTTGTTTATTATCACCAAAACATTCACAATAAAATTACATATTATATGCCTGTTTAAATTAAATTAAATATTATATAATAAAAGCATTTCACATGTGATTATGTGCACGATAGATGAATGGTGACTTTATTTTATTGAAATAAAATGAGAGACTTTATTTTATTAAAATAAAATGAGATCATAACCTGCTAATGTTTTTTTTTTGTAGGGGAAAAAATATGTTTTAAAAATATTATGAATTGACAAAGTAACCTCTAACAAATTATATTTTTTAAGAAAATTATAGATTTTTTAGAAATGTGCCTTTCCAAATTAAGAGGCGTGATCTTTCCACTAAAACTCTTCATTGTCTATAGATCAAGGACATGAAAACGAATGCCAGTTCAATTTCTCTCATCATTCTAGTTAGATACACAAATTCTTAAGAAAACTCTAAACAAGAAAATTCAAAATTGTTGTCAACAATTTGATAACTTTGTTCTATCGTGAAGGTGAATTGTTTTGTAGGCCAACAACAAACCATTTCAACTGGGGACAATAATCACTCTAAAAGTAATGTTCCAAACATGTCTCTTATCCTCAATTCCCCACCCTCTCTTCCCTCAAAGACAAAAGACAATTGTAAGAGAGAATGAGGGGTGAATGACAATTTCCATTTTTTGTGTGCCAATGATAAATGGTTGAGCTTAGGGGTGTTCAACAAACCGCAAAAACAACTCGCAAAATGACATAACTACACTGCACCGCAAGTAACAGTGCACCGCACTACATGGTATAGTGCGGTTTGCGGTTTTATAATAAGAAAACCAAACAAACCGCACTGTTTCTATATATTAATATATTTATTTATTTTTTATATTAAATATATTATTAATAGTTTAATAGCCCTAATTTTCAAAAAAAAAAAAAAAAAGTTTGATAACCCTAACAAGTGTTGACTAGGAAAGTCAACCCAAAATAAAGAAAAACTAGCTCATTAGTTTAAAACTTGGCCCAAAATAAAGGGAAAAATTAGTTTTGAGCTAGGTAGGAAAAACCCAAAATTTGAAAAATATACCGACTTTAAACCGTTCAAACCGTATCTTATATATAACACCACACATGTGACCGCAAAAAAAATGTACGGTACAGTTATTGTTTTGGCTATACTCTACACCGCACTGTACCGCACCGCACATATGACCACAAAAATAAAGTGCGGTGCAGTTATGGTTTTAGCTAAACCGCACCGCAAAATGTGGTACTAAAAATGGCCCAAAACCGCACCACACTGCGAACACCCCTAATTGAACTCCATACTCCAAGTCTCTCATCCAACCCCGGCATTTCAAGTCCTTTCCATTTTGTTGATTTCATGATTAGAATAAATTTTACAAATTTAGAAATGTACATATTGTCACATCATTTATAATTTACATTCTATGTCTAGAAAATAAAACTTAAACCATGAAATAGACAAAATTGACAAGATTTGAAATGGAGAAAATCCTAGTCTAGAATTTCTTCACCGCTTTGAAAGTTGGGACATTTAGGGGGTGTTTAGGAGAGTAATTTGAGATGGGATTTTTGTAGTTTTTTGAAATATATATGGGTGAAAAAATGTGTGGAAATATGTGTAAGTGTGTTTGAAATGTGAAAAAAAAAAAAAAAAATGGCATTTAGTTTATAGCCTTTTATTTAATCTTTTATTTGCATAGCCTTTTATTTGCTCACTCTTCTCCTTGTTGATCAGAGTATAATACAAAAACGTGTACAGCAAATGAAAACCGTTGGGAATAATACAAGGAGTAATTAAGAAAAAACAAAATGAACTCGACAAACAAATAGAAAATTAGATAACTTAGTGGCACAAAATTATCCTTAAATAATATTTAACCCAACTCTATTGTTGCTAAAAAGTTATCACAAATTTGTCCCCAAGATATAACTAACTTTGTCGGGTTTTACGAATAGTAACTTTGAAGAATACTCACATAATTTCTTGTGTTTCTTAGAAATTATTTGAGAAAGAAAAAGAAAAATTAGTTATCAAGGAACATGAACTATTATATATACCCAAAGTGTTATTACCTTTCAATAGACACTAATGGAGAATTACAAAGTTTAATAAAACTTCCGCAAGGTATAAAAACCTTTTAAGAAGTTCAGAACAGTGACCAATTTTTTTTGCAGAAAACTGTTATTCACGCTTTTCAATCGATCGAGAGGAATTGAGTCTTTCGATCGAACAAGAACTGAAAAGGAATCGAGAGAGGCAGAAAGTCCAGAACCAATTCCTTCATCAATTTGATCGATCAAGTAGAATTTCGATTAATCGAAAGTTCTGAACTTTAATTTTCACTTTATCATTTTTATGCAAATGATAACTCACCGTACTTACATATCATTATTACAACATATCCTTATATATTCCTATATATGCAACAAAAACAAGTACTAAAATGGTACAATTAGATACAAAATACACTTCCGAACAAATAAAATCTTAACTAGGAAAAAGATTATACAATGGAAGAATAAACCTTAATCAGATTATAATTTCTGCAATTTCTGCATTACTAAGAATACAGTTTCAGACAACACGAACACAAATTTGAACAGAAACATTTCTCATTAGTAAAACTGGGATCACAAACTCACCCAGATTCGGCTTTCAAGCCCCCCAGTAACATAAACCCCCACTTTCAAAAACAAAAAATCTCAGAATTTCTCATTTCTCATTAATCTAAGAACAACCATTATTCTACATTTAAACATTAAAAAAAAAACAAAAATCAATCTTTATTCCAATACCACAGTGGCACCCAATTCCTTGAGCTTAGCGAGAATGGGTTCGGCCTCTTCTTTGGTGAGACTTTTCTTCAACACCACAGGGACTTTCTCGACCAATTCCTTGGCCTCCTTCAACCCCAAATCCGTGAACGTCCTCACCTCCTTTATGATTTTGATCTTCGCCGCCGCGTCGTACTTCTCCAGCTTCAAATCGAACGCGCTCTTCTCCGCGGCCTTGGCCTCCTCGCCCGACCCGGCTCCGGATCCGGAAGCCGAGGATGGGCCGAGCCCAGAGATTGCTGGGCCGTACTTGTTGAGGCCCATCTTGTGCCTCCAGAGGACCGAGTAGTCGTAGCGTTCGAGCTTGGTGAGGTCTCGGATCTCGTCGGCGATTCGCTCGAGCTTCTGGGTGCGAGTCTCGGTGGCCGTGCAGAGAGTGCGAGCGAGTGGTTTGCCAGTAAGAGTGAAGAGACTGGTTAGGGACTTGGTGGGGATTCTCATGGTTATGGTAATGGAGGACTTTTTTGTTTTTAATAAGAATAGGGTTTTTTGAGGGGTTTAAGATTAAAAAGGTTGTTCTTGATTCTCTGTGTTCTTGTTCATTGAACTCTAAACTAAATACAACTGTGGACAAATGAAAGGAAAATTGGGGTTTTGGGACTGTGGATGAGAAAGATAAGGGCAACTTAGGAATTTCATTTACAAGTCAATAAAACTCGCCCAAACGATGTCGTTTTTTTTTTTTTTTTTTTTTTTTTTTTTTTTTTTTCTAAATAATAATCTGGGTAAGTAACCTTATTCAACTTAATTTAAAAAAGAAATTATAAAGGTATCGTTTTTTTTTAAAAAAAAAAAAAACTAATTATTAGTACTTATTTGGAAGAGTTTATTTTCATTAGTTTATTGGACTTGAAAATTAAGTTGGACAAAAATACAAATGAAATTAGAAAAAATAAATATTGAAAAAGTTGTGCATAAATTAAATAAGTTGGATAAATAAATAAAAAAGTTCTAGCAATTGAAAACTTTAGCATGAAAATTTAAACTAGAGAAATTTTTATATTCCAAAAGTTCCATTTGGAATCCATTTGGAGTGGAAGTTTCATTGCATGCGAGAAAGAGAAAACTTTTACATAATTGAATAGCCCACGCCAAAAAAAAAAAAAAAACCATTCTTTTTTTTCTCTTCCTTTTCTTTTCTTAATTTTCTCTTGTAGAAACTGCTCCAAACAGAGTCATGGTTAAAAATATACACACAAAAAATCTGAAAATTTTGAGTTAAATTAAGCTACAGCTTTCCACTACTTTACAAGCCATAAGAGCTGGCCAGAAACCATTAGCATAGATGGTGGCTTCTAAATTTTACTTAATAAAAGTATATACAAACATATGAACACAAAATCGACTGAATTGACCTATAACAATGTAACAATAGCTCCTTTAAAGAGATATGGCTGAAAAATGATGCACCTTGCCCTCATTTCTGACCAAGCTGAAGGGGGAACAATATCCCATCTTTCTTCCTGCTTTCCTTCCAAGCTTCCAGTATTTCACAAGCCGTGGGCACGTTAGATTCCTGAGAATCATCTCCAATTGCTAGTGTGTCAAGTTCCAACTCATCAATATCATCTGAGTTTTCATTAAACAAATAAGTTGCAAGCTTGTTAGCCAGTTGTTCAGTACCAGTTGCTACCTCATCAGCAAAGCCATCTCCTCTGATGCAAAGGTTTGTTTCTCCATCTGTGCCGCAATCTTGATTTGGTGACAAAGTGAGCATCTCTGAATCAGCATCAACCTCTCTGTTGGTGCTAGTATGATTAACAGGTAGCGTGTCTAATGTGCAATCACTATCTCTGACTAGAGGGTCCTCACCAGGGTTAAGGTTTTCATGCATCATTCTTACAGAATAGTTTGGGATATTTGCACCAGTATTTTTATCAATTCCTCCATTACTGCCATCCAAGGATGATTTCTCCGAGGCTTCATTGCTCAATGCAATGGAACTTGAGAAGTCTCTTGATGTGGCAGAACCACAAAGAGAGTGCAATGATCTTAACAAGTTTAAGAAAGTGGCCTCTGATGCTACCTCACAATTACCAAGAGCGTCCAACAGTTTCACTAAACTACCCTCACTAATCCTGTGTCTATTTTTTTCAAAAAGGTCTGTCCACTGCCCTTCACTGACTTGAAATGGGGCATAAGCCATGGTGTTGACCAGGGTGGCAGCTTTCTCATAATTATGTTGAGCTGTAGCTTGAACTATCATTTCATTGAAGATCAAAGGAGGAGGAACTTCTCCAGCTTCCAAAATACTCTCAAACGCATGCTCAAGTAGATACCACTGCAGTGTGAATATAGATGCTGAATTATTTGATTATCCACCCATAACTGAGCTCATACAATAAAAGCATATAACTAATAACATTAAAAAGAAGAAAAATTAGTTATTATAGTAGGACAAGTGACAACTATCTAGGTGATTTGAGTTTTATCAAGAACTAAGAGTTCTAATACAATGCAACGTGGTCCAACAGTTTAACACCTTCAGCAATTTAAAGAAGAAAAAAGAAGGATTGAACAAAAAAAGAATTTTAAATACATGTACCTTCCCAGCTCTTGATGCTTCCACTAGTAGTGATGCATGTTTACTTAAATCCAGCTGGTACC
Source organism: Quercus berberidifolia (assembly GCA_028535905.1). Taxonomy (NCBI): domain Eukaryota; kingdom Viridiplantae; phylum Streptophyta; class Magnoliopsida; order Fagales; family Fagaceae; genus Quercus; species Quercus berberidifolia. The sequence continues at coordinate 39,009,459 of JAPQVW010000010.1, forward strand.
CAGAGAAAGTCATCTCCCTGTACACATACTCAAAGTATTCCCATTGCAATGCACTAGCTGATGCCACAAGCATTGAGCTATATGTGTACTTATCCGGGATAAGCGCAGTTTCAACACCATTTAGGGAAGTGCAAGAATCAGACTTAGCTCTCTTAACATCTTCAAACAACTCTTTTGCTTTAGAAAACATATCACTCCGACCATAAACTTTTAGCATGGAATTTATGGTCCCTATGTTAGGTGCACAATGGTCTTTCATGTGTTCAAATATAGATATGCAATCAGCAATATGCCCACCATCCATTGAAGACATTATCATGCCGGTGAAGGTAAACTCTAATGGTTTAGTAAGAGAGAGTTTTTTCATCTTATCAACCTGCATGCATTTTTCAACAAAGAATGAACTCTCTGGTCTATCAAAACATAGAAGAAAATCACTATTTGATCCTAGAAGCAGAGATGCCAAGAAATTCAGCTTTTGAGAAATACTGCAACATTTATCAAGATCCAGCATAAGTAAGAAGCATCTAACCACCAACATATGTCATCCATCAGACACAGGTAGTGGTTTTCATGTGATTATAGGTGCTCTTTTCTTGATCATATGTGGTATTTGCCAATATTTTGGTCATTTGACAAAGGAGCATTACATTGGCTTTGAAGCAGCTGCATGGTACTCACATTTTGTAGACGTGGTTCAGTTATTCCTATTTGTCTCCATCTATTGGTGGGGAGGTATATGAAGGAACGAAAGAGTGGATTGAGGAATGAAAGCTCGAAGACAAAGAGAACCAGGCTTTTCCACAGAATTACTGCAGCTTATATTTATAAAAAATTATTTTAAAAAAAAAAAAAAAATACTGCAGCTTTTGCATTCCCTTTGATTATCAAATACAAAAAAGTCTCTTCCACCGTCCAACCAAATCTCTCTTTATCATACTATTACAAGATCTTTAAATAACAAGTCTCCCAAATGAGTTTTTAAATGCATTGATCTATTACATGCTTCCCATATCCAATGCCCCCCATAAAGAACCTGTAAGTTAAGAAGGTAAAAATTGCTTTTCGGATCTTCTCATAAGAAGTGTGACTAATTATAGTATTTATTACTATAATTGTGGTGTAAAGTGCTAGAGCTTTCATCGTAATTTCCTTTCATTGTAATTTGCAAAAGGATGAGTAATATGAAAAATTTCTCCTTTTCCCAATCTCATAGCAAATTAACAAGGGAAGAAGAAAATTATTTCAAAAGGAGATTCTAGTGAAAACACTAATCAAAATGTGGCACACAAACTTCAAAGGAACATGTGAGGATTGATATATAAATACGAAATAATATAAAAATGTTATAGCAATAAACCAATTCTACCAAATGCATGGGAACACAATTTAAATAAATGCTCCCTTGATTCTACCTTATCTTACACAAATAGTCTTCAAATTGATCATGGTAGAAATCAAATAAAGAAGAAAAAGTCAGGCTAATTAAAACTATGCAAAATTATAGTCAAATAAGTTATATCTATAGACAGATAAGACATTATTAAAACAGAACAAATTACATCCAGTCACCACAGATCCAAAAGTCCACAGACACAGACACTAACCTCTACCAAAGCGTCCTGCCACCTCCCATTGTTGCAAAGGCAGCAAGCTAGCTCATAATATACACTGGCTACTCCAACCACTCCCCTTTGTTCCATACCCCTGACTGCCTCCACTGCTTCATCTACCTTACCTTCCTCCCAAAAAGCTCTAACAAGAACTGGAAGTCAGACATCAAAGATGCATTAGCCACCACACAACAAAACCAATCACAGAAAAGGGACAGCTAAAATCACCTTTGTAAGTAAGCGCTTTTGAAGCTTCCCCACTTTTCTTCATCTTTCTGAAGTATTCATGGACAAGGTCATACTTTCCAGATTGCAGCATTACCTTTCAATAAGCAGCTCCTGTAAGACTTGAATACAAATATGAATTGAGGATAAACAACATCTGGCATGTGAATTACTTTTTCCTAGTTAGACAACTTGGAACACAAACCCTAACTTCTGATTATGTTTATGGAAATAATAAAACACCAATTCATCATACACTGATGAATGGTATTTTGACTACTCAGCTAAAAACATATCTCACAACTGCACAGGTGCAATAGCATTATTACATTTCAAATCAATACCCACCAGATTTTTTTTATTTTTTTGACAAGTAACACCCAGCAGATCTATTATAATACGTAACAGATCAATTCATATATCATACTAACACATTTCCATCACCCAACTTAAATCCAAATACTAAATTGTATTTTGACTACTCAGCCAAAAACATAAATAAGTAAAGGGTTCATTTTTTTTCTTTCATTAGTAAGTTACACATGCACCCGATTGGTCTTGAACTCACAACCTCACCCTCCACCTTGCTCTTACAAGGGAAAGAGGTGCGACTTGAGCTAGAGTTTATTGGCGAGGGTTTGACATCACTTACTAGCACCACATCTGACAAAAGCTTATAGAAAGAAAATGTTCAAATATAAGACACTTATGATGTTTATTTTTCTTCTTATGCTTTCCAACTCAAAGACAATATCGTATTGCTCTAGTAACTTAGGCAGTTAGGTTCCCAACCAACAAAGACCAAGCTTGACGTATTCTATGCTAATGGATGCCATGATTCATAATTACCTCCATTGCAAGTCCATAGGTTGCTCCATCAGGCTTGAGACCACTCTTTCTCAACTGCTCAAAAACCCAAGACACACCCTTCCACTGGTGCGATGAAACACAAGCATTCAAGACCTAGGAATCAAATCAGAAAAGATCGAGTTATGTTATCATTAATGTATGTCAGGAATATTGAGCCATCTAAATAATTATGCCCTCTTACTGAATTATATATAACAACATCAGGTTCAAGTATTGGGTCCCAGTTCCTCCGTGCATTTTTTATTTTTTTAGAAGGTTTCTGTCTCATGCATTCGATAATGCTAATCAGCTCTTTCACAAGACCAGCTTGACCAAGTGTCACAGATATGCTGTGGTATGCAGCCATATCAGGATATAAATGGCAATCTCCCTGAATCATTTTAAGAGTAAGAATTCATCAAGTAACATGATATAAACATTCAAAAAGAAAAGTCCATGTACAAACATAACAAATTTAGTTGACTATTACACGCATGAGCTTGAAAACGCGAAGAGCTTCTTGGGGCCTCCTTGCCTTCCCAAGAACTGCCAAGAGTTTCGTGTAAACAAACCTACAAAAAGAGTCAAAATCCTTCATAGGACGAAAACTTAAGAGCTCAACTAATTGGCCCTCAACAATTCAAACAGTTATAATTCTTCATACATGAGAGCATTAAAAGTTAAAACCCAACACAAATTACCTGCTCTTATAACGTTTATTTTCCTTATCATTGTACACCCATTCCACAGCAGACAAAGCTTGCTTCCATTGTCCCTTATTCCCAAGACCTCCAACAATCTTAAGCAACTGTTTCTCAGTGAACTGCAATCCCGATTGCTTCATCATCCTCGTAAACTTCCAGTCCCTCATAGTAATCTCCCTAGCACTTAGCCTACACCACAAACCCTCATTACCCTCATAGACCAAAACAAAAGAGCAAAATACACTTCTGGTCCCTAAACTTTAGCCATTGCGCAATTTTAGTCCCTAAAGTTTAAAGCTGTTCGATTAAATGATTCAATTTACCATTTCCTAACAGTTAATCATGGTATCAAAGCAAAAGTTCTTATCAGTAATTTATCAAAAGAATTCGCTTTTAGTCCCTAACAAACTTAAAAGTGATCATCTTTGGCCAAAAATAAATAAAAAATAAACAAAACCCAAATTGCAAAAACTTCCATACCACCAATTTATACCAAAAACAAAGATTGAAACACAAACCTCTCAACAAGAAACCGAATGACCTCGGCCTCGTTGCGCTGCCGCTTTGATGGGTCCCACACTCTGTTTTCACCATCCAACCACTCTTCTTTGATTAGAATATCATCATCCAAAACCCAATGTAACTCATCGAGCCTTCGCTCCTCAAACATTTCTCTCAATTCACGCAGCTTCTCCTTCTTGAGCTTCCCTCCACTGTACTCAGTACTCTCACTGGCAACCTCTCTGAGCCCAACTCTTTCCAGCCTCTCCCATGGCTTCCCCACCATCAAAGCCCCGGTGCTCTCACGTGTCTCTGCCTTTATCGCCTTGGTGAACTCCTTGTACTCGTGTTTGATGGTTTGGAAGTGGGTTTCTTCTTCCAGGGCCTGCTTCTCTGACTCGGAGAGTGGTGGGGTCTGGGATTGTTTGGAGAGGCGGTTCAATTTGCGGTTGTGTTTTTGGATTTGTTTCTTGCGGAGGAGGTGAACGATTTTGGGAGTTGGGTGGACGCCCTGCTGGATGAGCTTGCGTTTGATTCTGTCGGTGTCTGGTTCGAATTTGGGAGAGGGAAGTGAAGGGGTACCTTGTACAGCTTCCATGGTGGAAGTGGCAGTGAGACTGTAAGAGTGTCTCTGATAAAAGATAAGAGAATTGCGGGATGTATTTGTAAAGGCCTTGCATTTTAAGAGGCATTGTTGAAAATTTTGATGATTTTTTTTTTTTTAACTAAATGATTTTTTTTTTTAAGTGAAAAATAAAAGCAGTAATAAGATTTATTAGCGTTAGTCCAAAAATCCTTTAGTAGTATGATTTTTTTTTTTTAAATAAAAAATAAAGTACAATATGTTAAATTTTCTAAATTAAATTATTTATAATTATTGTTTGAATAATTCTCAAAAAACAAAATATTTGTTATTTGAAAATTTTTAAAATTTTTTGAGTTTTTTTTTTTTTAAGGAAACATGATACATTTTATATCAAATTATTATATAGAGTGAGATATTTTGTAAATAATGTAATGTGCTGTTAGAATTTATTTTTATCACTCTTTACAAACGGTTTATTATTTATACATCTTAAATATAAATAAATTCATCATTTATATTACAAAAAACATACAAAACTTTAATAATATAAAAAAATTGTAATTTTATCAAGAATCTACTACTTTACTTCGATGATGTGACATAATATTCAACAATGCAACTCCTCATTCTACAAAAACCTTTCCTCCCAAAATATTACCAAAGTTGACAAAAATTAACCAAAGTGGACCAAATGGATTGAACAAAACCGAAATGGATGAAATGGACAAAAAATAGACCAAAATGAAATAAATAGACTTAAGTGGATTGAAATAAATTGAGTAGACATAATGGATCTAATTTGAACGAAATAGACCAAAATGGACCAAATTTTCCTAATGGACCACACTGGACTAAAGGGGGCCAAAATAAATTGAAATGTTATACTGACGTGGCTCAATTTGAGTGTAGTAGCTATAAATACTATGTTTCAGTTTTTGGATATTATATAGATGGATTTTAGCATGTATTTGTAAAGGCCTTGCTTTTCAAAAAATCGGGGTTGTTTGGTAGGGTGTTTAAGCAACAGTTTTCAGTATTTAAACAACATTACACGTATTTCTACACTTTTTCACCCACACATATTTCCAAAAAATACAAACAACGTTACTAGAACAACATTACCAAACGGCCCCTTAAGTTATAAGAAAGCTATTTTACTAGATAACTTTTTATAAGAACCTATTTGGCATAATAGTTTTTTTTTTTTTTTTAAGTATTATTTAGCAAAAATGGCCTAATATCAGTTCAAAGATTGAGTGGTAGACCCAACAGACTTAAAGAGAATGTGCTATAAATTTGAAAGTCTCAAGAAAAACAAAAAGGTTCAAATGGATTTTTCTTAATATAAATTTCACAATTACTTATTTTACAAAAAGGTTCAAAGGGATTTTAAAATTTTTTTGATTTGATAAATAAATAGGAGACAAGTGTTCTTGAAAAACTACTGTTTAGGTATCACTTCCTCATTAATGTGGTCAGAGAGTTAGCTGCAGAGCATTCAATGCGGTGGTAGCAGTTTTTCCTTAGATATTTCTCACCTCCCAATTGTCCTGTACATTCATAAAGTATATCGTTATCACTAGAATTTCCTAGAAGGTCACCCAGGATGACAGGACACTCTTTCTGACCTCTGTTTCGCTTAGCCGAGGAGATACTCCTCCTCGGCTTACCTTCCCCAGCATTCTCACTCGTAACTTGCTTATGGGATCCTGAGTCTTACACACTCATACTGTTTATCCGTCCTTGGACCACAAAGTATCCTCGGATAAGGCCCAAAGCCCAACATATGTTCTTAGGCACCCTATCCCTACAATAGCCCCTCAAAACCTCGATTTTCTCCCTTCTGTTCGAAGAGAAAAAATGGGATTTTGACTTTAGATAATTTATTCCACATTTTTTTCTAATTTCCACACGTGAGAATGTCGCTTCGTGTGTCCCGTAACTGTTCCTGATGCTTCGAAGCCCACAATGTCTTATTAATTGCTCCAGACAGCATTCTGTTTCCTGCATCCTACGGTGGGATGTTGATCCTACGGCTGGCATTTCTCCTTGAATTTTGAGCAGGATAACTCCCACTTAACTCCGCCTCCTATATAAGGCGCCTAGTGGGTTTACTTTTTTCTTTACTTTACAAATTTGTAAACTCTTAAGACCTCTTAAACTCTCAAGCTCTCAAGATTTCCCAAATCTCCCAACTCTCAAGAAGCTTTTGAAGTGTCACCTGTTTTCATTTTCGTAAGTCTCTACGTCCTTAAGTTCTTTTCTTCTCAGCCAACCTCCTCGGCCTTCTAATCTTCCGTTCCTTTTCAAAAACATTTCCCTTACTTCCCCTTAATTTGCTTAGATGGGTAGATTCAAGCACCTCGTAGATTCTCCCGTCGGTATGGAAGGCTTTAGGGCCAAATATCACATTCCACAGGAGGTTGCCCTGCGGTATTGTGCTCCACAAGTAATAAATATTTTGTTATTCATACTTCCTTCTTTATCATTTTATTTTATGAGCCTAACTACAATGCTTAGCATACTTAATTTTTAATGAACATATTTTAAAGAAAGAAAACAAATAAAAAAAATAACAAAATAACAAAAGACATATGTCATTGAAGTTCTATTAGATAAAATTATAAATCTAAAAGATTTAAACCACTAATATATTAGTGTTTTCTAGGTAAGAAATAAAATACAACACATCACTATTTTTACTTTTTAAGTATGACTAACACATAAAACTCAAAATACACGAAGAAAAATTTTGGAACATTAAAATTTAGTGAGGCATTTTAAATATTGCGTAATGAAATATTTTATGAATTATAAGATTTTGTTAGGGTTTAACTGAGAGATTAACACTAGGAACTATATACTTGTCTACGAAATATAAAGGTGGAAATTATTCAACTTTATTGTTGGGGGATAAAACTACCCCAAACATAAAGGGGGAAAGTACTTTTTTCCATAATTATTTTTTGTTGGTAAAACTATGTGTTTTTTACTTTAAAAAAAAAAAGTGTTAAAAAGAAAAAGTCAACTCAATAAAACTGTATGTAAAACTATGAATTTTGACTCAATAAATTGGCTAAAAAAAAAGTTAGGAACATAATAAATGTCACAATATTTTCTCAATACATTTATTTTAGATATGGTGGGCCCTAGTATGATGTTTTATAATTTTATTTTAAAGTAATACTACATCCACAACATATTTACAACAAATCCTAGGTGGTAAATTTTCATTGGATTTTAATTGGGACAAACACTTTAAACTGTGCATTAAAAAAAAAAACAATAGAAAAAAAAAAAAAAAAAAAACCTAGAGGAGAAATTTGTGTATGAAACAGTGAATTTATGCTCAACTAATTTGACTAAATCAAAAAAAAAAGTTTAGGAATACACCAAAATGTCACAATATTTTCATAATACCTTTATTTTCAGTCGTGGTAAGTTTCGATTTGATATATTATTATTTATTTTATATAAATGTTATCTCCATAATATTTTCATAACAAATTTTGAATGGCAAGTTGTTACTGATTTTAAAATAGACCCATAATTGTTATCACTTTTTTATCCATCAATAATAGCTTACCTATGATTTGTTGTAAAATTAATATTAAAATGTTGTGGACTTAGCATTTTTTTATTTAATCTATAAGAAACTGAGATCTCAACAATTGTGAAAATATTATGATAACAATAAGTGTTGTAACTGTAAGGACTAAATTTGTATTGAACCCAATATAGGTTTGGGTTTTAGCCCAACAAGCCCAAATAATGAACTTGTAGAGTGTGAGTAAAAGAACTAGTTCTATTTGGTAAGAAAGACAATAATAGTTGTTTATTTAAGAGAATCAAACACAAGTAAAATGAGAAAAATCTATCCTCGACACAGTCCGAGGAGCTATGTTATAATATCCAATTGATAATCAATGTTACAAGAGTTCAAAGGATTATTACAAACATTTCTTGACTTCTCGATCCTTCTCCTTTGGACCACCTCTCCATGCTATATACTATAATTTTGGTATCATCCCTACCATACATGTGTAGGTTAGGTTCTAGGAACTCCTTCTTGTCCCATCCAACATCTCCCAGAACCTTCAACTAGCAGCTGTAAGGCTGCTTAACCACTATTCAGGTATCACCTCCATATTAATGCGACCAGAGAGTTAGTTGGGATGTATTTAATGTGGAAGTAGCAACTTTTGAAGATATTTGTTGCCTTCCTTATCCAATATCCGACTTCTAACCGTGATGCAACCTTGAAGGATGCTCAGGATGATAAGACATTCTTACTGACCTTGAATCTCTGTTTCCAAGATGACTTTTCTCCTCGGACATATTTTGGACTATCATATATAGTTCTTATTTCTTTTTCTTCTACCATTCCCATAATAACCTTATTTGATCATTCTCGGACTAGTGAATATCCTCGGATTGGCCATAGGCCCAATTCGTATAGTTTTAATAGTACCTTCTGATTAACTGGCCCCCACAATAGCCTCTCAACTCAGAGCCAGCAACCAATACTTTAGGATTTAATATATATCCTAAATAAAAGTAAAACCTTAAACATGAATTAGGCTCTATAACTGTAACTTTGTTCTAAAATACACATTATGGGCAAACCTAGGATTTAATATATAACCCCCAATGAAAACCGTGGGCCAAAACTAATATGACTTGCTCATGGACTTAATATCATTGACTCCAATGTATTTAATATCTAAGTATTATTTTGAGATGAAACAGAATTTAGGAAAAAGAAACAAATCTACCATTATCCTTTGAAAGAATTGTAAACGTGTTGATCTCTAATGGTTCATTGTGTTCGGGAATAGTCAAAGTCTAGGCAAAGTCTACCAAGGCCATCAATCCATCAATCAAACCCTGCACTTGTTTCACTAGCTAGCTCACATTTTGTCAAAGTCCAGTTACAAGTTTACAACTTCAAAAAGAGATAGTTCTTAAAACAAATAAAACAAGTAAGTTAGCAAAGTAGTAAGTTATTGGTCTTCTTAATTGCATATGTTCCAATTACATTTAAAATAATAATAAAATTAAATTACTTAGAAAAATAAACTAAACAAAATAAGATTTAAAAATAAACATAACATATGAAGTAAAGGAGAATAGGAAATATTTTATAAGAGGCTTTACCGCTTTGGCCCTTGACCCTTGTGGATTGTGGTCCGTGGATGTGGTTGTTGTGTTGTGGTGTGTTGACACGTTTTTGCTTTACTCTTTCAAGTTTCATGTGACTCACAATTTTGGCTTTGGACTCTAGTCAACTAAATTAGATTTTTTTCTTTTTTTTAATGGTTGGGTTGTCTAAGTCTTCTCATGTCAATTGTCATGTCTCTGTGGTCTGTGGAGCAAAGCTGAAGCTTTTAGCTTTATTGGTTTTGCCATTTCATTTGTGATTCGTGAAGCCCCAAGATCAAATAGGCAAGTTGCACTTGCATGTAAAAAGTTATTGTTTTGTCTTCTTCTAAGTTGTAATTTAATAATTTAATGGCTATTGGCTATTGCCTATTGCCTATTGCTTTGGCTTTACGATCCTGGTGCTTTGTGATTTATGCAATTAGGGCATGTTTGGTAGGTTGTGATAAACGTTGTAATGTTGCACTTGCATGTAAAAAGTTATTGTTTTGTCTTCTTCTAAGTTGTAATTTAATAATTTAATGGCTATTGGCTATTGCCTATTGCCTATTGCTTTGGCTTTACGATCTTGGTGCTTTGTGATTTATGTAATTAGGGCATGTTTCGTAGGTTGTGATAAACGTTGTAATGTAATAGTTATTCTTATGATTTAATTATTCTTTAGTTTGGTTATATTTTTATTATAAGGAATAATCATTTCTTATAAATAGTTATTCTTCAAAATGAGGAATAACTATTCTTCTTTAAAATGTTGTATTAGCTATTCCTTAGTAAATGCAATAATTTCAAAACTTAATATATTTCCAAATAAACAAACTTTCCATATACATCTAACAATTATAATAATAAAAAATCATAAAAAATAGCACATATCTCTCTTAAATTTAAAAATAACAATTTTTAAGGAAATATAATTGTATGAGTAAGAAATTTCCAAAAATAAATGTTAAGTTTCATTCTAATGTTATAACTCACAACCAAACTAATGAATATGTTTAGTTATTACATTACAACACATTTTATTCCTAGTAATAAAGATTACAATTCCTGTCGTAATTTCCATTCAGTGTATCAAATGTACCATAATCAGGACTTAGTTTAAAAAAAAAAAATTGTGACTTCTTTTAACGGATCGGGTCACGGGTTATTCGGATCGGGTCGGGTTGACTTGTAAAAAAATCGGATTAGGTTATGGGTCAATCTGTTTTTGTTTCAAGTCAAAAAAATCAAGTTCGAGTCAAATATTTATCGGATCGGATTGAGTCAGAAAATTCTGACCCGTTTTACTATATCTAAATAAAATAAATAAAGCAACTTTTTATAATCCTAAAAAACTAAAAATTTAGTTCCATTACATGCTCTGCGCCACCCGTATTTGAAATTTGTTGTTAAATTCATTCAGTACTTTCTCTTTTATTAAGGCTGTGTTTGGTTCGCGTAAAATCATTTCCGGAAAATATTCTATTTTCCGGAAATGCTATTTTCCGGAAAGGAAAACGTTTTCATGTGTTTGGCTGTCACAAAATTCATTTTACGGAAAATTAATTTTGATGTTTGGTTCATTTAATCATTTTACCAGAAAATGCATCAAATCCGGCAAAACGCTCGTCCGACGAGCGTCCGACAAGCGGCGCTCGTCTCTCGTCGATCGCTCGGACGAACGCGCTCGTCTCTCGTCGATCGACGAGCGCGCTCGTCGATCGTGCCGCTCGATCGACGATCGCGATCGTGCACCGTGCCGCTCGTCCGCGCGGTGCGATCGTCGGACGAGCGGCGCGATCGTCGATCGCGCCGCTCGTCGGCGCGGCGAGGCGCGATCGTCCCTCTCTCTCTCTGATCTGGGCTCTCTCTTCTCTCTCTCTCTCTCTCTCTCTCTCTCTCTCTCTCTCTCTCTCTCTCTTTTTCCGGAAGTGAATTGAAGTGAAAATGAAGGCAGAAATTCATTTCCGGGTCAAAGGGGAAATTTGTGGTCAACCGGAAATCATTTTCCTGAAAATAATGTTTTCCGTGACAGCCAAACGCATGCATTTTCCGGAAATTGATTTCCGAAATTGGTTTTCCGCCGATTCAAACGCAGCCTAAGTTTTCAACTTTCTGTAACTGTTTCTTTTGTCCTTTTCAGGACATAGCAATAATCGACTAAAAGGCGTAACCAAAGTAACCAAAAGAAAAAAAAGGCGCAACTGTTCTGTTCTAACTAAAAAAAAAAAACTAAAATTTTTTATTTTTAATTATTACATTAAAGTGTGGGTTTGGATGAGTTTTGCGTTTGCTTTTTTATCTTTTTTTTTTTTTTTTTTTTTGCTGCACGCATTTCAGGGGGATAAAATTCACCGTTCATGTACTGTTTAATACTGTATTTTGATATTGTTTATATATTGTTTATGGGACTGCAGTCACTTGATTCAAAAAAAATATTAAAAATGGATAGTACGATACATTCATATATTTAAAAATTATTTTACAACAATGTAAGGACACGATTTGGTGACGAACCTAAACAGTATTGGGTTCGTACGTAAAAGGCCCAGACAATATGATTTGTAGAGCGTGGGTGTAAAGAACTAGGTTAACTGTGGTATCTACCTCCAAGATTTTCTCTCAAGCCCATACAAGGTTTTCCTTCCTTTCCGTTGGTATAATGAACGTTTTTTCTTAAGTCCCTAGTGCAACTCTCTCTCTTCTCTCTTACTTCTTTCTCTCCAGTTTTATGTCTGTTCCTCTTTTTCCTCGATCCCCCTCTTCATGTTCTTCTTTTAGTTTATATACTCCCCTTTGCGATCCATCCTCGCCGAACACGTGTAGGTTGTGTCCGGGGGATTTCTTTCTGTCCCATCTGGCACCTCCTGGAACTTCCTATGGGCAGCTGTAAGGCTGCTTCCCTACTGTTCAGGTATCACCTCCACATTAATGCGGCCAGAGAGTTGGTTGAGAGGTCATTAATGCGGATGCAGCTATAGTTTCAGATATTTGTTTGCCTTATCTCTTTCATCTTTAGTCGGCTACTCTACCCTTTGAGATGACCTAATTCTGAGATCTGATCGCGGTGAGACCACGTCCTGATCGTCCTCGGACGCGATCGTCCTCGGACGCATACTGCCGAGGAGCATGACGTCCTCGGACGGGTACACGGCCTCGGATGGGCCACTGGCCCAACAATTCTCAACCAATTCTGAATCCTATGGGCCTATCAACCGAATGATCCCCACAAACAATATTTTCAGTTTTTAGTTTCAGCAAAAATAAATTATAGGTTTGTTTGGATAGAACTTATTTTGTTAAAATTGAAAACTGAAAACTGAAAATATTGTAGCAAAATAATTTTTAAATGTATGAATAGTATTATGGGCCCATTTTTAATGAAAAAATTACTGAAAATTGAAAATATTGTAGTAAAATAATTTTTAAATGTGTGAATAATATTGTAAAATCCATTTTTAATAAAAAAAAATTACTGAAGAATGAAGTTGGCAGTAGTCTAAACCGTACATTCGTGTACTGTTTACTGCTATCTCGGCTGAAGCGAAAAAAAAAAAAAAAAAACGCAGACTTAAAACGGAGACTTGGATAAAAAAAAAAAACCCACACTAATTGCTGGTAACGAACACCTAAACAAAGTTAAAGACTTCCAACGTTTCCCTATATATATATATATATATATATATGAGGCGAGGTAGGGATTAGTCACAATATTGCGATTTTAGAAGGTGAAAATGGAGAGCTATATTTTGAATGACTTTGAAGTGGAACCGAAGCACTCGTCTGAAGTGGTGCTTCAGAGATGGAGGAAGCTGTGTGGAATTGTGAGGAACCCGAAGCGAAGGTTTCGTTTTACGGCCAATCTCTCGAAGCGTTACGAAGCTCAGGCTATGCGCCGCACCAACCAGGTCTCACCTCTTTCTCTCATTTTATTTATTATTTATTTATTTCATTCAACCAAACCAAAAAATGTGCCGTTAAGCGTGTGTAGGATTAAAAATTAAAATTATTTTACTATTCCGTTTATTTTATCTTTCTCAATATTTTCCCCACAAAAAACTACTATGAGTATTTACTCTCCGGTGGTTTTTTATTTAAATATGTGTGTTTTTTTTTTTTACAAAGTCTTCTCTCTCCCTATTATAACTTTGGTTGAATTTTGATTTGTGTCAATACTCAGATTTTTTGTAAATAGGAATTTGAGTTTATATCAAAACATAATCTATGTGACTATGAATTTGAACATACCTACCAATTTTTTGAATAATAAATTATTATAAAGTCCATCTTTTATTTCTTTTGTTTTATTTTAATTTTGGTTAAAATAATATTGTAATTTTGTAATGAATTTTTATTTTAACGATAACCTCATTATTTGTTAAAGAGATAAGAAATTTGAATAATAAATTTGAAACTTGTAAAATTTAGTTGTATATAAAATATAACAGACTACAACATAAGTTAGAAAAATAAAGTTCACCTTAAAAAAATATTAATCAAACACAAAATATAATGGTATGATATATCTGTACTTCATAGAGACAAAAGATAAAGAATACTTGTAAAAATATTTTAAAATAAATAAATAATACTTGAATAATTTTATATGATATGCTCCCATTCTTTGGCTCTTGCTATTGGCTGGTTTATCATTTCATGCTTAATCTCATAGTTTTGAACCGCTTTTAATTATGTCTGGTGCTTAATAATTCCATCATCCAAGATTGACACATCAACACTACCGATATTCCATATCTGAGCCGATCAAATATATATTGAGATGGAATTTTCAGTCACGGCTTAATCAATCAAAACCTCTTTGTTTTTTATTGGCCTACTATCACAGTTCACAAATATTATGTTGTAATTGAGTGGGAAAAGACCACGTTAAATAATCACATTAGCTATGGAAACTGAAGAAGCTAACTGGTATTAGAATAGAACATGAATTGGATTTTTTTTTTTTAAAAGAAAAAAGAACATGAATTGTGTCATGAAGTTACTAGTATTTTAGACCTCATTACTAATCATGAAGGCAACAGGTAGGAGTTGGTTCCTTGTTAATCTAAAAACCCCTGAAGTATTTTGAATATTTTCAAAAGATAATTGTGTTTCATTTTTAAATTCGCATACTTTGTGCCTCCCCCTTGGGTTGTATTTTACGTTTCTTAGTCCAGTTACTCTTGTAGTTCTTATATATTCTTGTTAATAATTGCATTCCTTGACTTACTCTTTTTTTAAGACTATGGATGCAAAATGGAAATCCAGATACCTGAATTCCTTTTGTGCAGATGGATTACCAAAACCAAACTGTACAGAGGTTATGATTGTAACTCGGTTAATACTTGGGAGACTAACTACTTTTCTATTTGAGTATTGCAGGAGAAGTTAAGGGTTGCTGTTTTAAATTCCAAAGCTGCATTTCAATTTATCCAAGGTAAGTTTCTTCAAGGTTAATGTAAATTTAGATTATATTAAAAGGTTCTCCATTCTGACTATGATGTCTGCAGGCGTGCAACCAAGTGACTACACTGTACCTGAGGAAGTTAAAGCTGCAGGTTTTGGAATTTGTGGTGAAGAATTGGGATCTATTGTTGAAGGTCATGATTTGAAGAAGCTGAATATTCATGGTGGAGTAGCTGGTATTGCAGAAAAGCTCTCCACTTCAACCCTCAATGGGCTTACTACTGATAGAGATTTGCTGAATCGCAGACAGGAGATTTTTGGAATTAACAAATTTACTGAGAGTGAAGGGCGGAGTTTCTTGGTATTTGTTTGGGAAGCCCTTCAAGACATGACTCTTATGATCCATGGAGTATGTGCTTTTGTGTCTTTGCTCATTGGCATAGTTATGGAAGGATGGCCAAAAGGGGCTTATGATGGCCTAGGAATAGTTGCAAGCATCTTGTTGTTTGTTTTTGTCACCGCAACAAGTGATTATCATCAATCTTTACAATTCAAGGATTTGGACAAGGAAAAAAAGAAGATTGCTATTCAGGTTACGAGAAATGGATATAGGCAGAAGATGTCAATATATGACTTACTTCCTGGTGATATTGTACATCTTGCTATCGGTGACCAAGTCCCTGCAGATGGAGTTTTTGTTTCGGGTTTTTCTGTGTTAGTTGATGAATCAAGTTTAACTGGGGAGAGCGAGCCAGTAATGGTGACTGCTGATAATCCTTTTCTTCTTTCTGGAACTAAGGTTCAGGATGGATCATGCAAGATGATGGTTACTACTGTTGGGATGAGGACCCAATGCGGAAAATTGATGGCAACTCTTAGTGAAGGTGGAGATGATGAAACCCCATTGCAGGTAAAATTGAATGGAATGGCAACAATCATCAGTAAGGTTGGACTTTTCTTTGCCATTGTGACTTTTGCAGTGTTGGTGCAAGGATTGATGAGCCGTAAATGGCAAGATGGAACTTACTTGAGGTGGTCTGGAGATGAAGCTTTGGAAATGTTGGAATTTTTTGCTGTTGTTGTTCCTGCTCCAGAAGGGCTTCCATTGGCTGTAACATTGAGCCTTGCCTTTGCCATGAAAAAGATGATTAATGATAAAGCACTTCTGCGCCATTTGGCAGCATGTGAGACCATGGGATCATCCACATGTATTTGTAGCGACAAAACTGGGACACTAACTACCAACAATATGGCAGTTGTAAAATCTTGCATTTGCATGAATGTCAAGGAAGTGAACAAACCTCTTGATGCTTCCAGCTTGTGCTCTGAACTCCCAGATTCTGCTGTGAAAATTCTGCTACAATCAATATTTAATAATACTGGAGGAGAAGTTGTTGTAAACAAAAGTGGCAAATCTGAGATACTGGGAACACCCACTGATACTGCTTTGTTGGAGTTTGGCTTGTCACTTGGTGGGAATTTTCATGCTGAGAGACAAGCATCTAAACTTCTTAAAGTTGAGCCATTCAATTCTGTGAAGAAACAGATGGGGGTAGTACTGGAGCTTCCTGAAGGTGGTTTACGAGCCCACAGTAAAGGTGCTTCAGAGATAATATTGGCTGCCTGTGATAAGGTGATCAATGCAAATGGTGAGATTGTTCCCCTTGATGAAGCAACCATTAATTATCTTAACGATACAATTAATCAATTTGCTAATGAGGCACTACGAACTCTCTGCCTTGCTTATATGGAACTAGAAAATGGGTTCTCTGTTGAGAATCCCATCCCAGTTTCGGGGTATACTTGTATAGGAGTAGTAGGTATTAAAGATCCTGTACGTCCTGGTGTTAAGGAGTCTGTTGCAGTTTGCCGTTCGGCTGGAATTACTGTACGAATGGTTACAGGAGACAATATTAATACTGCAAAGGCTATAGCTAGGGAGTGCGGGATTCTCACAGATGATGGTATAGCCATTGAAGGTCCAAAATTCCGGGAGAAAAGTGAGGAGGAAATGCTTAAAATAATTCCTAAACTTCAGGTGATTTCTTCATTTGTATTTATGGAACATCTGCAAATTGATTGGATCACTCAGTAATAAGTATGGTTTTTTCTAATTAGTAACAATAAGGTTTGACTTTATCTATAGGTGATGGCTCGATCTTCACCTCTAGACAAGCATACTCTAGTGAAGCACTTGCGTACCTCATTAGGTGAGGTTGTTGCTGTAACTGGTGATGGAACAAATGATGCCCCTGCACTTCATGAAGCCGATATTGGACTAGCAATGGGCATTGCTGGAACTGAGGTGAGCATATAACAATGTTGTCTAATATTCCCATATGAAAACATAGGCACACATTGTGAACAATTCAACTAATCTTTACTAAATTCAGGTGGCTAAAGAAAGTGCTGATGTGATAATTTTGGATGATAATTTCTCCACGATTGTGACAGTGGCCAAATGGGGACGTTCAGTTTACATAAATATTCAAAAATTTGTACAGTTCCAGCTGACTGTTAATGTGGTTGTATTGATTGTTAACTTCTCTTCAGCTTGTCTGACAGGTTAGAGAAGCCCACATGCTATTTGTTTTCATTTGGAACTTGCCTTCCTTTTATGTCAAAAGAACCATTTTCTCATTTTTGCTAATACCTTTGCATAAAATTGTACATTCAGGAACTCTACCCCTCACAGGTGTTCAGCTATTATGGGTCAACATGATCATGGATACATTGGGAGCACTTGCACTTGCAACTGAGCCTCCAAATGATGACCTGATGAAGCGTGCACCAGTTGGAAGGAAAGGGAACTTTATCAGTAATGTCATGTGGAGGAATATCTTAGGGCAATCTTTATATCAGTTTGTGGTAATTTGGTTGCTTCAGTCAAAAGGAAAAGGGATATTCGGTCTTGAAGGCCCAGATTTTGATCTGATCCTGAACACACTTATTTTCAACTCATTTGTCTTTTGCCAGGTAATTTTTTCTGAAAGATCTACAACAATGATTTGTCATAAACCCTGTTTAATTAGTATAAAGTGATCTATGTTAATGGGAAATGATGTTATCTTTTGAAGCCTAAAACCAAGAGTTTTGCTCCATTTCCTATGATAGCAAAGTGACCTAAATAGGGTGTCGTATAGATTGCTAAAATAGATTCAGGTTCTGAAAAACTGATCACCACACTTCTCTTTTCCACTTTATCAAATGGACTTGACAAGTTTTCCACACGTCCTGTGCAATTTAGTTCAAGACACTAATCACTGGTACTCCTCTTTTTGCATAGAGTCCCTTAGTTTGCATACTTTGCAGAGGATTTGAATTTTTTGTTGCAACTTTTTGCTTAAACACGTGCATTTCTCTAAATTTACTCTAGTAATTCACCGAGTCACAAAGATTAGTGAACATTGAAGTATTTTCTATTTCTTAGTTATAAGATATATTAATTTGCTGACAACAAAGTGATTTGATTTGATTTGATTCTTACAGATTTTTAATGAAGTAAGCTCACGTGAGATGGAGGAAATAGATGTTTTCCAAGGCATACTGAATAACTATGTTTTCGTGGCAGTCCTCAGTTGCACTGTAATCTTCCAAATCATAATAATTGAGTTCCTGGGAACGTTTGCGAACACAACGCCTCTCACTTTTGCACAGTGGTTCCTTAGTATCTTCATTGGATTTTTGGGCATGCCAATTGCTGCTGGCTTAAAGATGATCCCTGTATGAGCAACATGGGTCAGAGATTTTTTGAATTAGGGATTTGAGGCTTTGTTTTTGGGCTAAGGAGAGGAACTCTTCGGCTGAGGATTGGAGAGAGGAACGGAGTCGCTTCTCCATTTACTGATTGTTTTTTTTTTTTTTTTTCAAAATGTTTTTTCTGTTTTTGTTTTTTGAGAGTGGTGGGAGTCCTCTATTTAGTTTTAGTTTTTGATTTTTTTATCTTTTTAAAATTTTGCAAGCATGAAATATATAGTGAGAAGTAAACACATGTAATCCAACCATTAGATTTTCAAATCTCTCCAATAAAAATATATGGGAGTTCGAAGAGTCTTTTCCATATTGATATATGAGGATTTGTGCTCTTGAGATTTTCTTATTTAGGTTTCCACTTTAGCATATGTTGTATTTATATTAAAGTATTAAATTATTAAATTAGCCAATGACATAAATATATATATATATTAATTATCTATAGTTGTGTGCTAATTATTTGTATTAGAGGAATTTATATGATTATATTTATAAATTTTATATAAGATTATTTTTGGAATAATAATAATAGATTTAGAATATGACATTCTTTCTCATGTTTAGTTATTTTGACAATAATTGACACAATAAATCAAAAATTCAATATTTGTGAATTCACTAAAATTAGTCTTAATGAGCTGTAAATAAACCAAGTTGTTTATGAATAACTTGAGAAAAAGCTTGTTCATATTTGTTTGTTTAGCAAACAAGCCAAGCTCAAGCACAAATTTAGACTTGACTATTAAATAAGTCAAGCTCAAATATAATAATATGCTTATGAAAAAAATTCATGAGCATGCAAGCTCGGTTCAAATATATTAAAAGTATACTTGTCCAAAAATATACTTATGTAAACTTAAGAATAAATTGTGTAAGTTTATAACTAGGTTCATATAATATCAAATTTGAGTTTGTAGTTTATTGATAATATAAACAATTCATTTGTTGTAACATTCATAGATTTGTGAAGGAACAAGAAATTTTAGTAATGGATTTACTATATATTAGAAAAGAATAAGTTTAAGCTTAAATGAGCTGAGCCGAGTATTAAAAGTTCAAGCTTGTTGATTTAATTATTTTTTTTGAACATGACCGAAACTTGAGATCATTACCAAACAATATTACATGTTCCTTGGTTCATTTTCTTGTTGAGCAAGTTTGAGTTTTTTCATGAGTTACTTGATATAGTAAAACCATGACTTAAAAACATTTTCTTGCTGAGCAAGTTTGAGGTTTTTCATGAGTTACTTGATATAGTAAAACCATGACTAATAAGTTTTTCCCTTGTAGAAGGCTATGAATTTTTTTATTACGGATGGATTGTTCATATAATCTGTAAGGACTGAATTTGGATTGGACCCAATATAGGATCGAGTTTTAGCCCAACAAACTCAAACAATGAATTTGTAGAGCGTGGGTGAAAGAACTAGTTCTATTCGGTAAGAAAGACAATAACAATTGTTTATTTAAGAGAATCAAACACAAGTGAGAAAATCTTTCCTCGGCGTAGTCTGAGGATCTATGTTATAATGTCAAGTTGATGATCAAGGTTACAAGAGTTCAAAGGATTATTATAAAGATTTCTTAATTTTTTCTCCCCCTTTCTTTAGGCCACCTTTCCATGCTATATACTATAATTTTAGTATCATCCCCACCACTGTTCAGATATTACCTTCACATTAATGCGGTCAGAGAGTTAGCTATAATGCATTTAATGTGGAGGTAGCAGTTTTTGTAGATATTTGTTACCTCCAACTACTCCTCCCTTATCCAATGTCTGACTTCTAACCATAGTGCAACCTTGAAGGATGTTCAGGATGACAGGGCATTTCTATTGACCTCGGATCTCTATTTCCGAGATGACTTTTCTCCTAGGACATATTTTGGACTATCATATACAATCCTTATTTTTTCTTCTTCTACCATTCCCATAATAACCTTATTTGACCATTCTCGGACTAGTAAATATCCTCGGATTGGACCATAGGCCCAATTCGTACAGTTTTAATAGTACCGTCTGGCTAACTGGCCCCCACAATAGCCCCTCAAAATCTCGCTTTTCGACTCCTCGGGAGGAAAGAAGGATTTTGATATCCTCAGCCCATTCCGTTTATGGTTATACCTTGTCTACTCGAACTCCCAAATGCCTTTTTACCTACTCAAGGTACGCTCCTAACGCTTCGGCGTCTAGAGCGTGTCATCATTAAATTTTGGCGGCACTCTTGTCCCCCACGTTCAACGGCAGGATGCAAATCCAACAGTGGAGGATTTCCTAGGTTTACGAGCAGGAATTTTCCCGCTTGCAACTTTTGTGCCTCCCGCTTGTAACTTTTGTGCCACTATAAATAGCTTTTCAAATCAATTCCCTTTCCTACTTTCAACAATCACACAGTCCTAGAGCTCATACATTGAACCTGTCACTCTCTCTCACTTCCCTGTGTGTCTACAAATACTAAAAATTTGTCCGATGACCTTCTTTTCAAACCTGTAAGTTTCCTCGAACTCTCTTAGTTTTCGTTTCAAACTTGTTAATTTCTCTTCAAAACTTCTTAAAAAATGGGTAAGTTCAAGCGTTTAGTTGAATCTGAGGAGGATAGAGAAAGTTTTAGGCCTAAGTACAGGATCCCACCAACAGTGGGCATGAGATACGCTGCCTAAGGGGAATGGGTAGACGCTAGGAAAGAAGGAGAGGTGATCATCCCAATGCGCCCCAAATATGTTCAGGGTATTAGGGAGTATAGAAGTCCTAAATGAGAGAATGAACTTGAATCTGACCCACCATGATGTGAATTGGGTATACAACCTACACCATTTGACGGGGCAGGGATATTACCTTAAGTCAAGGTATCCCGAAGTAAGGTTAATCCAATACCTCCCTACATCAAACAAAGGGCTAAAGGAGGATTTTTTAATCTTTTCTGGGGAATGGCATGATGGCCTACCCTATCCGACTGAGGAGGGAGCACCAGGTGGGGGTATAGTCGTAAATTTATGCACCCTGGCTTATATTTCCCCTTTGTTTCACATTATCTCTGCTTCTGACAAAATTTCCTTCCACTTTAATGATTTTGCAGACAGATGTTCTACCAAACCTCGACTTAGCTTAGTCAATAGAGAGAGCCTAGATAGAATTCTACGGTCTGAGGTGTTCATAAACAAAGCCGACGGTCAAACAAGCAGCGCACGTAATCCTTGGGTACACGCCCATTTCCTTTGCATTTCAAGTCCTCAAGTGTGTGATAAAAAGCCAACGATTCTCGTCTCCCCTATATTAGTGTAGCCTACGAAGGATTCGTCGTTTCTGAGGGTATTCCAATTCCTGAGGGTACACCTTTTACTCAACCACTCTTTGTGGAAATCCCTTCAGTAGGAGCATCATCATCCCAACCCGTCCTTAAGGAAGAGGAGGAAGAAAAAGAAAGAGAAGAAGAAGAAAACCTAGAGGGGATTGTAGCTTTGTCCGACTCCTCGAATGAATTTGAGGTGTTCAACCAACCTCTATCTCCTAAGAGTACATCGGCTGACCTTGACTACCAGCAACAAGTAGATGTCATCACTTCGAAGGAAATGGGTATCCAAAGGAAATCCCAAAGAAGTTTGCTGGACTTAATAGAGTCTTAGTCTGGAAAAGATGCATCAGGGAAGTCCACTCAGCCCAAGCTTCCCCCTCCTCCTCTTAAATCTCCTCTTCCTCTTCCTCAGCCGTCTTTGTCATCCAGGCCTGAACTTGTCGACCCAAAAAGAAAGAGAAAGCAGAAAGGCAAAGAGGTAGTGGAGGCAGGGAGGTCTCGCCCTGTGCATGAGGACGAGGCCTAACGAGCTGCAAAGCAGCAGAAGACTAGCCCAACATGGCAGAGGGGCATGGAGAGGGGAGATAATCAGCCACTTGAGCCTCGGGCTTGGCTTCCAGCTCCAATGCTTAATGGTGAACCCTTGAGAGATAATGCATCCATCAGGGATTTCCATGGAGGTGCTGGATGCCATGTGGCCTCAGCTTTGAAGGAGGCTTTATTACTCCCCACTGATATGGCCGAGTTGCGGTCTATCAAGAAGAATGAGATTTTTCTTAACCTCAAAAGGTATCTGGGCATGGTATGATGCTATCCTTTTTTTTTTTTTTTTTTTAATCTTTATCTTTATTGTTATTTGTAAGGTTACTAACCCTTTTCTTTCAGGCTGTCCAAGCCATTTTCAGGGTTGAGGAGATAGCCAATTCCTGCTATCAGCAATTGGACGACGAAAGGAATAGGCACATAGCAGCGGTGGAGTCGTTCAACATCGCCGATCAGTCCAATAAAGACTTAAGGAATAAGTTAACTGAGGAGGAAAGGGCCAGAAAAAGTGTTGAATCGGCTCTGGAGAGTGCTCAGAGGTAGGCCGAGGATCAGAGGTAGTTTCTGTGTGATGCCAAGGAACAATTGGCTTCTTCAAAAGAGCAAATAGTTGCCCTCCGGAGGAAATTAGAAGAAGCCCAAAAACTTAAAGATCAAGCCGAAAGGTTGAAAGATGAGGCTGAGAAGGCAAAAATGGAGGCCGAGAAGGCTCGGGATGAGGTTGAACAGCATGGTTACGACGTCGGCGTAGCTGAGACCGAGAAAACCCTTAGGGCAGAGTTCCCTGCCGTGTGTTGAACCTACTGTGCTCAGACTTGGGATGAAGCCCTCAACCGAGCTGGGGTTGAGGCTTCTTCTGAGCTGAAAAGAGTAGAAAAAATCTACTACCCCCACCAGCCATACGAGCCTCGGACCTTCCTTCCATTCAAGGTGAAGCAGCCTCTACAGTTGCTGATTCGATCGAAGGAACACAACCTCAGGATCCTCTTCCTCCCAGTCAGCAGGAGCAAACAAAAGAACCTGAAGCTCCCAAAGAAATATCCTCGGATAAGGCTGCAGAGGTTCCACAAGATGGGGCAGCTTCCCAAGGTTTTGAACAGGCCTTAGCTTCAGTTACCATGCCTGCTGAGGAAGCCCCCAAAGAGAAAGAGAAAATGATTCCTACTGAAGCAGCTATACAAGCTAGTAAGACTTCCAAGGATAAGCTTTAGATAAAATTGAAACAATGAATCTTCATTTTTGTAATGTAGTTACAATTTTTATAATGAAATTTCTTTTTCCTAAGACATGTTTTAATGAAATAGGCATTTTACTTTCTCAAATTTGTATGGGTTACTTTTTTCATTTATGTAATTTTCATTTTTACTGTTCTTTGTTTGATCATAACCATATGCCATAAAAGTGCAAAGTTGTTTACACAAGGGAAAACAAGGTTTATACATATTTTTAATTGGTAATCAGAGTGGATCAAAACTATTAAATCCGTAGTACTATTAAGACATACTTTGAATCTATCAATTCTAACAAGTTTTTTAACTTTAAGAAAATATTCAAACGTTTGACCAAACAATAGCCAAGTCCAGGGCACCTCAAAATACTTTAAGTGATGCTTATGGGCTTACTTCGATTTACATCTTCGCTGGGTGATAACAAACCTTGTGATCCGGGAGAGGAAATTAGGAGTTTTCTTCTTTTAAATGCTTGAGTTAATGTTTGATTAACACTTTAAAAGGTACCATAGTGTATTAATTTCCATTGAGTTTATGGTCCGAGGAACCTAACATGACTCAGTTTCTGTTTAATACTTCAATAGATATCAAAGGGTATTAATTTCCACTAAATTTGTGGTCTGAGGAACCTATCATGACTTAGTTTCTGTTTAATACTTCAATAGAAGTTAAGGGGTATAAATTTCCACCAAGTCTGCGGTTCGAGGAACCTGACATGACTTAGTTTCTGTTTAATACTTCAATAGAAGTTAAGGGGTATTAATTTCCACTAAGTCTGCGGTCCGAGGAACCTAACATGACTTAGTTTCTATTTAATACTTCAATAGATGTTAAAAGGGTATTAATTTCTACTAAGTCTGTGATCCGAGGAACCTGATATGACTTAGTTTCTGTTTAATCCTTCAATAGAAGTGAAGGGGTATTAATTTCCATTAAGTTTGTGGTCCAAGGAACCTAACATGACTTAGTTTCTGTTTAATACTTCAATAGATGTTAAAGGGTATTAATTTTCATTAAGTCTGTGGTCCGAGGAACCTGACATGACTTAGTTTCTATTTAATACTTCAATAGATAGGGAAACACATGATACATGATTGGAATGAATTAAAAAGGAACTAAACAGGGCTGTTTTTATTAATAATAATACCTCTTTAGGTTGTTTACATTCCAAGGATGGAGTACAGTGTTTTCATCTAGATCCTCCAAATAGTACGCACCTATTCCTGCCACCGAAGTGATGCGATACAGTCCTTCCCAATTAGGCTCTAACTTTCCCCAGGCTGGATTCCTGGTAGTACCCAAAACTTTTCTTAATACCAAATCTCCTGGGGCTAACGGCCTTAGCTTTACATTGGTATCATAACCTTGCTTGAGCTTGTGCTGGTAGTAGGCCAGTTGGACCATTGCATTCTCTCTTCGTTCTTCAATCAAATATAGACTCTTTTCTAGTAGCTCATCATTGCCGTCCGAGGTGAATGCAATTGTTCTCAGCGTTGGGAAACTAGTTTCCAGAGGAATTACAGCCTCGGCCCCATACGTCATTGAAAAGGGGGTTTCTCCTGTTGACCGGCGAGGTGTTGTTCGATACGTCAAAAGGACATGTGGTAATTCCTCCACCCATCTTCCCTTTGCATCGTCCAGCATTTTTTTAAGTCCGTTTACTATAACCTTATTGACAGCTTCAGCTTGCCCATTTCCTTGTGGATAGGCTGGGATGGAATATCTATTCTTTATCCCCAGATCACAATAGTACTTCCTGAAAGCTTTGTTATCAAATTGAAGGCCATTGTTCGAGATAAGAGTATGGGGAACCCTAAATCGAGTAATGATATTCTTCCAGATAAACCTCTTGAAATCCACATCTCTGATATTAGTCAAAGGTTCAACTTCGACCCATTTAGTGAAATAGTCTGTGCCGACCAGCAGATACTTTTTATTTCCTACTGCCTTAGGGAAATGACGTACAATATCCAAGCCCCATTGAGCAAACGGCCAAGGGCTAGAAAGAGGATTAAGAATCCCTCCGGGCTGATGAATGTTTGGTGCGAATTTCTGACACTGATCACATTTTTTAACATATTCTTGTGCTTCCTTTTGCATGCCCAGCCACCAGTATCCTTGAATAATGGCTCGGTGAGATAAAGATCTTCCTCCTGTGTGACTTCCACAAATTCCTTCATGTAATTCTTCTAAGAGTAATTTTGATGTCTCGGGATGTACACAAAGCAGATATGGTCCAGAAAAATAGCGTTTGTACAACTTTTTGTCTTTGGACAGCCAAAACTGAGGAGCTTTTCTTTGTACTTTCTCAGCTTCTGACTTCTCCTCAGGTAATATGTCCTTTTCAAGGAATAGCAGTATAGGATCCATCTAGCTCGGCCTTACCCTGATCTGATGAACTTGGAGCAAGTCTCTCTTTATTGGGGTAGGGGTGCATAGGTCTTTGACAAGTATTACTCGGGGCAAATCTTGTGCCGAGGAAGTGGCAAGGGTAGCCAAGAAATTTGCATGGGTATTTCCACCTTTAGGGATGTGCGATAAGTCGAAAAATTCAAATTCTGTTTGTATGCGCTTAACTTGACCCAAATATTCCTGCATTCTTGCATCCCGGGCTTCCAATTCCCCTTTTACTTGGCCTACGACTAGTCTTGAATCTGAAAACATTTCCACTGCCTTTCCACCCATTTTCTGGACCATCGCCATTCCCATCAACAAAGCTTCATATTCTACTTCATTGTTTGTAGCCGAGAATCCTAACCTCAAGGATTTTTCAATGGTGATCTTCTCAGGAGATACCAGAACTAGCCCCACTCCTGATCCCCGCTGGTTTGTTGCTCCATCCACATATACTTTCCAGGGTGAGGGGTATTGAGTGGAGATCAAGCCAACCGATTTTTCATCCATGCCATGCTGCTTTACATCTACTCCTTCAGGAAGTTCAGCAAACTCGGCTACTAGGTTGGCGAGGACCTGGCCCTTTACAGAGGTATGAGGCATATACTTGATATCAAAAGCTCCTAAAATCGTGCCCCATTTGGAAATCCTCCTAGTATAATCCGCGTTCCGAAATATTGACTTGAGCGGAAACTGAGTTAGGACAACCACGGTGTGTGCTTGGAAGTAATGGGGAAGTTTTCGTGTAGCATGCACTACCGCCAAGATGGCCTTCTCCAGTGGTAAATACCACACCTTGGTTTCATGAAGTGACTTGCTTACATAATAGACTGGCTGTTGTATACCACTGTCTACTCGTATCAAAACAAAACTTACCGCATGAGAGGCTACTGCTAAGTAGGCAAACAGAACCTCATCCACCTTAGGACTGGACATGATGGGCGGCCGAGATAGGTACTCTTTAAGCTGTTGAAATGCTACAGCACACTCCTCGGTCCATTCAAATCCCTTTCATTTATGCAGCAAAAGGAAGAAGGGTCTGCACCTATCCGTTGACCTGGATATAAATCGATTCAAAGCAGCAGTCATCTCGGTCAGTTTCTGGACCTTTTTGGGATTCCGAGGTGATTGCAAGCCATTAATGGCCTTAATCTGATCATGGTTCACCTCAATTCCCTTGTGAGTCACCATGTAACTTAAAAAATTTCCCAAGCCCACACCAAACGAACATTTGGAAGCATTCAGACGCAACTTATGCTTCCTCAGAATTTCAAAAAAGTTTGTGAGGTCTCCCACATGCTCAGACACCACCTTGCTCTTTACAACTATATCATCAATATAGACTTCAATGCTCTTGCCTAACTGCGGTTCAAATATTTTAGTCATCATCCATTGATAAGTAGACCCTGCATTTTTCAAACCAAAGGGAATCACTTTGTAGTGATAGTTTCCAGTGGGAGTGACAAAAGTTGTCTTTTCCTGATCGTCCAATGCTAATGATATCTGGTGATATCCTTGAAAGGCATCCAAGAAACTAATTCAAGGATGGCCTACTGTCACATCCACCAACTGATCTATCCGAGGCATAGGGAAATGATCTTTTGGACAAGCTTTATTGAGATCTGTGAAGTCTACACACACACGCCATTTCCTATTTTTCTTTTTCACCACCATCGTGTTAGCTAACCACTGAGGATAGAAAACTTCCTTGATAGCCCCTGCCTGTTTGAGCTTTATTACCTCATTTCTGACAGCCTCAGTGTGCTCTTTGGACGGACGCCGAGGTAGCTGTCTCTTCGAAGTGATGGAAGGGTTAACATTCAAATGATGACAAATGAAACTTGGATTTACACCCGGGGCTTCGTACGCACTCCACGCGAACACGTCAACATTTTTTCTAAGGAATTCAACCAATTGCTCCCTTTCTTGTAGAGGCAATTGAGCCCCTACTTGAAAGAACTTCTCCGGATCATCACCAACAAGTACCTTTTCTTGATCTTCACATTTCGCTTTGTCAGCTGGTCTATTAAAGAGCAACGCTGGAGTTTCTGATTGCTATAAACCATTATCAGCAGTGGCCGAGATTTCAACCTCAGGCTGATGTTGGATGGCTGCTACCAGGCATTGTTTGGTCGTAGACTGACTTCCTAAAATTTCCAAAACCTGGCCTCCAAAGGGATATTTCACCTTTTGGTGAAGAGTGGAGGAGACAGCTCCTAGGGTATGAAGCCAGGGTCTGCCCATAATGGCCGTATATGGAGAGAAAGCATCTACAATAATGAAGTCCCCCTCCACCACATCCGAGCCAGTCTGTACGGGTAATCTGATCTGACCCTTCGAAATGACCATCTTACCTTCAAAACTCACCAGAGGAGAACTGTAGGCTGTTAAATTCTCAGGTTTCAAATTTAGCCCCTTATATAGGTCAGGATACATTATCTTAGCTCCACTGCCTTGATCGATCATCACCCTTTTCACATCGTACCTACCAATTCTAAGTGTAACCACCAAAGCATCATCGTGAGGCTGTATGGTTCCAAGTTTGCCCTCATTTGAAAAACCTAAAACCAGTGGGATGTCCATCTTGACTTTCTTCTGCATTGAACTGAATTCCTCAACTGGGTAACGAGATACTGACATGACTCTGGAAGGGCAAGATCCAGTCCTCCCTAGGGCAACAAATATGACATTTATCGTGCCTAGAGGGAGTCTCGAAGAAGCATCTCCCCGAAACTCCGAACCCGTTTGGCTCCCCCGGCCACTAGAATGATGCAAGAGTTGCTTTAATTTCTCTTCCCGGACCAGTTGGTCTAAATGGTCCCACAAGTTTCTGCAATCCTCGGTAATGTGTCCATGGTCTTGATGATATTGGCAATAAAGGTTTTGATTACGCCTCATAGGATCTCCTGCCATCTTGTTCGGCCATTTGAAGAACAGCTCGTTTTTAATCTTCTCCAGAACCTATTGTACTGGTTCTCGGAACACAGCATTAACCACCTGGGTGTTGGCAAATTCTGGCTACCCAACAAAGTCTTTCCGAGGTCGGTTATTATTGTACCGATTCGACCTAAAATCCCTCCTCTTTTGAGGGATCACCTTAGTCTTTCCTTTCCCCTGCAGTTGGTCTTCTTCTACCTTTTTGTACTTGTCAATTCGATCCATAAGTTGACGCACACTAGTAACAGGCTTACCGGTCAGAGATTTTCTCAAATCACGCTCGGCTGGGAGGCTAGCCTTAAAAGTACTAATGGCCACATCGTCATAGTCTCCGTCTATTTCGTTAAACATTTCCCAGTATCTATCCGAGTAGGTCTTCAGAGTCTCCCCCTCTCGCATGGACATAGATAATAAGGAACCCAAAAGCCGAGGAGCCCTGTTACAAGTGATAAAGCGAGCACCAAAGGCCCAGGTGAGCTTCTTAAAGGAGTCAATGGAATTCACCCTTAAACCATTGAACTACCTCATCGCCACGGGGCCCAAACTAGATGAAAAGACCTTACACATCAAAGCCTCATCTTTGGAATTGACAGCCATCCTTTGATTGAAGTGACTAACATGTTCCACAAGATCTGTTCGACCATTATAAATGGTGAACGTGGGTTGATGGAATCGCCGAGGAAGACTCACGCCTTCTATGTTTCATGTCAAGGGTGATTTAGGGATTTAACTCAACGTCTTGTTCATGGCATCGTTCCCCAGGCCTTTGCAAGGCGGGCTCTTACATCTACATCTATGGTGGTACTCCTCGTCGTAGGAGAAAGATTTGCTGGGCGGAGTTTTGGATCTCCGTCTATAACTAGCACCATCTGCCTCCTCGGAGGACAGCTCGGAGTTGGGCGATGAACGTCTTCGCCGTGCATGGTGCAATTCCCCTTTCAACTCATCGATTTCACATTGCATGTCTCTATCATTCTTTGCATAGGAAACACGGCTCTTCCCTCGAGACTGGCTTTTACTAATATGAGCTGCGTGCTCACTTCCCTCACGATCTCCTCTCCGTTCAAGGCTTCTACACGGATTGCTATGTTGAGACCCCCTTGATTCTGCTTGGTGTAGATTCGTATCCACCTGGTGTGGACCTGTCGCTGCCTCTTGCTTCTTCCATCTTAAACGCAGCACTCGGAATATTTTCAGAATAGACCAAGTTCTTCCCACAGACGGCGCCAATTGTAAGGACTAAATTTGGATTGGACCCAATATAGGACTGAGTTTTAGCCCAACAAGCCTAAACAATGAATTTGTAGAGCGTGGGTAAAAGAACTAGTTCTATTTGGTAAGAAAGATAATAACAGTTGTTTATTTAAGAGAATCAAACACAAGTAAAGTGAGAAAATCTGTCCTCGGCACAGTCCGAGGAGTTATGTTATAATATCCAGTTGATGATCAATGTTACAAGAGTTCAAAGGATTATTATAAAGATTTCTTGACTTCTCGATCCTTCTCCTTTAGGCCACCTCTCCATACTATATACTATAATTTTGGTATCATTTCTACCATACACGTGTAGGTTAGGTTCTAGGAACTCCTTCTTGTCCCATCCAACACCTCCTAGAACCTACAACTAGCAGCTGTAAGGCTGCTTAACCACTGTTCAGGTATCACCTCCACATTAATGCGGCCAGAGAGTTAGTTGTGATGCATTTAATGTGGAGGTAGCAGCTTTTGAAGATATTTGTTGCCTCCCTTATCCAATATCCGACTTCTAACCATGATGCAACCTTGAAGGATGTTCAGGATGATAAGACATTCTTTCTGACTTCGGATCTCTGTTTCCGAGATGACTTTTCTCCTCGAACATATTTTGGACTATTATATACAATCCTTATTTCTTTTTCTTCTACCATTCCCATAATAACTTTAGTTGACCATCCTCGGACTAGTGAATATCCTCAGATTGGGCCATAGGCCCAATTCGTACAGTTTTAATAGTACATTTTGGCTAACTAGCCCCCACAGTAACATTTTCATAAAACATTTATTTTCGGTTGTGATTGGTCACAGTCTCATATTTTATTATTTTATTTCGACTTGTAAGAAATTGACATCTCAATAATTGTGAAAATATTGTGAAACTTATTGTGTCATTATAACAATATATATGCCAGCTAATATAAATATTTAGTATGCGTTTGGATAGAAATTATTCTCCTTGTGTCTGTGTTTTGTTTTGTTTTTTTGTTTTTTGTTTTTACTAGCACCTCTTGCACTGTTCATGGGACATGAACATTGCATTAAGGCAAATGTATAGTATTTGGGGGAGTGAACAGTAATCCAACTCTTTTTTTTTTTTTTAATTTTTTTTTTTATTGTTTTCAGCAATAAGTTTTCAGTTTTCAGTTTTTAGCAAAATAAGCGATATCCAAACATACCTTTAAAAGAAAAAAGCAAAAAAAAAAAAAAAAACACAAACCGATTACTAAAAAAAAAAAAACTTTAGGTACTGTAGCTACAGTGCATCAGCGCATTCGCGCTTTTTTTTTTATAGGAAACTTAATTTTATTCAAAAAAATTCAAGAGAGAACATAATGTGAAATAGCTTGCTCAAAAAAGCAAGGATTATATAAGAAACCGATTCAGATAAAATTAAAAAAAAAGTGAGAGAGACCGAGAGAGAAAGTCGAGAGAGTGATTGGAGTGGAGAGATTGAGAGAGGCCTCGCACAACGTCACTACAGAGGCCACCATCACACTGCCTATACGTTACCTATTTGGTACAGTACAACACGTCTTTCTTCTTCTTCTTTTTTATTTGTTATTTTTTGTTAAATGTTAAGTTCTGCATGATTGTTATCTTTTTTTTAATTCATCTATACATTTACTTGACTTATTTTTAAGTTAAATAAACTAATGAAACTAAGTTTATGTTAAACTAGCACTAGGTTTTGCTCAATAATTTATTTATGGTAGTCATAAAATTGCATACATGTTACTCTTAATTATCTCTTTGGCTTCTACTTTACCATGCACAATTCTGGGTTTTCATTGAACAGATTCTCAAATTTGAACTTGTACTTCTACTCTGAAGAAAATGGATCACAAGCAACTTAAATTTGTAAGGTTAGTTTGTTCAGGTCTAGATTCCAATAGTCCCCATTGTTGCTGTTATTCTGTTAATTTGATTCTTTTAAGCACACAATTTTATCAGAGTGTCTATGTTGCTTCTATATGTCTATATGTGCTGATGGTATCATGTAATAAGAAATTTTTTGGGAGTAATTTCATGAAAAACCTCAGATCTTTAATTAAGTTATGAAATATCTATTGTTTTGCATCAATATCTATCATAATTACTCATAAAGTTTGAAAATGGTTATAATTTGGACTCTTATAAAATATACCTATTAAAAGTAACCGAAATCAGTAAGTTACATTTAAGACTAAATCTTACACAAAAAAGCCCCACAAATAAATGATAAATAGTATTCTAGTGCAAAAATTCAACTCAATAATGGTGTTTAAATTATATTGTATTTATTCTATTTTCTCTTTTACAAATGAATAATCTGTTATGCATATCTTTTATGCATATCTTTATTGTGTTAGTATAGTACCTAAATATGGTTTTTGAATTGCAAAACAGGTTAATAAAAAAATATTATTTAAAAAATTATTCATTGATTTTTAAATTAAAATACATTTTTTTTAATAAAAAAATAACCTATTGCAACAAGATTTTCAAAGTAAATCCTTGCAATATATGGAATTTTGCAACGAAAATCTAGTGTTGCATAAACCTATTGCTTTTTTTTTTTTTTAAATAAAAAAATAATCTATTGCAACGAGATTTTCAAAGTAAATCGTTGCAATATATGGAATTTATTGCAACGAAAATCTAGTGTTGCATAAACCTATTACCTTGAAGTTTAATACAACAGCTTGCATCAACTTCTTTGTCGTTGCAATAATCCCAAACCAATCTCACTGGCCCAACGATTCTAGAACGATCCTAGTCTTTTTGGTGAAGTGGAATCGTACAATCCTAGTGAAATGAAAACCTGAATCAAGATGGACGCAAGAGGCCTATACAACAACACCACAACCAGCAATAACAAAATAATCAAAAAATAGCCTAATTTAAATTGTAATTAGAATTTAAGACTCTAAACCAAACACATCAAAAAAGCAAATCAATTATATGAAAAGTAAAGCAATTATATGAAAAACAGAGAGTGGAATGAACCTAAACCCGAAACCCTAGCAATTTTAACTATTGCATCTCTACTATCACATATGCCTTTACATTATACACCAGAGGTCTCCCCTATAAACTAAGAAAAGCGAAGGAATAATAAGAAATGGAAGTTAAACTTACTTAATGGAACCAAATTTTGTGATCTTGCCAATAGGAACGCTTCCATCAACATTTGGATCATTTCCTCCTCCTCTTCTAGGTGTTCGACCGACTCTGCCATTTCCTCCTCCTCCTCCAGATGGACGAGGTTTTCTATGCTTCCCAATCACAGTAATAATACGTTTTATGCTCCTCCAAACAACTGGAGCAGACATGGATCTAAAATAGAACAATTTAAATTAAAACAATTCAAAGAGAAAAATTAAGAGAGAGAGAGAGAGAGAGAGAGAGAGAGAGAGAGAGAGAGAGAGAGGGAGGAGCTTGAGCTTGAGTTGGAGTCGTTTCGAAGTGGTTCTGAAGTTCTGAGGTTTTTTTCAAATGTAAATAGTTTGGCTTGGCACTAAAATGCGATAGTCGGTTACGATTTTTTTTTAGAATTTTTTTTTTTAAAAAAAGGTAAATTCTAATAAACCACTGAGTTAGACATCGTTAGCCCTTTTTTCTCTCTCCTCTCTGTTCTCATGTTAGAGACTCAAAATAATCAAAAATATATATATATATATATATTCTCTTATACAAAACCAAACGAACCCATCAATGCACAAACAAAATGAAACCAACACAGAATTCCTAAAGAAAAAGAAAAACATAGAATTTTGAGTTGTACATCCCATATTACAACACCATCAAAAAGACCTTATTAGACCCATTTTGAGACAAACCCCAAATCAAAAAATACCCACAGATTCGCAAATGACTTAGTAAAAATATAATACAAATAGAAAAAGGCAAATTAAAAAAAATAAAGAAAACATAGAATAGAAGTAGTAAAATATAATTAAAAAAAAGTGTAGATTTCTAAAATAATTTTTTTTTAAAAAAGCATAGATTCCTAACTAAAAAATATAGACTTGTTATCAAATATATATATATATATAGTTAGTAAAAATATAATACAAATTAAAAAAAAAAAAAGCAAATTAGAAAAAACAAACAATAGAATTAGTGCAGGTATAATAAAAAAATGTATAAATTTCTAAAATAAATTTAAAAAACTAAAAAATATATATATTTATTTATATGTATATATATAGTTAGTAAAAATATAATACAAATTAAAAAAATAAAATTTTTTTTTAAAAAAGAATAGAATTACAAATATAATAAAAAGGTATAAATTTCTAAAATAAATTTTAAAAAATAAATTTTAAAAAAAAAACATAAAAAATTTTAGCATCTAAAACCCAAAAAACCAACTCCATCAAAACTTGCATAAG
This sequence comes from Quercus berberidifolia, assembly GCA_028535905.1. NCBI lineage: Eukaryota > Viridiplantae > Streptophyta > Magnoliopsida > Fagales > Fagaceae > Quercus > Quercus berberidifolia. Next base: position 39,044,258 of record JAPQVW010000010.1, read on the forward strand.
CTAAAAAATTTGAAATTTTGCTACAGTGCGCTCACATTTTTGAGAGTGCATTGTAGTAAGATGTTATCATTTTTTTATTAATTTCTTTCTTTCTCTCTTCCGTACTTGTCTCCTTCTCAAGTCTCTTCTCTCTCCTCTCTCACTTCTCCTCTATCACACCATCTCACCCAAGCTTCATCCTCTCCATCTCACCATCTCAGCCAACTCTCACCATCTTCCTAAAAAGCTCACAAAAAACACCCAACATCCCAACAAATTACCCAAAAACTCTACGACAAAAACCTCATAGACACCATCAAATTGCCCTTTGTAAATCATACTTGAAACCCAGAAAAAACCCCAATGCAATCACATAGAAACCCAACCAAAAAACCAGAAAATTAGCATAGAAAAATACCCAAAACCTCACTGAAAATACCTAGAAAATACAACCCAAAAAAAAAAAAAAAACACAGAAAAATAGCTTCCAAAACCCAGAAAATCAATCCTAAAACTTCCTCTGTACACACCACCAAAAATAGTCCCAAAACCCAGCAACAAACCACTGAAAAACCCTCAAAATATCCTTGCAAATCCACTACTGAGATTGTGTGTGGTGGTTTGTGTTGGCATTGGCTAGGTTCCGTGGTGGAACAGGGAGGCTTTGTCTCATTTGGATCGAAATCTAGGCTCTAATCGGGTTTGAATTCGGAGATAAAGCAGAGAATGAAGTTGTTGAGTGCCATGGTTAGAGGTGATGAGCTTGAAAAGCTCAGGCCCTGGAGATTTTGACAGCAGAACATTAGAGAGAGGGAGAAGATTCTAGACCGGGTTGAGAAAGATGAAGAGACAATGGGAGAAAAAGACAGAGGGAGAGTGAGAAATAATTAAAAAAAAAAGAATAAAAATATTAAAGAAAGAATATTTAAATGAAGTTGTAAAAAAAAAAATAGAATGTTTGATGTTTGGTATATTGTAAAATGAGGTGTTAAAATTGTAAAAGTAGTGTTTTAAGGTTGTAAATGCTAAAAAATTTAGAAGTCTTGATACAAATGCTCTTAGAAAGCTATGCTTTTTTTTTTTTTTTTTTTTTTTTTTTTTTTTTTTAAATCTATTTTAGAAATCCCTAACTTTTTTTTTAATAACAAATCTATATTTTTTTTAGTTAGAAAGCTATGATTTTTTTTAAATTTATTTTAGAAATTTATACTTTTTTGTATTATATTTGTACTAATTCTTTTCTTTTCTTTTTTGCTTTTTTTTTTTAAATTTGTATTATATATATAATAAAAATTTTAAAAAGCAAATTAAAAAGAAATACAAAGAATGGAATTAGTTCAAATATAATTATAAAAATATAGATTTCTAAAAAGAAAAAATTAGAAAGAATAGACAAGACAAAATAAGCGAGAATGGTACTGAGGAAAAGCCCCTGAGGCTTTCCCCATATTTTGTTGTAAACAATAATACACAGACCAAAAAACCCAAAGACCTTAGCAAATGCAAAAGTCTGGGACTGTTTGGTAGGGTGTTTTGAGCAACAATTTTCAGTGTTTAAACAATATTATATGTATTTTTACCACTTTTTCACCCACACATTTTCAAAAAGTACAAATAACGTTACTAGAACAACATTACCAAACAACCTTCGAGTTATAAGAAAGCTATTTTACTAGATAACTTTTTATAAGAACCTATTTGGTATAATAGTTTTTTTTTTTTAAATTTATTTATTTTATTTAAGTATTATTTAGCAAAAATGGCTTAATATCAGTTCAAAGATTGAGTGGTAGACCCAACAGACTTAAAGAGAATGTGCTATAAATTTGAAAGTCTCAAGAAAAAAACAAAAAGGTTCAAAGGGATTTTTTTTTTTTAATATAAATTTCACAATTACTTAACTCTTTAGAAAATTATAAAGTTTTTAAACGCGATTTAAGACTCAAATCTATTGTTATAAAGTCATGGAGCGATAGAGATCATAATTAATAATATTCAAGATAGCACTGAATATGTATGTGTTTTATTTGGTTAAAAAATTTTAAAATTATTTTTAGAAAATGGCATAAAAAATGAAATGAAAAGGAAAATAATCTAAATAGACACATGTAACTAATTAAGATATTATTCAATGAAAATAAAATCTAGAATAAAAGAATGGCTATATATTTTAAGTCATCTCTTTTATTATATTTCAATTTTCATACTTTAAAATGATTTTATTTTGATTTAATTAAAATATAATATACATACAAGAATGTTACGTATGATAAGAGAATTTAATCATTCAAATTATAGGAAATCTCAATATATCAAAAATTTTTTTTTATAAAGTACAATAAAAAAAATGAAAATAGTGATATTTAATGTAATAATAAAACATGTAATTAAAAATATTGATTTTGATAATTTTTTTGTTGAATATAATGACATTCACATACCTTAACAAAATGAACAATTATACTATCGATAAAATATTATGATTCAGTAAGTTAAAATATTTTTGTACAAATATAATACAAAAAATGTCAACTACATGATTTATAATTTTAACTATAAAAAATGCATATATATTTTTTAGAATATTATTGTTTCATATTCTAAAAATAAGTTTTTTTTTTTTTTAAAAAAATGTATGTACATATAACTTATGGTATAATAAGTGTATTTTATTGCTATGGTGATTGGTGAAGGTACATGTTTATAAGATTCTTTTGGAGTTCAAAGGATTCTTTTTGAGGTATTGTTAAAACCAACCATATATATATATATATATATATATATATATATATATTATCTATTTATTTAAAAAGAGTATAGACATAACAATTTTAATATTAGAGGGCCAAACACGCTGAGCAATTCTTCATATCATAACAATACTTATTTTGTGTGTGCTTGGATAATTTTTTTAATATATATTTATAATTTATTTGAGTATGTATAGCTTCTTCTTTTTTTCACTTTGTTTAAGTATAATTGTTACTTATACATACTTTCAACTTGTGTTAAACAAAACCGATTCAGCGTCAATGAATCGATTGGTTTTCACAACACTCGAACCCCTGAAGGAGGATGTTAATAGTACCTGGAGCAATAGTTAGAGGAGATATGAGCTTTTCGACGTCATCTAGTATCGTTGTTAATAGAAGATTTAAAATTCTGATAAAGACCACACAAATCGATAATACACACACACACACTTAAACACACCCCTACCCCAGATGATTTGGATGAATCAACCCAAACCTATTGCTTCTTCAATTAATCAACCCAACATTAGCCCAAATATGCTTCTTCTTCAATCGAGTGAACCCAACATTAGCCCATATTTGTTGATTTGTTGTATGGGTAATGGGTTTGAAATCTCTGTGTCTCTCACTCTCTCTTTCTAATGTGAAAGAGGCCACCAGACACTAACTACCACATCGATGAAAATTGCCACTGATCGGTGTTGCTAGAATACCAATTGGCAAATACAACAACGGTTCGTGTTTTTAGGAAATTAAGGTTGGCAGGGTAGCCCAAAACCCTTCCAAACGAATCAAACCCAACCGAACCGACCAATGAACACTTTTTTTTTTTTTTCAAAGATAATTACAAAGTTGCTTACCTTGCAGTTTGAACCATTTTCTCTCTAGAACCTCAAGCACTTCATGTATGAGAAGATGCCAATTCAACTATAAGGTCCTTGGCTGAACACTCCTACTTTCAACAATCAATAAATCAATAAAAACCTAATTCAAATGACTGCAAAATTGGTAGGTCTAGAACTCACTTATTATTGATAAGATATAGCAAGTTTAGCAACATCCATGACACATAAATAATAGTTTGGCTTGGAGTAATATTTTAAGATCCCATTGCAATATAGCTTATTCTTGATGCTTGTGAACATTTGAATCCCGAGCAAGTCTCAGTTTGGAGTGAATGTAGATTCCCTTTTTAAAGGGGTAGGTATCCACATTTCGAGTTTGTTTGGGATCTACTTATTTTATTGATACTGAATACTTTTTGTTGAAAGTATTGTAGATAAAGGTAAAAGTTAATTGAAATAGTACAGTGAGATCCATGAATAGTACCAAAAAATGCAGTGCGGCTCATAAATAGTAGCAAAAATAAGCTAAATAGTAAAATAAGTTGGCAAAAATAATTTTTGCCAAACACACACTTCATGTCTTGAGAAATTTATATTTTTTTTTGAAATTTGAAATGTGTGGATGAGAGAGAGAGAGAGAGATCAAAACAACCTGAAACCATCAATTAGATAGGAAGAAATATATAGTACATAGCATCTCAAAAGAAAAGAACACAATAATAAAATAATCAGCGCCGAGTTAGACATCCCCCACCCCCCAAAGAGATATGTATCCTCCATAAATTATCACACAAATCCAAACTAAAACAGAAGAAGCCGCTCAGCTCTTTGATTTCGAATGCTTTACAAGCCAATCAATAACTGAATCAATGTTGGTTGAGTTCTTGCATGAGATCATGAAGCAACACACTTCTCTGTCAGTAATTGACTTGAGATCCCTGCAGAGAACATTATCAATTTTGAGTACCAAAAGAATAATTTCTTTCATATTCCTTAAATGAAAAATAGATGGTACTTAAATCATCTCAACATTCACCACAACTGGGAATTTTGTAATTTCGCATGAGAAAATTTCCATCACAAAATTCAACCAAAGAAAAAAAGAGAGTCTTACATTTGATCAGTCAAAGCCTGTTTAGACAGAGCTCCTGGTTTGTCAATCTTGTTCCCTAGCACTAGCAATGGGATACCACTAAGCGAGGGTTTACTCAGCAAATCATGAAGCTCACTACTTGAGATCTTCACGTTGTCAGGATCAGCAGCATCAACAACATAACTGCAGAAAGCATCAGGTCATTACAACTTGTTAAGCCATCATAAAACTAAGAATTGATGCTAACGAACCATTACTTAATAAACAAAGCATTAAATAATACATTATTTGACCAGAGATTCCTCAACATTTGCCTAATAGCAAAAAGTTTAGATTATACAAGCAATGTCATATATGCAACTATATTAAACAGCACAAGAGGCATTATGTCTGTATATATATGTGGATTGGTAAGTTACATGGCATCCAATGAGTCTTAAATCCACAATCTCACCCTCCACACTATTCTTATGTGGGGAGGAAGCTCCATTTGTGCCACAGCTCAGTAGCAAACAAACTATTGAATTTTAGTTAGCACATAACCTGCAGAAACTCTTCAAAACATTCCAGTTTAACATCAGAATTCTCTAAATTTGCTTGTAAATTCCTAGTAACCACACATGTTCCATTTCATGCTTAAAAGAATTAATTGCGTATTTGAATTGGATGAGATATTTCACTAATCAGAATGTCAATCTCATTACAACTCAAAATTGGTGAAGGAAGAATTCCCTATACAACAATTTTGAGATGCCAAGTTAATGCACAAGTTGAACTTTTCATCAGGTAAACGAGCATAGGTTTCTGTCAAAGATATACTGACAAAAATAGACTAACAAAAAAAAAAGGATACAGTATTGACAAGGACAGATTAATATAGTGAATTTAAATTAAACAAAAAACAGAGAGTCAACCAATTTCAAATCGTAACAATAGCATCAGGTAGCAAATGACACCCCAGCCAAAAAACACAAACATTACATCGAATGTATAAGTACAGATATGCATGTATATGTGTATGCACACTAAACTTTGAGAATCTTTTTTCTTTCTTAATTACGCTTGTACTTAATGGGGCTTGTAATTTAATGGGTCTTCAACTGATGTCACCCTCCACCTTAATTGTACTAGGGAAGGAGGTGTCATTTGAACTAAAGCTCATTGGCCTTAACTTTGAGAATTTTCAAATGAACACTAAACACAAAGAAGATTGAATTTCTAAACTTTAGATAATTCAGTCTAATATCTATTTCACTATAACTTTTAAATTCTCAAGAATTTCTTATCTAGACTGCTAAAAATAAATGGGCACAAGCATGCATGGTCATATATAACACATAATTCCCAAGAATGCAGTTTTACCATATTATTTTAGTTTCCAATTCAAGCATTTTCCAGACTCTAGCAACCAGGACATGTTAATTGAGGAAATAACATAGAGTATGACTTTGTATAAAATAGAATGAAGGGAAAAAAAAATACTTGTAGCCGACCCTAAATAATTTGTTGAACAATAATTTCTAAACTTCAAACAGTTTGGTCCAATATCTATTTCACTAAACTTCCAGAATTTCTTGAATTATTAACATACACCACTAGAGAAAGAGAGGCTTTATAAAGCTATATATAAGCAAATAAGCTAGAAAGCTAAATGAAAGATGGCAAACAAACCTAGGTCATATAAAACTAAGCTTCAAATCATCACAAGTGTTTAGTGGACAAACTATGAACCTTTAATATGGTATTTTCCACACTGTAAGTAAAAGAAAACTTTGAAGATGAACAAGGTATACAATTTCGACAACCTAAAATGAATAGCCATTAGCATATATTTAAAATTTACCAAAAATATGTATGATATGTGATAAACAACTGCACAAGAAACAATGCGTAAATTTCCAATCCAAGCATAAGTGTAATAGTATGAGACAGGGAAGCCCCATGGATAAGGTATGTCTTTGAAACCTAAAAAAGGTTAGAATATATGTAGTCTTTTAGTTAAGCTGCTAAGTGCCATGCAGTAGACAGTTTTGCTAACATACGAAAAAAGATGGAAAGTTGGTTCCATACACAATAGCAGAAACTGCACGACAGTATCGCTCCCACATACTGCGGAACCTAGGCTGACCTCCAAGATCCCACAACTTTATCGTGACATTCCCTTTTGTTACCTTTTTCATATTGAATCCTACCTGAAAATTGAAGTATAGAAATATTAATAAATAGATTTTATCCCGTGAATAATAAGTGAAAATTTTTCATTGAAAGAAAACAAAAACCAAGCTTTTGGCAAAAGGTATCCACTACTGGAAAAGATAAAATCAGGTATAAGCCTTTTCAAAAGATGACTCACCGTGGGGATCATGTCTTCGCTATATCCACCAGTCTATGAACAAGACAACAAGCCAGTTTTCAGTGCATTTGCCCAAAGAGACAAATGGAAAATAATATAGATTCAAGGTTAATATCATAATTTACTTACTGCAACAACATTTACAAGTGAAGTCTTTCCAGCATTCTGAAGACCTATCAAAGATAGTTCCATTTCCTGCTTGAAAAAAAGGCTGCAATCACATTTACAATAGAGTAAGCTCATTCATTCTAAACTAATGATCCATCACGGTCACCCAGAAATAAAAACAAACATCCAAACATAAAAGATTTCAAAATATTCTTGTCATAAGATATGACCAGATTCAAGTAGCAACCACACGCACTGCACGACAAAGATTAATAGCCTTTGAAGAATTTCCTATGGGGTGATTTGGGAGGAGTTGAGTATCATATACTCAAGTGTAGGAAGATGCGTGCGCATCTTTAATCAGGCAGTACAAATAAGGTGATCGCTCTGCAAGTTTGAAGGGATAACGCGATCACATCTGGAGTTAAAATTGTTCTTATTACGCTCTATGTATGACTTCTTGTTGTCAACAAGTAGCCATTCCTTCTCTAACATGGTGGAATTCTGGATCTGTGTAACTTTAGATGAACCCTTGTACCCATTTACAGTTCTGGTCCTACTAGGCCAGCCTTACTGTTTGAAAACCAAGCTCATAACAAAACTCTCGCAGGTGGCAATCTTATCAAATGTATATGAATTGTGGTTCATAAGGCCAAACATTGTTAAGCTTACTTCTTCATCTTCTTCAGTCACAGTTTCTACATTACTCACTATCCATTCTGTCATTCAATAAACCCAAAATTCTATGTCGGATTGAGACTAACCATAATGCGATCAACAACAACAAACCCCGGTTCAACCCATTTCAGTATCTAATTAATTCGATCCCCAATGAATAAAGAAGGTAAAAAAAAAAAAAAAAAAAAAAAATCGAGCAAACTGGATTACATTCCACAACACAAGGCCATACGCTTCATTGAAAATATATATATCAACCAAAGTCTGATCAATATTTAATTCAAATTTCAAACCACGAAGTAATAACAATATCAATAAAAAAGAAAAAGAAAAAAGAAGAGAGAGCGCTAACCTTCGGAGCCAATTGAGAAAAGCTTCCCACAAACCCATTGAATGATCAGAGAAAGAGATCTATCAATGATCTCTTTTTCCCCACAAAACCCAAAAAAAAAAAAAAAAAAGAGAGAGAGAGAGAAAGAGAAAAAACTGTGACTCTCCAAATCCAATTGACCTTTTGAGAAATATTGATTTCCCTCCCTTGCTTTCGGGTCTGTATTTACCGTATTCGTACGCAGAAAATTTTGATATAATTTGGATTTTGGTCTCTCTCTATGACTCTATCTATAGTCTATATACTATACCAAACCAAATACAATACTACTGCTACACACAGAAATAATAATATTATTATTAATGGGCAATGATTGGATTCTAAAAACGACGTCGTTTTGTATTTGAAAATTTTTTTTTTTGAAATTACTAGCCACGAATCTGGGCCGTAGGATCAGAATGTTCCCTAAAATTGATATGTTAATGAATAATCATGACGGTCCAAATATGGTTGAATAAATTTAAAGCCCATGAGGAGTGGGTTTATTTTGGCTCTCGATAAAAATGCAAGGTTTTGTTGGCACGAACCAATAAAAGCTAAAAAGAAAGGAAGATTCCATAGGAAGTGAGAGAAGTACGGGGAAGTATGGGGAGCTGGGGGGAAAGTAATAGCATGCTGCATTGTCAGTCGGCGCGAGTGGGAAACACGGACCAATGATTGAGGATAGGATTGTTTAAATTTTAAGTGACGGTGCAACGTTCTCGATGGCTATTGGAGCGTGAATTTCACTTGAGTGGAGTAGTTGTGGAGACACTATGACAATCCGACAATGAGATTACAGTGATATACATTGTACATGCGTGATGTCCAGGAAGTTTTAACTGGCACGGCTGGTTCGTGTATGTAAGAAGCAGATTTTTTTTTTAGTGTATATCTAGAGAAGATATGGTTTTTGGAGTTACCCTTTATAACGTATATTTTTTTCCCAATAAAATATTAAAAGACAATTTTTGTGTCATACAACAATTTTGATGTTGAGGAAGGAGAAAAATTTGTGGATTTTTGTGACAAAAATTGTAGTATAAAAGTTATGGTCACAGAATAATTCTTATTTAATCCCATTTGAATTTTTAAATATATTTTTGGTTAGTGTGTGAGGACAATTTAGATCATTTAAATTTAGATAGTGAAGATTTTTTTAATAGCATAGATTAATTGTGCATATTTGTCAATTGTCACCAAAAGCTAAATCAATTGTTGACGTTCTAAACAACAATATTGTCTCTCTTGCTAATTATGCACCTATGGTTGATGGCTGCATGAACGTATTGAATCAGATTCTCAGGTGGAAGCTAAAACACTGCAATAGGGAAGCAAATGCCTGTGCCGACAAGCTAGCAAGAATGACAATTCACCTTCAACAATCTTTTGTTATTTTAGACTCTCTACATGTGGAGATGTCTTTGCTTTTACTATATGACATTACCGGTCCTAGATGTAATAGATTATGTACTAAACTTGGCCCTTGCGCTTTGTAGTTTATGTTTCTTGTTTAATATTCCCTACTACTACTACAAACAAAAAAAAAAAAAATGTATTGTACCTACCTGTGAAGTATTTTGATAACAACAAGTATTTTCAGGATTATATGCAAAAAAGAAGAAAAAAAAAGAAGAAGGTAATTTCAAGATTATTACTATTTTAAATATATTAGTAGTTTAGTACTGTGCCCGTACGTTGGACCCTTGACCAACAAAGATGAATATTAATTGCAAGGGGGGCGGGTACTCGGTAGCCCCTTATACGTTATACCATGTTAGCCGCACAAATTCATGAGCATGAGGGAGATAGACCATGAGCTAAGCAAGGTGTGTTGACCGTTGAGACAGCAACAGGCTCTCCTACCTCATTGCAGTACATATAGGGCAGTTTTTAGGTAGTCCTGGAGCATTGCTCCGAGACTATCTAAATTTGTTCCGTACATATATATATTTGTGTTGGCTAAGTGGCAACATGAGAATAGCTCACAATAGCTCACAAGGTATTGGATTTGTGGTCATGGACAAAATGGTGAGTAGTGGATGAACTTTCGTTCGAAAGGTAAGGATAAGTCGCATGAACGTGTGTATGACACAATGTGGTATTACATGCATCTATTCTCTCAAATGGAGTGTGTTTCACATTTGTAGGGTTCATCTCATGTGAGAAGATAGATGCATATATTAGATATATGATAGATTTTCTCGTTAGTATCCTAGTAATGTGGGGAAAATAAGTTTGAGTTGTGATTTTTTTGGCAAAGTATGACTATTAATGGTGAAACCAATTTTTTGTCCTATAGGGTGGGATAATGATAGTGATTAAGTTTTATTTTTCTTGATATAAATTATATTTCTACTATGTATGGTGGTACAAAAGAGTACTACAAAACAATTATTTTTTTAAATGAAGTACACCTAATATGAGTACTACAAAAAAAAAATATATATATATATATTGTAGGGCGTAAGTGATTTATGGGCCAAGCCGAGGAGGATTATGGCCCAAATTCAACAAAATGGCCTTTGGGTACCGCCGAGGGTAGTTCAGTCCTCGGCAGACCCAAAGTTTCCCCTCGTAAAGAAGGGTAAAAATGGTATAAAACAGAAACTTGGAGGAAAGATCTAAAATATCAAGGGAAAGCTGCTGTTACTGCCATTTAATGCTCTGAACCTGACAGAGCCGCAGTCTTTAGCTTTTACGACCACCCCCAACGACTTTGAATATGGGCTGATGGGACAAGTATCAATTTTGGAAAGATTGACCCTATACGTGGACGAAGGACAATGAACGCAGGCGAATATAAAAGGGAAAAGAAGTAACCTAAAAAGGGGGTTGGGAAAAATGGCCAGAAACCTGAGCCTCCCAGCCCACCTCCAGGAGAAAGACTCCAGGGGTGTAGGAAAACTTAAACTGGTACGAACACCGCGAAAAACCCACCGCCTATCAACCAGGGCCTAGCCTTCCAAACCCACGCTCTACAAATGATATTGTTAGGGGCCTTTTCACGTGCGAACCCGACACTGCTACGGTCTGCCACGAAACGCGTCCTTACAATTGGCGCCGTCTGTGGGAAGGCTTGTGTGTTGGTATAGGAAGTGGGTCGATAGAGTTTCTTCGTTATATCTAACCGTTGGTTATAGAGTTCTAGTATAAAGTTCTGTTAGGGACTACGTTTCTTGACTAGGGGCTTGGCCGAGGAGCTAACTCCCCTAAAGCCAAGATCCCACACAATGAGAAAACTAGGTTTTGGACAGAACCAAGGCATTGCATGGTCCACGGACCCAAGCCTCAGGGGAAACCAACTACCTGGATGTAATGAAAACTAGGTTTTGGACAGAACCAAGGCATTGCATGGTCCACGGACCCAAGCCTCAGGGGAAACCAACTACCTGGATGTGGAAAACTAGGTTTTGGACAGAACCAAGGCATTGCATGGTCCACGGACCCAAGCCTCAGGGGAAACCAACTACCTGGATGTAATGAAAACTAGGTTTTGGACAGAACCAAGGCATTGCATGGTCCACGGACCCAAGCCTCAGGGGAAACCAACTACCTGGATGTGGAAAACTAGGTTTTGGACAGAACCAAGGCATTGCATGGTCCACGGACCCAAGCCTCAGGGGAAACCAACTACCTGGATGTAATGAAAACTAGGTTTTGGACAGAACCAAGGCATTGCATGGTCCACGGACCCAAGCCTCAGGGGAAACCAACTACCTGGATGTGGAAAACTAGGTTTTGGACAGAACCAAGGCATTGCATGGTCCTCGGACCCAAGCCTCAGGGGAAACCAACTACCTGGATGTAATGAAAACTAGGTTTTGGACAGAGCCAAGGCATTGCATGGTCCTCGGACCCAAGCCTCAGGGGAAACCAACTACCTGGATGTGGAAAACTAGGTTTTGGACAGAACCAAGGCATTGCATGGTCCACGGACCCAAGCCTCAGGGGAAACCAACTACCTGGATGTGGAAAACTAGGTTTTGGACAGAACCAAGGCATTGCATGGTCCACGGACCCAAGCCTCAGGGGAAACCAACTACCTGGATGTGGAAAACTAGGTTTTGGACAGAACCAAGGCATTGCATGGTCCTCGGACCCAAGCCTCAGGGGAAACCAACTACCTGGATGTGGAAAACTAGGTTTTGGACAGAACCAAGGCATTGTATGGTCCTCGGACTCAAGCCTACGGGGAAACCAACTACTTGGATGAGGAACCAACTATTTAAAGAAAAAACTATGGCCCGTAGACCTCGAAATCCCTCCGAAGAGAACTCCGCGTTAGCAGACGAGTTAATACCTTGATTGCGCGGATTCCTCGGTCTACCCTCGGATCCCCAGTATCAAAGGGGTTGATGCGATACGGCGCAACATATTACCCCAAAAACACAACCAAAGTCCCTCGCTACTTAGCTACCCTTTCAGACGAATTATTTAGAGATTATCGTTCTCGGACATTGGTCTAGCATGCATCGCGTAGTACTCAGCGCTTATCCCGGTTAGTTTCAAGAATTTAATTTATTGAAAGTTACCATTGTTATACTTGATAATATTTGTGAGTTTAAATTAGTAGGAACCTGTGTTAAAGCATTTTTTCTGCCTGGGGTATCCTTAAGGGCAAGCTTGCATTTAATATTCATGCATAAAGTAGTTGTTACGGAGAAGAAAGATATGTATGGAGAAATAGACACATATTTTATTAAAACAAAGGAACAGTACAGTGTACAATGAAAAGCTGAAACAAGCTTACACTAAAGCTGAGTACATAAGTAAAGGAAAATACAAGCGAGTGGAGAGAAGGCCGTGGGGACAGCTCAGAGGAGAGGTTGGCTACTGCGCCAAGTTATTGTCTAAGGAAACTATTCCTCGACACTTCTGCATGCCCATAACTCAGGCAGCCAAAGAACCTGACCTCAGGCTAACACCATCTACAGAAAAGGTGCTAGGAGCTTGAGGTTGGGAAGCCCCCACAAAAATTTGCCTGCTACAAGGCAGACAGTGCTGATGGTGGAAACTCCTTCTTTGGACATACCGAAAAACTGGCATGACCAGAACCTGCTTCGGATTTTGACTAAAAGAGGGAAGAGGACCCTCTCCCCTATGACGAAATGGAATGCTCCCTTGAACTTGCACCTTCTTGATCTGTACCTCCCTACTCTGAGTCTCGGGGGGACATGACGCCTTTGTGGCGGAGGGAACTCCTTTTTCCCAAGCCCTGCCTTAAGCATGATGAACTAAGGGAGGAATCTGAAGGATTTGTGTGTGGATAGAGCAACTTTCTCTCCTATTTATGTTAAAAGATAAGGTGGTGGCATTTAATTCGCGCAGCGTCCCAAGGAACGCTACAGACAAAACGTCTCTGGCTCGACTTCCAACGTCGTCTGCAACCCTGAGGTTAAAGGAGTCTCGAGAAGGTGCACCTCGAACACTGGGACGCCAAAAGGTACCGCGTGATCAAAAGTTATGGAAACACCTCTTAATTTGTGGGCCCAGTAAATTCGCGGCCCAGGCCCGTTCGGCATATGGGCCCAGGGACAGAACCAAGGCCTTGTATGGTCCTCGGACTCAAGCCTATGGGGAAACCAAGTACGAAAAATTATAAAAATTACAAGTTTTTGGGCGGAACCAAGGTCTTGTATGGTCCTCGGACTCAAGCCTATGGGGAAGCCAAGTACGAAAAATTATAAAAATTACAAGTTTTTGGGCGGAACCAAGGCCTTGTATGGTCCTCGGACTCAAGCCTATGGGGAAGCCAAGCACGAAAAATTATAAAAATTACAAGTTTTTGGGCAGAACCAAGGCCTTGTATGGTCCTCGGACTCAAGCCTATGGGGAAGCCAAGCACGAAAAATTATAAAAATTACAAGTTATTGGACAGAACCAAGGCCTTGCATGGTCCTCGGACTCAAGCCTATGGGAAAACCAAATACTTGGATAAGAAAAGGTTTGAATCTCATAAGAAAGGTTACTTGGTAAAAATGTCAGGTCACTTCATCCACGGCTTAAACGCCATAAAATGTTAAGGCCAATAAAGGTGTAAGGAAGGGGGTGGAACGCCCCAGCACTTAGTCATATAAGAAGGCCGCTCATTTGGTGGGTGCTATATCTTCAAATAGTTATTCCTTACATGACATCAAGCCTTCGTTTTTCACCTCGGCTGACATTGGGTAAGTATTACTCTTCATTGATCGGCCTATTAGGCCAAGCATTTCTATTAAAGTTATGGCGACGTCTTTTTTTTTATTAAGTCTTTTGGTTTTAGTCGTCATTGATTTAGATGCTATATCATTGTGCCGAGCAAGTGCTTGCAAATTTATGAAAACGTAAAAACATAATATGCGAAATAAGGTAGACAACAATCTTTATTAATATGAGAAATTGCTACAACATATAAAAAGGGGCTCAAACGAGCCTATACAAAATGTGAACTGCCAAAGCAACCATTACATCTGTAGTACAGAAAAGTAAACTGTCAAGCGTCTTTTAAACTCGTCTTCAAAGTTTCTCCAATCTTCGCCTCATTGCTGCTCATACTGAGAGAGGGACTCACTTTAAAAAAAAGAAAATGAATGAAGAAGAAGGAAATAGTAAGGAAGAAATCAATGACGAAGATGAAGGGGATGAATAAAGAAAATGGAGGACATGAGTAAAGAAGGAGGAGAAGAAGAGAGAGAGATGAAGAGACAAAGAGAGGAACAAAAGATAGAAAAGAAACAGCACCAGGGCGGAACTGGTGCTGGGAAGACAATAAGAAGAGGGAGGGGGAGGGCACCAAGGAGCAAAAGAGGGAGAAGCAGAAGCACTTAGCCCCTGCCTCCGCCCTGACTCCTAACATGCCGGTGCCATATTAGGTACGCTCGTGAGGAGCCGGATGGTAACGATCTTGGGTGTCCTCGACTCAGTCACGTCGAAAGATTGACGTGACGAGTCCTTGCTTCGGATTTTGACTGAAAGAAGGATGAGGTTGATTTTGAGTCTTCGCCATCCTTGTCCCGATCGAGCCATGATAAGCTTTATCGGAACGTGGCGTTTTTGGGAGGGGTAGGGCTTTTGCATCCCTTGTTGTTATGGTAAAGTATTTTACGATTAAGTGTATAAACCAGCGAGTAAACCGAATCTTAAGGGAAGCTAAGTATTCCAGAGTCGCAGGAGGATGAAAAAGGATTTTTGGTAAAAACAATCACCTCCTCCTGTCCTACTTATACAGAGGGCGGAGCGGGGGGCATTTAATAGGATCAGATCTCCAAAGGAATCAGCAAACCCAAACACGCCGGTTCCGCTTCTCCACCCCATCAAAATAAACCGTCGAATTAAAGTAGTCTCGTAAATAGTGATTATTCAAAGCGCGTTTTGGATACCCCAAGCGATAAGAACGCCTCAAGCGCGAAATTAAAAACTATCTCGTAGACCGGTGAATCTCTTGGGCATATGAGGAACCGCCAGCATGTTTAATAGGCCGAATAGATTGGGCCGCAGGAAGGAGTTTGGCGTCACCAAAACCCCCCTGTCCAGCCCAGAGGTTGGACAGCCGGGTTTTGAGGGGCTAATGTAGGGCGTAAGTGATTTATGGGCCAAGCCGAGGAGGATTATGGCCCAAATTCAACAAAATGGCCTTTGGGTACCGCCGAGGGTAGTTCAGTCCTCGGCAGACCCAAAGTTTCCCCTCGTAAAGAAGGGTAAAAATGGTATAAAACAGAAACTTGGAGGAAAGATCTAAAATATCAAGGGAAAGCTGCTGTTACTGCCATTTAATGCTCTGAACCTGACAGAGCCGCAGTCTTTAGCTTTTACGACCACCCCCAACGACTTTGAATATGGGCTGATGGGACAAGTATCAATTTTGGAAAGATTGACCCTATACGTGGACGAAGGACAATGAACGCAGGCGAATATAAAAGGGAAAAGAAGTAACCTAAAAAGGGGGTTGGGAAAAATGGCCAGAAACCTGAGCCTCCCAGCCCACCTCCAGGAGAAAGACTCCAGGGGTGTAGGAAAACTTAAACTGGTACGAACACCGCGAAAAACCCACCGCCTATCAACCAGGGCCTAGCCTTCCAAACCCACGCTCTACAAATGATATTGTTAGGGGCCTTTTCACGTGCGAACCCGACACTGCTACGGTCCGCCACGAAACGCGTCCTTACATATATATATACACATAAAAATACTAGATCAAATAAGATCAAAAGTGGTTTGAAAGAGGGGAAAATGCTGTTCACAAACATTAACAAGCAGGTTCAATCATTAATTCAATTGACATAATAAATTACCAAACTAATTTATAAAGTAAAGAACCGGATATGAAATCCATCGTTGATCGATAATTATTAGAGCATAATTTGAGATCAACTGCTTTGCAGCCATTTTCTAGTCTTCAGGCCTCATGTTCTTCATGCCTTCAGTAGCCATCTTCATCAAATCTGGACTAGACATCATCTACAATGCCATTCATATAATTATAAGTAATAACACCATAGAATTTAAAGATCCAATTTTTTTTTTTTTTTTTGCAAATGTGAGCGTTAGTTAGGGCCCTAATACACCTAATTCGACCATAATTCAAATATATCAGCGCCCAGAACTTCAAAAGAAAATTTCTGAGATACCCAATTCTCAAAACTCATAATTTAATCAAATCAGTAGATTATGTAATCAAAATAATAATAATTAAAAAAAAAAAAGCTAATAATATGAAGCAGAAATTCAAAATTAGAGAATAAAGCCCACAATTTTCAGCTTTGAATTTTCAAAGCCATATATGAAAAGGATTCGGGGGAAATCGGCAGGTGACATTCAACTCATCTGCCAGAGCAAGTCATCTTTGGATTAATCATTCTGTTAAACATTCTTCTCTCTCTTTCTAATTTTGTCTTATGACATTCACTCATTTTTCATAAGTGAAACCAACATTTTTTTTTATCTTATTTAATCTTGTATTTTTACGTTTTTTGTGTTTTTGAAGAAGAGAGATATAAATATGGAGCAAAATTACATATTTAACTATGCTTTTAACAGAAGTGGATTACAGAATTCTAATTGAGCTAATCTCAGGTGGGTAAAGTGTCAAATTTCAAATCACAGGAATGCAACTTAAATTTTGGTCAAACTACAAGTGGGTAAAACGTAATTTTCCCTATTTTGAATAGGGTATTTCTTTTTTATATTAAAATATTGCTTTATGCTAAGGATTAATAAACAAAATGTTTATTTATGCTTGGTTATGCTTTATTACATTTTATTATCATTTTAAGTGAAAATATACTTGAAAGTTGTTAAATTATTTAGATTTTTTTAGTCAATTTTTTAAAAAAATTTAAACAACTATATAATCATTTTGTACTTTATTATTTATTAAATTATTTATGATGTCATTATGGTATGACTCAAATTAATCTAACCTTAACACCTTAAACCTCTCACTTTTCTAATTCTTTAAGTCGTTTGATTTTTAAAACATTAATAAGCCCATTAAACATGATTGGCATGATTTGTAACCATAATTCAATCAATATGATTAAATCTAATATACCAAAAAAAAAAAAAAAAAAGAAGGATCAATGATAATAATAACCATGATTCAAGCACTATGACAAAACCTAACAAAAAGAACATGAAGATAACAACTCTTTGGAGAAGGTGAAAAACTTACTCACGGTGTTAACAACTAAAATCCTCTTCATTTGCCTTAAAATGGAAATAATCTATTTCATTGTTCAAATTTAATGCCATAATTTTAAAGGTGTATATATGAAACTATATAATATCATTTAAAATTTTATAATTAAATAAAGAGTGCTAATTGATTTTAAATGACTCTGATATTATATATTCTTTGCCATCAAATAGAATGCTGACTACTAAATTCTTGCCATCAAATAGATTCCCTAGATTCTATTTATCACAATGCAAATGGTGATCGAATGATACAAAACATGAGCACGCCCAGGTGCTTTTTCACGCCTTATAAATCCTAGCAAGGCTAATATTGATATGAGTTTAGCACCATCAATCTCACCATTCAATACCAATCATTTTATGCCATTCAACTCTGTTACAATTGCAAGCAGTATATCCCATTTTTAATCAAATATGAAATAACACACAGAAATTTGCGCAATAAGACACACATGCTAAAAGGAAATGAAAAGCCTTTTGTTCACCACCCCTATAAATATAGCAAAAACAAACAGTAGAAGAAAACTAATTAAGCAGAGAGACTTACGGAGAAAGACATGAAGCGAAAAAAAAGTGGTCAAATTCAATCTGAAACTTCGGCTTGATTCGTTACCTCACTCTATAATAAGTTGCTGTTCTTCAACAGACCAAATATTCCAGAATAACCATAGCCACAAGCTATTCTTAACTTACTGAATAAGTCATCATACCAAGAACCTCCCTGTCTCTACGTCTCTATATATCTCTCTCTCTCAAGTTAGAAAAAAAAGTTTGGGCAAAAATATATTGGAAGCCCTTTTCATTGCACAAAGAAAAAAAAACAGCTCCTTCTATGTCCAACCCAAATGGGATTCTTCTTCCTTTTGTTCTCTTCTTGGTTTACACCACCTTGTTTTCACCGAAATGTATAGTGTCAGCTGAGGAACCAAACTTCAAGAGGCCTGATCCTCTGCGCCACTTCCATTACTACAAAGGAAGTTACGATGTTAGAAGCAAGCATTACTGGGCTGTAAGTTACATTGCCTCTTGAGGAGTATATTAATTATTCATCCTTGCTTTTCTGTGTTTTGTTTTTTGTAAGGATAGAACCCACATCTTAAATGTAACTGAATATACAGGGGTCCCAACTCCAAAGCAAATGTCCAATTTTTTGGGAGCAGTCAACCATTTTATGTTATTAGAAAAATAGAAACTTTTAGCAAATTAATAATAATAAGGTGGGGTAAAAGAAAATGGGATTGATTTAGTGTGTTTTTCTCATTTTTTCCAGTCTGCGGCATTTACAGGAGCCTATGGTTATGCAATTGGGGTAGTTTGGTTGCTGTGTGGACTGGGATTTGGAATTTTCTTGATCGTGAAGAAGCCAAGCAGTGGCTCTTGGCTATTTATGAAGTATTTGGATCATCATTATTTCCTAATGTTCTCGATGGTCCTGCTCTTCACCGTTCTCGCCATGTAAGTACGTCAAAGTGATCCTTAATTCCATATTTTTTGTCTGGTCATGTGAAAAAAGTATCTTATGAGAGCAAGTCACTGTCTGTGACACTTCTTTGTAACAAGGTTTTTTTTTTTTTTTTTTTTTTTTTTTTTGCAATAAAAGTTTTATCCCGTTCATAAAAAATAAAGTATCTTATGAGAGCAGTTTCATGGGACTTCTCTTTCACCACATGTGTGGGCAGTGGGCCCATAAAGTGTGGTTCTAGTTACTATGTAAATAGTTTCCATTTTAAGAAAGGTGAGTGTAATAAAAGGAATCCTCAATGAGGTGAATGCAATTTTCTCAATAATAATAATGCTTTACCTAATTATTTGTTTGTTGCTATAAAGTAATGGTAGTTTTACTAATCTCTAATATCTGTATTTGCATCTTCTTGGATTTCAAGAGTTGCATCCAGTTTTGTCCTCGCAGCAAATCATAGCACCTTATGGAGAACGGAGAAAATAATAAAAACTATTCTCAAAATGGGACGAGATGCCAGTCAGACCATCCAGAAAGTAATAACATCACTGACTAAAATGCAGTCCCTTTTACTCCCATATGATCCAAACATATCGATGAGCTTGAATACTACCATAGATAAACTTGGAAGAGAATCGCATGTTATCCGACGTTTTGTTGACAAGAATGGCCATTCAATTGATCGTGCAATTCAATCTTCGTAAGCATTTGTTTCCCCTAATTAACATAACTGTGATGATGTGTTGTTTATATGTTCGAAAGATTTATTTTTTGTTTTTTGAAATGTGTCTAGGCACGTAGTTCATCCTGTGATTGTAACTATCAATTTGGTATTGTTGGTTGCTGCAATAGGTATGTTTTCTTTACTGTGATGCCCTTCATAAATGAATTAGGCATCTAAGCATATCACAAGCCTTAATTACTTTGGCAGAACATATAAGTCTAACTAATGCAACATTGAGGTAGAACCAGAAAACAGAACACCGTCAAAAGTAACCTCTCTACGTTCAAGAATTGGTTAGTGGCATGATGCTCATTGAATGCAGGATTAATTTATTGACAATTTTGGATGAATTATACACTTTTATAATGGAAAATAATTTACTAAGTACTGTAATATAGTGTAGCAAATAATTTTTTTATTTTTTTTTTGTAAATAGAAAACAGGTTTTTAGAACTTAGAAAAGAACTCTTTTTCTTTTATGACTTGTACATATTTTGTCTATGCTTCGCATACTTTTGAATCTGGTTGATTCTAACAAAGATGTATAGAAAACCAACTTGGTTAGACTAATGGATTGCTGCTTTGGCTCAGTTCTGCTCTCGTTGCATTGGCACCCCGGATTTATAGCGTGAGTAAAATTAAATTTAAACCAATTTAATTTGTTTAAGGTCTCTCTCTTTCACCCACATGTTCTGCTTTCATTTCAGTATAATTTTCTGCTGCTGGATTTTAACAACTCTCTGCTGGGTGTTAACTGGCATCGATTTCTTCCTTCACAAGTGAGTAAAACCTCTCCTTGCTCCTCTTCGAGAATTTAGGATAACATTTAATTTTAATATACTGTCGCAACATTGGCTTTCTTATTCACGGTGGTCATCAAATTTACTTGTTGAAACGCAGTTTTGGAAAGGACACATGTTCAGCTTTTGTAGGTTTTGAACAGGACCCCCACAATAGTAGTCTGAGCTCATTACTACCATGCAAGAGTACCTCGTTCTCACAAAAACTTTTGGTTGAAATTGGCAACAACATCCATACTTTTATAGATCGGGTACTAAATTGGTCAAACAATACTTGCATATATGCAAAGAGTTGAATTGTTATGTCATTATGTGTAACAAGTGGTTCTATATCTTTGTGTTGCAGTTGAATTCTAAAATATCAGAGTATTACAAGATGTTGGGATTAGATAGTGGATTTAAATTGGTCTGTCAACCTTTCTCGGGAGCACCTGACTACAGCTACCTGCCGTATAGCTGCCCCAAAGATGCTATTCAAGTAGGAGACTTACCAAAAGTAAGCAAGTCATACTTTTAAAAAAAAAATTGTGTTTTATTATTAAGGAAAACAACAGGATGAGATAGAGTAAGATTGTGGATGTCATGTCCCGTTTTAGGACAGAAAAAACTTGCATAGGTGAGAATCGTGCGAGCCTCGAAAGGTGGAGGTATTTTGCAATCTTTAATGAGAAAAAATGAATGATTTAGGAAAATAAATGAGTTGTGTAAGTATGGTAATGGTATAAGAGTAATAAGTAGGAAAAAAATGATGCATTAGTCATTTACATAAATGTTGTAAAATTTTATACATAACTGTCATATATATATTTTAAAATGTAGTAAAATTTTATACATAATAATAAGAAGAAAAAAAAAATTTAACTGTCATATGTTAAGAACATTTTGGGGGTCATCAGTTAAATTTTACACAACTTTAAAAAAAAATTAAAATTTTTTTTTTTTTAAAATTAAAAAAAAAATAAAAACATAGAAGGGAGAGAAACTTTTATAAAGGAGACGAGATATGACAGAGAAGTAGGGAAGAAGGGGAGAATGTCAATAACTAAGAGAGAGAGGAATGTGGATGATGTATATTTATATATACTCTCTGGTTGGAAGAGATAGCACATGCAAAATCTACCCCTATCATGTATTCATGTTTGCCATTTACTTTAGGATGGAAAAAACAGAGGACAGGATAAAGCTGGGGAAGACATTTTGCCATCTTCATTCTAACTTAGATAAGATATAAAAATAAGAAAAAAGTCGGGTAATTTGAAGTTAGTGTTATATGTGGCAAGGCTATATAGTTATCTTTTTTTCTTTTTCTTTTTTTAAGTGCCAACTCAGCTCAAGACTTTTTAAAATGAAGCTGTCATTAAATTTTCAATTCTTCTAAAAACTTAAGTTATTGAGTAATGATAAATTTAATTATTTAACCACATATTTCTAACAACATTTTTAAGTTTGAGGTATATATAAAAACTGACTATTGGCTGCAAAATCATGTGTACTTGTGTAGATTCTTGCTGAGTTCACCTGTTACAAACAGAACTCGAGTAAAGATTGTCAAAGCAAAGGAAAACTTCTTCCTGAGGCCTCTTTCAACATGATCTCGGCTTATAGTTATTCTGTCCAATCTTTGCTAGATGTATATCCAGATGTGCAGAGCTTGGTAGAATGCACTTTTGTGAAGGACAGATTTTCTGATGTTGTTTCACATCAATGCAAGCCATTTAGGAATTCAATTCGATTATTATGGTCATCAATGCTATCTCTTTCCATTTTCATGGTGGTTTTAGTATTAATTTGGGTGACAAAAGCTTATCAAGATAGAGGAAGAAGCTTCACTATGTGTTCCATCACCCCCAATTTGTGATAGAAGAAAAGAAGACGAAATTCAAATATTCTTGTGGTAAGTCAAGAAAAAATTCACTCCATGGTCGTCGCAAGACGTGGAATAAATCATGGTAGGAGAATAATAATTAAAATTTTTTTTTTTTGGCTAAGGTAATAATATTTTAATCTAGTAATTGATTCAAATTAGTTTATTATTGAGCCCTCAAGCACATTACGATCTTTTTTTTTTTTTTTTTTTGGTTATTCATTACCATGTACTAGTTTATTCTTGATTGAGAGTGAAGGCGAAGATAGCAATGGAATGAGATGGGGTTGGAACATAGGTGTCTCATTGTTGCCTCATTGAGGGTCAAATGGGCCAGGGTGATTTTGTCATAACCATAAGCAATGATACTATGATAGTTGCATGTCTTAGAGGCACCGCATGGTTGCATGACGTTTGAGTAATTATTAAAAAAAAAAAAAAAGGTTTAGGGGATGTTATGACCACTATCTTAAAGTTCAAAAGGTGTATTAGCATTTTTTTTTTTACTTTACTAATTACAACTCACAAATTACAGAAAGGTAAATAATTCCTGACTCAGATAAAAAATAAATTGTTTCTTACGATAGTCCTCGTGAGCAAAGATTTGCTTGCAATTGTTTTCATACGAATTGTTTTAAAAGACAAGTTTAACAGGTCAATGTTAAGAATAAAATAACAAATAAATATGCAATTATTGTACAAAATATAATATAAATGTAAATATAATTTATTTTATTCTTACTTAACGTTGTGTTTGGATTGGGTGTTTTGCCCAATCCTACGTTCTGCATTTTGTCTGCGAGTCCCGTGGGTACTGTTCACAGACTCATAAAAGTCATCCAAACATAGATTTCTAACAAAATTAGAGTCCCATAGCACTTTTCATACATTTAAAAATTATTTTGCTATAATGTTTTCAACAATAAGTTTTCAGTTTTCAGCAAATAAATGTGCGTTCTGCATTTTGTCTGCGAGTCTCGTGGGTACTGTTCACAGACTCATAAAAGTCATCCAAACACAGATTTCTAACAAAATTAGAGTCCCATAGCACTTTTCATACATTTAAAAATTATTTTGCTACAATGTTTTCAACAATAAGTTTTCAGTTTTCAGCAAATAAGTGGTATCCACACACACCCTTAGTTAATTTATTCAATTGCCTTCAATGATTTTTTATATTTTGAAATTGATCATAATTTTTTCATTCTTAATAGTCTTGAATATATATTTTACACATAGAGGTGGAGAAAGAGGGTGTAAGAAGATTATGGAAGTTGGTTAATAACATATATCACTAAGAAGATATAAAAGATAACATGAAAATATGGGATAAAACACAGCACAAGATACAACAAACTAAGAGATATTATTAGATTCAACAGCTTTTTAACATTAGACATAAAAGACACTGTTGAACATCTTACAAGAACTGGTAATCTTATAAGGACTTCTAAGGGTTTTCTTTTTCTCTCTTCACTCTTGCCTCTTCAGAGTTACAAGGTCCCTATTTATAGACCACAAAACTTAGAGATAATGTACATTATACATTTCAGAAGAAAGTAGGGGCCTAAGCCATGGATTTACAAGTGGCAAAAAGGTAGGAGCCTGGCTGGAGACGTATCTTCTTCCGGATAAAGCTCTACAATGACAATAATTGTGGATGTCAGGATAAGGTTCACATGCATCTAGAGTAGAGGTCCTAGCTGGAGCTGATGAACAAGTGTCAAACCGCGTAGAGGACCTATTTGCATGGGTTCAGATATGCTTCTGACAAAGGAGTAGATATGTGATTGTTGAGGATAAGAGTGCTACGTCTGAAGACGTTTGTGAGACCTTTTTTTTTTTTTTTTTTTTTTTTTTTTTTTTTTTTTTTTTTTAAAGTGTTAGAAATGTCTAGTCCCATCCATCTCTTCCTTGGAACCATTCTTCATCAACATCAGCATTGACATCTAGATCATGGTTATGGTAGTAGGGATCATCATATCCCATAAGAGGATTGGGCATTTCCCAATGATCTTCATGTGGCCACTACTATCTACAAACTTCTGGATCCATTGGTACTATTTCAGGTAAGATCCCCTTGTTTAGGAATTCTGTCATTGTGAGATCATGATAACAGGATACCCAAGATGTGTCCCGATGTGTGTGTAGAGTGCCATCTGGATTAGTGACCCAATTTATTTTTGCCGGGTGGAAAATTCCTTCTACACGAATATCATTTTTGGAATTAAGCTTGACAATTAGACTTGCTGAAGTGATCTTGCTTCCAAATCTTGGATATTCAGTGGTAGGATATTTTATCCATTCTCTATCATGGGCATCAATTTTCAAAATTTCAAACTAGAATTTATGAAAATATCTGTTTACACGAGGGAAAAAATATTTGTAAAATTTTGGCTCAAAATGGAGGCACAAGTAATACTCATTGAGTAAATACCACATGTAAAGGTAATGTGCAACCGTCCAATTAGTTATCCAAAAGGCAAAAGGGGTTTTTCATGGTTGGTCTATATCAGGAAAAATAGCAAGGAAGGTGCTTTCTGAGGTAATCATGGAGGACTTTAATGATTCTTTTGGCTCTGGCTTTAAGAGTCAAGGTCTTTATTTGATTTTTTATTTATAGAGGAAAGTTTTCTATCATGTTGAGGATATTAACATGTATTTTTGGTGCATAGCTGAATTCCAAGCTCCAAATGCCACTGTTTCCCAGATTATTACCAAGTTTATTGCAAGTATTACGGGAAGATTACGAGAATGGTGGATCAATTTAAGAGAATACAAGCAAAGATAGGTAGCTCAATGCAACACACTAGAAGATTTCTTCACGATTGTCCATAATGAATTTCTTGGTTCTGCAACTCATTATACGGAAGTAGCATGAGAAGAATTCTTGCTAATGAAATGTTGCTCATTTGAAAGGAAAGATTTAGAGAAACATTTTGATAGAATGTCAAGGAGATACTACTCTTTTAATGGTATGGATGATGTTAATGCCAAACATACCTTTCTCAACTCCCTTCCAGAACCATTAGGAGATGAAACACTCCGAATGATGAATCTCCAAAAAATAACTTCGCCGCAAGCTTTCTTGGGAGAAAATTATCAGCATGTGCTCACTGCTCTAGAAAAACTCTGCAATCAGAGAAAATTTCTTTCAGAGATTGACAAGATTCATAGCAAACTTAAAGACAATTGTAAAAGAAAAGATCTGCAAATAAAGTGCTATGAAAAGAATTGTGCTTGTCCAACAAAAAGAAGAGATCATTTCAAGAAGTATTCTTGGAAGAAGAGACATTATGCAGGTCATAAGAAAAGACCCTTAAAGAAGAAAAAATGGAAATTTCTTAGAAGAAAGTAGTTTAAAGGAAAAACTTCAAAGGTTTGTTTTGTATGCAGAAGACTAGGACATTTTGCAAAAAATTGTCCAAAAAAGGAGAAAGCAGCAAAGCTTCTTGAACAAGCCCAAATCCATGCAGATGATACTCCTTTCTCAGATGTGGAATCACTCTTTTCATTGGATGACTACTACTCTCCTCAAACTTTGGTAGTTATGGCCTATTCCACTTCAGAAGAAGATTCAGATCCAGACAATGAAGAAAACTCAGATCTAGAAATCCAAACCATCTATACATCTCAACCCATCATAGCCCCCTTAACCAGTCCTACACCCATAGCCCAAGTACATATCCTTCTTGATACTTATTCCAGACCCATTCCAATAATAGCCTTGTTTGACATAGGAGCAGCAGCAACAATTCTCCATCCTAAGATATTACTTGAAGAATTTTGGTTACCATATAACCAGATGTTTAGAGCGGCAAATGGAGAAACATTCCTTATCACCTTTAAAGGTAAGCCTCTCTTCATCAGAATCTTTCCAACCCCTACTATTAAACACCAATTCCTTGGATCCCCTCTCACGGGTAGAGACCTTCTCATAGGATTTGATTTCCTTCATCAAATACCTAATCTCAGATGGTCTTCAAAAGGATTTTTGCAAAAACAACACCTTCTCACCTGGACTCATGTACCCCATTTATTCACAATAGATCCCTTTGACTCTTTGAGACACCAGATTATCAGTGACTGTTGTGCAAACAGTCATTCTAAATTTCTCCTTAAAAATCCAAATCCTTTGTGGAAAAACCCAAAATTTTTCATATACCTTCCCTTTAAGAAAAATGAAGGTGTCAACCCCACAAAAGCTAGTCACAGAGGAATGAATCCAGAACATTTAACCTTGGCCAAGCAAATCTTCTCTCCTTTCAATGGGCCTCATTGAATCAACAACCTCTCCCTGGGCATGTGAAGCTTTCTATGTCAACAAGCATTCTGAACAAGTCCGAGGAAAACTTAGATTGGTAATCAATTACCAAGATCTTAATCATTTCCTTGCAGGTGACAAATTCCCTTTGCCAAACAAGAGTGCTCTTTTTCAGCATCTTTCAAATGCCAAAGTATTCTCAAAGTTTGATCTTAAAGCAGGATTTTGGCAATTAGAAATCCATCTAGAAGAAAGATATAAGATAGCATTTTGCATCCCAGACTACCATTATCAATGGACTATCATGCCTTTTGGTCTCAAAAATGCTCCATCTCAATTTCAGAAAGTAATGGTAACGTTGTTCCAACCACTCTTGACCAATGCATTGATTTATTTTGATGACATCCTTTTGTTCTCAAAAGATGAAGAATCCCATGCCAAGTTGCTCACTGAATTTTATAATTTAGTGAAATCTCAAGGGATAATGCTTTCAGAAAAGAAAATGGTCATAGGACAGTCTTCTATAGACTTCTTGGGCGTAAACAATTCAGATGGAAAGTATACTTTGTAGCCTCACATAGCTGTCTCTCTTGGTGAATTCTCAAATAAACTCATAAGTACCAAACAGATACAACAGTTTCTTGGAATTGTCAATTATATGTTAGACTTTATTCCAAAAATTTCCAAATACAGGAACTGTTTAGCTCAATTGTTGAAGAAATCACCTCCAAAATGGAATTCTGTTCATACAGAAGTAGTCCAACAATTGAAAAAATTAGCAGAAAAGCTTCCTCCTTTACAGATCCCAGGATCAGGCAAACGGATATTACAGACAGATGCAAGTAATGAATACTGGGTAGTAGCTCTCTTTGAAGAGATTAATGGCAAGAGAAATATTTGTGGATATAAAAGTGGTGCATTCAAGCCTTCAGAACTTCGTTACCACTCCACTTTCAAACGGATATTACAGATAAATGCAAGTGATGAATACTGGGCAGTAGCTCTCTTTGAAGAGATTAATGGCAAGAGAAATATTTGTGGATATAAAAGTGGTGCATTCAAGCCTTCAGAACTTCATTACCACTCCACTTTCAAAGAAATTCTTGCGGTCAAACATGGAATTGAAAAATTCCAATTTCATCTTCTTGGGCATAATTTTCTAGTAGAAATGGACATATCCTCCTTTCCCAAAATGCTACAGTTCAAAAGGAAAAATGCCTCCACATCCTCAGTTACTCAGATGGTCAAATTGATTTTCACAATGGTCCTTCCAAGTCAAGCACATCAAAGGAAAAATTAACCTTATCACTAATTATCTTTCTAGAAAACCTCCAGCTCTTAACACCACAATTATTTCTCCACCCCTATGTGTATATCCTATTACAGATCCATCCTCATCCTTAGACCCTTCCTCTACAGTCCCTAATGATATCCTCAACATGATAGAAAACCTTCCCCTAGAAATAAAAGATCAAATAAAGACCTTGACTCTTAAATTTTTCCTTTCAAATGAGCAACATTTCATCAGTAAGAATTCTTCTCATGCTACTTTCGTATAGTGAGTTGCATAACCAAGAAATTCATTATGGACAATCGTGAAGAAATCGTCTAGTGTGTTGCATTGAGCTGCCTATCTTTGCCTGTATTCTCCTAATTGGTCCACCATTCTCGTAATCTTCCTGTAATTCTTGCAACAAACTTGGCAATAATCTGGGAAATGGTGGCATTTGGAGTTTGGAATTCAGCTATGCAACAAGAATACATGTTAAAGAACTCATCATGCCATTTAGAAGAAGGAACATTATTGAGAGTGAACAAATGTTTTGAATCTGTAGTTGGTGAATAAGTCAACCTCGTTTGATATTCTGGAACAAAGGGTGGTGGAGGAAAGATTGATGGTGGTGGTGGTGGTGGTGGAGGTGGAGGCTATTTAGGATGAAGAACATCATCTTTTTCTTCTACCTTTGGTTCAGTATTTGTCATAAACACTTCCTCTAGACCAAGATCAAACAAGTCTAGGTCTATGTCATCAATTATTGGGAGCACAAAAAGTTCTCTTGAATCTTCAAGGGTGAGGGTTTTGAGAAATGATGAAATTGGATCCACAGTCAACATGTTCATATTTGGAGGTCTTGAAGAAGCACCTACAGTTGGATCTGGGGGTTGGTATAATGGTTCTTTGTCTTTCTTTATAGGAGAAGGTTCATTTTATGGTCTAGTTTGGGGCTCTGGTTGAGGTGGAATTGAGTATGTTATGGTAGGAAAAATTCCACTTGGTTTAAAAGGGTTATGGTCAGGATGTGTTATGGCTAATGGTTGAAGGTTTTGATAGGGAGAAATTGGTGAAAATGGGGAGGTCGCTGGTATAGACAAGTCTTTATATAATGATTGTTGAGGTTGAAAAGGCATACGAACATGTATCGGAGGAGTCTAAATGGCTTCTTTTTGTGATCCTTCCATGGATTGAAGTTGTAGTAACAACTATTTTCTTTCTTTTTCTTTTTTGTCCAATAAGAGGAAAAGAAACAGACAAATCTTTAACTATGGAAGCTATGGTTGCCAATTCCTGTTCAACTACTTTGATTTTCTTCTTCAAATCTTCAATAAGGGAATTTGAAGATGAAAAAGTATGAGTAACTGCCTCAGCCATCTTTTGTTGATTATCCAAAATTTTTGAAAGGACATGGTTTTGTGCCACAATATTTTCTGCTTGCCAATTTAAAGTTGCTTTTGCCAAAGAGACTTGTTTCTTGGTTCCATCTGGATTGTTTCCAACAGGATTTTTGATTTTCCAAACATGTTTAGTGTTGGTTTGGGGATGATCAAAGCTTTCTAATGGGGGAAAACTTTGTGAATATGAAGGTGAAGCTTGGTCAAACATGTAACAAGGTGAGGGTTTTTGTATATGGGTTTGACTAGTAGGAAGGGGTTGACATTTTGATATTTGGGGAAGGACTTTCTGGTAGTATAGGATTAATGGAGGTTTTTGGTTTTGTTCATGGTTTTCTTTGCATGGAGAAAGAGAGGGAAGGGTTTGTTTACTGGTTCTAGTAATTGTCAAATTTTTCAGAGAGTTCTCCAAGGAGGTCAACTTCTGGATCTCCTGCTTCATATCTATCTTTGAGAATCTATTGAGAAGATCTTTTCTTTCTTCTGGAATAATCTTCTCCAAAAGCCTCTTCCTCTTAGCAATCAGCACAATCACAAATATCCCACCATATGTGACTAGAAGGCGATTTTCCTTCATAACAAGGTTTTCCATCTTCTCGAAATACTTTAATTTTAAGGCCATCTTCCCAAACATAAGACACTAGTTGGAGCATGGAAATTTGAGTTGGGAAGACCGTTACATCTTTCTTTTCTGGTGGAGCTGTCAAGAATCTTGTCTCTACTTCACCGTTTGCTTTCCTGATAAAGAGAGGATCATTTGACTGGATCATTTTAGTCGCCTGATGAAGCATCTCGTCTTTCGTAATCCATGATTCTAGAAAAAGAGAAGTCATTTGGTCCTTGTTGAGTTGTCTTGGAACAAAAGTGCACATGAGTGTCATTCCAGGATCAACTTGAAT
This sequence comes from Quercus berberidifolia, assembly GCA_028535905.1. Lineage (NCBI taxonomy): Eukaryota > Viridiplantae > Streptophyta > Magnoliopsida > Fagales > Fagaceae > Quercus > Quercus berberidifolia. The sequence goes on from JAPQVW010000010.1 coordinate 39,074,795, forward strand.
CAATAAAGTATCATTAGATTGAGCTATTTCTAGAACTGTCATGTCAAAAGCATGATTCTAAAGTCTATAAGCAAGCTGGTAGTGAAGTGTGGCAACAAATGTATCTTGCACCTGAGAGGCTCCTGTAATTTGGTCCTGTACTTTGAGAGCATCACAAAGATGAAGATCTTTGAGAGACATATTGAAGTTGGGAAAAAGTGTAACAAAGATTGTTCCCACATTTAAAGTGGTCTGAACTGTTCCTATAACTGTATTTTGATACTCCAAGAATCTGGAATCAAGAAGTGAAATTCCAAAGACTACAGGAAGTCCTTTTCTTCCATGGAAAGTTAACGCCAACCTTACAGCACCAAAATGAAGGTGTGTGTATCCTTGTTTCTGCCATGGAATTACAAATTCTCTGGGAATGGCAAGGGTAATGAAATTTTCTGTTTCACTTGCTGGAATATTATATTGGTCAAACTTGGAAGCTTGGACATATTCTTTTACAGTAGAAGGTTGAGAAGGACCTAAAAACTTTTTTATGGATTTTTTGAAAGAAACTTGGGGTTTATCAAACACAGTATAAGGATTTACAATAGAAAAGTTAGTAATAGGCATCTTACTATCTTCAGGTACGTGGGAGATTTCATACAAGTAATCTAATCTATTTGCCGTGGATTTACGAAGGGAAAAATCAAAGACAAGTTTAGTGATATTAGTAACTTCTAAAGGTGAACTTGTCATGATAGTTTCTTCTAGAAAGAACCGTTTACCAAAGACCTAATAGGACTAAAATGCCAACTCCAGGCTTAAACATCCACAAGGTAACTATGGAAAAGCAGATCTTTTGGGAATTTTGAGAACAAACTCCTTATTGTTCTACTTGATTATCAAATCCAGTGTTCTGATGTGATTAATATAGAGGATCCACGTGTTGTGGCAACTGTAAATCACAGAGCATACTAATCAGGACAATAATCAAAGTATACTAATCAAAGGAGGGAGAAACTAATCACAAGGCTCTGATACCAACTATTGAGAGAAAGACCAGGAAACGGGAGAAAGATGGTGTAAGAAGATTATGGAAACTAGTTAAGGAAATGGGAGAAAGAGGGTGTAAGAAGATTATGGAAACTGGTTAATAACATATATCACTAAGAAGATATAAAAGATAACATGAAAATATGGGATAGAGCACATCACAAGATACAACAAACTAAGAAATATTATTAGATTCAACAGCTTTTTTATATTAGACATAAAAGACACTGTTGAACATCTTATAAGAACTGGTAATCTTACAAGGAAATCTAAGGGTTTTCTTTTTCTCTTTTCACTCTTGCCTCTTCAGAGTTACAAGGTCCCTATTTATAGACCACAAAGCTTAGAGATAATGTACATTATACATTTCAGAAGAAAGTAGGGGACTAAGCCATGGATTTACAAGTGGCAAAAAGGTAGGGGCCTGGTTGGAGACGTATATTCTTCCGGATAGAGCTCTGCAATGATAATAATTGTGGATGTCAGAATAAGGTTCACATGCATCTAGAGTAGAGGTCTTGGCTGGAGCCGATGAACAAGTGTCAAGCCGCGTAGGGGACCTGTCTGCATGGGTAAGATTACTTAGATATGCTTCTGACAAAGGAGTAGATATGTGACTGTTAAGGGTAAGAGTGCTCACAAACGTCTTCAGATGTAGTAAAATAAACTGGTTTTTTAATTTTGAGCCAAACACACATTAAGGGTATGTTTGGAATTCGTTTATTTTGCTAAAACTGAAAATTTTTTGTTGAAAGTATGGTAGATAAAGGTAAAAGTTAGCTGAAATATTATAATAAGATCCATGAATAATACCAAAAAATATAGTGGAACTCATAAATAATAGCAAAAATAAACTAAATAGTAAACTAAACTAGCAAAAAAAAAGCTATCCAAACCAACAAGTTTAAAAACACAAAAATCACAACTTTTTTCCTAGATTGTTAAAATGTTTTATCATTGTTAACACATGTGAAAGTAATATTAATAATAATATTAATAGTGAATTTATGTGTTATGGTGATTAGAGAACTCTTTAAGTTTTTTTTTTTTTTTTTTTTTTTTTTTAAGAATTAGAACTCTATAAGTTGTGGAAAAATATTATTATTATTATTAATTTTTTTTAAAAATTGCGTCTAGTTTTGCTTCGCGTCTAGGGCAGTTGAACATGAACTCTAATGGGCAATTTTTTTATTATGCTTGCCCCCACCAACACCCGCAAGAGAAGTAAAAAGGACATATGGTCAGATGCTAATAATTGGTCAACTAATCCCGAATTTAAAGATGTCACACCAACTAATTTCATCTATTAATTAACATTTTTTTATTTATTTTTTTAATTTGAGCTATTCTCAATTCGTTATGAGACCCTACTAGCCGCTGTTCGTTTGATGGTAAATCAAAACTTTAAAAGCTTGCATCTGACATTGATTTAAAAGGTTAGGTTTTTTTTTTTTAATTTAGTTTGCCACTTCTATTTATGGGGTCATATTATATTTGTTAGTAATATTTGTAAGTTCTATTATATTATTTCAGTTATTTTTTAACTTATTTATAGTATTTTCAATAAAAAAAAAAATTAGTTTCAATTAGATAAGCGGTTTCCAAACATAATATAAGAATTACTTTTTTTTTTTTTTTGTCTTTTTGGCCTTTTAGGAATTTTTTTTATATTTGGTGAAAGTGTGAGACTACTTAAAAATAAAAATAAAAGGAGAAGTTAAATTGGATATTTCTCAACATTTAACCTTTGTAATATTTTTTGTACAGTGTCATCTAGCGTTTTGTTGGCCAATGTCTCTAGTTGCTATTGTTCTGTTGTGAACTTTGTTCTACTTTAATAAATTTCTCAAATCATACAAAAATAGACCAAAATTAAGTAGATTTGAGAAGTGAGAACCTAATAACCAAAACTCAGTAGATATAGGGACCCAAATGATCAAAGTTCAGTAGATCTAAGAACCCAAACGACTAAAAAAGGATAGATAGGTAGCGATGGCAACAAAAGAGGTGAGCGGGAGGAGGAGAAATCTGGGTTGAACAATATTTGGGCAAGGAGGAGACATGTAGTGGTTGTGACGAGGAAAACTTAATAGGTAGGTTAACGGTGCGATGCAGAGGTTGGAATTTAGAGGGAGAAACCGGCTGATGTTGGAAACTTAGAAACACGTCTGACAGTTACTTTGTTCACTGTTGGCAACTATGTTATTCAGTTCGATCACCATGGCTTCGGTGCAATTTGTCAGGCTAGATCGGGCCTTGAATATCACTAGTTATGATGTGACATGAATTTTATTTATCACGTTATGTTAATATTTTCCATGTACGAAATGAAATTAAAAGAGTTTTATAAACAATTTTGAAAGCATAAACTAAAATGAATATTTTCAAATACAAGAAAGATTTTAAAATAAAGAGAAATTTTATATTCACAACACTTTCATAACAAATTTTAGGTGGTAAGCTGTTATTAACTGTTACGGGTGGATAAAAAAGTAATTTAATTTATGAATTCAAATTAGAACTAATAATAACTTTCCACCTATAATTTGTTATGAAAAATATTGTGGACGTAACACTTCTTTAAAATAAATGACAAAATTGAGTGCCAAATATACCATTTTAACTAAAATAAATAAATTGTAATTTTTCTTTTGAAACAACAAAAGTTGAAAACAGTTAATTGCAACTAGCTTGTAACCTTATGCATATACATAGATACACTTAAAGATATACAATAAGATGCATAATATAATTCCTATATATAATTCAAATACTATAGGTAGTCATTTTTATATTTTGTTAACTCTTTAAAAAAATTTGTAAAGATATTATCTATATATATATATAAAACCGAAGCCTCTGCTGGCACCACAATTTTCCACGTCAGCATAATATTAAAAAAAAAAAAAAAAAAAAAAAAAAAACATTATAACACCTCAAAACCCTAGCAACCTTACCCCTCTCTCAAGTTAAGAAATATAAAACCACAGTTTCTGCAAACTCTCTCTCTCCAAACGTAAATATCAAATTCAACCCCTTTAATTTCTCTTTATATTTTTGAGGCTTCTATAGAGTTATAGTGAGTTATGCTGATTTTGTTTTTTGTGTGTGTGTGTGTATAGATGGTCATAATACTCCGGAATTCCAAGAGAAGTTTGTGTTTTCGTTAATTGAAGACCTTAGAGAGATAAGTGTTGCAGTTTGGAACAGTAATACAAAAGACGATTTCATTGGCACCGGAAAGTAATTACTTTGTCTCATATTTTTGTTTTTTGAATTGATTTTGTGTGCCTTTTAGACCCTTTTGGATCAATTTTGTTAATTTGGTGTTTTTTCTTTTTTTTTGATAGGGTCCAATTGGGAAAAGTTCTTTCAAAGGGTTACGACGACCACACTTGGTGTCTGTATACTAATAGTGGGGGGTAAGTGCTATAAATTACTAACCCTTTTAAGTGTATAATCTGTTTCTAAAATTATCTATAATATTTTGTCCTTCGAAAATTTTATCTCTTTAATTTTAGTATATTGTGTTTCTTAAGTTATAGACAGATTTTCTTTGTTTCTTATTTTCAATAATAAATCATTTTATTGCAATACCGGTAATTGTTTGAGAAATCCAATATGTTCATATCTCTATAGAATAGAGAATAGTAGAAGCCAATTTTATTATAACTACTTAAATTGAGTTGACTTAATTCCGTACAATTACAAAGTATAGCATGAAAGATAATGGAATTAATTGTTATAATTTTTATTTTCTTTCCATGTTTTGAATTTCCATGTATTTATTGTTGATGAGAAATTAAGGTTCAGTTGCACAAAATATGTAAATTCTTCAGAAGGCTACTTTAAATAGTAAGTCAATGTGTCTCTTACATTTGGGTATTAGTTAGAATTATTTTCAAATGATTGTACCAATAAAAGTGAATGTGTATAAATTTTGTTTAACTATCCCGTGCATCGCACGGGTTAGCGACTAATTAGGTATAAAATGTAAATTATCCATTTTAAAAAAAAATTATTGTAAAGCACTTTGTTTTTTACTATTCATTTATTTTAGACTCTTTGATTTTTGTACTTAATAATTCAGTTGGATGAATATTTATGATGTAGTCTCACAATTAATTCTAAAATTAAAAAATAAAACTCTTTACGAATAAATAATTTAAGACATATAGCATAAAATTAAAACTTTAATTTAAAATTCTAATTTGAGTTTCTCTTTATTTTATCAATTATTAAATATATAGATTTCTTCCCGTACTGTGTGACTCTTCGTGGCCAATGATTTTAGGTGACCAAAGAAGCCCTGCATATGGTATTTAATCAGTAATAATAATCATCATCAATAAACAATAATAGTACTAATTAATTGGCCCTCTTTTAAGTCTTGGGTGGTTGGCAATGTTTGTCAGGGCAAGTTGTTTGCAATATTAATAGCAGTCTTTTGTTTTATATATTATGGCCTGTATTAGGAGTTTAAGACATCCGTGCAGGAGATGGTATCCCGTGACCCAAGATTTTTTCTCCGTGTAGTTGTATGTAACTGTTGACCATTAGCTACCTGCATCAAAACACAACCATCATGAGATTCATGACAAACATTTTTGACATTATACTTACGGATTTACATTAAAAAGTCAACGTGATCAACTCTCATGTTTTGCTTTAATTAGAGAACTTATTTCCAAATCTTGAGCTTGAGTGTTTATTTATGTAGGGATCAAATGAACCAGCGGTCCAAGCTTATTTAGAGTGCGTTTAAGATTTTTTTTTTTTTTTTTTTTCCAGCGAATGAACAGTAAAAATACTGTTTATATACTGTGCGGGAGACAAATTTTACTGTTTGTGCACTGTTTGAACACTGTTCATGGGACCCACAATCACTTTATTCAGAAAAAAATATTAAAAATGGGTCCCACGGTACTATTTACACATTTAAAAATTATTTTGCTACAGTATTTTTCAATTTTCAGTTTCAGTTTTCAGTTTTCAGCTGTATCCAAACAGACCCTAAGAATAATAGCTGGATTGATTCAACCGTTGCCCAAAACAATGAATTTATAAGGGAGGGAAATAAACAACTAAAGGGGGACTCCGCCTAAGGAGGAAAATAAGGAAGGAAGGGCCGATCTTATTAAGGGGATGAACCACTTTCTCCATACAAATTGGCCCAAGGAAACCACATTTTCATAAGAATTATTACTATTTTACTCTCTTATCTCTAAGTGTTCTTCTTGTTTCTTCTTTGTCTCTTGATACTTGTGTCCTGCCACTTCTCTCTGTGAACCTGTCTTTTTTTATATACTTCTCCTTTTTCACATCTCAACCATCCATCCTTATCTAACATCCCTCTTCTCATGACACTTGTTACTTTTTACATCTAAAGAAAGTAGTGGAAGGAGTTTGCTTAGTTATGACTTACACTGTTCAGGCCACTTTCTCATTAATGCAGCTGATAAAGCTGTTGTCCACCATTTAATGCGGAGGCAACAGGCTACTCCAAACCATTGTTACTAATACCGTTTCGGACCCCGTTTCGGTTTGTCCAGTGGAATGGAATATTTTGGTACCAGCTGATTTCAGTGTACCGTTTCAGGGTGTTTTGGGGTTCTTAAAAAATAATTTATATATATTCTTATAGAATATAAAATTGTCAATTCTAATAAATAAATAACTAAATATCAAATAATACAAATCATTTAGTCTTAACTCTTAACTCTTAAACATCAATAACTTGAAATATAATATCAATTTAACATCACACAATAAGAAGATTACAAGACAATAACTAAATATCAAATAATACAAGATTTACTCCTCCTTCTCATCATCATTCATGAGAGAAGGATCAAATTCATCATCAAAAGAACTCCCAAATATAACTTTTTTTTTTTTTTTAAATAACAGGCCAAATCCAGTACCGGCCGAAATTTACATCTCGGCCGGAATTGGCCGGAATGATCGGAATGGACCGAAACGGCCCGAAATTTGACCCGAGGTGGAATGTGGGGTATTCCGGTACCAGTTTGCATACCGGTATGAAAAATTTCGGCCGTTCCGACCGAAACAGAACAGAATCAATAACAATGCTCCAAACTAGAAATTTCCCCTATGACCATTGATTCTCTCTCTCTCTTTAGATTCTCGCTCCCACTTGGAATGCCTTAGAGTACTTTGACTCATCTCTTGCTCTACTTGGGCACCTTTCCTCCTTGGGTCTATGGACCGCGGCATCCTCACAGTTATATGGCAACTCTTCATATCCATCCTCGGTCCTCAGGCACCCACAATTTCTATTAGGGTGTCTTCGTTGGATTTATTTTGTTTAAAGAATGAGTAACAAAAATTATAAATATACCTAAAAAAGATTAAATTTTAAAATTATACATTCTATTTTTGGATGTTAAAATAAGCTAAATCCAAGAAGAACTGATACATATGGTAAAAAAAAAAAAAAAAAAAAAGCCTAACGAACTATCGAGACATGTCATTAATTGGTAATTTTCTATGGATATTTCTCAATATTAATAAAACTACAATTTTATTAAGTATAAGATAAAGAAGATTGAGTAATAATAATAATAATAAAGATAAAGAAGATTTTACTCTAGAAAAAACATATTTCCTCAAAACTACAAATGACGAAATAGGTAAAAAAAATGCCAAGTTCTAAAAAGAGAAATGATGTGAGCATTGTGTAAAAAAATCTGAATCGAAATTTATTTTAGGAATAAGTTTGACTCTAAATTGGTTTGGAGTTATTTTCCTCTAATTGACTATGCGATAATTGAAAAGACAACTCATATACATTTTTAGTTATATGACTTTTTTAATGAGTTATGTGACTTATTTAGATAATATTTTTTATAATTTGCAACGTAATGAGTTGAGAAAAATATATCTAAATTGTTGAACAAAAGACCTAGAGTTTCAAGCTTCAAATCCTATTTGTACGAAAATTCAATTAGTGGGATAAAAAATAACTATTTATAAATTTAAAAAAAAAAAACCTAAAACTTTGGGTTAAAATTATGTTGTTTCTCAAGTTCTTTTACTACTTCAAATAAATTTTCAATCTTTGTTAACTATTCTAAACTAGTCGCTAACCCATGCGATGCACGGGATAGTTAAACAAAATTTATACACATTCACTTTTATTGGTACAATCATTTGAAAATAATTCTAACTAATACCCAAATGTAAGAGACACATTGACTTACTATTAAAAGTAGCATTCTGAAGAATTTACACATATTGTGCAACTGAGTCTTAATTTCTCATCAACAATAAAAACATGGAAAGAAAATAAAAATTACAACAATTAATTCTATTATCTTTCATGCTATATTTTGTAATTGTACGGAATTAAGTCAACTCAATTTAAGTAGTTGTAATAAAATTGGCTTCTACTATTCTCTATTCTATAGAGATATGAACATATTGGATTTCTCAAACAATTACCGGTATTGCAATAAAATGATTTATTATTGAAAATAAGAAACAAAGAAAATCTATCTATAGCTTAAGAAACACAATATACTAAAATTAAAGAGATAAAATTTTTGGAGGACAAAATATTATAGATAATTTTAGAAACAGATTATACACTTAAAAGGGTTAGTAATTTATAGCACTTACCCCTCATTATTAGTATACAGACATCAAGTGCGGTCGTCGTAATCCTTTGAAAGAACCTTCCCCAATTGGACCCTATCAAAAAAAAAAAAACAACCAATTAACAAAATTGATCCAAAAGGGTCTAAAAAGCACACAAAATCAATTCAATAAACAAAAATATGAGACAAAGTAATTACTTTCCGCTGCCAATGAAATCGTCTTTTGTATTGCTGTTCCAAACTGCAACACTTATCTCTCTAAGGCCTTCAATTAACGAAAACACAAACTTCTCTTGGAATACCGGAGTATAATGACCATCTATACACACACAAAAAAAACAAAATCAGCATAACTCAATATAACTCTATAGAAGCCTCAAAAATATAAAGAGAGATTAAAGGGGTTGAATTTGATATTTACGTTTGGAGAGAAAGAGTTTGCATAAATTGTGGCTTTATATTTCTTAACTTGAGAGAGGGGTAAGGTTGCTAGGGTTTTGAGGTATTATAATGTTTTTATTTTTATTTTTTATTTTTTAAATAATATGCTGACGTGAAAAATTGTGGTACCAGCAGAGGTTTCGGTTTTATATATATATATATATATATATATATATAGAGATTACAGACTGTTATTAGTTTTTTTAGTCACTTACTCATAAATCTATCACTTTTCTCCGATCGATAAGCGAATTGCAGCAAGAATTGCGTTTTATTTTTTATTTTTTGGCGTTTCTCACTTTCATATTTTTCAACCGTTCATTGAAGTTGAACTATAAAATCTCAAAAAATCTAATTTAAAAAAGGACAATCATTAAAAAAATGGAGGGCGATGAAAATAATTACGAGTCCATCATTACAAGGCTTCCCAGATATGTCTACCTTAAGATACCCTTTCACAAGTGTCAAAGACCCAAAGCCCCAAGCACATAACAGCTAGCGGCATAGCGTCTTTGGTAGCAAGTCGTCATCATCGTTCTTTACTCCTTAGACTCAGACTCAGATCCAATTCAACCAATTAAGCTTAAAGTCTAAACCAGCACAACCCCATCATTCTCTTATTTACTCTCTGATAAAATAGTGAACTGGGTTGTCTTATGGCTTGCTTGCTTTGCTAGTTTACTATACTGGAGGGGTTGAAATTAAAATACCATCGGCAGCAAACCCATGTCTGGGAATTTAGCTGCAATCATGGTCCGTGTCTTTTCAGGTAAAACATGTTTGATACACGTGACTGTTTGTTCTCTAATATATATGACTTACTTGGTTTGTAGGAATATTACTTATTTCAATTTGGATGTGTCAATTTTTTTGTGATGTACTTGTGGTTTTTTAGTTTATGTTTGGTTTTGTTTTTGGACTGTTGGGTATTTTTGGTTTCATTATTTTCTACTACAACAATCAATATCTAGCTGTTGTTAGAGATTCAAATGCTTTCTTATTAATTATATTCATGTAACCGGGAAGGGTTTGTGGCTAAGTGAATTGGTTCATTGAATTGTTGTTCCTCATTTGTTGTTCTTCATTCATTGAATTTAGCTATTATAACAAGAAGTATGGATTGGATTTTATTCAGTTTTATGAATTTATTCATTGAATTGTTGACAATTAATTTTAGCGATTATACAGTTGAGTACTTAATATCTCATATAAATTGGAGGGCACCTTAATCAATTTACATATATCTTTCTTAAATCTCACTCTTGCTTTGGATTCTCTCTCTTTCTTTTAACTTTCATGAAAAACACTAGAAGTTTTAGTCTAGAAAACATAGATTTAGTGTAGTTGTGACTCGTGTTTAGTTGGATGTATTGGATCTCCATAGGTGCATTTTCTTAATTGCAGCATTACCTTGAAGATTAAAAAAAAGAGGAGAAAATGAGGATCAAGAACAAATACAGGAAACCAACCACTTTCCATTGCAATGCAGGGGGCAGATGTTCAATGTCTGCTGTGGTATGGAGCTTGGTGGGATGTCTTGTTATGCTCCATTTATACTCCCTTGCTCGCCAAAAAGATGGGGTGCGTGGAGAGCTCCAATTGGGCATGAGCCATCACCCACAATTCCGTGAACTTGAAGCAGTTGAAGAAGAAAATATTCCGATGCCCCCTCCAAGAAAGAGATCTCCACGTGCAGCAAAAAGAAGACCCAAGAAGCCGACCACAATAATTGATGAATTTCTTGATGAAAATTCCCAACTTAGAAATATGTTCTTTCCTGATCACAAAACTGCTATAGATCCAATGAAGGACGCAGGGAATGATAGCTCCTACTATCATCCAGGGAGAATTTGGTTGGACACGGATGGAAATCCTATTCAAGCCCATGGAGGGGGTATTCTATTTGATCAAAAATCAAAGACATATTATTGGTATGGAGAGTATAAAGATGGGCCCACCTACCATGCTCACAAAAAAGGGGCGGCGCGGGTAAGTTATTTAATTTACATTCCCGATTGTGGCTTGATTTTATAATTTCAGGCCTTAAGGCCCTAGGGATGCAGTTTTCATAGTTTTTATATTCCACTTTATCTGTGTGCATATCTGTTTACATGCATTGTGATTATGTTGCAGCTGCTAGATATCAATCTTACCATCATATGTGATTTGTTTCTCTTTAATTACTTTAATATTTTTTTATAAGTAAAATCTCATTAGAAAAGGCTAGAAGGGCGCCACCCATGTACACAGGAAGTCAGGAAGTGTACAATGATACACCAAAATTAAACGCTTAAAGTACATCGATCAAGCAAATCATGCAAACCAAAATAATGCCAGGTCTAAACTTTAAGATTCAGTTTCTAGCACTGGCGTAAGCTTATATTGTTTCCAGTATATATGACTTGTATTTCCCGAGTGTAAAAAATTAAACTAAATTTTGATGGTTGCACCTTGGGAAATCTTAGTCCAATTGATGGTGGTAGAATCTTTAGAACTTTTTCAGCTACAACTTCTCCATGCTTTTTGACAAGGGTTGGGCTATTAGACAGGAGAATTTTGCCCTCTTCATAGTTCATAGCATGCCAAGAGCCAAAGGCTATACTGCTATAGATACACTGTGGTGTAATTTAACTCTTGGGTGAAAAACTTCACTAAGGATAGTTTAAGATATTAGCTTGTCATCAAATGAATCTTGAGTATTGCATAGAAATTGAGGTTACCTTTGAATGGCAGCATCCTTGGTTAACAAGAATTTACTTGCTAAGAAAAGATTTACCAATGTGGACACTCGTATCAGCCTTTTGAACTCTCTTGATCTCTTTCTAGTAGACTGTGCTGTTACACTTACTTTAAGGGCACCTTGTCCTGTCCTTCGTTTTGTCTCAGTATCATATACCCTTTTTTTATTTCTATGAATGCAGAAAAGAACTAATAAAGAACATCATTTATGTTGATTAATATTTCTAATGGAGAATTGAACTTGCAAACAAAAGCTCTAATATTAGGGAACAGAAAATTCTCTGCTGCCTCTTTCTAAATAGACTCGGGGCCCCCCAAGGGGGCGGCAGGCTGCGAAGTGGTGGGTTTAGGTTGGGGGAAAAGGTAGCACAAACTTTTAACTCTGAACTGGAAACAAAATTGGCATTCCTCAATGGTACATTACTGATATGACATCAAAGTATGCATGCCAAACAACTCAGATGAGCATTTTTCATCTTTGTTAATGATTGCATTGTTACTTCTGGGAAATGTTTTGTGTAGTAAAAATAATACTTTTTAAAGCTGTCACCTGTGATAAAATGGAAATCCTTGCAAGTTTTATGCTGTGATGGACTCAGTTTGAAATCCATGTACCTCCACTTATGCTAAAAGGTTGGATTTATGGATTAAAAGATATTAGGTCTAAAATTTTCTTCAAACGGTTTGAAATAAAATATGGATGAAATATTTTAGTAGAGCCAAGTACATCTTATGGCTGATGTAGAAAAGACCTTACTGTTTGGTTGGTTAATGTTGCACCTTTAGGATGCGTTTAGTAACTACTTGCAAAATGCATTTCACTGGAATGCATTCTTAAAAATGCATTATGATAGAATGCATTTTTTATTTTTATTTTTATTTTTTAAGAAATTGCATTTAGTATTATACTGAAATTTTTACTGAAAAGTATTTTAGTGAATGAAATTGCATTTGGTTTTTCATTCTTGCGGAATACATTTTTTGCCAATAGTAAGGACATATTAATGGATGGGTATAGTGAATATTTTTTTTAAGATATTAATAAATTTACATGCATATATATTACCCATAAAAATAACACAAATGAAAAATTTTAAGTTAATTGCGTGTGACCAATGTTTTATATATTCTTTTTTGACTAGAAAATAACACAAAAATTCACATGCATTTAAATTCACATCTCTTACATATACTCCAAACATAAAAACAAGAAATGTAAAATATAGTGCATAAAAAATATTACATCATAAACAGTTTAATTTTACATGTCAATAATGTTAAATAATAAACATATAATGTCAAATAAATTTTTTGCAAAATCCTGTGCCATACCAAAATCCGTAACCCAAAATTTTGCAAATCACCCACACAACCACCTCTCAAACCCATCCCACAGTTTTTTCGTGCCTGTCCTACTCCGACATCCACCATCCCATCTGTGCAAAAAGCCAAAAACTTATCCCTGAGCCACAGTTTTACTCCAATCCCTCCATATTTTCATTTACATGCACAAATAAAGTCAAGCCCATCACACAAATCCACCAGGAAAAACAAAAAAAGAGGCAAAACTCATCTCACCTATACCTTTTACCAAACCAAAAAGAAAAAGTCATCAAAACCTTGATCATTTGACAGTACATTTCTAATAGTTGTTATATTTGATCAAATAAATTATTATAGAGTGATTGAGTTTGACATAAGGAAATTCAAAATTGGAAAACAAAAACAAAAAGAGATGTAAATTTTACTTGAGGAATTTGTTGTGAATCGAAGGATATGGAGGATTCAAGGTGATTGGAGAGGCAGAGGGTGGAGGCTATGGATGTGTGAGAATCAGAGAATGGAGGGAGAGAGTTTCACTAGAGCTCTTATGAAGTTAAAGGCGAAAGAAAAAGTGGAGAGCAGTGGGTGGAGGTCACTAGAGTTTTACTAGAGCTCCCATGGAGTTGAAGGTGAAAGAAAAGTGGAGGTCATTGAAAATCTGAGAGTTTTCTTGAATATGTGGGGAATCTCAAAGTCTAACCTAGTACATTTTGACACATTCAAAGATTTTGCTGTTCTATTTACAAATTCATTAGTTTTCTTTATTCGTGATTAAGGTATGAGTATGGCTTTACCTTTGACTCCTATCATGTACACATTTTTATCAAACAATTTTTGAGTTTGGAATAGACATCCCTTGAGCATATTTTTATTTTATCTCTATCTTCATATAAAGTGGCTCCTTGTGGCCATGAATCTAGGCAAATGAGTATGGAGAATACATTAGTATTGTAGGGAAATTTAGACCCTGGTTGTTGTAATTTCTAATTGATCACCAAATCTTCAATCTTTGAACACCGGGTAATGCTTTGAGAGAATTTGGTTAACCCTAGCCCTAGGTGTACAATTCACAACTCTCCCAAAGTATGAATTCGTGTCCTCTAGATTTTATTTTATACCTTGGCTTGGAATCCACGAAACCCTAGAAGCTGGGACGGCTGATTGGGCTGAATCAGGATTCTTTCTGCATGATTCTTGATTGATCAGCTTTAGTAAGCTGTGTGTCAACTATGCATCGAGATTTTAGAACTTGCAAATCTTCTTGAGCAGTCAAGGGCATGTGTCTTGGACTTCAAATACAACTCAAAAACACTTACAAGACACTAAATTTTATCATGGTTTGCCAACCTAAACCATGGACTCAACAAGTATGAACAAACATTGCCATTTGCATAACTTCATGCATGGAATATTGATACTTACATTGCCAAAGAAACACCAATTTGGATGATATTCTCTACTCTCTAGCATGATGCGGATGTTCATGCGACATCATTTTCTTGTTATTGCCCTTATCTTTTGAACCTTAAAGTACAATCTCACATTATGTGCAAAGTTTTGCCCTTTTATCATTCTGGTCTTGCTTAAGTGCATTTTCTTTTTGAAATCACTATGTTGAAAATTGTTGTTATAGTTGTGATTCAAGATTGCTTACTGTGATTAGAAAGATTATGGTCATGTTTAGCATAGCTTTGAGTAGGGGGCACATAAATGATGCTGAGGTATGAAGCCTGAGGAATTTAATAAATTGGATTCAGTTGTGGATATCTGCACAAACTAAGTATATGTGCCAGAAATGTTGTAAGAGAAGAAATTTCGTCATTGCAGATTATATTAAATTAGGTGATTGCAGTTGTTAGTCAGAAAAAGAGATGTGAGTTTGACAGTGAGTTGACTGGGGATGAAATGATCTATAGAAGGATTCATACTATCTTAACTCTATGATTTGGCTGGCTGGAAATGGAACTTGTCAAAATGATTTGCATCTAATGTTGTTTGAAATGAGAGCGACTTCCAGTATATGAATTGCTATGCATCATTATCTATAAAAAAAAGTTGCACCAACTTTGGATAACACAAATGTTGCCTGAGTGATGCTCATTAGGAGTCATAAATTAGTAGATGAACTGTGTGATTTGGTCATTCAGAAGTCAATGGATGGGAAGGAAATGATTGAGCAGCTAGCCCCTTTACTACCTGCTTGCAATTACCAAATTTCAAGAGTAAAAGTATTGTTTAAATAACGTTTTTATGAGTTACTGAAAATCATAAAGATTGTTATGAGTTTGACATGGTTTGACCACACCAATGCTTCACTCATTTCAATGGGAACTTAATGTCTGTAAGGTTGTCTTCAACTGTAAATGAGACCTGTGGATTGGATTTACATAGTTGGTCCTACTCCAATGTGCTGTTATAAAGATTTCAAAGAACACTTGTTCATTTTTTTTTTAAAGAAGCAGAATATTTTGACTAAGCTGGGAACCTGGATAAATACATGCACATTTTATTGACTAATTTGGTGGAATGATAAAGACAAGACAATTTTCCCATGTTCAAAGGGGACACTCATATAATAGCTGGGGTCATTCTGGGTGCAACCTCATGATTGCAGGCATATCATACCAATGAAAAATAAAAAATAGTATTGCAGACGCATCACGTTTCTGGCACCAACACTTATCAGTTATTTTGTTTTGAGTTTGCTTAATCATGTTAGACATCTATAACTGCATTGGTGTGGTTCTAATTTTGCCATTAACCCATGTTATGCTATTATTTTCCTCATCTATTTATATCAGGTAAATAAGTTAAATGTTTCAGCACAATTGTACATGTAACTCATTAATTGCAAGAGTTTTTTAATTGTTCAGGTTGACATCATAGGAGTTGGTTGCTATTCTTCCAAGGAATTGTGGACATGGAAAAATGAGGGCATTGTGCTGGCAGCAGAAGAAACAAAAGAAACTCATGATCTCTACAAATCCAATGTGCTTGAGAGACCAAAAGTGATTTACAATGATAAGACAGGGAAGTTTGTAATGTGGATGCATATCGACGATTCCAATTACACCAAAGCTTCTGTTGGTGTTGCTGTTAGTGATTATCCCACTGGTCCTTTTGATTATCTCTATAGCAAAAGGCCTCATGATTTTGAAAGCAGGGACATGACCATCTTCAAAGATGATGATGGTGTAGCATATCTGATATACTCCTCTGATGACAACAGTGAACTTCATGTTGGACCGCTTACAGCAGATTATCTTGATGTGTCAAATGTCATGAGAAGGATTCTTGTGGGACAACACCGGGAAGCCCCAGCTTTATTCAAGCACCAGGGAACTTATTACATGATCACATCAGGCTGCACTGGATGGGCTCCAAATGAGGCACTGGCCCATGCGGCTGATTCCATCATGGGGCCATGGGAGACAATGGGAAACCCGTGCGTTGGAGGGAACAAAATGTTTCGACTTACAACATTTTTTGCTCAGAGCACATTTGTGGTTCCTGTGCCAGGTTTTCCAGGTTCATATATTTTCATGGCGGATCGGTGGAATCCAGCTGACTTGAGGGACTCAAGATATGTGTGGTTGCCTTTGATAGTTGGGGGACCAGCTGATCAACCACTTGACTATAATTTTGGATTCCCATTGTGGTCAAGAGTGTCAATATATTGGCATAGAAAGTGGAAACTTCCTCAGGGGTGGAGTGGGTTAAAGTGATGGAGGTTTTTCATGAAGTATTATGTATTATATATTTGATGGCTCTGTCCATTTTTTCACTGGCTTCTACTGTTGTGTTAGGGATTTGCTTATTTCACAGCATGAGGACTCATACAGAATGTTCAGTTTCAAACACTGCCGGTGAACTTATACATCCTTTTGTTTAGGTTATGTTCATATTAGCTGAGGAAGGGTACATTTTAAAAGGTTTACCCATTTTACTAATTTGTTCTGTTTATGACAATCATTGTCAATCCTTTTGTGTCATGACTTCACCCGTACATTTATTTTCAGCCATAACTTCACTTTTACGTCTATCTATTTTCTATGGCAGTTATATATAGCATGTGATGGATTATGTGAGCCTCGAATGTGACCACTCACCACTCATGGTAGTAATTCGTGACCACTTTGATGTTGTTTCAACTATGTTCCATAAATCCCTTCAAAAAAAAAACTATGTTCCATAAATAGTTGAAAGAGTAAGATAAAGTATTTGGCCATTGTTTTAAGATTGGTATTTCTAAGCTACCAACCTTAAGTTCAACTCATGAATCCAAATTTATAAAATTATTTCAGGTGAAATTTGCTTTTGGAAGTAAAAAAAAAAAAAATATATATATATATATATATATATTAGTTAAGTTTTATATATTTTGATCTTAAGAATTTATACAAGATAGGGAGTAAATTGAGCAATATTTAGGACAATATATTTCATAACCTTTCGCAAATTATTTAGTTGATAAGTTATGGTTGGTGGGAAGATGGACCTACAATTGCTAACAAATTTTCATCCACCAATCACAATTTTCCACTTCATTAAATTTAAATATAAAAAAAATTGTAAAATAATTGTGAATATAAATTTACTTAAATAAATCATTTCAAAAGAAGAATCTCATTTTTAAAATAGGTTAAGAAAAAGTATCATTATTAGTTGAACAATGACATATCGTCTTAACATATTTTCATAATGCATGTCATTGTTTTGTAACCTCAAGTGCTTGATAAATCAAGAAAGTTATGACTGAACATCTAAATCTATTGTTTAACTAGCATATTATATAATATTTCTATTAGATATGTAGTTTCCAAAAACTTTTGTAAAGTAATCGAATATCTTTTTTTTTTATTCATTTATTATTAGGTTAATAATATTGGAGAGAAAAGATAAGATTCAAAGATATTTTTTTATTCATTTATTATTAGGTTAATAATATTGGAGAGAAAAGATAAGATTCAAACTACTGACACCTAGGCGTGGCAAAACGGGTGGGTCGGGTCGGGTTCGGGTCGGGTCAATCGGGTTTGCGGGTTAAACGGGTCACGGGTCAAAACAGGTCATTTTTAAAACGGGTCAATCGGGTTGCGGGTCAAACGGGTCGCGGGTTGAGTCGGGTCGTGAGTCGGGTCGAGTTGACCCGTATTTTTCAAACAATTTTTTTTTTTTTTTTTTTTTGGAAATAGATGCAATCTGTCAATTGTTTATGAGTTCCTTAATTGTGATTAGATTCTCACTAGTGATATTGTTACCAACTACCACTAAACACTTGAATTGATACCCAAATTTGGTGCAACTCCTGTTCCAGCTTTCTAGAAACTAATCTTGGTATAATCTTCAATCTATTTAAAGTAGGAAGAGAAAATAAAGGTGGCAAGTAAAAAATAACAAACTATAATGGAGTACATAACATATTAAGTAAAAAAGAATAAGTAAATATTTTATAAAAATTACACCTCAATCTAAATCTACTCAACATTGGTAAACGTGGCAAAACGTGCGGGTCGGGTTCGGGTTCGGGTTCGGGTCAATCGGGTCGCGGGTCAATCGGGTCGCGGGTCAAAACGGGTCACGGGTCAAAACGGGTCATTTTTAAACGGGTCAATCGGGTTACGGGTCAAACGGGTTGCAGGTCAAACGGGTCGGGTCAAAACGGGTCTGACCCGTTTTGCCATGTCTACTGACACCATAAAAATTCCATTATTTTTAAATTACCACTTGAAATTTGATTGAATGTGTGACCTAAATTGCCTTTAGATCAATTGATCTATTGCACACAAGACACAACACAACTCAGCTTTAAATCTCTCCCACCTACACCTACTACCACCACCCTCCACCACCACCACCACCACCAAAGACACACCACCTATATACTCTCTGACCTTGCCTAGTCAATGTGCTTGTCTTCCATTGCAAACATCAAGTACCATTCCAATATTCCATTGTACACCATTCATTTGCAAACGAATTATTACATATAAGAATTAAAAAGAGAATTCAAATTGCCACATAAAAAAAGAGAGGAGATTTCAAACATCTTTAGCCACGTTTTATTTGAGCTGTGAAATCAGAAAAAGCACTGAGAGTGTCCATTAGCATTTAGCGGCAAAGGGTACAAATATGGCAAAAGTGAAATCATTGGTGAGGGAAGAAATTGGAAAATTATGCACAAACAATGATAATGATCATAAAACGTCAAATTGGTCCCCCATTCCCACGTCCCAGATGCTAATGCGTAGCAGGACTGGCTTGCTATGTGACTCCACGATCGTGACACTGATGATGGAGTGGAGTGGTTAAGCTAACATCGATCCTAATTATTTTGGCAGCTGAGAACGAAGAGTAGGCATGACCACAGTCCATAGAACTGAAGTACGGTGATGAGAATGGGCTAGATCGGGCCAAACCTTTGTCTCCTCGATTATATAGGACCCGTACACAAATGGATGCACTTGAACCCAAAAAAGAAGAAGCTAATAAGTTCTAATTATTTTATATTGTTAAAGTTTGAAAGATTGTGTAATAAACTAATAAAGTACAAGGGGCTCCCTTATACAAATAGACAATATGTAATGTACAAGTAACTTACAACTATGGGTCTAAGCCCATTGGGTTTATACTCTAACAGTATTCTAACAGCCTCCCTCAAACTCATGTTGGGTGATGTGATGTCAACTTGAGTTTATAAGTCAAAGCACGAAGAAGTCCTAGTGAAAGAGGCTTAGTGAATACATTCGCAAGCTGATCTTGGAAAGAAATTTTTTCGTAACTGTAGGATATCCTAGAGTAGATGATAATGAATAAAGTGATAGTAAATCTCAATATGTTTGGTACGCTCATGAAAAACATCATTATGGGCAATCTGAATATCACTTTGATTGTCATAGTAGATTAGAGTGGCAATGGAGTAGTCAACTCCAAGATTTTGTAGTAGCCAATGTAGCCACAGAAGTTCAATTATGGCGTCTACAAGAGCGCGATATTCTACCTTAGTGTTAGATCATGCAACAACAGTTTGTTTCTTATTTCGCCAAGAAATGAGAGAGTCATCAAGAAGAAAGTAGCACTCTATGGTAGATGTACGGTTAATGAGATCACCTGTCCAATCTACATTTGAGTAAGCTCGGAGGATCAATAATAACTTAAAAGAGAAGTGTAGTCCACAAAACATAGTTCCTTTCAAATTTCAAAGGATTCTAAGAACATCAGCATAGTGAAAGGATCGTGGGGCAGCCATAAACTAACAAACAAAATGAACTGCATTGGAAATATTTGAGCTAGTGACAATGAGATAAACAAGACCTCCAACTATTTGTCTACATGTGCTAACTTAGAAAAGAAGTGCAGTCCATAGAACATAGTTCCTTTTAAATTTTAAAGGATTCTAAGAACTTCGGCATAGTGAAAGGATCGTGGGCAACCATAAACTGGCTAATAATATGAACTACATAATAAATGTTTGAGCGAGTGATAATGAGATAAACAAAACCTCTAATTAGCTTTCTATAGCAAGTTGCATTTGGAAGAAGTTTGCCACCATTAGGAGTGAGACAACTATTATACTTGATAGGTGTGTCGTCTACAGAGGGCACTCTATGGACTCAAGCAATCACTACGAGCTTGGTTCTCAAAGTTTAGCTCAACTATCTCCTAGCTTTTAGGAAGTAGTGAATTTATTCATTTGATTCGATCTCACACGTGTTTTCTGGGACATGTATGATAATGAAACGCAAAGGCTGGCACTGTTTTTTGCCCAGAAACAATACTGTTGAACACGTGTTCCACTACAACCTGGTCCCGTGAAACATTAAAGTAATAGCTGGTCCTGTCAACTACTTAAAAAGAAAACATAACCAAAGCTCCAAGCTAAATAACTTATTTATTATAGGTCCAGTAATACCCACCTAATTTATAATTATATTAAAATATATAAAAGCTAATATTTTTGCAAAGCATTAAATAAAATTAAGAAAAATTATTAGTTTGTATTATAGACTAAACAATGTGTACAGTGTTGTACTTATTTGCAAAAATTGTATAATATTATACACTTTTTGTAAATATGGACAATATTATACACTTTTATTTAGTTTACAACATAAAATTAAGTTGATAGAACAATAATGGAATAACCTATAATTACCTTAAAATAAAAAGATTGCTTTAATAGTGTATTTAGGACAATTATTAATTCAGTCAAAAATGACAATTATTAATAAACTATTTTTAAAAAATTTTGATACAATTTTTATAAAAAATAAAAAAAATAATCAAAAAAATAATTTTTTTCCTTCTTTATAAAAACTTTTAAAAAATGATCCCCTAAAAAATGCCAGAACATATGTTAACCTTTTCCGAAATAAAAAAGAGGAAAGGTAGTAATATGTTGACGTGGAGGGAACAAGTCTCATCAAAAGATTAAAAATGTGCAATGCAACCATTAAAAGAAGTTCCCACTTTCCGCAATGCTTCTCTTCCACTCTTTATTATTATTATTATTATTCATTTTTAAAATCCTTTCCCCCTCTCCCTCCGTGGGCCTAAAAAAGAAAGGAAACCATTCCTTACGTTATTGACATATATAAATATATATTGTATTACACAACCACCACCATGAAAATTGAAAATGAAAGAGTTTCCGTGGGTGTGGGGGCCATAGATTTTCACACACTCTCTCGGATAGGCTAAACTAAAGCAAAGCAAAGCAAAGCTCTCCCTTTCTCTGTCAAATGAAAGCTGATATTGATGGGCTTTTTAAAACCAAAAACCAAAAAAGAAAGAAAAAAAAAAAAGAAAGAAAAATAGTGAAATTGGAGAAGACCACATCAAACAGAGAGTGCTGGCCACTAAAACACATTGTGCCACTAACGACTGGACACCTTTTTATGAGATTCTCCAAACACAACCCAACTTAGTGGCCGTCCTAAGATTCTATGGCCCCAATGTTAGATAATGACTTTGTGTCATTGTTTAATTATTAATCCAAAGTACTTTAAATTTTAAACCCCTTTCTTAGCTCTTTAATATCCTTGGGATGATATCATCTTTTGCTACACCAAATACCAAACCACCCCATTTGAATTTTGGACTTATGTCTATACTAATCTTCAAATTTTATAGGCTTTTTTTAATTATATAATTAACCACCATTCATCTAAATTAAGAAAATGAAGGATGCTTTTTTTTCCAAGTAATATAAGACGTGCTTCATTCTTAATTGTAGCTTAAGCGTAGGGACAAGTGTGCAGGCCATATATATTGTCAAAGTTGGACCATATCCATCTTTATATAATGTTACTATTAATCAACCCCATCTTCATATAATGTTACTATTAATCAACCCCATGCCGACAATCCTAATTGAATTTCTAGTTCTTGCACATCTTAAATTACACATGATCAAGTAACATCTCCCTTAATTACACGGGAAGTTCTAGATTTAAATACCTAGATAACTATGAGTCTAGTGGAATAAAGTTTAGTTAATTTGGACTTTTAAGAAACAATTTTTCCCCATAAAAGACAAAATAAAAGGAAAAAACAAAACCCTTTTTTTAATCACATGTAAAATGAGCTTATTTGACATAAGTATCATTTTTTTTCAAAATCCCTTTTTTGGCTTTCTAATTACAACTTATCAATACAAAAAATATAAAAATTAAAATGAGTTCATCTAAAGACAAACACACAAGAAATGAGAAAAAGTGTAAAATGTACTAACAAAACAGAGTAACGAAAATCAGTTTACTTCATTTATATTCAAATCAAGCAAATCCCTCATATCACTCTTTCCTCCTTTTTTTTTTTTTTTTTTTTCAAAACAAATCATCCACAAACTCCAACCCATGCACTCACCAAAAAAAAAAAAACCAAAAAAAACCAAAAAAAAAAAAGAAAAAGAAAAAAGTTATTACACGTGTGGACCAACCCCAAACCCAAAGCGTGTAAAGAAGGTACGCACCGCCATAGTTGTCAAGGCCTCCATGCACTGGCCCACACCACCGGCTGATCCTTCCACGCCAAGAATATTCCGGCATCGGAGCACTGTGTCATTGACCAACCTTCCTTGTACCTCCTCAACAAAGCTCTCACATCATCACAAACTTCATCACTGAACGAAATTGGACTGAACCCACTTACATGCAATCTCCGAGTCCATCTAGCCGCTGACTCACGCCTCTCGATCGACTCTGATGGAGCACAAGCCACTAAGTCCACGATGGCTCGACCAGCACCTCGCTCGAGCATCAAGCGCTCGTTGCTGGTTTTTGAAAAGCTCTCCTCCAAAGCCTCCAAGTAAACCCTAAACCATCTCAAACACTCTTCAAACCCTTTCACAAACTCCACCCCATCAACCCCAACATCAAGATCAGCTTCTTCTTCCACCACTGTAATTATCCTTGGCTGTAATCTTCGAAAGTTTGATATTAGATAATCACGGCGGTTGTCAACGGCTGTGGTGGAGTGTAACGTGTTGACACAGTTGATTGCTAAAGCTTCATCGTCTTTGATGTCTAGTTCAGAAGCTAAGTTAAACTCGGAAAGATCACCAACATGGTGAATGACATTGAATTTGAAAGGCACACCCATAAGTCTAGCGAACTTTTCCATTCTGTTACCAATCTCTTTCATTACTTTTTGTACAGCGGCTACACCACCTGATTTGGTGGCTACCACTGTGGTGAGACGGAGGTGTGGGGTTTCATCAGTGCGTGTAGCTAAGGCTTCAAGCAAAGTAGGCCATTGGGTACAATATGTGTTGCTAAAATCAACTATGTGTAACTTAGGCTCACCTTCTAGAGCTTCCAAGATTGCACCATTACAAGCTACATGTCCGAAAGTGGTCCAAGGGCTGACTTCTTGGAACTTCAAAACCGTTTTTCTAGTTGACTCGAAGGAACAGGTTTTGTCAGAAGCGGAAGCAAGAGTTCGATAACAACGCTCACCAGAGTCAGTCATGCGACTAAACAAGGCTTGGAGGAAATAAGAAGCGAGCTTTTGATCGGTGTCACCATAAGGAGAGCTGAGCTCGTTGAGCATCCACATGAGCTGTTGGACACGATTGCTGTTCTTGTCAGCAATGGCTCGAGCGGTTTCGAGGAGAGCTTCGGGTGCCCAGTTTGATGAGAATTCGAAGTTGAAATCGAAGTCAGTTGGGGTACTAATGTTTGTGTTTGTGGTGGTGGTGGGAGTGGGAGTGAGAGTAGGGGTGGTAGTGGTTGAAGGATTGGGTTGCTGTTGTTGATGATAAGGATAGTAGTGTTTAGAAGAAGACGAGGAAAAGTCTTCTTCATCCATGAAAAAGTTGAAGCATTCTTCGTCTTCTTGTGGGTAGTGATGGTTTTGTCTGGAGGATCTAGAGCTGCTTGATGTTCTACTTGAGTTGAAAGATTGATCAGATTGAAGACTGACTAGCCTAAACAAGGTATCCATTTAAACCCACAGAGACCCACATCAATAAACTGTGAGTTCAGTTTTTGTGTTTGGGTGGAATAGAAATGAGATGATGGGTGTTTGATGTTTTTTAAACAGTAATAGTGGAGTGGAACTGGAATACAGAAATATATATATATATATATATATATATGAATGATTAAAAGAAGGATCTTTAAGTTGGAGTTTAGCTGAGATTTAATTTCAAAAACATATTTAGGGGGGAATCTAAGTGGGTTGATATTTTGCTTTCTTTTGGTGTAACCGATGAAAGAATAATGAGAGTGGGGTTGGGGTTTGGGTTTAGTCTCTTTTTCTAGCTTAGGTTATTCTTTATGTGGTATATTTTTTAGACAAATTCATAGGGGGATTGACTGAAATAGGTCTTCCTGTTAAAACTTGGATGGTCGGCGTGGACTGGCTGGTGTTATAGAATTAGAATTGTCTGACAAAAGATGAAAAAAAAAAGTTGGAGAAAAAGTTAACAAGGTCGAGATCACCAAATGGGTTAGTGGATTTTAGCTTTTCATTCTTTGAGAAAGAGAGAGAGAGAGTTACAAAGCTTTTTAGTGGGAGCAGGCGTGCCAACTGGGTTTTTGGGAGAGGGAGAGAGAGAGAGAGAGAAAGAGAGAGAGACATGAATAAAGCTGCCGGCGTGCATCATCATCACAAACGCACCATCACTCCTAGCCACAACCCACTTACATTCCTTGCCTCCTAATCCTTCTCCAAACTCTGCCAAAATTCCCACCCTTCCCTTTAACTTTTACTATTCTATTATATTATATGATCCCATATACATGAAAATGTCATAGAATAGTGCTGTATCCAAATACCAATATGTGCTCTTCCCCAAAATCAAGGGCATGCCTTTTGTTTTTTTTATTTATCTACTTCCATATGATATATAGTTTATTGTAATCTCATTTCCACACCACCAAGGTTAATTAGGCCTTCTCTCTACTACATATATAGCTTGACTATAGTCTATAGCTCTCCTCCATGTCACAATCCCAAAACCTTGGTATCCACTCGACCGACTTCTTTTATGTTATCTTCCTAGCTACCAAGTTGGCTCGCAATGATTGTGCTCCAAGCCCAATTACTTGATGAATTTCCAATTTCTCAATTTCATTGTAGTCAATCCTGAGTTTGGACCAACTATAATATAAATGTCGTCAGCTTATTCTCAATATTTTGTTTTTTTGGACCAATGTTCTAAATTATTAAATGGTTTGGTCGGATGGCCGTTGGTATGTACACATGCTAAAATGTGTATAATTGTGTGAAAGCCCTGGATTATTTGTTTTGTCATGTTTGATAACGAACAAACTTTGTTTGATTGAAAATTTTTGGATTTGTTGTTGTTCTTGGTGTTTTGTTCATCAATCATTAAGAAAATTCCATCTTAGTGCTCTCTGTCCCCCGTAGAGATGTTGCTTCAAGGTAGTTTTCTCGGAAGCCATCATTTAATTGCAGACAGAACAGAAGCACAGAGTGTATTTCCCATCTTCCAATCCAAGTACATCCAACAGTCAAGGATTGCCCTGAGAAAAGGGCAGTTTGGTGACTTTGGTCACTCCATTCCCAAGAATTATTCGAAAGAAATATTCTTTCCCACTTGCTAAACTATATATCATATGAAGTAATTGAAAATCATAAATAAATAACAGCCTTTCTGTGATGTGAATTGCTTAACTGAACGAAACAAGACAAATACATTAAAAGTCTAAATTAAGGGATGTTTTATGGATTTCAGAGGCCCACATTTTCCCTTACATTTCGTTTTCAGGATTATTTTAACTAGAATATAGATGAAATGTCAGTGTCTTTAACCATAATAGAAATTTTTTGTTTTGGAATGGGATGGTGATGGCAACTTAATCAAGTTCCTAGACCGACTACAATTGTGCTTAGTTAAATCCTATTTGAAGAAGAATATTAAGAATTGAGAATTTACTGGCGAGCTAGCTGAGCCAGGCAGAGAATACTTAGCATTTCGGTTTGTTGATTTCTGCTACGCATGGAAACAAAGCACAGCTTGACACAAGGTACAATGGCCCTACCGTGGTTTGCCATATCAGAAAGAAAAATGAAATTTGACTAGCACAAACTTACTTCAGTGGAACTCGTCCACGCGTTTGCCGTTTACACCATTAGATCACTAATTAAAAACAACAGTGGCCCTGTATGCCTTCTCTTCCCAGGACCTCTTATTGGAGAGCTAACTTTTCGGTTAGTATTATATTTCTTTGTTAAATGTTGGGATAGGCTCTACAAGTAGTTATTAACCAAATGCTTGTAAAAGTTGTCATCGATGGAACATATTTGAGTTCCTAAATTTATAAATTTTGGGAGACCAGCTAATTCAAAGGTCTAACTTTGCTAAAATATTACTGTAGGGACAAAGTTTGGAGCCCAAGCCCAAACTGTATGGAATCTTGGTCTAAAAAACCCAATACAATGAATTTTGTAGAGTATGAGACAAAGAACTAGGTTTAGATGAATTGAGCAACGGCTTGCATGGCCATGGGGTTGAAAAACAATCAGACAAGAATAACAGTTATTATGATCAAAGAACCTTCCGCCCGAGGAGATTAGAATTTTACTTATAAACACAGATCACCACATTAAGGTTCTTGTATATGCTACAATATTCTCTTCTTCTTCTTTCTTTTTTTTTTTATTTTTTCATGGGGCCTTCTCTACATTATATAGGCTCTTCCTGATCACCTAGGCCTTACACTTGTTGATCACCTGGACCCCCACTTGAGCACCCATCCCATCAGACACCCCTTTCAGTCTTTTGTGAGTTGCGGCAGCCAAGGCAACACTGTTCAGGGGTCTTCTCCACATTAATGTGGTCAGAAAAGTAGCTGCAGTGCATTTAATGTGGTGGTGGCAGCTTTTCCTTAGATATTTTGAGTTTTCTTTTCTTTCACGTGTTAAGGAGGCATACTTCAACTGCTTGAATATACACTTGGTCTGGGTTTGCCATGTCCGA
Organism: Quercus berberidifolia; assembly: GCA_028535905.1. Classification (NCBI taxonomy): domain Eukaryota; kingdom Viridiplantae; phylum Streptophyta; class Magnoliopsida; order Fagales; family Fagaceae; genus Quercus; species Quercus berberidifolia. The sequence continues at coordinate 39,102,389 of JAPQVW010000010.1, forward strand.
GGAGAAGTTCCTCCTCGGACTTTCTTCCCTTTGTCTCCCAATGATGAGACTTGTAAAGTAGATCATCTAAGTCATGTTTCTCTTCTCGGACTTGCTAGTGTCCTCGAACAAGGCCCAAGGCCCAATACATCATTTTAGGCCATAATCCTCACAATAGCCCCTTAAAACTCCGGTTCTTCTCTCCATCCAAGGAGAAAAGCGGGGTTTTGATTTTTTAAAAGATACGATCAATTAATTTTTAGGTGATCTACTTTACAAGCCTCATCATTGGGAGACAAAGGGAAGAAAGTCCGAGGAGGAACTTCTCCTCGGACACGGCAAACCCAGACCAAGTGTATATTCAAGCAGTTGAAGTACGCCTCCTAAACATGTGAAAGAGAAGAAAACTCAAAATATTTAAGGAAAAGTTGCCACCACCACATTAAATGCATTGCAGCTACTTTTCTGACCGCATTAATGTGAAGAAGACCCTTGAACAGTGTTACCTTAGCTGCCGCAACTCACAAAAGACTGAAAGGGGTGTCTGATTGGATGGGTGCTCAAGTGGGGGTTCAGGTGATTAACAAGTGTAAGGCCCAGATGATCAGGAAGAGCCTATATAATGTAGAGAAGCCCCCATGAAAAAAAAAAAAAAAAATACTGTAACATGTACAAGAACCTTAATGTGGTAATCTGTGTTTATAAGTAAAATTCTAATCTCCTTGGGCAGAAGGTCCTTTGATCATAATAGCTGTTATTCTTGTCTGATTGTTTTTCAACCGCATGCAAGCCGTTGCTCAATTCATCTAAACCTAGTTCTTTGTCCCATACTCTACAAAATTCATTGTATTAGCCATTAGGCTTTTTGGACCAGGATTCCATACAGTTTGGGCTTGGGCTCCAAATTTTGTCCCTACAATTACTATTTTTGTCCCTAAGCTTCACAAGATATTTAGTTTTGTCCTTAAATTTTGAAAAATTTATTTGTTGTCTCTAAACTTTTGCAACTATTCTACTTTGTGTTCTTTGATCCATGCTCATTAATTTTTATCTTACATGGCCTAACAGAGAGTTGATGTAGTGTATATATATCATTAAGTTCAGACATGGATCGATTTAACTTTTCTAAAATAGGATTGAAGATGTGGCATTTGATGTTGGTCACACGTGAGGATAAACCTTTGAGAATGACATAATAACCCCCTCTCCCCCACCCAATGAAATTCCCAAATTTCACAATTGAACAATAGAAACCTCGCACTTAGCATTAACATCTCAATACATCCTCATATCGGCACCTCTCAAGTGGTCTTCTATTTGAACAGGATTCCCTAAATTAGGTTTTGTTAAGTCATGAAATTTGGGGATTTCAATGAGTGAGTGTTACTTTCATCATTCTCTAAGGTTTATCTATACGTCTAATCAAGCATTAGATGCCACATGTTTAGTCTTATTTAAAATCAAATTAAATAAATCCAAGTTAGATCACTTAATCCTTTAAAAAATTACCATATCAACTTTCCAATAGACTAGGTAGGATAATAACTAACTGACATATGAAATGACACAAAGTAGAACAGTTACAAAAGTTTTGGAAAAATAAACTTCTTAAAGTTTAGGCAAAACTGAAGTTCTTGTAAAATTTAAGGTCAAAGCCGATATTTTAGCAAAAAATAAACTTCAAAACCTCCAAAATTCCACCATAAAACCTTCAAAACAACCAAAATACCCTCAAAACCTTCAAAACGACTAAAAGATCTTTAAAATCTCAAAAAAGAAATAAATGCCATAAAATCTCCAAAATAACCTCAAAACATTCAAAATGACCGAAATATCCTTAAAACATTTGAAACGACCAAAAATACCCAAACATAAACCTTCAAAATGACAAACATACCCCCAATTTTCTAAAATGACAAAAATATCCCCAAACCTTCAAAATAATTGAAATACCATCAAAAGATTCAAAACCTCTAAATTGAAAAAAATACTCATAAAATCTTCAAAATGACCTAACTTACTTCAAAACTACTAACATTAATTACTTAATAACCCCTAAAGCCACAAAAATACTACTCCCCAAAAAAAATCATCAAATTGACGATAATTCCTCCTAAGACCTTCAAAATAAAATGACCATGATATGCCTTAAAATTTTGAGGAATTGCCTCAAACTTTTAAAAATTACACAAAACAACTTCTCAAAATAAAGTAAAAGGAAGTTAGGTCCTAGCTTTAATAAAAACAAATGGGTTGTGTGGGTAATTGGTTTGTGTAAGGACGCGATTCGTGGCGGACCGTAACAGTGTCGGGTTCGCACGTGAAAAGGCCCCTAACAATATCATTTGTAGAGCGTGGGTTTGGAAGGCTAGGCCTTGATCGATAGACGGTGGGTTTTTCGCGGTGTTCGTGCAAGTTTAAGTTTCCCTACACCCCTGGAGTCTTTCTCCTGGAGGTGGGCTGGGAGGCTCTGGTTTCTGGCCATTTTTCCCAACCCCTCTTTTAGGTTACTTCTTTTTCCTTTTATATTCGCCTGCGTTCATTGTCCTTCGTCCACGTATAGGGTCAATCTTTCCAAAATTGATACTTGTCCCATCAGCCCATATTCAAAGTCATTGGGGGTGGTTGTAAAAGCTAAAGACTGCGGCTCTGTCAGGTTCGGAGCATTAAATGGCAGTAACAGCAGCTTTCCCTTGATATTTTAGATCTTTCTTCCAAGTTTCAGTCCTATACCGTCTTTACCCTTATTTCTTCTTTGGGGGGACTTTGGGTCTGCCGAGGATTGAGCTGTCCTCGGCGGTATCCAAAGGCTATTTTGTCGAGCTTGGGCCATAGCCCTCCTCGGCTTGGGCCTCCGGATTCTCCCTGGGTAGATGGGCCTGGCCCATAGATCATTTGGGCCCCACAATAGCCCCTCAAAACCCGGCTGTCCAACCTCTTGGTTGGAAAGGGGGGTTTTGGTGATGTCCAACCTCGTCCTACGGCCCAATCAATTTGGCCTATTAATAATGCTGGCGGCTCTTCATCTGTCCAAGAAATGCACCGGTCTATGAGACGGTTTTTTTGATTTCGCGCTTGACGCGTTCTTATCGTTTGGGTATTCCAAAACGTGCTTTTAATGACCACTATTTACGAGACTACTTTAACTTGGCGGTTTGTTTTGATGGGGTGGAGAAGCGGAACCGGCATGTTTGTGTTGGCAGATTCCTTTGGATATCTGAACCTATTAAATGTCTCCCGCTCCACCCTCAGTATAAGAAGGAAGGGCGGAGGTTATTACTTTTGTAAAGAATCCCTTCTCATCTTTCTGAGATTTGAAATATTTAGCCTCCTCTAGGGTTCCTTTTATCCACTGGTTCACAAACTAAATCGTGATACACTTTAACATAACAACGAGTGATGCAGGAGCCAAACCCCTCCCATAAACGCCATGTTCCAATAAAGCTCATTATGGCTCGATCGGAACAGGGATGGCGAAGACTCAAAATCAACCTCACCCTTCTTTCAGTCAAAATCCGAAGCAGGGATTCGTCACGTCAAACTTTCGACGTGGCTGAGTCGAGAACACCCAAGATCGTTACCATCCGGCTCCTCACGAGCGTACCTAATATGGCACCGGCGTGTTAGGAGTCAGGGCTGAGGCAGGGGCTAAGTGCTTCTGTTTCTCCCTCTTTTGCTCCCTGGTGCCCTCCCCCGCCCTCTCCTTATAGTCTTCCCAGCACCAGTTTCGACCTGGTGCTTTCTCTTCTCCCTCTTTTGCTCCTTTTCTTTCTTTTCATTTCTTCTCTCCTCTTCTCCTCCTTCTTTACTCATGTCTTCCATCTTCTTTATTCATCCCCTCCATCTTCGTCATTGATTTCTTCCTTACTATTTCCTTCTTCTTCATTCATTCTCTTTTTTAAAGTGAGTCCCTCTCTTAGTATGAGCAGCAATGAGGCGGAGATTGGAGAAACTTTGAAGACGAGTTTAAAAGACGCTTGACAGTTTACTTTTCTGTACTACAGATGTAATGGTTGCTTAGGCAGTTCACATTTTGTATAGGCTCGTTTGAGCCCCTTTTTATATGTTGTAGCAATTTCTCATATTAATAAAGATTGTTGTCTACCTTATTTCGCATATTATGTTTTTACGTTTTCATAAATTTGCAAGCACTGCTCGGCACAATGATATAGCATCTAAATCAATGACGACTAAAACCAAAAGACTTGATAAAAAAAGACGTCGCCATAACTTTAATAGAAATGCTTGGCCTAATAGGCCGATCAATGAAGAGTAATACTTACCCAATGTCAGCCGAGGTGAAAAACGAAGGCTTGATGTCATGTAAGGAATAACTATTTGAAGATATGGCACCCACCAAATGAGCGGCCTTCTTATATGACTAAGCGCTGGGGCGTTCCACCCCCTTCCTTACACCTTTATTGGCCTTAACATTTTATGGCGTTTAAGCCGTGGATGAAGTGACCTGACATTTTTACCAAGTAACCTTTCTTATGAGATTCAAACCTTTTCTTATCCAAGTATTTGGTTTTCCCATAGGCTTGAGTCCGAGGACCATACAAGGCCTTGGTTCTGTCCAATAACTTGTAATTTTTATAATTTTTCGTGCTTGGCTTCCCCATAGGCTTGAGTCCGAGGACCATACAAGGCCTTGGTTCTGCCCAGAAACTTGTAATTTTTATAATTTTTCGTGCTTGGCTTCCCCATAGGCTTGAGTCCGAGGACCATACAAGGCCTTGGTTCTGCCCAGAAACTTGTAATTTTTATAATTTTTCGTACTTGGTTTCCCCATAGGCTTGTGTCCGAGGACCATACAAGGCCTTGGTTCTGTCCCTGGGCCCATATGCCGAACGGGCCTGGGCCACGAATTTACTGGGCCCACAAATTAAGAGGTGTTTCCATAACTTTTGATCACGCGGTACCTTTTGGCGTCCCAGTGTTCGAGGTGCACCTTCTCGAGACTCCTTTAACCTCAGGGTTGCAGACGACGTTGGAAGTCGAGCCAGAGACGTTTTGTCTGTAGCGTTCCTTGGGACGCCGCGCGAATTAAATGCCACCACCTTATCTTTTAACATAAATAGGAGAGAAAGTTGCTCTATCCACACACAAATCCTTCAGATTCCTCCCTTAGTTCATCATGCTTGAGGCAGGGCTTGGGAAAAAGGAGCTCCCTCCGCCACAAAGGCGTCATGTCCCTCCGAGACTCAGAGTAGGGAGGTACGGGCCAAGGAGGTGCAAGTTCAAGGGAGCATTCCATTTCGTCATTGGGGAGAGGGTCTTTTTCCCTCTTTTAGTCAAAATCCGAAGCAGGTTCTGGTCATGCCAGTTTTTCGGTATGTCCAGAGAAGGAATTTCCACCATTAGCACTGTCTGCCTTGTAGCAGGCAAATTTTTGTGGGGGCTTCCCAACCTCAAGCTCCTAGCACCTTTTCTGTAGATGGTGTTAGCCTGAGGTCAGGTTCTTTGGCTGCCTGAGTTATGGGCATGCAGAAGTGTCGAGGAATAGTTTCCTTAGACAATAACTTGGCGCAGTAGCCAACCTCTCCTCTGAGCTGTCCCCACGGCCTTATCTCCACTCGCTTGTATTTTCCTTTACTTATGTAGTCAGTTTTAGTGTAAGCTTGTTTCCGCTTTTTATTGTACACTGTACTGTTCCTTTGTCTTAATAAAATATGTGTCTATTTCTCCATACATATCTTTCTTCTCCGTAACAACTACTTTATGCATGAATATTAAATGCAAGCTTGCCCTTAAGGATATTCCAGGCAGAAAAAAATGCTTTAACACAGGTTCCTACTAATTTAAACTCACAAATATTATCAAGTATAACAATGGTAACTTTCAATAAATTGAATTCTTGGAACTAACCGGGATAAGCGCTGAGTACTACGCGATGCATGCTAGGCCCATGTCCGAGAACGATAATCTCTAAATAATTCGTCTGAAAGGGTAGCTAAGTAGCGAGGGACTTTGGTTGTGCTTTTGGGGTAATATGTTGCGCCGTATCGCATCAACCCCTTTGATACTGGGGATCCGAGGGTAGACCGAGGAATCCGCGCAATCAAGGTATTAACCCGTCTGCTAACGCGGAGTTCTCTTCGGAGGGATTTCGAGGTTTACGGGCCATAGTTTTTTCTTTAAATAGTTGGTTCCTCATCCAAGTAGTTGGTTTCCCCATAGGCTTAAGTCCGAGGACTATGCAATGCCCTGGTTCTGTCCAAAACTTAGTTTTCCTCATCCAGGTAGTTGGTTTCCCCTGAGGCTTGGGTCCGAGGACCATGCAATGCCTTGGTTCTGTCCAAAACCTAGTTTTCCGCATCCAGGTAGTTGGTTTCCCCTGAGGCTTGAGTCCGGTGGACCATGCAATGCCTTGGTTCTGTCCAAAACCTAGTTTTCCACATCCAGGTAGTTGGTTTCCCCTGAGGCTTGGGTCCGGTGGACCATGCAATGCCTTGGTTCTGTCCAAAACCTAGTTTTCCACATCCAGGTAGTTGGTTTCCCCTGAGGCTTGGGTCCGAGGACCATGCAATGCCTTGGTTCTGTCCAAAACCTAGTTTTCCACATCCAGGTAGTTGGTTTCCCCTGAGGCTTGGGTCCGAGGACCATGCAATGCCTTGGTTCTGTCCAAAACCTAGTTTTCCACATCCAGGTAGTTGGTTTCCCCTGAGGCTTGGGTCCGAGGACCATGCAATGCCTTGGTTCTGTCCAAAACCTAGTTTTCCACATCCAGGTAGTTGGTTTCCCCTGAGGCTTGGGTCCGAGGACCATGCAATGCCTTGGTTCTGTCCAAAACCTAGTTTTCCACATCCAGGTAGTTGGTTTCCCCTGAGGCTTGGGTCCGAGGACCATGCAATGCCTTGGTTCTGTCCAAAACCTAGTTTTCCACATCCAGGTAGTTGGTTTCCCCTGAGGCTTGGGTCCGAGGACCATGCAATGCCTTGGTTCTGTCCAAAACCTAGTTTTCCCTTTGTGCGGGATCTTGGCTTTAGGGGAGTTAGCTCCTCAGCCAAGCCCCTAGAGTTTATCCGCACGGTTAACGCTACCAAGTGCCTAGTTTGCTCTTTACGGGGGACCTTGGCTTTAAGGGAGTTAGCTCCTCAACCAAGCCCCTAGTCGAGAAACGTAGTCCCTAACAGAACTTTATACTAGAACTCTATAACCAACGGTTAGATATAACGAAGAAACTCTATCGACCCACTTCCTATACCAACACGCAAGCCTTCCCCACAGACGGCGCCAATTGTAAGGACGCGATTCGTGGCGGACCGTAACAGTGTCGGGTTCGCACGTGAAAAGGCCCCTAACAATATCATTTGTAGAGCGTGGGTTTGGAAGGCTAGGCCTTGATCGATAGACGGTGGGTTTTTCGCGGTGTTCGTGCAAGTTTAAGTTTCCCTACACCCCTGGAGTCTTTCTCCTGGAGGTGGGCTGGGAGGCTCTGGTTTCTGGCCATTTTTCCCAACCCCTCTTTTAGGTTACTTCTTTTTCCTTTTATATTCGCCTGCGTTCATTGTCCTTCGTCCACGTATAGGGTCAATCTTTCCAAAATTGATACTTGTCCCATCAGCCCATATTCAAAGTCGTTGGGGGTGGTTGTAAAAGCTAAAGACTGCGGCTCTGTCAGGTTCGTAGCATTAAGTGGCAGTAACAGCAGCTTTCCCTTGATATTTTAGATCTTTCTTCCAAGTTTCAGTCCTATACCGTCTTTACCCTTATTTCTTCTTTGGGGGGACTTTGGGTCTGCCGAGGATTGAGCTGTCCTCGGCGGTATCCAAAGGCTATTTTGTCGAGCTTGGGCCATAGCCCTCCTCGGCTTGGGCCTCCGGATTCTCCCTGGGTAGATGGGCCTGGCCCATAGATCATTTGGGCCCCACAGTTTGTGTTTAACTAATAGCTTTTATTTTTGATAAGTTTAGTTAATATTGGTTTTGTATTCTTATTTTATTGTGAGTATATATATGTGTGTAATTTTTTTTTTTTTAAACTATATTTATTGTTATTATTTTTTAGGTTGGTTGGTTGTTATGTATTAATATTTTAAAGTAGCAATTTTTGAGTTTTTATTTAGTATCTATATAAAATTGTGATATTTTGTATGAGCTAAATACCAAAAAAATGTTTTTCAAAGGATTTCAAAAAATAAAACCCAACATTTAAAATTTAAAAAGAAACAATTTCCCATAAATTGCTTTAAATTGAAAACATATTTCGACACAACATTTAACATCGAAACAAATAGAGTCTCAGAATTGCATTTGCTCTTTTGAATTTAATTTTTCTATAAAATTGTATGAATAGAATATATGGTTTTCTTTTTTTCTTTTTCTTTTTTTAAGTTACTTCTGTGTGACTAATAAACACAAGTAAGGGCCATTTTTTTGAACCAAACTAGAATGGGTAGCACCCATTCTCAAACCATAACTTTCTACATAATTTTTTTTTTTTTGGTTGAGAATTTCTACGACATAAACTTTTTTTTTTTTTTTGAAATTAAAAGAATTACATAAACTTGATTATGAAAAGTTGGTATTTTGTCTATATGGAATAGAAAGAATTCTTGGTCCATTCAAAATCGAGTGGCGATTCTTCCTTTTTGCCCTCATCCATAGGATTTATGTCGTACTTCCGGGTCCATCTAGAGTATAGTTTCACGTACTTTTCCCAATTACTGTGTATCTTGACACTCAAAACATGGTCGTATGGTTCCAATTTAATTAGATAATATTTATCTAGTTTTGATCCTATTTAAGTTGAATCCTTAGAGGAGTGCGGTTTGAAACTTTGAATAGTCCTACAATTTTTATATGAAATGACTATTCTTTAAAACTCATACACAGCTTTGCAACAATGACCTTTACTATAGCACCAGACAAAGACCCTTAGTAGATAATATTATAATTCTGATTAAAAAAACTAAAGCAGATTAAGAGTTAAGAACTAATTTTGACCACATAACCATGCTTTCCGCGTGGCCTCTTGATATCTTCTTCTTCCTAGTGAAGTTAGTCAAGTTAACCATACCCTCTACGCATTTTTGACCAACTCCAATGGTGGCATATTAGAGAAATGGCACAAAATAATTCGAGTAGACTTTGTCCATGCATTGCTATCAACCAGTAACGTGGGTTTTCTCCAAAGAAATGCGTAAAGAAGTAGGTCATTGGTTACGTAACTGTAGTCGCTTTTCTCTTTATCTTGCAAATTTTTATTTGCGTTGATGAGGTTTGTTCTGGTCCTACTTGTGGGGTTAAGAGCAAAGACTAATAGAGATTTGAGAGTAGTTAAGCCAAATTGCTCTATAATTGCAATGGTGTGACGACTCAATAAATTTGCTCCCGCAATAAAGATCAAAAGCCTGTGGGAACCTGAAATTTGTCTGTTGACTAATGGAGACAACTCAATTTTAAAATGGTCTATCATTTCTTGTCAATGTCAAGCTTTTGGGATCATTTCTTATCAATATGTTTAGCTTGTTATATTCACCAATTAAGGTTGCCATTTATTAGAGTTCGTGTTGGTTTGCACGTGCAAGCAATATATCTAGGAAGAGTGAGTGAATTCTAGTAAAATTTTATGGAGAAAAAAAAATACAATGAGTTTAGACATACAATAAATTTTATTACTTTTTTTCATGATTATAGATGTCGTATATAATGAATGGTGTACAATAAAAATAATGTTAATAATGTGTTAAGTAATATTGCACTAATTATACAATCCGTCATTTCAAATATTATAAAAATAGTTGTATGTAATATTGTTGAGAAAAGAAAAAGTGATGTGATCATGTGATATCAAAGGTTTTAAATTAAGTTTACCTTTCCTTCCATAAAAGCATTGTACAGCATAAGGTAGACATTACCATATCACTCCCTTCTTCCCTCACCAAAAAGGCAACGACAATCCTAGAGCCATTTCTGGGTGCGGCAAAAATAATACATATATCCAAACCCTATTAGCGGTGTAAATATAGAATCTTGTAAATTGCTCCTTAAGTATGTGTATGGGTCAAAAACCAAAGACCCTGATTAATGGATTGGGCTTTTACCTGAAACAATTAATTTGCAAGAGATGAATCTTTGGACCAACAGTTGAGTCTAAACAATGTTTCAATGTAGAGAATTGAAAAAACAACACAAGCAAAACTTATATAAGATATGATAATTTCTTGTTTATTTCACTTTACTCGATCAAAATGTTTGAGGAATGTTTGTTCTAAGATGAGAATATAAGTCTAAGCTCTATTCAATATTACAAAGGGTTTCTCTCTTTTTCTCTTTTCTTCTGGATTAGATCCTTATATATAGGATGTCATTCAATCATTAATGCGACATGCTTGGTTGGTGCAAAGCATTTAATATGAAGGGAACGGTGGTTTTGTCAGGAAGCTTCTTCCAACTTTTGTTCGGATTGGTTACTGCTACTTTTCTCGGCCAACATTCTTGGTATGGTTCAACAGTTCTCCGTCCTCCTTGGTTCCTTCCTTGGACTAATTCCTTCTTTGGACTATTTAAACCTAGGCATTCTATATGAATATTTAGTTAGGCCTTCCCAGACTCTAGCCTAGGCTCAATCTCCTTTAACTCACCTTTTGGCCCACACAATATGTATGAAGTTAGAAACTCTCCCATGCTAAAGTTGAAATTATTTTAGTTACACATGAATGAAGAAGATATGAAAACTTGAGAGGAGATGAGAGGAGAGGGTATAAACATAAAGTTATGCCATGTCAGAAATCATAATTCAAAATAGGTTTGTGTTAACAGGCACCGTAAGGTGCCCATAAACAACAACTTTTTTGACTTTTTTTAAATAATTGTTGTCTTTTTTTATAGCTTTATGTCATTTTTTCAGTTTCATAAGTACTTTTATGTCTTTTTCTCTCATTTATTTCATTTTTTATTACATAAGACCCATGTTAGGGAAACCTTAACAAGCACCGTGGGGTGCTTGTTAAGGTTTCCCTTGGTGTGGGGTGCTTGTTAAGGTTTTCCTTTAAGATATAGATTCAAACTTTTACAGGCTTTGATACATTCAAGGTGGAAATAAAGCTTACAAAGTTCGAAATTTGGCACCGGCCTTCTTAACAAAAGCAAAAAGTAGGCCAATCACTTAACCCAGATATTGCCAAGATCGTATCACTCATTTAGGTATCTTATGCTGGAATTCAAAGAGATTGTAAGTTTTGTACATGGGGAGATGAAAGGAGAAAAGGGTAGAGGATAAAGTGGACGGAATATATTAGTCCCTTCATCGATCCCCAACATATTGGGAGAAAGAACCTAGAGGCAAACCTCACACCTTAGATTCTTAAGAATATCAACTGACTATAATGGCACTCATTAGTCACCCAAATCAAGAAACTATAATCTTCTGAAGGATGTAGCCATTGGGGTTTAAAGTTCCTGCAATATGAGCTTTTGAAAAACCGTTAGGCCACTTTAATACTTAGTTCTGATATTACTTCTTAGTTCTGATAGTAAATAAATTGGAATGTCAACTTGCACTCGTGATTAGAATTCTGAAGATATAAATTTAAAACAATAAGATGTCGGACGCCAATAATGAGTTTATGATGCTTCAACATCAGATCGTAAACATCAACAGTTAAAGGCAGCTATCTACTAGTGACTCACAGGAGAGAGAGAGAGATCACTTTTTTGACAAAATCTGCATTTTATTCTAAAGAGAGCTAAAAAAATTTTTCTGATTGCATGCATCTCATTGTTACATACAGCCTAAAAATTCAAGTGCAGTGCTGTCCCCTTTCTGTCTGTCTTCACTTTTGTGACCTCAAAAAGAACTGTCATAAAGCTGGCCTACACCAATGACCAAACCTCCAGAGCCTTCTTTTTTTCTTTTTTACATATGGTACAAGATTGGGAATTATTACCAAGCAGAAAAATCTTTGAATTCTGCTGTTGAGGCTCCCAACTTCCTTTTCTTTGCTACAGAAATTGCTGTTACACTAGTGTCAACAGCAACAGATTCAGCTTGAGCATTTCTTGATTTTAAGTACTTTCCAACACCACCACAACCAGCTCCAGAATTCGTTGTTCCCGTACCTGGATTGCTATACCACGACCCAATTTTTTCCTGGACCAAAAAAACAAATATTATTAGAACATAAAAATAAAAGATGAAAAATTCAAGTGCTCTGAAAGTAAAGGGACCAGAAACTAACATTTTCTTCATCCTCAACATTCTTCTCATCTTTAGCCTTCTCTTCCTCTTCTTCTTCATCGGGTTCTGAGTAAGGATTGACGAATACTGTTACACCAGTAATCTTAATCTCCTCCTGCACAAGAGAGTAGTTGCAAATTCTCATGAACTAGATAGGTAAGGAAGCATCAGGATCAGAGCAAATGGATTCACTAAACCAAAATGAGTTTTATATTTAATTTAGAAGATTCAAAATCACCAAATATGATGTTTTGATGTAGCTTATGGTAAGCTGAAACTAGTTTTGGACCTGAACTTTCCTGATCTTATATGTTTGTAGAATTATTGGTACAACCATAGCATGACATCATTGCTTTCTATACACAGCTTCTATAGCACAAACTCCATACAGAAAACAGCATGGTACTCGTCATAACAAAACTATGAAGAGAGTATACCAACTCGCTTTCTATACATAATGGTACTTAATTCACACCACATTAAGCATAAAAAGGAGTTAAAAATGCAATAAATCATTAGAATACTTAATAACTCACCAGAGGTCGGTCATCATCATCAACCGGAACCTTTTCCATTGTTGCCAGAGTAGTCAACCCACCAACAACTCCACCAAAAACTGTATGTTTAAAGTTTAAATGATTTGCAGACTTGTAAAGGATGAAAAACTGGGAACCATTTGTGTGGGGGCCACTGTTTGCCATACTAACAACACCCCTTCCAGCGTGAAGCAACTTGGAGTTCACTTCATCTTTAAAAGGCTTTCCCCATATAGATTCACCTCCTTTTCCCGTACCAGTAGGATCACCACCTTGAATCATAAAATTCCTACATAAATTAAATAATATACCTCTTCAAATCAGTGATACAATTAAACTAAGCAGGATTTTATTATTTTTATTTTAAGTCTAAGCAGGAAATCGAATACAATGAATAAATATTAAGGCAAGTTGTGACTATACCGAATGTTTCTATGAAAAGCTACTCCATTATAATAGCCACGTTCACAGAGAGTGATGAAGTTCTCACATGCCCTGGGAGTAATATCACAGTGCAGCTCAATATTCAAATCACCATGTGTTGTATGCAGCTGAACATATCCTTTCTTCTTTGGATTTTTCTCAACTTTGATATATTCAAATTCATTTTTGGTGATGGGATCAAAAGAGGTAGAAGTGAAGGATCGTGAAGCAGCACCTGTAGTAAAACGGCTCTTCACCTGAAATAAAAACTACTGTTAGAACTGACGAGAGCATTTGGCAAACTAAATTCCTAGGCAAATACAAATATCAGTTTAACCAAATAAATAATACGCTTTGGAGTGGGAAGGCCAACTAATATACAGCAAAAAAATTTAATTTCTTAGAATTCTTCTCTAATATATAATTTCAAATTAATCATTGGGATGGAGCTCCAAAATTTACTGCTTTGAATAAATGAGGTTTTAATGTAGGAAAACTAACCATCTTTGCATTTACAGGTGCCCTCTCACCAGCCATGTGCATAGCTATCCGAGCAGCAGTTTTATCACTTGATGTAGATTTTGCAGCAGCGGCACTTCTTCCATGTACTGAAGCAGATGCAGCATCTACAATACTGTAAGCCTGAGGCTTAACCTCCCCATTCGAATCTGATTTAGAATCTTCTTTAATGTTTGACCTTGCAGCTAAAATTGCAGCAAGTGCAGCAGCCCTTTCATTTTGTGCCTTGCTGCCACCTCCCCCAAGCAGTGCAGCTTGCTTTCCCTTTTCAGTTCCAAGCTCCTCCAGCATCTGCTTGATATCCCCAGTAACATTTATATTATAAGTTGGATCTGAGCTCATTTTATTTAGTTCTGGGAAAAGGAAATGAAAAGGTCAAAATCCCAAATGACCCAAAAAAAAAAATCCAGAAATCAAATGACCCTACAAGGAGGCTAAACTGACCTTCATCATCAATTTTCAAACTGTTTTTAACATGATCAAAATCCAGGAGAACCTTGCTGTCTAATGCGTTAGGATTCTGTAAAGCATAGAAACAATAATAAGAACATCTACGAAAAAAAATTTGATAGGTAAGAAAAATTATACTAAGAAAAAACTACTCCATCAAAAAAATGAAGTAGGCAACGAAAATATTTACAAGCAGCAAAAAGAAAACAGAAAACTATGTACAAGTATAGGAACATCTACAAAAATATTAAACGAAAACCAGTAATGGGCTTTCAACAAACAAACAGGATGTATAACAAAGCATTTACTACCTGAATTGTTATAAGGTCTTCTTTAGTAAATGGTTCATCAGTAAGGAGCTCCTTCCAGTTCTTGGTCTTGATGTTCAATTCTTTAATTGCCTATATAACAAATACAAACAAATGAAGTGTAAAGAACACGGAAGCATACAAAGTACAGAAAACTAGGAAAGTCTATCGACACAGTTTTTAGCAGAAAAACAAACCTCATAAGAGAACACATTTCCTGTAGTCTTCACGGCAACTATGTGTGTAAATTCAGTAAAAACCTTATTCAACACAGGGCATTGAAACTCTCCTGCAATATATGTGAGAAGGTTTTGAATTATTTTAAGAATTGGCTAGGTTAGTACAAAAAATAATAACAATAATTAGAATGTTAAAGAGGCCATCACAAAATTTGGTTTTGGCATCTATGATATTACATAGAAAGTGCCATTAGAAAATTGTATTAACTAGATTTGTGCCAACAAGCAGGTTCTGGCGTATTGATACTTTTCCTGAAAGAGTTTCACTTGATACCAATACTTATCATATTCATGACTTAATAGTGTACCCCAAACATAGATACTCTTCCAAAGATCAATTTTATCTTTTCTTCCCTTTTTCTTGTCTCATTTAGTACACTGATATTTCTTGATGAAGCCTCCAGCTGTTTCCTCTGAGGTCTCAACCAGGCAAGCAGTTGCCGAGGGGCCTGATTAACTTCTTCACCAGGTTTCTTTTCTCCAAAGTCCAAATTGCAAAACTGCGCTCTAGTTCTGTAAGACATCTTATCTAAATCCTCAGGGCCCAATGGTTGATCTCAAGCTAGTAATCGAGCAGGAACAACTGCTTGTAAAAAGCCAGTTGACAACAACAAAAAACTTTTTCAAAAATCAATTTGGTGCGGAGACCAAAATTATTGCTAATTTGAATTTTCCATTGATGTAATTTATTATAATTGAGGATTATGTGGGATTATGTTTATGGTTTATTTATTTTCTTTATTGATGTTTCACGGAAGCTTTTCTAAAAAATGGCTCAAGTAAATGTAAGGGACATATATGATTTTTTTTTTTTTTTGATAAGTAACGAAAATTTTATTAAACAACGAAAAACAGCCAACCCGAGGAATGTACTATGGGGGCATAAATCAATAACCAAGATTACAACGATCAAGTAAACAGGAAGGGAAGAACAAGAAAAATGACAAAAGACCACACTCCAATCAAGGAGAGTGTGTAAAAACAAAGACTTAATCTCTAACATAGAGCATTCACATCCCTCAAAGCTTCTAGTATTTCTTTTGCGCCAAATACACCATAACAAGCAATGAGGCACAATTCTCCACAACTCTATATTTCTATGACGTCCAAACATACCCTGCCAAGACTCAAACAACTCAATAACCTTCTGAGGCATAACCCACTGAATTCCAAACAAAAAAAAAAACAACGACCACAACTCACAAGCAATGGGGCAATGAAGAAGAAGATGATCCACTGACTCCCCACAATTCTTACACATATAGCACCAATCAAGAACTAGCACATGTCGTTTGCGAAAGTTATCTGTTGTTAAAATCTTACCTAAGGAAGCAAACCATGAAAAGAAAGCTACCCTTGGAGGAGCCTTTGATTGCCATATCATTCTCCAAGGGAAGGATAAGAGGGTAGGAGGGTAGAAAGAAAGATAGAATCCTCTAATAGCTAGGTGTTGATTCCTAGGTTTTCCTACTTGGTGCTGATTCCTAGGCCTATCTTTTTGTTCTCTCTGTTTATTGCCTCTCCCAATTTCCTTTTGAACTTGTGCTGCATCACAATTATTTACCAATTATGTATATACTACACCAAAATTTTTCACAGAAGAAATAAAGAAAAACCACCAAGATAATATGGAACAAGCTGCTCCTTGTTCTTCCCAGTCAAGGTAACTGAAGTAGAGTCAAATATTGCTGACAGAGCACGAAGCCAAGAACACATTCAAATAGAAGGGTAGAATATCCTGGTTCTTTTTCCATAATTTGCCTATGAGATGTTGCAGCTCTTGAAAATACATATAGGGAATTCCATCTTCCACGAATATCTACACTTTCTTTTTTGGACAATTACATAAAAGAATCCTAGAGTTTGACCTTAGTTTCAAGTTAAACCTGAAATTTCAAATTTTCAATTACTTCAATCTTAATCCTATCGTAATAAATTTGTTACAATTTGGCCACTTAGTAAATCTCCTTCAACTAAAAATAACAGTTAGTGTGTAAGCTGTACTTAAAACCTATTTTGGACATAAAAAATCCCACATGTAAAATGTAAGTAATATATTGACATAAACATGGCTTAATGAAGATGCCATCATTTCATGACTTTTAAAATTAAAAATAAAAACCTAAAACTAAAATACCACCGGGTGTTAATGTGATGGTATTTTAGTGGTGTAGTTCACTTGAGATTCCATTCCTTTTAGTCACTAGTGACTTACTATAGGGGACGAATTGACGTAATTTAAAAAGTTTACAGTTTTAATTGAAGCATTTTAATTTTTTGTATTTAATTTAAAATCGCCCCCCTACAACGGAGGGGGATTACATATAGGCTACTTGTTCTGTATCTACATACTCATCCTGTATCTATTTCATTTAAGATAGGAGCAGATAACCGGTTAAAACAACAACAACAAAAAACACCTTACTTTTGGGGTGGCTATGGATCCTCAACAGACTAATCTAAATGTATTCTTTTCTTCCACTCCAACCTATCCTCAATAGACTAATCAGATAAGCTGTCGAAACAAAAACAAGGCACAAATTTCCCAATTACACTACAAGCCACTACTTCAGGGAGAGATATAACATTCATACATGCCAACTAAATTTCTGAATACGAATGCACACACACAAGTAATTAATGCAGGCAACTAGCGAATTGAAGTTAAAACCTCAATCTAACGAGATTGTACTAAACTTAAAGAAGCCAAACTACATTCTCAAATAACAAAATGCACAAATGGGTTAATAAACATTTCGAACTGAAGCTAATAAAAGTGTTGTAGTAATAGAAAAACACGAACCATCGGAGTTCTTATGGAAAGTTAATGGAATAAGTTCCTCTTGCTTAAGCGGAGCTCCGGTTACAGGATTCTTCCCAAACTTTCTAATGTAGGGGATTATATGCCTGCACCCAAATTACAATCAAGTAAGTAAAGTAAGTTACTTCAAAGTAAACCCCATTTTACGTGGAGAGCTAAAAATAAATCAAAGAGATAACTTACATGATATCGAAGACGCTGCCATCGGCAGTGCACACGGGGTCTTCGAAAGGCGTAAACGTAAGACTGCGAAGCACAAAAGAAGAAGAAAAGAATGTTTAGGATTTGAGAGAGAGAGAGAGAGATTCAAATGATAGTGAATGAGTTTCAGAGAGAGAAGTGGAGTAGAGTTGGTACCCGCAGCAATAGAAGGGGAGGCGTTTGAAGCGGGTGCGGGACTCTTTGGATTTGGCGCCGCCCCAATCGTTGGCCCACTCCGTCTTCGTTATGAACATCCGGTCTTTGCTGTGCTGCTTCTTCCCCATTGAAACGATTTCGTAATTAGGGTTTTTTCGTTTCTACTATTTCTCTCAGCCGCTCTGAGTTTCGTTTCTCGTTTCTACAAGCAAAATCGAATCCAGTGGAACTTTAAAATGTCTAAAACTGAAACATCACTTTGACGTTAGGCACTGGCTTTTGATCGGAATTCTGATTTTTCATAAGACCGCCTTCGCCGACTGTGCCCCCGGTTTGGACAATTCGGTCCATATCAAAGCTGCCGAGCTATTTGGGCCTCAAAATCTAAGTTGTTTTGGGCTTTTCCACCCTTTATAATTATCCAAAATGAACAGGCCTAAATTTAACACCTGGTCTGGGAGAGTTCAAAAAATTTAAAAAGTAATAAGGTACTGATTTATCCATCAAATTTATATAAATCTTTAGTGTTATTTATAGTTTTTTTTTAAGTATACTAAGTATTTTAACATACACATAGGGAAAGGGAAAAAGTTTTAAAAAAATTAACAATGGTGTATATTCAAAAGGGCCTCAGTAAGGATGTTATAGTTTTATATAACTGTTTAAGGGAATGTCATTTAATTGTGAGTTTGATTGATTCTAAAAAAAAAAAAAATCAATTTTTTTTATAGGAAAAAAATCAATTTAATAGACCCTTCTTTGAGGTGAGAAAAAACCCTATAGAGAGAATCAGGATAAAACGGGTCAAATGAAACAAGACACTTTTATCATCCCTAAAGGTTAATGTTAATTTGATCAAATTCATTAGATTCTATTGGGAGAGTCTCTTTCATGTAAAAGCATGGAAATATTGTAAGTAAAAGACATTATTTCTTAAGTCTGCTTTTACAAATAAAATATAATTAAAGGAGTTACCCTTTTCTTTTGCATTTTTTTTTTTTTTGGTTGATAATATCCTTTTCTTTTACTTTTTTTTTTTTTTAGCATGTGATGTACAATTTGATTATTGTAGTGGGCCGTTTTTGGTTAAAGTGGGTTGGGCTGCTTCCTGCGATACTGGGCCCAAGTATTCTGAATAAAGGAGTTGAGACCGGTCCAATTGCAACTCAATTTGATCTAGCTTGTGCGCAAACTATGCCTAGTCTGCCAGCAGCACACTTACGGCGGGCAGAACTGTTTCGGATGGATTGCGGCAGGCAGATATGATAATAACAAGATAAAATAAAGTACTTTGACATCTTTATTAAGGTAAACAGATAATCCCTACTTAAGGAAAGATAATTATAGTTTAACAACAATTATTTTATAAGAAAAGTAAGGGAAACAAGTGGGTAGTATATGAGTTGATTGAAAGAGTAAATAAATCAGATTAGATCTGATCCGCATGACCAAAACCAGAGAGGGAAGAACGCCTCTTCTCAAAGTGAATAGTCTCTCAAGGAGATCCTGCTGTGGAAATTAATCACTTTGAGGGAAGCGAACCTAAATGGTTGGTACACAAGAAGACTCTTTGTTTCTGGCAGAGAGCAGAGTTTTGAGAGGGAGAGAGGGAATCAACCTATTGGTACATGCCTGCCGTTCTAACTCTCTATCTTTTTCTTTCCTTCTCTTTTAATATTCTCATTTCTTATATTTTTTCTTTCTATTTCTTTTTCTTAGTACTTGTTTTCTATTTCCTGGTTTTCAAATTTCTAATACCGTGGTGGTTGTCATCCTCTTTCCTGTACATGGCAAGGGCCTTTTTATAGTGCCTACCGTGACTGGATTTTATTATTTTAGCCCTTAACCACCTTTGTCTGATCTGAGTGTACCTACCGACCACCATTGATCCGTCTATGTGCCACTCCCCATCGCCAGAAAAAATAAAATTATTTTGTTTGTTTGTCTGCCGTGGCACCCTTTCCTACTATGGTGTGGGTGTTTTCTCTCTTCCTATCCTTCATGGCATGCACCTAGTGGTTCTAGCTCAGCTTTGCTCCTTTGGATGATATGTCATCCCAGCAGGACACTTCCCCCAAAAGAGCCTTAGTAGGAACCTTAAAATAAGTTTTTCCCCTCTCCCCACCGCCAAACCATGCACTCTTACCTCTAACCCATGACCTCACCGTATCCTGTATTGGCTGGGTACAGGCTAGTGAGGTCTGAGCCTTGCGCGTGCCTCTCTCCCATGTATGTCCAAAATTTGCCTGCTGCTCATGCGTTTGCCGTGATTGGCCTGCACAATTTGCCGCCCGTTTTTGACTATTTTCTGGTTTTCCCTTTCCTTTATGGCTTGCCCTATTCAGGGGCTGGGCCTTGCTTGGCGGTGGGCTTTGCTTTTCTTCAGCCCACCCTTTTTTCTGCTACCCTCTCCTACCATACCACTCTATTATTCCTACTGTGAAATTGTTTTGCCTCAATCTGGCTGGGCCTCTTTGGGCCTGCCATTTATTCTTCTCCCAATGGTCCAATACGGCTATTGGTTCTTTTATTATATCACTGGCAGACTCCTATGTCCCATTTGTTTTCCCTTGGGCGTCTCGGGCCCGTTTGCTTCCCTTGGATCATAGGCTTCCTTGACCCTTTTTTTAACTTTGCATTTCCATGGGTTTTTACTGAATTCTTTGGGTTTCCTCGGCCCAATTTCATTATCCCTCATTCTTAGGGTTCATGGGCTTGCCATCAACCCCTTACTTTCTTTGCTTTCATTACTTTGGGCCTGTTGTGACCCATTCTCACTTTTCCACATCATATACCGCCCATGATTTGCTTTTTTCTCTCTTTTTGGGCTCCTCTAAGCCCGTTTACCTCCTCAAGACCCATTTGTTTATCTCATGGGCCTGTGATCCATTATTTTTGCAGCTTGGGTTTAATGGATTTTCTATCTGTTTGCCAACTCTTTTTTGTCCGTGTTACTGGGCTTCTCCCTTCCACTTGGGCTTCCGAAATAGCCATCAACAATTATCATTATAACATTTCAATCTTTTCTCCCTAAAATAATGTCACTATTCCGACATAAAGAAAGTAGTTTCTTAAGTTAGGATTGGACCAAAAAGTTATTATGCCAATGCAAATGCTCTAATATAAATGAATGAATAAAATAAAATTACAAATAATACCCATTATCCATGTGTGAGTTAGGTCAGTTTTACTTTCTCAAACAATATTTAAAAAAAAAAAAGAAAAAAATCACTTTACCCATGTGATATTATATCATTCGTAACCCACCTATATGTCCACCATTAAAGACCCAAGGATGACAAATCCAAGTAGCCTTGTTATCATGAAAGCAAAAGCTTCAAGTTGGCCGTCTCATTACTTTCCTTTCTTTGACTTTGACCCAAAACACCACAACACACAAACCCAAGACATTCAAAACAAAGCACCATTCTTAAAAATACCCAATTTAGATATTAAATAAAGTGATTAAATCAACATTGATTACTTTGTATTCAACTTTCAAAAAAATCAGAAATAACATAACTAAAGATATTTAGAGAAATAGACTCCATCTGGACTAATAAAGGAAATGAACGCCTAAGTAAAGCATGAGCTACAACATTACCCTATTGCCTAGTATAAGAGAATAATTGGCACACTAAAAAACCAACTATAGACATGGTATCTTTAACTTAATATGTAACGAATGAGAGAGAAGTAACAACATGGCTAAGGGCATTAATAACAATCTCCGAATCATTCTCAAAAATGGAGTTATTCAAGTTGAGGTCATGGACCAAAATCACAACCCTCCAAGCCGCTAACATTTCCAGCAAAACAACATAAGCAGGCATGGGTATTTCTTTGAACATAGTAGTCATAATTTTGCCTCTATAATTACACACCGCAACACTGATTCCAGCTTCATTTGTACTTGTGAATAAGGCACCATTAAAATTTGTTTTGAAACAACTCCTAATCTAACTCATACAAAGCTTTTTCTTTTTTCTTTTCTTTTTTTTTAAATCTCAAACAAAGCTGAAAAGCTTAATTTAAAAAAAAAAAAAAAAAAAAAAAAAGGTCAAAAAAAAAAAACAAAACAAACGGGCTGGGCCTGTTGCATAGCAAGCCCACATGTTTACCCTCAAAGCTAGAACTGGAACACAAAAGCAATTTTGGCAGCGGAGAGAGAAGAGAAGAGGAGAATGGGAGGTCGGAGCAGTGAGAGCAGCAGCGGAGAGGAAGACGGAGATGCCGACTGGAAAGCCAAAATCAATTCCGTCGCATCCTCCTCCGCTTTCTCTTCTCTTAGGAATGGTTCTTCCGCTCTTTCCAATAATCCAACAAATCGTAACCATGCCGAGGATGATGATAACCATGATAATGGGTACCACACACACAAACCCCAACAGCTCAAGCTCTATCAAGTCAAGGTCAGTGGGTTTAAATCTTAGAACTGATAAATTTTCACGCTTGTTCTCTCTCTTTTTAGTTTATGGAAGGTTATGTAGTTGATAAATTTTGAGGCAAGGAAAAAAAAAAGGGAACCCATTATTGTTATAAGCTTGAAAGATTTTAATTTTAACTTTGGATTTTGTAGTTCACTACATATGTTAGAATGGGGGAGATTGTGAATTGTCTCATTCCAAGAGAACCGAGAACTAATTGAGTTTTAGTGCTGAGTTATAGAAGCCAATGTATGAATAAAACATTTACAAGCTTGTCACTTACCAGTTACTAGCCAAAACAATATGGTAGCTAGCTCATTCAGTTATCTTAGGATGAGGGATTGGGAGTTCGACTTATACGAGGTAAATCAGGCCTATATTTCTAATAGGGGGTGGCGTTATCTGTTTTTCACACATAAATTAGGGGAACTTAATAAGGAGGTATATAAAATAAACTAGAAGTCAGTTGCCATAACAAGAATAAATTCTACTTATCAAAAAAAACAAGAATAAATTCTGCACTTTGTTAATGATGACTTAGATGAACCAAGGAGGATGCTTGAATACAAATGGAGAAATTTAATTCGGAAAGACTTTAAAAATTATTTGAATTAGTGGCTGATGTCAAAGTGTGCCATTTATGCGTCTGGTGAAATATTAGGCTGTCTTTCTTGAATGAATTGGAAAGTTTAGATGAAGATGAACACTATGAACTTGCAGGTTTTCTTGATATACAAATTTGTGATTCTAAAATTCAGAGAGGGCGTTACAGTCTTAGAACATTAAAAGGGAGGTAAAAATAAATGTGAACTGGTAGCATGTATTCGCCTCTTTGTAGCCCTGCCCTGATCTTTGTTAATATCAAATTTGTTTATCCTGTTACGAATCTTGATCAATTGCTATCTTACCAGTTTGTGCATTAACTACTAAATTTATCAACAGGCACAAAAGATTTTAGATGATATCCTAGAAAAGACACTAGTGACAGTGAGAGATCCTGTTGATGTCCCTGAAAATGATCCCGAGACTGATGAAGGTGGCATCCGCTTGTTTAAACATGCTCCCCCTGGAATAGTTTTTGATCATATAGGTAAGTCAATCTCATCAGATAGTGTTTCATCACTGATTGATCAGTTGCTTTCTTTATGTTGCATGTAAAGGAAGTAACCATCAGTCATCTGACTTGCTTCTGGATATTCCATTTTAAATTGATATATTTGCAACAATGAAGGCATGGTTATCTCCCATGATAGATAGTGCATGGTAGATGTTGATTTATTAATCAGCACAGGCCAGCACATTTGGAGTACAAAGCTGTTTTTATACCGACATTTTCTGCCCCATAAGCAGGATGACTCCTTTAACTGAGTTTTGAAATCATCCATTGGTTAGAAAATATCCTGCCAAGTTCTGCATTGTTTCTGCATTTTGTCATGCCATTTAATGATTGGAGATCCTTGGTGTTGAACTTGTAATGCATTTCTGCATACCCCATACCAAAATGTATGTCATGTCTGAAGATTACATGTATGCCTCCAGATGAGCTTCAGCAACCTAGAAAGAGACCAAGAATCCTTCCTGGAAAAGAGATTGATGAGAAATCAAAGAAGGTTTGTTCATTTTTCATTTATTGATAAATTCTCCGTTGCTCATTATTGATTGTTCCTCTGCTTTAATAAAATTTATTACTTGTAAAAAAGGTATTTCCTAAATGATATTATGATGCTTTCAGTTTAGAAGACAGATCCAATCGGTTGCTGTTGGTGGTGAATATATAATGGCTGCAGCAAGAGATACATGCCAAAAATCACTGGCTAGACTGGAAGCTAAAGATGCAGCTGCAAAAGCAGCAGCTAATAGAGAAAAGGAAAGAGTTGCAGAACTGAAAAGGATTAGGGGGGAGAGATGGCTTCCTTCAATTGCCAAAAAAATGCAGGTAAAGCTTCAAGGTTGAAATATGTTTCCTCCAGACTTTCTGCTTCTGTGTTGTTATTTTTCTGGGCACCATCCCATCGTTTTTTTTTTTAATAGGTAAGCACCAATCCCATTGTTCTCATTTTTTGATGGACAAGTATTCATTTTGTAATCTCTTATCCTTTGTTGGCCTCTTTTTTTTGGGCCAAGCAATTGGAAAATACTTAATTTCAGAAATCATATTCCTATGATGAGTGGAGTTCCAAACTTTAGGATGGTATTTGGATGAAAAATTTGAGAAATTTTCTAAGTGACATTTAAATTGATGACAATTTTATGATATGAATTAGATTATTATGATATTTAGAACAATAAGGAGAATAGTAGTGGCAATGATTTAGTGATGGTGGCACCATGGTGGAATGATGTAAATCATGTAATGGTGGTGGTGGTGGCAGCGGGGGTAGCAACAGTGGATTATCTTGGTGGTGGTGGTGGCGTGGTCATGGCAATAGTGGTAGTGGCAAATCATGGCAATAGCAGTGGTGGTGCCATTGATGCTGGTGGTGGCGGTGCTGTTGACAATGGTTGTAGTGGCAGCAAAAGCACTGGCAACAATGGTGATGTTGACAATATGGAAAAAATAGTTTTGGGTTATGTAGGATGGTAATATTGTTAGAATTTTTATCATGACACCTTCCTTATGGAAATTGAACTTGAAACATGGATTTTTGAATATTCCAATTTCAAAATTTTATGGAATTTTAGAAATGACTCCTTTCTTTAACCCAAATCTGGGAAATCAACATTAAAACTCAAATTACAACTTATTAGAGTAAAAATTTATTTCAAAATCCCATATCCAAACATGGCATAAGCTTTACTCTTGGCAGAAGGTACCAATAGACTATAGAGTCGTTGGTATGCTTAAGCTTTACTCTTGGCAAGCTTTACATACCAATAGACTATAGAGTCGTTGGTATGCTTAAGCTTTACTCTTGGCAGAAGGTACCAAATACCAATAGACTATAGAGTCGTTGGTATGCTTAAGCTTTACTCTTGGCATATTTTTGATGCACCATTAAGGAAATTCATTGTTCAAAATCCAAACCTTTTTATTTCATGTTAGCTTGCCTGAAAATGTGACCGACTAAACAAAAAGCCATGTTTTACTCCCCACTTTTAACATGCCGACAGGCTACCAGGTATCTGTTTCAAAAGGGAATGTCCGACTCCTTAAATATGTAAGCATCATTTTTTTAATATTGAGGTACTAATCGTGTATCATTAGGAAAAAAAAATTATATCCATAACATTTTCACAACAAATTATAAGTGGCAAGTTGTTGTGGGTGAATAAAAAAATAATTTAAGTTGAAGATTCAAATTAGAACCAATAACAACTTACCAATTATAATTTGTTATGAAAATGATAAAGATTAGTTTCTAACCTGTTTTTGGAGAAATCTTCTAACCTACTACTATATGACAATTTTTAAAACTATCAAAGTATTTTTTTTTTTAAAGAAACAACTATTAGTTAGTCAATTATGTATTAAATTATTAATAGTGTTTTCAATTGTCACGATAATGAGTTGAAGGTTGGAACTAAACATTTTTCCTTTGATTACAAAGGATAGAGATCAAGATAGGATACTACTAGTGGAGTATTTGCAATGTCTGCCTTTTATTTTTAAATATTTTTTAACAAATCAAAGGGGTTCTATAAGATCATGCCTCTCTCATTTCTAATATTGTATAAAAAAAATAAAAAATAAAACCATTACTTTTTTTTTAATTTTATAATACCTATGTTTTTAATGCATTGCATTTCAACAATACCAAAAATGGGAAGTGTTCATCCAACGGGGCTTTAGTGACAAGTGACGACACGTTCGGTGATTTGGACGGTAGCCTTTAAAGCAACTTTCATGATATTTTCCACCTGGGTGAGTCAGCTAAACTCCTTTCGAAGTAAAAAGCTGAATGGATCTTTAAAAACCGAGTGAAACATTTTTAAGGGAAGACAATGAGGAGTGGGAAGCAACGTGGAAACAACGGTCTCTTTTATCTTCTACTTGGAAAATCAAGGCTCTCTAATAACTCACCTATGCCTTTTTCTAAACAAATCTAAACCCAAAGAAAGAGTCCCCACTCTCTCACTCCTCACCCACCTCCCCCACTCTATCTCTATCTTTAGCCTTCGATGCAATCAATGCAGAAAGAGACAGCCTCTGAGTTTTGGATAAGGATAACTTTCTGAGCTAAACATTGTTCTTCAGGTTTGATTTACACAAATCTTTGATTACTGGGTGTTTTTTCTTCTTCTTTTTTCTTGTGTGTGCGCTCTAGTTTTGGAAGGAAGATGGCTCATGTGGTAGCAATGGTGGTGGATGGGCTAGCACTTTTTGTTAGGACACTTTGGGGTTTGCAGGAGCGTCGGTTCTCTACAACTTTTGAGGCTGTCAGATCTGCTGCGGTGTCCATGACCATGTCACTCATGGTCTGCTTTTTGTCCATTCATAGACATCAACAACAGCGAGGAATGGGTCTTGCCTTCGTCTAATTTCTCATTCTTTAATTAAATATGCTTCTCTTTTGTGCTTTTTTTTTTCTTTCTTTCTTTTTCAACAATGGTTATATTTGGCTTTCTTTTCTTTTCTTTTTTTTGGAATAAAATTGTTATGAAAATGTGAACATATGGTATTTATTGCCTTTAACAGTCAGGCTAATTTAACTTCTTTAAAACAAGTTAAATAGTACTAGTATTGATTAAAACTGAGTTAATGACGTTACATTGTAGTGTAATTATTAGGCTTATTATTAGCATTATTGACTTTCACAACCCGGCCTTTGAGTTGCCAATACTAGATTGCTTTTCTTTAATTTCAGTTCAGTTTTAAGTGCCAATGCCACTCCCAAAACAACCATTCAACTTTTAAAGTGAACCATTTATAATAAACACTTATTAATAAATGGCAATGGGACAGGGTGAACTACCCAATGATCCCATTCCCTTCCCATCCATTTGTTTTTTTTTTTGTTTTTTTTATTTATTTATTTATATAGGGAAAATTTAATATTTATTCAAGAAGGAAAAATTCGTTGTAACTAGAAGTCTAGAAGGCATACAGGAGTAATGAATAATGATACATTGGGTATGCCCCATCCTTTGACTGTTAGTCTGTTTCCTCTTCTTCTTCCTCTAGAGGTGGTCTCTGGCGTTACCCTATCAAACAGATTGTAGATGTAACATTTAGTTTGTACCAACTACAGCTAAAATTGCATTTACAAATTACAAACTACAATACATCCGAATATGCAGAGTTCTCACTTTCAGTGATAACTTTATGCACTTGATTTCAACTCATACTTTGCGGAAATTTCATCAGTCACAGAAATACTGTTCTGCTAGCGGCAATTTGATGCTATGTTTATACGTTTTAGCTAATTAATATCAAAGCTCTAGGGGTATCCAGAAACAGCTATATACACTTGCATAATCAACACAAATCAATCGTTCAATGCTTACTATGAATGTACTATGAATGCAAGCATTAATCGCAAGTCTTAAAAAACTACTATTTTACAACAAAATCCTGTTACCAACTGATACATCATATACACCGGGTCCTTTCCCTGCAATTCCATCTAATTTATTACTATCTAAATCATGAAAGCCATAGTGCACAAATTGACAAAGTGGGGCTTTCAAAAGAAAGAACAACAGACTAATGACATCAATTAATCGATTGATTAATTAATCTCAAATAGGAACCTTATTTGAGATTAGACAAAGGAAACGAGCTGTTCCTAATCGGGGAAATAACAACAGACTAATGACATCAATTAATGATTGATCAATTAATTCGAATAGGAACCTTATTTGAGATTAGACAAAGGAAACGAGCTGTTTCCTAATCGTGGGAAAGGAGCACTTATACGGTCTGCATCAAACTATGTTACACATGAAAGGAAGCATCAGCAACCAGGAATTGATGCTTCCTTCATATTAAGCCTGCAGGTAGCCTTTCTCCTCCAAGTAAGATATAACTGTTTCAGCCATATCGCTTGGGGACACACAGTCTCCTCCCTTCTGTTGTAATACTATCTGAAAAAAAGAAGGGCATGAAATGTCAGGAAATGAAAAGGTTCAATGAAACAAAGGCTTATTAAATATTTAAATACTAATGCTAGGCACACCATCAGACGGAAATTCTAACAAGTAAAATGAAGGGCTCCAGCCATGACCAAACACATCCACCTTGATACATTTTCCTTTGATCATTCAGCTACTTAAAAAATTGGCTACCCAAGTTGGAGCTTTTTTTTCCCCCAACCAATGCTAGATCCCTAACCCCATAAATCCCAACAAATAAAATGTGCTCAATTGGTTTCTCATATACTTAATTTCTATAATTTTGGTAGCAAATTCAAGTTTTTTCAAGTGCATGTGCATATTTGTGCACATTCAAGCCTGTAAAACATTCATGTATGATGTATCTCCATTTACAGGTACACACACCTCACAATTTAATGGTGGCTCATATGGATCATCGATTCCTGTAAAACCTGCAAAATGCCAAATAAATATTTCACCACCAATTTTAAACATAGAAGTAAAAACACCACATCCAATTAAACAGAAAAGGTAAGTACAAGCATAATTAATCCTATAATAGCTCATATAGGTAGATAACTCTCGTAGCTAGAAATGTGTTAAGACTTAGAATATAAGTTTTATATTGCCAGAATAAAAATGACAAGAAAAAAACAATGACATGAAAAAAGTTATGAATTTGCATTTCACATCATTAATTTCAGAGAGTGTGACCATTTTGGGGAACAGGGACGGGGGGTGTGAGGAAATATTTCACAGGCTAAACTTAGCGATGGAGCCAATATGAGATAGATATCATGTCTCATCAATATTACAATTTAGAAACCCTTAATAAAAGATTAAATTGATTAAAAAAGATGGCGAAGGGAAGCAGCAAATATTTGGATACCATTCTTATTACAAGATACCTTTGATCTTTCCACATCGTGCAAGCTTGTAAAGTCCCTTTGGGTCCCTTGCCTCACACACTTGTAGTGGCACATCAAGAAAAACCTATAAAATGATAGCATTTTCAGTTCATCACTGGTACCAAGAACATTTCTGCTTGGTTCCTATGCTTCATCCTGGTGGTAATAACATTTCAAACCTATGTCTCATAATTCAAATTGCCCCAGTGAGAACCACATACCTCAATGAAATCTCCTTCTGGCAATAATGCACGGCAGGCATCTCTGTCCTTCCTGTAGGGAGATATCAAACTAGCAATGCAAATGATGCCAGCATCTGCAAAGAGCTTTGCTACCTCACCTAAAATCATGACAAGTATGGAGTTTTAAGGTCATTAGAAATGCAATTGACATGAATTAAGGGACAAACTTCATAAAAGGAAAAAGACTCGAGTTTTTTTTTCCTTAAAAAAAAAAAAAAAACCTCACCAATCCTGCGTATGTTTTCTGCACGATCTTCTACTTTAAAACTAAGGTCACTGTTCAAACCATGTCGAACATTGTCACCATCAAGAATGTAGGTGAGCTTTCCTCTCGAATGCAATCCTCGACTCAAAGTACATGCCAAAGTGCTTTTTCCTTAAATTAGATTCAATGATATGAGAGAGTGAGTGAGAAGAGTGACAATATAAATTACAAAGTAGCAAAAAGGAAGGAAAGGATCCTAACTCCGGAGTATAAGAAAGTGGCATCAATGGTTGTTAATTGTGTCAAAACTCATAAATCAAAACTATGCCTAGTTCTGATGATGATAGACAATTTAATTCAAACTTTCATGGATTATTAGAAAGATTGCATCAAAGTGATCTATTTGATTCAACTCAAACATGATAACTAAGTTAGCAAAGGCCTTCAAAGTACTCAATTGTTCATATTTTCCAGATACCTGAAGAAGAAAGTAGTAATGTTTATCAATTTTCACTTTAAATCACTAGGGGTGTTAATGAAAAGAGCTGCTCACAAGCAATTCAGCTATCCCACTTGGAATTCAAATTAAAGGTTAATGCTTTCGCAAGGCTCTGTCTACAAGGCTTTACCTCGTCTTGCAGTGAAATTAAAATAATTCCTTAAGATACTTATCAAATTAATACTTAAATGAAAAGGTTCGCAAACATATAACAAAAACACAGTGAGGTATGACAAAGAATAAAGCAACTTTTACAAACATTCTTATAAAAAACAAGCAATAGTTCAGCCTTATAAAAAACAATTAAGCAGGAACAGGGTAACATTAAGTTAGGTCAAGCTCATACTTGATACTGAATCAGCAAGATAATGCCCTGCAAACACACAACTTTAACATCACAAAGTCCACACACAAAAAAAAGGCAATATAAAATAGTGCAAGACTTATAAATACCAGATCTATGAAAAGGAAATAAATTGACATTAGCAATTAAACAGACACTTGATAAGATGCCTAAAACTTTATTGTGTGCATATGAACCACAGAGTGTATCCACTTGAAATCTAAGATTTTAAAAAGACATTTTATATGTCATCAAAAGTAGCCAGCACAGACACCATTTACCGATTCATATAGCAAAAGGCAATTTAACATTAACAAACCTGAACCACTAAGACCGGTTATCCAGATGACACATCCTTTTTGCTGAAGTAACTCTTGCCTATCAAATTTCTCCACTGAACTCTTATGCCACGCGATGTTTGTCGACTTCCTTACAGTTGACATCTGGTGGAGATTTTCACCTAGTTAGGTAATCGGTTGAAATTAGAACCCTAATTTGATCCGCGAGAGAAAAGAAAAGAAAAGAATATATGCCTGATTAATTATGATCCGGCAACTATGTTCAAAACGAAGAACAAAAATAAAATTCATGTGCTCATCAAGATTTGTGAATGTCTAAGACTCTAGAGTCTAATGTAACAGTAAAAAAACAATGAAATTGATTGAAATTCCCAGTAAGACATAGAAAACAAAAAATGATTAATTAACCATTGTTCGTTTCCACTCACAGATTGTTGAGTTTCTTGAATCTCCCATCTCCTAAGAATCACCTCAGACGCTGTTATTGCTCGTAAAGTTTAGGATATGAAAGGTGTAATGGTGCAGCAATCTCTAGACAGGGAGAGCAAGTCAAAGGTGTTTATTTATCAAGAATGCAAAGGCAAACTAATAAGATACTATTATATAATTAAAAAAAGAAAAAAAGAATAATCGTATCTTATTAGTATTAACTTTGCAAGATAGTACTATTTATTCTGCACCAGGTGCTCTTAAACTACCAGTCTACCTTGCCAAGCTTAAGCTTCGAGTTAAATGTTATCAGCAACCTATCGTGTTTAGTTTAGAGCATTGGAGCACTCATCCAAGTCTAAGTGAATACAATCCTCTTTATCACTGTTTGTATTCAATTTTATGTTTCACCAATCACAACTTGGTATGTATTTGTTTAACTTTCTTTATAAAATAATCAAAATTTATAGATGAAAAAAAAAAAAAAAACACATGACAAATTGTAATTGATGAAACATAAAGTAGAATACAAAAAATGATACCAAGGATTTATATTCAAGTCTAAACAGTAACTTTATCAAAAACAAAAAGTACTAAGTAGTATCTTTTTATCTATGGGAATCTACTATGTAGTACATTCCTAAAGTACTAAGTAGACCACATTTTTACGTAACTAAAAACACAAATAAAGTCAAAATGGAGAATTTAAAAAAATAAATTAAGGGCTGGAGCACTCGACCCAAGTCTAAGCGAATACAACCCTCTATATCACTGTTTATATTTCACTTTATGTTTCACCAATAAACTTGGCATGTATTTGTTTACCTTTCTTTCTAAAATAGTCAAAATTTATAGATGAAAAAAAAATAAACATGTGACAAATTATAATTAATAAAACATAAAGTATACAAAAAGTGATACCAAGAATTTAAATTCAAGTCTAAGAAGTAAATTTATCAAAAACAAAAAGTACTAAGTAGTATCTTTTTATTGATGGAAATCTACTATGTAGTGCATTCCTAGACCACATTTTTACTTAACTAAAAACACAAATAAAGTCAAAATGGAGAATTTAAAAAAATAAATTAAGGACTACTGTTTTGCATTGGAGGTAAAAATAAAATAAAAGCAACATTTGAAGAATGCTAATGCCATATCTAAGGCCTTTTTGGCATTTTATAGCTAAAAAACATTTGCATCAAAAAATGATATACTTCACTATTGCAAAATTTTTTGCAATAGTGCTACAGTACAATTCTAAACTTAGAATTGTACTGTAGTACTATGCTAAAAAATATATATATTTTTTATTTCACCCTTTAGCTAAAAAAAGTGATGATGTGAAAGAAATAATAAAGAAAGATTAAAAAAATAATATTTTAATGAAAAAGTAAAATAATAGAGTTTTTAGATGTAGGGTGTATTGTAAAATGGTATGGTATAATTGATAAAGTAATTTTTTGAGATGGTAAAATAGAATAGAATAACATTCTTTAATGCTGATGCTCTTAGCGATGATTATGCCAAAAAGAAAAGAAAATAAAATGATAGGAGGCGCAGCAGTGAGCCACACCACACGTGGTTACATTATAATTTATAATGTAACAATGGAAGCCAGCCAGACAGACCTCCATATCATTGAGCTCGTGTAAATTTTTTTTTTTTTTAATATTTTAATAACAAACAAAAAGTTCGGTGACTCGGTTAGCTATGAAAAATTACAGCTTTAGCTTCAATAAAGCAGAAAGAAAGTTGTAGGTGAAATCAAAGAGAGAAGAAGTACCAGAAGAATAGGCAGCAGCACAATCATTGGTATTGGTAAATGAGGCGGCGGTAGAGTCTCCCATGGCTTTAATTGGCTTGAGAAAGCTCGATCTCACATTCACATTAAGCCGTACGGTTTTTCCACTGTAATCCAACCCAATCGCATTAGTACCATTGAGGCTCACGAACCCTAGCTTCGCAAACCGCCACGACGAAAACGGTCCAATTTCATCGCAGTCCGGCGAAGAAGAACCAAAAACCAACGGCCCCGCTCCTCGTATCGCGGTCATTTTTCAAATTAGGACAAAACCAAACCAAATGAAGCGATGTTTCGATGGGAACTTTGTTTAAATTAGCGGAGTGCGAAGCAGCGGAGTTGACGGCAGAGATGCAGAGGGTTCGTAACTGTTTCAGTTGTAGTAAACAAAATACATATTGGTTTTTTTTTTTTTTTTTTTTTTTTTTTTTTTTTTATGTATTGAAGTGTTGGAATTTCGAGAAACGGAACGTGGCGTGTGTGTGTTTGAGAGAGTGGTTGGTTAAAGAAATAGATAAAGAGGATCTACCAAGATGTGTTGTTGTTGGTGTAATGGACTTACAAGGTGGAGGTGGAGGTGGCGTTTATTTATACAGTGTGTTGAGTGAGAGAGAGTGGGAGAGCTTTGCTGTTATTGGGTGGCATTCGGCATTGTGATGGCCATTAATTTCCATTAAACAAAGGGTTTTACTAATATATTTTTTCAATTTTCAATAAAAAGGGTTTTAAAACAGTATACATTAATTGGACCTACAAAAAAAATCTAATACAATAATTTATTAACCAACTTCTTTACCATAAATTTAACAAGGCCAGAGAGTGAAGAAAAAGTAAAAAATATATGGGGTAAGTGATAAACAATCACCCACACTTAAAATTGCATTAAAATTATGATAACGGATTATGAAATAGTCAACTCTCGATAGCCGTCTCCATTTAGATGCAATCACACATGGTTAATTTTGGGGAGTGTTGTCATTCCCACGCACTTTTACAGAGTGTGCTACTACGATCACAAAGTTTTTTTTTTTTCTTTGGTTAAAGAAAGAAATCAAAGAATGGTTTATTATTTTCTTTTGCTATTTCCACGCGCTTCTAAGTGAGTGCACTTTTGCAGTTTTGCTAGCACTAAAAAATATCACTTTGGAAAATTGTGTTTGGTAAAAATGTAAAATTGACCCTTTATTTTTCACATTTTTTCATTTCAGCTCTCTAATTTTCAGTTTTGTTAATTCAGTTTTCTAACTTTCAATTTTTATCAATGCAGGACTTCGTTACAATTCAGTTAATGGCTATCGTTAGAACTCTTGAAACAATGCCGTTTTGCATTTTTTTTTTTTTTGATTCAGAATTAAAAGAAAATAAGAAAAATCTTTAAAAAAAAAAAAATTAAGGGGAACACCCTTCCCCTAAAATCAAAACGGCACCTTTTTTCGGCCTCAGCTCCGCTCCGATCCATTTCTCGCTTCGTTTCATTGAAATCCCATCGGAGTTGGTAGAATTTCTTGTTCTTGCTCATTGGAATCTGTGACTTTCGAGTCGTTTTTCAAATTGCATTATTCTATACCGTTTGAACCGCTCGCGGTTTTTCGTTGTAGTAGTGTTTGGATTTTTTTTTTTTTTTTTTTTTTTGGTTGAGTGAGTGAAAGAGAGAGAGAGAGAGAGAGGATTTGGATTTTGGATTGGAGTTCGGTTTCGGATTGGTGAGGAAGAGGATTGGCTAGGGTTTTGTTGGTGATGAAGAAGAAAGTCACTGTGTAGTGGCATTAGCTATAAATATGGATGATAGAGGAGGTTCATTTGTAGCGGTGAGAAGGATTTCACAAGGTCTGGAGCGAGGCAATACCTATCATTCAACTTCTGGTACTTTTTTTTTCTCACTTTCTCCAACTTTCTCTCTCTAGAATTTACCTCATCTCTCTTTTTCTCTCTCTAGAAAACTCTTTCTCTCTCTCTCTGAATGATTTTTTCTTTATTTTATTCTTTGTTTTGATTTCAGGGGAAGGGGAACGATGACTTCGTCCCCCTTAATGTTTTATTTTATTTTATTTTATTTTCAAATTTTTCTTATTTTCTTTTAATTTTGATTTTTTTTTTAAAAAAAAAAACATGCAAAACGGCGTTGTTTCAGGAGTTCTAATGGCAGCCACTAATTGAGTTGTAACGGAGTTCTGTATTGACAAAAATTGAAAATTAGAGGACTAAATTAACAAAATTGAAAGTTAGATGACTCAAATGAAAAAATGTGAAAGTTAGAGGGTCAGTTTTGCATTTTTGCCTATGTGTTTAAACATGTGCTGGTCAAGTGTGGCCTCTTAAGAGCATTCCCATCAAGTGTGTTAAATGTCAAATATTTGGCATTTGACACACCAAACTCTAAAAATCCACTTTCATCAAGTGTTTTAAATGCCATAATATTTGGCATTGATGAACAGTACAATCTCAAATTTGAGACAGCACTATTCACAAATTGTAAAACTTATTGTAAGAGTAGAAGGCCCAGAAATGTGTGTTGGGTCGTGGGCCTTGTCTGAGGACGCTTAGCAGTCCAAGGATAAGGAAACATCAGTGGAGGTGTAAGGGTCAGTGGGTTACGAGAAGATTATGTCTGTAAGAGTGTGGGAAGGTAGTTCAAGGAGGAATGCCTCCTTGGCTAAGTAAAGGAAAGGTCAGAATGTGTGGTCAGCCATCAAGAAGAACACTCCGGAGTATTCTATTGATAAAGATAAACATCGTGGGAGCATAGGACAAAAGGAAGCTAAGAAATATCTAAAAGAAAGCTGCTACCACCACATTGAATGCTCTGCAGCTAACTCTCTGGCCGCATTAATGTGGAAGTGATACTTGAATAGTAAATTTTAGCCGTACAGCTACTCCCGGAGACTTCAGGAAGGTGTTGATGGGATAAGGATCAAGGCCAGTCACTTGACCTACATGTGGAGGGTAGAGATGAAAGAGGGAGGAGAGTATAAAAGAGAAAGAAGCCCCTGAGGGATAGAGATCGAAAAAATCTGTAGGGAATACACTGTAGCAACAAAAACCAAAATTGTATCCAAGTCCAAAAGAACTATATTCAAGAATATTCTCCTCGGACTTCGCCGAGGAAGGTTTTTCTTGCTTAGAACTTGTCTTTCTTTGCTTTCTTAGTATCATTAATCCACTGTGCGCATTGCCTGATCCATTGAAGCCTAACTTTTAAGCCCACTCTCTACAAATTCATTGTGTGAGGCTCTTTGGGCCTTAACCCATTCATCTTTTGGGCTTGGGAGCCAAAACCTGCCTCTACACTTATATTATTATTTTTATTCATGTGGGGCCTACTTTCTTTTCTTCTTATTTTTTTCTGTCTTTCTCATTTCCTTATCTTTCTTCCCTGTCTCTCATTCTTGCTCTGAGCCTCCAACCATTTTTGTGCTCTCTCTCTCTCTCTCTCCCTACTCAACATCTTTGCCTCCCTCTCTGACGAAACCCAGGCCGGAGCATCAAGCCAAGCCGATCTCTATCGTAGTGGTTTCTTTTTCTTTTCTTTTCTTTTAGTTTGTGATTTGATGGTAGATTCAACAATGGTTGTGTGGGTTATGGATTTGGCATTTTGGGTTATCTCACGCCTTGGGTTCCGATTTGGGCATATTTTGGTGGGTTTGTGATTTGGTTTTGGATGGGTATGGTTTGTGGTGGGCCGGTGGTAGTGGGTATTTGTTTGATGGTTTTTTGTGGTGGACCGGTGGTGGTTGATGGTGGGTGGGTATGAGTTTTATGGTTTGGTTTTGGGTTTAGGTTTGTGATTTGATTTTGGGTTTGTTTTTGTTTGTGATTTTGGTGGTTGGGGGTTGAGGTTGTGGGTGGTGGTGTTTGACCGTGGGTGTGGTTTTGGTGATGGGTTTTTGGCCGTGGATGGTGATGTATCATGGGTTTGGTTGGGTTAAGTTGGGTATGGGTGTTAGTGGGTGGTGGTGGGTTTTGTGGTGGCTGTTGGTATTGGGGTGAGGCTGGGCTGTGATGATGGTTGGCAGTGGCTAGCCGTGGGTGTGGGTTGTGCCGTGGGTTGAGAAAGATGGAGGGACAGTGGGAGAGAGAGAGAGACAAAGGGAGAGTGAGAAATAATAAAAAAATGAATAAAAATATTAAAGAAAGAATATTTAAATGAAGTTGTAAAAAAATAGAATGTTTGATGTTTGGTATATTGTAAAATGAGGTGTTAAAATTGTAAAAGTAGTGTTTTGAAATTGTAAAAGCTAAAATTTTTACAATTGTTGATGAGAATGCTCTAACACTTGCTAGGTGACTAGACTGGGGTGGGTCTAGTAGGGGAGGCCCTGGTGTTGAGGTAGGGATTAAGATCGGGTACGTATTGTAACATATGCGGAAAGTTGAAAAAAAAGTATCTATTTCAATCTCAAACATTCAAAGTGAATTGGTAAATAAAATAAAAGAAATTGTGAGAGAGAAAATGGGTAATTGCACCTAGTGCAAATGCAATACCCTGGAAATTGTACCACTGGATCTCAATCCATGAGCTAGGTGCATGGGTTGGGTGCTATAGGCCTAGTTAGGAGTATGCATAGGCTTAAAAAGTTTTTTCAATCGAACCTATCAAGTTGAAAACAACTCAACCCAATCTAACTAATCACAGAGGTCTAACTCAACCCATGCATGTTGAGTTAGACAACTTTTTTTGTTATTAAAAGAAAAAAACTTTGAGCATTAGAATAGCAATAACCAACAATTTAACAAGTACCCTGCCATCTTCCAAAAATTCTAAGCATGGCAACATACACAAATTATCAAACCAACACAAATAATCAAATCAAAGTACATTTAAATAGTGAGATATCAAATACTTGTATCTCAACTCAATTGAAAAACAAAATAGAATATTAGTAGTATCACAAATGTTTTTGCCCCTGCCATCTTATGAAAATTCTAAATAGGGAAAGAGTGAAGTGAGTGATTGAGAGTTGAAATGAGAAAATAGGTTAGGGTTTCTGTTTTATATCAGGAAGAGGGGTAAAAAGTAATTACAAAAAATAGAATTTATGTTTTAAATATATATTAAATACAAGTGGGTATCGTTAGTTTAGGTAGATTTACGAATCTTCTTACCTGAATCCAACCCAACTAGTGCAAAAAAGAAAATTGGCAACCCAACCCAAAAATCCCTAAAAACCGACCCAGCCTATTAGGTTGGGTTAGTTTTGGCAAATCAACAGGTTGGTTGCACACCCCTAAGCCTAGTGCTTTGTTTGTTTCACAATAAAATGTTTTTAAATAGAAAATATTTTTCGCTTAATAAATCATTTTTATTTTACTGTGTTTGGTTGCATACCTAAAAATGCTATAAAAATCATTTTTCAGTGTTTATTTATATATATATTTATTTAAATCTCATATTTCTCAACACCCATCAAATGTTAGCACAGCTACACAAACTACTATCGCTAATCAAAAATCCAAATATGGAAATTTTAAAAAAAAAAAAAAAAAATCCAAGGATACAAACCACCACATTCAACGCGTATCTCAACCTGCAACGCGGCATGCCAAGGTTACAAACCACCATCAACATTGTGCCTCCACTAAGCCTTCAAGCCACCAACTAATGCATGCCATGCACCACAAAGGTCAATACAACTTGCTACTACCTACGGCATCTCATAGCCATCTTTTTTTTTTCGATACTAATAAAGAATGTCCTATCAGCCGGTTCAGAAACAAAGGCAGCAGAAAGCTTTTCGATACTACAAAGCCATCTTGTCTAGCCTATGGTATGTCTCATTTTATATTTTTTATATTGCAATAGTTATAATAGGGGAGGAGATTTATACCTTAAATATTTTTGTTCGGAGGAAATTACACTTTGCACCTTAAAATTTCATAATATCTGGTTAGTATCCTAAATTATAATTCATGTTACACTTTGCACTCCGCTATTAATTCTGTCATTATCTTAGATGACATTACATGAAAAAATCCAATTGCCCTTCTTCTCAAACCCTTAAAAACAAATGAGAAATTATATTTTACCATCATAAACTATACTTCCAAGGAAAATGTTAATAAGCACCAACTGGTTCTTGTTAAGGTGCAAAAAAGACCCAAAAAAAAAGTCAAAAAAGATGTCAAGCTGTACTTGTAAGGGCAAGATTTGGTTCCTCAACCCAAAGAGTTAAAGGATTTAGGCTCAAAGAGTCCAATACAATGAATTTGTAGAAAATGGATTTGAAAACTAGGCTCTAATGAATCATGCAGCAATTACAGTTAGCCCAGATGACAAGAAAACAAAGATAAAATAGTTTAATTCAAAGAGAAACATCTTCGGCCTAATTCGAGAAAATCAGTTTTAGAATATATTTCTTTTTAATATAGTTACAAGTCTAATTCTTGTTCTTACAGTGTTTTTCTTTCTTCATTCTGATTCCCTTCCCTCAAGGTGTTCTTTCTCTTTTATACTCTCTTTTCATTTCATCTTCACCCTCCACGTGTAGACCAGGTTACTGGTGTGATCCTTATCCCATCAGCACTTTCCTGAAATCTTTGAGAGTAGCTATAAAGCTGAAAATCATTGTTCAGGTATCACTTCCTCATTAATGCGGCCAAAGAGTTAGTTACAGAGCATTCAATGCGATAGTAACAGTTTTCTCTTAGATATTTCATAATTCCCCTTTGTCTTGTACCTTCATGATATGTATTCTTATCAATAGAACTTCCTAGAATGTTGCCCTGGGTGACAGACCACACTTTCAAACCTCTGTTGTGCTCCTTGGACTACCTTTTTGGACTCTTATGACCAAACCCCCTTTCTTCATTCACTAATGCGGACTTCCATGACAGCGTTTAACTGTCCTCGAACTACTAGGCATCGTCGGACCGAGCCCCCAGCCCACTATATATTATTGGGCCTAGCATCCTTACAGTACTTATAAAGCTAAAAAAATGAGATAAAGCTATAAAAAAGACAAAAAAAAATTGTTAGGAAAATTTCAAAAAAGTTGTTAACGAGCACCTCACGATGCCCGTTAACACAACCCTACTTCTAATTACACTTTGCACCATATACTTTGGTTTTTCATCTAAGATAATGGCAAAATTAATGGCAGGATGCAAATTGTAACACTGATCGTAACTTAGAGTGTTAACTGTGTATTCTAAAAATTTAAGTTGCAAAGTGTAATTTGAGGTATATATAGTTTAATGTGGTAAAATGTAATTATCCCTTCTGTTTTTATTTTATTTTATTTTATTTTATTACAAGATAAAATTTTTACTCTAGCCTAATATAAGTTTATATGTGTGTGAAACTTCCTTTTAGAAACTTGAATCTCAGTCCTTACTCCCACACCTCATAAGTATTTATACTTGTAGAGTGACCACTACTTCAAAGGTGTATGATAATTAATTATCCCTTTTATTAGAAACACAAAGATGTCAATCAATTAAACTCCAGACTCTTGGAAACCTATTTTAATTAAACGTTCAATATCAATAATTTTTTAGGGGGTGTGGGGGCGCTTGGAGTCGGTATTCGTAAAAGTTTTTATATTCAAGTTCTTTTTAGAAATAATTTTATAACAACTATAGGACAAAACCATCAAACGATTAGTTATGTCTTTATGTCTTTTTCTTTTTTTCTGAAACAATTATTTATATGTCAGGTGTAACACGAGAGATTCTAAAAAAAAAAAAAAAGAAGAAGAAAAAGGTGTAACACGAGAGTCACACTACGCAATATTTGTTACAAAGAATGCAAAAATAAATTAGCCTTGCATATTAAAAAGAGATGTTTATTTATCAATCAATAATGATTACATTTAGCACTGCTTTTAAGATTAACACATCACTTCAAATGATTTTGTGCTAGTTTGGTACCTTGTCACATCAATACACAAATCTTGTTTGAATCAATTGGAATATATTGCGGATGATTATGTGATCTTTATTATGAATTCTATTTCCTTAAATTACTGTCCCATTTAAGTGTGGGTTTCGATCCGTCTTTTAAGCCCCACGTTTGTGTTTTTTTTTTATAAAGACCAGCACTTGGTGCACTATTTATAGAACATGAATAGTGCACCAAGGCATATGAACAGAAAAAAAAAGAGTGAACAGTAATTTTTCATATATTTAAAAATTCTTTTACTACAGTATTTTCAAATTTCAATTTTTAGCAAAATAAGTTGTATCTAAACGGACCATAAATTGAGAGTAAAAAAAAATTATTCAATATCAGCAAGGTCTAATTATCCTTTGCCCTCTTGATGGTATAAGAGCAATAGCATTAGTCCTTCTATTTTACAATAAAAGCTTTTTTTTTTTCTATTTTAAACAATCATTTTACAAAAATATCTACATCAGATCATCTATTATACACTCTATTTCCTTTAAATAATAATTTTTTTATTTTACTTTTTTTCTTTCCTTACCCCCACACGTTAGAACTCTCTCTCTCTCTCTCTCTCTCTTATTTCTGAACAGGTGCTCTCTCTCTCAAACCTGAAAAATCTCATATTTCTCCAATCAACTTCCATGACTCAAATCTAAAAATTAGATCCCTCTACTCAACCCTCCATAGATAAGCACTTGAAAATCAGATCTCTCTTTTTGTTATACTTCTTTAAATTTACTTCTTGTTATTGATCTAAAGTTTATGTGGAATTCACTAGGTGTTTGAATTGGTTGGGAAATGTGGCAAGAGGCAACAAGAAGACTTGAATAGTGCTAAGAAAACCGGTGTTGGTTCCAAACAGTGGTGATTTTACTTTTGTCTAAGGAAACTGATGATGATTCCAAATGGGTTTTTCCTTAGGTTTTTTGTTTGGTTTTGTTTTGGGTGGTGGTGGTGGAGTGGGTGGGTGGTTGGTTGCAGTGGTCTTCTTTGTCTTCTTTCTTGTTCTTCTTCCTATTCTTTTCTTTTTTTTGGACATTGAAGAGATCAAGAGAGTGTAGGGGAAGAAAGATCATCTGACAAGGGTGAGAGATGAGAGAAAAAAAAATATTAAAGAAATCGGATAGAAAGTTACAATAACCGTGTAAATATGCACGATTACTATGGCAATATTGTATACATACAGTGTTATAGACCCATTGATGTGGGTTATTTTTGAGCAAAAATGTGTAAAACTTTTTTTTTTTTAATAATTTTCAACACACTAATGCAATTGCTCTAAAAGTCCAAATGTATTGATCCTTAATTATTACAATCTTAGTCACAACCTTAGTCACAACTTAAAATATATATATATATATTGTGGGCGTCAGAGGACCGAAAAAGGATGCAATAAAGCTTAGCTCTCACTAGAGGAGCACTCGAAGTTCGAGGAGAGGGTTTGCCTGAGGATAGGAGGAGAAGAGATAAAATACCTCCTAAAAGTCCAAATGGAGGGAATAATGTTTAGATTGAGGGTCAAAGTGGTTGAAGGAAGCTTCCAGTGAAAGTTCACCTAATTCCTCCATATTGAATGACTGGCAACAGCTTTATCAGCCGCATTAATGAGGAAATGACTTGAACACTGAAATTCACAGCTAAGCAACTCCTTCTACCATTTTCACCTGAAGTTTAAGAGGATAAGTGTCCAAAGGAGAATCTAGAAGATGGTAAATGAAAAGCCAGGATGCAACAAGCTAGGGAGTATATAAGAGAGAGAGAGCTTCCAGATAAAGAGGGATCCAAAAAGAATACTTGAAGGAGAGAAATTAGA
Source organism: Quercus berberidifolia (assembly GCA_028535905.1). Classification (NCBI taxonomy): domain Eukaryota; kingdom Viridiplantae; phylum Streptophyta; class Magnoliopsida; order Fagales; family Fagaceae; genus Quercus; species Quercus berberidifolia. The sequence goes on from JAPQVW010000010.1 coordinate 39,145,085, forward strand.
ACAAGAACATTGAGATAAAGAAAGTGAACAGTGTACCATTTTGTGTAAAAATTGCCTCCTCAAGCAAGCTTGTAATAAGCCTCATATATACATAAACTCTGATCTTCAGTCATTTTTGCCCTGTTATTGTTCTCGGGCTAATCCCCCATCTCCTTTGTTTTAACCCTCTCTCTTACAAATATCTATTAATTTAGGCCTAGTTGGATTGCACAAACTTCACTGTTCTAAGTGAGTTTGGACAACCTGATTTTTGTGTTTTAAGTGAGTTTGGACAACCTGATATTCATTGCAATTTAAATCAAGTGCTTATAAGAGGCATCTTTTGGCACACATTTTAATACAACTTACTTCCATATAAACTAGTAATTTTTATTTTTATTTTTTGAGAAGCCATATAAACTAGTAATTGAATCCTATAAAAAAAAAAAAAAAAAAAAAAAACTAGTAATTGAATATATTACATCACTTTTACATGTATTTGTTAATTAAAGTGTACGTGTGCCAAAAGATGCGGCCCTAGACTTTTTGGTCATCACACAATCACTATTCCAACTTAGGCGTTCGCAATGTCTATGTACCACAACAGTTCAAGAAATTTAAAAACCATTTTTACAAAATTATTGAGATCTTATTTTTAGGATTTAATTAATAGGGTTATGTACAAAGTCACATTATATTAAAATTTTAAATTATGTTACAATATATACATTTTCAGATTGTAGTATCTAATTTAAATTATAAAATGAATCAATTTTAAATGGAGAATTTTTTCCCCGGGTGAACACAATGAGATACAATGGCGAAGATGGGTTGAAAACAAAGCAAGTAAAGAAGACAAAAGGCGTGACATTGGAAGCTGAGCATGGTAAGCCCCAGAATTGGTTACAATGGGCCTATAGCTTTTCTCAAATTTCCAAAAGAAAAGACATAAAAAGTGTCTACCTACACATATTAGATCAAATTAAACTATAATGGGTCTCGAGGCACAATGGTACTATCTAGCATTGAGAATAACTTAAATTTGAATCCCTTCTTCTACTTGGTAAAAAAAATTTCAAATTAAACTGCAAAGGAGAAAAAGAAGAAGAGGATTGTTAGCTACATTACAGAGCCAAGATTTCAATGTGAAAGCAAATTCTCCTTGTTTATGATAACAATCACATTGTCATCTTCATCTCCTACTCGATTTTGCTCCATTCGACTTGATTTTTTGCTCTCAACCCCATTCTTGGAGGGTGATTTTGATACTCGAAATGCACTCTTTAAACCCTTCATCAATCTCTGTCGAATATTCTTTGTTATTCTTGGAGTCTCATTAGTACACGACCCCTCCAACCCTAAGGACGAAGACCCTCCTTCTAATTTTTCTCCTCTTGCATAAAACCGGAAGCTCCCCGAAGAAGCCGATCCTATGTCACCTCTTTCTATCTTATTCTCTAAACTACAGTTATGGAAACTTGCAGACCGAGCTGACGCCATTATGCTTCTCTGCTGTTTCTCAGACTCATCCAACAGCTTCTTCATGACATTTAGCTCTTTCTCTAGGCTTTGGATGCGCGAGCTCGTGGCGTCCATTGCGGCTTTGAGATGAGCTGATTGGTGTAGAGCTGCCTCACGTTGAAGTATAGCGCCAAGGGTAACAGGGTCTTTGCATTGTTGCCTGCGAGGTTGGCTACTTTCTGCAGGGACAGTGAAAACGGAGCGGCGAGTGTTGAGCTGCTCCACCAACATGGCTCGAACTATGAATCTTAATGGCATTGTAGGGTTTTGTACTGCCTCTATGAGGAGTTGAGGTGAAAGGCTGTTACAATCAATGGAACTACATATATGGGTTTTCTGCTCCTCCGTTATCTTGCCACTGTATGCCTGGTGTATAATTAAGAAAGGATTCAAACTTATACAACTACATAACAAAGAAAAGAAAGTTACAAATTAATATATAGAGTCTGTTTAGTTAAACGTTTTGGGAGATTTAAAAGAACATTTTTAAAATTTAAAACTCTATTTTGCAATCATAACTTCTCTTCATTTTTGTTATAAACCATCATTTTAAACTCAAAATACAATTTTTCAACAACTTATTCCCATAATATAGTAAAATGAATTGAAGAAAAAAAAAACCTGTACAATATAGTCATTGAGTTGTTTCGCATTGAAGAATATGGAATATACACCCTAAATTTTTTTGTTTGGCTACCATTTCAAATAAAGATGATCATTTCAAGAAGTTTGAAGGCATATAATTTTTTTTTTTTTTTTTTTTTATCACTTATAAGTCCTAGAAAGTGATAATTTTCCTTTTGATTTAGGACCAGGATTTTCATATTAAAAGAAATGGATCATATTCATTTCAAAGTCATTACTTGGTTTTCATTAATAAAAGAGTCTATATAGTATCATGATTCATAATAATAATAAAAAAAAAAAAAAAATTAAGAAGAGTAAATAACTTTAAAAGATATATTTATTACCACACCTATTAATTTTATAAAAATTAAATCTTGATATTAAATGGACAATAATCTGTCCGTTTGTTTTCGAAATCAATGAAATGGAGAGAGGTCAATATCCCAATTAATTGTCTAAATTAAGCCACAAAGTTACTCAAAAAAAAAAAAAAAAACACAACATGGTGATGCTTCAATAACTAACCTTGAAATAAAGATCAACGGTCCTATAAAGAACATCATGGGACGTTAACCGACGGTGCATGGACTCGGCGACTATTTGAAAATCCTCGGGAGCCATTGCAATGATGTCATCAAAACAAGCAACTTTGCCGTCACCGTCATCCACCGAACTCAACGCTTCAACGCATCTGCTCACTAGATACGCCGTCGTTTCGGCCTCGGGAAGCAGAGACAGGCACGAACGGAAAACTATGGACGCGTACTCTCTGTTAACGGTGATAATTCGACGGAAATAGTTTTCCGTTATCTGCAACAGGTTCTCCTCGCCTTCGCCGTTAAGCTCCGTCATCTCTAGTAACTCTGCAGCCGTTCTGAGCGCCGCGACGTTGAACGGCGTTATGACGATGTGGGTCCCGTAGCAGAAATCGGCTACAAGAGAAAACGTTTCGGCCGTTATGTTCAACGGTGGAGAGAGTGACAACTCCGAGATTTCCGTTATTTGGAATTCCCGCTTTAAATATGAGCTTCTTGATGTCAGGGCATCCTAGGACCAAAAATGAGATACACATTAATACACATACACTATAAGTGACCACTGAACACTGTTTTTTGTGTTTTCACTTCACATTAATTGCCCAATTATTTTTTATTTATTTTTACACTGAATTTAGGTGAATAAAATTACTTTCATAGTTTTATTTTGGTCTAAATGTAAGTTCAATAAAAAAATAAAAAATAAAAGTTAAAAGTTTGTGTCTAGAGCATCAATGCATTAAATATATTAGAGCATCTACAACAGATTAAACAAATTTTTATACTGTTTGAAGAATAAACAGTAATTTTTACCTTTTAACTACCTACTTTTTCAAATACACTTTCCAACAGATTCTCTATCTCATTCTCTATCTTATTTAAATATTATTTCTTCATTCATTATTATTATTTTTTTTTAACAACTACACATTTTCCAACATTTTTTTATTCAATACTTGATTATTATAATAGAAAAAAAAACATTTGAAAAATGAACAGTAACCTATTTTGTGGGTTTGCTCTCTAAAGTAGAAAGAAATTTATGTTTAACTCTCCTATTAGAGATGCTCTTCAAATTCAAATAAGTATCTCCCAACGTATATTACACTGTATCAGTGTACTGAACACATTGAAATTTATCCAAATTCTAACGTGTCCTGCACTAGAGCAGTTTACATTTCTTCTATATCAAAGCACATTTGCCATTAAATTTTTAATTCATGGCAAAACGGATTACTATCTTTAAAGACATTCTTATGTCACTTCATTATCTTGTAATAATTCATAAGTAACGTATGCCCTTGTCTAATGTTTTCACAAAGTTTTTTTCTTTTTTAATAACTTCAGTTCTTTTCTATTTTCAATGAAAAAAAAATTAGGAGTAATTTACTGCGCACGGGCCCAAAAAATTCTACGTTGTTGAGAGATATTTCCTACCCACTTGTGGACAAATTTGTTTATTTCCTATGGCCCACCAAACAAGGCAGTATCCCTTGTGTTTGTTCTATAGGAGCGGCAAATCCACAAAAAAGATAAGATAATTACTACGACCAAACACCCCTACATTCTCCCTTTTTTTTTAAGCCAAGTGAGGATTAAAAAAAAAAAAAAAATGATATGACCCATTTGCATTCTGCAATCCCAAATGTAATTTGCTCATCCTGGCAAAACCTCATGTACATTTTGTCAAATAAGAAATTAATCAAACTGATAAACTTGTTGAACTAATTTTTTATAACCTTCACTATATATTTACTCAAATTTTTTTTGAACATTTCTTCATCATCCATTGTCGGTTGTCACCCATATTCAGTATCCCCAAGCTTACTCTAGTCTCATTTACATTTTCAAAGTGATAATATAACCCAGGATCACCCTCCCTTTTAAAAATAACATCTTAAAAAAAAAAAAAAAAACTTCATAAGCCATATCAATTCAACAAGAATGGTAGATCAAGCAACACATAAGAGAGTGATGAATCAACTAACCTTGTGCAGATGAAAATACCTTCCATGAACACATATCAAGATGTCTGTCTTCTGCCTCCTTGCCAAAGACCTAATATTTAACATAATTCATTAAAATATCAAGTAGTTGAGATTTTCTGCAACATTGAAATTGATACGATAATAAACCCAAAACAAATAAATATATAAACAGGAAAAGAAGGGAAAACATTTTACCATGCTGCTACTCTAGTATGGAGAGGCGTGGGAGGAGAAGAGATGGTTGGGGAAAGAGAAGGGGAGGCAGAGGAGAAATCATATTCTTTTTCTTCATATATGGTATCTACCACACCTAGATTTCTCCAAGCTTTCATTGCCATCTTAGCTTCTCTTCCTTGACACACAGACAGAGCGAAGTATTCTAAAATACTATTAAGAAATGTTGTTGTTATTACCACTAGGGTTCTTAGGAAGGTGAGAAATTCCCTGCTAGCGCATAAATTGGTGGGATATTAATGGTATGCATGTGATGACTCATAAATGCTAGCCTTAACTCCTCCATTAATAACCTTTCTTTTTTCAATTTTTTTTCTTTTTTTAATTTTTTGAGTGAAATTCTCTTGGTTAAAGTGATTTGGAAAATCAGGTTTAGGACTTGCAAATTAAATCGCTTGCTAGGAAATCTTCAGACCACAAAACATGACTTGACCGTTTATGATCTGTTTTTTCACTAATGTACAATTTTTTTATTAAAAAAAAAAATCTATATTTTTTTAGGTATGGCTATATTTTTGTGTAACTTATTTTTTTAAATAAATAAAAATAAAAGTAAGTTCATTCGAATACACTGTTACTTAAAAGTTAAAACAATGGTCATGTGTTTACTTTTTAATAATTGATGATGGTACTCAATTTTGGTTCTCAAAACTTACCGTCAAAAAAAAGGGATAGAAAGCATAGTGCACTGCATAGTATAGGAAGTACCTTTCTTACAAAACAATGGTGATTGCCTTGTCCATTTCTTGCAAAAGAAAAAAGATAAGCCCATTCTGGCATCCCTTATTTGGCGACATAGTGTAGGAAATGCCTCCTTTATTATCCCACTAATTTTTTAGCATGTGTTTGGGCAGCTCAATCGACAAATCATATATTTTAGTTTATATCAAAGTTGATTCTAAAAAAAAAAATAATAATAAATTATATCAAAGTCAAGCATAATTAAATTTTAATTCGAATTCAAATTAGTTTTTAATTATTGTATAATTTTGCATTGTATGTCAATTTAAACGATTACATTGCCTCACTCTCCTAAATAGAAATCAAAAGCACAGGTTAAAACCTAATAATAATAATAATATTATTATTATTATTATTTTAAATTATTTGTCACATACTCATGTCGAGTTGAACCTTAAGGAAGAAAATAATTTACTTTTTATAAACTAATTTACCAATTAAACTCACTTGAATACATACATATATACATATATATATATGTAAGGACACGATTCGAGGTGGACCGTAACGGTGTTGGGTTCGCACGTAAAAAGGCCCAAACAATATCATTTGTAGAGCGTGGGTTTGAAAGGTTAGGCCTTGATCGCCAAACGGTGGGTTTTACGCGATATGCATACATGGTTAAGTCGTCTTCGCCTTAGGAGTCTTTCTCTTAGAGACGGGCTGGGAGGCTCTGGTTTTTGGCCATTTTTCCCAGCCCCCTCTTTGCACACTCACTTTTACATTATATAGTCCTTCTTGGTTGATCCTAGCCATCCACTTGTAGGTCAAGCAGGTACTTAGTCCTGTACCTGTCCCATCAGCCGTCCCCTCTTACTTTTCTGTTTAGTCGTGAGGATCAAGGTTACACCGTCCAAGCGTCTTTTCTCATTAATATGATCAGAACATTGGCCAGTGCATTTAATGTGGAGGGGACGTATTTTCCTCGAACCTATTTTGCATCGCCCCTCCATGTGGGCCCTATTCCACTCACATCCCCTTCAGGGGATTATTCGGGGGCGGCCTTCACTAAGACGTTGCTCTTCTCATCAGAACCCTGGAGTGCCGAGGAAAGGGTTGTCCTCAGCTGTTCCCCTTAACCCCTCGGCCTTTGATCACTCGTCCTCGGCACACTACCTCCTCGGCACGGGCCCTGAGCCCAGATAGTGCGTGGGCCGGATCATAAGTCTCCCGGTCCTACAATAGCCCCTCAAAATCCTGCTATCCGACTCCTCGGACGGATAGGGGGGTTTTGATGACATCACACATCTGCTAATGCCTATCCATTCTTGTCACCCATCGGTTCCCGAGACTTTTTATCTGCCCTAGATACGTTCCTAGAGCCCTTGGAAGGCGAAACGTGGCCTCATTAAATGCGGGTGGTTTTGTGTTTCCCACGTTCAACGGTATGATGAAGATCGAACGGTCGTGATCCCTTGGTCTTTATGGGCGGGAAAATTTGCGCAGTTACCCTAGAAAGTATAAGAGATTTTTTGGAAAGGATCTGTCTCTTCGGTTTTGCACTTAAGAGCTCTAGCGCGTATATTCTGGGTTCATCTGGATTTTCGTCCAAATTCAAGTCTATCTCCAGCACAAAAAGCCTATCCGAAGCGTCTTTCTTCTTTTGTGTAAGTTCCCTACCTCTATTAACTCGTGCTTTTTCTTTTCTGGGTTTATTTCTCTTTGGCTCCCTTTTCTTTCCCGTCGCGGGTTGGGTTTGTTTAGTAAATCACAAAGATGACTAAATTGAGACTGAGGAAATTAGCCGATATTGAAGAGGCGATGAATAAGTTCATCGTTGATTATAGGATTCCTCCCAACGTCAGTCTGAAGCACTGTAAGATGGGGGAATAGCACTACAAGAGGGAAACGGGCGCGGTAGTAATTCCCGTCCTCGCCTTTGTAGAGGGAGGTATGAGAATCCCTATGGGGCCAGTGACGAGGGGTTACCTCAGGCACTTCCGTTTAGCCCCCACCCAGTGCGCCGGCAACGTTTTTAGGATTCTGGGTTGCGTGGATGCCTTAAATGAGAAGATGGGGTTAAGACTGACCCATCATGACGTGAACTGGTGCTATAACCTCCAAAAATTGAAGGGGAAAACCTACTACATGAAGTCGAGGGACGAAAGGGTTCGGTTAATCCAGTGCCTCCCTGACTCCAACAAGGGACTGAACAAGGATTTCCTTATCGTGTTTGGGGAATGGCACGATGGCGACCCGTGCCCCATAGTAGAAGGAGAACCAGGTGGGGTACTGGGAATGGAAGGGGGATGACCCTTTACGCCATTCTAATCTAATGTTTGTTCAGTAACTAACCATGCGTACGTGTTTGTCTTTTTGTAGATCTACACGCCTACACATGGCATTTTCACTTAGTCAACCGGGCGGACTTGGAGACCGTTTTGCAAGCAGCAGTTTTTGTAAATGACAGAGATGGTCAAGTCCGAGCTACTCACAAGATATTAGGGTACCCCCCCTGTTTAGAAGTCATTTGCGGACGCAAGGCACGTGATCAGCGCCAGCCGCCCTTGGCTTCCAAAAATTACCGTGGTTGAGACGGGATTTTTAATCTCCCAGGAACCCGCTGTCCCTGAGAACACCCCACAGGTGGGCCCCTCCTCGTCTTATCAAGTAGCAGAGGACGAAGGCGAGCCAGATCGGCCCGAGGAAGGTTTTGGGGTATTTGACCTAGCCCTCCAATCCGAGGATCCTACTGGTGACTTAGGTGACCCAGCCTTGTCCGAGGCGGAATTGTCATCAGTAGGCACCTCTTCTCAAGCCGAGATGGGAGTCAAGAGAATACCCCTGACCCCCCTTCTCGAACTCCTCGAGGACCAACCTGGGAAGGATATGCAGGGAACGCCACAACCCAAAGCTCCTTCCCCACCACCTCGGCCTCTGACTATCCAGACCAGGTCATCTTCCACCAAGTCACAGCCACAATCCCCCCACCCCGCACTTCCTGCTTCCTCCCAACCAGCTCGGCTTCCTCCCAACCAGCTCGACCTCCTCGATCTGAAGGTACTGACCCAAAGAGAAAGAGGAGTCCCAAGGGTAAGGGAGTCATGGACGGGGGAAAATCCCAACCTTCCAAGGAGAAGGAGGAGGCCCCGCGCACTAAACAACTGAAGATTGGACACCAGAGTAAGGGCAAAGAAGCTGAAACCCAATCCACCCAAGGCAAGGGAAAGGGGATAGAGGCCCAGTCCCTACCGAGTGCCTGGCTTCCTGCCCCAATGCTTCACGGGGGTCCACTACTGGAAACGGCATCCCTGAGGGACCTTGGAGATGGCGAGGGTGGCTATGTGGCAGACGCGTTAGGGAGAACCATGCTACTCCCTAATGACATGGATGAACTGAAGAAAATGAGGATGCAGGAGGTCTTCCTCAGTACTAAGAGGTATTTGGGCATGGTAAGATTTCTTCGAAACCTAAAACCTTATTAACTCTTGCCACCTGTTTGTTACTAACTACACGCTCATCTCCCTTGCCAGGCTCTCCAGGCAACCTATAGAATGGAGGAAGAGGTGAATAACAGGAGTAAGGCGGCCGAGAACGAACGCAAGAAGCGCATAACGGCCTCGAAGACTCTCGAAGCCTTTGAGGATGAACTTGCCAAAGTCAAGGCTGACTTAACAATAACTATCCGTGAGAGGGATAACGTCTCCGCGGGCCTAGCTAGCGCCCAAAAACAGGCCGAGGACCAAACAAAGCGCGTACTTGAAGCCGAGGATCAGTTGCGAATAGCCAAAGATCTGATCGAGGGTTTAAATAAGCAACTGGCCGCAGCCGTGCATGAGAAAGGGGTGGCGGAATATGCCCGTGATGAAGCCCAAAGGGCCAAGAAGGAGGTCGAGTTTGCCAGAAACGTGGCAGAGATTGCCAAGGAAACGGCCGAGGATGATGGTTATAATGCGGGGGTGACCGAAACCCAAGCCATCCTTAAAGCCTAAATTCCTGGAGTGTGCAGGTTTTATTGCTCCCAGGTTTGGGAAGAGGCATTGAAGCGAGCTGGGGTAGATGTTTCGTCTGATTTGTGGAAGGCAGAGAATATATTCTACCCTACTGCCATCCGCGAGGCCACTTCTACCAGCTCCGTGACTATGGATGTCCAACCTGAGGAAGGGGTCACCCCGTCGGAAGATTTACAGGTCAGCGGTTCTTCTGGCCAGATGCTCAAAGAGGGAGAACTTCAGGATGTGATAGAAATATCTCGGCATATGGATCCTGAGGCACCTAGAGAGGTTACTGAGCCCGTGGTTGGCATTCAGGTGTCTAGTACTAAGGAGCCAGCCACACTTGCCCAGCCGCCACAGGCAGTTCCCCTTACTGTGGTTCCCCAGAGTACCAACGCTGACCCTGTTCAGCCTTCCCCAGAAGGGACTACCCTCCAGGGCGTCGAAGCTGATCCTGTTCCTTCTTCCCAGGACGTGGCCGACGCAAAACTAAAAAAGTAGAAATCTTGGCTAGGCTTTTGTATTTATTTTGAGTTTAACGATCAACTTGCTTCTTTTTATTTTGAAAACTTTCTAATCTGTTGATAATTTGAAACCGTCTGAACATGTATATATGAAATCCTTTCATTCGTTTTTCCTTCTGGTTATCTGATAATTGTTCTCGCTGATACTTAATATTGTTTATGAACCCTGCACTAATTCATCTTAACATGTACGAATATTTGTGCATGCGATACATTTAACATCATGCTTCAAAACCCTAGCTTATTTGCACCCGGAAAGCCTTTAGACTCATTTCTAACTCTCGTTCAACTAAGATATAGGTATCATTTTAGATATCACGTGTAGCTACTAAGTCCTGCTTAGTGCCCAGGTTCCCTAAAAGTGGTTGTTTTCCCCATGTAGTTGGTTTCCCCATAGGTTTGAGTCCGAGGACCATACAATGCCTTGGTTCTATCCAAAACTCAGTTTTCTCATCCAAGTAGTTGGTTTCCCCATAGGCTTGAGTCCAAGGACCATGCAATGCCTTGGTTCTGTCCAAAACCCAGTTTTCTCATCCAAGTAGTTGGTTTCCCCATAGGCTTGAGTTCGAGGACCATGCAATGCCTTGGTTCTGTCCAAAACCCAGTTTTCTCATCCAAGTAGTTGGTTTCCCCATAGGCTTGAGTCCGAAGACCATGCAATGCCTTGATTCTGTCCAAAACCCAGTTTTCTCATCCAAGTAGTTGGTTTCCCCATAGGCTTGAGTCCGAGGACCATACAATGCCTTGGTTCTATCCAAAACCCAGTTTTCTCATCCAAGTAGTTGGTTTCCCCATAGGCTTGAGTCCGAGGACCATGCAATGCCTTGGTTCTGTCCAAAACCCAGTTTTCTCATCCAAGTAGTTGGTTTCCCCATAGGCTTGAGTCCGAGGACCATGCAATGCCTTGATTCTGTCCAAAACCCAGTTTTGATATATAGTTGGGGAATTATCCCCTCGGCTATGGCGTAAGTTCTTGGTTTAAAGGAACCAGCCCCTCGGCCAAGCCCCTGGAACCATCCGTGCTATGGACGCTACAAAGCGCAGCCCCTAGTGAAGAAACGTAGCCCCTAGTGGGACTTTACTCTAAAACACTATATTCAACTACTGAAAATGACGTGAAGGATGGTATCAACCCACCACCAGTGCCAAGACACAAGCCTTCCCCACAGACGGCGCCAATTGTAAAGACACGATTCGAGGCGGACCGTAACGGTGTTGGGTTCGCACGTAAAAAGGCCCAAACAATATCATTTGTAGAGCGTGGGTTTGAAAGGTTAGGCCTTGGTCGCCAAACGGTGGGTTTTACGCGATATGCATACATGGTTAAGTCGTCTTCGCCTTAGGAGTCTTTCTCCTGGAGGCGGGCTGGGAGGCTCTGGTTTTTGGCCATTTTTCCCAGCCCCCTCTTTGCACACTCACTTTTACATTATATAGTCCTTCTTGGTTGATCCTAGCCATCCACTTGTAGGTCAGGCAGGTACTTAGTCCTGTACCTGTCCCATCAGTCGTCCCCTCTTACTTTTCTGTTTAGTCATGAGGATCAAGGTTACACCGTCCAAGCGTCTTTTCTCATTAATATGATCAGAACATTGGCCAGTGCATTTAATGTGAAGGGGACGTATTTTCCTCGAACCTATTTTGCACCGCCCCTTCATGTGGGCCCTATTCCACTCACATCCCCTTCAGGGGATTATTCGGGGGCGGCCTTCACTAAGACGTTGCTCTTCTCATCAGAGCCCTGGAGTGCCGAGGAAAGGGTTGTCCTCAGCTGTTCCCCTTAACCCCTCGGCCTTTGATCACTCGTCCTCGGCACACTACCTCCTCGGCACGGGCCCTGAGCCCGGATAGTGCGTGGGGCGGATCATAAGTTTCCCGGCCCTACTATATATATATATATATATATGTATGTACGGTCATGGACCTGTGACCCTTGGCCCAAGGTCAAGAGCCCAAACAATTTAGAACAAATTGTACTAAAAAGGTGGGGTCCACCTTGCCAGGTAGATCAGTCTAGTGGTGATACCGACCATGAGGACAACGCAACTTGAGCTCGACCCAAACAACCTTGATAGTGCCTTAGGTAACATCGTTGCTGAGTAATTACCAGCGTCTATTACTAGTTCCAAGGCTCCTGTTTCCAATGTGGGACCCTCTTTTGTCAAGAATAATTTAATTAGGCCCCTTCCACACAAGTGATGAAACAGGTCATCATTAATAACCTACTGAGGCAAGGCTATAAAATAGAGGAACTACCTGAGAGTAAGCGAGGAGACACTGGAAAGTTAGGATTAGGGAAATAATCAAGCATAGACATAAAAGTGTTCGGTTAAATAGGTCGGCTACTTAACAGGCTCTTAATCAACTTATATTGGAGCTACTCATTGTAGGATACTCATCAGCCCAATAAAATAAATAAATTGTGAGCCCAAAAACAAGATTGGCCCAGTAGCCGGGAATTGGGCACACACAATATATATATATATATATATATATATTTTAGAAGAAAGTAACTTGAAAATATTGATTATAAAAAATAAATAATAAAATTGTAAATCTAACCGGTCCCTGAAATTGTGGGCAAGTGAGACTCTAATAAATTTGTGTAAATAAGACTGGCCCAATATTTATTTGGGCCTGAGCAGCCCAATAGTTTTTTTGGGGGAACATAAAAGTTAGAAAACCCAATAGTTTTAAAAAATGGGCTAGACCCAGAACCATAAAAACCCTAATTAAGCCCCCCACAAAACCCTACCTCATACCATCCTCTGAAAACGCCGTCGTTTCCACCCATTATCATTTCCTTATAAAATCCTCAGAAACCCTAATCTCTACCACTCTCCCATTTGGTTGCCGTCACTTCCATCAGCTAGGGTTTCCTCAGCGAGAGAGAGAGAGAGAGAGCGAAAATGAAGTACAACCCAAGAGTAACGAGCTCACGGCGCAAGAACCGTAAGGCCCACTTCACAGCTCCGTCGAGCGTGAGGCGCGTGCTGATGAGCGCGCCTCTGTCCACCGACCTGAGGAGCAAGCACAACGTGAGGTCCATGCCGGTGAGGAAAGACGACGAGGTCCAGGTCGTGCGCGGGACCTACAAGGGCCGCGAGGGCAAGGTTGTCCAGGTGTACCGTCGCAAATGGGTCATCCACATCGAGCGGATCACCCGCGAGAAGGTCAACGGGTCGACGGTCAACGTCGGAATCAACCCCTCCAAGGTTGTCATCACCAAGCTCCGCCTCGATAAGGACCGTAAGTCTCTTCTCGACCGCAAGGCCAAGGGTCGCGCCGCCGCCGACAAGGAAAAGGGTACCAAGTTCACTGCAGAGGATGTCATGCAGAACGTTGATTAAAACTAAGGTTTTGGTTATGGGATTATTATAGATCTGTTTTTTTTGTTGAGTAATAGTGTTTTTTTGATTAGGTTGTTTTTGTCTGTGGTGGTACTAAGAGAACCCTTATCTTGGTTTAATGTTTTATGGATTTTGAGGGTCTTATGTGTTGTGTCTGGCTCTTAATGACCTGGATTTTGTTTAATCAATGCGTTTATTCTGAATATTCTGGCTATAATTCTCATTTTGGGTTACGTAGTGTTGTGATTGTGCGGTTCTTTGTGCTTTCGTTTTTATTTTAATGTGAATATTAAAGATGTAGTTGTTTTTTTAAGTTAATAATGAGATGAATGTTGTTATTTTATTGGGGTTATTAATGTGCATTGGAATTTCGTAGGGTTTATATAAATGTTTACTGTGTTTCCAATGGCTTTGTGTTTGTTTGTGTTGGTGATGTCTGAAAGAATTTAGAGTTTTAACTAAAAAATTTATGGTGACAAGTGGGTCTTAAAAATCTGAATTTAGTTTTGTATTTGATAGTTTTCTGGTAGTGACAATAACTTGGATAAATTTCTTGCTTTGTTTTTATTAGTTTAGAACTCATGTAGTGGAGCTCAAGTTTTCATCTTCATAGCCTGTGCTTAGTTCTGAATGATTGTGGGAAATGCGATTGAAGTAATACTAAGCTGATTATGGTAAGCAGTGTTAAAAAGATTGAAAGCATGTGAACTAGGCATATATATTATTGTTAATACGGTGTTCTGTTTTGTGGATAAATTTATCAATAATTTTTTTTAATAATCACATATTGGCACTTACGGTGTCTTAGTGGGAGTGGAAGAATTTTTATAATCATATAGCATTTGCTTTTGGGAGGTGAATTGTTATGCAGAAACACATCAGGGCTATGGTGCACAGTGAAATTGGTGTAGTTCAAGTCTTTATGCTATTGCATAGTTAAGTCTTTATGTGCAGACTGCACAGATTTTCATTAGGTTCTTCTATCTTAACTGCGTCTTGGCTTTGGTTGGGCTTTGGTGCACAATGACGTTTGGGAGTTTATTTTAGTTGTGGAGAGGTAGGTTGTGAGGTTGAGCTTCTCTTGATTTTCTTAAGTTCTGGTGGTAGCTTTTCTATCAATGGTTGTTAAGATGTGAAGTGGGTTGATGTAAGATTTAGCTAGATGAATGAAGGGGTTTATTAAACAAGTATTTTGGCTTGGCATGTGGTTGATGAAATTGCACTGTCTTTAAGCTCTAATTTGTACCCTGATAGAAGTAGGCAAGTTAGTTGGTATGATGCGGGCTCTTACAGTTTGGGAAACTTGTGGTGTCTTAGGAGTAAAGCTTTTGCATTTCAAGATTTTGGTGTTCCTACTTATAGAAGGCAGTTTGTGATGTAGATTTAAGTATTTAACCATTCCAGATAAAATGAAATGTACATCATGGTTGTGATTTTTTTATGGTCTCTGTTCTCAAATCTAATAGCCCCGTGACATGTTTTCATCAATTGATCTCCCACTGGTAGTAGTGTGTTGATATGTACCCCCTAGTGTCAAAGGGAAAATAGATGTATATTTTACTTGAAACATTTCAAGGTTGCCAACTTCATTTGATTGCTTGTTTGATAAAACACATGTAAACATCTACGTGGTCAGTTTTTTAGATTTGACAGCTTGAGCTATGGAATTTTTTCATTATGATTTGAGCTGTAGGTCTCGTTACTCTGCTACGACTAAATTTGGCATGGCACCCTTCTGTATTTTCCAAAATGTCACAGTTGGTATGGAATAAATGGTTTCAGAGCCCACTGTGATAATTTACTTCTATCAAATGCCCGAGTAAGCCGATGTTATACTAGGCACGTATTTTTGAAAGAGATCCAAATGTGATTTTTTATCTTTCGTCTTTGACGCCCCCATTGAGTATTCTCATGCTATATTTCCTATTCCCAAATTGTCTAACGTATGGCTAAATTTTTGGTTAAGTTTGTTGCTGCATTGGACATGTGCAATGTTTCCTATTCCTGGTGGTGCCATGACTCCTCATTTCATATTGACGTTAACTGGCAAGAATAATGTCACAGATATAAACTATTTTACAAAATTTTTTATAAACAGCTAATGCGGTGAGTGATTATTGATAAATGAAAAAGTGATATTAATAATGGGTTTAGATGAAAACTAATAAGAGGATGTTTACATCAATATTTTGTAAAAATGTTGTAAAATAGTTTGTGACTGTAGCATTTTTTTAACCGACAATTCAGTAAATCCCAGTAATTGGGATATGTAGGCATGTTTATTAAGATTTATCATCGCCTGGTTCATTCACCACCTTCTCTACAGATTTTGATAGCTTCATATTAACTAAATTTCTTGAATAAATTTCCAATCTCCCTTTAATGGAATCTGTTCAAAATCTCATCGGGAAAAGTTTTTAAGAGTGCACCTCTTACATCTAAATAGCTTTAGTAACTTTATAGACTCTTATTGTTTAAGTAGAAAACTTTAGGAAGTATTTTCCCGAAAAAACTACTGTTTTCCTTTGGTTGAATCTGAAAGTTATCCAAAAACACATTGCTGTTTGGCTAGCGTGTAAAATCATTGATATTTTATATAGGCATGGAGGTTGGGGTGGTGGTGGCGAAGTTAGTGGAGGTGTAAAAGGTAGTGTGGTGGCAATGGTGGTGGTGTAACGATGGAGGTAATAGTGGAGCTGATGATGGTGGTGAACCAGTGATGAGTGATGACACAAAGGAACGGAAGGATAAATGGCAAAGGGGAATAACAAAAAAATTTCAACTTCTAAAAAGGCAAAAGCGTTACCTCTTTTTTCTTGTTTTCTGTTTTTGAAACAAATGGAATGCAAAATTTCCGTAGAATGCTTCGTTGCATTTGATGGTTCCATTACAAACCACACTCACACTCACCCAATCGCTTGTTCAAGTTGTTTTATGGTTGATTCACGAGTAATGTTCCAAAGCTTTTCCTTTCTCGATTTTTGAAGGATTACCTAGTTTATTAGATCACGAGCTCAACATTTTGAGACATGTCAGTCGTTTCTCAGACTTGGATTAGGCTCCTATTTACTAAATCATAGAAATACCTCCTGGCGACGTCTTCCGAGGCCAGTCCTAAGTCCGCACAAATCAGATCACCATCTAACAGAAATGTTAGATTATCAAGTTGTATACAACCAACTAGAAAAAAGAATAGACAGATTCATCAACACAAAGTAGGAAAACATGGTTCTTCAAAACCAGGACTCCAATATACCACCACTTTGCAAACTCCCCAGATCAGGGAGAAAATGACCGATGCTCAAAACATTTCTGGAAAGTGACCCTCAAAAAGCATATGAATTACGTAGAACTCCTGATTTAAGGACTAACAAATATAACGTGCAAACATCAAAATGCCTACAACGGGAAAGCATAAAAAGATTTTAAAAAAAATACTGAGGAACAGATGACAATGGTAGACCTCAAGTATCAAAACATTGATCCACAGTCTGCGAATCTGAATCAAGTAAATCTGTGGAACTCATTATTATGCGCTCCAATTCATGCGCCACCAAAAAAATTGAATAGAAGTTGTGTAAATTCCAATGTTGTATCATCCAACAGCAGTAAACCCTTCAGGGCCTAAGAGCAATGGCCAATCCAAACTTGGGATTTTTGTCCAAGGCCTTGGTGTCAACCTCTCCAGAGACTGTCAGCACTGACTTGGGTATGACCTCATGCTGCAGGAGAGCCCCTAGCTTCCCATGGTTATTGAGCTTTGCTTTCACCACTGTCAGGCTATCAATCGCATATGACCCTCCAACTGTGAAAGTGTTCTCATTAGTAGAGAACTTTCTAGTGATCTCTCCAACAGCAGCACTCTTCTTAAACTGATCCAAGTGATGCACATATGATGCTTTTATACTGTCCCCCTTGTCGCCCCTGAGAGAGAGAGAGAGAGAGAGAGAGCAACTAAGTACTATAATGAATAAATTCCTAAAGTTCAATATAATTAAGATAACAGGGAATCAAAAAAGTTGTCCGTGCGTAAGAGTATCGAATCTTACAAGATTATTGAAGCAGATGATTCTGGTTTTGCAACACTAAAGCCAGCAGTGTATTTCGTAAAATTACCAGTTGTAGTATCATAACCCGCCTCTGCACCAAAAGCAATGCTAGGGGTACCAATGGTGGCTGAAACATCAATGGCAGGGGATTGGTTCAAAGCAACGGCTGTCGTCAAGGTAGCATGGTCATGGAAGTATTGCACCTCCAACTGCCAGAGGAAAAAAAAAAAAGATTTGAGTAAAAATGAAACAATGATCATTTTGAGAGTTTTCCAGCATAAAAGAAGCCAAAATTTGTACCTTGCCAGAGTTATAATCAGGCACTTTAAATGAAGCAATTGTCTTTGTGGATGGGAGGATTTCAGTGAATGTAATGGTTGTTGAGATCTGCCAAAAAAAAAAAAAGAATGAACAACGCAAGATTCTTAACTGACCACATAAATTTACTGTTCTAACATTTTCAAACAATAAAGCAACCCACATTAGATTCTGTATCAACTTTGACGTCAAAAACTGCGTTCTTGTACTTGTACTGTGCTGCCACATCCCCAGTTGAGAATCCTCCTTTCTTCGCTGCTGTTGATGTAAGTGACTGGAAAAGAGAAAGAAAAGAATAAACAAAAAAGAACAGTTGATATTGTTTCTCCCCAATGATAAATAAATTCACAAATCACAAGACAAGCAGCCCTCATAGAAGGAATAACTATGGCATCAACACCAATCAACATTCCCAAATCAAGCATGACAGGTACCCAGAAATTTAAATTTATCTGTTAATGATTGGAGGTGCATTGACAGAATTAGCTGCTTAAGAAACTAACAGGTCAAACTGCATAATGTCACAGAAGCATAGGACTGCTAGGCCAATGAGCTCAGTTCATATCACTCTTCCTCCTCCATTCATATGGGGTGGAGAGCACGGTCATAGGTTCAAGACCCACAGGGTGACCGTGCACTTTACCAATTAAAAAAAGAAAAAAGAAACATAGGATTCCTAGCCTAGCAGCTGCCCTTTACAGACATAGAAGGAGCTTTTAGTAAGACAAAAACAACCAATGTATTCAGATATGTGCATATTAAAAAAAATAGGTTTGCTATCTGAGTGTAAATCAACCCCTCCCCCAAATAAAAAAGAAGAGAGGGAAAAAAAGAGCTTCTGTGCTCCATACTATACTATCAAAACTCTCACAGAAATAATTTAGCAGTGTGCTTTTTTGTGGGGAGGGGGTGATGCAGGAGAATTTGAGCCCAACAAAGAAAAAAGGCCCCTTTGTCCATTGCCTTCTATTTATATAAGCATTTAAAAAGATCATGTAACTAGCATGTGACTTTTAATGAAGTTAGATGATTAAGATTTAATTGTTATATGTAACGCAAAGGTCTAGGGTTCCAGGGTTATTAAAGGCTATTATAAACGGCCTCTTATGAGTCATTGTAGGCAGCCTTTTCTTACCAATTTCGTGAAAATTCAGATTTGAATATTTCTTGAGCTCTTTGAGCCTAGAAATTGATATTTGATTGTTCCTACTCCAATCCTATTATCTTTTTCTATGCCTTAAATCTTATTTGTTGTTGAAATTTCTTCTTAAACCCTTCTCCATCCAAACTGGCTACAAGTTCTCCTTACTGCACAAGGGGGTGTTAAAAGAAATAGCAGTACAGTTGAAATACCATGCTATAGATAAGAGCAACCTAAAATAATAACAAATGACCAAAACAACTCAAGCCAAGTCAACTTAATTTTATATTAATTTCAAACTTTTTTTAATACACCGACAGTTCTAAACTTAAATTAAAAATATTAAATCAGACTTGATGAAGGTTCGTGAAGCAGTCAGGCAAACTCACTGTAAGGTACCAGTCACACACTACTTAAAAGGTGATCAATACCCCAAATCTATTTTGAAAACGACATTCTTTTAGTCTCTGTTGGCACAAAACAACATCCCGTTTCACCATTCTATGCTAGCTCCACATTTTAAGTTAAAACATCGATGAAAAGATCTAGCTCAAAGAGCAACTCCTTTTTCTTGTCATTACTAGATGGAGAGTGACTTCAATACAAACTGGGTGTCCATGTAACTTAACAAATCAAAAGAAAAACCCTAGGCCAAGGACCATTTTGATAATTCGATAGTTACAATGGGGGAAGGGGATTTGAATCCTGGACGGCTCCATTGGAAACACCATCAGGTGCTAGTTGAGCTACAACTACAAGGCTCTTGGCATGCTAGGTCAAAGGGCTTAAAATGAACAATATCTAAGGCGCTGAATCAAAATCCCACCAATAAACAACTTTACAAACCTAAAAATATAACAATTGAATGCCGTCTAAATTTGAACGTAACAATTTGCAAAATGTTCATTAGCTCAGCAAACGTTGACAAATTAAATAATAAAAAAATACTAGAATTTGTCATCTAGAAACAACAGTGGATATATCAGCTCATGTAATTTGGTTTCACATCCAAGTATTGGCAATATCGTTACATAAAATTTTTAATAAATCTGTGAAATCAAACAAACAAACAGTGGAAATTCACTTCAAATCTTCAAAAACCCTAACCTAATTACCGATCTAAGTTCCTAAATTAACTACTCAATGTGTGTGTGTGAGTAATGAAAAAAAAAAGAGTGAGCTAGATTCCATAGTATAAGTACCACTCCAGCATCGCTGTAGGTAGAGACAGTGAACTTCTGATCGGAGTTGAAGTCCCTGGTTAGAAGATCTACAAACAAACAAAGCAAGCAACAGCGAATAATTAAATTATACAAGAAATTGAATCAAAAATCAAAGCGAAGAAGAAGTAAACGAAAAATCGTGATCGATGAGAGTACGATTATTTATTTATTTTTTACCTTTGGCTTTCTTGCCGATATCTGTGAAAAGTCCTGGTCCCTTGCTCATCTTTGCGCAGAGATTCTAGAGAGAGAGAGAGAGAGAGAGAGAGAGGCGTGAGCTGAAATTGTTTATATGTATTCGTGGTGTGGTGTGGTGTGGTGTGGAAATGAGGGTATAGAAATGCTATGGGTTTTGTTTATTTGGGTAGTGGCCACGAATGTTGAGTGTGCGTGAGTGATGATGAGCTGTGACTGATTTTGGGGGTGACACGCCTATTTCCTACCGTTTGATTGATTTGATGTCAGATCATTTGCCAAGTTTTTTTATGCGTCCATGAGTGCTAAATCCTAATTACTTGGACATGCACTGCCCTTCTGCTACTATCGGTGAGTGATAGAGATAGGCTGCCCTTTAGCTTTGGAATCTCGGCCCACGGATCAAACTCCAAACTATTTTTAGTCGGTAATGATTGGACAAAAAAAATTTATATCAAAAATTAATTAGTGTTTTAGTATGATGATAAATGATATAATATTTAAAAGTAAATCTTACTGGTTGAAATTTTATTATTATTATTATTATTTTATTTTTTTGGAAAATCTTCAATTCATTGATCCATCTAGTGCGGAGTCTCTCTTGATTTTGATGGTCCACAAATGTTTACGTAAAATTACATTTTAATTCTTATGCTCCGCTTTACTACTTGGATAGTTGGGAGAGTGTCATACTGTCATTCTTTTATTTATTTATTTATTTTTAGAGTGTCATTCTTACAATTAAAGTCATTGTGATCAATTTAGAGCTGGTTTCAAAACAAATTTCATTTTTAAAAAGTTTCAAATTTCATTTTTAGTGTTTTTTTTTCTTTCACTTTTTTTTTTTTTCTATATCCACTTTTGTCTCACTTTTTACCACGTAAACTAATAAATTAGATTTTTTTAAAATTAATTAATTTTTATTCACACATTTTAAGAAATGAGCTAACGAAAATTACAAGATGTCAAACTCACTCTTAAAGTCATGTTGCTAACAAAAAAATTTAATAATAAAAACAAAATGATGATGAATGGTTATTTCAATAGAATCAATGCATGTTGTTTGAGTAGAAACCAATGTTAGGTTAACCTTGGTTTATTTATTAATGTTTACAGATTGTTCAAAGTGGAGTTTATGGTTCTGTGAACAGTTGGAAGTGAAAATCTGATTCTGAAGACTACGGGGTTTGGAAACACCTCACTTTTTGGGAAATGCGTAGGTTGACGATAAGAACAATAATTCCTAAGCGACTAAATTCAGCAAAAAAAAAAAAAAAATTGCTAAGTGACTGAAGTTCCTAAATGACTAAATTGGATTATCAAGCCTAAGTTGTCTCTACAGCCATTGATTTGAAGCGATTGATTCCTTTAAGTGCTTTGATTTGAAGTAAACCTAATTAAACTAAGCTGATTCGAAGTGCATTATTTTGAAGTAAATCATCTCGAAATAAAGTAAATTGAGCAACCACAACAGATAAAAAGTCTAGGTTATCATTTGAACACCAAATTTCTTCTAAGCAAACACTAAAATTGACCAAACATTAACACACTAAAATATTACATCAAATTTAGCTAATAATTGATTAAATAAGATTACACTCAGAAGCAACTTACAAGCATAAAGTCTTCTGCAAAGCCTAAGAACTACTTAATCTCCTAAGAACTATTATATCTCCTAATTATCAAAGTACATATGAACACAAAAATTATCTCTAGCGTGTTCTCAGCTATGCATGGTATCTTGCCTGTAGAATGAGCCTCTATTTATATTTAAGGCCTTAGTGGTTATGCCAAATGCCACTTTCCATATGGCGCTTATCCTATGTTTAACAATCTTCTTATAACCGCTCAAAGTAACCGTTTGCGACTCCCTTGAGATAATTACTCTTTTCAATGCCACATGTCACACCCTTAGGCTTTAATCCTTGATTTAGTAAAGTCTAAACTAGTAGTCACGTCACTGCTTCTTTCCACATGGTCTTGCCCTATTTTGCCACGTGTTCTAGCCATAAATTAATTGTTTGGCCTAATATGTGTGCCTATTATATATGGATATTATTTCATTGCAAACCATACCGTGCTAATTTATTTAAATGCTTTTTGTAGGGGTTAGGGCCCAAAATAATGTATTGGGTCTTGGACCTTATTCGAGAACATTGATAAGTCCGAGAAGGAGTAAGTAATTGTTAAACGTTCTCAATTAAAGTCTCAAAGATGGGGAACAAATGGGAGGCAATCCAAAGAGGAAATCATCCTCGGATATGATGAAAATAGTTCACAATATGTACTCTATCTGTTAGTATAATCCTCCAAGAAACTCCAATGATAAAGACACGTTTCAGGAACATACGAGAATGAAGGAAACCTAAAAATATCTAAGGGAAAGCTATTATCACCACATTAAATGCACTGCATCTACTTTTCAGGTCACATTTATTTGGTACACATGATTATAGCCTCCTCGGACCGAAAGTCTATTGATGTCAATACACCTTGTTTGTACCTGATTGTCATCTAATTCCATATTAGCCATTGTTCAATTCATTAGGGCCTAGTTCTTTAATCCACTCTCTACAAATTTATTGTATTGGGCTCATCGGGCCGAGATCCCCTATACTTTGGGTTTGGGCCACAAATCGGGACCCTACACTTTTCATTGACAACTTTAATCAATATGAATTTATAATTTGAATTGAAATGTTGTTGAAAGTGTAGATCTAATTTGAAACTTATGTAAATTCCTGGATTAATTTAAAATCACTTCTAACATATGGGGTTTAAAATGTAATTTACCTAAAATGTTTATAAGAAAGGAATATGTTAATCACTCTATAATGTTGTTCTCCCCCCCCCCCCCCCCCCCCCCTCTTCCCTCTATATTTCTTGGGGGGAAAACCAATATGATAGTTGCTATCAGAATTATAAATAACACCATCAGTATGTAGAGTATTTAAAAATAAGTAAAATGGTTTTGTTGGTAGAAAACGAAGTCAAGAATTCTTTTTTTAATTATGTCGTTTAAATATATTTTTTCTTAGAGAGTTATATTCTCAGTTAAAAATATACTGTGATCAAAGTCTAGTCTCAAGTTTTAGGTGGACTTTTTAGTCATGTAAAATGTAATGGTAAAAAACTGTAAAAGTACTGAACTTACCAACGACCTGCAACTGTGGTTAGAAGTCCCCACGGAAAAAAAAAAAGAAAAAACGTGATCAAAGTTCATAAGATACTCAGTCACACGAAAGGGACTACATTCCTAAGACCAGCGTATCCGGTCAAAAAACAACGCAGTATTGGTATTTTGATTTGAAGATTTATAATAGAGTTTTGAATCTTTTGATCACATAATCCTTCAACGACGGCTAGAAGGATTAGATGCAGCCCTCTAAGAGACTAGGATTGTGATGTGGAGACCCAAAAAAAAAAAAGACAAAGTAAGACTACAACCTTATTCAATATCATTAACATTAATTACAATATATTTCAAAAATCTAATCATTATATTGCATACTCTTTACGCTCTTAAAACATAGGTCAAATTTTGTGCCAATCGGATATTATTTATTATATGATCCATAAGATTATATTTTATGCATAATTTTAAATTACAAAAACTTGCAATTTAAACCATATATTGATAACATAGATATAAATCTTTAATTTTCTAGAAATTTTGCAAGCATAAAGAACATAAGAAGAAAATGTAATTCAATGGTGAATTTATCAAAATTCACCTTCAATAAAAAGATATTAAGTAAGGTTGTAACCTTATGCTACAATTAATTTTGTAGCCAAATTTTGTCCCAAAAAAATCATGCAATCTTTGTATCTTGGAATTATACCATTCTTTTGCGTTGATTTTTTATTTTTATTTTTTATATAAGCTATTCTTTTGCGTTGATAGTTGAAGCCTTAAAGGGACTCTTTATAACAAAAGAACCCGGAAAACGCATTAAATATCGTAATATTCCCACAAACAATAAAATAAAATCAGAAAAAAATGTTTTTTCAGTGGAATTTGTAGCGTACTTTTATGTTAGAATCTTTATTTGCTCTCCCTTGTTTGTGTGTGTTTTTCTCAAAAAAACAGAAAAACTAGAGAAACACATTAAATGTTGCAATATTCAATACATGTTTTATTTACATATGTGTACAAGTATAGGTTGTAACATGCCTAAATAATCATATTTTGTAAGTAAAATATTGAAAAAAGAAAAACAACTTTAAAATCAACATTTTGAACATGTAAATTTTAAAATACGGATCACGTTTTCGCAATGCACATTTTTTAGGTATCCATTCTTAAAACCTGTAGAATGCATAATTACCATTACCTCCTTGATTCCCCAACACTCACCACTTCTTAGCGCAAGATGCAATGAGGTAGTGTAGAACGTTGTCGCAACAAACCAAAAGAACGAGTAGAAGGCCACACCTAGCACTATCCACAAAAATGAGCTTAATTGCATGTTCGCAAGCTACTCTGTTTGAAAGAGACATTTCTTGGATGGAAGATATTGACATTAATATATCTCTGGATGTGCTAAGAAAATTAGCAGATATGTCGAATGGGCTCGTCAGTCGTCACAGGTCAGGTTTGATTTTCTACAGAGGTATTTTTGTATAAGGGAGAATTTTGTCAAGTTAATTAAGAATCATAAAATTGCTCACATGTCCCAAACATGTGAAAAAATAAATTAAATTTTGATGGAACCATAATAATTTCATTTTTATCCAAGTTTTAGGACATAATAGTAGCAATTAAATTTTATAGATTAAATTGTGATAAGACCAAATCATAAGAAAAAAGTAATAATTTATATTTAAAATCATTAGTTTTATTGTGTAAATTTAATTAGCACTTTAAGGACACATAGTGAACAAATAATTCATATTCATGTTTGATTTGGAGCTAGTGAAAGTGATTTATACAAATAATAAAATAAAACAAACATAAATATAACAATATTTAACATGGTTTGATAAGATTCCAAACCAGCTAAAATCTATTATCCACTATATGAATTACAACTACTCTCAATCGTGCCACAAGTTCACACAAATAACATTTAGAGCATTAGCATTGAGGGTATAAAACCCCCCAAATTGCTGTATTTTAGCAACTGACACGCTAAAAAATAGCTTAATCGAGTACGTATATCTAAATTCTTTTAGCATCTATGAACATTATGTACTTATATTTACACACTCTCTCTCTCTCTCTCTCGCGCGCGCGGATTTGGGTAGGGATCTCCAAATCTCTCTTCTCTCTCAATTCTCCCTTGCAATTTTGTGTTGGTGGCACAGATTAGAGTTTGGGTTGATGGCCATGGTCGAAGTTTAGGTTGGTGGCTGTGATTGTTGTTTGGGTTGGTTGTTTGGTGAGGTTTGGATCAATCGTTTATTGGAGAGAGAGAGAGAGAGAGAGAGAGAGAGAGAGATATTTTTAAAAAAAAAATATTATTTGATGTGTAGTTTATATTATTTTTGAGTTGTATGTTAAAGTAAGAATTGAGATGTTGGGTATACTGTTAAATGGGTTGGTAAAATAGATAAAGTAGTTTTGAAAATGTAAATTATGTATTTGTTTACATCCTCAGATGTGAATGCTCTTACAAACACAAACTAATCACAAACCAAAGTCCCATTACGCCATCAATAACTCTCTAACACAAACACTTAAATTACTCTTTTAAAACTTCACTCATGTTCTTTTATGAATCTTCTCATCTCCCTATATGAGAGAAGCTTTGGTTCCAAATTTTATTCAATGATGGATAAGGAATACATGATTACTTCTTCAATAAGAAAACCTCTTCCTTAGGAGAATCATTTTCTTTCACACCAAGAAAACCTAAATAAAATCAAACAAGTATGTAAGACAAATTTTAAAAATTCAAGTGCACACTTATATATATATATATTGTGGGGCCCGAAATCTGAGGTCCCAGCCCACTTTGTATTAGAAGCCCAAGCCCAGGCCGAGGAGCCTTACTGCTAAGGACGCGCAATGAAAGCTTCTCGAAGGTCCACGGATGTGGCCGAGGACGACTTTACGCCCAACATCTTACAGAAAGGCTTGAAGAAAAGGACAAATTCAGTACAAGATAAGCACAAGGGAGAAGGCTGCCAACGCCTTAATGTGGAGCCCAGCGCCTGACAAACCCACACTCATATCCTGCTATCCAGCCTTCCCCAACCACTCTGACGTGAGGATTGATAAGACAAGTAACCACCCTGAACAATGAGAAACGGACACGTGGGTGAAGAGTGGGAAGGAAATACTAGTATAAAAGGGAAGCTCGTGGCATTGACAAAAGGAGGCTTCCCAGGAACCAGGGAGAAAAGGGAGAACAAACTCATAAAAAGGAGGATGGTGAGGACGAGACGCTCCTCGGACCAATTCCGAGGAGATAGATCTCCACACCCTATCCGTAAAAGGCTTAGCCACTCAGGCCAAACCCATCTTCGGATGGGCTTCCATGAAAATCCCGACGAAACCGTTGCCTAGCGACCAAGGTCTAGCCTTTTCCAAACCCACTCTCTACAAATCGTATTGTTTGGACCCTTTGCACACAAGCCCAATGTCATCCTTGGGTCGTAAAAATCGTGTCCTTACATATATATATATTGCTAACCCAGCAACTTGAACATTTTTTCCCTAGATTCTTAAGCATTTTGTGCACGAAGATGTGCCAATTTAGCTGTGAAAAAATGTTAAATCTTGTTGGAACCATAATAATTTCATTTTTATCCAAGTTTTAGGATATAATAGTAGCGATTAAATCTTATAAATTAAACTGTGATTAGGCCAAATCATAAGAAAAAAGTTATACTTTATCTTAAAAATCATTAGATTTTATTGTGTTTCTTTATTAATGAGCACTTTAAGGACATATATTGAACAATAATTCATATTCAAGTTTGATTTGGAGTTAGTGTAAGCGATTCAAAGAAATAATAAAATAAAACAAATACACTAATAATAATATTTAATGTGGTATGACAAATTAAAAACCTACGTCCACAAGCAACGTCAACTAAAATATATTATCAACTATATGAACTACTCTCAACCAAACCCACAAGTCACACAAATGACACTTACAAACATAAACTAACTCACAAACCAAAGTCCTAATACACCCCCAATAACTTTCTAACACAAAAACTTAAATTCAATGTTATGAATATTGTTTTGGTGTCTGTTTTAGTTTGTCTATTGGAATGGAATATTTCAGTACCGACTTATTTCGGCATACCATTTCATACTATTTTAGGGTTACCACTAGAATATATATATATATATATATATATATCTTATTACTATTATTTTTTAAAGTAAGGATATTAACTAATGTATTTAATATAAGGGTTTAAACAAATTCCTAATCAACTTATCAGAGTAGTTACTATCGCGCACCCTTGGTGTGATAGTCACTCCACAAGTATAAAATTTTTGTGAGGTGGAGGTGGGGGTAAGAATCGAAATTCAAGCCTCCAGGAAAGAGCTTCACACACTATACATTTTAATTAGGTTAAAGTAGAATTTAAATTTTATGTAAAGAAAAACTTATGGAATAGTTAGTTGGTTTTTTTGTAAATAAACATGGATTACTCTTTAAAAAAACTTTACTCATGTTCTTCTAGGAGTCTTCTCATCTTTCCATGTAAAAGAACCCTCGACTTCAAATTTTACTTAATGATGGATAAGGAATCCATGATGACCTTTTCAATAAGAAAACTTCTTCTTTACGAGAATCATTTTCTTACACACCAAGAAAACTTAAATCAAATCAAACTAAAATTTAAGATTTAACAATTCAATTATAATCGCAGCACACACTTAAAAATATATATATATATATATATATATATATATAGATATAGTCTTGGATGCACAAATTCAATATAATGTATATAGTTATATACTTTTTTTTAATATTCATACATAATTTAGCTTTATATTTTTATAAAAATGTTATTTAATAAATAATAAATGCAAGTTTTTTTTTTTTTTGAGAAACCATATTAAATGCAAGTTAAAATTTGATTTGAACATATTTCTCATTGGAACGTTGGAATTGTGAAATGAACTACTATAAAATAAAAGGTACGCACATGTACGCGTATGCAAATAGTTAAAAATACGATTTTAATGTATATTTTCATTGAAATTGTCAAATAAACTACTAAAAAAAATTATATCCACGGCACTTTCATAACAAACCTTAAATTTATTAAACAACGAAGCTCCTTTAGAAAAGAATTATTGTATTTTATTTTGTTTTGGGCGGGATGAGAACGCCATGGGACCCTGTCGCAGAGAGGACAGGGGAGGCCCACTTTGCACAAATAAATGTGCCTCTGAAAATTCTCTATGAATGTCAAATGTCAATCATAGGCTCTAGCATCCACGGTATTTAAATTACGATGCTTCTTCTTGGTGCTTGTCATAATATGGTCATAGATAGTCTCCTTTTACGTGTTTCAAACGCGGAACTTTGTAATTTACATCCTTTTCAATTTTAATTACCTTAATTAAATACTATAATTATGATGATGACATCTAACATATTTACCAAAAAAATAAAGATTAATGACATCTATGTTATAACAATCTTAGACTTCTAGTTCTAATATTTATTTTTCTATTAAGAGCACTCATAGCAATAGAGTTAAATAGTTACCAAAACACCAAAAACAACCACCATGGACGAAGCCATTCATGGACTGGGCCTATTTTTTTTTTAAAATAATTATATAACTATATATTTAGGTATTAATTTTAGCAATTTCATTCAATAAAATTACATTTTGTCTCCCTTATTGATCATTATAAGAGAAATGTTACAGTTACAAACTTTTTTACAGACTATTGAGGTAGCAAATTCTTATTGGTTTGCATCTGGGTCCAGCACTTACATCACTTTTTTACTTATTAATACTCACTAATCACAGCAAAAATTTGTAAAAAAATTTGTAAATCTAGTATTTTCCTCCTTTTTTTAAAGTCCATAAAAAACTTTATAGATCTAAAATCTACAAAAACAATATACAAGCCCAAAATATTATTCCAACAACAAAAATTACCAAAAGGCAATAGCAAAGCTAAAAAAAAAAAAAAAAGAAAGAAAGAGAGACTAACAAACAACTTAGCCCTTTAGAAAACTTTAAATAAAATAATTTTGTCCTTACCAACAAAAGCCACACTCTACACACACATAAAAATAATAATAATAAAAGAAAACATTTGCCGGCTAAGTAATAGAGCTGAAAGCCGAAGTCACTGCATATAACTAACAATAAAATTGCCCCCCTTAACTCCAAGTCCTGGCTCCGTCC
Organism: Quercus berberidifolia; assembly: GCA_028535905.1. NCBI lineage: Eukaryota > Viridiplantae > Streptophyta > Magnoliopsida > Fagales > Fagaceae > Quercus > Quercus berberidifolia. The sequence continues at coordinate 39,174,788 of JAPQVW010000010.1, forward strand.
CTGACAACCACATAGCAGTGGAGCTAAACCTATTTTTTTTAGCTTCATTGCTACAGTGCACATCTATCTATAGATGTGCACCGTAGATGAGAGCTAAAAATAATAATAATTTTTTATTCCTCCAACCGGATTAAAATATTATTTTTTCCTTTTTCTTTTCTTCTCAGAACTCTCAAAATCTCTCAACTCTCTCTCTCAACTTTCAGACTTCTCACGCCGCCGACCTACACCGCCACAGACCCAGCTCTAACCACGGCAACCCCCACCACCACATCAGTCACAAATCCAATCACACCCACACTCATCAAACCCACCAGCACCAATATCAATCAACACCTCCACCACCACGGCAACCCCCACCACCACCACATTAATCACAAACCCAACCACACCCACACTCATCAAACCCACCATTACCAGGAAAAAAAAAAGAAGAAGCAAACATCGGCAAAACCCACGGCCAAAATGGTTTCTTCTACAATTTTTTCCTTTGAACCAAAAAAAAAAAAAAAACCATGAACCAGAGGTTGATAGAGGCGTGGTGGTGGACCTAGTGGCGTTGCTTTAGTTGGGTTGAGCAGAATTGAAACTTGGTTGGACAAAGAAATAAAGAGAGAACAGTTGAAAAATAGAGAAGGAGCTGAAGAGAAAAAGTAACAAAAAGATAAAACAATAAAAAATAAGAAATGGTTGAAAGTTAAAAGGTGTGGCTGAGGGTGGATGAGATAAGAGGAGTACGTGTGTAGAGGAGAAAAACAAAGAGGAAAAAAAAAAGAAAAAAGAGAAGGAGAAGAAAGAAACGTGTATTTGGATGAAAAAATAAGATACTAGGAAAAATAAAATAAAGAATAATAAGAAATTAAAATTAAGAAATGTTACCATAATATTTTTGCAATAAATTTTAAGTGGTAGGTTATTACTATCTAATATTGGTGAGAAAAAAAAAAAAAAATTGGCGGTGGCGGTGGCGGTGGCTGTTGCGGTGGCGGTGGTGGTAGTGACGGTGGTGGTGGTAGTAGTTGTGATTGTTGTTTATTATAGAGAATATATTATTCTATCATGTGGCGGTGGTGGCGGAGGAGGCAAAAGAGTCAGTGGTTGAAGAGTCGACGATGGCGGCGGTGGCATTAGTGGCGGAAGAGTCGGCGACAGCGGCATTGGTGGTGGAAGAGTTAGCGGCGATGGCGATGGTGATGGCGTTGGCGGTGGCGGTGGTAGTGGCGGTGGCAATGGCAGCGGTAGCTATTGCGGTGTCAGTGGCAGTGGCGGTAGTAGTAGCGATAGTGGCAGCGATAGTGGTTGCGAATGGTTGTAATTGTTGTTTATTGTAGTGGCTGTATTATTTTGTTGTAGTGGATATATTATTTTATTGTAATGAATATATTATTTTATTATAGTAGATATATTATTTTATTGTGATGTTTATATTATTTTATTGTGTTAAAAACTAAAATAGATCCACTGTTACTGCATGTGAGTAGGTAAAATAGATAAAGTAACTTTTTGTGGTGTTAAATAGCTATATTTTTAGCTCTATTGCCGTGGATGCTCTAATATTAAGGGTAGGCTTTGCTTTTGACTTTTGAGTGAGACCCATTTTGCATCTTGAGTACGCACATTATTTCGGATCGATCCTACTTCTTCCTCGTAATGTCCACAAAATTTCCAGTTTCATCTCCTTCCTAATTTCAAATCTGAAAGCAAAGCAAAACAGGGGCAAAGGCAATTTCTCGAAAGCAACAAACTAAACTTCTTGTTCGGTTCGCACCTAACCCCACTCACAAAAATAAATTGTACTAGAAATTTAATACTTTCGTTCTATTGGAGGAGGTCCTAACCCCACCCGCAAAGTTAAATTGTACTTGAAATTTAATACTTTCTTTCTATTGGAGGTATATCATGTTTCTGTGACATGAGTCCTCCCTCCTATGTGAGGGGAAAGACTCATGTTACGGAATCGTTATGTGTTTTCTCCTACTGTTGGGCTACTGTTGAGAGGAGATAGGTTGCTTATTTTGAAATTTCTTAGAACTTTCCTTTTTGCCATTATTTTTTGGGTAAATTCCACAAACCTACCCTAAGGTTTGTCATAATATCCAACTAGGTCCAACACAATTTAAAACCTACCAATTTCATCCTAAAAGACAATTTTGTCCCTAATTTTTATTATCTCTTCTTTCTCTCTCCTGTCTCGTTACTCTCCCTCTCTGTTAACTCTCTTCCCTGAGTTCTCTTTCTTAGAACTCGCTCTCTAGCCGGTGAAACCCATGAGTTTTGGTCATTGGAAACACCACCCAGCATAGGACTCCCCGATTCCCACCGCAGGTTTGAGTTGTTTGACGCCATCAGTGCCATTTAACGGACTCTCGTCCCTCTCAGATCGGAACCCCGCGGTGGTGATGGTTCTTCAATCTGGTCACCGGCGAAACCCATAAGCTTGGTCATCGGTGTCAGCAACACCACCATGCAAGGGTCTTCTCGATTCCCATCAAGTTTGATGCCATCAACAGACTCTCGCCCCTCTCTCTCTTATCAAAACCCATGTGGTGGTGGTGGTGGTGGTGATGGTGCTTCGATCTAGATCTCTCCATTGTCTTTGCAACGACGGCATGGATCTCGGCATGGGCTTTAGATTTCAAATTTGGGCAGTGTTCTTCAGGGGATGATGACCCAATCTCGTGGTGTGGTTTTTTTTTTTTTTTTTCCTTGTTTCTATTTTGATGTTTACAATGGGGTCTTGGGTGGTTTTGTATTGATTTTATGTGTTGTGTTTGGTTGGGATTTTTTCTGGTCTTTGGGGATTTTTGTTGGGTTTTTCTGGAGATTTCAATGGGGTTTACAAGCGGATTAATGAGTTTTGAAAGAGTGATTTTTATGTGCTTTTTTGTAGCATTTTCAGGGGACCTTCAGTGGGATTTTGGTATTTTTCTTTTGGATTCAGGGATTTGGGTTGGGTATTTTCGGTCAGAGAGAGGTTTGAGAGTGAGAGAGACGAGAGAGAATAGAGAGTTTGTATGTTTAGGGGCAAAGTTGTCTTTTTAGGACCAAATCGGTGGGTTTTAAAATGTTCTGGACCTAACTGGTATTATCACAAACCTCAGGGTAGGTTTGTGGAATTTACCCTTATTTTTTTAAAAGACTATTTGTACGAGGCATACTTTGAGAGTTGAGAGAGAGGTTAGTTCTAATTAATAGCAACAGTTGTAAATGAGAACGAAAATGGAGAGCTATTTATATATATATATATATATATATATTTATATTTTTTTTAAAGTAAAAAAAAATAAGAATGACTATCAATAATATTTAAATTATATATATAAAAATTATACTATGCATTTTAATGTACATCTTTTAGTATATCAATACATATACATGGGGTTACAAGCTAATTTGAATAATTTTGAAGTGAGATCGAAGCATTCCTTGGAGGAGACACTTCAGAAATAGAGGAAGTTGTGTGGATTTGTGAAGAACCCAAAGCGAAGGTTTCGTTTCACACAACTTCCTCCATTTTTGAAGCACCGCACCAATCTAAGCGGAGTCTAAATATGTAGTACCATTCTCCCTACTCCATTCTATACTCCACAAATAAAAATTTGACACATGTCCACCTATTTAATTAGATGCTAATTTTTTGCCTTTTTTATATTTCAAACACTTATTTTCCTAAAAATAAAAAATAAAAAATAAAAAACCAAGCACATGTTCATCAGTCTCCATCATCGATCCACCACCACCAACTTTGCCAGCTCCACTAGAAAGAAATCACCAATGTTATCATCAGCCATCCACTACCACCGCTAGATCCACACCTCAGTCGGTCATCCAGTTACCAAAAAAAAAAAAAACCCAACACCTCTTCATCAGTCACTCCCACCAAACAATCCATCAAAAATTTAGTAGATACTCAACTCCAAAATGTTCATTAAATGTAGCCTTGATAGCCTTAGTCGAAGCCCAGTGAGCCACCAGTGTCACTCATCAAAATGAAAACTTTTTTGGGGGGTCTTAGTGGCCACACCATTTGAAGCCAGCCCATTATCTACCGATACATCACTCCCATCTTCTCTAATCTGTTATTGTCCCCTGAACGGACCTGAACCGAGGCATACCAATTGGGATTCTCTTACAAAGGAACTTTATAGATCTTTTTTTGGAAACGAACTTTATAGATCTGTTAAAATATTTGGTTTTTCAATCTAATACTTTCTGTGTGGTTGTTTGGTGGTAGACCGGTGGTGGTGGGTTTAAGTTATTTATTTATTTTTGGAAACTAAAACAAGAAAAGGAAAAAAATAGCATCTAATTAAATAGGTGAACATGTGTCAAATTATTATTTGTAAAGTATAGAATGGAACAAGGTGAGTTACGAAGATTTGGACTCATCTAAGCGTTACGAAGCCTAGGCTATGCCGAGCCGCACCAACCAGGTCTCACCTCTTTTCCTCTCTTTCATTAACTATTTGTTTTATTTATGATTCGGTTTATTTCGTTCAACCAAATACAGAAACTCTGGAAGAAACAGTGTCCATAACATCAAATTAAAAGCTTACAGAAATATATATACGTCACATATTACCCAAGAAATTCAATTTCGTGTAGAAAACGAAAGAAAAATTCATTTTTCTTCTTGAAATAAAACCTCTATAGTTCTTCTACCTAAATCTTCATTCATACAATCAATAAAGCTGGAATTTGAAATTGGAATCTTGGAATTCCTCATAGCCTGTCTTATTGGAATAAATTGGAATCTTCATTTATAAGAAATATATTCAGACATGGTATTCAAAATTCAAATTTCAATTAATTAAATGAATTCTTCAAAGTTTGAAATTCAAATCTCTAACAGCAATACGCACGCGCTATGCCAACTGCCAAGCTTTATTTTCACAAAGAAGAAAATGAAAGATGCACCAGACAAAGAGAAAGTCAGTCGGAGTATTACTATTTTTATGCCTTGGTTGATTATTTGGAGAGTTGAAGATTATATGATCAAAGGACAAAATTGCTCTGATATGACTCCCCACGGACCTGCCCCGACTTGTTCTTTTTAATTTTATACTTTCTTTGTGTGGGTTTGAGTTAAGATGAAAAATGAAAATTATTTCACTATTAATCTTATTTTTGTTACTATTTATAGACTCCACTATACTTTTTGGTACTATTTATTGGTTTACTGTACTATTTCAACTAACTTCTACCTTTATCTATAATACTTTCAGTAATAATTTTTCAATTTCAACAAAATAAGTGATACCCAAACACACTCTTTATATGCTTTTTCTTCCACGTTTACGGTTTACAAACCAAACACCTTTGAATTGAAGTGTTTTTTTTTTTTTTTTGGGTTCCAAGAGCGGCAAAAGAAAATTCATTACACAACCTTTGCTTTGTCACAATAGGTTGACCCTCATTCTGGTTTGACTAATCTCCGTCCGAGGTTGCCAATCTTCATCTCTAGACTATCAAAATTGAATTATCCCAATCTTCTTTTCTAGTTAAAACTACACCTCCTTCCTTCTTTTAAGAAGGTAGATGGTGAGATTATGTTGCATTGCATGTATAAATTACCAATTAATTAATTTTTTTTTTCAAATGCCGTCCATAAAGAGGATCGCCTGCTTTTAAAACGTGATCAACTTTACATGTTGCTGGTGACTTAAAAAAGAAAAAAGAAAAAAAAGTAATAGTAAGAAGAAGCAATAGTATTTAAAAAGTAAAAAGGCGGCGAGCCGCTTTTCAATCTGTGGTGAGAAAACATGCCACCTTTGGACCATATAAGTGTTGTTTAATTGTACCGACGTGCAAGTTTGGCTTCGAATTTTTTTTCGTACCGACGTGCAAGTTTGGCTGTGAATTTTTTTTCATTGAATGAAATTTTGTATATAATTATGGTCCGTTTGTGTAGTGGTTGCCGCTGCATTTTTTGAGATTGTGTTTTTTTTGGACTGATCTATGGCACTGTTCATAAACAGGCCAAGTGATAAAAACATATTAACAGTAATTTGCAACAATAAAAAATATTTTGTTACAATGTTTTTAATAATAAGTTTTCAGTTAATTTCAGCAAAATAAACGATATCCAATGGCACACTTAGTAACCTGTGAGCGATTAGGCCAAAACTATAGATCTATTATTATTATTATTATTATTATATAAGAATCTTTTACTTTTTTCACTTTCACCTTTTCTATTTACCCAAAAAAAAAGTTGGTGATTACTTTGGGTTGTCCTAGGCTAAGGGACCCAATGCAAACACTTTTCTCCCTTCTTCTCAACGCTAACTCCTTTCTCTCTCTCTCTCTCTCTCTCTTTCTTTCTTTCTTGCTCTCTTCTTTTCCTCAAAATTCTATCCCCCCTACTATCCATTCATTTCTCCTATTTATAGCCTTCGTTAATGGGGTGATCATCATTATCTTCTCCCTTAGTGCAAAGAAGGGTCCAATGTCAATGTGCTTAAGTGGGTTTTTAGGTACGAGTGGCCTTGGAAATGGTTCCCACTTCAGTTAGTGTGTTCGGCAATGGAGTTTCCTAAAGTTCTGCCGGGCACGTAAACGGTGATGTGTCCGGGCGACGTGACCGAGCACGTGCATAGTTACCAGGAATGGTTTCCCGAGCATCCTGTGTGCAGGGCGTATGCGATCCGCTTTCTAAGTGTTCTGACAATACTCAGTCCACGTTGGTGACTATTCGTGGGTCTGGGCCGGGGCCTTTTGTCGATGTGAAGATTAGATCATTGGTCCATATCATTGATTCATGGTCCAAGACCCAATATGAACTTGGGCGCTTAGGTGCCATACAAATCTATTAGCTGATAAAATCTGATGTGTCAATTAAAATGTGTGTGTGTGTGTATATATATATATATTAAAGAGTTTCACATAATATTGTATTATATAAAAATTTGAATTATTTACAATGATCATTTGACATATATCATCATTAATTATGACTTTGACTTTTATACCAATAGCCATACAGCTCAACAAACATCTTTTAATGTTTCCAATGAAGAAGTCTTTTTTAACCGAAAAAAAAAAAAGTCCCGAGTTTAAATCCTCTATACCTAATTATCGAACTATCAAAAAACAAATAGAATCTTATATACAATCTTCAAAACCTCCTTATCAATTCTACTTAAGATCCCGATTTTGATAATCATAGTCATAGCAACTTTGCTTTCCTCAGTGACTCAGCTCATGGTCATAGCAAGTCATCCTTGGAAAAAAAAGTTTTAAAGTTTCCTAATGACTGCTTTAGAAAAAATTTCTAGAGTACTACTATCCAATAGTCAACATTTTTGTTCAGGCCTACATGTGATATACAACCATCATAAAGCATGTTATGGGTTTAAATCATGAATCAAGATAATTATATGATTTGCTCCCATTCTTTGGCTCTTGTCATTGGCTTGTTTATCATTTCATGCTTAATCTCAAAGTTTTTTTTTTTTTTTTTGGTGGTTGATAAATATGCTTAATCTCAAAGTTTCGAACCATTTTTAATTATCTCTAGTGCTTAATAATTCCATCGTCCAAGATTGACATAAACATTAACACTATTGATATTCCAGATCTAATCCAATCAATTATATATTGAGATGGAATTTTCAGTCATGGCTTAATCAATCAAAATCTCTTTGTTTTTGACTAGCCTAGTATCACAGTTAGGGGTGTCCACAGGTCGGGTTGGGTCGAGTTTGTGCCTAACCCGGACTCGACCCGACATTATCGGGTGAGGAAGATTTCGACCCACTGGAAGTTTCAGATCAACCAGGTCAGGTCGTATCGGTTTTCAGGTGTGAATCGGTAGATTTCGGGTTTTTCAATTTGCCGGTTTTTGGCCGAAATCTGGTCGGATCTTGTCGAATTTGGCTGGATCTAACAAGAGTTAGGCGAGATTCCTTTGGATCTATGAAAATTTGGCCGAGTTTTGGCCGGGTTGGAGTCAGACTTACCAGAGTTTTGGCTGAGTTGGAGTAGATTTGGGTTGGATTCGTCGAAATTAAGCATATCTGAGTAAGGAAGAGACTAGATTTTAACTGGATTTGAGCTAATCTGAGTGAAGGAAACCCAAACATGGCCGGATCGGAGTTGAGAAGTGCCTGATCGTTGCCGGATCTAGGTGATTCTTGTCGTTCTTTGAGTTTTTGTCTGGTGGCTTAGGTTTTTGAGGACGAAACTTGCCACTCGACCCGCCGGAGTCGGGTTTTGATGGTTTGAGACTCGTCACAGACTCGTCAGAGGTGTCAGCCCGGCCGTGACGGGTCGATTCTGGTCGAGTTGGTCGGTTGTAGCGGGTCTTCGGTTTGCATGGACACCCCTAATCACAGTTCACAAATATTATGTTGTAATCGAGTGGGAAAAGACCATGTTAAATAAGCACATTAGCCAGCAATCCAGCTTTGGAAATTGAAGAAACCAACTGGTATCTTGACTCAGCTTTTCCATGAAAGAGTAATTGGTGGAAGTGGTAACATGAGCTTGATCTTAGAAAGTGATTCTTATGTGAATTTAAATTTCTCAAAGCAAAATGAGCACTTTGGTATTAGAATAGAACATGAATTGAATTTCTCAAAAAAGAAAAAGAAAAAAAGAATTGAAGATATTAATTAGTAGTATTTTAGACCTCATTACTAATCATGAACGCAACAAGTAGGAGTTGGTTACTTGACAATCTAAAAATCCTTAATGTATCTTGAATATTTTCAAAAGATAATTGTGTTTCATTTTTAAATTCACATACTTTGTGCCTTTCCCCTTGGGTTGTATTTCAAGTTTCATAGTCCAATTACTGTTGTAGTTCTTCTTAGATCTTGTTGTTGATAATTGCATACCTTGGCTTCATTTTTTTTTTTTTTAGACTTTTCGTTTGAGAATAGCTTATTTAGCTGAAATTGAAAATTTTTTGCTGAAAGTACTATAGATAAAGCTAAAAGATAGCTGAAATAATACAGTGGAACTTATGAATAGTACCAAAAGTGTAATAAGACTCATGAATAATAACAAAAATAAACTAAATAGTAAAAAAACTGGCTTTTTAAGCCAATGCCAAGCGCACACTTTGGATACAAAATGGAAATCAAGGTACCTAAATTCCTTTTGTGCAGCAGATTACCAAATACCTAATTGTACCAAGGTTATAATAATAGGGCAAAACTTAGGTACAGTACCTTAGGTTCCCTACTTAAAATTTTGACATCTGTCCATTTTAACCTCTCAAGCAAATGACGTTAAAAGTTAAAACTTTTTTTTTTTTTTTTTTTGGTTTTCCTTCTTCCTTCTTCCTTCTTTTTCTTGTACTGAACGGCTTCTCTTCCAAACCCAAAACCTTTCTCTTCCAAACCACCCATGACCCTTCTCTTTGAAACCCAAAACCCAAAAAAAAGAAAAGAAAAAACAAAAGAATATCTCATATCTCCCTCTCTATCACTCTTGGTGTGTGTATGTTTACTTTCTTCTTTTCTGATCTATGATTCTTTCTCTCTCTCAGTGTGGGTGTATCTGTTTCCTTTCTTCTTTTCTCATCTATGATTCTTTCTGATCTATGATTCTTTCTTTCTCTCGATGTGTGTATCTGTTTCTTTTCTTCTTTTCTGATCTATGATTCTTTCTGATCTCTTGGTGTATGTATCTATTTCCTTTCTTCTTTTCTAATCTATGATTCTCTCTCTCTCTCTCTCTCTCTCTCTCTCTCTGGACAAAAGAAGGAAAGAGGTTGTGATGATGGCTTTGTTGATGTTAAGAGTGTGGAAGTTTCAGGTATAGCTGAAAAGGGTTTGTTTTTTGGTTGGAAACCCAATAGATCTGGCTTTTAATTTTTGATCTTTCCTGTTTGGTTACTAAGAAAATGAGGGAGAAGGGTCCCTTTTTTGGTTTGAAACCCAGTGGCTTTTATTTTTTGATCTTTCCTGTTGTGTTTGGTTCTGCATTTTAGCTTATGAGTTTTGGATTGGAATTAAGAATTCCTTTTATTATCTTCATTTTAGCTTCATTAATCAGAGGCAACTGTAGATTTGAAGCCGTGGTTCTTGCAGTTGCAGTACAGGAAAAACGAAGAAGAAAAACAACAACAAAAATAGTTTTAACGCCGTTTGTTTGGGTTAAATTGGACAGATATCAAAATTTTAAGTAGGAAACCTAAAGTACTGTACTTAAGGTACTGTATCTAAGTTTTTCCCATAATAATAAGGCAAAAATGCAAAACTGACTCTCTAACTTTCACTTTTTTTTTTTTTTTTTTTCAGTCCTCTAACTTTTAGTTTTGTCAATTTAGTCCTCTAATTTTCAATTTTTTTCAATTCAAGGCTCCGTTAAAGGTCTGTTACTACTGGCGTTAAACACACCAAAACGACGCTGTTTTCATGTGGTTTTTATTTTTTATTTTTTTCATATATATATTTCGGAATTAAAAGAAAATAAGAAAAAAAAAAAAAAAACAATAAGGGGAACGATGTTCCCCTTCCCCTGAATCAAAACAAAACATTAGAAGACTTCTAATCCCTAACTTTGAGAGAGAGAGAGAGAGAGTCCACCGGTGACTGAGTTCGCCCCTGCTCACCGTGTAAACCACCTTGTTGCTCTGCCTTGACTGAATCAGTGATGTGTGCTTTGCCTTGACTGAATCGCCGCCCCTGTCTCCTCGCCCCGGCTTTCCCTTTTGCACATGCAATTACCAAAATCTTTGACTAAACAGACAATAGAAGAAGTTATGAGATCCCAGCAATATATGATTTGAAAGGAAAAGAGATCTTTCGATTATCACACAGCATTTTACATTCATTCTTTTTTTTTTTTGTTGGAAAGCATTTTACATTCATTCTTGAATGTTAATCTTACAGAAACAAGGATACAAATCTATTGTGCATTACAAAACCAACCCACCAGTTTTCTGAAATGAAAAACATTACAACAGTGGGAAAAAAAAAACAAAAACAATTGCCCCCAAAAAAAAAAGTAACACATCTTCATGATACATATGGAGATAATTTATATAAAAATTCTATAAGGAGAGCAAAATTCCTAAACCCAAAATTCTATAACACATTCTGATTTGAACTATAAACAATTGACTTTGAATGCCAATCAAGTCTTCTGGCTTCCTCTCCCTACTTTTACCCACTTTTACCAATCAAGTCCTCATAGTCTTCATGGCACACCCATCATTGATTCAGAACACCCATCACCGATTTAGTCAAGGCAGAATAGTGAGGTGGTTTACACGGCAAGGAGGAGCTACGGTAAGGCAAGGCAGAGCACACCCATCACCGATTCAATCAAGTCAGAGCAGCGAGGTGGTTTACACGACGAGCAGGGGGCGGCGAGGTCTAGAGTAAGGGCGAACTCTCTCTCTCTCTCTCTTTCTCTCAAAGTTAGGGATTGGAAGTCTTCTAATGTTTTGTTTTGATTCAGGGGAAGGGGAACGTCGTTCCCCTTATTGTTTTTTTTTTTTTTTTTTTTTTTTTTTCTTATTTTCTTTTAATTCCGAATTTAAAATTAAAAAAAAATAAAAACCACATGAAAACATCATCGTTTTGGTGTGTTTAATGCCAGCAGTAACAGACCTTTAACAGAGCCTTGAACTGAAAAAAATTGAAAGTTAGAGGACTGAATTGACAAAATTGAAAGTTAGATAACTGAAATGAAAAAAATATGAAAATTAGAGGATCAATTTTGTATTTTTGCCTAATAATATCTAAGGTTAAAACTTGGGAGCCTAACTACTCACTATTTGAGTTTTGTTGAAGTGGGCTACAACAACAACTATTCCCATTCACCACTTTTACTCTTCTACTATTCATATTCATATTCCAGTAAATTTTTATCAGGAACTCATTTCATATTCGAGCAAGTTAATTTCTTATTAGGAACTCACCAATGAGGCAACGACCTACATGTGTGATTAGAAGAAGTTTTTTTTTTTTTTTTTGGTGACGCGTACGTGATTAGAAGAAGTTCTGACAGAAATATATGTTTTTATATTTCTTGCATTTCTTTGTTAGGTCTTAATAAAATTTCGCGTCTGGATTCAAAAAAGAAAAAAACGTGATCAATGTTCATTTATAATCGGTCAAAAGAAACAGACTACCTAACTAAGACCACCGTAATGTGAATATTTTGATTTGAAGATTTTAATAGAGTTTTTATCATATCCTTCAACGCTTCAACGTCGGCTTGAAGGATCAGATGCAGCCCGGCCACCAGCGCCTTTAGGATTATCAACGGCTTCTGTCTTTTGGATTATTACAAGCTTTTTTTTTTTTTTTTGGTTTTGGATTACCTCAAGTGGTTTTTTAATTGGAAGTCTCGTTTTGTTTTAAATATACAATAGCAAGTGGTAGTGAGTTTTAATCTCCACATTTTATTTATAAAAGAATTGGAAAAACACGTTAAATATCACTAGCCTCATCACACATGATTTGCCTGTGTGATGAAACTTTTTAGAGTTTAGTATCATAATTTTCCATTCATCTCAATTTAAGACGTTTCTTTCTTCTATCCAATTAAACCGCACGCATAGTTATTTTTATTTTGGACATAGAAAATACATTCATTAAAATGTAAAAAAAAAAAAAAAAAAAAAGCAGTACAAATAGATGTGAAGAGAAAACAATTCAAACACCAGCATAAATAAATCATTAAAAAAAAATGGAGTACATTAAAAATCACTTTTCTTTAATGATTCAAAAAATAAAAAAGAAGAGCTTTGGAAAAAAAAAAAAACCAAAAAAAAAAGAAGTGAGATTAGAATTTAGAAGAAAGGAAAAAAAAAAAAAAAAAGAGAGAGAAAAATGGGAAAAAAGGAGAAGAAAAAAAAAGTGAAAAAGTTGGGCTTAGTGATCTTATTTTATGGCCAAAAAAAAACTGTCTTTATTTTTTATATATAATTTTTATTTTGAGAATTTAATTTATAAGTGGATAAAGTAATTTGAAAATCAATAAGAGAGTGACTCTATTTATTAGGCAATGTTATAGTGGGAGTTAGAGTTGTATTTTTACCAAATTGTCCTTTAATTTTGTCTCTTCTTAAATATAGGAGTGTAAAGACATTTTTGAATAAAAAAAATGAGGATCCCAAACAGTGCAATCTCCTTCAATAGTAGTATCGATAATATTTAGTACATGTTGTAGTATAGGTCGTAATATATGTAAATAGTCTGCGTGTAAGGTAGATTGTGCTTTGCTTTCCTAAATAAATATTGAAGTTTATGAAAAGGAAGTAAAAATTTTTTTGGGAGGGAGAGAGGGGGAGTTTAAAACAACTTTTTGAACATGCAAAATTGAAAATACGGATCATGTTTTCACAATGCATATTTTTAGGACATCAATTCCTAACACCACCAAGCATTTGCTAGATGACAAAAATATCAACTTGAAAAATGCATAATTACCCTCACCTCCTTGACTTTCTAGCACTTGCCACTTCTTAGTGTAAGCTGCAGGGAGGCAATGGAGAACGTTGTCGCAACAAAACGCAAGAAAGAGTAGAATCCCATACACCAAACTATCCACAAAAACAAGCTTAATCGCATGTTTGTGAGCTCCACAAACTACTTTGCTTGAAAGAGACATATCTAGCGGATGGAAAATATTGACATTAATATAAAACTTTAGATATGCTAAAAAGAAAAAGTAGTAGATCTCTCAAATGGGTTTGTCACATGTCAAGTTTGATTTTCTTTGGATGTAATATTTGTGTAAGGGATAATTTCGTAGAGTTAAGAATGATCAAATTGCTCACATGCCCCAAACGTGTGAAAAAAAAAGGTTAAATCCTGTTGGAACCATAATAATTTAATTTTTATCCAAAATTTAGGGCATAACGGTAGCAATTGAAATCTTATAGATCAATTGAGACAAGACAAATCATGAGGAAAAAGTTATAATTTATCTTAAAAATCATTAATTAGATTTCATTTTGAGTCTTTAACTAACACTTTAAGAAAATGTATTGAAAAATAATTTATATTCGTGTTTGATTTTGTTTGATTTGGGGCTAGTAAAAGTGATTCACATGAATGATAAAAAAAAATACACAAAAATATTCGTGTCATTAATTTATGATTCGGATGCCCAAATTCATGGTAATTAAGTATAATATTTTTTTTTGGGTAAAAAAGTATAAAATTTTCTTAACATTCGTACATAATTTAATATATTTATTAAAATATTATTTAATAAATATTAAATGCAAGTTAAAATATAGTAATTATCGTCATTGGAAACATGGGAATTGTCAAAAACTCTTGGCAATGATATGACATGTGACATTTATTACAAGCAACCAATAATTTATTTTCTTGAAAGAAGTATCATAGACTTTTTTTTTTTTTAATTTTTTTTTTTAGAAACAACTATTATAGTATAAAGTTTCCATACAAATTGGTTCGGAGAAAGTTCCTCCAAACAACTAGGTGTAGGTGGCAATCTTAAACAATAACAAGTGTCTTGGTTATGTGCATTGCATATAACCAAATTTAGCTTAAAGTTGAAAAGTAACGCTGTTAAGTAACGTTATTAACATCTCTCTTAGACGTTTCTCTCACCTAAAACACTTTCTCTCTCCTTCGTTCTGGATTGAGATCAAACTTCAAAGTTCAAACCCCTTTTTTCCTCTCTCTCTCTCTCTCCTCATCCTCGGTTCCTAACCACATGCTCTCCTTGCTAGTTTGCCCACTCCGTACTGAATCCAAACCAAAAATAACCTCCATTGCTCTCAAATTTTAGCCTAACACCCAAAAAAAAAAAAAAAAAATTATATCAACGAGAAAATACCTAAAATCCTTGTTGTGAACAATAGGCTGGGGTTAATTCGCTTGTTTTATATTTCATAATCTCTCTCATGTGGGTATGTTTAGGGTCTTTGACTAAGATCTCTGTGTGTACAAGATTTTGGGTTTTGGCCATGAGCCTAGTGGTGAGTTGCTATCAAGTGCCAACTGTTCCACAAAATCATTGTAATATTTGTTTCTTCATTGATAAAATTTGCAATTTGTGAAACAAATAAAAGAAGAAGGTTGGCTGGTGCCATTACTAGTGATTTCTGCCATTTAATGTTGTTGGTATTAATTTGGATTTGGAATGAAGGAGAGAGAGAAAGAGAGAGAGCGGTTTAGGTGAGAGAAACAATTGACTGAGAGAGAAGTTTAGTAACGCTACTTTTCTAAAATTGGTCATGTGCAGTGCACATGACCAGGGCACCTGTCATTGTTTAAGATTGCCACCTAGCTGTTTGGAGGAACTTCCTCCAAGCCAATTTGTATAGTAATTTTATCTAGTATCATAGACTATAATACTCCATTTTGTTTTTTTTTTTTTTTTTTAGAATCATACTCCATTTTGTTTTGGGTCGAATGAGAGTGCCATTGGACCAGTTCGCCATGCAAAAAAACAAATTGCATTTAAGAAATGTTTTTATGAGAAATTGAAAAAATTGTCAAAAAAAGAAGAAGCTATTTTTTCACTAACATAATTTTTGTTTTAAATGATTTACTAACATATTGTTAGTAAAACCCATAAAAATATTATGGCCATAATATTTTGGCAATAATTTCACAATAAATTTTTAGTGGAAAATAATATTTGTGGGTCTAAATTAAAGTAGAAACATGTTAATATGTGTCTTTAGGGAATTGTTAATAAACAATTTTAGGAAAGTTTTAACACTATTTTCATGGGAAAAAAATTGTGAAAACAATTAGTTGCTGTTTTCTTTTTGCATAAAACATTTCTAAAAATATTTCATTAACTAATGTTCTTAGGGTATCTATTAACTTTTTTCATTAAAATGTTATGAACATATAATTATTCTTTACAATACTCTATATATGTTTGTCATAGCATCTAAGGGCGACGCCAGTAGGGGGAGGGGGCAACTGCCCCCTGATTTTGTTAAAAAAAATGCCCCACAGTCTCTAGTCTTGGTGATATAGGGGCTATTTGGTTAGATGCTTTAGTAATAGTTTTCAGTGTTTAAATAATATTATATACATTTTTTTACACTTTTTTACTCACACATATTTATAAAAAATACAAACAATATTACTAGAACAACATTACTAAACAGTCTTATATTCCTAAGTTGTTTGACACTTTGACCCCTCTGATATGAAAAAAGAAAAAGAAAAAAAAGAAGCCCCATTACCATTTTAAAGAAACAAACTGGAAAGTAAGTGAAAATGATTTCCTGACACACTGTACTACATAAAAAATATAAAGAAATGTTATGTTAAAAAAATTTCACAACAAATGGTAGGGACTAAGCAATTACAAACCGCGCCACACGTATTTGAAAATTGTTGTTAAATTCATTGAGTACTTCTCTTTTAAGTTTTCAACTTTGTAAATAGATAAATGATATGTCCATAATATTTTTATAATAAATTTTAAAGTGAACTTGTTACTAGTTGTTATTGTTAGGGTAAAAAAATAATTTTAGTGTTAAGTTCAAATTTGAACTAATAACAACTAACCACTTGTGATTTGTGGTGAAAATATTGTGGATGTAGCATCTCTCTTCTATATAGCTTTCTCAAGGAAAAAAACAAAAAAAAAAAAACTTTCTATATAGAAAAATTCTGATGTCACACTCAATTATATAATTTTGTCTATAACTAAACGAGTTGTAATTAGTAAAAGGGTGTTCTCATATAGACCTACCAACAAAATTATGCAATTGGGTGTGGACCAGAATTTCTCTCCTATATAACTGTTTCCTTGGTCCTTTTGAGTTATGAGTACATAGCATCAGTCGCCTCATTCACTGTTACAATTTCCCAAAACGCGTAACCCAAGTAACCAAAAAAAGAAAAAAAGAAAAACGTGCAACAGTTCTAACTAATTTTTTTTTTTTTTTTTAAATTATTACATTAATTTAATCCAATTGCTGGTAACGAGCACCTAAACAAAGTTAAAGACTTCCAACGTCCTTAAATGGTAGTAATTTTTGTTTTGGACTCCGTCTTTCACTCGACTCCAAGAGACCAGGAAATAGCAGACCCAGCCAGTTCAGTTACACCAATTAAGTATTAACCTCTTTAAGTAGTGCATCAATTCTCGGATCATCTTCTTCCTTCTCCCCTCAATCTCCGAAAAATTTCCTGTTCCATTTACTATTTCCAATTCCAAATAATCTGAAGCGAAAAAAGGAAATTACCCAGAAAGCACCTAACCCACCAACAAAGAGCGTGTGAAAGAAATTTCTCTGAAAAGAGAAAGGCTGCTTTTTCTTCGAACTTCCCACCTTAGAGGCAGCTTTTCTTGCAGCTTTGACAAGTTGTGCTTCCTATATATGAGGCGAGGCATATTTGAGAGAGATTAGTCACAATACTGCGATTTTAGAAGGTGAAAATGGAGAGCTATATTTTGAAAGACTATGAAGTGAAACCGAAGCACTCGTCTGAAGAGGCGCTTCAGAAATGGAGGAAGCTGTGTGGATTTGTGAAAAACCCGAAGCGGAGGTTTCGTTTTACGGCCAATCTCTCGAAGCGATACGAAGCTCAGGCTATGCGCCGTACCAACCAGGTCTCACCTCTTTCTCTCATTTTATTTATTATTTATTTATTTCATTCAACCAATAAATAAAAAATCCACAATGTCCAAATTAAAAGCTTACAGAAATAGAAATATACGTCACATATAACCAAAGAAATTCAATCTTCTTCTTGAAATAAAACCTCTATAGTTTCTACCTAAATCTCTTCATTCACACAATGAATAAAGCTGAAATTTGAAATTTGAATATCTAGTGTTTGACACGTGGCAACACATAAAATTGCAGCCTACGGTGCCGTATATTATTAGAAAGAGAATAACATTTTTATAACATTTTCGCAATAAATTTTATGTGTCAAGTTGTTACATGTTGTTATTGATGAGATAAAAAAATAATTTTAATGATAAATTCAAATTAGAACTAATAAGGTTTAAAAAAAAATTAAAACGAATAAGCACCTATAATTTGCCCAATTAATTAAATGAATTTTTCGAAGTTGAATTTTAAATCTCAAAATTGCTCTGATTGATTCCCCCACGTAACTGCTCTCGTTTTTGAAGCCCAACTTACTCTTTTCAATTTTATAATTTCTTTGTCTTCTTTTTCTTTGGCGTTTACAAACCAAACACCTTGAATTGAACCAATTTATTTTTTTCCTTCAAAGAGCAGCAATAGAAAATTCATTACGCAACCTTTGCTTTGTCACAATAGTTTGACCCTCATTCTGCTTTGACTAGTCTCCGTCCGAGGTTGCCAATCTTCATCTCTAGTCTATTAAAACTAGGAGAATGTTAACCAGCACAGCTAGGTGCTGGTTAAGGGCAGAAAAGACAAAAAAAATTTGTCTAAAACCGTCAAAAAAAATTCAAACAGTACTTACAAAACTGAAAAATTGACATAAATGGAAAAAAAGAAAAAAATATGTCAGAAAAAAAGTAAAAAAATTTGTGCTTAACGGGTACCGGTCCGGTGCCCGTTAACCCTTAAAACTAATTATCCCAATCTTCTTTTCTAGCCAAAATGATACCTCCTTCTTTATTCTTTCGTAAAAGCAAGGTAGATGGCGGGATTGTAAGTTCAAGACTCACTAGTTGAGTGTGTAAATTCAAGACTCTCAAGATGCGTTGCTTGTATAAATTACCAATTAATTTTTTTCGAATGCCGTCCATAAAGAAGATCGCATGCTTCTTAGCTGTATTTGTATACCTTTTTCTCTTTCTCCGCATGTATTAAAATACTTTTAATATTTAAATATATAAAATATATTTGATTAGCAATTATGGCCAACAGCAGCCGTTGCACAAATTTATAGTCGTAAAAAAATTTAATATGCATAATTAATTTTAAACTAACTTATTTGGTCTATTCTATAGAGAAATATTGAACACACTAACTTAAAACATGATCATCTTATTTCTCCAAAAAAAAAAAAAAAAAAAAAAAACATGATCATCTTTTTAATTTGTGGTGAGAAAACTAGCCACCTTTTGGACAGTTTTAAGTGTTGTTTGTACCGACATGCAACTTTGGCTTCGGTTTTTTTTTTTTTTTTTTAAAGAAAATTTGTATCTATTTAGCAACCTTGGGGGCAATTAGGCCAATAGATCTATTATTATTATCTATATCTATATTCTGCATATTACTATGCTTCTGTTGAGTCACATTAGCAGTAACATCATTCACTTGTTTTCTACTTCTTATTTTCTTTTTCTAAACTCTTATTTTCCCAATTCAAAAAAAAAAAAAATCTTCTTTTTCCTATTAGTCCACATTTAATATTTCACTTTCTTCAACTTTTCTCCTCCCTCTTTATCTCCCCCACTACTCTCTAGTTTATCTCTTTATCTCCACATTACTCTATTTTATTGTTACACTTTATCATTTTCTCTTTCTTATATTTTGACTCTTCTTTTCTTTCGATATTATTTCTTGTATTCAATCCATATTTTCCCCACAAAAAACTTTGAGTAGTTACTCTCTGGTGGTTTTTTATTTAAATGTGTTTTGATATTGTGTGTGTGTGTTTTTTTTTTTTTAAAGTCTTCTCTCTCCCTATTATAATTTTGGTTGAATTTTGATTTGGGTTAATACTCAATTTTTTTGTAAATAGAAATTTGAATTTATATCAAAACACAATCTATATGACTATGAATTTGAATATGCCTACTAATTTTTTGAGTTATAAATTATTATAAAGTACATATTTATGTCTTTTGTTTCATTTTAATTTTGGTTAAGATAACATTGTAATTTTATAATAAATTTTTATTATTACGATAATCTCATTATTTGTTAAGAGATGAGAAATTTGAATAATAAATTTGAAACTTGTAAAGTTTAGTTGTATGTAAAATATAAAACACTACAATAGAAGTTAGAAAAATAAAGTTAACCATAAAAAAAAAAATTAATCAAACATACAAAATATATTGGTATGATATATTTGTACTTTATAGAGAGAAAAAGATAAAGAATACTTGTAAAAATATTTTAAAATAAATAAATAATACTTGAAGTAATTTTATATGATTTGCTCCCATTCTTTGGCTCTTGCCATTGGCTTGTTTATCATTTCATGCTTTAATCTCATAGTTTTGAACCATTTTTAATTATGTTTGGTGCTTAATAATTCCATCTGTTAGAAAAATTTCTATATAATTGTGAATAAATTTTAGCAAGCACAGTGGAAGCACAACCACACAAGAACACAAAGAGTTACTTAGAAACTCTTTCTCCTTGAAGGGAAAAATCACGGAACAAACTCCGAATAATTTCACTATATTAAATAGAGATTACAACACTTAGAGATACAATTTGAGTAAAAAAAATTCTCTTTTTCTTTTCACTCCCTACTCTCTTTCTTACCGTGTATCTCTCACAATTTTATCTTGTTCTCTGTATTTTTTTCCTTCTCTTTTGCTTGCTCTTACTCTCTCACAATTTTATCTTGTTCTCTGTATTTTTTTCCTTCTCTTTTGCTTGCTCTTACTCTTTTTTTAAGACTTTGAATACAAAATGGAAATCCAGATACCTGAATTCCTTTTGTGCAGATGGATTAAAAAAAACCGAACTGTACAGAGGTTATGATCGTAACTTGGTTAAAACTTGGGAGACTAACTACTTTTCTATTTGAGTATTGTAGGAGAAGTTAAGGGTTGCTGTTTTAGTTTCCAAAGCTGTATTTCAATTTATCCAAGGTAAGTTTCTTCAAGGTTAATGTAAATTTAGATTATATTAAAAGGTTCTCCATTCTGACTATGATGTCTGCAGGCGTGCAACCAAGTGACTACACTGTACCTGAGGAAGTTAAAGCTGCAGGTTTTGGAATTTGTGGTGAAGAATTGGGATCTATTGTTGAAGGTCATGATTTGAAGAAGCTGAAAATTCATGGTGGAGTAGCTGGTATTGCAGAAAAGCTCTCCACTTCAACCCTCAATGGGCTTACTACTGATAGTGATTTGCTGAATCGCAGACAGGAGATATTTGGAATTAATAAATTTACTGAGAGTGAAGGGCGGAGTTTCTTGGTATTTGTTTGGGAAGCCCTTCAAGACATGACTCTTATGATCCTTGGAGTATGTGCTTTTGTGTCTTTGCTCGTTGGCATAGTTATGGAAGGATGGCCAAAAGGGGCTCATGATGGCCTAGGAATAGTTGCAAGCATCTTGTTGGTTGTTTTTGTCACCGCAACAAGTGATTATCGTCAATCTTTACAATTCAAGGATTTGGACAAGGAAAAAAAGAAGATTGCTATTCAGGTTACGAGAAATGGATATAGGCAGAAGATGTCAATATATGACTTACTTCCTGGTGATATTGTACATCTTGCCATCGGTGACCAAGTCCCTGCAGATGGAGTATTTGTTTCAGGTTTTTCTGTGTTAATTGATGAATCAAGTTTAACTGGGGAGAGCGAGCCAGTAATGGTGACTGCGGATAATCCTTTTCTTCTATCTGGAACTAAGGTTCAGGATGGATCATGCAAGATGATGGTTACTACTGTTGGGATGAGGACCCAATGGGGAAAATTGATGGCAACTCTTAGTGAAGGTGGAGATGATGAAACCCCATTGCAGGTAAAATTGAATGGAGTGGCAACAATCATCGGTAAGGTTGGACTTTTCTTTGCCATTGTGACTTTTGCAGTGTTGGTGCAAGGATTGATGAGCCGTAAATGGCAAGATGGAACTTACTTGAGGTGGTCTGGAGACGAAGCTTTGGAAATGTTGGAATTTTTCGCCGTTGCTGTTACAATTGTTGTTGTTGCTGTTCCAGAAGGGCTTCCATTGGCTGTAACATTGAGCCTTGCCTTTGCCATGAAAAAGATGATGAATGATAAAGCACTTGTGCGCCATTTGGCAGCATGTGAGACTATGGGATCATCCACATGTATTTGCAGCGACAAAACTGGGACACTAACTACCAACCATATGGCAGTTGTAAAATCTTGCATTTGCATGAATGTCAAGGAAGTGAACAAACCTCTTGATGCTTCCAGCTTGTGCTCTGAACTCCCAGATTCTGCCATGAAAATTCTGCTACAATCAATATTTAATAATACTGGAGGAGAAGTTGTTGTAAACAAAAGTGGCAAATCTGAGATACTGGGAACACCCACTGATACTGCTTTGTTGGAGTTTGGCTTGTCACTTGGTGGGAATTTTCATGCTGAGAGACAAGCATCTAAACTTCTTAAAGTTGAGCCGTTCAATTCTGTGAAGAAACGTATGGGGGTAGTACTGGAGCTTCCTGAAGGTGGTTTACGAGCCCACTGTAAAGGTGCTTCAGAGATAATATTGGCTGCGTGTGATAAAGTGATCAATGCAAATGGTGAGATTGTTCCCCTTGATGAAGCAACCATTAATTATCTTAACGATACAATTAATCAATTTGCTAATGAGGCACTACGAACTCTCTGCCTTGCTTATATGGAACTAGAAAATGGGTTCTCTGTTGAGAATCCCATCCCAGTTTCGGGGTATACTTGTATAGGAGTAGTGGGTATTAAAGATCCTGTACGTCCTGGTGTTAAGGAGTCTGTTGCAGTTTGCCGTTCGGCTGGAATTACTGTACGAATGGTTACAGGAGACAATATTAATACTGCAAAGGCTATAGCTAGGGAGTGCGGGATTCTCACAGATGATGGTATAGCCATTGAAGGTCCAGAATTCCGGGAGAAAAGTGAGGAGGAAATGCTCAAAATAATTCCTAAACTTCAGGTGATTTCTTCATTTGTTTTTATGGAACATCTGCAAATTGATTGGATCACTCGGTAATAAGTATGGTTTTTTCTAATTAGTAACAATAACGTTTGACTTTATCTATAGGTGATGGCTCGATCTTCACCTCTAGACAAGCATACTCTAGTAAAGCACTTGCGTACCTCATTAGGTGAGGTTGTTGCTGTAACTGGTGATGGAACAAATGATGCCCCTGCACTTCATGAAGCCGATATTGGACTCGCAATGGGCATTGCTGGGACTGAGGTGAGTATATAACAATATTGTCTCATATTCCCATATGAAAGCATAGGCACACATTGTGAACAATTCAACTAATCTTTACTAAATTCAGGTGGCTAAAGAAAGTGCTGATGTGATAATTCTAGATGATAATTTCTCCACGATTGTGACAGTTGCCAAATGGGGACGCTCAGTTTACATAAATATTCAAAAATTTGTACAGTTCCAGCTGACTGTTAATGTGGTTGCATTGATTGTCAACTTCTCTTCAGCTTGTCTGACAGGTTAGAGCAGCCCACATGCTATTTGTTTTCATTTGGAACTTGCCTTCGTTTTATGTCAAAAGAACCATTTTCTCATTTTTGCTAATACCTTTACTTAAAATTGTGCATTCAGGAACTGCACCCCTCACAGCTGTTCAGCTATTATGGGTCAACATGATCATGGATACATTGGGAGCACTTGCACTTGCAACTGAGCCTCCAAATGATGACCTGATGAAGCGTGCACCAGTTGGAAGGAAAGGGAACTTTATCAGTAATGTCATGTGGAGGAATATCTTAGGGCAATCTTTATATCAGTTTGTGGTAATTTGGTTGCTTCAGTCAAAAGGAAAAGGGATATTCCATCTTGAAGGCCCAGATTCTGATCTGATCCTGAACACACTTATTTTCAACTCATTTGTCTTTTGCCAGGTAACTTTTTTCTGAAAGATCTACAACAATGATTTGTCATAAACCCTGTTTAATTAGTATAAAGTGATCTATGTTAATGGGAAATGATGTTATCTTTTGAAGCCTAAAACCAAAAGTTTTGCTCCATTTCCTATGATAGCAAAGTGACCTAAATAGGGTGCATATAGATTGCTAAAATAGATTTAGGTTCTGAAAACTGATCACCACACTTCTCTTTTCCACTTTATCAAATGGACTTGACAAGTTTTCCACACGTCCTGTGCAATTTAGTTCAAGACACTAATCACTGGTACTCCTCTTTTTGCATAGAGTTCCTTAGTTTGCATACTTTGCAGAGGATTTAAATTTATTGTTGCAACTTTTTGCTTAAACACGTGCATTTATCTAAATTTACTCTAGTAATTCACCGAGTCACAAAGATTAGTGAACATTGAAGTATTTTCTATTTCTTAGTTATAAGATATATTAATTAGCTTACAACAAAGTGATTTGATTCTTACAGATTTTTAATGAAGTAAGCTCACGTGAGATGGAGGAAATAGACGTTTTCAAAGGCATACTGAATAACTATGTTTTCGTGGCCGTCCTCAGTTGCACTGTAATCTTCCAAATCATAATAATTGAGTTCCTGGGAA
The DNA here is from genome assembly GCA_028535905.1 of Quercus berberidifolia. Classification (NCBI taxonomy): domain Eukaryota; kingdom Viridiplantae; phylum Streptophyta; class Magnoliopsida; order Fagales; family Fagaceae; genus Quercus; species Quercus berberidifolia. The sequence goes on from JAPQVW010000010.1 coordinate 39,199,077, forward strand.
CATTTGCAAACACAACGCCTCTCACTTTTGCACAGTGGTTCCTTAGTGTATTCATTGGATTTTTGGGCATGCCAATTGCTGCTGGCTTAAAGATGATCCCTGTATGAGCCACATGTGTCGGAAACGGATGGGGGTAGTACTGGAGCTTCCTGAAGGTGGTTTACGAGCCCAGGGGGAATGTGCGGAATAGCACATTGAAGAAGGAGAATATCGTAAGTTAAGATGTGTTAGAAAGAACGTTGGAAACTAGTATCTCGAGTTTAATAGACTCGATTTCAATCTACAGATCTTGAGTCTTATAGACTCGAGTTCCAAAAAGTAAAACCTCAAGATCTAAAGAAAAACAGAGGAAGAATGATTTGAGGCACGATTTGAAGAAACGAGGAGACGATTTGAAGAGGAAGATCTGATTTGAAAAGGCACGATCTGACAATTTGAAGAGGAAGATCTGATTTGAAGAGGCACGATCTGGTTTTCAAATCCGCCGTCGAAGAACGAAGAACGATCTGACACTTCGAAGAACGCAAGGAAGAAGAAGAGAAACTCGAGTCTCAAAAACTCGATTTCCACAAATTTTTATCTTGAAACTCGATTTTTAGACAGTTGAGATGCTTTGAAACTCGAGTTTTAAACGTTCGAGATGCTAGTTTTTAACATTGTTTTGAAACGTGACAGCTAACTAAATTTTTTAATATTTAATGTTATTTGAAAATAAAATTCACGAGCCCACTGTGAAGGTGCTTCAGAGATAATATTGGCTGCGTGTGATAAGTATGGTTTTTTCTAATTAGTAACAATAAGGTTTGACTTTATCTACTGGTGATGGGTCGATCTTCTCTGTATAACTGTATTCACAACACCACGCATCTCTCACCATCTTCTCTGTACTCAACTCTCTCTCTTGCAACACAACAACCATGATACGTTTCTTCCTCTTTTTCTTCTTCTTCACCTTCTTTTCTCTCTCAACCCAACTTGACCAAAACCAAAACAACTCCTCACTCTCTCTCTCTCTCTCTCTTTGCCTCTTATTGCTCTTCATCTCCATCCAAACATCTCCTCATCAATTGCTCTGATCCTTTCTGTCCCAATAGGGAGCCCACCACAGACCCAACAAATGGTTTTGGACACTGGCAGCCAACTCTCATGGATTCAGTGTCACAACAAAAAGAAGACCCCGAAAGTTCCACCTCCTCCTCCTACGGCGTCGTTTGATCCTGCTCTTTCCTCTTCTTTCTCTGTCCTACCTTGTAACCATCCTATTTGTAAACCTCGAGTTCCCGATTTTACCCTCCCAACTTCTTGTGGGTTGTGACGACCAAAACCGTCTCTGCCACTACTCTTACTTCTACACATCTTGTCCTAGAAAAATTCACATTTCCCAGTTCCATTATTACCCCTCCTTTAACCCTAGGTTGCACAAGATACTAGTGAAACCAAGGGTATTTTGGGAATGAATCTGGGACGATTGTCATTTGCTTCCCAAGCTAAATTTCAAAGTTCTCATACTGTGTCCCGACCCGGACGACCCGACCTGGGTTCATACCCACCGAGTCATTTTAACTAGGTGACAACCCGAATTCTGCTGGATTTAAGTACGTTAACCTATTGACTTTCAAGCAAACTCATTGTATACCGAACCTTGATCCTCTAGCCTACACGGTGGCAATGCAAGGGATAAGAATTGGCGCAAAAAAGCTCGACATCCCTCCGTCAGTTTTTCAACCCAACCGAGGCGGGTCGGGTCAGACCATGATTGATTCCGGATCCAAATTCACTTACTTGGTGGAGGAGGCATATAATAAGGTGAGGGAGGAGATTGTGAGATTGGTGGGGCCAAGACTTAAAAAAGGTTATGTATACGGAGGAATGGCTGACATGTGTTTTGATGGGAATGCAATTGAGATCGGACGGCTGATAGGGAATATGGTGTTTGAGTTTGAAAAAGGGTTGGAGATTGTGGTGGAAAAAGAGCGGGTTTTAACTGACGTGGGACGTAGGGTCCACGGTATTGGAATTGGACAGTCTGAGAGGCTTGTGGCTGCCAGTAATATGATTGGGAATATCCATCAGCAAAATCAATGGGTGGAATTTGATCTGGCAAATCGTAGAGTTGGGTTTGGTAAGGCTGATTGTAGCAGACCAGTAGTGTAAGTGAGTGAGTAACACTATTGAAACACAATATCAGAAATGATGTCATTTCATCATTTCATGTTTTCGTACAAGCAATGAAGCAATATTGTAATCGCTGATCAAAAATAGCTGTGTTGTATTATAAATGAAGTTAAGAGCAATGTAATATGAGGATGTGAATTATGTTATCAATTTTTTTTTTTTTTGGTGAGAAAGATTTCCTTGTCCCTGTGCAAAAAGCATGCATGCTTATTTTTAACAATTTAAGTCGTGGTGTCCCAGAATAAACAATTTAACCCAAAAAAATAAAAGGACAGATATCATTAAAAAAAAAAAACACCTTCATGGTCATCTTGCTCAACTCCCCTACAGCTAGATTTGTTCGCTTCTTGGAAAACATGTTTTAGTGTCACCATCCATATGGTGGTGTTAGAAAGGGATCTGCAATCCAAAATCCAACTTGGTTATGAGGAAAAGAGATCGTATGAGAACTTAATTAACTACAAATGTTAGGCCCTTTTGTAGTTGTACTCTAGTTATATAATATATTATAAACCCGATTTAAAACACTAGTATTACTATTTTCATGTGTGTTATAAGGTTTAAGATTAGCAAATTCTAAATTTTTTCCCAATTTTTAGATCAAATTGATCTATTATTGAGATTTTTCTTTGCGTTTAAAAAGGTCACGATATTGTTAAGATGATTATATTTAAGTTTATTTCAGTTGGGTTTAAGGTTAGGGTGTTCAAATTTTTAATTTAAATGTGAAAACAAGAAAAATGAAATAAAAAATATTATAATGATTTTTTTTTTTTTTGGGTTCAATTCAGGGGGTTCACAAGAGAGTTTTTTTTTTTTTTTTTTTTTTTTTTTTTTAAATCATAAAAGAATAATGTATTTTTTGAAAATCATGCAATCAATAGTTTTTAATATAAAAAACTCTAGCATAAAAATATTCAATTAATGAAGTTAGTATAATTAGAGCATTCACGTCATGCTCCATGCATTTTTAACTAAATTTAGTATAAAATTCTCAGTCGTCCCAGTTATTTCACAGGCTATTAGGGTGGTAAGCAGATATATGGTTAGTCCTAGTTATTAAAAAAAAAAAAAAAAAAAGTAATAGTAAGAAGAAGCAGTACTATTTAAAAAGTAAAAAGACGGCAAGCCGCTTTTCAATCTGTGAGAAAACATGCCACTTTTGAACCATATAAAGTGTTGTTTACACCGACATGCAAGTTTGGCTTTGAATTTTTTTTCTTTGAATGAAATTTTGTATCTATTTAGTAACCTGTGAGCGATTAGGCCAAAACTATAGATCTATTATTAGTATTATATTATATAAGAATCTGTTACTTTTTTTTTATTATTATTTACTTTTACCTTTTCTATTTACCCAAAAAAAAAAAAAAAAAACAAAAAAATAAAAGTTGGTGATTATTTTATGCCATGATGGGTATTTAATTATTTTATTAATCTATTAGTTGATAAAAACTGATGTGTCACTTAAAGTATATAATATTTTTAAAGAGTTTCACATAATGTTGGATTATTTCATTGAATTTTGATTAATTTGTGGTGAGCAATATATAATAGATTTTTACATTTTTTTTTTTTACTTATCCAAAAAAAAAAAAAATTATTTACAAGGATTATTTGACATACATCATCATTAATTATGATTTTGACTTTTATTTAATATAAAATGTAATTTTATGATTTGCCAATAGTCATATAGCTTAACAGGCAATTTTTTAGTGTTTCAATGAAAAAGTCCTGAGTTTAAATCTTCTACTCCTAATTATCAAACTATCAAAAAACAAATAGAATCTTACAATCCTCAAAACCCCCTTATTGTTTCTACTTAAGATTCTGATTTTAATAATCATGGTCATAGTAGCTCTGCTTTCCTCAATGGCTCAGCTCACGGTCGTAGTGAGTCATCCATGGGAAAAAAATTTTAAGTTTCCTAATGACTACTTTAAAAAAAATTTCTGGAGTACTACTATCCAATAGTCAACATTTTGTTCAGGCCTACATGTGATATACAACCATCATAAAGCAGATGTTGTGGGTTTAAATCATCATGAATCAAGTGAAATTGATAATTATATGATTTGCTCCCATTATTCTTTGGCTCTTGTCATTGGCTTAATCTCAAAGTTTTTTTTTTGTTGTTGATAAATATGCTTAATCTCAAAGTTTTAAACCATTTTCAATTATCTCTGGTGCTTAATAATACCATCGTCCAAGATTGACATAAACATCAACACTACTGATATTCCAAATCTAATCCAATCAATTATATATTGAGATGGAATTTTTAGTCATGGCTTAATCAATCAAAACCTCTTTGTTTTTGATTGGCCTAGTATCACAGTTCACAAATATTATGTCGTAATCGAGTGGGAAAAGACCATGTTAAATAAGCACATTAGACAGCAATCCAGCTTTGGAAATTGAGGGGGTGTTTGGTACATTCACTTAAAAATTGAAATAGTGTGTTTGAAAACATATGTGAAAATACGTGTGGGTAAAAAAAGTATGTAGAAATACGTGTAATATTGTTTAAAAACTGAAAACATTTATTTGAGTGAGTGTACCACACGGGACCTAAAGAAGCTAACTGGTATCTTGACTTAGCTTTTCCATGAAAGAGTAATTGGTGGAAGTGGTAACAAGAGCTTGATCATAGAAAGAGAATCCTATGTGAATTTAACATAAATGAGCACTTTGGTTTAGAATAGAACATGAATTGGATTTCCCAAAAAATAAAAAATAAAATAACATGAATTGTGTCATGAAGTTATTAATTAGTATTTTATTTTTAGACCTCATTACTAAACGCAACAGGTAGGAGTTGGTTACTTGATAATCTAAAAATCCTTGATGTATTTTGAATATTTTCAAAAGATAATTGTGTTTCATTTTTAAATTCCCGTACTTTGTGCCTTCCCCCTTGGGTTTTATTTTTTGTTTCATAGTACAGTTACTATTCCAGTTACTCTTGTAGTTCTTGGATCTTTTTGTTGTTGATAATTGCATTCCTTGACTTACTCCTTTATTTTTTAGACTTTAAAATGGAAATCCAGGTACCAAAATTCCTTTTGTGCAGCAGGATTACCAAATACCTAATTGTATTGAGGTTATGATAGTAACTAAGGTTAAAGCTTGGGAGACTAAGGGTGTGTTTGTTTGGAGGCGAAACAGGATAGATGAAAAATTTTGGAGAAAAAATGGGAAAGAGAACTTTTTTGGAGTATATTTAGTTGGGTAAGAAGGAAGGAAAATAAGTGGTGGAATCCAAGTGTTTTCTCCCTGGGCCCACCAAAATGATTTATCCCCAAAATGGAGAGAAAACTGAGTAGAGATGAATTTTTTCTTGATCGACAAAAATGTCATGCACATGGGTTGCCTTTATTTTTTTCTTCTTCTTTGGTTCTTCCCTAGGTAGTAACGTTGCCTTGTTGCCTTTTATTTTTTGTTTTGTTTTTTTGTCTTTTTTTTGTTCTTTTGATTTTCTAGGCCTCGCGTGCTTTTTTTTTTTTTTTTTTAACTAGACATAATTTTTTTTGGACATGATTTTTATTTTTTTAATAAATTTGGGTGATTGCTTTTTTTTTTTTTTTTTTTTATTTGTCACTTTTTGTTTTCATTGGGCATCATTCTTTAACAAGGGTATATAAGTAAATTTATTCAAACTCATTTTTTCCATCCCTCTACTTTTCCACTCCCAACCAAACAAAAAGATGAGAAAATAAAATATTTTCTATCCTCCCACTTTACCATCCTAAATTATACGAATACACGTTTTGCACCATAAATTATGACTCTTGTTACACTTTGCACCCCGACGTTAAGTTTGCCGTAATTTAGATAGAAATTTAAAGTTTAGGGTGTAAAATATAATCAAGAGTATAGTTTAAGATGGTAAAATGTAAATGCTTATTTATTTTTAATGGATCGAGAAAAGGGGCAATTGAATCATTTCACATGATGTCATGCTTTTCTATCTAAGTTAACAGCAAACTTAACGTCAGGATGCAAAGTGTAACAAGGGGTCATAGTTTAGGGTGCAAATTGTGCATTCGAAAAATTTAGGATGCAAAGTGTAAGAGGGAATGTGCAGAATAGCACAGTGAGGAGGGAGTATATTGTAAGTTATGATGCGCTAGAAAGAATGTTGGAAACTAGCATCTCAAGTTTTATAGACTCGATTTCAATCTATGGATCTTGAGTCTTAGAGACTCGAGATCCAAAAAGCAAAACTGACTCGATTTTGTACTTGGAGATCTGAAGAAAAACAGAGGAAGAACGATTTGAAGAGGCACAAAAAACAGAGGAAGAACAATTTGAAGAGGCACCATCTGAAGAGGAAGCATGATCTAATCTAAAGAATGAAGAGGCACAATCTGAAGAGGAAGCACGATTTGATCTGAAGAACGAAGAGACGATTTGACTCTGATCTGAAGAGGAAGAACGAAGAGACGATTTGAAGATGTACAATCTGGTCTTCAGATCTGCCGTCGAAGAACGAAGAAGAAGAACGAAGAGAAGTAAAACTCGATTTCCACAAATCGAGATTTTAAAACTCGATTTTTATCTTGGAACTCGAGTTTTAGACACTCGAGATGCTAGTTTTTAACATTGTTTTGAAACGTGTCAACTAACTAAAATTTTTAATATTTAATGTTATTTGGAAATAAAATTCCATAGTGTAATCTGAGATATAATTTAGGATGGTCAAGTGTAATTCTCCCTAAAATTTTTTACATTTTTAACTTTAACTTTTTATTTTTTAAAGTATTTTTTTTATTTAATAATTGAAATTAAAAGTTGTTTTTTTTTTAATTTTCTATTCTAATTATTTACTGCTGTTACAGAAGGTGAAATATCCTAGTTATTGCACTTTATGACGTAGCAATTACAATCCCCACACGGATTTGAAACTTCTTGTGAGCCCAATTGATTCCTTTCTCTTTAAGTTTCAACGTTCAACTGTCTTTTTCAGAATATGGCAGTAGTCATCACGTCATTCATTGTACGCGTTTCCACCAAAACGCGCAACAAAGTAACAATTAAAAAACTTCTCAAAAAAAGAGAAAGAAAAAGAAGTAACAATTAAAAAAAAAACAATAAAAAAAAAGCGCAACTGTTTCTGTTCTTGATGGTAGTTATTTTCAAACAAGCGTAACTAAAATTTTTAATTTTCAAATAGGACTGTTTGGTAGAGAAATTTGAATAATGTTGTTTGTAATTTTTTGAAATACGTGTAGATGAAAAAGTGTGAGAAAAAGTGTAAAATGTTGTTTAAAAACTGAAAATGTATGTTTAAGATTGTTTAACAAACGGGCCTACGTTAATTTTAAGGCGAAAACCACATTTTTATCCCTCTATTTTCATGCGATTCCTACTTTAGTTCCTATCTTTTATTTTCACTGCTTTTAGTCCTTATTTAGAAAAACGACATCTATTTTAGTCCTTTCCGTCAGTGCCCTAACGGCAAAGTCCTAGGTGGTAGACAGAGTGCATCGCTATTCGCTAGCACACTAAATGCTGACGTCAGCATTAAAATAATAATATAATATATTATTTTGCATTTTAAAAATGCCACTTCATCTTTTAAAAACAAAAAATGAATTTATGAATTTTAACTAAATGAAAAAAGGAAAAAACAAAAATAAAAACCAAAAATAATATAAATTGAGATCTAGCTTTATTTTGAGTATGAACAAACAAGAACACAAACCCAGTCATTGTTTTGTTGGTAACCAAACACAATATTAGCTGAAACACACGCGATTAGCCAAAACCCAGAAATACCATAGATTGGTTAAAAAATATAATGTGAGATGAGAAAAAAAACCCAGATTGAGCACCCAAAATTTTAAAAACCCAAAGAATACAAACCCAGAAAATTAACACAAACCCAAAAAACATCGACCAAGCAGCTAGAGAATGAGATGTAAATTATAAAATTACCAAGGGGAAAAAAAAATTACGAAGTAAATTTCAAATGATCATATCCAAAATGTGAGAACCTTCAAACCCACGAGTTCAAATTACAAACCAATGGATCTACAAAACATAATTTCTTTTAAAAACATTATGTTTGTTCGTAAATATTAAGGTTTGGAAAGCAACAAACAAAAAAAAATTGGTGTTTTGAGATCAAAAGCAAATATCTGTTGCAACAACATTTAACTGTAGCTTAGAAAGAGAGAGATCTGACTTAACAAACACAATCATAGAGGCATGGCTTTCGTGGCATCCATAATCTCACCAAACACACCTACAGACGACGTCATAGTGGAGGACCCATCAACGGAACTGCTATGCCTGTGCCTACCTCTGCCACTGCCGCCACCACCACCACCACCACCACTCTTCTCTCCATTTCCATTACCGTTTCCTTCAACGCCACTCTGATCTGCGCCACCGAGTTTATCAACATCAATGTAGGTCAAGAAAAGGTCATCCTCGAATCCGATCTCGTCCAAACTAGCAATGGAGGACCCATCACCACCACTGCTGCCGCCACCTCCGCTGTTAAAAGCATCAAACGGTGATAGATCCATCATTGTATCATTGGACAGCCGAAAGCTGACCTCGAAGTGAGCCCTCCTGTGGTGTCCCCCACCTTTCTGAGTTTGTATTCTTTGGGTTTTGAAAATATTGGGGTGCTCAATTTGGATTTTTTCTCTAATCTCACATTAGATTTTTTTAAAATCTTTTTTTTAACCAATCTATGGTATTTTCGGGTTTTGGCTAATCGTGTGTGTTTCAGCTAATATTGAGTTTGGTTGCCAACAAAATAATAACTGGGTTCGTGTTCTTGTTTGTTCATACTCAAAATAAAGCTAGGTCTCAATTTATATTATTTTTGGTTTTTATTTTTGTTTTTTCCCTCTTTTCATTTAGTTAAAATTCATAAATTCATTTTTTGTTTTTAAAAGATGACGTGGCATTTTTAAAATGCTAAATAATATATTATATTATAATTTTAATGCTGACGTAAGCATTTAGTGTGCCAACGATGCACTCCGTCTGCCACCTAGGACTTTGCCGTTAGGGCACTGACGGAAATGACTAAAATAGATGGCGTTTTTCTTAATAGGGACTAAAAACAGTGAAAATAAAAGATAGGAACCAAAGTAGAAATCGCGTGAAAATGTAGGGATGAAAATGTGATTTTCGCCTAATTTTAATCCAATTGCTAATAACGACTCCTAATCAAAGTCAAAGACTTCCAACGTCTCCAGAGTTAGTTATTTAATGGTAGTTATTTCAGTTTTGACTCCGTCTTTCACTCGATTCCAAGAGACCAGGTAGTAGCAGACCCAGCAAGATTAGTTACACCAATTAAGCTCTTTAAGTAGTGCATCAAATCTCGGATCATCTTCTTCCTTCTCTCAATCGCCAAAAAATTTCCTGTTCCATTTACTATTTCCAATTCCAAATAATCAAAAGCAAAAAAAGGAAATTACCCAGAAAGCACAAGTAATATTGCCGTATTTTTAACTCTCTCTTTGTCAGGCTCCCACCTACAAAGTGTGTGAAAGAAATTTCTTTGAAAAGAGAAAGGCTGCTTTTTCTTCGAACTTTCTGCCTCTGAGGCTGCTTTCTTGTATATATGAGGGAGGCATATTTGAGAGAGATTAGTCACAATATTGCAATTTTAGAAGGTGAAAATGGAGAGCTATTATTTGAATAATTTTGAAGTGAAACCAAAGCACTCGACACCAATCAACATTCCCAAATCAAGCATGACAGGTACCTAGAAATTTAAATTTATCTGTTAATGATTGGAGGTGCATTTGACAGAATTAGCTGCTTAAGAAACTAACAGTGGAAATCCTTGAGATGTTGGCAGCTAGGAAAGCTGCAATTTTTGCTAGGGAACTCGGTTTCAGTCAGGTGTGTTTTGAAGGCGACACAGAGCTAGTGGTGAAGTGTTTGCAGTCGGGGTTGGTTTTAAATGCGCTGGCTGGCCATTTAGCAAAAGACTTTTTGTCTATAAGGGGGTACTTTCAGTCCTCTTCTATCATCCATGTAAGGCGGCAAGGCAACAATGTTGCCCATGCTCTAGCTAGGGATGCTAGATTTTCTTTTCCTTTAAGAGTTTGGATGGAGGAAGTTCCTCCAAACATTTTCTATTTTGTTGTTAGTGATTTGCCTTAGTTAATGAAGTTTGCTCTCCCTGAGTTGGGAGGTTTCTAAAAAAAAAAAAAAAAAGCTGCTTAAGAAACTAACAGGTAAACCTGCATAATGTCACAGAAGCATAGGACTGCTAGGCCAATGAGCTCAGTTCATATGACACTCCCTCCTCCCTTCATATGGGATGGAGAGCAGGGTCATAGGTTCAAGACCCACGGGGTGACCGTGCACTTTACCAATTAAGAAAAGAAAAAAGAAAAAAGAAACATAGGATTCCTAGCCTAGCAGCTGCCCTTTAAAGACATAGACGAGCTTTTAGTAAGACAAAAACAACCAATGTATTCAGATAAGTGAATATAAAAAAAATAGGTTTACTATCCGAGTGTAAATCAACCCCTCCACCAAATAAAAAAGAAGAGAAGGAAAAAAGAGCTTCTGTGCTCCCTACTATACTATCAAAACTCTTGCAGAAATAATTTAGCAGTGTGCTTTTTTGTGGGGAGGGGCTGATGCAGGAGATTTAATTGTTATATGTAAGGCAAAGGTCTAGGATTCTAGGGTTATTAAAGGCTATTATAAACGGCCTCCTATGAGTCATTGTAGGCAGCCTTTTCTTACCTATTTCGTGAAAATTCAGATTTGAATATTCTTGAGCTCTTTGAGTCTAGAAATTGATATTTGATTGTTCCTACTCCAATCCTATTATCTTTTTCTTTGCCTTAAATCTTATTTGTTGTTGAAATTTCTTCTTAAACCCTTTTCTTACACTAGATCTAATGACCAATTTCCTGCCAACTCCCCTCTACTCTCCCTCCATCCAAACTGGCTATAAATTCTCCTCACCGCACAAGGGGGTGTTAAAAGAAATAGCAGTACATTTGAAATACCTTGCTATAGATAACAGCAACCTAAAATAATAACAAATTACCAAAGCAACTCAAGCCATGTCAACTTAATTTTATATTAATTTCAAACTTTTTTAATACATGGACAGCTCTAAACTTAAATTAAAAATATTAAATTAGACTTGATGAAGGTTTGTGAAGCAGTCAGACAAACTCACTGTAAGGTATCAGTCACACACTACTTAAAAGGTGATCAATAAGCAATCCATGAATCACACTACAATAGTAAATGATAATACCCAAAATCTATTTGAAAACGACGTTCTTTTAGTCTCTGTTGGCACTAAACAACATCCCGTTCCACCATTCTGTGCAAGTTCCACATTTTAAGTTAAATCATCAACAAAAGGATGTAGCTCAAAGAGCACCTCCTTCTTTTTTTTTTTTGTAAGAACTAGATGGAGATTGATTTCAATACAAACTGGGTGTCCATGCAACTTAACAAATCAAAGAAGAAAAATCCTAGGCCAAGGGACATTTTGATAATTCAATAGTTACAATGGGGGAAGGGGATTTGAATCCTGGACGTCTCCATTGGATACACCAGCAGGTGCTAGTTGTGCAACAACTACAAAGCTCTTGGCATGCTAGGCCAAAGGGCTAAAAATGAACGATATCTGAGGCTCTGAATCAAAATCCCACCAATAAACAACTTTACAAACCTAAAAATATCAATCGAATGCCGTTTAAAAAAAATACTAGAATTTGTCATCTAAAAACAACCGTGGATATATCAGCTCATGTGGTTTGATTTCACATCCAAGTATTGGCAATATCGTTAAATAAAAATTTTAATAAATTTGTGAAATTAAACAAACAAACTGTGGAAAGTCACTTCAAATCTTCAAAAACCCTAACCTAATTACCGATCTAAGTTCCTAAATTAATTACTCAATGTGTCTGTGTGAGTAAAGAAAAAAAAAAGAGTGAGCTAGATTCCATAGGATACGTACCACTCCAGCATCGCTGTAGGTAGAGACTGTGAACTTCTGATCGGAGTTGAAGTCCCTGGTTAGAAGATCTACAAACAAACAAACAAACAAAGCAAGCAACAGCGAATAATTAAATTATAAAAGAAATTGAATAAAAAATCAAAGCGAAGAAGAAGTAAACGAAAAATCGTGAGCGATGAGAGTACGATTTTTTTTTTTTCTTACCTTTGGCTTTCTTGCCGATATCTGTGAAAAGTCCTGGTCCCTTGCTCATCTTTGCGCAGAGATTCTAGAGAGAGAGAGAGAGAGAGAGAGGTGTGCTGAAAATGTTTATATTTATTCGATTCGTGGTGTGGTGTGGAAATGAGGGTATAGAAACGAAAAGGGTTTTGTTTATTTGGGTAGTGGCCACGAATGTTGAGTGTGTGTGAGTGATGAGCTGTGACTGATTTTGGGGGTGACACGCGTATTTCCTACCGTTGGATTGATTTGATCTCAGATCATTTGCCAAGTTTTTTTATGCGTCCATGGGTGCAAAATCCTATTTACTTGGACATGCACTGCTCTTCTGCTACTATCGGTGAGTGATAGAGATAGGCTGACCTTTAGCTTTGGAATCTCGGCCCACGGATCAAACTCCAAACTATTTTTAGTCGGTAATGATTGAACAAAAAAAATTTAAGATTCAATTTTCACCAACATCCAAAATTAATTAGTGTTTTAGTGGTTTATCAAAAAAAAAAAAATTAATGTTTTAGTACGATAGTAAAAAATATAATATTTAAAAGTAAATCCTATCAGTTGAAATTTTATTATTATTATTTTATTTTTTTGGAAATCTTCAATTCATTGATCCATCTAGTGCGGAGTCTCACTCCCTTGATTTTGCTGGTCCACAAATGTTTACGTAAAATTACATTTTAATTCTTATGCTCCGCTTTACTACTTGGATAGTTGGGAGAGTGTCATACTGTCATTCTTTTATTTATTTATTTATTTTTAGAGTGTCATTCTTACAATTAAAGTCATTGTGATCAGTTTAGAGCTGGTTTCAAAACAAATTTCATTTTTAAAAAGTTTCAAATTTCATTTTTAGTGTATTTTTTTTCGTATATCCACTTTTGTCTCACTTTTTACCACGTAAACTAATAAATTAGATTTTTTTAAAATTAATTAATTTTTATTCACACATTTTAAGAAATGAGCTAACGAAAATTACAAGATGTCAAGCTCACTCTTAAAGTCATGTTGCTAACAAAAAAAAATTAGGCGAAAAGCACATTTTTGTTTCTACATTTTCACACGATTCCCACTTTGGTCCTTATATTTTATTTTCACTGCTTTTAGTCCCTGTTTAGAAAAACGCCTTCTGTTTTAGTCTTTTCCGTCAGTGCCGTTAGGGCACTGACCTACGTGGCAAACAGAATTATTAAAATAATAATAAAAAATTTTATTTTGTCATTAAAAAATGTCAAGTAAGCATTTAAATTTAAAAAAATAATTTTTTAATTTTAATTAAATAAAAAAAAAATAGAAAAAAAAAATCACATTAATTGAGATTGAAGTGTGTTTTGAGCAAGAACAACAAGAACACAAACTCAAATCTAAGTACACAAAATTAAAATCCAAAAATCACAAACCCAAAAAATAAGAACATCAAATTAAACTTGAACAAGGAATTAAACATGAAAACAAACACAAAACACAAAACACAAACCCAAAAAATTAAAATAAAACCAGTACAAACCCAAAAAATTAAAATAAAACCAGCCTTCTGTTTGTATCTTTGTTTTTCTTCTTTCTTTTCATATCCATGACTCTCTCTTTCTCTCTCAAATACCAACACCTTAGTGTTCAGCATATGGCCGCCGACGCAGCGCACGCGCGACGCCATGGTGGCGCGCCTTGTCGAGACGCTCTCCAGGCAATCCATTCTCTCCAAGTGCTACGGCACCTTGCTGAGCGACGAGGCCTCCTCCGCCGCGCGCCTCATCGAGATTGAGGCTTTCTCCACCGCCGCTGCATCCGCCTCTGCCGAGGATGACGGCATCGAGATCCTCTAGGTTTACTCTCGCGAGATTAGCCGCAAAATGCTCGACACTGTTAAGACTCGTGCCTCCTCCGCCGCCGCTTCTTCTATCGTCGACGCTGGAACTGCGCCGCAAACTCCGTCTCTTGAGGCTACTTCTGCCACCGTTGCCAGTGAGGATAACTCTCCTACCGTCACTGAATCTTAATCTCTCACTAGGATTTAGCTTTTCTAGTATGCTAGGATAACTGTGTATTTGTGTTTGGTTGACAAGAAAGGGCAAGAAAATGCTATAGGTTAATTTTCTGTTGTTATTTTCTGGGTTGGTGATTTTTGAATTTTAATTTTGTATTTTTAGATCTGAGTTTGTGTTCTTGATGTTCTTGTTCAAGACACACTTCGATCTCAATTAATGTGATTTTTTTATTTTTATTTGTGTTTTTTATTCTTTTTATTTAGTTAAAATTAATAAATTATTTTTTTAAATTTAAATGCTGACTTAGCATTTTTTAATGACAAAATAAAATTTTTATTATTATTTTAATAATTCCGTTTACCACGTAAGTCAGGGCCCTAACGGCACTAACGGAAAGGACTAAAACAGAAGACGTTTTTCTAAACAGGGACTAAAAGCGGTGAAAATAAAATATAGAGATCAAAGTGGGAATCGTGTGAAAATGGGCTTTTCACCAAAAAATTAATAATAAAAACAAAATGATGATGAATGTTTATTTCAATAGAATCAATGCATGTTGTTTGAGTAGAAACCAATTTTAGGTTAACCTTGGTTTATTTATTAAGGCTGCGTTTGTTTCAGTGTAAAATATTTTTAGGTGAAAACATTTTCAAATGTTTGGCTGCATTATGAAAATTATGTTAGAAAATATTTTCAAGTGTTTGGTTGCATTCTGAAAATGCTATTTTTTTACTAATTTCTCACATTTTCTTAGCCATTTTCTCAGCTTCCAAACAAATTTTATAATAGAAAATTTTAGTATATACAGTTAACAAAACAAAAACCCATTAGCTCCATTCATTCACAAGTCGAACTCGGTCAAACTGAGAGAGAGGGAGGAAGAAAGAGTGAGAGATTGAGGGAAAGATAGATAGATCGGGAAAGAGATGGAAATCGGGTCAACAAGATCGGTCTTCAGCGGCGGCAATGAGATCGGTCTTGGGTGGATCGGGTATTGTAGAGGGTGGGTTTGAGCAAGGACGAAACCAGAACTTTGAGTTAGGGGGGGACGGTTTTACTGTTGGCTGTGTGTAGTGATTTCAACCTTTAATTCTGTTACTTTTGTAGGTAAGAACAAAATTATTTTTGTTTAGAATTTTTTAAAGGGCAGGGTTATTTATTTTGGATAAAATTAGTTAATTAAGCTTAATTTTGTTTTAAGTTTTACTAGTAATTTTTGTTGTTGAGCTTTTTTTTGGGGGGGGGGGGGCTTGTATATTTTGTTTTAGATATTAGATCTATAAATTTTTTTATGGTCACTAAAATGAGGAAAATGCTAGAGCTGCAAGTTTTTTATAAATTACTTATGTAATAAGTGATTAATGGTAAGTAAAAAAATGATGTGAGTGGTGTGTCCATATGCGAACCAATAAGAATTTGCTACCAGAAATGTTTGTAAAAATGTTATAAAAAAGTTTGTGAATATAATATTACTCTTAAAAGAATCAATGATATTGTTAAAGGGAAAGAAAATGTAATTTTATAGAACAAAATTGTTAAAATTAATACACACACATATAATCTATATATATATATATATATATATATATAAAATCGAAGCCTTTGCTGGCTCCACAATTTTCCATGTCATCTTTTTTTTAAATTATTTTTGATGTTTTATTTATATTAGAATTTTTCCATTTATTCCCCCCATCAGCTTTCACGTCATCCTTTTTTTTTTTTTTTTTCCATGTCACCTTTTTTTTTATAATTATTTTTTATGTTT